>OX453038.1:6765222-8122403 GCA_949699805.1 Tromatobia lineatoria
ATCTATTGTAACATCGCTAACTGAAATTTCCCGATTATTATACAATATCTCGTGTACGCCATACTCTGTAACTATACGGCGCGGGCTTTATACGTACGTTTAATGAACTATATGGCCGGGGGGAGAGCCGGAGAATCATCGTGGAGTGGAATATCGGTTGCAAACCCGGGGAAATACGAGATTGTGATCGAAAAGAGGGTTGATTATCGAGGGTTGCCGCGCTCGCGAGCTTCTGCCATGAGAGAGAGCTTATATATATATATGCATACATATATATATAACGTGGGGGTCAAGCGGCGCGCATATCGCGCATTTAAATTGAAAAAAAACTCGTAAAAAATCCTAGCCAACCGAGCTCAAAATGAAATCCCTGACCCAATCGCTCGGTTCGTTTGATGAATATATCATAAAAGCACATTTCCCACATCCACTATTCGAAAAACCACCCCAACCTCTGCACCGCTCATCATGCTGCAACTTTATTTCAAAATTGTGAAACTAAAACTCCATCGTTAAAGATGCGTCAAAATATTTATACTATTTCGGCCGGCAATTATTTGATCCGACTCATCGGCCGATTTTTTTTAACTGATATGGTTTTCAATCAATCAATCAACTGATTAGTTTAGTCCACGAATTACATTAACAGTAGACTTGGAAATCTTTATTCATTTCAGTGGACATTTATCGTATAATCAAATTAATTGATATTATTTTACATTAACATCTGCGGCTTTTTTAAAACGGTGCTCTAATCTTTAGTAGAATGATAATTATGAAAATAATTTAAACGAGTCATATAATTCTGACAATCAGTTGGTCATCGCAACCAGAATAATTTTTTGATGCATATTTAATCATGCAGTTGGTTTTCGAAGTTACGGATGCTTTATACACGCATTGTTTCATTTGACCAAAATTTCAGTTCTTCGCGGCAAAAAAAGCTAACTAAGATCAATATTATTGCAGTTGCTTAAAACATCAATCTTGTATAGTAATAATAACTGAAGATTACTTAAAAATGAGATAATTGATATTCTGTGAACAACTTGATTTTTAAATTGTATTACAGTTGAAATTTACATTTTCAACAACTTCTCATAAATCATCATTTAATAAGAAAAACGAAATGTATCAAATTTCATTGAAATTTTTTAAAATCAATCTGTGAATCTTTTTTCAGCGTTAATATTATTAGAGAAAATCGGCAATACACTCGATAAAAAAACTGCTCTAATTCTAATAAAATAAAACTTTGGTTCAAAATGTACGTACGTATGAAGCATCCTCAACCATATTTCGTTCTTTTTTTCTCGAGCATTGCTTTTCGCTCAAATCTTTTCTCTCTCTCCCTCTCTCTATGTCTTGCTGTCTCAAATTTCTGCATTTTTCCTTTCGTTTCTGTAATACTCGGTGGAACTCGCGGTTATCGAAGTCTCGCGCGAATTGGCGTACGCGCTGGGGGGCGGGAAAGGGGGGAGGGGGCGGAGGAGGCGGAGGGGCTGTATGGTTTTGCAAATAAACCACCGAAGAAATTTTGCGCTGTATGACTAACAAGTTTAATTGGAAACTCCAGCATGAACGTTACGTAGCGAGTGTACACGTACCATTGCTGCTGCTACTACACACATAGACACACCAAGTGCCAGAGAAACTGCGACTCGTTGCCCAAACCCCCCGCTATCTCGGTGTATTTCCGGTAGCTGTATATACTATACATATATATATATATATATATATATATATGTGTGGCTTCTGCCGTCACAGTACACACTGGTAATAACGTAACGAAAGCGACGAGGACTACGACACCAACGACAATGCGGTATGCAGCCTGAAAAGCACTCATAAATAATGTATTATATTTTTCGGACGTCGGAGATTCATCCAAGCCGAGTGCTCGCAATATTCACCGTGTCACTCTGGCAGATTTCGCGGATCATCATCGTCGGTCTTCCTTTTCCCACTGAAAACTCCCCGCAAATTTGTCCTCTCTGTAATTTTTCCCAAATATTGCTATTCATTATGCTTCACGTATTTTCGAGGGAATCGAATCAGACTGAAAATTAAGTAATTTTGGATTGCAGAAATATGCATTGATATATCAATTCTGGAATATTCAATAAGCTCGAAAATATTCAACTAAAGATTTGTCAACTCTGCCACAATCTCCTATACAGAATTTTATAGACTTGACAATTATTACGTATTTATTCATTTGACACCGAGTTTTTATTGACCCGTTAAAAGTCATTTTTCAATTCCAATTTTGACAATGAGTGATTGCATTCTTATTTATGTTGTATTCTAATTAAGAGCCTACTAAAATTCTTAACTTCCTCCCAAACTCGTAACCAGTACTTTTGAACCCCATTCGTTTTTTTCTACCGTATATTATTATATGTAGCTTACATTGAAAAGAGGAGCGAGTGTATAAACTAATTATGAGTGTAGATAAAGCTAATGGGCCATCGACAGAGGTTCTTCAGCCCATGAAAAAATAAAAAATAGATTTCCTCTTCTTTGTCAAATAATGTATACACGTTTCATAAGAAACGTTTAAAAACATAATTTTTACATAGGTTTATTCAAAAATGCTGTTCAAAAATGAATAACGGAATAATTAATGATTCATTACTTTCTCCGTACGTTAGTTTCAGTGGCTTTACAAAATAAATATTCAAAGAAAGACCTTCTTTATTTCAATATTTAACGACCTTACCCGTTATAAAGATTAAATAAAGGGGGTGAGTTTGAAAGTAACACGGTTACCACTCTATTTATGAATAAACTGGAGCATCTGCAAATCTCCGTGACACGAGATATTTAAATACCATGTAATAATCCAGTATATTGAAGTAATGATATATTTTTATCTGACTCGACACCCTTTAGAATCGATAACTGCTACTTGCGAATGGTTCACGAGGCATGGCCGTAGATGAGGGTTGGTTGGGGGTGGTTTTGTGCGGCTAAGTCGCCCCGACGATGATGATGATCGATCGGAGTGACTCTTTGAGCCCGAGCGCTGCAATCCCTGCGCGCAATGCTCTCTCTCTCACAATTTCCCGCCCTTGTATCATGTGTCTTATATATGCTTCCGGTGAAGCAGTGCCCGAAAAAAAAAAAAAAAAAAAAAAATTTTAAATCATTTGTTGGCCCACAAGACCGAGAAACGTTTGGCATTCGTGGATCCGAGTATTCGCACGAACGCGCTGAATAATTTCTCGAGAAAAGTCCAACCACCCTTGGCACGAATAAACGAATCTGGTCGATCGTTCTCCAAGGAATTGCCTCTGAGCTTACGAGGAAAATCCTCGAGATATTCACCCCGAGAATATCTCCCCTCTCCTTCTCCACTTTTCTCTCTCTCTGTCTTTCACCGACGACGATTGAATCCAATAACGAAAGTTAGATCGTGCGCGAAAATGATATTCGAGAAAGTCCCAACGGGGATCAAGGGAGGGGATGAAGATTGAAGAATAATATAATCAATCGAAGGTGAATAATTGATAGTGGGGTGCAAAAAAGAATACCAAATGGGTTTCAACGAGTTCGCAGTTTCTCTGGTTGTACACACGCCTTTAACCCTCTGTAGTGCTTTAGGGGTAGTTTTTTTTCTTATCCGTTTCTTTATCATTTGTTTATGTTTTCTTAACTACAGTGTAGCTCGTAGTGGCCTTAATTTTTAGCTTGACAAGATAAACAACTTTAATTGTGATTTTGGGAGTTTCTATTGTTTAGTTTTTTTTTCTAGTCGTTATTCATAGAATTTTGAGTTTTCATTTTATTTGCCGGGTTACTTAGGGGGTTGGTATGTTGGTACTTTACAGGTGCCTTGGGACTACCGACCCTCAATTCCGGAGACACGTCGCTACACAGCTACTCGACAGAGTACAGAATCATTCCCGAACAATGAGCCATTTAGAGAAACGGAAATATTGAAAAAAAAAAAAAAAAAAATACAAAGATAAAATACATATTTGCAACAACAAAAACTGCAACAACAGATAGATGATGAAACGAGAACACCACAAAAAAAAAGAGAGAAACGGAATGAAAACAAAATAAAAATTAAATCAAATATAAGCGAAATTGCGTTGTGACGATGATGCGTGTGTGTAGAATTCACGTATTGGCTCAATGGCATTCGACAGAAATACCGCCCGATGACCAAGTGTCGATCGATCAAATGGGCGTGAGAGAGAAAAAAAAATAACAACGTCTAGCTTTCACAGCGCAACCAAGAGTGGAAAACACAAAGATGACGTCGCTGTTTTTGCAATTGTAAATAGTCGCACACACGCAATCGACAGTAAAAAAGCAAAAAAAAAACAAAAAACAAAAAATGACTGTCGAAAGGCCATGTTAAAAAGATCTAAGAAACGCAAGCGACGCTGGGAGGAACGAAACATTGGGATCTCGAACGTTTGTCATTAATACTGTAGATTACAATAACAAATACCATATTATTTGAAGCTGTAGCTTAATTCTTTATTTTGCGTCGAAGCACGAACATTTATTGAACATTAAACTACCGATGGAAAAAAAACTCGCCACGTAATTTCTCATTCGCCGTGAAAAAATATTTATCCAGTTAATGTAAAAATTGAAAACAATTATAAACGATTTTTGAAATCTATTCTATCATATAATTTTTTTTTCTTGTTTGTTGTTTTGAGGAAAACTCGTGTCGAGTAGCTCAATTATATATTCAGCGTCGATCAAAAGCACGATTATAAAGAATTATCTAATAAGGCCCTGTAATCTCTCATTCGCCGTCATAAAGTATTTAGATATTTATTTCATTCAAGTGTAAACCTTAGACAATTATATAGCGTAAACAAAAAACGAGTATCTTATTTCTTTTCGATTGATTTACTTTTTTTTCTACTTTCGAGTAGATTAATCGTGTAACACGAGAAAGAGCTCGAAGCACGATCGATAGACCGAAAACACAAATTGCCGCCGCTATTAAGTATTTAGATATTCAATTGCAATGTAAAACTCAGAAAATTGTGAAGGGTAAACAAAAATAACTTTTTCATTCCCTCTTTAAAAATCTTCGTTTCGACTTTACTAATTGTTTCACTATTTGATTCCCAGTCGATACAAAGTACCGAAATCATAAAGTATTTAAATATTCATTTAGTTGCAATGTAAAATTTCGTAAATTATTAAGACTTAACAATAACGAAGTATTTTATTTATTTTTGTCGAATTTCAATTTTACACATATATTTCATTGTACTTTTGAGGAAAAGAATCGTGTAATGCGAGAAAGGGCTCGAAGCACGAAGGATAGAGCGAAGATACGAAGTACCGCCGTCGTATTTCACAGTCATTACCGTAGAACGCTCGCGCTCGCGTTCGCGTTGCACCCACGCAATAAATCGTCGGTTACCGTTAGCGTGACAGGATCGGGTGGGTTTATTGTGGTGCCTCCGCCCCCTCGAAGCCACCCCGAGGTTGCAACAGTAGCAGCAAAAGCAGCAGCAGCAGCGGCAGCGACAGCATCAACAGCAGCAGCATCAGCCTCTAGTGCCTCGGGTCTCGTTCCGAGCTTTCCCATGCTCTCGTGCTTCTCTTCTCCCTTCATTCTTTCTCTCTTTCTTATGCACTCTTCCACGTTCGCTCGCAAGCTTCGATCTCTTTTTTCCATTTCCCCGATTCCAGGCGGTTCTTCCTCTTCACCCTCTCCTTACAATTCGCGTTTCGATAGAGCGTGCACGACCCGTTTAATTTCTTTCGTTTGTATGATATTGATTCGCGTTTGGTTCTTTCATGGTTGATGGTTACAGTCCTTTGCGTGTACTCATTTTCAGCTGCAATCGAGTTATTTCACCTTTCTTCTTCTTCAGCGACCATCCGCGAATCTTTTCTCCTGTAACTCTTCACCTTTCCTACCGTTTGACCATCAAAAGGTTATTCTATTACGCCCAAGTCGCTGCATTCACTTCTTCATCACCCCGAGGTGTTGCAATCATTTCTCTGTGACCTTAAAGTGGTGCGCAACACGTTTCAAACTTTCACTAGAGATCTACTTACTTTTTTCCCAAGGCCCCACATTTCAAGTCTCTTCAACTCTGCATTTTTAGCCATGAAAGTTTGCAAATATCGAAGTTATGACATTTTTTATTACATTTTTTTATCATAGGATTATGTGAAATATTACATTATATATGTTAATTTGGAGAAATTATAATTTATTCCAAACGATCAAAACATTTTTCTCAACTTTCCAAAAATATAACGCCACCAAAGAACCTTAGGATAATTTTCCTACATTTCTGTCGAAAAATATTTTTCCGTTTTCCGAAACTTTTGCTCACCATTGCAAAGTGTTAGTGTTGAGAATTTATTCTCTAGTATCCCATAGGGATGGAAAAGGTCGAATATCCTCTGCGACTATGTCGTGCTTTTTTAAAATCTAATTTGGCGATCCCACCTGTCCAGCTCGACCTCCGGCCGCTACGAAAAATCGAACGGGTATCGATGTAAACGTGTAAACATTGTAAATACATAATTGTTCGTAAAAAAAAGTGAGGGAGTTGACGGCAATATCGAGTATCGACGGTGGTAACTTTTTAAGTGTCCTGCACAACTCGCCCCATGCGCCCGATAATCGTGTCGTGCAGTTGGGAAACCCGAGGATTTACGATTCTCCGCTCGAATCGATATATAACTTGGCCTTTTAATCCCTGATGTACCATACCGCGCAAAAAGCATCCGATAATTCGTTTCCATTGCGGAAAATTGCACCGATCGAGATGACCAACCGAAAAATAACACTTATTCTTAGTCCATCGATGCTATTGACTTCAGTTTATCTATGAGGTTTCAAGCAAACTTATGGATTTTCTCTGATTTAATGAGGTTCGATGGCTTTGCACGAGTCGAATTACGACTTATTTTAAAAATCGTTACTAGAATTTTTGGTGGTTTGTTATGTTGGAGGATAATCAGCAGAGCATGATGTGGCTTAGCAAAATATTCGATGAATTTACAAACATGGCAAGTGATTAGTAACAATTACAGAAGAACTTAATTTTTCCCAAGAGAATTTTATACATATTTTGATGCAAAATCGCTCATTCTCTATAACTGTTATTTAAGGGACCCAAGTCAGCTGAAAAATTTCAATATAAAATATTAATTGAAAAATACCTATACTATTCACAAACAAAATTAATGCCAACCACTCCCACATCAAGCACTATAATTGTGCAATTTTGTGCAGCGATATGGTGCACCATAAGATTATGGGAAAAAGTGTGACTTTATTCATTTGTCGTAAACTTCAGATCAAACCAAATGGCGGAAAATGGGATTTGATCGATCATTTTGTTGGTAAGAAAAAGTCTTTCGGATTGAATATAGGATTTTGGGCTACAGTGAAAATGGAATTAATCACAGGTCAATTATGTGGTAAGTTTTAGAAAAATCAATTTGTTTAATATATTCGAATTGATAACTTTATTTTACAGCATCAGAAAAAAAATCCTATATTCAATTCGGGATACCGCCTCTTAGGAACAAAATGATCCATCAAAACCCATTTTTTGCCATTCGGTTTGATCTGGAGTTTACTACAAATGAAAAAAGTTACACTTTTTCCCATGATCTTATGGTGCACACCATATCACTGCACACAATTGCACAGTTATAGTGCTTGATATATAACTGTGAGCGGTTGAAATTAATTTTGTTTGTGAACAGTATGGGTGCTTTTAAAATTATGTATCATATTCATATTTTTTAACTGACTTGGTTCCCTTAATTCTTAAGGATGTAGGAGCGCGATGAGGTGCACAACGCGCTTAAAAGTGAGAATTTAGAGAGATATTCAAACACTTCTCGATGGAAGAAAAATCTGAAAAAAAAAACAAGCATCCAGAGGTGTGAAAAAGATTAATTTTGCATATTGATAATTGCAAAATGTTATTAACAATCACATGAAAAAAAAATTGTCCAACACATTATCCGTCAACCTAAGTTTTTTTTTCGAATGAAAATGATTCATTAATTCTTCTGAATACGTACGAATTATTTCAGAATTTGTTCTAATCATCGAAATTTCGTTTTTTTTTTAATTTTTCATATGTGTTTGCCACAAAACCACCCATTATACCGACCAAGTTTCCAAACGATTGATCAAATATATTCGCAAAAACAGCTCATACAAAAAAAACCGCAATTTTCAAACATAGAGAAAATTCTGAAAAAATTCATACGTATTTAGAAAATTTAACGAATCATTTCCATTCGAAAAAAATAGGTTGACGGATAATTTGTAGAAATTTTTTTTTCACCTATTTGTTAAAAACGTTTTGCAATTAATAATATTCAAAATTAATCTTTCCCGCACCTTTTGTATGCTTGATTATTTTTAGATTTTTATTCCATCGAGAAGTGTTTCAGTTTCTCTCTGAATTCTCACTTTTCAGAAAGTTGGGCACACCATCGCGCTCCTACTTCCTTAAATTGTGCAGAAACGATTTTAAAAATACAGCCATTATTCGGCGAGTGTGAGAAGCTCTCCAAACTCCTGAAGCCAGAGCATGAATTTGCTTTTCGATTTTATACGTCGATTTCAGTTTGAATAAGAAGAAACGGCAATTCTCGACTTGGTAATAAAGTCGTGAAAACAATAATAAATTGCAAATATCTATATTACGAATGACGATGATATACAGCAATAATGGGAACGATGTAAATCAATGTTATTCATATGTTTGTTGAGTAAGGAGCCTACGTGCCACGAGACTATATATATTATGCTATAATATATACATATATAAATATTATATATATATTATATATATATACATTTAAAATATTGCACTGTTGTTTCTATGATGATATTTGCCGCGTGATGAAAAAAAAACGATAAAGATATTATCAGAGACATGTACGCGGGTCATTACATTCAAGTGACAACAAACGCAATGCAATCAGAATACGCGACGATCAATGAAGCCGCTGAAACTCGTTATTAAGTTTATATATGTCTCTCTCACCTGCTAAAAAAATAAAAAAGCCTACGTGTCACCGATCGTGCACCGATTGTAACGTAAGCTCGTCCATTTTAATTGCTCCACGATCGACGACGCGGCCCTTTTTTACATAACATTAATCTTAATAACCATTTTGTTGATTGTTGCGAACACTTGATTACTTATTTCTTGGAAGTTGTGCAAAAAATGTTCACAGACGCATGGCTGGCAAACTCTGTGGTCTTCCGTCAAGCGAAGCGTCGCCTGCCTCTACCCCCATTCCATTAGGTATCGCCAAACAAACGAAACGAACGAACGATATTATAGCAAATCGTGTTGTGAGAAAAAGAAAACGAATAATTGCAGAACGATAACGAAAGTAGTCGAGAAAACATTTCCTCCAATCACACATGTCCCACTCTTAAAAACGAAAATCCCACTTCGAGAAGAAGAGAGAACTAGTAGAAGAAGAAAAAAATGAAAATTCATTTTTTAATTACATTTGAGTATTATCTCTCTTTCTCTCTTTTTTGTCCTTAATCAATTTGAAAAAATTGTGTTGAAAAGTGAATTAGAAGTACTACGTGCTGTATGCCTACTGATGTCACTACGAAAAAGCGCACGTCCGAATCTAGGATGCCCTGTATGGCAGGATACACACAAATTTTTACGAAAAAAAAAAGACAAAAAAATATCATCAATCTTTCCCTCCTTCTTTTAATCAAACCTTCCCCATTCCTCACACACAGATTATCTGACTCTCTGACTCTCTCACAGATACACTTTCTCTCTAATCTTAACGTGTTTCTCTAGTAGACGTTGAACGTAGCTAATACGTAGTGAGTTCTATGTAATCTCTATAAGCTAACAACCTTTTAATCAAAGGATTAACGAAAACAGAATATTGAAAAGAAACGAACTAGCGTAGGTGATATAGGTATATCGCGTGGATTGGCGTTTTTCCGGTTGTGGAGAATGCAAAATGCTGCTATTAAGGATAAACCTACACAGTAAAAAATATTCTGATATCTGATTACGCCACAATTTTCAATGAAAACCTACACGGTCAAAAATATTCCGACATCTGATTGCTCTATAATTTTTTTTAAATGTCAACAATAATTGAATTTGTTATTCTAAATTAGTATCCATTAATTCCTGTGTCTGCTTGCCATGTCACCAATAATTTTCCTTTTTTCGTTTTAAGATTTTGATCGTGAAGATAAAATAAAATTTCGCCTGTAAAGTTATTTTAGAACAAATCGTGGATTATTTTCAAAATGTACAAATATTTTTTACCGCGTAGATTTATCCTGGTTTGAAACGAGAAATGATAAAATTGTTAAGGAAAAAGAGCGGCAAATTGCAATCTCAACAAAAATCAATCTGTTAACCAAAGAAAAAGAAAAATACTGCTAATCGTAGTGTAAGACCTCCGCCCCATTAGGCAAGAGACAAAGAGTTCCGAGACCCTCGTAGAAGAGATACCCTCTTTGAGAAACTAACAAAACAGACAAGTAAAAGTAAATAATGACAAAAAAAATAAAAGTGGAACCGCCCAAGGCCATCGAAAGGATTGTGCTTTTTGTTGGTTTAATTTTTCACGTGTTCCTGTCCTGAAGTTCTTTTTTTTCATAGCCTCATTGTCCAGGCTATTTTATAGTTTCTATATCGCAACACCAATCCCCAATCTACTCTCCCAAATCACTCAATCTATATCTCTCTTCCCGTCCAATCGTCCATTCGATTATCGTTCATTCATCTTTTTCGCAAAAAGCTGTGATCCGTTATTTTATTTCGAGTCGAGTCGTCGCTGAGATAAGGCAAGGCAATAAAGAAGAGTCTAGTTATGGAATGAAAAATTAATTGAATGAAAAAAAAAACAAAGTGTTTTTTGCGCGAGGGATAAGAGTTTAGATAGACGCGTACAGTTTCTAAGGACGACGCCGTCCTCGTTCCGCGATGAGGGACGATCGAAATTTTTAATCACACAAGAGAATTTGGCGATGAAATCTAGTTGAATGTCATCTGAAATTCATAAAAGGCTTTTGAGATTTATAAAAAAAGTGAATTTAAAAATTATCGAAAAAGCAAACACAAAATAAAAATCATGGGACATCTTGCAACAACGAGAAATAAAATATCGTTCAGCATAATGAAACGAATTTTACTCTTTTTCGATGATAAATTCATTGACAATTTTCAACTTGATTTTATCGCTACGAACTTCTTAATTCTCTTTGCTAAGATCACTAATCAATGAATTTAACGATAAATTAAGTCAAAATAACTGCGTCGAACGAATTCGAGAACGTGTGTGACACACGGAACGAAAGCTTGACGAGTCGGAACGAAAGAAAAATCAAAGTGATTAAAAAAAATAATACACAAACAAACAAAATAAAACCATCTGTCCTGAGCTTACATTTGTTATTACACGATGCTTAACGATATTATAATATTTTTATGCGCGCCAGTAGTTCGCTCGCGTTAGCTTCACCGTTTTCTGAGGATTCGCGAATTTGTCAATTCCATCCAAACGTCAAAACGGGCAAAGCAAACGTTAGAAAAAAGAAACGTGACGGATCGCCGTACGGCGGAGTTATCGCTATCGAGCTACGGTTGAATTGTTGCTATTCGTAAGATTGTTGTTATAAATCGCTGCGATCGCGTAATGGGTTGAGTAAATTGTTGGATACTCCAAGAGAACGACGAGAGGACGAGGAACTGCAGGCGCGAGAATTTTTGTGAAAGTTTCGCCGAGCAGTCGAAAATAATGGAATTAAGAAAGAACGAAAAAAAAAGAAAAGAAAACCAAAGAAAGACGATAAAGATAAGCAAAGAGAAGTGAAGCGTTTGAATGAGAATAACGAAGATTCGACAAGAGGATTATTAAAGCGTGTAAGGTCTATCGGAGGTCGCTCTGAAAATAAATAAATAAATAAAAAATAAAAAAATTCGTAAACACGAAAGGCGTTAATTGCACGTGTTGAAAAAAATAACGTACATTAATATTTAATTACGTACCAACGACACACACACACAATAATTGTAATTATTCGCTGAAGCTCTATCGTATGGATAATAACGTTTAAGGATTATAATTAAAGAAAAATAATGAATGTCTGTAATAAATAAAAAGATATCACGCAACAAAAAGTACGAGGTTTGACGGTTGTAAATTATAGTTGAGACGCTCGGCGTTACCCGCACATAACTTTGACCCTTTAATGTCTGCCATGTTTTACTATCAACGTTTTTTTCTCACTTACCTAAAAGACTTCAACTTAACATAAATGATTAAATTACGCTCGCATTAACAAATTAAAATCGGTGCATGTAAAAGTTGACAAAATAACTTTATTGTTCATATTACAAAAAAAGTTTGTTTGCAGTTTTCATTTTAAAATCGAATGTAAAGATTAATAGAGTTGAAGCAATTTATTTTTGTCTAAAGAATAACGACCTTAAGGGGTTGAATTTAATTCAGTGAACGAAATAACGGAACACACGGTGTAGTACCATAATCGGTGCAGACGTTTTATCATTAAACTTGATGCCTTCTCGAATTTTTTACTATGAGCTACGTGTCATCTACACACCTTCATTGCGATCTTGCGAATTTACGAAAATACTATAATAAAAGGAATTTAGCCCAAAGTACAAAAGTTGGTACATCGTCCAGGTTTCATTTTCACTTTAGGTTATCGCTTTGCTGGCTCAATCGGTGATAAAAAAGGTTTGAGCTTGGAAACTTGGACGACGATACTTTTTCTCTCTCTTACATTAAATATTAAGGGTACAAAGACGCTCTCTCGTATTGTGACGTTTCGTAGGCGAAATTCTTTTTAATTTTTATATAAATTTTTGTTTTTAGAGAAGAAAAGAAAAATTGATTAGCTGCTTACGATTAATATAATGTACATATTATTGGCGGAAGGTGGAGAAGAATGTGTAAGAAGGGTGATTGTCTCTCTTGTTTGGGTAGGAGCGGTCGTGTACCGCGCAGTGGGGCCAAGGGTGGGCCGAGTGTCCGTCAGCCCCAGCGGGGGTTGCACCGGTAAGCTTCAACCCCAAAGTGACTACGTTGTTCAACCAAGTTCTCGTGTTCTCGCTCGTGTTTACGGTAACCGTAATCCTTAGTCCGTAGATATATGTACCGTCCAACCCTCTATTATCTGTGCTCCAAAAGTATTTCCCCCTTTCTTTCCTTACACTCCTGCATTTGATTCATCTCAGAACATCTTCCATTACCACTGATCCTGACGTACATTAACCCTTTGAGTCATACATATGTCATTTTCGAAATAATAAGACTCATTAATAATTGTCAGAAATTAGTTAAAAATAGTTAAATCTGAGCGTTAAATCGCTCAGCGACCCACTGTGAGTCAAAGGGTTAAATCATTAAAACAATTGGAAAAAATTCATCGTTCCAAATTTCAAAAAATTCCAAATTCCAAAAAAAAAAATTCCGAAAAATTTCAAAGTTCTAGAATTTTCCATAATTCGGAATTATAGAATCGCGTGACCTTTCAAATCAATGTTTTTCTAAATTTTCAAATTACAGTATTGTGAAATTTAGTTTCATACCATTCTCCCAATGTTAGCATTATAGAATTTTGCACTTGAAAAATGACAGAATTTCGTCCAATCTAATAGTCTAAAATTATCTCACTACAAAAATTTGCGATATTTGTGAATTCTGAAAATTCGCCAACTTAAAAACATTGCAAGTTCTAGAATTTCCGAATGTTGTGAATTCTAGTATTTTACCATTTTTTTCGATTCCACGATTATAGATTACCGTAAATTTCAAAGTCACAAAGTTTTGTAAATTCAATTTGCATATGAAAGAATGTCTGGTTCGATGGTATTGGTTTTTGAATCGAGATACGAGACGAGGACGATGGAGCTTGTAGCGAGATTTATGGAAGTGCGTGGTGCTCGAAAAAAAAAAAAAAAATGAGCGCAAGGTCATTGAGAAATTTTTCCGCAGTAGATCGTGAGCTCCATCACCGCTGACCAGCCAAACCCACTTAATTTAATTTCCATCGCTTGACGATTTTTAAATTTCATTATTCTCCATTTTTCCTCGATTCGTGAAATTTTCATTGATTCCTTTCCCATCCATGAGAGCCCTACATATATCTGCCATTCCCGCTCGCTCACAATAACCATTTCACCACATCGAGCCCACTCGCCCTTCATCAATATGTTGCCAATTAGTTACAATAGGTACCATTAAAATCCCATATAGTTGGAGCATTGTTGATAAACCTACTGTCATTACCTACCTATATATTGCTCTCAACACTATCCGTAAATACGAAAAGAAAAAAATACAATTAAAAAATAGTGTTGATTGAAATTTTGATTGATTGATCGTGTTTATTATTGTTTTTATATAAAATTGATCTGTTGGAATGCCTAAAATACACATAGGATGATGGAGAATTGAAGACTTTTATTCGTATGTTAGAATGTGCATACTTGTGCATCCGTTGCTCGTGTAATAATTTGCGTGATTTTAATAATTGGGTATAAATATTAAAGCTCGAGTTAGATCGATAAACGATCGAATATCGGCTTTGACTATCGTATAACGTTGACGAGGGTTCGTATACGTCTAAGTTTATAGATTCATGACGACGTGGCCTGACTGCCGAGGCTCATCCTCTCTCGCGTTACTCATCGTTGAATTAATTACGAGGCTCATTAGCGATTTCACGGTCCGCGTTGCAACTCGTTCCGGAGAGAAAGAGGGGGCCACCAAGGGGGTGGTGATTTAAGGGATGAAGTGATTCAAGGACGCACGGGCGAATCTCCGGAGCGAGGTC
Source organism: Tromatobia lineatoria (assembly GCA_949699805.1). NCBI lineage: Eukaryota > Metazoa > Arthropoda > Insecta > Hymenoptera > Ichneumonidae > Tromatobia > Tromatobia lineatoria. The sequence goes on from OX453038.1 coordinate 6,780,059, forward strand.
TCAAATTACTACGGTGGCTTCTCGCGCTTACTCGTTTTCTACTTTTTTCCTTTTCTTTTTTTTCTCTCTTTTACTATATCTCCGCGTCTCGCTTTTGTTCTTTTATTCTCGAGCCTCTCGCGGTCGTAACGTGCGCCTGAAGCTTTATCTCTTTGCGGGAAATGACGCCGAAGCCCGTCCCGATTACACGCCGCACACGCGAGTCGTAAACCCTCCCACGAAGGATTTAAGGCTCCCAAGGAGGCATAGGACGAATCAAGCACCAACTCCGCCTTGCGAGGGAGATGAAGAAACATCTCTCGTACGTCTCCGCTTGTCTTTAATTCCTTATCTCTTTCTCTCTTCTCCCCTCACCCCCTCTTCGTACTTTATATCTCTCCAGCCTCTTTTACTTTTCAATTCTACGAGCCTTTTCCCACCAACGCTCTACCTGAATGCACAGAACTAATTTCATTTAGTTCAATTAGTGGTGACACTAAAACGCGGTTCCAGTGCTGGGTAAAGTACTTATTCTCTTTTAAACGTATCTCAAACATTTAGATTTCGATATTTGGAATGTGTACTAGAATATTTATCTGCCTAGGGTTTATATGAAAGAGCATTTTCGTTCTGAATGCTTCAGGTATACTTTTTCAGCTGATAGTAAATTTCGTTGAGAATTTTTGTTAGCTTGCGATAAGATAAAAATTTCTACAGTTCGACTACTTTGCAAATTAAATATTCTGAATATTGATGCTTCACTGTTTCTTTCATGAAAATTCTTTAAAACTATATTTACTTAAAATTATAACTTTGTCAAATCAAACATAAAGTTAGTTTCTTAAAATCTAGTTTATACATAAATTTTCGACATTGTCATTGACAACTAATGATACTGATATTTCCAACGCTTGATTTTTCTCTCTAATCGCAAGCCATTGACCATTTTCGTCGAATTTCACTCTTGACGAAAAATTGTGACTGAAGTTCTCTCCAAAATATATCATTACCACAAAAATAAATATGATTTAGTGTAAATTTGGGGATTAATTATTTGAAAAAATATTTTATATATAAAATACCCAGCACCAAGAGGATCGACATTTCTCGATAAAGTGGGAGCTCAGGATAGTGTTTTTCGACCTCTGTAACGTTACGAACAATAACAAAGTAACAAATACTGAATAAAAACAAAAGGGAATTAATTAGATCGCCTACGTTGTGTCTCGAGTACGTCTATTTCCACCTAGTTATTTAGAATAGTATACAAGTAACGTAACGAGAGATACTTTTGCAAATTAAATAACTCACATTAATATTTACGTATTTATATATTTATACATACATATATCTTGAACATTCGTACTGTCTATATTACTCTACTGAATATATAATTCCCGTATTTCGTACTGGTGTTGGATGACTGCATAGCTCATAGTATTTAAAACTAGATATTTCCAGAACATCCATTATTTCGTTGACTGACACGAAGATAAGCGAGCGTCACGTCTGCGAGATTTGATTTTTTAACCCAGACCTGAATTTTTCAAATAAAACTTTTTCATCTGGTTTGCAATATCATTAAATCAGTTCTGACGAACAAGTCAAATCAAGCAAACCTTCGCTCGGATTCACAGCCCAAAAAGTGCTCTGGCACTTATTTTTTATTCTCTTTAACATGAAAAAAAAAAATGATAAAACCAAGCTGAAATCGTTGGGCTGTGAATCTCCAGAAAAAAAAATCCCTTAAAAAAAAGAACTTGAGTATCGTAACGAGGAAGACACCCGGACGGGACTGTTGCCGAGACTGATGACGAAGACTACCCCGAAGATGCAGTCACCTAGGGGCGAGTAATCTACCATCTATCTAAAACCTGTGCTCTTTAGTAAGAATCTATATATCGTCGTAAAAAGTGATTATTATTTTTGTTACCAATAGAAAAATTTAGTGCAACGCCACTGCGGGTAGACGTCGGTTTCATTCACAATGTTTGTTTTTTTTTAATCGCGTAAAAATAAACGCGTAAAATTCGCTGAGTTTACAGAACTGTTATTTACGCTCCCTAGAGTGGAATCCTGTAAGGTAGCAACTGTAACTGAAGTAGCAGTAGCCGTAGAAGGAGTAAAACGAAGAGTCGAATGTGCGAGGTCGAGCCGCAGTGGCGTGAGAGTGTAGAGTCGACCTAGAAAGTTTTCGAGCTAAACGAAGCTAAATAGCCTCTCTGGTTAGACACAGTTCAGTAGTAAGAGTTCTCGTTATCCGACTAACCACTGTAAACTTTACGTTTAAGTACTTACCACTTAGCTTAGTGCCTAGGCTTCTAAATATAATACGTATACCTACATATATAGTGAGATAATCGAGCGACAAATAGAGCGAATGTACAAAAAAATATATATATTGTCGGAGTAATGCGTAATACATATATTTTTAGGCAAACGTGAGTGAGTTATTAACTGTTACCCAGTCGTTGATAATTATTGTATTAACATAGACGAAGTAGTCACGAGGCGTCGATAGAAATGTGCGTGTGTGTGTGTGTGTGTGTGTGTGAGAAGTGAATTGTCTGTTGATTTGGTCAACGGTAACGCCAGTTGGATCATTTTATTAACAACTGGGCGAGATCGTCGTGATTCGGTCAATAGAAAAAATAGATTCTGTAGTATAGTCAAGTAGATAGTGACGAGAGTGATGATTATCTAGATATTTCGATACATGTATTATTTTACTCAATTTATTAATTTGACGTGATTTTGTGCGTAAGTTTTCCCGCTGACTAATTCGCCTTCTTCTCATACCTTTACTCAAACTTTACTCTTTCTCGATATTAACCCATCCCGCTGAATCCACAATTCTACTGATTAGTATCTTGAGCAACAAACTAGCACCCGCAATAACGAATTTGAAAGAACGAAAATAATAATTGGGCAAACGTTTTTTTTTTTCTAGAATTTAGAGGAGTCAATTAGAATAGAAAAAAAAGAACGGGATGTACGTGACATGATTCGATGTCACGCTTTTCACGTAGAATAGAAAATATTTTGGTCATCGAGTGGCTTGGAACTCCTGATCGATATTCACTATTGAATTTATTCGTTCGTAGAATAGTGACGTCGTTATTTATATACTATATTTTTATGATATTAAATATAACTCATGGTATAACAATATTTTCATTCTTGTAACCAACAGTATCTACCCCGCTGACAGCACTTATTTCGGCTTCGAAAGCGTATGCTAATCGCTCGCCGTCATCTCGTGACTCTCATCCAGTGTGTGTCGCTTCTCCTGGGCCTGTCAATTGCCATCGCACTTTGCTTTCACCTGGTATAACGTGCTTGCCGAATTACGAACCCGTTGGACTAGTGAATAATAGCTTAAAACTGACTTTTATTTGATATGATTGACATTTTCATTTTTGTTTCTACCTTTTTTTTTATCACGGGGTCGCTTACTCGATCTCTTTACGCCTTTGCGATTAACTTTATGTACTTTCGAAGATCCTTCCAGGCGTAAATAGATCATAATTAACCCGCTAAAAAAATGTTATCAATGATGACCCAAGTCGGGGTTCGTTTATACTTTTTCCCACGCCTACTCTTCCAGCCTGTTGCATCTCTGAAGATCCATCTGGGCGTGAATAACATTTCGGAATGCGAGTAACAATCCTCAAATAAGATAAACGAATTTTACAGTATCTCACTACATGATATTATTTCTACTTTTTTTTTTTGCTTTTCCGCTTCAGAATCGAAGTATGGGTTTACGGACTTTTCCACGTCTACTTTGCCTACTTTCATCTCTGAAGATCCCTTCGCGTGTAAATAACATTCAAAATAATGCGTCCGGCTAAGTAAACTGCATTTATTGGACGTCTGACTCATAATGGCATTTTCCGCTTTCTGCTCTTTCGCTTCAGAATGGAAGAATTCCTTTGCGGCTCAACTTGATGCATCTCTGAAGATACTCATGATTGTGAATAATTTTTTTTTTAACCGCCAGTGGTCAAATTAAATTAATTAATGTTTCAATAGCGGCTGACTAAAGGATGGCATTTCTACTTATCGCTTTTTTACTTCCGAAGACCACATAATTAATCCTACGCTAATTCCGGGTTTTGCGGTGGGTTTCTCAGAACACACTGTGTAATCGAAGATAATTTGGTACCTGAGGTAACGTTAGAAAAGCCTATGGCGAGTGATCGATAGGCTAGCCGGCCGAAATCACGTTTTTTATGTCCTGTCTGTCCATCATTTGAACCCTCTGGATTTAAACTCACGCGGCCCGATGAGACTTGACTAATACCCTCAGGGCATCAGGATACACCGTTAGCCATCGGATTTTCGCTGCTGCCGCTGGAGCCGAGTCACTTATCCGTAGCTCGCGATCGCTTTTACGTCAGTCTGGGAAATAAACTCGAAATAGATGAACTCTTGGCCTACATATCCGCGTGTGGTTCTCTCTAGATACGCGCGTTTGGGCGAGTACATCGAGCCCTCGGTACCTACGTCTTACATTTAACTTCCTTTTCATCAGCGGACCCCGCGCTTTATCATTTGAGGCACGGTCTTACATACAGGTCTTAAAACCACGGTCTTGCATACAGGTCTTGAAACCACGGTCTTACATACAGGTCTTGAAACCACGGTTTTACATGTAGGTCTTGAAACCACGGTCTTACATACATGTCTTGAAACTCCATCCAGTTTTGCGTGGTAAGGGAGAAAGCTTACGTTAAATTTTTGGTTTTTCAACGCTGCCACTACTCGGCGCTGTTTGAGAGTAAGGTTGCACACACAACTCTAAATTAGCGTGATTTGTTGTAATTGCTAATGATGAGAAACTTAATTAACCATCGTTGTTAACACTCGGCCTTGTTATCGAATTGAATTATATAAAAATAAGTATATTTAAATGTCATTGACGGGCCATCGTTAGTACTTGCTTGTGGAATGAAACTGCGATACTGGAATGAGAAACAGAACATTTATTAAAAGATTTTTCTTGTTACTCACATTTTTTATGAAGTCGAGGTAACTAGAAATGTCGTTCTTTATTGCTTGTTGAATGAAGCTGCATTACCTAGAGAAAAAAAGTAAGTTTATTGGAGGATTGTTTCTATTACTTACATCTGTTATAAAATTGCGGCACTTGAAAATGAAGAGAAAATGTTTATTTTCTCTAAACTAAAGCATCATTGTTGATACTCATTTTCGTGGTCAAGCTAGAATATTAAAAGAGTCAAATCAAAGGAAATTTTTTTTTTATATTATATTTATTCATATATACCTTCAATTTGAAACCAAAAACGCGATACAAAAAAAAATGGTGAGTTTTCAACCCAAAACACGGAATCCATGAACCACGCACGTTTCCACTTGACCAACTATTACTTTGGATGAGAAGATGCGAAAATGATTTTTCGAAATATGGGCGTCCAAAGTTCGTCTTCTCGTGCCTGCGTAGCGTGCGCGAAATAGTCGATTTTCGCATGTTATGGGAGATTTTATTCGCACACTCCGAACCGTGCACGAATAAAATCTAGCCATGTGCGAATAAGATCTAGATGTGCCCGAATAACTTCAAGCCAGATTTCGCAAACGGCTGAACGAAGCATTCATTCAGGTTGTGCAGTCACTTGACGATCGAAGTGACAAAAAAACATTATTTGTTGTCGGATGAACATGATAAAAATGTTGTCGATTTTTCAGCTGGAAATTGGTGTGTATTTTTCAAGTTTCAAGTGTACAAGTTTCAAGATCTGTATGTGAGTCCGTGATTTGAGGACGTTCACCACGCGTGTTAAATAAATTCATATCGTCTTTTGGAAAGGTGTGAATAGAAGTTCAAAGATTAAATATATTGAATGATCTTAAATCTTTTCTGCAATATCTAATATTTATATGGCTCGGAAACGAGGAGTCGTTGTTTCGAATACATTTATAATCATCTTTGTTAAATTATATCGATCGATCGATAGTAAATTTGCTTAAAAAAAAAATTTCCAATTGTTACTATTGTTTGGAATAATATTATTAGTGTAATTCTTCGGAAGTTGTGCGGATAAAAATGCAAACGGTTGAGCAGATCGGTTGGTACGATTAGAGATAAATTGGTAGCCTCGAATGGAGGCGATGTCGTGAAAAAAAGTACGAGAACGATAGACCGAGTGACCGCGAGGGTAGTTTTCCGGGTCGAGTGATCTCGTAACAATCCCTCGCAGGCGTCTTCTCCGTCTTTCTTCCGCGGAAAAACTCTCTGGCTGGCTTTTTCTCGCTGTTCATCCACCCGACACCGCCATCTCTATCCCGCTTGGTTGGGTCGTGATTTTTATTATTTTCCGGAGAGAGGCTCTGTCGGCCTGGTGCGCGAATCGTGTACAATCGTCGCACAGTTTCCACTGCTACGCTACAAAAGTTACTGGCGTAATCCGCTTTTATTTCTCGTCGTTTTAGCGAACCGTCCCATGTATATATAGTGCACACCACTTTTCTTTATATGTAACGCTATCTTGGTCATATATACACACGTGCCTTATCCCCTACGAGTAATGCACGTGGGCCCAACACTCCAGGGACGAAGAAACAAAAGCTAAAAGAAAACCAACAGAGATATCCGGACCCTGCAAACTCCTCAAGATCGCTCGAATATTTTCTTTCTTTTTTAAACATAAAAAAAATTTTTTTTATATAAGAGGGATTCTTCATCAATTCAGCCACTTTTTTTCAAACCTTTTTGCTTAGTTCCATAATTGGACACAATTAAGTACCAGTTGAAAGTACTTTCTCCTAATTTTTCCAGATTTTGAAATCCGATATTTCGAAAAATGGGGTATTACTTCAAAGTCAATATATCTTGAAAAATTAAAGTCACAGAAAAAAATTGTTCCATCCTAAAATTTCAAATAAAACTTGTTAACTTTATTTTTCTCGACAAATTTTATTTACTTTGAATAAATTATTTTTTCATTTCAGAACTTTCATTGGTCCAACGTTAACTATTTTTTTATGTTATCAATACATAGGCGCAAAGAATCTGTAATTTTTTTACAAAAAAAATAGCCTATTTTGGTTAAAAAAATTATCTTTATATTTTTTAGCGAAAAAGTAATATTGTCGCATCGCAAAATTATCTGTAAAGTTTCATTGAAAAGTTCACATGAAACTACAACTTTTAGGTTGGAACAATTTCTTTCTGTAACTTTAATTTTTCGAGTTATATTGGCTTTGAAGAAATACCGCATTTTCACTAATATTGGATTCAAAAATCTGGAAAAATTAGGAGACTTTCGAGTGGTACTAAAATGTATCCTATTCTGAGACTAATTAAAGAGGTTTGACAAGAAACTGGCTGAATTGACGAAGAATCCCTCATAGTTTCTTTTAAGGAGACCAAGTCACCCAAAAAATGCGATAAGACTATTTTTTATTGACAATACCAATGCTTTTGAAAAAAAAAACTTGCATTGAAAACTCATAAAAAGGGCATCGAATAGCGCATATCAGAAATTTTTCAGCCACACCGTTTTACGAGTGAGATTATGAATTTCATCGGTGCTATTTTTCGATAAACTTCGTTGCTGTTTTTTTTTAATCCCATAGCGTCATCGATGAAAATGTTGCCTCGTGCCGTTTTTTTTTCTGTGGCTCGGTTCCCTTAATCCTTCTTTTTAATAATCCCCGAAAAGTTGATTTTACATTTTTTACTTTTGATTATTTCATTAGCATCGCGGAATTCGTTCGTTTTGTTTATCTTAAGTTACCCATTACCTTGTCCTGTATTTCCAGATAATCGAATTTTTAATTTATTATTTTTCATCGTTATGTCTCTTCTATCAATGTCAGGAATGCCTGCAATGTACTACCACGGAACCGGGGGAAACGAGAGTGCGGGCCGCGCGTATACGGAGCCCACGATCCAACAGCTGCAACGGAGTTCACTGCGGAAGAAATGTATGAAGTCGTATCTTATAAATCCTCACGAAAAAAAAAAAGAAAAATAAACATTAAAAATGCAAGGATGCACGCTAATTACATCAGTCTCCTATACATACAAAAAATTAAGCAAAAAAGACTGCGAATGATAAAGAAAAAAATATATATCTCTCTCTTTCTCTTATCTATCCCTACGTCTGTCTGTCTCTTCTTGCATACAGTAATAACTTAATAAATCGATCATATTACTAATTCGATCAGTAAGTGCGACAGTGATTCATCGAGTGCGCGTTTCATACATTTCTGCCTGTCGGTTCTCTGTCGATCATCGAGGGTCATAAACTATACGTTTTTCTTTTTTAATTAATTAATTTATTATTTATATCATACTCCATGATGCACAGCAACTCCAACTTTCGTTCAATTTATGGCTTTTTGTTTTTGCTTTGAAAAACATCATTTTTTCCAATTAAAAATTTGTAACAAGGGAAGCGAACAAGCTGGACGGTAATATTGAAATGACGGCGTTACGATTAGCGCGGCGAGAGTCGAGTTTAACAAAGTGCAATACGGGAGTGTGCGTTTTATTATGACTGCTGGTATTCCGACGATCTCTACGCTCTTCATGCAGGTATCAACGCCCCTTGAAACACTTGTGAATCAGAGCTTTGTGTTTCAGTGGATCTAACTAACGGACAGCTCACCCCGAACAACAACACGCCCTTGCTCACGCAAGCACTTTCTGGTACGTCACTCAACCTTTTATTTCTATAATATTAACATATCCCGAGTGTTTTACCATTTAGTCGAATTAGTTCGTCACATTAGTTGAGCAAACTTTTTTTTATATTGGTGTTTAAGGTCTCTGCAAAAACAGAAAAATCTAAATGAAATTGACGCCATTGCAAAGACTGAGAACATTAATTTTGAATAATAATAATGTCGAAAACACGTAATTAAATTATATTCCACAAAAATTCTTAATATCCTCATCAACGGTATTGTTTCTCCTTCAGAAGATTTAACCTCTTGGGTGAAATAAATTTTAGTAAAATACCTGCAAAAAGTACGGTTAAACTGAAGTAGTAGTATCGCTAAATTGCATGGAATATTTCAGAGAAATGCGTTTTCAAACAAAGAATTTTTTTCAATATTAACGAAGATATAAACAAATACAACAATCATGATTCAAAGCTAGCAAAAATTATAGAAATTGAATCGTTGTTATTAACTTCCTTTCGTTTTCGTTTTCTATGGTTTCAATATGATAGATACGTTATCAGTAGAAATGGTTCACCAACGGATTTATAATATTTTATATTGAATTTACGTTTTGTCACTTATAAATTTCTATCCGGTTGTGATGAATCGTGTTATATCGTAAATCTATGATTTAACATGGATCATTCGCAGTCAAAGAGGCATTAACGGAGTGATCCTATAATTTTCTATCGCCTTACAATTATAAAAAGTATATCGGAATAAATCGTATGTGTTCAGACTGAAGCTTGTCATAATCTATCGTACAACCCCGATATAAATGAAACAATTTTGTATCATTTTCTTTCAATATGAAACTTTCTTACAAGAAAATATTAATAAGAACGTTCAATCCCTTTCTCAAAATAAAAATATAACAAAGAAAATTATTTAAAAATTGTATGCATTCAGAAACGTGAGTGAATTCATTGCATAAGATGGAAAATTAAGTTTTTCGAAAATGATGTCATTTATGATAATATTATAGGATATGAAGGAAACATAGAGGACTTCGATCGTTAATTTATAATAGTAATACATCGTAAACTCACGAACCAAAGTCTGTATTCGGAACGATAGAATTTTTTGAAATCGTTTTCTATCAATTATTCTTACCAGGGTTAAAATGCAGCTTTGGCACAACATATTTCAGGAGAGTTAAAACGATCATCGGAACGGATCAATTCAAACACCATAAACATATCTATTTTAGGCAAATTGTTTGAATTTCCCTTCACAAATCATATATCACACATGACAATGCTTTCATTTGCACGAAATGTAAAAATCGGTCATTTGCAATTGAGCTATGCTCGTAGCTGTAACTAACTCGAGCTATAGCTAACAGCTAACTCGATGTAAAAACGTGACGTCACGACGCTGTACGCCAATCGTGTGCCGTTTCTCGATCACGTGACAAATTTAAATTTTTATGATTATATAATAAATAATAATAATGTACAGGCTAGCATAAAAAAGAATTTATAATTACTTTCACGTTTTGGTGACATTAATGCACCATTTGAATTAAAAAAACATTAATTTTTTGTTCGATAACCGAATTCCGAAAACATGCTACATAATTATTGGGTGACTAACTGGGACATTTGTCGCTATTATTCCTCTTGACCGCTTCATATCCAATACATTTTAACGGTGTCTTTTCCACTAATTCGAGTTGAAAAATATCTCCCACCGCTCCAAATAGAAACGGTTACATTCTGCGATCGTTTTTGCTGCTCTTGAGCCACATATGTGGGCCGTCGCGTATCCCAAGGCGATATCCGTGGTGGCTCTCCGCCTCTTCTTCCACTCTCGTTTTCGTATTTTTCCTGAATCACGAGAGTAACCCGCGCGCCTGAAGCGAGTCCACACGAGCTTTCAGTTCACCCCACTAGGTCCTCCCCCTCTTCTTCACTCTTTCTCCCTGCCGTCCGCAATCTGCTCTCAAATAAATCAAACTTTTGAATCGCGCCGCATCGCCTGTGCACGCCTCGACGGTCCACCCTCAGGGCCCACCGTAGCAAAACTTTGTAACCGTTCTGAACCCTCACCTGCCCTTCCCCTCGGCCTCCCCATTGTCGAGAGTTTAAAAGCTGAATGGGTTTTTAGATTGTACGAGCGAACGACGACCGCACGCTCGCAGGCGTTCGGTTTGTCATCGCGAGGACGGCTCGAGCTTCTCGAATCTCTTTCTGCAACCAAGCCAACCACCCCCTTCGCTTTGCCCCCTTAACTCGCTTCTTCCCTTGGATCTTCCACGAGTTTTGGATTCCTTGCAGCTGCTTTTTCTTCTTCTTCTCTTTCTTCTTCTTCTTCTTCTTTCTCCTCCTCATGTCCTGTTTGTCCTCCTGTGGCCACAAATGTCGTTCGCGATAAATCTCCAAAGGATTCTCTCTCGCCACGAGAGACGACACATATCGAGAGCTCTCCACGGGGAATGGGAAACATGCCCTTCTCATCGTGGCCTCACTACACAACTTACGACCTCACTGGTCGTTCTGGCTTCTCGCGAAACGAGAAAAATGTGTATACCACTGCCGGTCTCCTTACTCCTGGTGCATCGCCTCTCTTTCATCCCTTATCTACTGTGCAGACGCCCTTAAAGATATTGAAGAATGCGGACTTGAAAGACGATACAAAACGCTCGTAATCAGCGTTGTGAGCTTCCTTTATCTATTTGAGATCGACTTTGTATTATCGATTTCGTAGTTATAGTGATTGCATAGCTTCCATGAAGAGATGTTCATATTTTCCGACGTCGCTGATGTAAAGCTTTTGTCAAAATTTTACAGAGAGTTTGTTGATGAAATTATTAGAAATATACGTAAGAGGTCAATTCTTTTGGCTTTGCTTTATGCCTTTAACGATAATTCTATGTGAACGAGGATTATCGAATAAATCTTATTATAAATGTTTCATCCTGCAAATTAAACAATTTTAAAGATTAATATAAATACAAGTCAATTAAGTTGCAGCAAAATATGATGATGGAAAAAAAATGTTTACCATTTAATCTTATGAAAGTTCTTATAAATGTTGATATTACGTTTCGTGGGAATGTATATTGGCATGTGATGTACGTGTAACAAATATTAATGCTTGTTTTTTGGAGTGTGTGTAAAGGTGAGAAAAACGTTGATATTTGCAGTGATGAACAACTACCAGGCGGCGGCGCAGGCCGGATTTCCTCCGGCTTCACCACATGGGGGTGGAGGTCACGGAGGACCTCAGGGTCGCTCGTTTCCCGCGGCAAATTCGCCCGGTCCGATTGATATGTACAGTTCGAGCGCAGCAGCCGCAGCAGCAGCAGCGGCCGCGGATTCAGCAGTCGCAAGCTACGTCCAGGCAGCAGCTAGTCCGCAGCCCCCAACCACCGCGTTTCCCGCGATCGCCGTATCCCGCGCCCCGCTCAACTACAGTCCCGTAAGTTTTCCCTCTTTATCGCACCATTAGAGTATCTTGATTAAGGAGCCTCCAGTGGTACAATCTACATAAATGCTCATTCAAATATCTCACTTCATTCCAGCCTCTGAATTTTACATTAACATTTTAAAAAAGATACTATAAATTTCTCTCGAAGTAAAATTTTTTATTCTGCTCATTCGTTTAGATTCGTTTAGATTCGTTTAGATAGCAAAGATGGGCAATATATTCCAATGAAAAGGTGATTCAAATAACTTTCGGTTCGAATAATAGTGAATATACAAATGTTTCAAGATCTTTGAATTTATTTAGAAACTGTGAAACAAAATGTATGTAACAAGAAATAATTTTTTCGGAACATTTATTGTTGTCGTTAAGCACTGTGATTCTGATGAATGACAATCTACACAAATGGTCGTACAAATTTCTCGCTTCATTTCAGTCTCTCAATTTTACATTTACATTTTTTTAAAAAAGATACTATAAATTTCTCTCAAAGTTACATTTTTTATTCTGCTCATTCGTTTAGATTCGTTTGGATAGCAATGGTGGGCAATATATTCCAATACAAAAACGATTCAAATTACTTTCGCTTCGAATAATTGTGAATATACGAATGTTTCAAATTTTTTTAATTTATTTAGAAACTGTGAAATGAGAAAATGTGACAAGAACTAATTTTTTTGGAACATTTATTCTTGTCGTAAAGCACTGAGATTAAATATAATAACAATCTACACAAATGCTCATTCAAATTTCTCACTTCATTCCAGCCTCTCAATTTCACATTAACCTTTTTAAAAAAAGACACTATAAATTTCTCTCAAAGTTAAATTTTTTATTCTGCTCATCCGTTTAGTTTCGTTTAGATAGCATTGACGGGCAATATATGCTAATGAAAATTCTAATCAAATAACTTTCGGTTCGGATAATAATGAATATACGAATGTTTCAAGATCTTTGAATTTATTGAGAAACTGTAAAACAAAATATATATAACAAGAAATAATTTTTTTGGAACATTTATTCTTGTCGTGAAGCACTGAGATTCTGATAGAATAAAAATCTTTTCGTTGTAAATGTATGTGTCAAATTGTACCACTGAAAGCTCGTTAATTCGAGAAGAGGATTTTCTCGTGGCCTTCGCGGTCATGAAAAAGTTCTTATAGAATTATCTATTGGGATTATATAGACTTAATTTGAACCAGACTAATTTTATACTAACAGTACTCACAGCAAGCCCCTCAGTGTGTGTATTATGCACCCCTTTCGTGAGTAATAATCGTGAGTATCGTGAGTGAGGAGGTGAGCGAGGGAGCGAAGGGAGAAGGGGCTCAGTCTTCCCTGGAGTGGGTCGTTAGTGCGTTAGTAGTAGAGGTCAGTGTTTGGTCAGCCATTCTCGCGAGGCTCGTCTCGCTCTCTTCTTGCACTCGGCACGAGTCGCTCTCGGCACTTGGATTATGCCAATACGAGGAAAGAGGATTTGCGTAAGCTCGAGGACACGCGCGCTCTGCCCAGTCTCAAGAACAAAACATATATAAGTGTGCGTGTTTTTCGTTAAGTTGTCTTTAAATAAAAGTCATATGAATGCCTGTTATTGCGGCCGGAAATCAGAGTTTTGTCTCACCTCGTGTCCTTGTCTACTGTTCCAGGGTCCTCTGATACCAGCGGCGTTCACTAATGGCTACCATTGAGCCTTGTTAAGACCTAACAACAAGTACGTATCGATCCTGGTGTGCTAGAAACAGTGCTGGGTATATTTTTCCTTCGCCAATTTCAAATCAATTCAATTTTTCATTAATGCCTCAAGCACTTATCGAGCTCGCACTAATTTTCAGGTCCGCCATTAAAAACGAACCAACTTTGCAGATTACAAGCTTCCAATATTACACTAAACATATCTTTTTTTTTTTCAAGTCTTTACTTCGGTATTTATTTTGCATAAAATGATTGCGAAAAATTCTGTGCAGCATCAACAAACTGTTTTTCATCACACTTTTTAGTGAATCTTTAGAATAATCACAATCGTGAGAATTCCACATTAAATATCGGTATATTTTTGTTACCCAGCACTGGTTGCCTCGATTCTCTTGTCACCCGAAAAATGCAATGTCTTCGCGATGATATCTCGTCACTGTAACCCTCCGCAGGCAGCATAACGAAAAAAAAAAAACGACCATCCGAGATAACGTTATTACAGCACATTTGTTATTTCTTTTTCGCAGGATGGACGAGAGGGCAACGCGCGGCACGATCGACTGACGGCACAAGGAGAAGCGTGGACGCCTTGCGAGAAGAACGATGATTAAACGATGATGATGGACAGCCTTCAGGAAACATAGAATCTTTTGGAATGAGTGAAGAAAGGAAAACGAAGCGATGAACCTAGCGTCAGCAGTGGCAGCTCGCTCTGCGATAACATCTAAGGGCAGAGACGAGGGTCGTCTACGAGAAGGAGGGTCGACCGTTTGCGATGGCAGAAAAAAAAAATCCAAAAAAAAACAGAAGATATAAGGGAGAGACACGGTTTGACCCGGAAACGAGAAGACGATGGAGACAGAGCGAGCGATGAAGCGAACGAGGAAAAGACACGGACGACTGGTTGGAAAACGCGGGGGGGGATACAATCGTGGTTAAGCGAAGCGGAACAACGAGGAAGAGAGTAAAGAATAAAAGGCAGGCAAGAAATATGATGATGACGGAAGGGAATAAAGCGAGAGCGTCCGTGAAAACAGCACGTCCAGGGAAGAAGAGAGCGTTAAAAAAAACGGAGCAAGCGAGTCGAAGCTAAAATGGTAAATAATAAATGATAAAAGAAAAAAGAAAAAATCCAAACGCAAATGAGAAAGGAAAGCGCCGCGGCCGAATCTGCGTATTAGCGGGCCCGTTCTCCGACATTGAATAAATAATAATATAATATATATAATATTATTAATAATGAAGGGAAAAATAAATAAATAAATAAATAAATAAAGAAATAATTAATTAATGAAATAATTATTAATTGCTAAATAATTAAGCGGTTAAGTCTATAATATATATATTATGATATAAATAATTGATAATATTATACTAGACACAACGTATGATGAAAAATCCTTAGGGTCTAAGCTGAGAGAGAGAGAGCGGCGGCAGAGATGCGATGAATAACAACAATTCACGTACGAATAATATATATATAATTATATATATTATTATATATACTATATTAATTGATTGATCGATCTTTCACGATCGATCGGTCCACATTATCGAACATTGAGCGTAAACGCCCACTCACGCCCGGGAAAACAAACAAAAAATGCTATTTACCATTTTTGTTGTCATTTATTTTTTGTAATTTATTCGTTAATCGTCGCTCATTCACGTCGATACGCGAGAGAGATCGTATTGTATAAATTTTTGCGCGAAACCTCGCGATTCAGTTTTTAACTAATGTTTAAAAAAATATTGTCGAGAATATATATTCCTTATGAGGATAAAATTCTCTTCCCGGGGGGTGTGACGATAGTTATGAGACGCGGAGAACGAGTGAGCGAGAACATTGAACGTTTATTCAATTACAAAACGATTATTAATTATTGATTAAGCCAATTCGAGAAGCAAACTTAATGAACAACAATTAACTCGAGATAACGCAAATTGCGAGGGATGTTATTATAAGAACGAAGCGAGCGTTTATGTTTTTTAATTGTAAAACCAAACAAATCCGTAACACCAAACTCTTTAGATGACGAGAGGCTTGTTTGATATAATAATTAGAACGATTGGGGGATAAACCACGAACACGTACACACTGGCAGCGAGATTATCAAATCACCGTTTAATATTCTTGTTATATAAACGTCATTTATTTTCAATTTTTATTTCGAATTCGTTAGACTACGTTCCTTGATTGCGAATCTTCGAGGCTTAAGAAAATACACGACGACGACTTCATTTTTTTGAGTCTCCGAAGTGAAATTCGAAGATGTTTAAGAACGAAAGGAACAAAAAAATCAACAAAACGAGAGGGGTATGTCTGTTTTCGTTGACACTATTACTTAAATATTAAATTGGCAGTTTTAATGATGATAATAACTCAGATTATTATTATTATCATTATGAAAAAAATGAATGAAATATATGTACGATGATTATAATACGGTTATATTGTATTCGACAACAGGGTAAAACTTGATAAAATGCAAAAAAAATTCAAACGATAGCAAAAAAAGAGGATGAGAGAGCGATGGAACGTCGAACTGCGACCATTTTGTTCGTTTAATTTATTTATTTTTGTTAGAAAAAAACGAAGAATTTCGTGGATAATCTCTTTGGAGGCAGGCGCGCATGAGTGGAGCGCAAATGGTGTCAATTCTTGTGAACGTAGCAATACTTGCGATTAACAAAATAAAAAAAAAATAAAAAAAAATAAAAAAATGGGGTGAACTGGCTTTGTTGAGAAAAAATCGTTGGGACAAAATGGTAGCCAGTTCGGGACGTCCCGAGAGATAATAAACATGGCAGGGGTAGAAAACGAGAGGGAGAAAAAAAACTATTAAGTATTGGACCAACACGTGGTATCCAAAAACAAATAACACACATTGACATGAGCACAACGCATTTGTACACCAGAAATAATACGCAAAACACGCTTCGAGAAACCAGTAGCGGTAAAAATTAGTGTACAAAAACGTGGCAGGGAAACGGAGCGATTAATTAAGGATGAAAAAATATTAAGGAGACGCTCACCTCGCTTCGCGTACGTCAAACTTCTGTAATTTTTATTTTACCCTCTTCTTTTCCATTGTCGAGAAGTAACTAATGCAAGTATCGTAGATAAAGAAAATGATATTCCTCGGTAACGCGTTAATAAAATGCTGCAGAAACAAGAGAGAGAGAGAGAGAAACCCGATCGTGTGTGTATAACAGAAATTTTGAAAAATATATTTAAAGAATAAAAAAAAAGCATAAACGTGGCATCCAGAACATTAAATTTAAAGCGAATAATAGCGAAGCAACACTACAAGGATATAACACCAGCTCAATTGAACTTTTAATGAATTTAACCGAGAAGAACGTCGCACGACAAAACAAAACGAGATTTTTTTCGAGTCTTTAGGTAATATTAGTCGAAGAGTGAAAGAGAGAAGTAGATAGAAAGAGCGAGAGCAGCGGATGAGATTGGATGAAACAATAAAAATTATGAGACAGTTTTAGCTTTGTAAACTTTTCGAGGAGTGACGATCAAAGGCCTCCTCGCTGCAACCTTCGTATTTCCGCGTGAGTCCCGAAAGGATTACTCGAGTTGTATTCGAAAAATAGACAACAAACTTAGCATCGATAACAGAACAAAAATATTGAGGATATTCGAGCGACTTGAGCAACTACCTTGAAAAACAAAAGACAGAAAAATAAATATAGACATATATAACTGCAATTGCGATCAATTATTAATTAAAAAACAAAGGGTCAGGCTTCTCGATAATATAAGGATAAAGGATTCCAAACAAAAAAAGAAATACGAGCGAAAGCAAACAAATACCATTACAGTCCACGCGTTTATATTATATACATATATAAATTGATTGATGAGTGTATAATGAGATATATTACAATTTAAAAGAAAAACAAAGACTCGAGAACGTTATTTGCGAGCGAGAAACACATTGTTTTATTGCATTTGTATATAATTATCGATGTTTTTAAAAGGAAAGCCCGTCTTCTAAGATCGAGCTTGCACGAAGAACGCGACAGTTTCGCTGTTTTTTTACGATGATTAATTAAAAAGAGGCGTGAAAGGCTGCGGCGGTGATTAGCTGGAAAGAATAACAAAAGCAGAGAAGTGAACAAACACAAAGAAAAGGGGATGTTGAAGCTTAAGACATCGAGAGCTCGATCGCCTCTTTCTCGAGGCTATATACATAACAAAAAAAAAAAAATATATATATATACATATACATATATATATAATGAAAAAAATATACATATTATATATAAAATACCATACGTGCGTATGAATAATAGAGTTGCGAGGGACATCACGCGGTGGTGTTGCTGGTGGTGAATACCGAACAAGAGAAAAAAGAGCAAAGGTTAGGGGGATGAGCGAGAGAGGCACTGTGGCGACTTCTCATTCGATTATTATTATTAGCTAGTTTGTCATTCCGCGAGCGAAGAAGAATCCGATTTTTTTCAAACTGATTCGTAAGAATTTTGGAAAAAAGAGGCCGTCGAAACCTCCACAAATCAAACAGAAAGACGGAAATGGACAATGGCAATGAAATTAATAAGGCGACAGGCTCGAATCACACAAAGAATAAAATATCTTCGTAATAATTATATCGTCTTGCGAATGCAGCTTTATTCGATAATTGACAAGTACAATATTATTATTCTCTTACTGACGCGCGGAGAAAGTTCGAAAGAATTGTCCGTCGGCTTCTATTATTACGATAATCAGCATTGTTAATTAAACAAAACCGACACACGAATCTCTCTTTCATTGGTTGACACTAAAAGCAACGAGACGAGAGAGTTCACGGTCATAAGTTATGCAAATAAATAAAAAAATTGAAAAAAAGAGGAATAACACGCAGTTTAGATACAGAAAATTGCGAAATACAAAGCGCACGATTAATTAAAAAAATTACGAGAGAAGTTGAATTCTTTAGTCTCGTAATATCTCGTCTTAGGAGACACCGGCACCACGCGCTTCAAGCTTCAGAAATAAATAAAATAAGTACGTTAAAACGTCCTTATTGTTATTATTATTATTATTGTTATTATTATCCTTATTATTATTATTATTCTCATCATTATTACAATCGATAAAAAACTACAGTTTTATCGTCACTTCGAATTCGTTCGACACACACATACAAAAACACAACACTAAACTCTTTCGTCATATAAAATAATTATTATGTAATTACGAGGATGTTTACGACAGTCGCGAATAGAGTTAGGAACGCGAATTTCAGCGTTGATTTACTTCCTCGCGGCGACTGTCGGCTCCTCAATTTTTATTATCGTAAACCAAAGCAATACAACGTAATAATTGTACATAAGGTTTCGTCACTTCGCGAATCATCATTATTAACAAAAAAAAGGAGGAAAAATAGCGAGTTGATAAGAAAATGGTCTTGTTCAAGAATAACGGTGATTGCGAGGGTGAAGGAGAAAAGCATTAAGGAAAAATAGGAGTACGAAACGAGATTGCACGCTAATTCGCGATTAGTGAGAAGAAAAAAGTTCTGCTCGTTCTACACAACGTCATCTCCCCCCCGCTAGTGTTTGTGTCGAGATTAAATGGAGAAATTGTTTTTGAGCTTTGCTTGTTTTAAGCCCTCGTTTCAACGACAACTTCGTCACGACAAAAAAAAATTTGTAATTTTCTTCTTCGTGTACACAAAAAAAAAATAATGAACCGCGCTCCCTTCACTCGAACGTTGACATATCAGAGTGATCTATAAGATGTAAAATGTTATTTGGAAAGAGAACCGAAGGGGCAACGATCCATCCCCCTTAGATGTAATAATTTTTATGAATTGTTCTCATCGCGTGGTCTAAGCAACAATTGATGACGAAAAAAAAAACTGTCGTGTGACGAGGTTTTCGGTGTAATTTTGAAATTTTTTCTTTCTCGATATTTGGAACGAGTGGACGGAAATATTTTTTCGCGAAGCGAGGAAACTTCGGTCGTGCTCGTGAGAGATTCAATAGAGAAAAAGTTTGAGGGAAAAAAAAAATAAGAAAAGAGTGATTTCTTGAAAGGCAAAGAAACAACAGAGCTAAGGAAACCTGCAATATAACAAGCAATAAATAAGCCACTCTTAATTCCATGTATATTAAACGATTATGTGGATGCTTACAAGATTTATTGATTATAAACAAGCGTAAAGAAATAAATAACAAAAAAAAGTGGAAATACCAATTTTACATATTCTTACTAATCGATAACGATACAACAAAAAAAAATTAAAAATTAAATACGTATAGCGAACATATTAAATTATACGATTATGTAATTGAGAATTAAAGAAAAAAAAGCGAGATTAAAGAGATGAGAGAAAATAGGCGAGATGGGTGAGAAATAATTTGCGCGAGCGAACAAACACGAGCAAAGCTGTAGCGAAAGAAGAGGTATTATATAACGTCTACATAAGTACGTAAAGTTTCAATTTTACACTACCGATAATAATGAAATAACTGATGATAAGGGTATATAAGATATATATGATGATTACGAGGGATGACGACGAGACGATGATGATTTATAATAATTATAACGTTGTACAGAATATTTATGAAAATGAAAAATGGGAAAAAATATGAAAAACACTAAAAAACGGTGAGCAGCTATAATAGGCCCAACTTTGGCGAGAGAGCCGAGCGCCTCGAGATTGCTGTACGATTTTAAAATGAGTCTTTGAGACGAAAATAAGAGGGACAGTGAGAGCGCGCGCGATCGACGCTACTTTTCGCGACGTAGATAAATTGAATAATAATAATAATTGAATATTGACAAACGAAAAGAAAATCCAAGATTAATTCGTGAGAAATAAAAAACACTCAATGTACGACTCGATGATAAACAATAGAGCATATATTACATGTATTATGGATCCGGCATACTCGGCGCTTGAATTTAAAAAAGCAAAAAAAAAACAAATAATAAGTAATAATAAGAGGAATAAGCGCTCGTGGGGAGACGTTCCTTCGCGATCGAAACACAAAAACACACACTTTGAAGAAAAAAAAAAAGAATACAGAAAGAAAACAATGACCGCGTTTCTCAGCAATGTTATCAATAATATAATTAATAATAGTAATTAATGAATAATTAACGATTAATAATTAACTAATAGTGTCCCCAGCCTCGCCTACGAGAGGCGCAGAAAGAAAGAGATAAAAACACACACACACACACGTGAAATAATAATGAAAGAAAAAAAAACTTATATAGCGATCGCTCGGAATTGCTTCTCGTGCTAAATCGCGTACGACTCTCTACTCAAAACGGCCAGACTATGATGGATGTTTTGTAAGATATTGGACGCAAAACGAGGCGTCAATACGAGCGCGGATTTTTTTTCTTTGTTTATTCTTTTAAATTTCAATTTGAGCGAAAAAAAAGGCATTTGAAAAATTTGATAAACTCTTCGCAAAGTGTGTAAAAATATCCGCGCTCGGGACCCGAGTGCACAGACCGCGCGAAAATGAGCGAGCTCCGCGGCAGCAAAGAATAATCGGTGGCGCGATGCCGAAAGGAACGAGTCGAAGGAGCGGGATTTACGCGATATTCGACACCCAAACCCTGCAACAAGAAAAAAAACACACCCACGTGAAATAATTATTATTACCACCGCAGCAAAGAATAAAAAAAGGCGCGAGGGTTCTCCCCTGTCCCACCACCCCCCGTAAATCTAACTAATTGTGTATGTATACAGAAAAAAAAAAAAAAATAATGATAATGAATATTGCGATTATAAATATAAACACTAATAAAAGAATAACAATATTGTACCCCTCTGTACATATAAATATATGATAATACAATGATTATTACCATATGATTTATTATACATATAAATATACATATATATACATACATAATATAAATATATATCTAATGAATTCATAATTATTATGTTTGATATTTGTTTTCTTCGTTTTTCGATTGATTGATTATTGCGATGACGATTATTAATTACATAATTACCTATTATTATTAATTGATTAATTATTATCATTACGGTAATATTATTATTAATATTTAAGAAAAGGTTCACAACGTGCCGTGTGTATGTGGGAATAAAATATATAATATAATGGACATTGTTCAATTCAACAAGGGGTGGTATTGTCAATTAATGATTATTTCGATACCCTATTCTCACTTAAGTTTACATTTTTACCTCCCTAGAAATTAGATCATTTTCATTGGTTCGCAACTTCGCTGCTTTAAATCATCGACGACGACTTATTATAAATACGATAGAAGGGGTTCAGAATAATTCGTGAGTGAGGCACTCGCGAATATTAGTTTATTTAATACATTTTAGTGCTAGTGATTTACAATATTTAGTTGAGCATTTGTCGCATCTCATGGGTCAAGGTGAAACTTATGGGTGCCTAAGAGATATGGAATTTTTTTCCTATCCTTAATTTCACCATGGCGGATAAAAGTCGATGACGTCGTTCTGCAGAATAGTTAAAGGGACGGCAATGTTCTTAAATTTAATCCACTCGAAAGTCTGATTAAAAATTTCTGACGGACCCAACAGTAAGGTGCGTACCAGTAGTTTTTATCGATCGAGCAGATGGCAATTTTTGTGTTATTCTTGATCTATTAGCGGAACCTCTATACCTTTTAATTAGCGACTGAGTACAGAAACAAGTGAATGCGCCTTTGACAGTTTTTCAGATGATAAAGTCTCAAAACGTCACAATCACGATCTTACATACAGGTCTTGAAACTCCATCCGGTTTCTCGTGGTAGGGGAGAGAGCTTTACGTTAAATTTTTTTTTTCAACGCTGCCACTACTCGGTGCTGTTTGAGAATAAGGTTGCCCACACAATCTCTGAATCAGCGTGATTTGCTGTACTTGGTAATGATGAAAAACATAATTAACCATCGTTGTTAACACTCAGCTTTGTTATCGAATTGAATTATATGACAATAAATATGTCATTGACGGACCATCATTCGTACTTGCTTGTGGAATAAAACTGCGATACCTGAATAAGAAGCAGAACATTTATTAGAAGATTTTTATCGTGACTCACATTTTTTATGAAGTCGGGGTAACTGGAAATGTCGTTCTTTGTTGCCTTGTTGAATGAAGCTGCATTACCTAGAAAAAAAAAGAAAGTTTATTGGAGGATTTTTTTTATTACTTACATCTGTTATGAAGTTGGGGTACCTGAAAAAAATTAAATAAACTAAAGCAACTAAAAATAAACAATGGTTGATACTCATTTTCGTAATTAAGCTAGGATATTAAAAGAGTCAATTCGAAAGAAATTTGTTTAAAAATATTATATTTATTGATACATACCTTTAATTTGAAACGAAAAACGTGATACAAAAAAAAATTGCGAGCTTTCAACTCAAAACACGAAATCCATAAACCACGCACGTTTCCACTTGACCAACCATTACTTTGGATGAGAAGATGCGAAAATGATTTATGTTCATCTTGCAGGCTTCTTAGGAGCTTAAGTTGGAGGAAACCTGTTGATTTGCGAAAAATAAGGGTGCAACACTCAATTTCCATCGAATTTCATCTAATCCTCACGCATATTATAAAATATAGAAGCGATTCATTCATAAGAATTTGAAAAGGATACCGGCATCGTTCTGTCTCCCTCGCAAACAAACTTATCCCACCGCTGGCGCTACTAGTGGCCGCAAAAGGAATTAATTTTCATATTTTAAGCGACGTACCCCCACCACACAAGTTTCAAGACCTGTATGTAAAACCGTGGTCCGATAACTGGAAGAATTTAAACCTTCGGAGTAGATAAAAGCGAAATCTGCTTTATCTACAGGTGGTAAACTTTTGATTACACGTTCGATATCGCATGATCATCGTTCGTAGACATTCCGTATTATTTCTATTGGCGTAGAATCGTCAAAACTCATGTCGCGTGTATCAACAATATAGCGCGCTCTCGAGCGAGACAAACTGACAGTTGTATTGCCATGTTTGTGTTTGACTCTCAGCTGTGCGTCTGCTGGGCCAGTCACTCGTTCGGAGCGAATGATTAGGAGCAACGAGGACGGAGAAAAAGAAACGATACCAACGGCGTAGTATAACTCTACTGTAGTTAGTACCTCGTTGGTGTGCGCGAGGAGAAATACCACAACGGAGAACGGTCGTGCTCTAGTGTCTTGCTAGTGTGTCCCAATGCTCCGGAAATTGGTAGTGCGTCATCCGAGAAACCAGCGAATAGAATAGTACCGTTGTCCGTAGAGTTTAAGAAGAGGAAGAAATTCTGGCTCACAATCTACTGACAACGAGCAACGCGTTCAAGAATATTGAACAAGAAAACGTGAAAACACGATGGAGGTACTCGATCCCGCTATAACTCGCGATGATCATCCGCTGTGTCTCAATGACTCCTTGGATAAAGGTAATCAGATGTTTTGGAGAGTGTCAGTTATTCCTTTGTCGACGCGCGCATACTTATGTCATTATGCTATCATTCGCGAATTATTTTCACCTGTCTGCCTATTTTCCAAAACAATTGCAAACACCTTTTACATTCGATTTTTAATATATATTCTTGTTAATTAGCGTTCGATTGTTTGCCACATTTTTCTTATATTTTCACTAATCATAGTGAAATGTGAAGAAGAACAAAGCTCCATAAACATAATATTGCCACTTTTTTTTTGTTTAACATTTTTTGGAAAATTCTGTTTATTTGGAGTGGGGATGTAATAAATTTATTTTTTTGTCTCGAGAATATTTGCACTGTACCAAAATGAGTCACATGTATGTTTGCATATATGAGTTCGGGTCAGTTAGAATTTGCATTATTTGCAGAAAGAAAACATTCTGAGAAACAGCAGCTTTATGTGATGACTGATAAATAAAATATTCTTGCAGATTTGAAAAATATTATCTGTGGATATGATTTTTTTTACCAGAATCATTTCAATTTTTTAATGGATAACAAATACAGTCAAATACATTTCATTTTTTTATGGATAACAAATACATTCTTTGAGAATGTATCTTCACATACAAGAGTTTTAAAAATTCAGAATTTGAGGAGCTTGCAATGACAGAAAAACTTAATAAGAAGAACAAAAATGAACATTATATTTAAATAAATAATCTACAATATTGTGTCACAGGTTTAAAGAATATATCACTTTGATATACTTTATTAGTTTTGTTAAAAAAAATTTTTTGAAAATTTAAAGTAAAAGTAAGTCTTTTTTGAGAATATACATTACAAAACGCACATACATTACAAAACAACAGAAGAAGAAAAAATCAAATGTTTAATTTTTTAAATTTTTCGTTGGTTATAAAAAAATAGTTTTTCTTTTTATGAGAATGCATTGCAAATTAAAAGTGAGGGTTCATTAGAATTTAATTTAATTTCCGGATATGAATAGAATCCGAGAAATCAATGTCGTCGTGCTTATTAACGAATCACAATATTTTTTCATCATTTTGTTCCAAGTCCAATCCCTCGTTATTATTTGCTTTGACTAACATTCCACTGCATTCGTTATTCCCGTTATTATTATAGAAGAAAGATACCTACATGTTTTCAGATTTGTGATCGAACGATGTTATGGAATGTCGACGCGTCATTATCGCGGCTTCGACGAATTTACGCCACCCGACGCGCACTATAAGTCAGAATAATTGTTTGGAATTGGTAAAGCAAATCAAAGCAGATAAAAGTATATTTTTGTTGTAATTATAATAAAATTCTTCTTGCGGCTGCTTTTGTTTACCTTTACTTATTAATAAAATTTGAAAAACCTATTGAAAAATACCGCCATTTTTGCAAATTTCATCACATCGTTTTACTAATGCATTTCACTAAACAATAAACAATGCGAAATAACAGATTTCTTATTATTAAAAGAAACGTTAACTGTTGTCGAACAACGAATTATATTCATTCGAGTTTTATGTTTTTGTAACATTATTGTTAACCAAAGTCACTGATTTTCATCGTTTATGAAAAAAAAAAATTAAATTTATCAATAAATACTATTACAAAAAATTTCAGGAAGTGGGTCACAGCTTCCGCCAGATTCCAGGTCGTGCATTAAGGCAAGATACACTCTGGGATTCCTTGGTTTCCTTGGGTTTGCCCTGGTTTACGCCATGAGAGTAAATCTCTCAGTGGCTATAGTTTCCATGGTGAACCAGACCGCCTATCCAAGCGACGACGTCATCAACAGGACCGCTGATTGTCCGATAACACCACCCCTTAATGGCACCTTCGTGCCTGTAAGTCTCCATTCATCTTCATTTTTTTCCCCATTGTGATCCACTGACAAAAAAATTGAAAATTTCTGCAACATGTTATACATCCGGAAACATAGACGTATCGTTATTCAAAAAAAAATTAAAAAGTTTTCCGAGTGGGAAACCATTTATTAAACACTACTTAAACAATAACAATTTAGCCTTATCATTTTAATATTCTCTTCCGCAATTTCCATTGTGCTTAAAAAAAAATTATGTTTCAATGAAATGTTTTTTTTTAACGGTCTACACAGATTATAATGAATTCAAACTTTTCAATGATAATGTATGTGCGATTACATACTTAATCTGTTGCCGTAATTTGATGCGTATTGTGCGGAGAGGCAGAGAAAAAATGAATTACGCGCGGAAACTCATTTCCTTATCGCGGAATGTTACTCATTCTAACTTATCAAACAGTAAAGGAGCGACCCCGATGAACGCTGTCGCGTGCATGACCACAATCTCTTTGTGCGCAATCAATTTTTATTCTATTTTATTAACAAGCGTAAAGGGGAAAGATAAAAAGGAAAAGGGCGAAGATGCGTTTCCGCGTCGCAATTATGATGACAAACTGTTTTTCAGAGTCAGGGAGAGTTCAACTGGAACGAGCAAACTCAGGGAATTATTCTTGGGTCCTTTTTCCTTGGATATGTCATCACTAACGTTCCTGGTGGAAGACTCGCCGAGATACTCGGCGGCAAACTTATCTATGGCCTCGGAGTCCTTCTCACTGCGATTCTCACGGTCATCAGCCCGTTTGCCGCTTACTCGGGTTACTGGCTCTTTCTCGGCGTTCGAATAGCCGAAGGATTTACCGAGGTACGAAAAACGTTTTATTTTCTTCAATCATCATGCATATTAATTCAAAATTGATAGATACGCCAAAATAATACAAAATGATAGGTGGTTATTTTTCTAAATTTGCTTAAACGCATAATTTGACAAAATTTCCGCCATCTGATTATGTGAAGGAATAAAAACTTTCAACTATGTATCTCGACAAATTGAAACCTGACCAATCCACTCTACAACCCACGTAACTTACTTTCCTACGAAAAAACGGACATTATACCAATAGCAACCAGATTACAGACGCTCACCCCAAAATTTGCGATGGAACAGATAGATCACCTTAAACCACTATGTATACAACGATCACCGCTTATCATACCGAAACACAAATATCCAACACACAGCATTTTTCAAATTCTAGACCATTTATACAACGCCAACCGCTAAAATACCACCGCTTTTTACAATTATGTATCTATTATATGTCCACCGAGAGTTTTAAGACCTAAAACCAAGGATGTACACGGGCTGAAGGACGTCGGGCGATGGCCTATTGGCATTTTATCTATACAACCATTATTGTCATGTATTTGAATGGCGATAAACACGTTTACTATTATTATTCAAGGACAGTCAATATTTCATTGTTGGATGCAAATTTCCGGAATGTTTTTCAATAAATCAGAAAGCATCCACAGAAAAATCGATATTTTGTTCCTGGGTAATAATTGTACACTGTAAAAAAATCTACTTAAAATTTAGTGTACTTTTACTGGAAGTTTTTATTCATGAACTAAAATATGAAATTTAGTACACAAGTGTAATGTAAAATTAATGTATAGTACGGCATATTCAATAATTTACTTTAGTTTAACAGTAAAAGTACTTGAATGTTTATGAATAAGAACTTCCAATCTTTTCTAATAGTGATATACACCTAAAAAAATCACACCTCAAAGATGACAAAGATTTTTCAGTCTCGGAATAGAATATTCGCTTGATGAAAAATTCCCGTCGACTGTTTTATTTATCTCCGTCATAGCTAACAGCTACGAGCGTCGTTCATTATCATTTATCGTCTCATTTTTCGTTTTGTCAGGGAGTCACATTCCCGGCTATGCATTCCATGCTTGCTCATTGGGTACCGCCCCTGGAGCGCAACAAATTCGCTGCGATAGTATACGCAGGTGCCAATTTTGGTACTGTGATATCGTTGCCGGTTAGCGGATGGCTTTGCTCACTGGAACTCTGGGGAGGCTGGCCTCTAGCTTTCTACTTATTCGGAACCCTCGGCATCATTTGGTATATCTTCTGGCTCTTCCTCATCTACGACACGCCGGCTAAACATCCGTGGATCGACTCTGACGAGAAAGCTTACATCGAAGCCTGCGTAGAACCCAACGACGGTGTAAGACCATTTTTTACGTTTCTTTTAAATACCAAAAACTAAATAAATTCAATAAAATTCTCACTACCAATTACACATACATTCGCTTTTTTGCGAATTTTTCGTCGAAATTTTACGTGAATCCTCGATTAAAATCATATTTTTTCGGAATGAATTTTGTGCTAATAGAAAAAACTGTATGTTCAGTCAAAAAGTTTCAAACTTATTCCTTTCTATCTTTTCTTTTTTTTTAATCTTTAAACAATGTACCCGAAATCTAATCGAATAAATCTTCCGATGGTAAGGATAAGTACTTATAAATTATCCGTAATTTTCTACTTTCGACAACGTTTTCCTCTGAAAATTGAAGTCATATTAAATAGTGTCTCTATGAATTTTGTGTAAAAACAGGGGGAAGATCCCGGAGTGCCATGGCGATCGGTATTCACTTCTCTGCCGATCTGGGCGATAATGATCACGCAGTGTGGACAATCGTGGGCCTTTTACACCCTTCTGAACGAGCTTCCCACTTACATGGACAAAATTCTGCACTACGACATCCAGAAAGATGCTTTTCTCGCTTCTCTCCCTTATCTAACAGCCTGGATAGCCGGTCTCGGAATTTCGAGCTTCGCTGACTTCTTGCTGGAACGTGGAAAGATATCCCCTCTGAATTCGATGAAATTTTGGAATACCATCGGTTCTCTTGGTCCGAGTCTCAGTTTTGTTGGCGCTATATGGGCCGGATGTGATCGTACGTGGGTGATGGTAATGCTTTCTGGTCTCGGGTCTCTTCAGGGAGCCGTTTATGCTGGCAATCAGATGAATCATATTGCTCTCGCGCCACGATATGCGGGAACATTGTACGGACTTACAAACGCAGCTGCCAATGCCTGCGGATTTCTCGCTCCTTACGTCATCGGCTCAATTGTTGTAGGACACGTAAGTTGCATATTCAAGTATTTCCATTAATTCCCTCCTGGAAGTTCCTGATAGACACGGATTTAAAAAGTTTCTATTCGTAACTTATATGTTTTTGTAACTTTTTTCGTATTCAACGCGGATATTTTTGGGAACAATTGGGCGAATTTAATATGTATCTGCAATGTTCCGTATATACGTATGTTTTTTCAGTCGTTCTCTACACTTTAAAATATTTACCTTTTCGAATTTCTTTCCGAATGTTTCCAATTGATAAACGTTTACTTCCTTATCTATCGTTGTTATCCGGTCATGTATGAAGCATTCTCTGTCAATTAAGCCACTTTTTTTTATCAGACCTACTCTGATCTGTTCCATAATTGGATATTCCAAAGCACTAATGAAAAGCACACTATGTGAATTTTTTGAGACTTTAAAAAAAAATCATTTCAGAAAATACCGTTTTTCATTTAAGAGCTCATATTTCGAAAACTTAAAGTCACTAAAAAAAATGTGTTTACATAAAAGTTGTCGTTTTTTGGTAGCTTTCGAGCGGAATATATGAAATGATTTTTACGATCCAGCGAGTATGATTTTTTACCGAAAAACGGAGGAATTTTTTTTAAATTCGAAAACGGATATTTTTTTCGGGCTGAAAAAATTACAGAGTATTCTTGCATAATTTTTGATATTTCAAAAAAATCACCAGAGTTGTACCGCCAGAATTTTCTGCATAAAAAAAATAATTTGTGTGAAAAGTCCAAAAAAACGATGAAATCCCGGTTGTTTAAAGGTGGTTTTTACGGTAAAATAGCTGGAAACGACGTTTGTCAAGATTGCTAGGGTATGAACGTATACATGACTCTTCTGTCTCCACCGACAAAAATAACAGATAGAAACTATTCCGTTACTAGTCGTTTCTATCAGATACTACCAGCAGGTTTTTTATACTTCGAGGTACATTTATTTCTATTAATTTAGGAGACTCTCGCCCGCTGGCACACGGTATTTTGGATGGCAGCAGCGATAAATATGGGTGCCAACTTTTTCTACTTGCTGTTCGCATCGGCAGAAGAGCAGAGGTGGAGTCACGGCAACAGTTGATGATCGTGTGGGCTTAGGGAAAGCGCAAATGTCTATCAACGTCAAACGCCGACCGTTTCGCCGTTCGATCGAACGGCTCTCAGCGCGTTTTAATTTCCGCCTATGTTCGTGGGTATTCTCTCTTTTTATTTTTAAACACAATTAACGCGGGTCAACGTATTCAATTCCGGCGACTATTCCACCCTAGCTTTATTTTCTATTTCGTTTGTTAATGGCCTTACTTTTTTCTTCGTTTCGTTTCGTTATTATTCATACGAGGAATAGCAACGGGGCATTCCTCACGCTCTGACAAAACGTGCTATGACAACGAAATAAATATATCCCATCTTAGGGATACGCAAAGAAAAACTCGTTCAGTATTCTGCAACGTTGCACACGTTTCCTATGCTATAAGTATCTTTTGTTTGCTCGCGGGACTTTTGTGGTTTATTGTTTGTTCGCCTTAAGGCGCGGTGCTGACTTAAATCGTACTGATTGGCATCTCACGGTCCTTGAGGTGAACATTTCGTTACCATTTTTTTTTTCTTGTGAAATTGTAAATTCCGCTCATATTTTCACCATTTTCTTATAAGAAATCACAATCAACCTCTTTCTATGTCAATTAACCACTTTATCATTCTCTTGAATTTTTGGAATTTACTTTGGCCGTTCTTTCCGTGAATTTTCTCCGATCTTTTTCTTCAAAAACTTGGAATTTGCATTTTTAAGAAAAACTATTTATAATATGAGGTAAAGAATCCGTTATTTTTGTGGGACTTTGCGAAATATGTCTTATTGCGTTACTACATTTTTTATGCGTACTTCAAGAAATAGATCGGTGTCTTTTGATGCCAAATCATTTCTTCGATTTTCGTTCAGCTTTCAGTTCAGGGCCAGTGATAATATTGTCGTCGCATTCTCGCAAATGCGCGGTTACAGAAGGTGGATGGTACAAAAGACATGAGCGTGAATGTGATTCACGATTGCTCGTTTATTAATGCCAAAGGAATGCATTACTACACATACTCGGGAATTGTTGAGCGATCGAATGACCACAAATTTAATGAAACGTGTAGAAAATTTCGGTGCTTACGGTTTAAAACACCGCATATATATGATATAAGCGGCACGTAACGATTTTTTGTTCGATCGCAGGATTATATCGCACAAACGATAATCGTATTTTTTTTCCGAGGATTGTAGACAGAAGTGAAATAATAATGTTTGTATCTTGCCCCAGAAAGCACACTAAGCTAGGACTTGACTCATACGATGTATAATTTCTAATAATTCGTGATTAAGTAATTAGGAAACAGAAATGAGCACCACTCGAATAAATGTACCTCTCAATTCGCTATCCTATCGAAATATAAACATTTTTTTAAAGCCATAATTCATAATAATACCCCGAAAAACAATAATGATGTAGACGAATCGATATAAAAAATCATTTACCTTTTTTAGAGATTATTTCGATGGCTTTTGTTTATTTGCGTGGTGGTTATTGCTGGTAGAGGATCGTAGAACGGTGATAGTAGAGTAGCCTATGTACATTCGGGAATTGGAAATAAGAAAAAGCACTTTTTTCGATTTTTCGGCAAACTAGAAGTCGAAAAATAGCTCGGATTTATTCTTCCGAAAAAAATGTACAAATCTCGAATAGGCCTTTACCGATGAGTATGACGATGCTTTTGAAGCACACGTGAATCGTGAGGGAGCTGGACAATACTGCTTTTATACGTATGAAATGCGTGCACTGAATGTGATCTAATTAGAAGAGGACAAGAGATAACGACGATTTTTCAAGGTTGAATTTGTAGTCGAAATATAAACTCAACATTACGTAATTACCAACATAATTTTACGGTTTATTACGGGCTCTAATTACGACTATAAATTCGACTCTAAGACGATGTGTGTCTGTGTCAGCAACAAAAACTGCAGAAAAAAAATCTCTTTGGCTGTAATAGCAATGACAGGGAGTCAGTAAACACATCGTCTTAAGAGAGAGTCTTTCGCCTCACCTTAAAAATATTGGCAATAATTGAAAAGAAATAATGTTAAACGACATATCTTCCGAATCTCTCGTGCCCTCGTTTACGTAGTTTTCTCGTCACGAGAATAGCAATAGCTATTATAAAAACCGAATAATTGGCATTACCGAAGAAAAAATGAAAAAATAAAACGTGATAACGTCATACAAAGGAGTATTAATGAAATTTTAACTGTAAATATAATTAGACAAGCGTCAGCGCAAAAATACCGCGCTAATCACTTTGCGACAGGATATTCCATAGCGACAATTAATACTTTATACATATAGAGAAATTATTTAAATAATATTGGATAGTGAATATATTATTACGATAGATGTCAACACCACTTATTAGAGACATCGCGCTATCAACTTATCAAAAGCGATCTCCAGAGGTTTCGGTGGTTACAATCTCGTGAAATGGGCACTGAAATAGAAATTTTGAGAATATACCTAAATTCATTAGGAAAATGCGGCGAAAAAGCATTTGATACATTTCTATTAAAACGCCTTTTTCATTCCAGGTACATAAATATTATTCTTGATGGCTTGCGCAAATGATTTTTGGTGTTTTAGTATACATTGCATCGGATTGTACCATCTAAATCGTTTTATCGATTCTATCTACTGAAAAAAAAGGAATATCGCTAGTATCAGTTGCGTATGTATAGACTCCAAGATATTCCTCGTCCTGATGAATATGTAGCAAAGTTGTATTGGTGGTAAAAATATATTTACAAAAGTAGATATTTAAAAAAATTGTTAATAAAAAAATTAAAGCACTAAGAGATCCATAGCTGTTTTATTTCTGCCTTTTTATTGTTTCACTTGAACTTTGCTGGTACAGGAACATCGCAGAATTCGGTAAGAAATTTATTTCACTTCCAACCATATCGAAGATCCTAATAAGAGCGTTTATTTCGGATAATAATAGTTCGCAGAATTTAAAAAAAAATCAGTTCTAAAAAAAGTTTGTCAAGTTTTCGAAAAACTTAATTTTCTATCTTACGAAATGAACCCACTCACTTTTTTAAATGCATATAATTTTTCAATAATTTTCTTTGCTACATTTTTATTTTTAGAAATGGCTTAAACGTTCTAAATTATTAATATGTTCTTGTAAGAAAGTTTCATATTGAATGAAAATGATAGAAAACTGTTTTATTTATATCGGGATTGTACGATAGATTATGATAATCTTTTCAGTCTGAACACATACGATTTATTCCGATATACTTTTTATAATTGTAAGACGATAGAAAATTATAGGATCACTCCGATAATGCCTCTTTGATTGCGAATGATTCATGTTAAATACATAGATTTACAATAAAACACGATTCATCACGAACGGATAGAAATTTATAAGTGACTAAACGTAAATTCAATATAAAATATTATAAATCCGTTGGTGAACCATTCTTACTGATACCGTATCTATCGTATTGAAACTATGGAAAACGTAAACGAAATGAAATTAACAACGATTTAATTGCTATAAATTTATCGAAGTCCGAATAGATAGAGATAATAACACGATTAAATCCCATTCAAATTCGATCTGTATCAATCTCTATATCAAATTTTTACCAGGGTAGACTTGAAATATATTTTCAATTGCGTTACACACATGCGCTTATCTCGCCGCTTCGACTGCAGTGCCGTAATTTCTAGCGGTATTTTCGCAAATCACTAAAAAAACAACATAACCTTCTTCAAGTGCTTTTCGGTGATGGAATAAAAATGAAAATACTGTGATAATACAACAGTGAATTGATACTGGGTGGAAAAAGAGTTGATAAAATTTTTTACTACAGGTATAGTTTCATTCTCTACTTAAATTATGCACAAACCCCTTTTTAAACTCCATTTCTGAAATGCTCTCTTTGACTCCTTTTTTCTACCTATAGTTCTAACTATCTAAATACTGTTTAACTCTATCGAATTTATTTATTGTATAAATAAGTTGATATTAATTAATTTTTTCATTACTTTCTCTTGTTAATCCATTCAATGTTGTAAAAAACCATTTTCAAATTGTTATACAACACATGCAGAATGTTCTAAACATTCGTGAATCGCATTCTGAAGAAATGTCTGAATAAATGTGTTTGTCATAGTTTATTATCAAGACCCAATGTTTTCTAAGATTTGTTCTAACAAGTTTTTTTTTTTCCCAAATCATAGTGAGTCTTCGCTTCAAAATATCTTATTTATCAGTTATCGGTTAAAGGTATTTTTTTTATTGGAGCTTCTTCAATATTTGAATGTATGAAAGAGGCTGTTTTTTAGATTTTTAAAGAAAGAATATCTCTTATACCTTTGATGTATTTGTCTTGTGAATAATAATTGGAAAAAAATAATTTCTTCAGTGTCCTATATGTGTTTTGAAAAAACAAAGTAAGCACAGTTTGTAATCAAGAAAAATATTGGTTTTTGAAATTTGTAGTTTTCAAGAAAAACTCCCTTTGACTCCGTCTTTCTACCTACTGTAAAGAACCATTTTCAAATTGTTACACAATGCATTCAGAATGTTATAAGCATTTGTGAATCGCATTCCGAATAAATGTCTGAATAAATGTGTTTGTCATAGTTTACACTAAAATGTGTACTAACAAGTTTTTCTTCCCTAATCATAGTGAGTCTTTGCTCCAAAATACCTCATTTACCAGTTCTCGGTTGAAGGCATTTTTTTTTATCGGAGCTTCTTCAATATTTGAATTTATGAAAGAGACTGTTTTTTACATTTTTACAGAAAGAATTTCTCTTGTACCTTTGATGTATTTGTTTTGTGAATAATAATTTAAAAAACATAATTTCCTCAGTGTCTCATATGTGTTTCGGAAAAAAGGAGTAAGCACAGTTTGTGATTTTTTAAAATATTGGTATTTGAAAGTTGTAGTTTTCAAGAAAAACGTACTAAATTCAACATAAGACAAGTTAAAAAAAAAAAAGACGAGAATATTGATTATGAGGGGGAAAAATTATTTGAAGTCGTAGTTATATTATTTTGTAGTACAAGAAAAGGAACAAGATAACAATATTCATCGTGGTATAGCCCTTTTACATATTTCACCATTGTTAGGAGATTCTTAAAACTCGGTTATAACTTTGGATCAGCTAAGTATTCATTATGATGAGCATATAACATCGGAGTCCTTAATGTCTGCTTTCAGAGTAAAACTAAAACGGCGGCATAAATGAATAGTATCGGTGAAACGTGCAATGACCTTAAGAAAGAATACGACTCCTGTTTTCACGTGTGGTTCTCTGAGAAATTCCTGAAAGGCGACATGAATGACTCCATGTGTGCTCCTATCTTCAAAATATATCAACAATGCATCAAGGTAAATAAAAAATTAAAATGAATGTTTTTTTCTTCTTCTTCGCGATCCAGGCTCTGAATCTCGCGCGACCATCAATTAACAACGCGGTCTCACAGAGTTGATAAAACATCATGGAAGCTTGCAGTGAACTTAAAAAATCTTACGATACCTGTTTCAATTACTGGTTCTCTGAGAAATTTCTTAAAGGAGACACTAACGATTCTGCTTGTGCCCCTCTACTTAAAGTGTACAAAGAATGTGTTCAGGTGAGTCACCCGATGTCCTTTCAACATTTTCCAAACTTCATTTACAGATTAAGGATGTATGATACGTACAGTCCCGCCAAAAGTGAGTTTCAGAGACAATTTCGATCACTTCCCGATGGGATAAAAATCGTAAAAAAAATGCAATAAAATCAAAATCAAATAAAGGAAAAAATCTGAAAAAATTCGTATGTATTCAAATAAATTAACATATAATTTTCATTAGAAAAAGAGTTAGGTTGACTGATTGTTTGTTGAACAATTGTTTTTTTTTCACCAATTTGTTAATAATATTTTGGGATTATTATTATGCGAAATCAATCTTTTCAGCACGTTTTATATACATTATTTTTTTCCGATTTTTATCCCATCGGGAAGTGATCGAAATTAACTCTGAAACTCACTTTTGGCGGGATTGTACGTATCATACATCCTCAAGTTGATGTTGTCATATACTTGATTCATTATGGAAGTTTCGTATTGCATTTAAATTTTCGTATTTTCATGACTCCACTTTCAGGTCTTTATAATTCAGTTTTTCCAATTAGTTTTTAAATATTGAGCGACTGCGTTCAATGGAAAATATGTTTTCTCTTTAAAATGCATGTATACGTTGGATTTTCTGTTTCAGAAAGCCATAAAAGAGCAGAACATCGAATTGAAGGAAGTGGAAGTAAATCATTTAGGGACAGACAAGGAGAAAGGACCGCAGAATTAACGGGTCAACGTTATCATCGAAAACTGTAAATACTGAAATTTATCCGTGGTGGCTAATTTAGGCTGCACCCAATGGACTCTTAATTACAGCTGTGTCTCTCGTTAGATAACGTAGAAAAAGTCACAACACAGATAATCCACTAATAATAATTATTTAATTACATCGTACAAAACCAGTTTTGCTTTTATCCACGAAACCACTGAAAAAAAACTGAATTAATTAACGGGTGAAAAATAAAACTTTCCGGGGCATATTTGATACTCGCGATGTCGACAAAGATAATAGAAAAATTTCGTTGTTCAAACTGTGAAAAAAGTCTGGGCGTATGCATGTTATATATATAAAAATATTAATGTTTAAATAAAGCGAAGAAAAACTTGATCAGTCTTCAGTTTCTTAGAATAGTAGTAGTAATGTTTTTATTGATTTACGTTCACCGGGTTTTTAAAAACAGTTTATTGGCATATTTTCTTCCCTATGTCTTATTCAGGTTTTTACGTGAGGTAATCGGAGATTTGATCTTGTGGAAATTTGTCCCCGACTTTTTATTCCGTGGACGATTGATCCTACGGATGATTGATCCCGCAGAAAATTGATCCCATAATTGATATTTCTTTGAAAAATAAGGGTATTGAAATTATATTGGCAATAATTAACACGTTATATTTATTGTTCCATAATTCAATTAATTTTCATTAATTGTTTATTTTATGTGCGTACTGCGATTCATACTTTGGCGTCGTATAAATATATAAGGATTTAGGAGCGCTCAAAAGTGACTATTCACAGAAAAATTCGAACACTTCCCGATGGAAGAAAAATCTGAAAAAATCAAGCATACAAAAGGTGCAGAAAAGATTAATGTTGCATATTATAATTGCAAAATGTTATTAACAAATAGGTGAAAACAAAAATTGTTCAACAAATTATCCGTCAACCTAACTTTTTTTTCGAATGAAAATGATTCATTAATTTTTCTGAATATGTACGAATTTTTTCAGAATTTGTTCTAATCATCGAAATTTCGTTCTTTTAAAATTTCTTCTTCTTAAAAAATGCATTTTAAGTCGCGAATTTTCTATATGTGTTTGTCACAAAACCACCCATTACACCTAAGAAATTTCGAAGAGATTGATCAAATAGATTCACGAATACAGCTCATACAAGAAAAAAGACCGCAATTTTCGAACATTAGACAAAATTCTGAACAAAACCATTCATATTCGAAAAATTTAATGAATGATTTTCATTCGAAAAAAAAGTTAGGTTGATGGATAATTTGCTAAACAATTTTTTTTTCACCTATATGTTAATAACATTTTACAATTATGAATATCTAAAATGAATCTTTTTCGCACCTTTCGTATGATTGATTTTTTTTCAGATGTCTATTCCATCGAGACGGATTCGACTTTCTCTCTGAATTCTCACTTTTCACGAAGTTTGTCTGCGCATCCACTACTCACGGTCTTAAAAATGGAGAATTATAAAAAACTCAGGTCTTCAGTCACCGCGTTTTTTTTTCGCGCGTTAAAATTTGGGTCTTAAAGTTAAAGAATTATTTGAGGAAAATAGAAAATCTACGAAGCGTATAACAGTATGAAAGTATTTAATAAATGCATACAAAAATTAACAGCCATAATTACATAAATCATCCTTCATGTTTTCTCTTTCGTTGCTATGACGTCGTATTTTGTTCCTCTTTCTTCTTCGCTGTGAGGTTGTAGATCATATCGCGCATTCGACTGAGTTCCACAAGTTCGGCCGTCATTCTATCCTCGTTCTCCTGCTTCTCCGCGATCGTTTGTTCGTACTTGTGGCACTGCGCCGTTAATTGATCTAACTCTTGTCTCAACGCGGCAATCGACTCTTGATTCGTCGCAATTTCACGGTCACGTTCCTCAATCACCTAGAAAAAAGAGGTTTTGTATGTAATTGATTAATAAATGCCTAGTATAACTTGAGCCTTGATTTTTTCGTTCATTTTCCAAATTGCAAGCGGAGTTTTAAGCACCGTATGGAATAAAAATCAGTCAGTCTTAGTAAATATTTTTCAATTTGTCGAATAAATAAACAAAATCGTGATTTTGATGATAGCTCAATAAGAATTGTCGAAAAGATAAAATAAAAATAGTAGCGATGAGCAATTAAAATCACTACTTGTTATTTTAGGGAAGAAAATTGAATAATGCCGGTCAAAAGAGCAGTTTAAATAAGTTTGTATTTTCACATGTGGCTAGTCATTACGTTACATTAATAATAAGACTTACCTGGTCCCTTTTGGTAAGAGTCTTCTTCATCTCCTTGTTCAAGTTAAGAAGTTCCTTCGCTTTGGCTTGAACTGCAGCCAATTCTGCTTCTACTTCTTTCATTCTTTTCTTCAGTGCATCTAATTTGTTCCTGCTAATGTCCAATTCCTTTTTTAGATCGGTCACGACTTTTTCTAATCGTGGAATCTCCTGTCATACAGAAATCAATGGTTTTGCGATGACAAATTTATGTTGAAAAATTCGATTTTCGTTATTTTCACGAGTTTTACCCGCAATTTCGGCTCCATCGCGGCTTTCTCCTCCTGGACACCCTCCAACGATTGCTGATTGTGAAATAGCAACTGGTGGAGTCTACTCGATTCTGCAACAACCTGAGCTAGTCTGTGTTGAAGACTCGTCGCGTGATTGTTCGCCGCTTCTAAACTCGCCTGCGTCGCTCTCTCCGCGTGACGCATCGCCGCTAACTTTGGTTAATTTTTTAGAAACATTAGACACAATTATTTCATAGACTTTTTTTCACATGAAAGTTCGATTATAAATCAAATATATATGGGGCATTCCCCGTCAAATCAGCAGGCCATGACCCTCACCCTCATCGATTTTGTTCATTTTTTAATATAATTTTATTACCGAACCATAAAGGCCTCGGAATTTGTTTCAGATTTTTTTACCATCAGTAACATTTTTAAATCCTCGAAAAAACCAATTTCAAAATCGCCGTTTTTAAAAATCTGAAAAAATTCACACTGATTGTATGATTTAAAATATAATTTTTGAGCGCCATGCAATAATGTGATCTCAATATTTACTATTTTTTCCACACTTTTTTTTTTCATGTCGCAATTTGATTTTTAATTTTTTAAATCAGTATAACTTTCTAAGTGGGTCTACTCTAATTAGACGGGCAAAAAAGGCTATTCTCATGAATTTTTTTGACCGGTATATATTATAAATATGGATATAAAAAGACCTAAAAATACACTATCAAAATCCACAAAAAAAATTTTTTTCTATTCATTTTACTCAGTTTTCGCACAGAAAAATGAGGAAGAAGACTGATCCAAAAAAAAAGATGGGTGTGTGGTGTTGATAAATTCTCTGGTATGGATGATCCGAAAAAAAAAAATGGTTTTAGATTCAGTAGGTAAACGGCTATAGCACATATCATACGATTTTTTATTTTTATAAAAATGACAAAACGGCAATTTTTCCAAAAACTACGAAAAAGCACGTTTTTATTCATCGTTTTTTGCAACAAAACAAAATAGTTACAATGGTAAAAATAGTTACAAATGTTACTGGTGGTAAAAATATCTGAAAAAAAAATTCCGAGCCCTTTATGGGTCGGAAATAAAATGATATTAAAAAATGAACAAAATCGATGAGGGTGAGAATCATGGCCTGCTCATTTGACGTGGAATGCCCGATATATTTAATCATTTAAAAAAATAAAGTCTCTACCGAATGCAGGCAAAGAAAAATAAAAATTTTCTTTCCTCAGACAAAAAATCTCGTTTTAGATCAGGCGATTACTTTAATTTTTACGGGATCGATCTTGGGGTTAGAAATTAATTATTAGTATTTAGAAAAAGTACCTTGTAATCGTAGAGCTCCATAACAGCAGAGGTCGTGATGTCTCCTATTTTATTCTTTTCGTAGGCCTCCTCGAGTTTCGACAGAAATTTATCGAGGCGGCTCTGCTGATCGAAAGAAAACAGGGGCGCCATCTCTGCTCCGGGGCATTGGGCAGGATTTTTACCAATGGCGGTGACGGTTCCGGTAGCATTTTGCACTAATACGAGGGGTTCCAACTCCGTCATACACCGGGCTACCGAAGAAATGCTTTTTCGAAACAAACAAACAAAAATGTATTCTGACAAAGCAAACAATTGGGTTGTTAAAGAAAAATGTTCCTTTTTTAAATTGAAATGGTGCATTAATGTCACCAAAACGCGAAAGTAATAATAGAATCTTTTTTAAGCAAGCCTGTACATCATTATTATTAATTTTATAATCGGAAAAATTCGAATTTGTCACGTGATCAAGAAACGGCAGGCGATTGGCGTACAGCGTCGTGGCGTCACGATGTTACATTGAATTAGCGCGAAAGCTGGAGACTGTGTGTTGCCAAAACATAGCTCGATTGCAAACCACCGATGCTTACATTTTTTTTATTTCCAAAAATGTGCGCGAAATAACGAATTTTAGATATGTGTTCAGCATAAAACCATCTATTACACGCAAGATTTTTATGCAAAACGCATATCCAAAATTTGTTATATCCTGCGCATTTTTCAAAATAAAAAAATTCAAATTCAAAATAAAGAAAAAAATCTGAAAAAATTCATACGCATTCAAAAAAATCAACATATCATTTTCATTCAATAAAGTTAGGTCGACTGTTTCTTTTATGAACAATTGTTCTTTTCACCAATTTGTTGATAACATTTTGGGATTATTATTATGCGAAATCAATCTTTTCAGCACGTTTTATATACATTATTTTTTTCTGATTTTTATCCCATCGGGAATCGATCGAAATTGTCTCGGAAACTCATTTTTGGCGGGACTGTACCTATCATACATCCCTAAAATGGTTTTCGCAGCAACAAAAAGGTCGATTTACTGTTTTTGAGATTATCTCTCCGCACGCCATTAAAAAAAGTTTCACATCTTGTGGCACCGTCGCGAAAACTTTATTTGGTGCACTTTTTGTTGTGTTAGTACACAGAGGGACAAAAACACGCCCTGTACGTCGTTATTTTTGCCATTTCGGCTATAAATAATAATCCGTCAAATTAATTGTATGTCATGTAACATCGTGACGTTACAATCGGCTCGGGCAACTTCGGGTGTTTCCGGCGCGTCGTCGGCCGAATTTAAATCATGATTTTTGCAATGTTTATATCTTCGTTGATATTGAAAAAAAAATGTACTTTTTTTTTAAAAACATGCATATAAACTGTAAAAATAACAAAGAAAAATGTTCTGGACAAGAAGTTACCATTCATGCGGAAATCCAGCCATTAGTTGAAGAACCTTTTGTTTGACCTCGCTATCCCCAGTGTATAGTGCGAGAGCAACTGTCATTTGTATCTGCTTCTTCTGAAGCAATTCCGAATGTAATGTTAGCCACGTAGAATCGTGATCCGACAAATCGGCGGTGAGTCCAAGCGCGTGAACGTAAAGTGTCGTTGCGGGATCGTTAAACATATTTCCCGGCCACTCCTCCGCTGTAGATGAATCGTCCTGATCCAAAATGGGCCTCAATAATAACCGCATGGACTTTTCATCAAAAGATTCCATGACTCTATTTTTA
Source organism: Tromatobia lineatoria (assembly GCA_949699805.1). Lineage (NCBI taxonomy): Eukaryota > Metazoa > Arthropoda > Insecta > Hymenoptera > Ichneumonidae > Tromatobia > Tromatobia lineatoria. The sequence continues at coordinate 6,822,267 of OX453038.1, forward strand.
AGCGTCGGTATTTTCGCCATTTCTTGCAGCAGCTGCATCAATTCCGTGAGTCTCGACTGTGTCTCTGCGCTTCGCGTTTCCTTTCCCTTTTCGTCGTCGCAATTTGCAACCAGCATCAACACGGCCAAATCCAATTCCGCCAAAATTTCGGCGGAAATCTTTGACCTTCGCGAATCCATTACTATTGTTCTAATCAAAGCCAGAGCTTTCGAACAAACCTGAGGATATTTTTTATGTTTAGTTATTATTTTATGTTTAATTTTTTTCGCTGATTGTCTCTTGTAGCAAAGTATCGTAAATATATATTATAAGATTTTTTGAAATACGTAACTGTTACGTCCGGGCTTATTTAAATTATTAAAACATTCATTAACGAATAAATCATTACAGAAAGAAATTTTAATAAACCATAATTATTATTTTGTTCAATAGAAATTAATAATTATTACAGTAAATAAATAGTTTTCTTTTTTAGTAGTAAGTAATTATTTATAAATTTAACCAGTGTAGAAGCAAAATAGTGAAACTTAACTCACCATCATTAGTAAATTTAAATATCATAAAATACCAAACGGGTGTATAACTTTAAAAACATATGAAACTTCGACTCGTCACCTAATTGTCAATGAATTTTATTATTTATTGTTAAAAAAATGGCATCAGAGCCAAAAAAATTATTTATTTATCACAAAATTAAATGACCGGACACCTGCTTCGATCCTTGGTCGACACATTTCGGCCTAAAACGAGGCAAATAAATCTAACTTCGTTGCGTTTATGTCAAAAATATAAAATCCATGACGTAACAGTAAAATTTCAAAGAATTTCAAGTAAAATACCTCTTTACCTGTTCGATAGGAACCCAAGCCATGGCGACCTTAACGCACATCGAATACAACGGCAACAGCGCCGTGAGTTTAAGATTGACCAACGAGAGCAAAAATTCCATAACTAGGGAAACGCATTCGGGGTCCGAATTCGTTTTGACTTGAGCTAAAATTTTGGTAACGTCTTCCGCGTAGCTTGGATAATTTAAGATAACTGATCGCGAGTGAGCGTTTTGTCGGACATCGTTGAAAAAATCTACGATATGTCGGAGAAGAAGAACGTCTCGGTCATTGAGAGCAGCAACGAGACTGCTAAAAGTTGTCGCAGCAAATTCTAGGAGATGCTTATCGGATATGTCGTGATGCGTGATCTCTAATATTATCATCAGCTTGCAACATTGAACACGCATGTTTGTGTTGCTGCTTGCAGTCTTTATAAGAGATCGCGTGAAGCTTTTTGTGTCTACTGTTCGCATAAGAGTGTAAACCGCCGGGAGATTTTTGTAGCAAAGATTCACGAGAATGCCAAGAGAAAGAGATATCACTTCTTCTTCTTTCGACTGTGTCACCCATTGCGTTAACGACGATATTAAGTACGGCAGGTGCACTTCTTGCCACGAAAGTTTCACTCCGTAAGTCACTTCCTGCAGAAGCTTCAGCACCCTTATTCGTTTTTCCGGTGTTAGATTTGTCTGTTGTTATAGGGAAAAAAAAAGTAAATAAATTATCGTCATTAGGACAAAATGGTGGAATAACAGTCACTAAGGATTATTTGCTATTTTCTGTAAATGAAACGTCTGTTCTACCAAAAAGGAGTGGTTGTTGGATACTTCAGTAACTATTGATGACAGTAATTGCATGAGAATCATGAGAACAATCAAATAATTCGGGTTTTTATAAATTATGAAAATTCGGGTAATTATAATCGCCTTTTAGGTAATTATGAGGTAACTTTCAAACGTATACGAACATACGATTAATTTTCTCTCAACAGCGAAACTTTATACTATCAGCAAGACATCTGTAATTGCACGTAGAAATTTTAATCTCTGGTTTATGGAAAAATTGAAATTCTAACGACAGAAATTCCAGCTTCGTGCCACCACCGGAATCTCAATCAGAATGAACATATTTTTTACGTATATCTTTCAATACTTTAATCCTTATTCTATTCTAAGTCATTATTAATAAAGTACCTATTATGAATGCGACTACCATTTCCCCGCATTCCCGACCATTTTTATCTCGACAACCACGAAGATTTTTTGTATTAAATTTCAATACATTTATTTATGGAGCCAACATTTTAACATCGGACAATTAAAGCTAAAGAACCGACAAAGACATGAATACCGGTTTGATATAATTTTAACGGCTGTATTTTTCGCAAAACCTTTTTCGAATGATTGCTTTTTTTATAAGACAAAGAGTGTACAATTGTGAAAACATTAGATTTTTAAATTTATTCTTGTTTACTCAGCTTGGATCTTAAATTAGTTTATCATCATGTACGTAAGCTTATGGAGCAATAAAATTTTCGATATAATCATCAGTTTATGCAAAATTAAGATGACTATTGCCCAGTGACCTCATCTTAATTTCTCTGTTTTTCCCTACATTCTTAGCAAAATACTTTGAATGCCAATGTCGCATAGTTGCTATTTTAATAAAATGGCTATTTATTTTCACAATCTATTTTATTGTTGATAGATTGTTAAGAATTTTCAATGAATAGCGATGGGAATCTCACCTCTAGTAGTCTTGTCAATATTGGAGTAAATTTGTAAATGTGAATTAGAGCCTGTCGGGCAGCTGCATTTTTGCACGCATTCTGAAGAACCTCCAGAGCGCACCAAATTAGTTGGGTACGTGACCCAAGTGAGTTCATAAGCTCATGAAGGCTCACATAAAATTCTGCAGCAATGCTGGACCCTGGGTCAAAAATGCTTAGATCCAAGGAAACTCCGATCATCTAAAAAAGTCCAGCAAGAACAATAAAATTAGCTCAAATTGATAGAATTAAACGAATCAACAAAATCTCAAGCTCTACATATTTATATCACAGTTGTAAGTCCGCATTAATTCACAAGACATAGTTTACAGTACAATTTGTTTTGTAATTATGATTTCATAATAATAATATTTAGTGATTATAAAATAGATTGTAAACATTTGAGTAGCAAAAAAAAATAGTAATCTTTGCTTTAACATTGGAAGAAATAGTGGAAGAAATAATTAATGCAATACTTTCTCAATGTATTAATTATGTTCTTCTATTTTTCGAAAGGATTACCATGAATTTTCGTTAAAAAATATATATAAAATCATTTTTGCAGCCATTCAAAAGTTTAGTTATTGTACTATAATCGCTCCATGTTATTATTATGAAATCATAACTATAAAGCAGATCATATAATAATTATTATTGCTATGAGTATTAAGCATTCAAAACTCTGATTCATGTTTATTCGTGCTCATCAAATATTATTATTAAAAACTAGCAAATAAGTAGATTACAAATAATGAACAATCATTTTTATGCATCTTTACGGAAATATGTGTCAATGTCTTTTTGTTACTAAACGGTGCACAATTTACAACAGATTTGAAAAATTTTGTGCGTTTTTTGCTTAAGCAAACTGATAAACATAGGTGGTTTTTCGCTTCTTGAAGCTTGTGCATTTGGAAAATTTTGACGTTTCACTTGGATTTGTAAAAGTCCTCATGTAAATAACAACGTACGTCAGATACCATTATTATGTTATTTATTATATGTATTTCTATATCTGAACTCAATGAACACATCGAACAAGCAAACAAATTTTTCTATTAAAAAATATTGATGGAAAAAATTAACATAACCAAGAAAAAATTGTAGCAAAAGTTTAATTAAAAAATGCGTCCACTTACACTGAGATTTCGTTGCAGAAGCGAAATGTTGGCCTCGCTGGGATGTCTTGTATAATCCGCAGCCGCCGAGATAAAAGATCTCATGTGCTGGAGTCGCTCCATTTTTGTCACTCGCGAATTTGAGGTTGACGAGTTTTTGAGAGTATTTATTCATTCACGAAGCCGGGAATTTGTGTCGTCGTTAAAGCTAGATTCTTCGACCAATTTAGCAAGTTAAAAAGTGACCGGTGCAATTATTTACAAAGTGACAAAGTTGTCCGACACACGCGGGGAGATGAAAATGAAAGCTGGCGTCGAACGGTTGAACCGCCAAGCAGCCGGCGTCGTTACACCGGATACGCAAGGACCAATAATAGGAGCACTTTGTCGAAAGTATTCAAAATCCAGCCAATGGGAGAACGCAATGAAAAAGACGCGGGCATTATGTGATGATAATCGAGAAATTTGTTTAATCACAATGCTTTTTAGTTCGAATATTCGGATAAAATAGTATATTACGATACGAGTGCGATTGAACTTTTTTGACGAGGTTGAGTTTGCACCACTAGCCGAACGCGAGTGTTGCAATCAAACGAGTTGAGAAAAAGTTTCTCGCACGAGTGTCATATACAATTTTATTTCACTAGTGCGAGAATTCACTAGTGAAATCTCGTTGCATAAATGTATTTAAAAAACCTTTCATCTAGTATATTCGGATAAAAATGTATTTAGAATACTGTTCATCTAGCATATTCGGATAAAAATGTATTTAGAATACTTTTCATCTAGCATATTCGGATAAAAATGTATTTAAAATACTTTTCATCTAGCATATTCGGATAAAAATATATTTAGAATACTTTTCATCTAGCATATTCGGATAAAAATGTATTTAGAATACTTTTCATCTAGCATATTCGGATAAAAATGTATTGAAAGTACTTTTCATCTAGCATATTTGGATAAAAATGTATTTAAAATACTTTTCATCTAGCATATTCGGATAAAAATGTATTTAAAATACTTTTCATCTAGCATATTCGGATAAGAATGTATTTAAAATACTTTTCATCTAGCCTATTCTGATAGAACTGTATCCATTTCCTTGCTCGCTCGAATAGTCGAGTGAGAATGTATTGAGAATACTTTTGATTGGATATTCAAATGGAAATTTATTAAAAATATTTTTTCGTTCATGCGCCTCCAACAGAAATAAATTAGGCTTCGAATTAAAAAAAAAACCAATTGTGTCGTATATAGGTAAGTTTGTTTTTATTATCGACGAACAAATTACAACAATCTAAATCAGTTATCTCAAAGGAAACTAACTTAGTAGGACATCATAGTCGCACGCACGTCGATATCCTATTGGAAACATAGAAAAATATCGTTGTTCAACCTGTGAAACTTTTGCCGTGTACGTGTTACACATATAAATATAAACGTTAAAATAAAGCGAAGAAAAACTTTATACAACGTCTCTCGGATCATTAATTCCTGCCTTGAAACTCTGGCGAAAAATTTCAATACTTCGAATATAAATTAGTAAACAAATTAGCTCAATCGCTGTCTTCGGCTCCACTCGACGACGGTGTGTCTTCTTCAGGCTCCTCAATTTCTTCGTCGCTCTCGTCTGACGATGCCTTCTTGTCAGCCTTTGCTTTCTTCTTTTTGCCGTCATCCTGTAATTACATTCAAAGAAATATCAATATAAGCTACGAATAGATTACTTAAATAGTTATGTCGAAGGGCATTAGAATAATTGGGTTTGTAAAAAAAAATGAAAGTTTTTTTAGATATTTTGGATGTTTTTAAATAACCGAACAATAAAGGCGTAAGAAAGAATTGCATTCTTAAGGAAGCATCTTCGTATATCGATTTGGAAGATTAAATCACAAAATTTATATATATTGTAGATTAAAACATTCTGAACGATCTCAAAAAATTAGCAAGGGTTTGACCATTTATGAATAAAAATATTCCAAATTGAAATATGTCTTTTTCATCACGACCTCAAATGGCAGTCGTAGGTTGGCACGCACTTTATCGGTGAATTTTATATGCTAGTAGAGAAGATGCATTGAAAATAATGATTTCAAATGATAGACTGAACTCTTACAAAGCGTTAAAAAATTTAAAAAACCGTGAATAACAGCAGAAACACTTCAAAAAAGAGTGTTCAACTAATTACGTTTGTGAGATTTTCAATTTCAATCGAAGAGACTTGGCAACGCCACGGATTCTTAGGGGAAATAGCGGACTCGTCAATAGTGGGAATTTCAAAAGTTAATTTTCACATTTGGTGAGAGAACGATAAAGTTCGTTAGCAGATATAACGTTGAAAAACTCGGGAATCCCGGAAGTTTGCATTATTTGAGAATTAAATCAAGATTAATTCTCAAATAACAATTAACTCAAATACGCGCTGAAAGTAAACTCAGCAATACCAACCTCAACATATGTGCGACATTGCCACGAATTCCGCGCGACGTCTCGACACGCGAACACGCGACTTTACTTTGCGCAAAATAAGGTTTGCAAAATAGTCAAATGAGTGACTTTGCATTTCGTACATGGTGGCCGTTTTTTTACGCCGAAAAAAATTCCCTGACTTTCTCTTACCAAAGTTCTGACGATTTATATTTAAAAAATTAATAATGCTAATGAAAATGTATCCAAAACAGGTACAAAACCGACTTAGATAAATTATTTATTTTGCCGATCAACGAGAAACTTTTTTTTTTCACGTATTTTGTAGCCTTACATGACATAATAAACAATCTTTGATAACATAAAACTTTACATAACATGAAACACTATTATAATAATTCATGTTATATTATACTTATTGGTACATTCGGCACCAATTCATTTTATCCCTGACCAATTTTGCAATTCCCTGACCAATTTTTTTCCCTCCTGACTTTTCCCTGTTTTCCCCGACCGCGACCGCCATGTCGTAATTCGTTTAAATAAAATAGAAGGAAATTACATTTCGAGGGCAAATGTAGAGCAATATGCACTACAAATTTCATTTTTTCGGTCATTTCTATGAAAATCTCTATTAGCGCATTGATTGACTAGCATGACGCGTTGATGCATTCTTAATTTGGATTTATTTAATAAAAAAAAAAGCAGATCATACCGCCGGCGCTGGCCGTTTGTCTCCCTTCTTTGGCGCTTCTTTTTTCTCCTCGACTTCCTCCTCATCTTCCATTTCCTCCTCATCCTCCTCTTCCTCCTCTTCATCCGACTCTTTGGCCGCTTTGTTACTTTTCTTTTCCTTGGGATTGCTATCCGCATCAGAATCTTCTTTCGACTTCTTTTTGCTTTTAGATTTTTTATCGCCACCATCGTCGCTGCTGCTATCATCGCTGATGTATTCCTTGCTCTTGAAGGACGAGCCGGCCATTTTGGTGGGCGATGAGGTTTCTTTCTTCGATTCCTTTTTCTTGTCCGATTTGGCGCTTTGCTTAGCTTTGTCCGATTTTTCTTTGGCGGCTGCAGCGCCACCGCTGGCCTTGTATTCCTTCATCGACTCTTCGTACACCTTCTTAAGTTTACCAGCTTTTTCCTCCCACTCGGATTTGTCTTTCATTTCTTTCCACATTTCGCCACCCTTTTTCGCAATATCGGTCACCGAAATGCCGGGATTGTCGGACTTTATTTGCTCTCGCGATGCGTTCAACCACAACATGAAAGCCGACGGCGCCCTCTTCGGTTTGTTCTCGTCGCGCTCTTTCTTCGGCTTCCGCTGCCTTCTCGGCTTTTCCGACTGAAAAATTATCCAAGTAACGATTAGATTTTTAAATATTATTTCAAATCCATTCCGTCCATTGTAAAATAAATAAAATAAATACATGGAAACTTTTTTCTACATACAAACATTACTTATCTGACATAATACAATGTATATAACTTTTTACAAGGTGATACCTTTGTATCAATCAATATTGGTCTTTCGGTCATTTGTAATTTCGGTCAATTGTTGTCGGTCAATTGTTTTCCCCAAAGCGTTTTTGATATTTACAATTCCATCGTACGAATTAAGTGCGTAGAGTAAAAATATGTGTCGAATTGGGCGAGACAAATGAATGTGTGTAGAGATGGTTTCCGTAGAACTGAGGCACTGTCATTGTATCTATCGTGAAGCTTTTATTACACATTTATAAAAACTTACCACAGTCTTTGCACTTCTCGACTTCTTTTCCTTCTTCTCTTTTTTCTCTTTCTTCTCCTTCTTCTCGCTTCCAGCCGATGCGTCGGAATCGCCTTCGCTATCGGTTGAGCCTGCATTGCTGTCATACTCCTCGGCGACGTCGCTTTCGTCCTGAGTTGGATTAAAGTCCTCGTCCGTAGATTCGTCCTCAGAGTCTTGATTGTCGTCGTCGCGTTCCTTAGCCTCGGCCTTTACTCTCGCCAAATACGCGTCAGGCTCATCTTCCTGGTCACTGTTACCGAAGTCGTTGTCGTAGTTGAGCTTATCCTGTACAAATATCAAAGCAATTAACAGATGACTCAAATAAAACCTCAGAAAATATATTTGTAATATGTTGAAAATAATTAGTTGGCAATATTGCGAACCTTTCATTCTTTTAATCATTTTTATTTACTATACTACTCACATTCTTGCCGCGGTTCTTAACGCGTAGCTTCTTCGTGGATATAAAATCGAAGAGTTTGCCGTATTCTTCCTTCTCAATACTGCTGAATGTGTGCGTGACGCCGCTCGTCAGCTCGATTTCAAAGTCAAATGATCGCGTTGATCCTCCGCCGCGAGCAAAATTCACAGACGCTATCTCTTCGAAACGAATGTGAACAGGAGGCTTGTGAACGTACATAAAACCTCGCTCAAGAGGATAAAGGTAACCTGCAGCGGCTTTGAAGGAACAACCGACCGCTGCAGTTCCCGTATGACTAAAAAATAACAAGACCGAGAAATTTGTAAATATGTATCGTCGGTACATAGACAAAATAAATAAAAGACACTGAATGTATCAAATGCAGAATTAATATTCTAAATGTCAAATTTGCACATTTGCTAGGGTAGAAGTACCGGTTGTGGTCACCAATCATTTTTCCATTTTTAAGTACTTGTGATTGGGACCAAATATCAAAACAATGTTTTGAACCGATACTTTTCATATCTAAGAAGAATATAATTTTACATTTCTAGAAATGAAGATTTTAATGCTAGCATTAAAATCTTCATATGTGTCGAGACAACACTGGAAAAAAAAATAGGAGCATAGGCATTTCACCAGTTCTGGCCAACTATGCACCGGTTTCGGACAAGGTAATGTACCGGTTTTGGCCATGCTTAAAATTAGAATAACTCAATATTCATTGCACTTGAAACATTTTTTAATGTGTGTCCGATCAATCAAAATCGTAACTTTATTTTGAACTCCTCGAATATGTATCTAGAACTTTCTTCAAAATCTTGTCGAATTACTTAACGAGTTGAGAATTTTTCTAAAAATTCCGAAAAAATTCAGGATCATTCCTTAAATACTTTTCGAGACTCTTTATTCCCGGCTCATTTGATTTAAAGTTCAATGTTTTTGAGTTAAACATTCCTAAACGTAATTTTTAGTTTAGGCGCCATCTTGAATTATACGCAAAGACAAAAAAAAATTCTTTAGTCTATTTTTTAAGTTCAGACATTAAAAACACGATCTAAATGGTTTTAACTTCTATAGCAAAGCCGAAAGATCGTGAAAAATCACTTAGCAAGAAAAAAAAATCTTTAAGAAATCATATTACTTTTTTAAAAACCATTTTTTTGTAATCAAAAAATGTTTTCCGAAATTTGTTATTGGCACTATCATAAAGAGCAACCCTCAAGACATAATGTTAAGCTGTTTCGAATTATTCTGCACGTTAAGTAACCGAATGAAAAGAGCTCGAAGTCAGTTCTAAAAGAAGGCTCTTGCCGGCTTTAATTGCTTTAGTGGCTTAAAGGTATTGAACATAATGATGAGATGGTTATTAAAATTTGTGTACAAAGTACAACCACTTGACGTAAAATTCGTGCAGCGTTTGGATTTTTCCCGCTTTTGTGAGGCTGGGAAAAAATATTCAAAGGAATTATGCCAAAACTCCCATGTTATTTAAATGGGAAAATGTTTGTGCTTACAGGCACGTTTTCGCGTTGAGATGGAGCTCTCAAATTTTAACCAAATTTTTTTGAATTTATTTCGAACCAAATGAAGGGCCGTCTCGGACAAAATCGCTCAGCATCGAAAATAAGGACCACCAAAATATGTTCAAAATATCGTTTCTCAATAATATTCGGAAATTTAGGAATTTTTTCTATCAAAAACATTGAAGGAACGCTATGATACAAGTCTCATTAAACGTTGAAGTAATTTGTTAGTGGAAACTTACCCGACGAATGCACCAGGGCCTGTGAGTTTTCTGTTGATTATGACCTTCATTACTTTGCCAAGAACTTCGTACGTCGGTCCCGACAATTCTTTCGTAAGTTTGTCATCGTACTTTTCCTTCAACTCTTTCCTTAAAAACATAATTTATAAATGAAATTCTAATTTTCACCAACAAAAAATGGATTTGACATTTTTCTAAAATGAGACGTACTCGGAATACGGAAGTTCGATCGATGTTTCTTCCTCCTGATTAAACAGCAAAACGAGATAATGGTATCGTGTTTGTCCCTGTTTGATTGGCGGGTCGAGCGAGACGACGAAAAACATTTGTCTGCTGTCTTTGTGAGGCAATAAAAAGAGCCTGAGAACCGTCGACATTGGAATTTTGTAATCGAACGTTTTTCCGTGAAGTTGGAAGAAAGACTGGAATATTTTGATGTCGTAGCGACCACTGTAAAGAAAAACAAGGAGATGAGTGTGAAAAAAACATTCGATTTGTACACTCGAGGAGGTTGCAACTTTTCTCATAAGTATCCAAATATTTTTTGTAATGCTTTTAAAAACGCTTCAACTTTCGCAATTTACAGAAAGTTGAGCTTTTCTAAAAAATGTACAGATACTTTGCATCGCTTCGGAAAATGCTTCAACCTCCATAAATTCATTTTTCTATATGGAGAAATTTTTCTGAAATTACTAACCGAGGAGTAAGACACTGAATTTCTCTGAAAATAGCAATAGCGTCGCCGCTGACGCTGATTACCGAAGCCTTCTCCATAACTCGCTGGTGGAAAGCTTCGACGGAATCCTGATCACCGCCGTCGCTCACCGGAATGTGAAACCTCATTTCCAAAAGACTGACCGGTGCATCGTCATTCTGATGAAATTCCAGAGTCACTTCGTTCTTTCCTGTGTTGCACTGGGACACATCTTCGAGGGGAATTTCAAAAGCGGTATTGTGACCGACATCGAAACTTAAAACAGAGCCATTAAACTTGGCTGTTCCCCAGTTCCAACCTTTGAGACTGAGCTCTTTTTCGAGCATGTCTTTCTTATAATTTGTGCTGAAGAATTTTGCGATTTTCTCTTGCTCCTAGACAAAGAAACAATAAAATCGATCTTAACTATTTTGGTCCATTATCAAAAAAATTTTGTTTAAATTTTATTTCAAAAATCCATAACCGACTGAATGTGTATAAAGTAATTTAACTTGCGTTTTACGAACAATAATCATACCAACACCATTGCAAGTTTGAGAAACACTCGTAAAGGTATAAATGAACTCACAGCTCCTTTGAAACCCCTAAATCTGTGTAGCATATGTGTGTAAAGTGATTTAACTTGCGTTTTATGAACAATAATCATAATAACACCATTAGAAATGTAAGGAACACTCGTAAAGGTATAAATGAACTTACAGCTTCTTTGAATCCTCTAAATCTGTGTAGCGTTCCATTCTTTAAGAAGATTCTCAGACCCCAGGTGCCGACGAACTTTTGAAAATTGACCATTTCCATCTCGCCAGCGGGAATTTGTTCGACTTTGCCAGTTTTTTGGTTTTTGAATATGAGATGCTGGTCGGTGAGCTTAAGACGTCCTGGCGTCTGTCACGAGACAAAAAATATATATATTACATGTTCATTTTTTTCGTTTACTTTTTTAAATGTGGCCGATTAAGATAATTACCATAGCGCCTTTGACCTCGGCTGTAATATCGGGATACTCGAGGAAATCCATTTTAACCGTGCGGCTTTCCTTCGAAGTGCTGAATTCCGGTTATCTTAGAGGTTATAAACGCAAAACAAAAGAGATTCACGATGTACGTCACGTTGTTTCTCTTTCCTGCAGCGTCTTCTCGCACCCGTCTTCGGGTATTTTCTAAACCCTGACGTAATTCTCGACAAAACAGCGCCGAAATACTGATGAAAAAATTACGGACCGGCGGTAAAAGCGCGCGTTTTCAACAACAAAGCTCGCTCCGGTGCTAAGTTGCAACACGCGACGCCGATTTTTACAATCTTTATTTAATAGAGAATTTCGAACGCTGCCAACGTAATTTTCTAGTTACTGTATACGATTATAAAATAGTTACTAGAAGTTCTAGGTAAGCGCGGTTTTTTCAAAAGCGTTCATTCAATTTCATTCGATCACCCATAATTATACTGAAGGGGAAGTGGAGCGATAACATTGTGAACACATTTAGTTGGCTAACATTTAATAATCCAAAGCTCGATAATTGTAAATGTGAATATTACTAATTTCACAGTTTGCGAGCGGATACGCGATGCTTTAGAAAAAAAAAAATACTAGGCGATGAAAGAAGCGGGAAATTTGAAAGGCCGCTCTATGATAGGGATTTCAGGACTGCCCGAAAGAAGATAGCTGCGTTAGTGTTGCTGTCGCGAGTGAGGAAAAAAGAAAAATAACCATCAGCAGTACCAACCTCGAGAGCCATCCCATTCATTCATTCATCAATTTTCGGAGTACATAAACGGTAGTAATAGTAATAATACTACGTTATACGCGGCGTCCCTCGCTCTATACTATTTCCTCTCGTTTTTCCATCGAATTCATCGCTATTATTATTCTCTCGTTCGTTGGTTCGTGATTAATTGACAAACGCGGATGTGGGTGGGTCTCTCGCACCGTTCACCAAGTAGAGCCCCCCCCGTTTTTCGCTTATCGTGCTGCGACTGTTATCTCGCGCAACAATCGCCTTCACCTGTCAGCCCCTCTCGACGACGTCGACGACGACGACGACGACGACGACGACGACGTGTCTCGTCTCTCGCTCGCACTGTAACATGATTAATTGTCATTCCGGTGCAGCTTTAATTACGTGATAAAACAACGAATAAAAAAAAAACGAAACGAAAGTGAAACGTGAAAGTGTACCACGCACGAATGAAAAAACAGGAGCTCGTCGGAGTAAAGTTATTAGCAGAGAACAGTGTGTAGTACTTATTGTTGCGACATCATTTTGTCCAATTTTTTTTACTTTATTTACAATCAGCTCCAAACGAGCTTTTCTTAGAATTTTCGGACCCCGCAAAACGCAAGAGCTTTCACCGATTCTAAAGTGATATTCAAAGCGAAAACGCAAGAAATTTTTTTTTGAAAAAAAAAAAGCTTTTTGATTTTGGAATTTTTTTTTTTGGAAAAATGGCATCGTTGTCACTTCCAAGAGTTCTGCAACAGAGAAAAACGAGTTTGGATCTGGAGCGAGAGCACTTTGAGAAATTTCAGGTATGACTCAGGCTGTCTTTTTTTTTTTACTGAATTCCAGGAATTTGTTTGCATCGCACGTACTAATAGAACTTCACGGTCATTCACACGCGCACACACATTTGCATGGAAACGATCGTTACTCATTGTGATAACGGAGGGGAGAGCGAGAGACTAAAAATCTGCTGAGGCGCTCTGAATCATCACGCTTGATAATTCAGGAGAGAACGGCATGAAAATTGCGGTGGGGCGGTGAGAAGTATTTAAATTATGCGGTAAAAGATATTTCTGGTACATTGATGACAATGAGGATGGATCTGTCCGTTTAAGTGGATTTGCTAGAGAAATTACTAATCAACCTTGGGAGTTTTGTGCGGACAAAAGGCGCGAGGAAGAAGAACCTGCTGTATGTTTCCTGAAAATTGTTTATCCAAATAACAGTCAAAAGCACTACTAACAATGCCGCCGGTTGTACCGCCTCCTGCCAAACAACTGCAACAGCAGGTGAGTCCTTGTTCGTTCCTGCCGTATTCTATCAACAGCCTTGCGCACTTTTTTTCTCACCTCCACAGAAATTAATATTGGCAGCAGGTAATTTTTTTCAAAACTTACTCTCTCCGTCAATGATTGGGCTGTAACTCCAGAATATTTATGCAACCAATATCTTAGTACCTGTCCATTTTTTTCTGATTTTTAAGAGCAATGCTTATATCAGGATTTCAGGAATGTCCCAAAAATAAAAATCAGAAGTTTGTGATCCAGTTAAAAAAAAAAACTGTTGTAATGATTGCCCTGTGAATAATGATTTATAATTATGCAAGAAGTATTTAACAATAACTGCTTAAAAATCCTCTTAAACCGAAAATTTAGCAATACCGGATGTAAGAGTGTAAATTTTCCGGTTGCAACTGAAATAGTGATAGTGGAATTTCATTGCCGTTTCAGAACATCAGTATAAGCAAGGCCGTTCATCCTTCAGAGACTCCAGTCAAGGAGAAACATGTGCGAAGTATCCTTTTTATAGAATATGAATGATTCAACAATGACCTTCTCTCTTTTAATGGTATTTCCTTAACGAGAGTTCAGGCGCTATTATCGGCACGTATCAGGAGAAGAGCGGCGCGATTTTCTGGATGTTTATGCTGCGTCAGCCGCTCCAGGAAAATCGTATGGTAGCATGGAAATTTTGTCACGTTTTGCACAAGGTCCTGAGGGAGGGACACCCTCGGGTGATCCAGGACTCTCAATGCCATCGGGGAAAGCTGGAAGATATCGGAAAACTGTGGCAACACCTGAGAGAAGGCTACGGTCGACTCATTCACCTTTACATACGCCTACTCGTTACGAAATTAGACTTTCACAAGCGAAATCCAGGTCTCCCGGGAAATCTACAAGTTACCAACGAAGAACTCGAAGCTATAGGCGAAAACGACATAAATATATAGTGAGTTATCGATATCAACTAAATATCGTGTAGACGGAAAAGTAATTATCTAATCGTCGAAAGGAAAAATTGATTATGTCCATTTTTTCCATCGTTTTTCTTCAATTAGGAAAAAAACAAAATTGATAAAGAGAAGTAGTAATCGTAAAAGAGTTTTATTAACAATACGCATTACCGTTTTTTTCCTTCCTTGATATACTTTTTTTTTTAAGCAATTAATGCCGATTAACCGCAAACGCATTGCCAATAGGCCATCGATCGGAGTTCTTCAGCCTTGTTTTTCTGAAAATGTGGTCGTTAATGATAAAGAAATTTTCGAGAAACAATAAATAAAAAAGTCTGTTTATCAATGGTTTTTTGGAGAAATAGATATTTAATAATGATTTACTATTCAGCTTTCAGATGTCCGTAGAAATGTTCGATTATATGGACGACATTCTGAATCTTCAGCGTGCGGTGTACGCTTCCTTGGACTTGGCACGGTCAAATTCAATGACACCGTCGGGTCAATGCCGTTTGGCGCCTTTGATACCATGCGTCCAGGATGCTTCGCAATTGTACGATTACTGCGTCAAGATTCTCTTCAAATTGCACGGCGCATTGCCACCTGATATACTCATCGGTCATCGTGACCGCTTTGACAAGCAGTTTCACGATTTAAAGACTTTTTATAGTACCGTAAAACACATGCAATACTTCAAGCATTTGATTACGATACCGTCTCTACCGGAGGTAATTTGCAAATATTCGAAAACCCTTCGTTTACGAATATTTACTTAAAAATAGATGTAGAAAATATTTTTTTCTTGATTATTTTACGTGAATTTTGGAATTGATTTTATCAAAGTCGTTTGAAAACTCTCATTCGGCAAACAAAAAAATCATGACATCCATTTTGGTTGAAAAGATCTTGAAAATCTTTACGAATGATATATTTTTCTGAATTGGGACACATGAAAATGTTTAATCTCTTTTTCTGATTTTCATGTGGACAATTTTGTTTCGCAACTGTAACAGAATTAAAGTCTCATGATTTTAATGCAAATAATTAGTGGGACGACGAAGAGGCTCTATGAACAATTGACGGTTTTTTTTTTTTAGAATCCACCGAATTTCCTCATACAATCGGAACTCCGAACGTATGTCACCCCTGTCGTTGTGTTACCACCGGAAGAACCTCTGGATGCAGATACGGCGGTCGACAGCCTCATCGACACTTCCGACACGAGTTCCATGACGAGCGATCAGTTGGATGCCGCTCGCAACGGTTCTATCTCTCCGGATGCTCTCGCCGAGAGGCAAGCTTTTTTCAGACATTAAATTTACTGATTAGCCAAAACTAACCGTTATAAGATAACATGTGCATTAGGGTGTGCCAAAAAATATTGATAAAGAATGTAAAAAACGGAAAATTTTCACAATTGGAAATTTCGAGGCTCTGTAAAAAATCAAATATTCAAGATAGAAATTCGACTCAATAAGATTTTTTGTTCGAAATTTAATGATTTATAAGAAAATCATTGATTTTATTGAAAAAAAAAAAAATTCTTATTTAGAAAAAAAGGACATTTTATTTAAAAAGAAGCATGTAAAAAGAATTTTTTTTTCAATAAAATCAGTGACTTATGACAATATCGAAAGAATATCGATATTTTTTGGCAGTAATTCTTAACATTCTTTATTCTGGCAACCTAAACAGAATTTTTTTTATAATAAAATCGATGACTACATCTTATGAATCATCAAATTTAGAACAACAAAATCTTATTGAGTCGAATCTTCAATATTTGATTTTTTACAGAGCCTTGAAATTTTTAATTTTGTAAATTTTCCGGTTTTTGCATTTTACAGCTTAGCTATTGAAGTTAGGACAAAAAGTTAAACGGCAATTTTTGTAGTCCGTCTGACGCACTACAAAAAAGTTTTGTGACGAGTTTGTCGTATCGTTGATATTTACAAAGTAACAGACCAACAGAGACGTGGTTTTTGTATTCTTAACTTTAATTAAGTGAACTATGGATGTTAGTACACAAAAGTCAATAAAAATTTATTACAACATTAATTTTCTGAAAAATTGTTCGGGTGAAATTTTATGTATTGCTAACGGTTGTGAGTTAGAAACTCACTAAATCTTATTTTGGTGGTTTTTCACGTATATCCGATAATGCATTAATAGTAGACACTAAATTTTATAACAACTCTATTTCTCGTTCATTTCTTTAAAAAATTATCCCGGTAAACTTTTTTTTAATATTCGGTAACTAACTCAAGAAGACTCAAGAAGATTTTTTGTTCGAAATTTAATTATTCATAAGATGTAGTCATTGATTTTATTGTAAAAAAATTTCTTAGGTCGCCAGGATAACGAATGTAAAAAAATCACTTTCCTTTGTTATTTTAACGGAAAAACTTTAAACACGACGATGGACCTCTTAGAATTGGAATCATGAGCTCCGCTTTCGACAGGATCTTTATTAGGACATATTCTATGATATTTTGGGCGAAGAGCAAAAAAAATATCAAAACAGCAAAAAAATTAAAAAATAATAATGCATGCAATGTCTGACCTTTTACCTCTTTGTTTTGTCTAAGAAATTACTATATCAAAGATGAATGTTCTATTTTCGAAGCAAAGGACAGTATTTAAAAGTGGAAACATTGCCCAAGTGATAAATAAAATGGCGATTGATAAATATAAATATTCGTGAGATATCTAACGTATCGCTTGATTGTTGCCATGGCAGGGACAACCTCATAGAGCATCTTCACCAAGAAAACGGACGACAACGAGAAGAAATGCATCGAATTCTCAACGAATACAACAGAATAATAAGCGAAATGAAATTCCATATCCGCGAATTGGAGCCAGCGCTTTCTTTGAAAGAAAAAGAGCTTGTCGATGAAAAACATCTGAGGGAAAATCTGAGCAAACAGAATGCAGACCTGACGCAAAAAGTTCGTGAATTGGAAGGTACGTCATGCTCCTCTTATCTCAATCAGAATGGACTGGCGATAAATTATCGTAATGATTCATACAGTAGATATTGCTTTTTTTTTACTTTTCTTTCCCCGATATGTTGATGCTCCTTTTTACATTTATACTGAAGAAACGAAGGTACAATTACAAAATGAGAATCTCGCGCTTTTTCCGAAAGTCTTCAGTTTTTCGTTTATTTTCAAGTCATTGATGTTTTCAATTAAACGAGTCCAAGAATTTTTGCCGGATAAAAATGCACAAATCATGTGAAAAAAAATGTATACGTTACAGAAAAAAATCGACTTTTGGACGAAAAGTTTCAAAAGCTAAAAGAGGTTTATTCGAAGCTGCGGGAAGAGCACATCAGTTTAATCAGAAAGGTGAGATAAGCGGGCTCGGTGAGATATGGGATCGTCGATTATCCGAGCATGATGAGATTTTATATTTTCTTTGAATCAACAGAAAGCCGAAGTAGATCGCCAACTTGGCGGTATGAAAATACTGCAAGAACAGGCACAGCGCAAGACCCTCGAGGCTGAGCAGCGGCTACAGGAATTGCAGCAAGGTCAGGCGACTGCCGATCAAGAAGCTCAAAGAGTCGCTCAAGCACGATCGGATTTGGACGACGTCCGAAAACAATTCGACCAGGCGAAAACAGAAAATCTCGCCCTCGTAGCAAAAATCGATTTTATTTCCTCGGAAAAAGCTGTCGCTGAAGGAGATCTTCATGATCTCCTCGCACAGAAGGAGGAACTCGATGTCAGGATAGTCGAACTTCAGACTCAAATCGAACGCACGCGAAATCAAGCAAAAGCTGACTTTGACGCTGCCTACTACGAATTACTCTGTAAGACATTGGATAATTACTAAAAACATGTTTTTGTCATTCGGGAAGCACTATTTTCCATTTTGAAAACATGTAACACCTTTATTTATGAAAATGTCCGTGAAATAGCCTGAAATTTTGTAACTAATACATACAGAATTTTTTTTTTCTATAAAAACGTATTTGAAATGAGCAAATCAGTTAAGATTTCTGAATATTGATTTGAAAGTTTGTCAGGCGAAATAATTTCTTATCAGTAATGTACTCTCAAGTGCATTTAGCAAATATGCAGTAATAATATTAATATCAATCTTTGTGGAAGATGATTTTGATATGATAATCGGTAGCATTTGAATTTTTTTTTTGTATATTTTGTACGGATTTGTATAATTCTTTCAGTAAACTCCATATCATCGGCGGAGAATATTTTGACGAATGCCGCGAGCGCAATCGAAAATCCGGCAATGTCGACGCTGACTTGCACTCCGGATTATTTGGAAAGCCTGGTAAAACCAGGTCTGCAGTCCCTGGACGATCTCGAAGCAGCCTTTACCGTTTATGCAGCCGATACGAAGCAGGGAAAACAGCTGATTCGAAGCTCGATAAGCGCTGCTTACACACTCGCTATATATCTCACTCACGCAAAATCTACATCGAACATATCAACGGATATTACGTTGGGTGACAGTAAGTAATTCTTATCCTAAAAAATGTTGAAAAACAAAAAAAATGTTTTTGATTCGTAATTTTTTTTTCGAGATTTTCATGTCAGGACACTCAAAATGTTCTGAAACATCGAGAAAAGTGGTTTTTACAGTGTGAGTGTGTGTGTGTGTGTGTGTGTGTGTGTGTGTGTGTGTGTGTGTGTGTGTGTGTGTGTGTGTGTGTGTGTGTGTGTGTGTGTGTGTGTGTGTGTGTGTGTGTGTGTGTGTGTGTGTGTGTGTGTGTGTGTGTGTGTGTGTGTGCGCGTGTTCCAGCACCGAAAACGCAATGTTCATATAACTCACGAACGGCACAATGGATCGAGCTTCAATATGGCACACAACTAGAGTATAGACTCCTCTGTGATTGACGTAATTTTTAATTGTATTTATCAATGCATATAGATTTTATAGACTTTAATTTTCCAAAAAAATGTCGTTCTCGCTCTAACTTTCGTGAAAGTTCAATTTAGCAACATAGTTCTTTATAAATAAAGACACGTTAGATGATGTTTGATATTGAATTTCAGCAGAATCGGTAAAGCGGTTCCGATTTTATAGATTTTTAAATTTTTCGAAAAAACAATTTTTTTCTCTATATCAAGTCGAATCTCAACGAATGAACCGAAATATTTTACAGTCGAAAAATACCATACATCCCAGTTACGTACGAAATTTGGCGCTGGTCGGTGAAGTCGTTCGGATTTTATGGCATTTTTAATTTTTTAATAAATGTACATTTTCGGTCACAACTTCCGCAAAAGTTAAGAGCGTACGATAAAAATTTGTACTTAATCAAAATGCGCTGTGAGGGTGTTTTAACGGTGTTTTATAGCTGCCACAATATGCATAATTAAAGAGAAAAAAAACGATGCAAAGTAGAACTTTGTACATTGCTTCCTTATATAAAATTTGAAGACAGCTGTAAAGAGGATATTTTTAAATTTCAATTTTTAACAAATCTACCTCTATGAGGAAGCCAAAATAAATAATAAATGTCTAGATTGCATTTCGCGATCCAAGCGATATTGTTTTGCGAAATCTTTAAACTTTTGATATTTTTAAACTTTGAAAATACCAAAAAGAAAATTACTTTAAAAACCCAAGTATTGTTTCAGAATTCAAACGTGCATTCTTTCCCTACCAAAATGGCTAGATAAACAAAAGTAGGATATTCGTCAATGAATATCAGCATTCTGAGCCTAATTCTTGAGAGATCGAAATAATATTATGAATATAAATAATAATTCAATTATCTCACAGAATTGACAGATGAGTGCAAGTTACTGGCTTCGGAGGCTTTGAAAATGCTCGCTAACGTAAAGGAAAAATCGGACAAAACTTCGGAGCAAATAGTCGTCGTGAAGACGCAGTTAAACGCAGTTTCGAGTTTGGCGAATACATTGGCGAAGGCTCGAGGAAATGTCGATGCAATTGGAGATTTGGTGGAGAACGAGTTGCTCAGCATGGACAAAGCTATCGAGGAAGCTGCCGGTAGAATACAGGTAGATTTTAGCGTTCTTTGTTAATGCAGCCACTTTTTTCGCCGTTATTTGACGTTATTTACTCTATGAATCATCCGTGAATTCAGGAAATGCTGGACAAATCCCGCGCCGCTGACTCTGGAGTCAAGCTCGAAGTCAATGGCAAAATATTAGATTCCTGTACGGAATTGATGAAGTGCATAAGAATTTTGGTACAGAAATCGAGGTTCTTGCAGACAGAGATTGTCGCTCAAGGAAAGGTAAGTTATATCGTTATTTGCGCTCTATACTCTTAGCTCGTAATATCCATTTTTGGACGAAATTTTTTCTAAATATTACGATTCTATATATTATGCACACAGGGAACGGCTTCTGCGACGGAATTCTACAAGAGAAATCATCAATGGTCCGAAGGTTTGATTTCAGCAGCTAAAGCTATCGGAATGGGAGCAAATTTCTTGCTGTAAGTTGACATTATTTTTATGAAAGCCCTTTCAAATTTCCTCCATAAATTGAGCCACGTTTTGTTAGATATTTCCATAATATTTCGCATATTATATATTTTGCTTCCTCATAAGGAAAGCTTTGTTTTTGTTAAATTTCTTTTCCATAAAAACGAAGTATTCGTCTAAATGTTTTGTAATATTTGTAAATGTTTTGTTTTGTGTCTATGCTTTTTCAGAGAAGCAGCAGACAAAGTAGTTTCTGGCGATGGAAAGTTTGAGCAGCTAGTGGTTGCATCTCAAGGTATCGCAGCTTCGACCGCGCAACTCGTTGTTGCGAGTCGTGTTAAAGCCGATCGCAACAGTACCAATCTTTCTGCACTTTCGGAAGCTTCGAGGGACGTCACTCAGGCGACGGGAAGCGTTGTGGCTACTGCTAAGAGCTGTGGCCAACTCGTTGAGGAAAATGGTACGATTTTCACTTGTTTTTCTCATTCTATTCATTCATCGACGGTAAATATTTGCCTCTGCTCATTTCCTGGTGATATTTTTTATGTAACGAACGCTCTATTTTTTTCACTGTAAGATTTGATTTTTATCGAGTTAAATAATAGAGTTCTTTATTTCCAAATGTACACAAAGGTTTTCACAAACAAATTATTTTAATTTACTCCGATTGGCACTGTCATCCTTTTCGTAATAATCTTCTAACCACGTGAATAATTAATTTTTTTGTCGCACTAGAATTTGTTAGGCCGGCAGGTTTTACTATGTTGATTTTCACTCGAGTTATATTTTTGTTGTTCAAAGCCTCATTCTCGGCAAAAGGTAAAAATATGTTATTTTTATTGTGTTGTTATTAGAATTTTTGGTAAAATGTTAAGGACTTATGACAACTTAATGACAATTCGTAAATTCAAACATATTTTTTGCCACATTTTACTGAACTTGTTCGGTCCGCCTGAAAAAATACCTCGTTCCAAAAAGTCTCGATGCTTTTACGTACATGCACGATGATCTTCTGAAGAATGGTGGCCGATAGGTTTCACTATGTTGATTTTTACTCGAGTTATATATTTTTGTTTGTTCAAAGTCTTTCGACAACAAAATATATGCACAATCATCTCCTGAAGAATGATGGCCGATAGGTTTCACTATGTCGATTTTCACTCGAGTTATTTTTTTGTTGTTCTTCAACGTCTCATTCTCAAAAGAAGGGCAAAATATGTTATTTTTATTGTGTTGTTATTAGAATTTTTAGTAAAATGTTAATGACTTATAACAACTTGATGACAATTCGTTAACTCAAACATAGTTTTTGCCACATTATACTGAAGTTTAGTCCGCTTGAAAGAATACCGCCTTCCAAAAAGTCTCGATGCTTTTACGTATATGCACAATCATCTCCTGAAGAATGATGACCGATAGGTTTCACTAGGTTGATTTCCACTCGAGTTATTTATTTTTTTTTGTTCAAAGCCTGATTCTCGACAAAAGGTGAAAATATGTTATTTTTATTGTGTTGTTATTAGAATTTTTAGTAAAGTGTTAATGACTTATGCAGACGATCTCGACATGTCGGGATTAAGCTTACATCAAGCGAAGAGACTGGAGATGGAAGCGCAGGTCCGCGTCCTCGAACTGGAGCAGGCACTAGAGACTGAAAGACTGCGCTTATCCGCGCTGCGACGTCACCATTATCAAATGGCCGGTGAATAATGATGATTTTGCAAAACTCCAAATCACAATATGAATATTAAAATGCGCGTATCAACGGAAAATTCGTAATCATTGAAGATAGAAAAATGAAAAAAAATTGAAAGTAGTAATACTACGCGATAAAACGCAAAGTAAAGATAAGTCTAGTTAATGAGAGCTACGATCACGCGACTCCGGGGCCATTAATCGTATATACTTCGGATTGTTTAAACCCCGATTTGTATTTTTGTTATATTATTGTTATACTCGAACCAAATTGGCCAAGACCAAGAAAATCAAATGCTCGATATAATCTATAAACGTTGACCGTGGCTCTCACACATCTCTATATACGTTATAGAAAAGAAAAACAAACAAACAACACATTAAGATTATTATTATTATATTATTACGTTTAGAGCGAAACTTATTTTATATACGAATGTAGTCAGTATTTATTCCTCCCAATTGTAGTATATAATTATTGTCTGTAACTTTAGTTTAAAATTAACCATTTTTTCTTCCCATTTTTGAGAAAATTTCGAATTCTTTGAATGTTATTCCTTCGAAACGTCTCGATTTCTTTTATTCCTTTTTTTTTTTTTTTTTTTTGTAGTGCGAGACCCTTAATCGGTCCATGGCATTCTTCTGTAAACAGAGTCGGGAGTCAACGATTTTTAACGACGTATTGTCGTAAGGAATTGAGTATAGTAAAATGATATTGAAAATGGTGAAAAAATCCTGTAGATTTTTTAGTTTGTGCTGTTCATCGAGATTTTTGTTTTTTTTTTACGGAAAAAATGGATTGCGCAAAACGACCAGTGTAAAAAAAAACTTTTGTCGAACAAATAGGCTTTTTATAACGATTTCAGGCAATTTTTTATACGGAGCCAAGAAATCTTCAGGTAAAAAAAATATTCGTAATATTAAAAAACGCCATTAAATTTTTTTTATTGCGAAGCGCCTGCATTTTAGTCAAATACTTAAGTCAGATTAAATATCCTGGAATGTTGGTACAGATATTTGAAAAATATGATTTTCATTTATGATCGACTTTATTCACAAGCCCGACTCTGATTATACGTATTTGCCTTGATAAAATGTAAGAACGATGCTCAAGGTGTCTCCTAATAATTTACCTAATGATTCGTAATTTCTTACGCAGTGTAATTTAAACAACGTTGTTAATAAAAAAGAAAATATCGATAAACCAAGTAGTACCTACTGGAATATAATTATTTCTTACCCGAATTTTCATATGTTTTTGATATTTTTTTAAATTAAATATTTTGTTCATGTCTTAAATGTAAAAATGTGTAAGTGTGGTTGCGCAAGGTTTCAAACTTTTACAAATTTTAAAGATCTTTTAACATAAAAATTTGCAGCTAAAAATATTTCCACACAAAAAAACTGTTGAATCGAATCGAACTGAAGAATCGATAAATCCAAACGTAGCAGGTTGTAATAATTTGTAATCAAAATTACGAAATTTGTCATTTATTGTGATAGTATGTATAGTACGGACAATCAAACAAATTTTCATTCACATGGATTACAGTGGAATACACGGGGTGCGTGATTTTCATATCGCGACCCACGTGCGTGGCTGTTCCACGTGTATTTAATATAATCTATACATATAGTATATACAGCTATGAGATAAAAGTCATCGAGCTTAAAGTCTGTCAACGGAACGATAGGCCCGAGAATTTTCTCTCAATTTTCACGGCCCTTCTTTGAACTCTTCTTCTTTGCTTCGTGTTCGGATTCTCATCCGCTTTCCGAGATCTATTTTCGTGGCGTACGCCGTTAACAGACTGAAAGCCCGGCCTTAGGCGTTTATTCGCGAGCGGCGCACGTAAAATCAACAGGAGCGGAGATCCACCGACTGTAAAAAAAAAAAAAAAAAACCGGGTCTTTTACTCCCTTAAACACCGATTAATTGTTCAACCTCCTCCTTTCCTTATTTCTCATCTTCTCACTATATTTTACATCAGCGAAACTTTCTAACTACGAATAAATTCCCCGCGCAACTCCGGACGTTTTTTAGGAACGAGGAAAAAAACGTCTAGCGCGGCGCTCTCTGCTTTCTATACGCTAATATTCGCCTCCGCGATTATCACGGAGCATTTTCCTTTTTTATCTTTACTTAACGATTAACTTTACATTATTTACACGTTAATAATTTAAACCCAGCGAGCTTTGCAGGTCGATTTGAAAGAAAGACATCGAGGCATTTTCATCAATGAAAATAAAAATTCGATAGATAATCGGGAAATCAAAATAAAGATTAGATTAAAAATAACATAAAAAAAAATTAAAAAATGCTGGCGATCGTTTTCTATTCACTGGTACCAAGTTACGAAAAAAGGCGTGAGAAAGTATTTTCATCTTTATACTACTGCTATAATAAAATTTGAATTTTCAACTCATATATATATATTATTTTCCAGTTGTAAGAAAATTATCCAAAGAATTTCAAGGATTTAAGTTTATCTTCAATAACAAATAAATAATAGAATAAATAAATAAAAAGCAAATGTTTGAAAACATCTGAAGGTTATCGTTCTCCAACGTAGAAAAAATAGTTTAAAGAAAAATTTATCTTGGGCGTTTCGCCGTCATTCAATTTTTCAAATCAACATTCTGCGCTCGAAAACTGAAGGACTTCTCCAGTCGACGTCCTTCAGAGTCAATAATACGTGAATTCCTGCAATTGCCAATCTGAACGTTATGGGACGTAGAAATACACGAAACGAAGCAAAACAACGGGTTTAATTTGTTTCACTCGCAGTAAAATACCGTTTCCTTCAACGCGCCTTCTTCTTTTTGTCGGTTCGTTTTTCGAGCTTGGATTAGTATTTATTTATTTATTTATTTATATATATATATTTTTTATATATATTAGGGTGTGCCAAAAAAAGCGATATTGTTTTTCTTTTCTCTCCCCCTGAAATATCGTAGAATACGTCTTAGTAAAGATTCTGTCAAAAGCGGAGCTCATCATTTTTATTCTTAGAGGTCCATCATCGCGTTTGCAGTTTTCCTATTTAAATAACACAGGAAAATGATTTTTTTTTTTTCATTCTTTCTCCCTGCAACCTAAGACATTTTTTTTCATCAAATCAATGACTACATCTCATGAATCATTAAATTTCGAACACAAAATCTTCTTGAACCGAATGCATATCAATTTTTTATCGGATTTACTTAAAAAACAATCAAAATAAGATTCAATGAGTCTGTGACTTAAGACCGTTGGCAGTACATAAAATTTCACTCGGACAATTATTCAAAAAATTCAATGTTCCAATAAATGTCTATTGACTTTTTTGTACTAACATCAGTAGTTCAACGATATCAGTATATCAACGATACGAAAAACTCACCAGCGACTTTTTATAGTGCGTCAGACAAACGACAAAATTTTCCTTCAACTTTTGAATAAATTTTAAATAGTTTAGCTGAAAAATGGAAAAACAAATGGAAAATTTACAACATTAAAAATTTCAAGGCTCTCTAATAAATCAAATATTGAAGATAATAATTCGACTCAATAAGATTTTTAGTTCGCAATTTAATGATTCATAAGATGTAGTAAGAAGAAAAAAAATGGGAAAACTTCAAACGCAATCTTTACTAAAACGTATTCTATGATATTTTGGACGGAGAGCAAGGAAAAAAAATATCGCTTTTTTTTGCACACCCTAATATATATATATATATCATATATCTCTTTAGGAATGGCCGGTTTCGCGACTCCGCCCTCTCCGCATTTATCCCCCGATAAGAATAATTCGCGGCCTCTAGAATAAAATAATTTGCCTTCCGACGGTTCGTCGAAAGCTTTTGCTTGGTTTATTTTACCCTTTAAGGATGTACGAATACGATACTAACGAAAAATGTGCTTCGATAAAAATTCGAATAGTTCACGATAAGAAAAAATGCGAATGCAACTCAGTTGAAGTTATTTGGAACATTGATTTTCAATAATTCTAAACAATGCGTTCTTCTTTAAATCTTGATAAAAAGAAAGCCGCAGTTATTTCCAAAAACACAAATGTGCCAAGAATTATTAGACGATTACAGAATTCCAGTTTTGGCGAATTTTTCAAGGCTGTATTTGTGAAACTGTGCGCTTAAACATCCGGAAACTTCTTATGTCTAATAAATGGAAGCTTTCGACGGAATCATTTCTGAAATTTGCAACAATGTCTGAATCTTGAAAACATCATTTGTATTCGAATCAGAAAACTAATTTCATTAATAAAAAGATAAACGTTCACCAAACAATTTTTCAAAAAATTCATCCATTTATTTACATGATTATTTTATTATTTCGAATCGATGTTCTTGATATCTTCAACGACTTTGACAACGGTGCGATTTTTCTTCAGTCGGAAAATACTGAAATTCTGATCGAATCCAACTTTTAATTGTGAATTTATGATGCGATGCATCCTCAATCATTTAAGAATTGTTTTTTCACCATACCTGCGCGAAAAGTTTAAATTCCCGTCCTAGGGGTTTTACGTAATTCGAAATTTCCGCTGCAGATATGGTGAAAAATAGTATACGTCACTCGGGAGTGAAAGTAGACTATCCCCAACCGCGTGTTCACCACCCTCGCCTTCGGCTCGCGTCGTAATCTTACACGCGGTTGGACATAGTCTACTTTCGCTGCCTAGTGGCGTAATATACTATTTGCACCTATAACGTGCTTACGAGTGCTACGAGCCCTTTGGCACGTGGCCGATTACCACAGAGTCCCACACCGAGCCGCTCTCACAATATTTCCCAATTATTTATGTTTTGTTAATTTGTTGTTTGGCAAAAGCTCGAAAGCTCGCTCAAAAATCCGCTCTCGAAAACTAAATATAGTTTCTTCACCTTTTTTCATTAATTAGACTATATACAGTGCGCCTCGCGAGAGCGAAACGCGGTAATCTAACTTCTAAAAAAAAATCCCAAACAACACTCTCGAAAGAATTTCTCTTGAAACCTCTGTGTGCTTTTTGTCGTTGTTTTGTATTAGATTCTGTGTGGGTATATTTTTTTAAACTATAACCGTGAGGATGTGTCTGTGTATTTTTTTTTTTGCTTTCACAAGGAAGTTTTTTGTCTCGGCATTTCCACGATGGATTCACACCTCGCGAGGATGTTTTCCTCAAGTTCCGAATCCCCGTCAATGCCTGTTCCGCGATAACTTTCGTGGTGTGCCGCGATTGCCTAGAATAAATGAGTTTATGGATTTTTCTTTCTCCTTTCTTTCTCTCTTTCGCATGCCGAATATCAAGGGGAGACGTTTCTGAGTTTGCGGAATTTTACATCAGTGTTGTATTGTTCAGAACCTAGAAAAATAGCTATAGTCACTGAAACGACATCCGAATAATTTACAAATTATAACGTCGTCTTTGAAATCGAGAATGGGATATATTTCGATTTTTCAAAAAGTCTTGAAAATTCTTTTGAAAACAATGATTAATTATGTGAAAAATAATTGGCATCACTTTGCAATAACTATTACATATTTATAATTATATATATTTTTTTAACATAAAGGTTAACGTTTCGGAAGATGTCAAAATAATCATTGTGTCGTCAAAATATTTCAAGAACTTTTCCATTTTCATGATAAAAAATCGATTTGACTTTGATTCTATCCCAAACCGCAGTTTACGGAAGAACAATATCGAGGAGAACGTAAAAGATAAGTACAGAAAATGAATTTGCTTCTGTGTCACACCAAATGAAATTTGGCAAAAATAAATTACGGAAAATCTGACGCGTCCGATTGTCCAAAAAAATGGATTATCCACAAGTATTTCCATAAGTTATCATGAAACCCTGTTCTCATCTCCAATTTCCGCAACGCTAACGAGCAAATCCGAAAAAGCTTAACGTCAGCGTGAAGCTTGCCAGTAAAAAAAAAGACGAAAATGATGTTAAAATTCGGCAAACTCTCGTTTCCCCTCAACCCGTGTGATAATCGCGTGTTAACCTTCCGCGAGAATCTCCATGAGAAGTCGTTTGAGGCTGTCAAGACCGGTGAGAAATCCGCAGTCGGGTCCCTGATGAATAGTTGCGGCCGAATTTCCATGACAACCAGTGGATACATTAGCGGTGGAAGGATGTCCAAAGGTGGTGTGAGCAAAGTCGATCATTCTGACGTCGACGAGAGCATCTTCCTGGGAATCACTCGACTGTTTATCATTCTTAACGCGCAAGCGTTTGGAGATGCTCGCAGCGCATTTGACCTCATCGTTGGCGTGATGAACGACACGAGGACGTTCCTCGTCCTCGTAAAGCCTGAGGCTTCGATGCCTCGAGGGTCTCGTTCGCTTCAACGAACACTTGGTCCCAATATCGAGATCGGAACTCGTGTCTTCCGAATTAGTGATTGTCAATTGAGCTCGGCAGCAATATTCGTCACCGCTGCTCGTGCTGGTCGTGCTGCTGCTGCTGCCGTCAGTGCTGTTGGTATTGCTCGTTGCGCTGCTGTACGACGAGCCAATCCAGTTGTCGTAAGTTGGCGGTTGAACGACCGAGGCATTTAGCAAATCCGAAGGAGGATCCATAAAAACAGTTTCCTCGCTGATCGGGTAAAAGCCTGTGGCGTGTTTGGCTCCCCGAGCAGCAGCTTCGCCGAAAGCTCGATGTAGAGTCGATTGGCTGACTTCCTCGTGTTCCGATAGAAGATTGTAGGAGGAGGAACTGCAGGCGTTGCTTCTTCCTGGGTCGCAGTAACAATCGTCGTTGTCATCGTCGTCGTCGTCGTCGTCGCGAGCCAAGTTGTCCATGAAACTGAGGTCATTGGATTCCTCCTCGACTCCGTGGGTCGTCAATGGGCTTCGGCTTCGCGACGTGTAGTCCTCGACGATCTGATAACCCTCGTAGACGACTAGCAACGAGCTGAAAATCGAGAATGCCCAGTTTCTAATGAGGCTGATGTTTCCAGTTAAATTGGTGGATTTGATTTTTTTTTAATGCTTTATTTGTGACTTGACCGTGATAAATAGGGATGATGAAGCCCTCGAGGCCCAGCGTCCGTCCGCATTGTTGATTACAACACATAATTCGCTAGCCGGCGCACTGGTGGTTCATAATGGTGCTACTGTGTCACGTTACGATAAAACGGGATTTATTGGCCAGTGGAAAACGGTCACTTACCACGAATAAAAACGATAGCTGCTCTGTCGCTCGATCGCACGTCGCAGACTCTCTAATCGAGATATCACTCGCTGTATCGCCAGCGTACGTAAACAGTAACCGTTGTGGAAGAATCGGTACAGGGCTGATTTGAAACCTTCCTCGTTCAATTCACGGCCCCAGTACTTGTCTCTTTTTACATAGTGGTCCGTATCGGCTTGGTAAACCTTTTAATTAAAAAAACATTCCGCATTCGTAGAAGCTGAGTGAATTTGTTTTTTTTTTTGCTGCTGCGAATTGTAAAACATATTTTAAGAAGCAAAACAGGTGTATTCGTCATATGTTGGAAATAAGAAGTTTTCAAGAATTTAAATAATAAAGAGAGGTATAATAGCATTGATATTAATTAGAATTGGATTCAATTTACCTGCATGCCGCATAATCTGACGCCCAAAGACGCCGAAGTGCTCGCAGCGCACTTTGCTATTTGTTTACTTCGCTTTTCGGCAGAAGCATCGTCTCCGTGCTGTCTTGTGCCCATTTTAAGGTCCAAGATGCACGGATGCGTGTAGCGGGACGTTATATTTTCCAAAAGCAAAAAATCTGCTTCATATTGTTAAGGAATAATATGTAAACATATGTATATTTTTTTTTGTTTGTTCATTATATTTAATGAAAAGCTACGATTTTGCGCTAGTCGTAGAATAGGATACATTGTTTATTCGACGCACCGTCCAAATGAGTTCCAGGCTTTAATACATCGACCGTACTGTTTTTACGGTGAATCTTCATTCTGAAAAAAGGAATATCAGCGTTGCAATGAAATCCAGCTCTGTTGCCCCGAGCATCGAACAGACTTTATTCATCGCCACATTGTTAGCTACGCATACCGTTCGTATCACATACATAGCGACGTATTATTCCTTTTTGTAATGATTTATTGAAACGTGAAACATACGAGGCGTTCGAGAAGAAACAGCAAAGTAGACATTATTATAGCGTATAAAGTGCAAACTTCCGTCGGTGGATAATTCGACTCGTGTTATTCAAAACGTATCAACGCTGTTGCAACTATTGGGCTAACTACAAAACCAATATTTTCGTTTTTTTTTCTCTTTTTTTCTCTTTTCTTCATTTATTTTCCTAATCCAATAGTTGCAACGAGCCCTTGTATTCTTGTAAACGTCATTTTACATATCACTTAATTAATTTTAAACGCGAACGAATAGAATGAAGGGGGGACATTACGGTGATGATTTCGACAATTCAATTTATAGTTTTTATACTTTTTTTTTAACGATGAGATTCTGTATAGTGCATTTTCGAAATAATCTACTATAAAGTAATAACAAAGTTAAAACAATTCTAGTATTGCAATAAGAACAATTGTACTTTTTCACGGTCAAGTGAATGGTTCTAACGGAAATATTCTTAGTTGTGCATTTCTAAACGTGTAAAATGAGTATTAAACAACAACATAAATTGCAATTTTTCACGTTGAATGGAAATTTCGTTCCGTAATGATTACACGACTTTAATTGACCGTGCTGCCAAAAAGTGGTGTTATTATTGATACAATGAACGACGAAATTTTGGAATTCTTTAAGATAATTGGTAATTCTGTTGGGAAATAAATGAGTTTTATCCCGGTTGGCACAGTAATGTTCCCTCTTAACTATTATAATGCAATTGTTTTGTACCAAAGGTACGGCCCTTTAATTCGCAGCGAGTTTTTTCGCCCATATCTCTGGACCGGCTGGGGCACATACACGACTTGGTCGAAGGGCCCGCACGACCACTCAATTCGGGGCCCAGGAACGGGTGCGTCGGTACATAAAGAAGGAGTTCCCCCTACTGCAAGTTGATGTTAAAATCCTGAACTCACAGACATTTCATACGCAGCCCGACGGATCTCTTTCTCTCTCAATGCCCATTGACAAATACAGAAAAATAAAACAGACACACAAATGGCAAACATGATATGTGAAGAGAGTTTATATATATATAAATATAAATATAAATAGAGAGAATATATATATTCTTTAAATATTGAAATGATATTTACCTAAGGACGTCATCGCGTTTTCTTTTCGTCGAGCCTTTGGAAAGAGAACCTTGCTGATGGGACGTACTGTCTGCATCTCTGAAACTTGGACTGTATCTTTTGTCGAGTGTTACTTCACCTCCGCTACTGGATGCCTGGATTACACCTGAAACATCAGCCAGTTGATAAGTATTTTTGTCAATCGTTTTATTCAATTTCTTTACTTTTATCTTATTTATTACTGATCAATATAGACGTCCAATGGTGATTTTATTGGATATTTATATCCATCGGGAAGCATGACGCACAAGGGAATAAAAAAATCACTTGGCCTTCAGTTCTCGACGGCGTTTAATTTTCAGTTTTATTGAAGGGGATGCGTAGCGTTGTTAGATTGATATTGACGTAGCACAAGGATGCCTCGTGATAGTAATTTAGCAGACATCTACACCTATAGACGACCGAGTTCAACCTCGGGTACAATCACCCGGCTCATTTTGCTACGAGATAAGAGAACAAAAAATAAACCGCCTTGATAACTATAGTCAGACTCATAATATTTACCTATTGAGGGACCACGATATCTGATCGAAAAATCGTGATAAAGTCGATTACTTTTTCTATAACCAGACTTAGAGTCTGCGGAATATTTTGCTTTAGATTATTCACTGAAAAATTCCTATAGGCGAGTTCGCGGAAGCGCAAACATTTAGACGGTTTCGCAATCAGTGCTTTGGCAATATATCGCGTGTCAAGATATACAATTCTCAATAGATTCGAAAGTTAGAGGTCTAGTTTTGTAAGGTATCGTATACACCAACGATTTGATGGACCATTTTTTGTTTGTAACTCATTACTACCATAGTTATGTGTTATTTAATTGCAAAATGTGTATAATTCTTAATTCAACATCATTCTGGAGATTTTGTTAATCTTCTCATCTGAAATTATTTATCGAAAATTGTTCCAAGTTATGAGTGATCAAATTGCAAATCACGAAAATTAATTTCGCACTAACTTTTATAGTTTGAATGAAAAAAATGTGTCTGCACATTGTGATTTAATTGTTCATTTACTAGCGATGGATTGGACATTTGATGTAAATTTTTTGGTGAATGTCGGATTGTGAAAAAAATGATCGACTTTGTGAATGGGAATTTATCGATGATCCTGTTAAAAAAAACTGTCACCTTTTTTACCCTTTAATCGATAAAGGATAGAAATCCCTCAAATTTGCTTGCAACAGATTTTTGATGGCAGTACTTACTCTCGAGACACTCAGAGAACCCTGCAAGCATTAACGATGCGTTGTGGTGATGGCAAAATTAATGACAAACAAAAAATTGTAAAAAAAAAGTGAAAGGAGAAAATAACGCATGAGATACTTACCAGTTGTGTTACTCGTTAATTAAGATGCATTCATCACCTTTTCTCCTTGGTTCTTGTCACAGAATTCGCAAGTCACCAAGTTCGGTGTGTTTTCGTCACGAAAAAAAAAAAAGATAAAAATACATGACATCAAGAACAAAACCGGCCAATTTATATACTTACCATACATTTTTTTTACCAAAAAAAAAGTCCAACATTTAATTCTCCATAACATTTCTTTTGATTTGTTCGAAATTAACTTTTCATCTCAAAAACCAAAAATTGGCTTCAGCAAAAAGTCTCAATATTTTCCAAGTTTGGACAATTTTTTAAAGAAGAGAAAAAAATAATCCAGTTCATACAAAATTGATCTTCGGACCCTAGTTTTCAGAACTTCCTTTTCATTTATTTCTCGACTTCATTTCAATGATTTTATCGCAAAGTTTTCAGCGATTTTGTTATTTAACAGTTTGTTTATTTTGAATTCACAATTTCGTTCTAAAAAATGTGCGAAAACCTCTTATTTTACTAGCCTTCACAATATTTGTCTTCAAGGTTGTAAAATTTACTTTTATTTTAAGTTGATCAAGAAGCTGCAAATTTTTTTCCAAAAATAGAGGAAAAAATTGGTCACTACCTTTGATTACTTATTCAACGTTGGTGCGGGAAAAATGAATTTATTGTTGAACAGGTTTGAACAGGTAGAGATCAAGTATTCAAAATAGTACAATTGTTTGCCATTTCATCGGAAATAACGGCGGTGCTATTTTTTGGTAGAGAAATTGATGGTCTAGTTATAAACGTGTCGGAAAATCTGTTCTTATTTAATGGAACAACTCGTATTGAATGAATAATAATTTTGGTGTTAATCACACATCTGTTTCGCTGTTATCGCAGCGAATCTCTGGCTTTTGGTGAGAGTAGCGTTGACGCCACGCGAAATTTCATTAAGCGAACATTGACTTGGAAATTTCCAGTTATCAGAATCTGTCTCGCAGTGTAATATACACCCACACAGAACACATACATTCACACAGAGGAAAGAGTCGCATGCTATGTGTGATCCCCGTCACGTGCCAGTCGAAGCATTACGCAAGACTGGCAACAGAAAGATTTAATTGAATCAATAAGTAAGTGTTGAATGGCATTTAAAGGCAAGCGGGTGTTTTCTTCCGTACTATCGGTTTCCATTATGGGAAAAAAGGTATCTGCGACGACGCGAAACCTTTTCATTGACATTTTAAAGATGCCAACGCGATGAAGTATAGAATAAATAGGTACTACAATAATTTTGAAAAATAGTAAAACGTCCTTGAAGGGCAATCGATATTGATAACGACGCTTGGTTCATTCACGAATCATTAGGTTCGAGTCATTGATAACGATGCACTCGCGGAGTTAGTGTTTTATATCAATAAAATCATATTAAAAACGTCCAAAGCTGTTTTACTATCATTTTGTACTTACTTAATTTATCACAATTTTTCTTTCTTCTTTATTTACGTTATTTTATTTTAATATATTTCATTGGGAGATTGGGATTTTAGTTTTGATTCGTTTTGCAATTTTAAAATACATATTTTGCGGTGATTTTTTAAAGTTTCTGTATAACGAATTTCTCATAATGGTCATGTTTCAAAATTTTTTAAATATTTTTTTTTGTCAACTGGTGAGGCGGCGTTTTACCTTTGACAGAAATTCAAATGAAAAAAAAAGAGTGCAATGTTTGAATGAATATTGAATTTTTCAATAAAAGATTGTCCATCAATTGAATTGGCACAAACACATTATCTTCTTTAGAAAATATAAGAAAAACCATATGAAAAGCGAATAATATCTTCTTTCATAAAATTATCGTTATTTATATTTTTCCATGATAAGGCCGTTTTACGCATTAATATTGGTTGACCTTTGAAGGTTTTTCAAAACAAGTTTTTAATTTCATTACGTTCTCGGCTCACTGAGTAGATAATCTTTATGTGGGCTTCAGTGGATTTTAGTGTTTAACCATTATTTGCAAGATAGTTTGTATAAATTTCAATCGCAGGAACAATGAACAATAATATTGCCGATGAGAATCTACAAAACCTATGAAGTGTGTTACTGTGTGATACATTTATCTTCAATTAATGAACAACGAACCAGTTTTACAATTTTGTAAATATGAAATTTTAAAATTTATTTCACCGTAAAGTTGCAGTTTAAAAAAAAATAACGTTTTGTCTTCACATTACCGATCACAAGATTAATTCCATCATTATTCACGTACGTCGGGATAAGAAAAATAAGAAAAAAATGAACTATATTATATATGCTGAGAACATTAATTTTGAATAATAATACATTCAGAAAATTGTTAGTAATTCAACGAAAAAAAAACCATTTTTGTATTGAATTAATTTTAAACAATCAAAATCAACATAACAAAGTCTAGAAAGATGTTAGGAGGATTTTCTTAAACAATTTATCAATACCATTATAATATAAATATTATTTTTAAAAATCAATGTTATGAGTACTATCAAGACGATCGATTATTTTCAGCATTTTCTCTTTTCACACATCATTCAAATTTGAATCATATTAAACTACGGGTTGAGACTGTATGTCTAAATACCCTTAAATCGTGATCATTGGAGGTGCCCTCTGGTAAAAAAATGTTTCTCTACAAAGTACTATAATGATTCACAGTCTATTTCGAGGGGGTGATGACAGCAGTCTCGATTTGAAGATAATTAAAGCTTTATATTTTAAGATTAGGAGACTTCCGCAGTGTGAAGCTGCATAATCGACACGCGCTGATAGAAGAATCAGTTTTAAAAACTCGCCCAATAATCGACTAAACCAAACGATAACCAAATTATGAAATTGTTTACTTTATGATCGCAATCAATGACGACGATCGTTTGGCCCTAGATAAGAGGCGAGAGTTTGGAGATGCTCAATAAAAATTGTATAAACACTGACTCTCAGTTTGTACTGACTGTAAATTATCTGATTTTTTTGCTGAATGTATATAGTACTGCAAACGCTGCGGGCGTTTTGTTGTAGCAAACAAAAAAGTGTGTTTGTAGTTTGCACAGCAAACTATCGGATAGGAGAAGCAGGAGTAACATCAGCTGCAGATAAATGGCACATAAAGCAAAGACTCGGTTTTAACAGATGGAAAAAAAAAGGAAAACAATAAATCCTCGCCACTCGCTGCGGCAAATTTATAACTGAGAAACTCACCGCGACTCTCAGATGTTTTGAGCTTACCTTTAAATTTTGGAACAAACATTTGTATATCCTGTGGAATGTTTCTGTAGAAGTCGAGCTCCCGTCGGTTCAATGGTTTGCAGATTGTGTTCTGGTTGAGAAGCAAAAGTCTCGTGTGACCGCCAACCTGCATTTAAAACAGTCAAAATAATGGTTTGATATCTCTCTTTTTGCTGAATAAATTCCAATAAAAGTTACTTAATTTCACGATATTAATAAATTATACTTTCTCATAAAATATATGAGAGATTCTTCGTCAATTCAGCCACTTTTTTTCAAATCTCTTTGATTAATCCCATAATTGGACACATTTTTGTACCACTTGAAAGAACTTTCTCCTAATTTTTCCAGATTTTTAAATGCAATATTACGGACAATGGGGTATTTCTATAGAGTCAATATATTTTGGAAAGTTAAAGTCATAGTAAAAAAAATGATGTCCGGATAACATTTTTTTTTAAATCTATAATGGACCAACGATTTTATTTATTTATCATCGCATTAACTATAAGTTTGAAATGAAAGCGTTGTTAATTTTTTTCTTTTTTTTCGACAAAATTTGTTTGTACATTGAACAAATTATTTTTTTACTTCGGAACTTTGATCGGTCCCACTATAGCAATTTTTTTATGTTATCAATACGTGAGTGCAAACATTCTGTAATTTTTTCAGCCAAAAAAAATTGCCTTATTTGGTTAAAAAAGAATCTTTATATTTTTTAGCTAAGAAGTAATATTATCGGACCGCAAAATTAGTTGAAAAATTTCGTTGGAAAGTTCACATAAAACTGCAACTTTTATGTGGAAACAGTTTTTTTCTATAACTTCAATTTTTCAAGATATATTGACTTGAAATTAATACTCTATTTTCCGTAAAATTGGATTTAAAAATCTGGAAAAATTAGGAGAAAGTACTTCCAAGTGATACTAAAATGTGTCCAATTATGGGAATAATCAAAGAGGTTTGAAAAAAATGTGGCCGAATTGACGAAGAATCCCTCATGTATAAGTTTGTTGATAATGATGATTTTTATTTCAAACAAGATAGTTAAAAATTAAGTACTCTTCCTGTAGGTATGATACTTTCTGTTCCAAATTTAACGCTAGATAATTATTTCACAATGTAAATTAACAATTGAAGAAAATCATAAATAAACCATAAAATAATTTTTTCGCAATCATACTAATTACAAAATTCGTTCTCGACGTTTTAAAAGGTGAAGTATTGGGTTAAAATAACATAGACAATACTGACTCACTAAACATAAGCATTTTTTGTTGAAACAAAAATCTTATCAACAGAGTCAAAAATTTCGAGTTTTTAATTTTGTGAGTTTAAATTCTAGTAAAGGAATATAAAGTATTAGACGTTTATTGATTATTGGAAAATTCCTCGATACTATGAATAAATTCTTCGATTTGAATAACACACAAAATTCCTGATTCAACTACGAATGAGAAACTTTGGTTGAAAAAAAAATTATGATAAAAAATTCAAGAATTCGTATAAAATCCCGGAATCACTGCGATTTGAGTCGCCAATTAAGGGCAAGGAAGCAAAAAGTCTCCACTGTACTCCAAACATTGAGATCTAAGTGTGTGTATGTGTGTCTTGTACTTAAAATAAAAATGTAGGTCAAGAGTGAAAAGGCACGCCCCCGTCGCCCGCTCCAGACGCACTGGAGGGGCACATCTTTCCTTCAAATAAAGACACAAGAATTTAAATCTAAAAAGTCGAAGAAACAAATAGAAATTGAGTCTCCAAACATCCGTCTGCGTTAATCGCTGTTATAAAATTGTTGAATAAGAAATTTCAACGAGAAATTTCAAGATTGTGTCTCCGAACAAAGACAAAATTAAAATCGGTCAATAAAAGAAGTGTTATCAGTAAAAAATTACCGTCCATTAATTTGCATCCATCTTGGATGCAAATTAATACACAAGATGCGATTTTAAATCCTTTAACTCTCCTTAAATGACACCTAAGCGACATTTTCATCAAACTTTGTCGCAAACAGTCACTTAAATGTTTTATCAATAAGACACTCTGAAAAAAAATAAGCTTGGTTCCGATATTATTGCTATTTTTCGGTCGTGTGACAAAGTAAGATTCGAAGGTGACGAAAAGAAGCGTAAATATAAGTCTAATACGCACATGCTTAACACAGTAGAAAGGTCTAGAAGCCTCTCAAACTACTGCCAGTTACTTTTATGAATGGAGAACTCCAAGTTAGCAGTGGAATTATTTTCTAGATATTCTACGAATTACGAATGAAAGAAGAAATTATAATTTTTACAGAATGTTTATTACAGTTTTCATGATAAACAGCAATGATATATGTATAAGAAAATATAGAAACACAGTCGTGTATTTCAAGAATAAAAAATAAAATAAATGTGTACAAGAAGAGATAGTTGATAATTTTGTTTTTATTTTTATAATCGCTTTATATATAATACTGATGATTAAACAATTTTGGAGCGATGATGACCGTTTCGTAATTAATATGTATATTAACAGAAAGTCTAGTTTCAAGTCTAATCAGGATTGGAAATATTTAAACAAAAGATTTGGCGCGAGTTATTTATTTTCGGTTTTAAGAAAGTATAGAACTTTATAAATAAAACGGAGATGAACGACTTCTAAGTCAACTCCTTGATGTCTTCGTCTCGTTTGGGGGAATCCCCAATGACGCACCCTCTCATTCCCTTTGTTTGCAAACAAAGGGCTGTTGCATGACTTATCTATGAGCCATGAACAAAAAGTAAGCCCTTGTTCTTTAAATCGGGAAGACTTCGAACTGACGATGCATCCTTCTGAATGACGCCACAACAGCTACACTGTCGCGTCATTTCTCAGTTAAACGTCTTTCTTATCACAATGAAAAACATGCAATATTTTGCGGCGCACCAAGAGCTACGCACGAGAAAAGTCGCACCTTACGCAAACTTGACCCAACGAAATAAACAACTAATTTTTTTAGACTTGGAAAAGTCTCTTGGGGACTTTGATGTAGATTTTATTTAAAAAAAAAAAAGATACATATCAATAAAACTACAACAAGATCATGAAACGTAGTTGCGTAGAAAAAGTAGAACCTAAAGATATAGATTTAAATTTATAGATAAAAAAGCGTGAGTGAAGACGTAATGGAAATGGTTATTCATGATTGTAAGAGATTTGCCAATGGAAGGAACCTTTATTATGTTATTAATATGGATGGTATTATCATAAAACACTATTGTAAGTTTTGTAAAAATTTATTTATTCCTGCTTGATTTGTGCTATGATTTGTGCTTTTTTACATATGAAATTTTGCTATGATTATGCTTTTATACATATAAATTTTTCTATGATTGTGTTTTTTTACATATGAAATTTTTCAAGTGTAAATCATAATGCGGAGTGGACGATAACAGTTTTCAGTTCTTATCCAGTTTAAAGGCAGTCTTAAAATTAAAACTGCTTAGAAAATTGTTCTAGATGATTTTTAAAGGGAATTAATAATAATCCTATTGCTATTTCTATCAAATTATTTTTTATGCAGATCTTTATCTCTTATTTACATTTGTTATTTATACTCATGTTTCTGTATTTATTAGAGTTACCAAAGTTCTTTAATGCTGTTATCTACGAAAGGATCTAATCTAATCGAAGGAAATTTCATGCAAGCAAAAGAATATCTTCTTCTGAATACAACGCCAATAATAAAAACTAGATAAAAATGTAATAAAAATATGTAAATATAGAGAAGCTAGAAATGTCAATAAAAAGTAATAAGGATAATGGTTGAGTACATGAAATTATGCACATGGCAATTCGTGATTTGTACTCCAATCTCATGTATCAACTTATAGAAGATTACACAATTCATTTATAGGTGAATGAATATAAACATTATATATGTAAACACCCAAGTTATCATGGGCTAAAACAATATTATACAATGTATCTCATTGTACTTCTCCCTCATTATCCTTATTACCCTTATCTCTTTTGTCTAAAAGTCTCAAATATTGTACCAAGCAAAGCTCCAAAACCGGTAAAACAATTACCCAAAACAAACTGATTCAAAAACATAAACAAAGAAGCAAATATACACTTAAAAAAAACCTGGCAAATCAAAAGAATTACCAATACAAATAAAACCATGTCACATTCGCTCATCCCTCATTCAAAACACCATGTTAATCATCAAAATTCAGACAAAATAAAACAAACATACAAATAATTTCTATACTACCATCCAACAATATCGAAATCATCTAAAGAAACAATACAAAGAAAAGTCCATGGTAATTGCCATTCTTCTTCCTGTCCTACTTAATTCATTCCAAAATATCTTGATAATAGCGCTACGAAAGGACCAAAATCAGCGCACAAATGACACACGACATATTATACTCGTATGATAAACGGAAATGTGGAGAAAGGGAAAAAGAGAGAATAAAGAAGGAGGATGAGTGTAAATAAGAGGATGAAGAATGTGCTCCAACCTGATTGTTGAGGGGATGTAGGGCGACCTCCTCATCGTGATCCTGGAGAAATGCAGCGGCTGCAGCAGCCACAGAAGGGGACGAAGAGGAAGAAGAGACCGGGGATGAATTTGTGCTGTAGCACTGAGGTTCAGTCTCTCCCATACCCCAAGCACCTGTCAGGTATACCATGCCAACGTACACCACTAATGTAATATATTGAAAAATAAAGGGGGGCCCCTCCGTGCAACCGCGTCAACTCCGTCACTGAATAAACGCTCTTGAGAGAGTGCAATTATCGATCGTATCGCGGCGAACGCGTAAAATCAAAATGAAAACGCTTCTTTCTCAGTTGAGAAAAAAATCAAGACATTCACTGAGTTCTTAATTCGTTCGTGGACAATTTCTTTATTGACTAAAATTATCGACGAATGCGCGTACACACCGCGAGTGACACACAGGGGGACGAGGGGGGAGGATCAGGGGGAGCTTAATGTTCGGGAACGTAAAACACCCGTTGAAATCCACGATCCGAAGTGACACTGAACACGCGAGTTTATTCAAGTTCGTGTCGTCACGACAGCGATCAAGTTCTTGCCAATAGAGTTAATGCGCTCCGCTCTCGATCCTACCG
Organism: Tromatobia lineatoria; assembly: GCA_949699805.1. NCBI lineage: Eukaryota > Metazoa > Arthropoda > Insecta > Hymenoptera > Ichneumonidae > Tromatobia > Tromatobia lineatoria. Next base: position 6,864,095 of record OX453038.1, read on the forward strand.
ATGTTTCAAACAAACTGCTGCTGCTGCTGCTGCTGCTGGAGGTGCTACTCTGTCCGAGTACCATTACAATGGGACTGTAACACGGTTATCGCATCAGCTGTAAATTGAGGTGCGGGGGGTTATCTTTCAAGGCCTGCCACGCTGCTATTTTTCTAGGGACTACGAGCTGCCATGTAAATTCCCTAGGAATTGGGGCTTTTGTTGCGACAGCCAATGAGAAGCGTTCTCGGGATATTTCCCTATGGTAATATGACTTGCGAGGCTTTTTCTGCTGACAATTTGCTCTGCCGATGGGCAGGTTTCTTTTTTGCCTTGAGATGGTGCGGTTCAGTCGGTAATAAAACTCTTAAGTGGCTGCTGGAGTAGGTTTCTTTACCGACTTATCTTACCGTTCGTCGGTAAGAATAGGCGATTTCGTAGTATACACTGTTCATAGAAAATACGTCACAGATATATGTCAAATTCTGCGGGGATATAAAAATATTCATGCTTGGTCGGCCAGTCGGTAAAAAAATCTACTTCAGCATCCCCTTAAGGAGATGCGAAGCTGCTCAGTCGGTATCGGAAACCGTAATCCGATTTCCTCCGAGTCGGTTCATCTTTTGGATAAAAAATGAGAACATTGCCCTCCGCCCGAGATTCTATCTCTCTCGCACTCATTGAGCTTTCACATCAACTTAACAGCAAACTGCAAAAATTTTTAGAGTAACGAAATATGCCACCAGAGGCGCAATTTTATTTTCCGCCCGGTGACATAATTTTTCAAATGCTTATTGTAATCTTTTTAGGATAAAGTAACAATAGGAGGGAAGAATTTTCTCGGACTTTTCAGTACAGAATATGTCTTGGATCTAAATAGGAACATCAATGACAATGATAACATCAAATGTTCGGTGATCACTTTCATTATTGTTATTATTATTATTATTATAGTTATTATCATTCATATCTAAAACCCACGTAATATTTTCCATGACGGCAATTTTTTTCCGGATTTTTGGTTCTAGCTAAATACTATAACGTTCTTATGAACTGAAACTTCTGGTCAAAAGAATATGCGTAAAATGTCCTTGTAATCGGTGAGAAGTAACGCTTCGCTCTTGGAAATAACAGCAGCGAAAACTTGAAAAAATAATGAATCTTCAAGTTAATCCATTGATAAAAAAATATTTAGCATCGATTTCACAAGTGCGAAGCGCTTCAATCTCCTTAGAAGACGTAACATAAAAAACCACGGCGAATAGCATAAAAATATGATAACATTTTATTTTTGTTCTAAAACCAATCTTATTTCTATCCCCTGGACTAAAAATGGCCATCGTGAAGGAGACAATTATTTCGTCATGGACGAAAATAGCCAATGCACTAATATTTGCATACACGCTGAATAGAAGAAAAAAGGAAAAATGTATATATGGTAATAAAATCGAAGATCACCAATAATTGTGTGCTTAATCGATAAATGGCACGCAACGAGGTTATTGGCGAATTGTGCTTCCAACGAGAAACTATCGCGCGAGACACAATGGCAATGTGCAAGTATTACATAGTTACGATATACATAGTTGAGAGATAAGAAAAGTGTGTTTCTCGTGGCAACGAGGTAAGGCTTATTTGTACCAAAATTCTTCATGCAACGTGTGTGTATATAAATGTAAATAGTTATATGGTACTTTCTATCACTGTCCGCTCACGCAACTGTACATTGAGACGCCTTTCCGCGACTTTATTTACTTTTTTCAACTTATGTACGGATCGTTGGTTCAGGCTGACTAGCATTCACCTCCGGCACTCAACCTTTTTGTTGTTTATTTAATTACAATATTTATATATAAACGCATTTTCTAACACCCCTGACAGGACGATCCGACACAACCCTAGCAATCTCGACGACCGTCCAGATGATTCACCGTAAAAACCACCTTTTAACTAACCGGGTGGCTTTTTGAAAAAAATAAACCGGAAATCAGTCGTAACGACCGCGAAAACAAATGTCCTAAAAATGTTATTCGGTTGTTTCTTCGGTTTTCCATGGTAAATCGAAAAAAAAAAGAACGCGTAAATATTTTCAGGGCAATCGTTTTTACGGTCGTTTTTCGGTTTTTTTAAATAAAAAATCACCTGGTCGTTTTTACAGTCGATAAGACTTTTTTGGTTTCTCCAAAAAAATCGACTGGACGTTTTTACGGTCAATGCGACTTTTTTTAGTTTTTTTTTCCAAAAAAATCACCTGGACTTTTTTACGGTCGATACGACTTTTTTTTCGTTTTCTCAAAAAAAATCACCTGGTCGTTTTTACTGTCGATACGATTCTCGGTTATTTGTTTATGTAATTTAAAAAAAATTACCTGGTGGTTTTTACGGTCGATACGACTTTCAGTTGTTTTTTTATTTTAAAAAATCACCTGGTCGTGTTTACGGTAAAACTGTGGTGGTTAAGATTGCTAGGGAACTACGAGCGGTTTTATTTTCCATACCAATCAGCTTATTATCGACATCGAATTCACAAATCGGGTGTATTTCAAGTGTTAGCCTGGCCTGTCAAATATTCATATACCAAAATTAATATGCTTATGTGGCAAGTACTTTTTTTAGTATATTAAATTTAATCAGAATCCCAACTTTTCCATCACTTGTCAACTCTTTTTTTCATGAGATGCATCACAAAATTTGTATTAATGAATATTCAAATACTTGTACATAAACTGATTTTCTAAAACACGTTTAAAAAATGTCATGAAAATCCAACTAACAGTTATGGGCAAACCGTTTTTCGGTTTTTGATATTTTAAGATTTTTATTTTTGGTTTGTAATATATATATTAAGCGTCCTTGATGTGAAAAAAAAACATTATAAAATGGACGACCGATATTTCATAAATATCAAGAAAGAAATACATAAATATGTGCTTAAATTTTTGGCTCAATAGCCGCTGAATTCAATTTACCGTTTTATGTATAAATACTTGCTATATATCAGAGTTGAGCAATATATGTATAAAAGTATTGAAAATACTTATCGGTTCCCATAACTATGAATAAATGTGTGATATTATTCATCTTTTTTTTAAATAAAAAAAGTAGATGGAGACATCAATTCAAACGGAAAAATTTTGTTTTTGATCTTTGTTAGGATAGTTTAGTATTGATTATTAAATCGGCGCTCGAATATTTTTTTATGTTCGAGGCAGTAGTAAATCAGCACCGATATCCTTTTTTTCTGTGACACTAAATGACATTTTCTCGTACTTAGCTTTCGGATAATAAGCTCTTTCATTTGAAAGATACTCATAAATATGAGAACACGTAAATATTAAAAATTACAAATTGTGCATCGAAAGCCTTCATATAAATTTTAAAAAATCGATATCTAGTTTCTATATAAACATTAGTTTCTCTAAAGACGAAACTGGCATCACGTTGAAGATTATTGAAAGTTATTCAAATTGAAAAGTATTTCAAATACCTTTATATTCGAATATTGCATATTCCTGTTATACATTACAGCAGATAAAAACCGCGAATTACCGATAATCGATTTCTTCGGACAATACGAACTTGTATTTTATATCACTTGCGTGTAATAATTTTTCCGTTTTAATTTTACGGGAATTTCAATTTCCAAGAGATGACGATTCGGTAGCGAAACAGTAACAAGTTACAGGCAAATGATAAATATTGAAAACAAAAAAAGAAATTTTAATAAAATGTTGGAAGTTTGCGGCGACCGTTGGAATATTATTAAGTAAAAAAGTGCTTTTTGGAGACAAGTGATGTGTGACATAAAAAACAACGTGCGTATTGCCGGACCTCGTGATAATTATTATTTCCGAGCCAGACGCGTTGTATCAATTTGCTAAAGAATGTCAACGGTTCTGTTTATCTAGTCTCTATGAAAAGTTGGACTAGTATTGATTCAAAGTGGAGGTACACTTGGATTGAGATTTTCGATGGCATGTGTTATGCCATAGGGTCTTAAATGATAAATGAGATACTCTAGTACATACATCATATTGGGCGATACATAGTGAAAGGATATCGCGCTATCGGAGCAACAGTCCAGTCCATCTTTGGTCTCGTAGTAAATGTATTTCCAGTACCAAAAATTTTTATCAACGTGATTCGGTATGAGATGATGTTCCGGGACAAAAGGAAAGAACCTTCCGCGTCCGTGAGGGTCGCGCGTGTCCATCGCTTTGACGCCCACGTTCGCCAAACATTTTCCCATCTCCACGTCCTCAGCACCGCCGCTGTCCTCACGACATTTGCCGCTGTCTGGCAGCGCCTCCTCCACGAATTTTCGCACTCCCTCTTTACTAAGTACGTAGCCGGCACCTCCGCTCATATAGCCCTGCTTCACGAATGGCTTAAATCTGCATCCGAAGTACAGAGGCGAAGAAGGACTGTACGAGGATAGCATGTAACGAAGATTCTCCACTATTACATAGCTGCAACACACATGATTTTTCCCTATTATTCTCTAGTTGTGTGCGAAACAAATACACACGCATATTTTTTGTTTCGACAAAAAGTTCATATTAATGCCCTTTATTTTTTATCGAAATTATTCAATAATCCGACTTTTGTTTTTTATATTTGAGGCATTTCATATGACTTCAGACACCCAAAAATAAAAGAAAAATCGAAAAAATGTCAAAAAATCAGGTTCATTGGTTATAATAGATACAGCAAATTTTGATTTAAAAAAAAAATCTGGCGAAATATGCCACATTTTTCATGTTTCATTTAATCTGTGATATCCCGGGAATGATTAATCGTATCGACATCTCAAAAAAAAACGAAAATGTGCGTTTTTATGGCCCACAAGAAAATAATTAATTCAGAATTAATTGTGCAATTTAGGAGTATCTTTTACCACAAAATTAATGAAAATATTTTTTTTTGCGAAAAGAACTTCGGAAAGTGGCATCGAAAAAAATGTTGCCAGTTGTGTATGAAAATCGTCGATTTTTAGTATTTTTTTTTTTTTTGGGACCGTACAAAGTTCATGAATTATCGCAGTTTGAAATATTTCAAAAAATACATATCGATTTTATCACGCCAGGACACTCATTATCGGCAATGTCATTTCTTTCATCGTATTCTGCGTACAGATCAATATTTTGGATAAAGGCCGATTATCCAAAAGACCTGACATGATAAAACCGATATATGTATTTTTTTAAATATTTCAAACTGCGATAACTTATGAACTTTGAACGGTGCTGGAAAAAAAAATCTGGTTCAAGTTTGTCAGAATTGTAAGTTTTTGAAAAATGATATATTGCATTAACCATAACAAAACATCAGATAGCAAGGTCAAACTTTAGATGTGAAATCAGTACTATTTAGCAATAATAGGTACGCAGTTTTGTCATAATTTGTTATGTGGTTAAAATTTTTCAGAAACATAACTTTGATAAAAATAAAGGTGCAAAGTTGAACTTTGCAAATTGCCTTCTAATTATTTTTAGTTTTGTTACAAAGCTTCCTTTAGGAGGAAGCCAAAATCGATTGACATGCTTCCTCAGAAATAGCTTTATAAAAAAAAAACTAAAATAATGAAGAAGCAATTTGCAAAGTACAACTTCGCAGCTTTATTAGATGCTCGTATTGTTCCTCTTCAAAATATTCAAACAGTATTGGTTGTTTTACTCGTCCAACGCGTAAACTACGACGCGTACACAGAAAAATTCTAACAAATTTTTGTAGGTTTGTTTACACCTTTACTTAACACTTCCTTATCTCAAATGACACTGTTTAAAAAGATTTTTAAATGTGAAAACCATAAACTTCCAAACTTTTACCGCATATGAGGCATGTAAACAGGTAAACCCTGTTTTATCAACTCATACGGAAGTCTGTTGATGAATCACCATATTTCCTTATAAAGATAACTTTTTTATGAACATTTACTCGGTCTTACAACTGGGCTTTTATTTACACTTCTTGAAAAGTTTCAAGCGAAAGATAAAATGGCAAAAACGGAAAATTAATTCGAATACTTTTTTAAAACAATCAGTTTTTACTTGATGTGTCAGTATACTCGAAATGGGTGGATACAATCGGCGATATTACCCAAAATTTGCGGCACAATTGACAGAGATTTCTACAGAAATATTTTAAGCAGAGTATTATTTGAATAAAATTTTACGAACGTATCGTCATCAGCTTTCATGAACCAATCGACCTCCTCCTTGTACTTTTCATAGGCATATTTGAAAGCTTCTTTGGTCTTAGCCCAGAGATTATCTCTGCCTTCCTTCACGGGAAGGACAACTGTAGGTAAGCTCGGATCTGCAAATAACGCGATTAGATAACAATCCAATAATGAGCTAATGATAGAAGGTGTGGAGGCTTGCAAAAAATCCACCTGCTCACCTTCGACCGAGCTCATGAATAGAAGAACGTTGCAACGTTTGCCCCACGTTGCCTTAACGTGACGCGCTTTGCTCTGATGATTTTTGGGACCAGTCATCACCCAACAGAGAACCCGAATTTTCTTAGCAATGTCTTTAGCGACTTTATCCTCGCCCTTATGAAAATCCTCATCATCTCCGTGGAATTGCACTTCCGTGTCGGGGCCCACCTGTTTCATTTGTTCATTAACAAATTATCTGTGTAATAAATAACTGAAATATTCGCACCAATTGAAAAAAAAAACAACAACAACGATTATTCAAGTTTGTGTTAACTGTGAAGAAAAGTAGCAATTAGACAATAAAAAGGTAGCAAGCTGTTATTTACCTCTGGCTCGAGTTCTGAATAGTGATGAGGATCTCTATATAGCATTGAACTACCCGGTAGCCAGCTTAACATGCGCGGAGTGTCTCTCGTCGCAGTTATTAGAAAACACGCCGATAGGAATCCAAATATCATTCCAATAGCGAGTGTCAAGACGAACCGACGCCCGCCTCGACCACCTTACATGGGGAAAAGCCTCGTTTTTAACATGATATCTTTAAAATAGGGCAACCATAGGCGGCACATTTTTTTTACGGGATGTCGATAATAAATAATTATTGGTGTCGTGTAGAACGGAACATCACGGTACAAACGAATGTTTCTATTACAATAGTTCTGCAGTAGAATCCTGATTAACCGGCTTTCTCGAATTCAAAAATTATACTAACAACTGAAATCTCAGTCTCTCCAATTAGAGAAGTAATAAAGCAATGGTTTTACTAAAAATTACGAAAACGGACGATTGCCACTTCATTCGTTAAAATCAGTCATGTAAACGCACAAAATATTTCTCAGCACTCTGCAATTTTACGATGTGCTTGTACTTTGAATATAATACAGAGCTGGGCAAAATACATGAAAATACTCAAAATACAAAATAGAAAATACTTCGGGTATTTAAAAATACAAAATACTTTTGGTACTTCGATCCTCTGGTACTTAAAATACATTTCTAAGTACTTTTCAAAATACTTTTCAAAAAACCGTTTGAAATCAAATTCTAATGCATTGCGCATTTAATGGATGTGGTAGTAATTGTTCAATGTTGCATAAGACACTTCATACATGCTTATTCGTTTGTTAGTTGAACTAAACTGAGAAAATAATCATTTTCGAGACATTTTCCCGTTTATGCAATTGACTTAAGTACATGAAGACATTTTTTCTAAATGTGATTTTTCTTTTTCAAGATTTCAAAAATACTATAAGGAAGCGAAAGTAACGTTATCATAAGTAGAAGGAAGTTAACATTGTTCGATTGCAAATCGTTAAGACGTCGAGAGTCACGATACATTATGTAGTCTGGTCTGAAAGCTACAAGTGAAATTTTTAAATTCAAGTTCTAATGTTTAAATTCCCGAAAAACTAATTCCCTACTAAAATCGCTCCGAAAAAGTACAAAGAGGTTGTCCAGTATATGAATTTTATGACCATGGAAAACTGTTTGAATTCAGGTAAATAATCTCACTGAAAAAAACAATATGCTGAATTTTTTCAGATGATTCAACCCTGTTAATTTAGTAATTGGAGAGACTTATTTTCGAACAAAGGGAGAAAGTGAGAAATATTATTAAAAGCGTTAAATAATACATTTCGCTTGTTAAAAGTACATGTTAAATTTTTTATTTCAAACTTAACGTGAACTTTGTAAATATTTAAAAAATATTCCGAATATATAGGATGAAAAAATAGAAAAGTGTTTTGTATTTTGTATTTTATAAAGTACTTAAAATACCTATTCCAAATACTTAAAGTACATGATGTATTTTAAATACTGCCGAGCTCTGATAAAATATCGCTGTTTATGTAAAAGAGCTCAAATTACTTGCAATCCAAGCTTATTCAAAATATCTTCAACTGCCAACATATTCGGGTTATTCAGGTTAGAAAATTGAAACAAAACTGCCGATGTTATAGCCATTATTTAGTAATTATGCAGAATATGAATTGCCATAATCGTTGGCGTCTGTACTTGATACTTTTGATCCTGGATTTAACGATTTAATTTTAGTATCGCATGATTGTTTATTTACTAAACAAAATCTTTTACACAACAATAGCGCAAAATTTATCGAAAAGCTCGAGAATCTTTGAGCGGTATTCATTTTTATAATAAAATTGAGTATACGAAATAAATCAATGAAAAAACAAACAGCCAAGAATATGAAAAGATTATATGAAGTTTGAAAAAGTATTTCACAAAAATCAAGTTCCTTGTTTTATTTATAAAAAAACGATAACAAAATTAATCTCACGCCATGAAAACGAATAAGACAAAATTTGTGGTAGGGATATTCTTCTTAATTTCGGAAAGTTCAACTCTATGAATGATCTTAATTTGCAACATAACTAAAACTTATCGAGAATTAACAGTAAATTGAATTTCTTTTTCACGACTTACCATCCAGACCGGGCATACGTTGCTGAACCATTTCGTCTCTCTTCGAACGACTCGGCGGGTTTTGCCTTATCGCTATAATTTAGTTATTAATGGACATCGGAGGACGTCCAAGTAGATTCATTCGCGCGCCGTTATAGTGAACGGGGCAACGACTATTCGATGATAGCACCAATCACCGCGCATCGTATCTAATCTCTATTAAAAACCAAACAAAGGGAAAATTTTTACCAGATTGAAGTGTACACAAATTATCAACATGTTCAAACGTTCAAAACTAGTGCTGATAAACGAGATATAATCACATAAAATCCGTTAAAAAATGTACCTGTTGAAGAGGTCTGATAAAAACCGATAGACATAGATTATCCTAACAAAGAAAACGATGTGCACAAAATTAACACAAGTAGATTTACGTGAGTGGTATCCTGGTGCTTGAATAAAAAGTTAAAATTTAAAAAAAAAACAACAAAAGTATTTTTATTCGAGATTGATAAAATATTTTGCAGTCAAAGATAAAAAAAATAGAAAACGATGAACAAACCCCTACAGCTGAAATTAAAAAAATGAAAGTACACTAATTGAAAAACAAAACTCGTAAAATAATTTAAGAATTTTCAACATGCAAAAAAAATTGAATTCAAAGTACTTGACGAGTTTGCGAAGTATCGCACATGGTTCATTATCATTTAATGTTCATATTAGGATATAAGCTGGTAGGTGATTGTCCCGAGTGAAAATTTGGTGTGGGAAAACCTGTGTGCGATAATCTGGGACCACGAAAAGAAAAACGAAATATTTCAAGGAAGTTTCAAAGTTCAAATAAGCATTGTGGACGAACGTCTGATGCTAGAATACGCGTTTTGGTCTTAAAAAACGAATTTTACTTAAAACTATCTGATCACAATTGAAAATTGTTAGAAAAACGTATAATTTTAGAGATTTAAGGCATTAACTCAACATTAACTACGCGCTTTTTTCTTATTTCTCTCGGTTTCTATTAGACCTTTTTAACAGGGGTGAATAAATGAAAATTCGAGTACTTCATAAGTACTGACAAAGGCCTTTTACATTACTTCCTCATTGTACCTACACCTTTACGACATTGCTACGGGAAAGATTATTGCCCAAAGTCTCGCAAGCTTGTTTCAAGTAATTCAAAGTTCTCTAAAGTTCAAACGCCTCTACCGATTGCCACTTAATTTCGTTCTAAATATAACGTTGCGTATTTTTTTACCGTCGTGGCCCATTTTGCAGGATTTATCAAATGTCAAACCGGGCTAGACACAGAATACGTAAACTGCTAAAAAATCCGAATCGCGTTATTGATCATCGACAAATTTGATATCAACTACAGCTAAGTATTGGTGACTGCAACTGGAACAAGGAGTAACTAGAAGTAGGGGAGAATGGGGAAATTACAGTCACCGGGCAATAAAAGTTGACCTAATTTTGCATAAACTAGTGATTATATTGAAAGCTTTCTTGCACCATCAACTTACGTATATGATGATAAACTAATTTAATGATCTGTGCTAATTAAACCGAAATAAATTTGAAAATCTAATGTTTTTTTAATATACACTCTTTTTCTTATAGGAAAAGCCTTTATTTGAATAAGGTTTTGCAAAAAATATACTCGTTAAAATTACATTCAACTGGTATTCATGTCTTTGTCAGTTCTTCAGCTTCAATTTCCCAATGATAAAATGTTGACTCTATAGATAAATGTAGTGAAATTCAATTTAACAAATCTTCATGGTTGTCGGGATAACAATTGTCATGAATATGGGGCAATCGTAGTCGCATTTATAATAGGTACTTAATTAATAATGACTTAGAATGGAATAAGAATTGAGGTGTTGAAAGATATACATAGAACATATGTTCATTTTGATTGAGATTCCGGTAATGGCATGAAGAGCTTCTGTGGTTAGAATTTCAATTTTTCTATAAACCTTAGATTAAAATTTGTATGTGCAATTACAGATGTTTCGCTGATAGTATGAACTTTCACTGTTGGGCAAAAATTAATCGTATGTTCATATATGTTTAAAAGTTACCCCGTAATTACTTGAAAGGCAATCGTAATTACCCTAATCATCGGGCAATGGCAGTAAATGAACAGATTTTTTAAATTTATAAAAACCCAAATTATTTGGTCGTCATGATTTTCATGCAATTACTTTTATCAATAGTAAATAAAGTTTCCAATAACCATCCATTTTTGAGAGAACATCCTTTCATTTACAGAAAATAGCAAATAATCCTTAGTGACTGTAATACTCCCATTTTTCCCTAGCATCCTAAAAAATGAAGGAAAATAAGGAAGCAATTTGCAAGGTTCTAATCTGCATCCTAGTTTTTTACAGTATGATTCTCAACGCAATGGAACATTTTGAATATACCAATAAGAAAAGTGCAAAACAAATGGTAGACAAAATCAATCCTTTGAACATGTCAAATGAACAGTATCGCAATAATCATTGAATCTTATAAATTCAATGGATAAATTAATATTGTAGTAAAACGGCAAACAAAATAAGATAGAACCCTTTCAGGCTATTAGAAAAATATACTTTTTCACATGATAAAAAGCATATTGGAAGGCTTGCAATGTTTTATTCTTACAGGGATAAAAATATGGTTGATTGAACGATACTTGCAAGTTTATCGAAAACCAACGTTGAAATCGTATATGCAACAAAATGTCATATTTAAAACTATCGAAATAGTTTTTGAAACTATTATCATTTTGATAATTGCGACTACAAATATATTTGCTATAATCATGAAATATAGACGTTCCTCCTGGGAATTATATTAATAGTTGATCCAACTATTTTCTTATATTTGCCATAACCATAAAATATAGTCGTACCTCTTGGCAACTATACATTATACTTGGATTATCATCTGACCAACTATTTTTATTATTAAATTACGATATCTTTCTTTGAGTGTAGAGAAAGAGGAAACACTCGCGGTAGTACCATAAAGATAACCAAGGTTTTTTTGACAGATAACCCAAATAGCGTCAGCACGCGAAGAGTCACGCGATCTCTTAACGATTCAACATGATTCGCTACAAAAACACTGTTGAACCGGAAAGTATTAACAATTCTTCGAAAAATAATGGAAATTCATTTGGTGACCAGATTATTGTAAGTCGACGGCGGTTCTCGGCAAACGTTTGAGAAACCACCGGTTTTTCATCACTAGTGTCAAAAGTTCAAGTAGTGGACAGGCAAAAAAAACGTTTTCAACTCACCGGTGTTTGAGCGACACAAATTTGTTCTATCATCCTAATTCGTTCGGCTTTTTATTGGAACGAATTAAACGCGTTGATTTATGATTTCTCCGATTACCGATAACCCCACATTCGTTTTATCTAACTACATTAGCTTTTTATTTCTATAGTTTTGTTTTGCAGTCGTCACGCTTCACGAAACATATTATATTTGGAGCTATGTCGATCAAATACGTATTTCGGCCTGCGAACTGTGAAGTGCAGTTTATTTGAGAAAATTTAACGTATGTATATCATAATAACATGTAGTATGGGGGGGGAGGAGTTCGCCCGCCCCCTGAATTTCGATAAGAAGCAACGAGCGAGCGAGCGCTTCTGCTGCTTGCGTAATCGATGTTCGCATTCGATTGACGTGCGAGTTGAGTAAAAGTCGCCGCGGCGGCAATTTCGAATTGTTACATTATTTCGGTTCATTTGTTATTAGTAAATTCTGATTTATCATGAGGCTTTATCGATCATGTCAGTATTTTCTATAGTTAAACAGATTTTATCACGAATTGAGGATGTATGATAGGTACAGTTCCGCCAATCGTGAGTTTCAGACAAAATTTCGATTACTTCCCGATGCGATAAAAATCGGAAAAAAAAACAAATTCACGAATAGTGTATATACACTATTTGAATTTGGTTTGTGTAATCGACTAACGTAGGTAAAAAAATTTACTTCAGCGTTCCCGTCGGTAAAACACCGACCCTAAATTTTTACTCTAAATTTCGCAAATGCATTTCGCAATCCAAGCGATATTATATTACGAAATGATTTTGCGAAATTTTTTTTAACGATATTAATTGTTTTCGGGCGTTCTAGTAACTCTACCATCTTTAGAGAAATTGAGATCCATTGATATTTAAGAAAGTAATCCTGATTTAAAAAATTAAAAATCGAATTGCGACTTGAAAATAAAGAAAAAATGTGGAAAAAATAGTAAATATTGAAATCCCATTATCGCATGGCGTTCAAAAATCATATTTTAAATCATAGAATCAGTGTGAATTTTTTCAGATTTTTAAAAACGGCGTTTTTGAAATTGGGTTTTTCGAGTATTTGAAAATGTTACTGGTGGTGAAAAAATCTGAAAAAAAAATTCCGAGGCCTTTATGGGTCGGTAATAACATCATATTAAAAAGTTAATGAAATCGATGAGGGTGAGGGTTATGGCCTGTTGATTTGACGTGGAATGTCGCATATACACTGAGAGAAAAATATAGTAAGATGGTAAGTTCTACTATCCCGAAATAATCCCCAGGAGGAGCGATTAAATCGATTATGCTGGATACTATGTTTTTAATTAGTTGAGCTATAATTATGTTTGTATGTAATACTAACCTGTATTATAAAAGTATAGTATTGTTGCTTCAACCATATATTTTTCTCTCAGTGTATATATATATATATATACACACGACATAAGTGTCAGTTGTTTATTTTTTTCTATATATTTGTATATGCATGTCAATAAAAGAATAGCTCGATTGCGCACGTCATCCAAGTCTAAAAAATAGAAAAAAAAACAAACATATCTTGAACCTAAAAAACGAAACTTTAAAAATAAATTCGTCAGTTATTAATTCGCAAGTTTTGTTCTGGTTGATGCGGGACTAACAGGAAATAAGTATCCGTAGAAAAAAAGACGATGGGCGTGCAGATATCGAAAAGGTAGAAAAGTATCTTTATAGCTAATCGTTATCACCAATTAATTCGGCACAATTGACCGCTTCATCACCAAATTATGTGACATTACGGAATTATTCAAATTTTATAGTAGCGCATCAAGTAGTCTCAAAAAAATTGGATCACTTAAAAAACAAGAATATTAAATGCCGCCGAAATGGCATGTAAATCCTTTAAAGGAACAAAAAAAATACCACTGAACAAACAGAAAAAAACATTACAAGGCGTTTTTCGTTTATCAGGGAACATTTTTTCTCTAATCTACGATTGTCTTCGGAATTCAGCTAACACTTCTGGACCATCAAATTGGTTTTGATAGACCTAATTTTTTTCTATAGCAAGTTTTCTATTCTCGATAAATGGTACCTTTCATTTAAATGCGTTACAAAAATCTTAACAAAGAAATTATGCCGGTGAAAAAAATATACTATAAAATTGAATACACTGTAAAAAAAATGTACTTGAAATTTAGTGTACTTTTACTGGAAGTTTTTATTCATGAACTAGTGTATGAAATTCAGTATACAAGTGTAATGTAAAATTAATATATTAACATATATCAATTTTATTAATTAATTTAATAATTAATTAATAGCATATTCAATAATTTACTTCAATTTTACAGTAAAAGTACTTGAATTTTAATAATTTGCTTTAATTTTACTGGAAAAGTACATGAATTCTATCCCACAATTGTTTATTAAATTTCGATGACGAGTTAATGAAAAAAAAGTTCAAATCTTTTCTAACAGTGTACATCTTGAAACATCATGAACGAAAATTCGAATGAATCTAAAAAAAATAATGTAATCTAAAAGTCAATAAAGTACCGACGAACTGTTAGTGAGTTTCTATTTTTTTGTGGGATAAATTAAATGATGTATCCCTATGCACATGATTTGGAAAACAACGGAAAAACGAATTTGCAAAGTTAGTTGAACAATAAATATTTTTCAAAAATTTATCTATAAACTTCCAGGCATTATTGTTATTCCAAGCAATTATTCTTAACATCTGGAATGACTTCAATTCTCCTCAGAATTGCTCTACTAATTTTTTTTAAATATTGATTACATCGTTGATACCCTAGCAAATCACCGTTTTACCGATTTTTCGCAAAAAAAAAAACCCGAAAGTTGGTCATAATGACCGTAAAAACGACTGCCCTAAAAAATGTAATGCGGTCGTTTTTTTCGATTTACCATGAAAAACCGGAAAGAACCGAATAAAATTTTCAGGACGGTTGTTTCCGCATTCTTTACGACCAATTTCCGGTTCAATTTTTGCCAAAAACCACCCGGTTGTTTAAAATTGTTTTTTGCGGTAAATCATCCGGAAACGACTTTCCTCAAGATTGCTAGCATAGTTAGTAGGAAGGGCAGTGTAAATTCGGTGACAATTAAATAATCAATATCATTTATTAAAGGATCAATAAAAAATGCGGTGATTACCAAAAATAAATAAGGAATAGTTGCTATTATAAATTGTGACGTTCGCTACGATGATTCTTCACAGTTTCAGGCGTCAATTTCACTGACTGGCGATTTAGCGGCTTCTCTTTTTGCCATATCTTCGTACATGGGTCCACCATGATTTGTTGCGATATTTTGATCGTCCCTGTTCCTCGGAGCGCCGATCATGAAGGGTTGACCACCGGATGGGATATGCATGTTGACATGGACTCCTTCCTTGCACGGCGACGACTCCTCGAGTTCCCTTGGAAAGCTTTGCATCACAGGACTTCCAAATGAGGAAGATCCTAATCCTTTCATTTTATTGAGCATTTGGCTGGGCGTCATATGAGCAGCCGACTGCTGTCCATTTTCCCGTTGTTGCATGCTGCTCATATCGCTAGAGGCTCGTTCCATATTGCCTGTTTGTTCAGTCCAAGATTTTCCCTGAAACTGTTGCTGCCGTCGTTGCATTTCCATATCGCTCGACGGACTTTGCTGCATATTTTGCGCTGGCTGCTCATTACTCGGAGCCCTTAGTTGTTGAGGTGCTCCTTCCCGTCTGTAGAAATGACTGCTCGGATGAATCATGTAACCGGAATCGTGTGAAGAATAAATTGGCCGAGTCTGATATGCCTGATGAGTGGAAGTGTGCTGATATATGGAGGGGCTGCTGTGGAAACTTGCGCCAGGACTCGTGTGGATCATCGACGGAACCATAGGAAGAATAACGTGTCTTCCTCCTTGTGGTGCACCCAAATTCATCTGTGCCTCGTTCTGCAATAATTTAAATATTTTACTTGTTTGAAATCCGCTTGAAAGATGATTAGCAGATTCAATGGATATTCAAGTGTTGTGTAGAAACATTTTTGTCCATTGCTCTTTGCATATTAGTGTCAAATATGGGGAATTTTATTAATAACGAAACAGGAATACATATTCATGTCGATGAATATCGATAAAACAATTGACAACAATTTTATTTCGATTTTTTTTTTTAATGCGCAGGATATAAAAAATTTTTGGATATGCGTTTTGCAAAAAAATCTTGAGTGTAATAGATGATTTTATGCTGAACACATATCCAAAATTCGTTATTTCGCGCACATTTTTGAAAAAAAATAAAAATCAAAATCAAAATAAAGAAAAAAATCTGAAAATATTCATACACATTTTTAAAAAATAACATATAATTTTCATTAGAAAAAAAGTAAGGCTGACTGATTGTTTGTTAAACAATTGTTTTTTTTTTTCAGAAATTTGGAATTTTTACTATGCAAAATTTATCTTTTCAGCACGTTTAATATCGATTATTTTTTGTCCCCCTTTTATCCCATCGGGAAGCAAACGAAATTTTCTCTGAAACTCACGATTGGCGATAGGTAAATATATTGTTAAAATATTAAAACTCACCACCGATGTGGTGGTCTAGTGGTTAGAGTACTAGCCTCTAGACCAGAACGTCGGTAGGTCACGGGTTCGATTCCCGGTGCCATCGAAAATTTTTGTCGAAAAAAAAAACACGGATAGGATGAAGCCTCAGATGTCCCCACGTGAATCACACACAGGTAACTGTGAGGATCACATGAATACAGCTGTATCCTGTGTTTACATTCTCAACGAAAATCGTGACGTAGCTGCGGTTCCGTGAGGCGAACTCGAGACCGGTTATATCGGTCTAGGTTTTTCCGCAATGTTTCCCTATGTGCTTATCAGAAATGCTGTGGCGAATGCGATACAGAATTGGAAGTCGGAGCCTGTTTACTGATCCGGGCCAGGCCCTGACCGGGGACTGGCTACTGACCCGGGCCGACCGTGTACAAGGTGCCCTAGCAATCTTGACTACCGTCGCTTCCACCTGTTTCACCGTAAAAACCACCTTAAAAAAATCGGCCGGTTTTTTGCAAAAAAAAACCGGAAATCGGTCGTAACGCCCGCGAAAACAACCATCTTGAAAATGTTATTCGGTTATTTTTTTTTGTTTTCCATTGTAAATGAAAAAAAAAAAACAGCCGCATAATATTTTTTAGAGCAGTCAATTTTACGGTCGTTACGACTAACTTTCGGTTCTTTTTTGCAAAAAGCCATCCGATCGTTTTTACGGTAAAATTGTGGTTGTTAGGATTGCCAGGGCGTAATTGCCTGCAGACGGTGGGAAAAGTGAATAAAAAAATTAAAAAATTGAAACTCACCATAGCCAGCATCTGGTCGACATTCTGAGGCCCGTTTCCCATATTTTTGATATCCGGGTTTCCTTCAGCATCCCTGAATCTTCCAGAATTGAATACAAGAGATGAGGCGCCAACGCCACCACCGCCAAGTGCAAGAACTTGTGGATTGCACTGCACAACGTAGGGAGATTTGGCCTGGTATCCCCCACTTCCGTAATAAGATCCAATGGGAAGAGCAAACATTTTCTTAATGTTGGTTCTGGCAAAAGGAGAGTCGATGCTGCTGCCACCGGATCCATAGGGCATCTGATTAGAAGCTTCCATTCCCCCTCCCATCAACATCCCCGCTCCGGAATCAAGCCAATCATCAGAGCCTCCGCTTCTCATCTCCATCGTCGGTTCCATGGGTGCCGAAGACATGTTATCATCGCTTCGCGCCATTGCAGACCGGAAGAGCGATATAAGGGCATGAGGATGGAGTCCATTAGCGGAAGTTGATTGGCAGGGACAAAGACCCGAGCCTGTCGAAGGGATTACGATGTGTTGGGAAGCCCCTGAAGTCGATAATGAAGGGACTATCAAGTGCTGGCCGGAAGAGGACGCTATCGATGGATATGATCCCGATGAAGGGATTATTATGTGTTGGGACGGCGAAGGCAGCGACGGACAAGGAACCGAGCTTGGTGATGGGATTATAATGGGTTGACCGATACCTTGAACTTGGTTGTGATGATGAACGAACTGCGGAGGACAGTTGACAGCAGGCTCGTTAGGAATATAAACGGCAAGTGGATTTGGCGGTATCACGAACAGAGGCAATTGCTCGTGGTCCACGTGAAACTCTTGATGAAGATCCTGAGGAGCGTTGGGTGTTTGAGGCTCGCTCTGTGGAGGCGGAGGAGGAGGAGGAGGAGGAGGATTATTATGCTCGTCACAGACCTTAACCGGTGCATCCGATGGTCCTGGACGAATTTCAACGCAGAATGTCGTTGTTGCCGATTTCTTGGCACGATCCGCTGGTTTTGACTCTTGAGCTGACTCTACGGCGATTTCTGCAGGTACTTCCGGTGTTTCGGGTTTTGGTGGCGCTTCGGGTTTTGTTGGGACTTCCTGATCGAGGGTTTTCTTTTCCGTCGCGGTGGAGATTGGCTCAGCCGTGGGAATTGTCTTGGCCACTGACAAACTTACGAGGAGGACCAAACCGAGCGCTGACCGGTGAATCTTCATTGTGAATAAATTTAACTGGACTTGGTGTAAATTTCAGTGAGACTCTTGGAGAATGATTGTCTCGGTGATTCGGATGCGCTTTTTAAAAGTACTCGTACCCTTGATTTTCCCACCAATTGATTTTTCCCCCAACCGCAAGGCTTATTATTGTGACCTTTTTTTTATATCGAGTTTGTATATGCTCTGGTTTCGTAATTTTTCGCACGCATCGAAAATGCATAGCCACGCAGTTGATTGAGTTTCTTCATCAAACATAAACTTGGTTGCGTGACCCACAACGCGACACATCGATCATCGATCGATTTTTAATTTTTCAGACATGAAGAATGTGGGTGATAGAATCTCGTAACGGAAGAAATTAATTACTCGCTAATTAGCGCGTGTCTTAAGTATTTGCTGGTGATTTAGAGCATTGTCATCGTCATCTGTGGGTAACTCTATGACAATCACACCCTTCACATCGGATAATCATAATTAATTAACAGAGAAAAATGAAAATTCGTCGGAGATTTAGGCACACGATACAATCAGATTATGATGATCATAATAATATTAACATGACTCAAGGATATCGGTGATTTAGTAAAAAAAAATTAATCGTCTATCAAGCTTCTGCATGATTTTTTTTTAAATTAAAAGTTATCGTTCATTTCCAATTGTAAAGCTAATTGCAAAATTCAATGCTCGCATACTTACTTTCAATTTCACTTAACAATTTCTCTCAATCTGTCTATTCTAATTTTATCTGTACTGTAGATAATATTCGAGTCAAGTGCTGTTCTAGTTTGGAGAATGTGGATGAGGTGCGGCGGCGAATGACGGCTTGTGATATTTTGATTTAGTTTTACGTTTTGCTTTGATGAGGGCCTCTTCAGATATGTTTTATTTCATGGCTATGGATGTGGGGCATTCCACGTCAAATGAGCAGGCCATGATCCTCACCCTCATCAATTTTCTTCATTTTTTAATATGATGTTATTACCGACCCATAAAAGCCTCGGAATTTTTTTCAGGTTTTTGTACTACCAGTAACGTTTTTAAATCCTCGAAAAAAACTAATTTCAAAAACGCCGTTTTTTTTAATCTGAAAAAATTCACACTGATTCTATGATTTAAAATATGATTTTTGAGCGCCATGCGATAATGTGATCTCAGTATTAACTATTTTTTCGACATTTTTTTTTCTTTTTTTTTCATGTCGCAATTTGATTTTTTATTCTTTAAATCAGGATAACTCTCTTAAATATCAATGGATCTCAATTTTTCTGAAGATGGTAGATTTACCAGAATCCCTGAAAACAATTGATATCGTTAAAAAAAATTTCGCAAATGCATTTCGCAGTCCAAGCGATATTGTATATATTATAATAGGGTGTGTCGAAAAATTTTTAGTTTTCTTTTTCATTTTGCATCGTTTTAATCTATAGTTTGTACCTTTAAGCAACTCTTCTCAAAATTTTAGCGTGATAAAAATTTTTTTAGAGGTAGCTCAAACGATTTATAGATTTCCCATTTGATTAACACGGAGATAAATGCGACTCTCAATTAATTCATGTCCCCAAATTACCACGTACAAATTCCCAATGTACAAAAAAAAATATAATATTGTGTGTAAAAAAATATATGAAGAATACTGTTTTTTAATGATTGCTATCTTTTGTTTGGGTTTTTGGGGTTCTGTTGTGTCTGTTTATATACTATCGATATTTTACGAACTTACCAGAGTTGAGTTTGTGACGTTTCGTAAAAATATTTGGCTCTCTAAAACTCATTTTGTCAACGAACATCTTAGAAAGCCAAACATACATACGAAAGGTCACAAACTCAACTCTGGTAAATTCGTAAAATATCGATAGTGTATGCAAAGACAGAACAGACCCCAAAAAACCCACAAAAAAAATAGCAATCGTCGGAAAACAATGTTATTTATATATTTTTTGACACACAATATTATTTATATATTTTTTTACACACAATATTATTTATATATTTTTTAACACATAATATTATTTAAATTTTTCTCTGCATATACAGCCATGAAATAAAACATTTTTGAAGACTGAAAACATTTTTCGTTGTGAAATATCGGTAGTGATGTTGATATTTTAATGTCGCAAAATTACACTTATTGCCACCCTAGCAATTCCCGCGACCACGAAAACGACCTAAAAAGTCCAAAACGCGACCAAAAACACGACCGGTCATTAAAGGCAAAAAAATAAGACGTTCAAAAGAGGTAAAAAAGATAAATGACCGAGAAAACAACCATGGAAATTATTTTCGGTTGGTCGTTTTCCTCGTCTTGCCTGTTTTGAACGTTTATTTTTTTGCATTTAACGACCGGTCGTCCGGCCGATCGCTGGACCTGCCAGGATATTAAACGATTCATATATGAAAATATCAAATTACTTAAAGTACTTGTACTCTGAGAGATTTTCGACATTTTATCTAATCGTACCGATAAAATAAGGTTCGTTTAATCGCAGGTAAATCAAAACAAAATAAAACATCAATCCCCAGAATATTGTTGTTGTATGGAATGTATTTTTATGGTGTTACATTTGATTATCGAATCAGCATAGGATGAGAGGTTCGTGAGGGCACTTATAAAAAAAATACTTCTTATCTTACAAATATGTCTTATTGTAAATATATGTGACAAAATGTATATTTAATCTGTCGGTGACGGTGTAGTATTGTCTAACGATTCAAAATTGAGTTGCAGTTCAACTTCCGAGGGTTCGATCGGTGGAATTTCCATGTCTTCAGTTAAATCCGGATTAATTGCGATCGCTCGAGCTTGATCGTCTTTTTCCGTATTATTTTCAATCGGTCTACTCGTGTTATCTTCATCATGTTCTTCGACTTGTTTAGTCTCACTCATTCGGCCATGCGTTCTATAATTGATGGGCGGCGGTTCCACCAAAGTTTCAAAATCAGTTTCGCGCTTGGTCGTCACGAAATCTTGCATACTTCCAAATCCCTTTTTTTCTTCTTGCCGATTTCCATTCTCCTCGTCCTCCTCCTCTCGATTTATTTCCCGCAGCTCGTCCAAAACAGTTGTTTGTTCTCTTTGGCTCGTATATTCTTCACCGGAATTCGAAATCGGTTGCGCCTTGTATCGCCGATTTCCCTCCAAAATATATTGACCGGGTACATAACGATCCTCCTCGTATTCGTTTTCCGACAAAACGTGTGGATTGTAGCGGATTTCCGGGGTGTAAACAACTTCGGACGGTCCAAAACCTGTCATATACAGTTTCCTATGTTCCTCTCGATCTGTCGCCTCTTCCGCATTGAATCTCTGATAAAGATCGTCATTGTAAGGTCTCCGCAGATTGTAAGACTCTTCGGTATTGCGCTCGTGCTCGTTGTAATTAATTCCACTGCCTTGCTGACGATCGTAAAGTTGTTCTCCGTTGCTGTTGATGTTTTGTCGCGTAGCTGCGGCGATGACTCTTCTAACGATCTCCTCCAGTTGAAAATCGGTCATCGGATAAGCGGAGCTGCCGCTGCTGCTGCTATCGATGATATTCTCCGGGTAGTTATTGTATCTGGAAGTACTACCAATGAGCGAAGCGTCGAGATCGTCATCGTCAATCGTGTTATCGGCATCGGCTCGATAAACAACAAAAACCTTTTTCTGGGTCGACGTTTCAACCGGTTTTAAGCGACTCTCGTATGTCTTATGCTCAGGATATGTTTCGTATGTATTCCACTTTGATTCCGTTGGTCCTAAGGATTCTTCGTCGATCGTCTGATCGGCAATCGTGTCTTTGTAAACACTTCCGTAACTAATTTGATGATTGTCCGCAGGAACACTGCCCATTTCTGGATAGGTTTCCGGGATGAAAGAGGAAGAGGAAGAGGCTGGTGAAGCTCGATTATAGGGAACAACGGCTCTTGGTTCCACGGAATTGAACCTACTGCTCCCTTCATCTTCAGCATGTCCTTCGCTCCAACTTTTGTGGCTTCTTGAGAAGCGCGCGTTTCCGCAGCATCCGTATGGACAGGAAAGACGAGAATTCTCGTAGAGACTTCCGAGATATGGATTTCCGTAGAGACTCGACGAGTCTGGTTTTGGTCTTGCGGAATAACTGCCCTGTTGGGGAAGGGCTTGGAAATTTCTATAACTCGTACGGAAAGGTCCAGCCTGGCCGTACACCGTTGGCGATTCGTACCTTTAAACAAATCACAGAAGTTGATACACGCTGGTTGACTGTTTTTTTTTCGCGGTAAATGTGTATACAAAAACATTGTTTTTGTATACACGTAACTGTATGTTAAATCATCGTCTGCTTGAAAATGTTTCATGAGTTTATATAGGGTAGAAGTGACGATTGTGGCCACTTCAAGAATTCTCTCCAATTTCTAGTACTTGTGATTGGGACGAAATATCATAAAAATGTTTTAAACCGATACTTTTAATATGTAAGAAGAATATAATTTTAGATTTCTAGCTTTGAAATCCGCACATGTGCCGCGAAAACATTGGAAAATATAAATAAGTAGGAGCATAGCCATTTCACCAGTTCGTGCTACTTATGCACCGGTTCTTGCCACAGTAATGTACCGGTTTTGGCCTTGCTTAAGATTAGAATAACTCAATATTTATTGCACTTGAACATTCTTTAAGGCTTGTTTAATCAACGAAAATCGTATTCTTATGAAAGCATGCAATTGCTCTACACGAAAATGACTTTAAAGCACAGATGCTATCTGTGAACCTAACTAATTAATCTTTTTTCACATTCGTCTCCTTCGTCTTGCACTTTCTCGTAGCAGCTTTCTTTGTCACAAATAGCCATACATTATATTAATTTTTTACTCTTTAAACTTTTATTTTTATTTTTACCAGAGTTTTTTACAGAATTTTACAAAATTTCAATAACCACAAAAAATGTATTAAAGTGAGCGGGTGGCCACAACCGGTACTTCTACCCTAATAAAAGTACTATAGAAGTTTGTACTTTCAGTGTTAGTTAACTGTTCTTAAATTTGCGAACCACCTTTGCGTTGTAATGATAGAAAAACGTTTTGTATTGGACAATATTTTGTCTTCGTTTGAAAATTGAAATTCCATAAAATGGTCGTTGCATAATTAATTGCGTGTTGGAAAATGAAAAAAAAAAAAATACTCACCATGGTGAAACTCCAGATTGCGGACAAGTTGTGGGGCAAGTTGGGCAGCGCTTTAATTGACACGTGTTTTCATCTCTAACTCCATATCGCTGATAGGGATCATAAGAGTAAACCGATATAACCGATAAAGACAACGAAAGTACCAACGAAAGAAATATACGATTCGACATGATCGGCATGTCTCACAATATGCAACTTTTCCTTCTTGACAATCCTTTAAATAATCTTTCGACTACTTCCGCGTACGAATAATTGAGTAACAGACGATGTATAATTTCACACGAGCTAAATATTTTTATTTTGAGCTCCGGTAATTGCTTGATAAATTATTGCAATTCTTTGAATTCGGACAAAACGGAATTGACAGATTACGAAAGTGTAACCCGGATGTTGATTTTTATTTATTTATTTAATCCAGTTTATATTTTCTGTTGCTAGTCAAGAAGCGGGCGACGATATTATATCGGAAAAGTCTCTGCTAGCCGTGAAGGAAAGCGTCAAGTTCCTCAAGCAAAGTAAGTATCTAGAATGAGCTTTTTCTTTTCCTAAACTAAACACATATTTGAGATTATTTATTTTTTGAGGAAAGATGCTAGAGCTGAGGGATTGTTTAGACGATCCGGCAGACGGGAATTAAGAAAACGAATGTTAAACGCACTGAAAAGGGGCGGAACACTCAATTTTGAGGATGGTCATGAAGACTGCGCTCTAGAATGCGCTGCTGCTCTCCAACTTTTTCTCAGTCATCTCAAGAAACCGGTCATGCCGTTTAACATTCAACAGCTTATTCTTGGTAATTTTATTAATATTTTTTTTTATCAATACATTCGTTACACACTGTGAAAAAAATCTACTTGAAATTTGTTGTACTTTTACTGGAAGTTTTTATTTATCAACTACTATATGAAATTTCGTATACAAGTGTAATGTAAAAGTAATGTATGGTACAGTGTATTCAATAATTTACTTTAATTTTATAGTAAAAGTACGTGAATGTTAATAATTCGCTTCAATTTTACTGGAAAAGTACATGAATTCTATACCACAATTGTGTACTAAATTTCGATGACGAGTTTATGAATTAAAACTTCGAATCTTTTCTAACAGTGCACTTTTTATTTAATGAGCTTCCACGCAATATCTTACTTTTTTATCAACTCAATGCGCTGATTTATTCCGGCATTTCACTAAACAACAACGCTTTTATTTAAAAAAAAAAAAAAAAACAACCAAAAGTGACAAGTTTCAATATGAGTTTACGAAACTTTTATTTTTATTCTTTTTTCTTTTAACAATACATTTCTTACACTTCACATTTGATAAACTTTCACACAATATCTTACTTTTTTCATCAACTCAATTTGATGATCAAAATGCTGATTTATTCAAGCATTTTACACAACGACGCTATTATTTAAAAAAAAAAAACGAAAGTGACAGGTTTCAATATGGGTTTATGAAACTTTTGTTTTTATTCACTAATTTCTTATCCACCAAGATTTCACTAAATTTCGATTTTTTTCAATTAATTAAATCCAGAATGCGCAGTAGAACTTTGCACATTGCATTTTAATTATTTTTCACTTTTGAGATATTGCTTGCTCTATGATAAAGTCAAAATTAATCAACATACTTCATTGTGGAGATAATTTTTAGAATAGTGAAACGGAAATAAGGAATATGTGCAAGGCTCTTTTTAGAATCCACGTTGTTATTTTTAATTAACATAATTAATAAAACGTCACTTTAAAAAAATGCAAAACGTACATTGACGATTTTTTTTATTGAAATAATTGTCAAATTAGAAAATTTAATAAATTCTAAGAGTAAAATAAATTCGAAATATATAATTTTCGCCAGTCTCAGGTAATTCGAAATACTTGTATTTAGCCGATCGAAATAGTATTTCGAATCGGTTTTAATGAAAAATACATCCATCTCTGCCATTCATTAGATCATCTATAAGCAATTGTAAAATATGTAGAGACGTTAAATTCCGTCACGTATAAATTACCCAATAACTGTTTAACGTTGTGGAATGTAGATTCCCACATGAGTCACACGCTCCAAATAAAAAGTTGGCATCGCAGTCAGCATTTTTGTTCGACGAGTGCCGCGGATGAGAAAGTTACGACAGCGCAAAACGTGTTGTATAAACTCGGACGTAATATGTTAACGATATTAAAATGATGTTTGATATTTTTAAGCTGACAATCCGGGGATAGCGGCAAACCAAGTTGCCCTCGATGCTCTAGGATTGATCCGTCAGGATGTTCGGGGCCGACACGGAGAACTCTTGGCAGATCTTTTCGACCTTCTAAGATACTTGACTCACTCCGCTCCGCCTTCGGAGCGCTCAGAATTGCAAGGCTCCCCGTTGCCAATCGCTCTACTTCCTGTTTTCTTCCATTTAACGGTACAATATTAAGGATGTATATATACACGTACAGTCCCGCCAAAAGTGAGTTTCAGAGACAATTTCCATTACTTCGTTCCATATAAAACGTGCCGAAAAGATTGATTTCGCATAATAATAATCCCAAAATGTTAACAAATTGGTGGAAAAAAAACAATTGTTCAACAAATAAACAGTCAACCTAACTTTTTTTTATGAAACAGAAGTTAATTTTTTTAAATGCGTATGAATTTTTTCAGATTTTTTCCTTTATTTCGATTTCGATTTTTTTTTTTTTTAATGGGCAGAATATAACAAATTTTTGGATATGCGTTTTGCAAAAAAATCTTGAGTGTAGTAGATAGTTTTATGCCGAACACATACACTGTTAGAAAAGATTGGAAGTTTTTATGCATTAACTCGTCGTCGAAATTTAATAAAAATTATTAAAATTCAAATGCTTTTACTGTAAAATTGGAGTAAGTTATTGAATATGATTACGATACATAAATTTTACATTACACTTGTATACTAAATTTCATATACTAGTTTATGAATACAAAATTCCAATAAAAGTACACTGAATTTCAAGTAGATTTTTTTTACAGTGAAAAAAAGTTAGGTTGACTGATTGTTTGTTGAACAACTGTTTTTATTTTTTCAGAAATTTGATTAATAACATTTTGGATTTATTACTATGCTAAATTTATCTTTTCGGCACGTTTAATATCGATTATTTTTTTCCCATTTCTATCTCATCGGGAAGTAATAGAAATTTTCTCTGAAACTCACGATTGGCGAGACTATATGTATCATACATCCTTAAACGCCCCATCATTGAGTCATTAATCTCCCTGGTGAAAATTTGTCTCTGACAATTAAATGAAACGTCATTAACTATCAAACAATTATGCTTGCAAAAAATTACAGTCGCACGATTTGGTGAAATGGCGACAAGTAGCTGGAAGATTCAGTGAACTAATAACAGAAGCACCGGAATGGTTGCCAAGAAATTCCGGCTTATCGTTGCTTCTCGATAATTCTTCCACCAGAAACAACGATCGCCAGCGAGTACAATCCTTCCAGAGAGAACAACCTCACAATCGAATCACGAGATTACGGGAATTATCTTTGTTGTACCCTATTATGAGACTTGCAGAGGCGCGAAACACTTGCACCCTCGCTTCCTAACAATACAAAACCCATTATACACTGAAAAGAAATATATATACATATCCATAAACATAAATGATATTCAGATCTTTTCGGCGTTTTTTCATGAGGCAGTTACAATCACTTTTAATCTTGAACCTATCTCAGATTTCTCATAATCATTCAAATTTTAGTACTGCTCAAGAGTACCTTAAACATTTTTTTCCTTTTCACAGAAAAAACTGTTTTCATACAAATGTTTGTCTTTTTCGCGATGTTTATGTTTAAATCATTGAGAAAAGTAGTTTACAATATAAATGTTCCTATGATGACGTGTTTGCGCTTGGAAATTCGATTCACATATGACTCATGAACCGTTCAACCAAATGGGCTGAAATTCGGCACGCATCTGAAGCAGCAACGTGATTTTGGTCATTTAGATCTGATGGTTTTCTTAAGGGGCTGTACCAGTCCGACACTTTGAAAAAATCGATTTTTTTTCTTTATTCGACAGTTTATACTTTCAAGAATATCCTGTAAAATTTTTACAGCCGTGTCAATAATACCCTGTAAAAACTTCAAAGCCGTTTTAACAATATCCTGTAAAATTTTCAAAGCCGTATCAATAATATTCTGTAAAATTTTTAAAGCCGTATCAAGAATATTCCGAAAATTTTTTGAAGCCGTATCAAGAATATCCTGTAAAATTTTAAAAGTCTTATCAAGAATATCCTGTAAAATTTTAAAAGTCTTATCAAGATAATCCTGTAAAATTTTTAGAGCCGTATCAAGAATATCCTGTAAAATTTTCAAGGCTATATAAAAAATATCCTGTAAAATTTTCAAGTGCCACGTACAAAGGTTTATTGATTTTTAATCCGTACGAAGTACAAGTAGAAAAACTTGAATGCTACTAACATGTGAAAAAAGAATGGGAACGCGATGCCGCAATCTCAAGGAACAAACTAAAGATTTAGGAGGAAGGATTAAAAGAATACCGTGAAGCTAAATGATAAATTTATTAATGAACTCCAGAAATACTATGGATTTGCGATTACCAGGGATTAGGATAATGTTGATGAAATGTACAAGGAAATTTGGGCTACATTTCATCACTTGTCTTCGACAGATAAAAATCCAAACCATGAAAATTGACTTGCAAGTGAGAGTCAAGCTGGTGCTTAAATTTTGACATATCAAAGTTCAAGCATGACTATCTTGACAAGGATGTTAAGAAAGCTTTGAAACCTGTTTATACTGACTTAAGTTTAAGGGAATTACTAGAGCGATGCAAAGTAGGAAAGATGCAGGACAACAATAAAAGTTATAACGGCTTTCTGTGGTACTTTGCTCCAAAGCAGATTCACAATAGAATAAAAACGATCGAGCTCGCTAATTTCCTTGCATTTTTTCAGTATTTTAAGAATGCTACAAGTAACGAACGTCATTATCGGTCCTATTACAAAAGAATATGAGATACAGAGTCCTCAAAAGAGGGACGGCAGCTCGGAGACAAGCTTTAGCCTCTCAGCAGGCATTATTCGAGGAAGAACAGGGTCCATTGCATGGGCCAGATATAGATGATTAGCAGTTTTTATGGTAAATATAATTTTATTCCGCGAAAATCGTAAGTTAAACCTTTAAACGCGTTTTTCTCGAAATAACATTTTTCAAATTTGCTGCCATCGTAACTGAAAGAGCAATTATCCGATTGACTTCAAATTTAAACTGAGTACTCTTGAATATATTTGCTGTACAATGGACGTAGGATATTTTTGATTGGTTGAGAATTGACAATTTGGCATTAAAAAACGACAATTTTTTTACCAAAATTAAAACCTTTTTTTTCATAACCACGCCATTTTGTTAAATTTTGATATTTTTCGAGAATTCTACGTCATTGTATAGGAAATACTTTCTAGTTTAACGACAAATTTTATTTATTTATTTCAGCTACTCATTCAGCCGGAATCGTGGCAGCAGTGGAGGGACTTTTTTTGGCGTCCATGAAGGCAGCGCATAAGTCGCTTATTTTTCAATATTTTTCTATGGGAAAATTATGTAATATAGTTTGAGTATAGCTTTATAGGTTCTCAATTTTTTTGAATATTTTATGAAGAACTTTTCTTTAAAAAAATTCTTGAAAATCATTCAAATTTTCAGTGTTCACACTGGTAGCCCCTTAATACGGAAAAAAAAAAAAAAAAAAAAAACCAAAGTCGCGGTCGCAAAAGAGTTATTGCACTACTATTCTAACATTCAAGAAGATTAAGAGCCACCAGTTAGAAATAAAGTGAAACGCGGAGTTTCCGGATAGTTTATGTTTATTATAATAGTATAATTTGTTTTAGATCAAAGCTCCAAGTGATTGACTCCGCCTCGTCGCTATTAAAAAAACACTGTACATTTTGTATATTTGCTGGTATGATAAAAGAATACTGTGAAAAAATTTGTAAAAAAATTCTCTCGCTGAAATACTATCGGTTGATTGAGTTAATTAATTAGATACTCGATTGTTAAAATGTAATAATTTGGTGCTAGTTGACGTTGGCATCCATCACGTTGCAAACGATGTGGATATTTATTTGCTGCTAAAGCTTGAGGTCATAGCTTCGACGGAGGTATTTTCAGTGGGTTTTCAGAGGCTGGAAGTAACTCGTGCCACCAGCTTGCTCGCTCCATGCCTCCAGGGTTACAACGGAAGACTTCTTCCAACCGTTCGTATACCTGTAAGACAATTCGATTAAGATTAATAACAATTTTCATCTGAATCAATCCCCTTGTCCTTTGGAACTATTTCGTCATTAATGATTGCACCAGAGTGGTAAATGCTTAATGCTCATAGCAAAAATAATTATTATGCGATCTGTTGTATAATTATGATTTTGTAATGATAACATGTAGCGGTTATAATACGATGACTTAACTTTTGAATGGCTGCAATAATGATTATTTTTCAATAAAAGTTCACCGTATTCCTTTTGAAAAATGGAAAAGCATGATGAATGCATTGAGAGAGTAATGCATTTATTATTTCTTCCATTATTTCCAATATTTCTTCCGATGTTAAAACGAAAATTAATTATTTTTTGCTACTCAAATGCTTACAATCTATTTTATAATCAGCACATATTGTTACGATGAAATCGGAATTACAAAAAAAATTGTACTGTAAATTACATCTCATGAATTCATGGGGAATTACAACTCTGGATTGCACGTACTTTGCCGTCAGACATTCCAAGGGCTGAATTGAGAACGAAGTCTGGTGGTGCCAGCGCATCGGCGATCGCTACCGCCTCCGGTTTCAGTTTAGAACAGAGATTCAAAATACTTTCTCGAATTAAGTCGGCGAGGTGAGATCCTGAACAGTAGCCGCCTGCAAATTATTGACAATGGGGTTGTTGAAATGAAAAATTAACGTTTTTGCTTCCTCACAGAGGAAGCATTGTTTTCATGAAAAAAAAAAAAATTTTGTAGACTTTCATGTTAACATACTTAGAATCACCCAAAACGTCAAGAAAATTGGTCCAGAAAATATGTCTGTGTGTGTACAGATTTTATAGAATTTTTAGTTTTTCAAAAAAATGTCGTGGTCGTTCTAACTTTCGCAAATGTTCGCCAGTTTAGCTAAATAGTTCTTTATAAATGAAGACACGTTGAATTATGTTTGGTATTGAATTTCAGCGAAATCGGTAAAGCGGTTTCGATTTTCTAGAATTTTTAATTTTTCGGAAAAAAAAAAAAAAAAAAAATCTTCTCTTAATCACATCGAATGTGAACAAATTAACCGAAATGTTCTACAGTCGAATGGCCACGAACTGAAATAAAATCATGGAATTCGCAATTTGTCTTCACAGCAAATAAAAAGTTCGATTTGCTGTTTTTGAGGTTATCTTCCCGAACGCATTTAACTATTTTTGACGAAGTTTCACATCTTTTGGCCCTGTAGTGACAACTTTATAATATGTACTTTTTGTTGTATCAGTACAAAGAGGGACAAAACACGTCCTGTACGTCGTTATTTTTGCCATTTCGGCTGTGAATAATAAATCTTGAAGTTAATTCTATATGTCATGTAACATCGTGACGTCACAAACGGTTCGGGCAACTTCGGATGTTTCCGGCGCCTCGTCGCCCGAATTTGAACCATGATTGTTGTAATATTTATACCTTCGTTAATATTGAACAAAAAAATTATTTTTTCGTTTAAAACATGCATATAAACATTAAAAATCACAAAAAAAAATTGTGATCAAAAACATAATCAATCAACTCGAATAACGAACTTACAAGATTGGAAATAACAATTTCCTAATTACTTTTCACAGACTGTTAAACTTTTGAGAACGTACCTTGGTAAAGCGATGTCAAATGTTTCTCAAGGCAAGACAATGAATACAGTATAACTAGTTTCTCGAGTACAAGTTTAAGATTGTCGTTCTTCGGTGTTTGCCGAAAAAAATTATCCAGTCTTATCGTACAATACTTGATAACAATCATCTGAAACGAAATGGGGGAAAAAAGGGTGTTTAACATGTTTAAAAAGTATGTGAAATGAATGATTGAATGAATTTTACCTCGGAATAAGCTCTTGAAAGATGAGCGGCTCGATATACCTGGGCTTTGCTACGAGCCGCGAAATTGTCGAGGCCATTGGCAACTCCATCGTCGAATTTCCTCTGTGTCTCAACGACCAACCACGTGATGAGCCATTCGTACGTATTCCTGATGACTTTTCAAAACGTGCTGTTATCATTTGGTGAACTTGAAGACGAAGGCTCAGAAAGGGATCCAACTTACAATCGAGAGACACGACATCTTCGATATTCGTAGCGTTGAATCTTTTTTCCAATATCGCCGGACCATTGAGAAGAAACGTTACTGAGGCCAAAGGACTTGCGATACTCGATCCAGCTTGAACGTCCGTCCATTGACGTAAAATCCAATTGCTCGTCTGCTGTACAAGAACGTTGTTGTCACCCTCATACGTCACTGTAGGTTCGTGATTTATCCCGAGGTCTCCTAAATTCGCGGCTGTTGAAAACCAAATTCGAATATCTTATTTTCACACTTACAGCTTCGTTTTTATTTCTTCTTCGAAACGATTTTTCTCAAAGTTATCTACAAACATTCAATTCAATTTCTCTACTTTCTCTCTACTCTCTTTCTCTACTCTCAGCCCGAAAAGACGAAAGTAGTCTCAGAACCGAGATATGTTTCGGAAAAATTCCATCATTAAAAACAATTGACCGGGAATTGTCGCATACCGTAAAACAATAAAGTTAATAATACACGGTCGCTGCCTATAACATACTATAGTAAAAATATTGACTCTAAATTGAAAATTATGGATCAATTCTCCCAGGGCCACGGTGGCGTAATCGGTAATAATGCACCAGACTAGAATTCTGGGTGTTTCCGGTTCGAACCCAAGTCGTAGCGAAATTTTTTCACAATTTTTCGAGATAAATTTCATCGAGTGTGGCTCCTTGATTAATTAATTTTAATTAATTAAGCAGCTACAGTCGATATTTATAAAGATTCGGATTCATGAAATTTGAATTAGGCTTCGATTTCGCGTGCTTTGAATCTAGCTATCACTGTCTCAGATCCGAGATGTGTTTCGCAAAAATTCCATTGTTAGAAACAATTGACCGGGAATAGTCGCATACCTTAAAATAGTAATGTTCTATGTTTTAATGTTCTATGTTTTTATGTTTATTAACTACGTAAATACACAGTTTCTTAATTTAAAAAACAGTTTAAGCACATACCTTACAAGTAATTTTTATTACAAAGAGAAAACATCACACCATTATCATTAAACTTAGTTTTCCTATCCCTTCCATACCTCATGCATCATCCCACATAGCGTCATTATGGGTTAATCTTGATATTAGCAAGGCTTCAGCACTCATCCATATATGTATACCCAAAACAAACATTCCAAGCTTTTCTTTCCTTTAAGTCACGGTTCTCGATCGGTTTTCTACGAGTTTTTCAAACATCTTCGCGTATCTACACAATTCCTTTATTGGTTTCCCTTTCAGCAAACAGATTAGAACTTGTTCTAAAACGTCCATTTGCCCGTCATCAACGCACCCTTCAACAAATTCAGTCCATTCTTTCCTAATTAATTTTCTAGATTCTCGAAAAGTCCAGATATGTAATAGATCTTCTTTCTCTTCGCCGCATAGTATACGGTTCCACTCTTTTAACCCTTTTTTACCAAATCTGTGGATATTACCACATCTCATCCACAGCCCATTGTTTCTTTACCCAACCGCTTATATCTTTTTCCTTCCAGTATTTCTCAGTCTCAATTCCCACCTTGACATTCTTATACTCCGGACAAAATTTGGTCGATCCACCTTTTTTTAATCATCTTGGCGCCCTGTTCCATTTTTCTCTTTACTCCCTCCGTCAAAAACTACTCCAAATTCTCCCATTTTTCCTCTTTCCATATCGCTACTATGACTCCGCCATCTCCAGCACTTTCCATTGCCATTTTCAATACCTTTCCCCAATCCGAAGACTTTTCCTCGAAGGTTACTTCCTCCCACAAACATATTTTCGGTCCTCTCTTGAAAAGACGAATATTTTTGTTACTTTTAAATAAAATTACCTTTGTGATAGCCGTGACCGCCGCATGCCTCTCTGCATTCTCTAATCGCGTCTTTGCAAGACCACGTTATCAGAGGTTTTATAGCAGATACTATAGCGTGTATTTCAGAAACAATTTGACTCTAAAAATCCAAAAAATTAAACATAAATTCGTGGATAAAAAGCAAGTTCTATTCGTAACATCGAAATCTGTACTCACGAGATCTGGAATGTTTCCGCCTCCCATAGATTTATCAACATTTCTCAAGTAGACTTGAGTAAACTCGGACATGAAGATTCTGATGACACAGGCCGCAGCTAAATGGGGAAATAATCTCCATTGCTGTAATAGAAGCAACGCGTATTAATCGCAGGAATGAGGCTGTCGTGAATCGGTTTGAATACGGAAAACATACATGAAGCTCGTATTCGATTATCGGGGTTTCGATTTGGTCCCCACTCGATAGGCACGACGCGAATTGAGTTCGCACTGCTGCGTATCGTGTCGCTATCACGACAGCCGCCCCAAGTGTGTTTGTCGCTTCCTGGCTAATGCCCATCCGACCCGCAGACAGGTTTTCCAAGACAGCACCTGGTCGTTTACGTCCTCGTTATTTTGCAACCCCATTAAAATTATTCGAATAAAGAAAATCGCGGGTAACGAAACGAGAAATGTACCTCGTTTCGTTACCTGCGAATTCCGGCCAAGACGTTTAGGCAATACCTATTATCAATTTTAACTGTCCACCAAAATATTTTGATCAATTTGAAAAACGGAACATAAAGGTATTAACGTTAGCCTTTTTTTATTTTATTTAAACACACAGATATAATACATTTGTCAAACTTTTCAACGTCGCAATGGAAAATAGTAGCCATATACGGGAAGTAGATAATCGTGAAATGAATCGTGATTATTGATCGGTTTAACATCCGGGTGTTTAATTTTTTTTGTCTATGTACACAATTAATTAACGTAATTCAACATAGAGGTAACGTTGGGAAAATTAAAGTTATGAGATAACAATGTGCAAAGTTCTACGATTTTATTAATCATTTACCTAGAATTCTTTGAGGATCTGAAAAAGAACTTTCGTACTCTCCCTCCGGTGTAACGTCGCCAGTTCTATTCAATAAATTTGCCTTGGGTATCCTATAATTATCGAACATGACGAATCTAAAAGAGATAAAAGTTTATTAACAATGCAATGATGTATGTTTATTAACTCGGCAATGAGTCACTGAACTAAAACTTCGAATGCTGAATACAAATATTACAGTCCCAATAGAATTGTGTACCCTGAGTTACATAAAAAAGGGTGTTTTCTCGATTTAAGATTCGG
The DNA here is from genome assembly GCA_949699805.1 of Tromatobia lineatoria. NCBI lineage: Eukaryota > Metazoa > Arthropoda > Insecta > Hymenoptera > Ichneumonidae > Tromatobia > Tromatobia lineatoria. The sequence continues at coordinate 6,899,427 of OX453038.1, forward strand.
TCACATGATGTTAGATACTAACAACAACGTTGTTGTATCATGTGGTAATGATTTAAACCATATATTCCAAGCCATGCAATAATTATTGATTAAATTAATAAAAAAGCGCTATTAATGCTTTATGTAAACTTCAAATAACAATGCGATAGATCACTTAAATGAATTTTGAATCGATCACAGGCGTTTTTTTTTTTTCGTTGTCCAAACAAGGCACTATAAACAATAAACTGTTCGAGAAACTTTTCGCGACTTTCAATATAATCATAAAGCGTCACGAAAAAAAAACTTTTCACCGAAACCTCGATGGAGCAAATAGGCCGCCCCCCAAATGTATGGACATAGGTAGATTTTGATTATTTTATCTCACCCGTTGTCAATTCCATTTAGACCCATTTTGTCACCAATATCACCAACAATTATTCCGGGGAACGGAATGTAGTTTTTCGTATCTCTGATAGGTACGATAAACGCGTTAAGACCGTGACTTTCACCGAGCGTTATCAGTTGGGCGAAGACTATTGCGACTGTGCAAGTTTTCCCTGAAAAAACGAAGACGTGTTTCAATAAATACTCGTCTTCGTCCGTCATTATTATGGCAAATAAACAATGAATCCACAATTTTCTGAAGAAACATGAAGGGTAAAGGCGGGTACTATCAGAAAATTGCTCCTCTTCAATGTAGCTGCTGTTCCGTTTCGTACTTGTTAAATTAGTGATACATTTTTCAATGATTTATTCAAAGTCCAGCGAGTGTAAGTAATGCCGGCTATTTATATTATATTATATCAATTAATAGATATTAATTATAATAACCTAACGGGTAAGAATTCAGGCCGAAATCACCAGAAAAACCACTTCAGCATTTTGTCTGCTTTCACGCACAGCAATAAATCGCAAATCCACTGACCGTTCAAAATGAATTATTTATAATTTACCTAAATTGCCGACCCAACATTTTGCCGCTTGGAAGTCCGGTGTGTGAAGAACAAATTGCTGCGTATTGGGATCGTACGTCGCTGTTGTTCTCATCATTTTAGTATTACTACCGTGACCAACCTCTGTTAGGGCAAAGCAGCCGAGCATTTTCTTGCTCCAAACAGCTTCAAATATTGGAAGATGCCGTTCAGTTCCCAAGCTCAGAATTGTGTTGCCAAATAGATAAACTCCGAGAGCCATTTTTACGGACAACGAGGGACTCACTATAGCCGTTGCTTCGTTCAGCGTCATCAGAAGACCTGTCTAAAAAAGAAGAAACAAAAATGTGGACTAATTGGGCGATTTTCTGGCCAAGCGCGATTTCGCGGCCAATGTTACGAGACTGTTTTTCAAAGTTGCAATCACAGTTGAGCAAACTCGGAATATTAATTGGGCATCCCCATTCGAAATTAGATCTGGTTGTGGGAATTTATTCGAATTTAAAACAGCTAGTACAATTTTACAAGCTAGAAATATTCAGAAAACGCACATTTTTGAAATGCCACTGTTTTTTATCATTCATATCGGTCATTCCAAATTGCGGGCTACAAATGATAATCAACAGTTGTTTTGACGGTGGTAAAATTACTGTTTTGCAAGCACACTTGAAACGGTAGTTTGTACTAAGAACCACTTAATGATTTAAAGAGGGCCGCAAGACCACATCAAAATAACTTATACGGGCTTATACAGTGTGACAGTGGTTTTGAGCCGTTTACATTTTGATAATGAATTACGGTGGATTTTTCCTGGTTTCTTCTGTTGCTGTCTATTTTTTTCTCTATAAATCCTAATTAATCTTAATTTTACTATCCAGTCCGGTAAAATATTTACTCAAATCTGGGTTAATAACAAAATTTCACAGGATTTTTGTAATGAACTCAGTTTGAAATATCAATTTCATAAGATCCACATAACTACAGTTTAATCAATAGTCCATTTTTTAAAATCTTTACAATGTAATAACGACTAATCGGCTACATTTCTTCGGCAACTAACATCCTGTTCTTTTGCAAACTTTTAACTCGAATGAATAAGTCAAGTTTTTTTATCGCTATCCGATGCGAGCCTTATCGTAATCTATTACAACAATGCGTGAATACAATCAGTTACTTCTAATTACTTTATATCTACTATAATTATAATATACACCTGTTTTGCTTAAAGCAACAAGGATGCTAAGTACAAGCTTGCACATCGTTTCCTCATTATTCCTCGCTTTTTACAAAGTCTAATGCCTCTATATTGATCGATTTTGGCTTTGTTATACAGGAAATTGAAATAAGTAGATAAAAAATTGAATTTTAGATAAACTGTTGTCCTGAAAAAAAAATAAAATAAAATAAAATAAAATTCCTATAAAACCCTTTTATTGACTTCAATAAATTAGATATCACGAAAACTTATTTCATGCCCGTGGAAAATTTGTATTCGCCGCATTAATTTCCACGAAAATTAATACATAAACATGACTTTCCTGGAAAATTTTAAAACTCCATTGAACTGGAAGTATTATACCGATTTTGCACAAACTCGATGCCGTGAATGCTGAAATATTTGTGATAACAAAGTTTCTTGGATGAGGAAGCCAAAATATTTGTATGTCTATCGCCTATCGTGCGTTCTATTTTTACGAAACTTAATATTCTTCAATAGGAACAAAGAAACATATTGTATTTTCAAACTGCAATATTGAATTTGAACGCCAGACACTTTGCAAAAATACGATCATTTCGAAATATTTTTATTTTTCAGTGAATAAATGATGGAACTCGCGTGTTTTTTTTTTCAAATAGGACTGAAATTTCGAGTTTCCAGAAATCCCACATTCTTCTTTAAGCATATGGAAAAAAAGTTTAGTTTTCGTAAAGTTGATTCTGTTTAGGGGAAAATCGATAGAAAGTATGTTGAATGATCGGTTATTCTAATATCGGGACAAGAATCTTCGCGCTCACCTTTTTTTCGTAACTAAGTTGATTAATGTTAGCTGGTAAGAGTGTTAAATGATCGAGTCTCGCGAGCTGCCGTGCCGCGCGTCGTTTTTGCTCGTCGCTGCTTGGTGTATAATTGTGAAATGGATGATACTCTGGATCGGCTTCCATGGCTTTCCATACTTCAATCTGAAAATTTTAGCTGTTGCAGTACACAGAGCATTCTTATGTTTGTCGTCAAGTTGCTGAAGTACGATTTTTATTTGGCCAACCTTAAAGCGAAGTTTATCAGGATCTTCCAAGATAATTCGCAGATCTTTCCAAGAGAAAGATGCGAGGGCTCTATATTTGGCTAGTGCTCCGCCGCTCGGTAATTCTCCCAACCACTTGCAATCCTCTCCTTTAGCGTTCGTTGCTTTTTCTCTCTCGATTGCTGCCATTTTTTTCTTGATCACTTGTACTTGGATTCCTGTGTGAAGAATTTTGCCTCGGTATAAAGGATGTATTAAAGGTACAGTCTCGCCAATCGTTAGTTCCAGAGAAAATTTCGATTGCTTCCCGATGGGATAAAAATCGGAAGAAAATAATCGATATTAAACGGGCTGAGAATATAAATTTTGCATATGAATAATTCCAAAATGTTATTAACAAATTTCTGAAAAAAAAAAAAACAATTGTTCAACAAACAATCAGTCAACCTAACTTTTTTCTAATGAAAATGATATGTTCATTTTTTTTTAATGCGTATGAATTTTTTCAGATTCTTTTCTTTATTTTGATTTTTTTCATTTTCAAAAATGTGCGCGAAATAACGAATTTTGGATATGTGTTCGGCATAAAACCATCTATTACACTCAAGATTTTTTTGCAAAATGCATATCCAAAATTTGTTATATCCTGCACATTTTTAAAAATAAAAAAAATCAAAAGTAAAATAAATAAATAAATCTGAAAAAATGGATACAATTTTTTTCATTATGCAAAAAAATCTGGCGGTGTCATTCTGGTGATTTTTTTAACATATCAGGAATTGTGCAAGAATACTCTGTAATTTTTTTAGCCGGGAAAAAATATCCGTTTTCGAAAAAAAAAAAAAAAAAATTCCTCCGTTTTTCGGTAAAAAAAATCATGCTCGCTGGATCGTAAAAATCATTTCATATATTTCGTTCGAAAGCTATCAAAAACCGATAACTTTTATATAAAGACATTTTTTTTAGTAACTTTAAGTTTTCGAAATATTTGCACTCAAATAAAAAACGGTATTTTCTAAAATAATACTTTTAAAAACCTGAAAAAACGTAACCATCGAACGATCGGTTCGTCCCGCATTCACTTGGAATCCAGACAGAGTTTGTAACATTTTCTAATGTCAGTAGAATATATTGCACAAATGGTATACTAAAAAAAATGTTGGTCTCTCGAACGAAAAAAAAACCTATCACATAATTGGTTATTAACGAGTAACCACAAATAAAACGAGCAACCAGTGTGTAGAATTGTAATTCTAAATTTCACAAAAATTACTAGGAATTGGATTTGTTTTAGATCAACATTTTCACTAAAATATTCGTGTTTGGATCTTGACGTGAAAACAATTTCCCTGAGTACGGAGTTTTAAAAAGTTTTGGCATCAACATATACTTTAGTTTGCAAAATATACAACATTTTAAATATGCATAGCGGGTCATTTTTTTCCTTGTAACATATCCTCTGCTTTCCCTATTATACGTGTACACATTACGAAACGTTTGAATATTTCGAGAACCTGTAGCAAATTCCGTATTATGCAGCAACGGTTTCCAAGTTTTCTGCCCTTGAATCATATAGTGTAATGGGCCGTAAACCCAAGCTTCCCCGTATCATATCTATAGCTTTAACATAATTCGAACCTGTTGCATCGTCGAGTGCTGTTGAACAATCGATTCAAGTTGATTTATATAGCCGGAAGAAGGAAAAAGGAATTCCATTAATGTATTATAAAACGTGTTATCGTCCACACACATTAGCTGACTATGATAAGGAAGGAGTTGAAAAATATGTACATCGTGTGCTCTGCCGATAGTGTCTTAATGCATTTTATATACAAAATCGAAAGGCAAAGTTTAAAAAGTTCTTTTCGGTTAACGAACGATCGTTTTTACAGTCTAAACGTCTGCCCAAAAAAATGTATACATAAAACTTATGTTACGTCGTTTTTACATGAACCGTTGTTCTTACAGTCGTTATAACTAATTTCAGGGTTAATATTGGCAAAAACCTCCCGGTGGTTTGACGGAAAATCGCCAAAAAACGCGTTTGTCAAGATTACTTGAGTAGGAGAGAGTTGACAACAGTGAACCACTTTTGTCTTAAATTCGTCTGTAGCTTTATTAAAATCACAATATGACTGGAAAGGTGTTCAGTCGGTTTTATTCAACCTTTGGTCATGCCCATGAGTTGCGTTAACACTTTCAAAACTATCAAGGATGTATGAAAAGTTAGTTTGACAGTACATTGGAAAATTGCACATTTCGCCCCACCAGTAGAGTACTGTGGGCCATAAAAGAGGGAACAGTATGCGGGTCGAAATAGCGAATGACCAAAATAGTGAATGCCTAAAACAGCAAATTTAAAAATAAGGAAACATCTAAATGTAGAATGTCCATAATTATGGAATTCGGTTTTTGAACCATTCGCCATTTTTATCATTCGCTATTTTTGATGCATTTTAATAAGATGAAGGTCAAAATAGCGAATGGTCAAAATAGCGAAGGGCTGAAATAGTTTTCGAACGAATTTCATAATAATGACCATTCTGGATTCAGACGTTCTTAATTTCGAAATTCGCTATTTTAACCATTCACCATTTTGGTCATTCGCTTTTATGCTCCCCACCCTATTATTCAATTATTAGTTGACATGCCACTTGATCTATATATATATTATGAAACTGTCAACTTCGAACTGTACACTATTTAGACTACATTCCTCCTTTTATTACTGATTCTTCCGCCATCTCTCTTCCAGTTGTCCTCTCACTGCTTTGTTCCATATTTATTCTTACTCAATCTTATCTTGAAAAAATAAATTATAAAATCCATCATACTTGAACTTGGATGTTGGAATTATCTAAACCAAATGTACAAGGTTGGCTCATTGTTCCCCACTAACATTTGTAAACATTTATTATTTTAAAAAAATCATGCATCACTAAGTAAAACTAATGTAAAATGGAGACACAGCGATACAGAAAGATGTAAAGAATCATGTAAGTCGAGCGGGATTGGCGATTAACAAAAGTTAGCTTAGATATCAAACTTTTGTGAAGGGCAAAATTTTTTTTTTCAAGCGGCCAAAATGTACTTGCAATTTTTGTGTGTTCAGAGATAAGGTAACTTAAAATTAACTTGGACGAGTACCAGCCAATTGAACGCAGTTTTATTTTTTTTTGCCTACGGCCCATAATAACCCACTCTCCCCTACATTAAGGTGGGCGACCATCTATATCGTGGTCAAATGACTCCTCTTCACTGACGACTTAAAACGGATTAGTTAGAAAGTTGTAAATAATGGTAAACTCATGATACAAGTCAAGTTGGAAAAGTGCATACACAAGTTGTCGAAATTTAAATTGCTTATTAAAGAATAGTTAATAAAAGTCGGTGATTTGATTCGGGTTTGATCAGCTATCGTTGTGACAGTTGCCAAACATAGACGAAGACGGATCGTCTTCGAAAATGTCCATTAGGGCCGAATGTCTGTGTTTTAACTCAAGATAATTAGATGAAATGTTCGGTGAGGCCCTTTTTGCATAAGCTCGTTGGTGTTTTCACAATTTAATGTACCCGTTCTTATTTGCGTTATCTCACCGTAAACAGTTTTAATTCTTTAAATTATTTGCCAGATATCCCGTAGTCACATAACCCTAGCAATCTTAATAACCACCGCTTTACCGTAAAAACGACTGGATGGTATTTTGCAAAAAAAAAAAAAAAAACCGAAAGTCGTTCGTAAAAACCGTAAAAATTGACCATGGAAAACCCAAAAAACGACCGAATAACATTTTTAGGGTGATTTTTTTCGCGGTCGTTACGACCGATTTCCGGTTTATTTTTTTGCAAAAAAAACCACCCGGCTGTTTAAAGGTGGTTTTTACGGTAAATCAGCTGGGAACGACGGTCGTCGAGATTAGTAGGGAAGACCCCGTGTTAAAGTCGCGATTCTCATGTTAAGATTTCTTGAAAATAAGATCGGTAAGCAGGCATAAGATTTTACAGTAGCAAAGTTTAGCACTCAAATTATGTTATATCTCGACTTTCGAATTGTATCTAACACAAAGTGCCACTGGTCGGCCACCTTAAGGAGGCTCGGTGACGACTATCGAAGTCAAATCAGTGCTAAATTTTCATAATTTATTCTGTAAAGTTTAATCCATTAAGAAACAAGAGTGAAGGGTGATTTTTATTGAAATGATTTTAAAAATCGTTTTATGAAAAAGAATTTTCTGTCATTCATGATTACGTTAAAATATCATAAAAATTTCAGATTGATCAGCGTATAGTAATCATCCGGAAAAAAATCGTGAAAATAGGCCATTTATCGGGCCGTCACAGTGGAAAGATCCCTTAAAATAAGAAAGTGATGAACAGAGTTGTTACTTCATAAGATATAATTTACAGTTCAATTTGTTTTGTAAATCCGATTTCATAATAACAATATGCGGTGATTATAAAATAGATCGTAAGCTTTTGAGTAGCAAAAAAAATATTAATTTTCGCTTTAACATTGGAAGAAATATTGGAAATAATGGAAGAATTAATAAATGCATTACTTTCTCAATGCGTTGATCATGCTTTTCCATTTTTAAAAAGGAACACCGTGAACTTTTATTGAAAAATAATCATTTTAGCAGCCATTTTGCAGATCGTATGATAATAATTAGTGCTATGAACATTAGTCATTCACAACTCTGCTGATGTATACATCGATAAGTAACACGAACGTGAAAACCGTTTGATGAATCACATATCCGATAAGAGCCGAACTGCGCTTTTACCCTGACAGAGGCGAGGCCCTTCTCGCCTCGTGATGATGCTCGCTCAATTTAGATACATTCAAGAACGCTCAACCACTGTCAGCAACCTTTTACAGAATCAAACTTGATCTAGCCCTTACACAGAGAGAGAGAAAGAGAGAGAAAGAGATGTTTCTTCTGAGCACACACTTAAAACAAATACCCTCAATTTTCTCTGCGTGCCTGTGAATAAAAACCGCGTAGATTATTTAGCGTGTTTGTTATAACCTTCAGTTGAATAAATCGCGCCATCAATGACAAACAATAGTTATAGAATCGTCCTGCTTCGATTACGACCCTGTGAAGCGTTGTCAGTCAAGAATTATGCGTTTTATGAACCATACCGTTCGTATTACCGCGATGCCCATTTGTCAACCAATCACAGCGCTCGATGCTGATTATAATGCTCAGGTACGTTTAAGGACATCTAACATGCTACTCAATGACCACCAAATGTTCAGATAAGGCTACCAATGATAAGTAAACGTTTCTGCATCGATTAAGACCTCTCAAAGCAAAATCGGTTCAGAATTATGTGTTTTACCGGCCATAAACATTTGTTCATATCCTTACTTCCGGTTCTGTAGAATGGAAATTCATTTTTTAAATTTTTCTCGATAACTAGCGACAGCAAAATGTTCTCATTATGATATTCTTGACCGCCAAACGATTCTACATCGATTAGACTTCTGAAAAATCAAATTCGTGAAAAAAAAATCGGCTGACTTTACCGGACAAGTTTGATTAACTAATTAAAAATCAACGGTTTACCACCAAATGCTCTAATTAGGCCACCAATGACCACCAATTGATTCCGATAATTACCACTATCGTATTATAATCGCTACATATTATTGGTACAAAATCATAATTACGCAGCAGATCGTATAATAATAATTATTATTATGAGCATCAGTCATTTACAACTCTGCTGATGTATATATCGATAAGTAACACGAACGTGAAAACCGTTTGATGAATCACATATTCGATAAGAGCCGAACCGCGCTTTTATTCTGACAGAGGCGAGGCTCTCCTCGCCTCGTGATGATGCTCGCGCAACTTACACACACTCAACAACGCTCAACACACTGTCGGCAACCTTTTACAGAATCAAACCTGATCTAGCCTTTACACACACAGAGAGAGAGAGAGAGAGAGAGAGAGAGAGAGAGAGAGAGAGAGAGAGAGAGAGAGAGAGAGAGAGAGAGAGAGAGAGAGAGAGAGAGAGAAGAGATGTTTCTCCTAAGCACACACTTAAAACGAATATCCTAAATTTTCTCCGCGTGCCTGTGAATAAAAACCGCTTAGATTATTCAGCGTGCTTATTATAACCTTGAGTTGAACAAGTCGCGCGGTAGAAGCTTGCAAGGGTGGAAGCGCAAGTGGAAAGTCGACAATTGCCGTTTATGTTGACTGTCCTTCGAAGTCGGATTATCAAGATTTTCAGGATTGCTCAAAGTCGAAGGAAATAGTGAGAAGAATAACTAATAATGAAATAAGCAATCACTTGCACGTACCTATCTACTTGTCCGAACTAGTGCTAACGTCAGCCGGCTTGTGTTTATATAGCAAGGAACAATGAGCCACTTTATCTAACGTATTGGTGTGCAGCGGCGGCGACTACGAGTAATGTTGGTGCTGCTGCCGTACGATAGGGCTCGACGAGCTCACGAATGTCTTCCTCAATCCCATCAATGGCATAATAGTAGTACCACGATCGTACTAAAGCGAAACAACTTTTTGTTTTTCCATTGACAATTCATAATATCTATTTCCTCAGACTCCCTTCACGACTCTGTCATGTTATATCGATCGATATTCAGCCTTCTAAAACACTTTGTTAATCGGGCCAATGAATATTCAACACTCTAATAATGAATGAATAACCTAACGATCTAACAAGTAGGTTGTGCAAGTGTCCGTAGTAATCTGGTTGTTACAAATTTGTACAGTGTGAGCGGACGTGAGTATAGGTACTTGTGGCTGATTGAACCACCGCTAGATCGCGTCGTACGCGTTTCTAGGTTTTGCTTACCGACTGGACGAGTATGTCGGTATATACGGGACAACTGGCTGGACGTGGCAATAGTCGCTTCATTCTTTCCACGTAAATACAAACTGCAGCTCACCTGCAACACTTTGACTTAGCTTACTGAGTTTATGATAAGCTACTCGGTCGGTAACAAACACTGTACAGTGAATTACTGAGCAACGCTAATAAGCAGTTGGATTTTATTAAGGCGAGGTGTAATATACTCAATCGGTAATAAACACTGTAAACAATCATTTTTACGGGTGCTGAATGTTTCTGATCATGAATCAAAGAAAAGTTTTACAAAATTCCTCTACCAATCCTGCATGTGGTAAGGGTGCTTTTATTCGGAAAAATTCGGCACCCGTGAAAGAAATTGGTTAAACGTTATGTTACCGACTAGGTACGGAACGTTAGGGTGGAGGGTGTTTCACCTCGCCTTAAGGGTATGTAGTTCAGTGGTCGATCGGTAACAAATCGCCTTCCTTATTTTCTCCACAACGGTTGATCTGACTAGCAAAAGCAAATTATGTTTTCAATGTTCTATGTATTCAGTATGAGAAGCTAATTTGCTTTTGGTCGAAACGTCGACCACCTCGGAGAAAATAGGGAAAGCGGTTAGTTACCGGCGGAGCAGTTAACACGTCTGTACATATACCCTATACTCCCCCCCTCCCCCCCAGGAATTTCGAAAGCTATTTTCTCCCGAACAGTACGACAGATAGGGTCTGTATTTTGAGAGGATACGCGGGAATATCGTAGAATTGGGCTGAGCTTCTAGGTCCTCATTCGACATAGCTGTTTTTTTTTTTAATTGAAAGAAAAATAGTGCGAGAAAGACAGCTATATTAGAGAGAGAAACATTACCGACACCACCCGTTAAATAACCATCACAAACAGCCGCGGTCATTAACTGCCCGAATATCCGGTTACTTAACCGGTAATTTACCGGATACTCGACAACTTACGTACACAAGCGCGTCACCGGGAAATATCGAAAACGCTGTGGCATTACGGTGGTTAACGTTGGTATTAGTGAGCGATTTCGTAGCAGCAACCCCTTCTGGAAGTAGGTGATCGAGGCGTTTTTATAACGCGAGTAAGAGCAACAATATTGTCGTGTGCCGTGGTGTGTTTTGGTACAGCCGGAAGTTCGACCAAGGCCCGAAAAGTTAACGAACAATCGATAGATAGACAAGCTAGCTTGTCAAATAAAGTAGTGACACTCGAGATTTGACTTTCCATGTGACGAGGCTGACTCGCTCATAAGAAATGGCAGCGGTCTTTGACATTGAGCTGCACGACGTGGACACCATCGATGCTGAAGACTCCGATGACGATGTTATTGAAATTGGCGAGGTACAGTCTACGAAATATTAGAAAAATGAATAAAAGACTATCACTTCCCTTTGTTCTTCAGCTGTTTTCAACAATCGCGGTCGCGGGACCATCAAAAGCTCCCTGACCTACGACCAAAATAATTAACTCTACCAAAAGTCAACAAATACACGATCTTGCTTCATTTCTTTTTCTTTCAGGGCGAATACGACACCAATCCAAATGTCAATGAAATCATCGAGTAAGTATATTGTTTTATCGATATTATTTATTTTTAGATAAATCCACTTTTTGCCAAAGGAATATATATATGTATATGGGCTCCTTTGCATTCATTATTTATACTTTGGAAATGGTGAAACGGAATGGTCAATGGCATTCTTTTAAGGTCCGATATGTTTTGAATAGGATTTGTAGTTGGAATAGCTTTATGAAATTTTGGTTTTGGCGAGGTAAGTAAGATTTTTGGTTCACTTTGGAAATGGAGAAATGGGATTTTTTTAAGATTCACTTTATTTTGAATAGGATTTTTCTCAAATAAGCAAAAGTTTTCTATCTTAGTAGGAAGAGCTTGATACAATTTTATATTTGTTGCGATAAGTAAGATTCTCCATCTGCTTTGAAAATAGAGAAATGGAATTTACGATGGAGTTTTTTGAACATTCACGAAATTTCAGATAAGATTTTTAGTAGCAAGAGCTTGATACAATTTTATATTCGTTGAGATAGTTAAGATTGCTTTGGAAATGGAGAAATGGAATTTTTTTTGAGATTTATTGAATTTTACATATGACTTTTAGTAGGAAAAGCTTCATACGATTTTGTATTCCTTGAGATAATTAAGATATTTTGTCTGCTTTGGAAATGGATAAATAGAATTTTCAGTAGTAATACCTAAGGGCTAGAAAATTATCAGATATTTCCCAATACCGTTATTGCATACAAACAAGAATGTTAAGTTGTATGAGTTAAAAAATCTTGAGCGCTTGTACGAGGGATGTTTCTGCTAAACTTGACACAATTGTTTGAATGTAGAGAGATTTAAGGGAAATAACTGACTAATTTTGAAGCTTGAGGGGTATTTGTTGGAATATTTTTCCCAATTAAAATTTGGATAATAGACACAGTGCAATTCGACCTCTCGTGAGTAGTTCTCATTAGAAGTTCAACAGATACGAAGTTTTCTGAGGCTCAGAGTTGTTCAGAAATTGTTTTTATTGCTTAGCAACTTGTTAGGCAATATCCGAAAAATATCCGAAATAAAATCGTCTAGGTTCTCCTACATGAATTCCGATTGGAAAAATAATCAATGGAATTCTGTAAAAAGTCACTAAATTTTTTATAGGATTTTTAGTAGAAAGAGCTTGATACAATTTTATATTGATTGAGATAATTAAGATTGTTGGTTGGCATTGGAAATAGGGAAAGGGAATTTTTCAAACATTCTTTGACGTTTAGATAGGATTTTCAGTTGGAACAGCTTAACACAATCTTTTTTTTCTTATTGTAATTGAATTTTGAAGTTTCTATGCCTCTGCAATGTATTTTTTGGAAAGTTTACGTTTCGTATATAAACTTCTCATTCAAAGTAAAAATTCAGAAGCTTTTGCTTAAGAAACCAGATTTATTACACATATTTCATTTAAAATTTGTCAGCAATTTGCTCGGTGAGGACAATTCAAACTTTGTAATCATGTTGAGAATTGCTTAAACTCTAATTTATACATTTTTCAAGAGTTATAGTTCAAACACGTGATTTTGACAGGATCTTGTTAATGAACAAAAAAAATTTGTTAATTCACTCGTTGCGATTTTTGTTCATTGTTATGGAAATTGAAAATTTAAACATATGGCGTGTATTTCGTTTTTGTTGTTGCACTGACTCAAAATATATTAGTCTGTTTTTTTATTACAATAGAGTTGTCAATTGCATAATTAACAATTAAATTACAATATCAAATTAAAAGCACCTTTCAGGGAGATATTTTTTATGAATTTGTTGATGTGAAAACAGTATGTTATTGTGACAACTGAATAACTGTTAAATATAACTTGTCATTCCTAATTTTCTGATTTAATAATTTATGTAAAAAAATCATGAATAAATCAAAATACACTTCATGTAATAGTCAAGAAAGTTTTGAAAAATTCTTTGTTATTGATTAAAAAATGTTCAACGAACAAATAAATAACTCACGATCATCATGTTCTGCATACATATTAATTTCCTTATAAACTATATCTTTATAAAGTTATTTCTGCTATGAATGCAATTACAAAATGCCAAAGATTATTTATTTATTCATTTATTCATGAATGTATCTATTCTCTTTATTTGCATTCCGGCTATAAACATTTGTTGATCTGTTAGGGTGAGACTTCTTTTTTTCAACTGACAAAAATCTTTATAAATATCTTGATAAAAGTAAAAACAGAGCTTTTTTTTTAATTTCTCTTAGCTCATCATTTTGGGGCAATTTCGATCTTTCAGCTCTTTTCTTGCTCCAGAAATATGAAAACAATAATAAATCATAATTTCGAAGGGCCGACGGAGTTGAAGCAGTTCCGATATCGGAGCAAAATGTAAATCGCTGGCGAGAACGCGCTGGGCCGCAGGATTTTGAATTGTGCAAAGTCATAGGCAAAGGCGGATATGGAAAAGTCTTCCAGGTGCGAAAGGTCACCGGCAACGACACGGGAACTATATTTGCCATGAAGGTAAACTTCAATTCGATTTTTTATTGGATTTATCGATTGCAGAAAGAAAAGAACGAAAATAAATAAATGAATTTTATTCAGGTACTGAGAAAAGCCTCTATTATAAGAAATCAGAAAGACACAGCACATACCAAAGCAGAGAGAAACATTTTGGAAGCAGTCAAAGTAAGTGTATTTCTCGTATCCAAAAAAAAAATTCGCATTTACTAAACAATTTTCCTATCAACTTGCAGCATCCTTTCATCGTGGATCTCATGTACGCCTTTCAAACTGGTGGAAAATTGTATCTCATTCTTGAGTATATGTGCGGTGGCGAACTCTTCCGTCATTTGAAAGTCGAAGGCATTTTTCTGGAGGAAACTGCATGGTAAGCTATTAAATTTTGAAATTTACATTAATTTCTAAATTTTTAAAATTTCTAAATGTTTTACATTTCTAAATTTTCTAAATTTCTAAATTTTCTAAATTTTTAAAATTTCTAATTTTTTAAAATTTCTTAATTTTTTAAATTTCTAAATTTCAAAAATTTCTAAATCTTTGAAATTTCTAAATTTTAAAAATTTAGAAAAAAATTTAACGGACACTAAAGTTGGTGGCATGCAAAAATTTGACCCGGACAGTCGATTTTGTTCGATAATAAACCGAAATTATATCTTTCAAAGCTTCTACCTCTCGGAGATCATTCTGGCGCTCCAGCATCTCCATCACCAGGGCATAATATACCGAGACCTCAAGCCCGAAAACATTTTACTAGACGCAGAAGGTCACATTAAACTCACGGACTTTGGGCTGTGCAAGGAGCACATACAGGACGGATCTGTGACTCATACGTTTTGCGGCACGATTGAGTACATGTAAGCATTCCGAAAAAAATTCATTGTGGCTTTTTCTTCCCTTCAAACTCTACAAATACATTCCCACACAAAAATCCGTTTTAAAATCGTGTTTGAAGAATTTTCCAACGAAAATATCCCCGAATACGTTTCAAATCGACGCCACGCCGGAAATTACGTGTGAGAATTACATAAAAAATTTACGAGTACTTTCCTCACAGAAATACATAAAAATCTTATTGATAATTTTTATTTAAAAAAAAAACCCTATTGAGGATTTATATACTTTAAAGTTTTTTGGACCAATTTTCGATTACAATAAACTTTAAAACGTCTTAAATCGAACTTCAATCAGAAACTACACGACACGCGAAGCGGAAAATGCTTTTCATACGTGATTTAATAGTTTTTTTTTTAGATTTATGCTGTCTGGATTAGCGGCAAAAATGTAATCAATTATTTTTCGCTTTACGTTTTTAGGGCTCCGGAAATATTAACGAGAAGTGGTCATGGAAAAGCCGTCGATTGGTGGAGTCTTGGCACGCTGATGTACGACATGCTTACGGGTGCGGTAAGCAAAATAATTGAATTTTCAACACTTCACCACAGACACAACGAATTTATTAAATTAATTTCATTTAATTATGTATTAAATAGCCACCGTTTACCTCAAACACTCGTAAAAGAACTATCGAGAAGATTCTCATGTGCAAACTGAATCTTCCGCCGTATTTGACACCAGATGCACGCGACTTGATACGCAAGTTGCTCAAGGTTTGTAAAAAAAAAATGTTTAAAAGTGTAGAAATCGATTATTTAACGATTCTCATTTATAATATACCATTTTTCATTGCCTTTCGCAGAGACAAGTCCACCAAAGATTGGGCTCAGCTCCTTCCGACGCCGAGCAGATAAAGAATCACAATTTCTTCAAGCACATAAACTGGCACGATGTAATATCACGAAAACTTGAGCCTCCTTTTAAACCGACGCTTACAAGCGAAGATGATGTATCCCAGTTCGATAAAAAGTTCACTACCTCAGCTCCTGTGGATTCGCCACCTGAGTACACGCTCAGCGAATCCGCAAATCTAATTTTCCAGGTTTGTTGACTTAGAAATTTCAATTTTTTTAATCGATCAACTGTTTTATACTTTTCATAAATTTAAGCTTCCTCATAGAGGAGGATTTGTTTTCATGAAATTTTCTTTTCGAGATTTTCATGTCATGACACTCAGAATGGTCCAAAACGTCCAGAAAAGTGGTAGAGAAAAAAGTAACAGTATTGAATATGACCGAAATCTAAGAAGCGGTTTGGATTCTATAGAATTATGAAATTTAAAAAAAAATCATCCTTTTGCCCTAACTTTGCCGAAACATGAGATAACGATCTTAAATGTTTTGCACACACACATACATACGGACACTTATTCGAAACCACTGTTCGCGATGTTTTGGACAATTCTGAGTGTTCTGACATAAAAAACTCGGGAATTTTTTTTTTTAAATGAAATCAAAGTGTCCTCACAGCAAAGTGTCTAGCAAAGTGCATAAGCAAAAATCAAAAATATTAAGAAAGCAATATGCAAAGTTCAACTTCGCAGCTTTTTTCCCAATACTAAAAACACCGGTTTACTTCCACGAATCGATAAAAATAATTGTTTTAGTTCGATCGAAACTTAAAAAAAAAAAAAATATCCACCTTATTCGAGCTCTGAGGTAAAAGTATCCTCTTAAAATAAGAGAATTCACCATTCCAGGGTTTCACATACGTCGCGCCGAGCATTCTCGAAGACATGTACGGCGCGCCGCACGTTGTGCACGCAAGAAGTCCTCGCAGGAGTCACATGCGAGGTTTTTCACCGCGTGGAAATCACTTCCATCACCATTACCACAATCACCACCAACAACAACAACACCAACACCACAATCACCAATCGAGGTAATAAGAAACACCCGAAAATCTACGCTCAAATCCGATTAAGGGGATCGCGTTGTCGAAGGAAAGTCATAAGAAAAAAATTCTGTAGATGATACTCTTCTTCTGAAAAATCTAACATTTGAACCTTACTAACTACTAAGGATTTGCATCTGCGCTAGATACTCGAGCGCCTCATTAACCCTTTCGCAGTGAGGTGAAAATGACATTTTCGTGCCATTTTTGTGTTGGAAAAAATTGTCCATCCCCAAAAACCATGATGTACCAAATTGCAATTTAATCTATGCAGAAGAAATAGGTTGTTTTTCAAATACCCATATATGTGTCATGACACAAAAATGGCACGAATTTTTTTTGCCCATATGTGTGCCACTCACAGTCAAGGGGTTAAGAGGCAGTGAGAGGCCACATTATTTTGCCGAAAAATCATTTTTCGAATCGTGTTTTCTTTTTGTGATTTGGGCAAATGACTTTTAGCAATACTTTTTTTCGAAAATACAGATACAATAAAAAGTATTGACGAACGTGATTTGTCGAAATCACAACAAGAAATCACGATTCGAAGAATGATTTTTCGACAAAATGATGTGGCCCCAGGCAGTGATACACCCCTCCCCCCCACAGAAATTTCGAAAGCTGTTTTCTCCCAAACGATACGACAGATGGGGTCCGAATTTTTAGAGGATACGCAGGAGTATCGTAGAATTGAGCTAAGCTTCTGGCTCCTCATTCGACATAGCCGTTTATTTTTAAGAATTAAAAGAAAAATAGTGCGAGAGAGACAGAGCTATTTTAGAGAGAGACAGACCTATAGGCGTTTAGCATTGCGCTTCGAAATTTCTGACGGTGTACCACTGCCTCTTAATAATGATAATTAATAAATATGAAGATAGCGGTGTTGCCGAACGTCGAAAAAATGGCATACAAACTGCATCAAGTATCGCATTATATGGATATTAATAAAATGGTTAAACAAACACGGACGTAAAAAATCAGTCGTTGAAAATAAAGCACGATAAAATAACGGTTATTGACATGTTTATAACATTTTAATATTGGTGGGTAAAACAGACTTGTCCGCCACTAGCACTGAACCTCCTTGATGATATTCAAATGTACCATTTTTCAAAAGAAGCGTATCATCAACAGAATTTTTTTTTCTCATGACTTTTTTTAGGTGACTCTCTTAATTCGCCGTAAGTTAAAAAAATACCAATAAATAACTCGTTCTTGTGCATTCATAGGCACAACGGCGTGGGACACAACAGCATAGAAGACGCGGAGATGATAGAAATAGTCTAAATACAATCGTCGCAATCTCTTTGAGTTGCACGTTTATTATTATTTTTTTTTTTCGACCTGGCTGTCGGGCTCCCCCAGAGATTATCGATTACCAATAAACCAAAAGGGGTTGAAAACGTCGATTTTACGGATGCCCGGCGGCTACGTTTAGCTAATTTTTTTTTTTACCTATATACATCCATTAAACGAAGAATTACGTTGAAATTTTGGTATTGGGAGCAGAATTCGTGAGCAATTTTCTGCAACAGCCCGAGGGACGGATGATCGTCGGAGACGCATCGTTCAAGGCCTAAAATGCGAGGAAAAATTACCGGGAGAACAAGTTTCCGCCCTCGAAAACTTCTCCGACATTTTCCTCCTTTGTTTTCTTTTTTTTTCCATAACTAGCTAATTTATGATACACTACTACTTACTATTTACAATACTATAACTACTACTACTACTTCTACTACTTACGAAACAAAACCAACTACTATTACTACTATTACTACTACTATTACTATGAGCTAAAGCCTCTCTTTAAGTCAGTTCTTGCGTAACAGTCGAGTCGTATAATTACTTATTTTTGAACAATTGATTATACACGTTTTGAATCTAAAATTGGTGCGAATTAATGTGGATTTGGAATAAATGGTTGCTGTTTTATGTACGAAAACGACCATATTTTAAATTGCGGAAAATAACCCGATTTACACAGATAAATTCACGGAGAATTTCAATGCAGATTTTTTGGACTTTATTTCATAATGTGAATTCAATTTGGAATGAAAGTTTTCTATTTAATCTAGGAAAATGTGCATATTCTAAATTTAAGGAAGTAACTCTATTTGCATTTGATTCACGGAAAACTTTTATGCAGGATTTTTGCATTTCAATTCGTAATTACAATTTAATTTGGAATTTAAGTTCTATATTTCATACAGAAAAGAAGGATATTTTTAATTTATAAACAAGAGATCAATTTACAAAAATAAATTCACATATTTTCGCGTAAGGTTTTATGAACTTCAATTCCTCATTCGAATTGAATTTGGAATAAAAGGCTCATATTTCATACAGGAAAATAAGAAATTTTGAATTTACAGAAAATCAATCAATTTGCACCTACACCTCAATTTTAGTTCAATTTTGACAATTTTGTTCGCTGATATATGTTTTGCAAATTCATCGAGTTAATTATTTTACTTAGTTTCGAAATCGAACAAAAAATTAATTTTCTTTATTTAGAAATTTTTTTAATCTACATTTTCCTTAATTTACAAGAATTTTTCGTAAAAAACGTGTACAAAAAATTGTCAAAATTTTAGTAATCGATTACTTTGATAGCAAGGACTAACTTAACGTGTACGATTAATTTAAGGTGACGCGCATATCGGGCTGACTTGGTATAAGAGTGTTTTCTTTATTTTTCTTCCTTATTTATCAATCGTCAATTTTACTTCTCCACCGTTCGCCGTTTGTATGATATGTATATACTAATCGCATGTGTACCGCGAAGAAACATTTAAAAAAGATACACGCAAACCCCGCAAATGCACCCGAAAGCGTGAATCGTTTTCTTTTTTTAAAGAAAACGGAAATATGTGCAAAACTAAACAGCCGAAGACAATGATTTTTTTTTGGAGGAGATTAGCTAGACGCCCGCGATACTAAACAGCAATCGGCAAGATCTAAGTTTCGAATTTCTCCATCACCCGGCATTTAAAACCATTGCGAAGAATTTCTGTTATTTTTTTTCAAACAGGAAATATTCATTGATATTTTTATCATCACAAAATAATAAAATAGATTTTGTTAAATTATTGACTCACTTATATTTTCATCACGACAAAAAAATAAACTTCATATTTTTTTCACTATTGATTAATTGATATTTCTATTAACACAGAATACTAAAAATATCAATTTTTCAGCATTGGTCGACAAAGATCATAATTTCTAATATCTTCATTTAATACAAAATATTAATGAATGTTTTAATAAATTTTCTAGAACAATACAAAATAATCATTAATATTTATAAATTTTTCAGGCAGTACAAAATATTTCAAGTTTTAATTATTTTGTGATAACAAAAATACGGGTTCTATTTTTTTTTTCGAAGTAAAATGGAACTCGTGATTTAAATCTACGGAAAAAAACTATGAGTCAGAAAATCGCTTTTACTGCATCGATAATTTTCGCATTAAAACAAAAATTTTCACAATTTTTCCGATTATTTTTTCAATAACGATTAATCAGGCTTTTATTTTTTTTTGGAAATTAGATTTTGTCGATTTCTGAATGAAAATACGAGAGCGATGTTTGACCAATCGTTCGAATCCAAAAAAACTGCCCAAGTGTTCAAACGTGATCGTCGTCTAGTTCTCAGCTAGAAACGATTATCGATTATGTCTTTTACATACGAAAAAAAGAAAAAGGTTTTAAATGACTTTATATCCGTGGTCGAAAAGTGCTTAAGCGGTTATATCTGTCGACTAAGAAAACAAATCCGAATAAACTACTTATTGAAGATAACTAGGCGCGTTTTATCTTCTCGATTTGAGGAATAGTGCCTAAAGATCATCCGTTGGAAGGTAATAGCGAAGAACAGATAAAATAAGATGAAAAAAAAAGAGGCAGGAGAAGCTCGTTATCATTGTACTTCACTCAAAGATATTTTTAAGTCGAGCGACGCTTGCTACATTGTCGTCGATTTTTCGGGCGAACGAATAAGCGAAATCAAATTAAGACGCCAATTTTTTTCCATTACTTCGCGTCTTCGATCGAAGTTTCGAAAATTTTTACGAACAATCTTTAACCGATAAAATGAGATCATTTTATCGTTTAAAAGATCGTTCGTCAATCGGCAAACTGTTTTTGCTGAATTGTCAGCAAAAACGTTGGCTCGACGCTCTTCGCTCGCCTAAAAACGAATCGCAAGCTTTCCCAATATATTATCCGGGACTTTAATTCGAATTAAAGGGAAAAAAATAAAAATAAACGATTTAAGATTTGAAATAATAACGTCGGTATACGTCGAGCTATACGAACTTAGTGTCGTCATGTAATCAGACGGTTTAGTAACGATAAAAAATGAAATTTATAGTTGATTTTAGCCATGTAGCTATGCATACGTAGTTCTTTGTCGATTGTGTGAAAATGCAGGAAACAAAAGAAATTTGACAATTGGCAGAGTAGAAATGAAATAATATGGGAAAAACTTTTCTATCGCCACTTTTTTCTCGTCGTGTAATTTCGATTGTTATTATATTACTATGAAAAAAAGCCTAAAAGTGGGACAAGAAAAAAGCAAAAATATATTCTCTTGGTGTGTAAAATCCAGTAATTCTGGGAAAAAATTAAGAGTTCTCTCGGTGTTAAAGATTCGGGTCATCTGAAAATTATGGAAATCAAATTGCAATTGCATGATCAAGATTTTTTACTTTGATTAAAAAATACCATTTAAAAAGCAGAAAAAAGCATAATAAAAAAAATTGGTGCAAATATTGGTTCATATTTTGTTATTGTCGAAATCTGAGCATAGAAATTTTTTTTGGATAATATATTGCAGAAGTTGTAAGGAAATTTAAATAATACTGCAAGAATAAATAAAAATTTTAAATTTTCAAATGGAAATTCTTAAATTTTGACTGGATAGAATTTTCTTCTCAATGCAATTGAACCTTCTAAAATAATTTTTGTTCAGTAGTGAAAATTACACTGTACTATAAATTGAAGAATAAAAAAAATACTTGCAATTAATTTAGCATTGAAACAAAATGGAAATTCTTGAATTTCATCAAAACAGATTTGTCTTCCAAATAAATTTGAATTTTCTAAAATAATTTTGATTCAGCAATGCAACTGAAACTGTACTACAATTTGAACCTAAAGAAATATTTGCATCAATAAATTTGTTACAAAAAAATATTTCACTTTTTATAGACATTTAATACTTTTCATCATAATAAAATATTGCGTATCTTTGATCGAAGCATTTAATCTCCATAACTTTGACGTGATTCGGTTTCTTCAATGCCTCGCGAACCATAGAAACGTAAAAAAAATTGAGCCATACAAAAAATGCAATTAATCATTACCGCGAAATGAAATTGCGTATATGATTCAGCAATAAGGCATCGAACTCTGAGATCGTCGTGCCTCCGTTTGTTTGTGTGCGTGCGAGTGTAATTATAATTAACTGCGATGTGAAATGATGGAAAAAAACGTTCGGTTCCAATGACGGTTCTTGTACTGCAAAGATATTCACAGCCAAGAATGATAATCAGCAAAAAAAAACCTTTTAAAATGCTAATTCTATATACAATAGTAATTTTTTTCGTGCGTTATTTCTTTGAAATTTACGCATATTAGTGGCACCAACGATAAAGTTAATATGAAGCATTCTGTGTTAATTCAACCATTTTTTTCGAGCATCTCAATATATCCAAAAGTTGGTCACACCAAAATCCCACTGAAAAGCACTTTATGTGAATTATTTCAGAATATTCAGTACAATATTTTTTTTTTTCCAAGTGTCCATCTCTCGGAAACTGAAAGTTACTGAAAAAAATGTCTCCACATAAAAGTTGTGGTTGTGGGTTAACTTTTGAATGAAATATTTGAAAAAAAAATTCGCGTTTTGTTAACACTGATTTATTACCAAAACACGGGGAAATTATTAGTTTACTAAAAAAAAAATTAGTTTTCGGCTGAAAAAATTATAAAGTAGTTCTGCGTAACTGTTGATATCGCAACAGAATCACCAGAGTAACACAGTTCGAGGTTCCAGGATTTAAAAAATGAAATATTTATGGATAAATACTTGGTAATTTTTTCAGCCAAAAAAAATATCCGTTCGTGAAATTGAAAAAAAAATCCCCGCTTTTCGGTAAAAAATCACTGGTACTAGAACGTGAAAATTATTTTTACTCCATTCAAAAGCTAACAAAAAACTACAACTTTTATGGGCAGACATTTTTTTCAGTCACTTCAAATTTCCAAGAGATATTTACTTGAAAAAGACGGTTTCCTTTTTATATTTGTTCAAAAAATCGAAAAAATTCACATAGAGTGCCTACTATTAGTACTTTTATGTGACCAATTATTGGGAGGATCTGAGATTATCGAAAAAGAAATGCTCCATATGTGATTAGAATTTGAGGTCCCTGAATGTTACTGCTACTTATTGAGGAGTAGATAATACGCGACAAGACACAAACGTGGCTTAATGCTTCCATTTAGATGATAGAATGTTTTTTTTTACGATCAACTCATCGTTGACGATGTGTTTTCGCGTATTTAACGAGCGAATCATTGCCAAACGCCAAGAGCAATCTTCGATTTAATCTTTCTGTGCAAAAAAAACGAAATAATGTGTGACCGAAACTCAATCGACTGATTATGACGAAAAATACAATGAGAAAAGGATATTCACTGAAATTTTCTCTTTTTTTTCTCGTAATTATACATGCCATGGAAAAAACCAGCTCATGATTCTATTTGTAATCTATAATATATTTTGTTATGGACATTTTGAGAAATTTTCTTTTTCTTTCTTTTTTTTTTAATACCTAACTTTGAAACGACCGTTGTTTCTTTAATATTCATACCTTGCGATGTAATAAGTAGAATACAGAAATATTTTAAATAAATATATCCATATTGCGATATACGAAGGAAGACGTTAAATAAATAATAAAAAAATGAAAAACAAACCGCATCTATTTATTATTGACAGAACCAAAATTCCAATTTCCACAGATCAGTTCAAATTTCATCCAACCGAAAGTCGCCATACTAACTCAAAAGACCCTAACCACAACCAAGTAAATTTAAATACCTAAAAACCAGCTCAAAACTAACTACAAACCCGGAAACACCTGCTTTGAAATTTGAAAAAAAAAAACTTAAGGAAAATTCCCCAGAATAGCGCGCGCTTCCATTTCACACAGGACAATTCAAATTCCATCGAACCGGAGGTTACCATCCCAAGTCACGAGGCTCCCCCTCATTAGAACCATATAAATCCCAATATCCAAAACCATATCCCAGTCCGAAATTAACTAAAAACGAACAAAAAACCCTCCACTAAGATTATTAAAGAAAAAACCCAGAACAGTGGACAATCCTATTTCCCAGCAGCCAATTCAAATTCCATCCAACCGGAAGTCATCATACCAACTCAAAAACCCCTTCCCGACCCCAACTTAATACATCCAAAACTAAGAAGAAGCCCATCGAAACAGAGATAACAAAAAACTGAAGAAAAATTCCCAGAATAGCGCGCGCTTCCATTTCCACAGCACAATTCAAACTTCATTCAACCGCAAACTGCTATCCCAAGTCAAAAAACTCTACAAAAAAAAATCCCAATATCCATGATCAACCCACATTCCGAAACTAACTAAAAACCCCAAAAAAATCCTCGTTTGAGATTACAAAAGCCCAAAAAAAAAAATCCCCAGAAACAGCGCCCCCTTCCGATGGCCTCGCAAGCAATCAACACTTTCATTCATGTACCCAGCATATTGGCGCATGCACCCCCACCTCTCCTCCCCCAAACTAAACCAAACCAAGCCAAGCCAAAAGAAAAAAAAAGCCTTCGCCGTACTTAACCCCCAGCAGTCGCAGGATCTCACCACGCGAGACAGGTGTGCGAATGCTGCACGTCTCCCACAGAGAAACACACAGTGTTGAGCGCATCTCAAAAGCAAAACAGCAAGCACTTTGATCGCATCCTCGTAATAGCGCGTGCAACGCATGTCCCAGTAGCGCGTAAAACGCGTGCCCGAGTTTTTCCTCGAACTTCTCTTGTGAAATCGAGTACGCTTATATAAAAAAAAAAAATCGAAAAAAAAAAATAACGCATTTTCTATTGAACTAAATGTAATTGTCGCGTACGCGATCTGACAATGGCTGGTATATTCGACATCGAGCTCCACGATGGAGACAACGGCGATCAGGAAGAATCCGAGGACGATGATATTATCGAGGTCGCTGAGGTAAATAATCAATTTTATTATTATTATTATTAAATCGAAAGTTTTAAAAGGAAAAGTTACAAAAAAACACGAGGCTTTACGTTGCGCGTGTCAAGGTTACACTAAAAAAAAACTCATCAGTGATCGTTTTCTATTATCTGATTCTTATCCTTCGCAGGGGGAATACGACACTGCTCCCAATGTCAACAATCTCGTAGAGTGAGTAACAATGCTTCAGTCATGATATTTTTAGCCGATTTGACTTAGGATTTAGACCCCGCTCTGTTCATGGGCAAACAACGAGAATAGCGACTTTTGAATACATTGTAACGATGCGATTTGCCACTGCGATTTTGCAGCTCGGAAGATGTTGAGCGAGTACAACTTTCGGAGCAAAATGTCAACCCTGGACAGGAAAAAGTCGGACCGCAGGATTTCGAGTTGTGCAAGATTCTTGGAGAAGGAGGATACGGCAAAGTTTTTCAAGTCCGGAAGGTCTCTGGAAAAGATAAAGGCAGCATCTTTGCTATGAAGGTACATTTGTTGTTGTTTGGAATTATCGGGACGCTTGTCCGCATTGAAATATGATTTTTGGGGACTTTTTTATTTATGTAGTCATTTTTAAATCTATTTGTTTATTTACTTATTTATTTATTGTTTGGTTTGTGGGGAAAATTGTTTTATACTACGAGTTTCCGCAATTAATTATAAATATTTGATTAAGAATATTTCATGTATAAAATATGAACTATCAAACATTTTATGAATAAGGAGAAATAGAGAGCTTAACACAAATTGGAACAATAATAGTTGTTACAATTTTTATTGGTGAGAATTGGAACATGAATAATTGTTACACCTCTTATTAATCAACAGTACAGTTTGACTAACAAAAATTGTAACATTTTTGAATTAACATTCTTGTTACAACGTTAGAAAAGTGTTACAATTATTATTCATCGAGATTGTAATACTAGAAAAATGTAACAATTTTTATTGATCAAAATTGTAACAGTAGAATAATGTCACCCTTTGTATTAATAAAAATTGTGACACTAGAAAAATGTTACAATTTTTATCAGCCTCTTTCTTTCTCTTTGGTCTATCTATTGTTTTTTTAGCATTTCTACTGTAAACGTGATTTAATAATTGTTAATTGTGGTAATTTCGTACTTTTTGTCGAGTTGTCAATTGGTTGAACCAAAATAGAAATTGGGATACCTTTCATTTATTTGGCTCATCCTATTTTTGGTATATTTTTTAAAATGTAGCCATAAACTGGAAAGTTTGGCAAATACCATTTTTTTCTAATGTGTACCGTTTGTAATCCAAATTCAGCACCATTCAGATTTTGATTTGATTTTTTATTTTGCTTTTCCAATTGTTTAAAAAAAGTGAGCAAACAAAAAAAAACATTTTTTCCCGATTGCGCTGAGATGGCGTGCTTTCGCCCCCTGAAAATCGCGAGGAAAATAGCTGATTTCTTACCGCAAGCGGTGCGCATGCGCAGCAGGCGAAAAATCTGAGCAAAACTCCCTAGGGCATCTTGCTCACTTTCTTTGCATAGGTAGTAATTCTCAGCGCGACCACCGCAGCGCTCGCAACAACTGAAAGAGACAGCTCGCTGTTCAACTTGAACCTATTCCTGTCACCATATTCCTATTTCATTCCAGTAAACTACAAAAATCACTACTTATTGCCGATTAGACTACGGTATATTGATAAATGTATGACTTTATTAGTTTCCGGCTATATCTGAAATTGTAAAAAAAAATTATTAATTAAGATGAAAGTCCCTACAGACGTCTGGAGGTTTTTCATTTTTAAATATGAAGATTGTTTTTCTTTTTGAAATTAAAGTTCTGTGTGAAGTCCTTTCGCCCCTGGACCCCCGTATATACATCTATACGTTATGTATATATGTATATACATAACGCGATGAAATAACGTGGTCGCCATTTCAGCGTTGTCGGAAAAAAAAAGTATCGTATGCTACGCGGGAGGAAGCGCGACTTTCAAATCGCGCTCTTTTCTCCCTTGTAGCATGATGTACTATTTATGCAATTTTCTTATTCCATTTCTACTCTGTTTATTTTTCATTTATTAAGTCATTTAGTGAATGTTATAAAATCGCGATATTATTTATGCAGCTTTTAATATTACAATTTTACTCTATGTACTTTTTTTCGGTCTATTTCAGATGAAAATGTATGAGTTGTCGAAATGTTTATATATGTTTCTCGCATTTTATTTTATAGGTGCTGTGCAAGGCATCCATAATCAGCAACCAAAAAGATACGGCTCACACCAAAGCCGAGAGAAACATATTGGAAGCTGTAAAGCATCCTTTTATCGTTAATTTAATTTATGCTTTTCAAACGGGCGGTAAATTGTACTTGATATTGGAGTATTTGTGCGGAGGCGAGTTATTCACGTACTTGGATAGAGAGGGAGTTTTCCTGGAAGAAACAGCATGGTAAATACATATATTTCAATGATATACATACTTTTGATGATCAATAAACTAATTCGCCTCACAATTTTATGGATAATCAATTTTTTTAAATTTGTTCACTTATTTTAACGATTTTCTATAAGCAGTGTCGATTATTATAATGGAGTATGGGAAATATTCATTTCTCAATTGCAGATTTAAACAAATATGCGGATATAATTAAATTGGATAATTTAATTAATTCCTCGCAATGGTTCGAATCTGCTCAAGATTCTGCTTCTGTAAACTTTCGTCAATTTATTTGATAAAGATTTTCGTATAATTGACTTAATAGTTATTAATTTGCAACAATTATCCGAAAAATTATTTAAAAAAACCTTAAATTTTTTAATGAACGCTAAAAAAACGAATCTTGCAAATTTTACGAGAAATTTATTTAGAAAATAAGAATATATGCGCTATACATTCAAGAATAAATAAATAAATGCATGGTTCAAATTTTTTCAATTAATTTCTACCGATTTTATTAAAAACTATTATTTTTCTTGCTGTGATTTAAGAGTAAAAAAAAGAATGTTTATCTGCCCAAAATTCTGTTTCCGTAAACCTCCGCAAATATGTATGAAGATTGATGTTTGTGTGACGTAATTGTTATTTTTTCACAACAACTATGCAGAATTTCCATTCAGAAAAGCTTAGATTTGAAAACAAACGGCGAATAAGAATTTCGTAAAACTTGCGAGATTATTTAAACAACAAGAATATTTCCTCCATACATTGGGAAATAAACGAACAAATATACTGCTTTAATTTTTTTTCGTTGATTTCTATTAATTTTGATTAAAATAATTTTCTTTACCTAAATTCGAAAAAATAATGTTAATGATGAAGAACAATTGGGAGATGGTAATTCTCCATTACTTTGTGAAAGTAAATTGTAAATTAACAAAAAAAATGCTTGTAAATAATTCTATGAGATGATAAAATGAATTGATCGTTTCAGTTTTTATCTGTCCGAGATTATTCTCGCACTTCAGCATCTCCACAAGCAGGGAATAATCTACAGAGATCTGAAGCCGGAAAACATTCTTCTAGACCGCGAAGGTCACGTTAAACTCACGGATTTCGGTCTTTGCAAGGAGCACATACAAGAAGGAACAGTAACGCACACTTTTTGCGGCACCATCGAATATATGTGAGCTACGCGAGTTGTAAAGATAGTCATAAAAGTTGCCGCAAGGCTTTAGCGCGCAAATTGTACGACAACGGCATTTTTATAGGGCCCCGGAAATTTTAACGAGAAGCGGTCACGGAAAAGCCGTCGATTGGTGGAGTCTCGGTGCTTTGATGTACGATATGCTCATTGGAACGGTAAGTTTATTCCTACAATAATTCTTATGAGATTTTTCTACTTTTTTGGCTCGAAAAATCCCAGATTCGGTACGAATTGATTGTGCAAACACTTTTCAACACAGAATGCTAAAACTTTTTATGCCTATACTTATGTTTAGATATTGGAGAAATATCGAAAAAGAATAAAAAGAATATTGAGAAATATGTTAGATTCATTATTAAGGGAAATTCCTGCATTGTTGTTTCGAAAAATTCTCGATTTTGGTAGAATTTATTATGCAAAAAATTTTCAACACCGAATTCTCACATTTTTTATACGCATTTCTAAATATTGGACAACTATTGAACACAAATAAAAAGAATATTGATACATATTTTCGATTGATTCCGTCGATACTAAACATTATGTGAGATTTCTACTTTGTTCAGTTGGAAAATGCTCGATTTTGTCAGAATTTATTAGGTAAAAAATTTTCAATGCAGAATGCCGGATTTTTTAAATACTCATTGTAATTTTCATTGCGAAGGAAAACACATATTTTATTTACACAAAATTACTGCAAGAAGGAAGGAAGAATTTTTTTAAATCACGTTTTTCACATTTACGGAAATGCGAAAAAAAATCCCGGAACTCACAAGAATTATGAAATGCAGCATGATTGAGCATGAGAAACGTTTCCATCGCTTGGACTAGAAAAAATGAACGCAAGAACATTTATCAGTAAATTATGGACTATCAACCTCCAAATTCGTTTTATTTTTACAACACTTTTTTTGGTACACAGAAAAATAAGTTGTGGATATTTTTCAATAATTTTCAAATTTAGTAACGATTACGAATCTGCGAAATTTTAGATCATTTCCGCAAACATGCAAAATGGGATTTTGGAAAAAATGTACCTCCCCATTTCCGTATTAATTTCGATTAAATACGATATACGCGACTTTATTCGGAATAAAGACTTCAACGCTTATAAAAAATGTCACAAATCTGTGTTGAAAAGTTCGTGCATAATAAATTATAACAAAATAAAAATATTCTTTAAAATCCGGTTTCGGTATAATAAAAAATATTTATAGTACAGTATTCTGTCCTTCTTTGATACTTTATTGATATCTAAAAAATTAATGAAGAGCAGTTCTCAATATTCTTTGATAATTCTCGAATATTGATATTCTCGTTTTAATATTTCCAGCCGCCGTTCACCGCCAACGATAGAAAGAAAACAATCGAAAAAATCCTTAAGGGGAAACTGGTACTGCCCCAGTACGTGATCTACGAAGCTAGAGATCTTATCCGCAAATTGTTGAAGGTCCGTTTTTGACGGTGCTCTGCATTTTCACGCTCATTTGAGTCGTTTGTAAATATCTGTAATAATTCACAGAGACAAGTCGCACAACGATTAGGTTCGGGTCCAGAGGACGCTGAGCAGATCATCAACCACAGTTTCTTCAAGTACATCAATTGGCAAGATGTTATCTCGCGAAAACTTGAACCGCCTTTCAAGCCATCTCTTGTACGTATTGTCATTTTTCTTCAAACTTTGATCATAATAATCAGTAATAGTACCAGTTTTTTAAAAATTGGTTTCCAAATGTTTCAATTTTTCTACAAATATTTTTATTTTTCGCTTCCTCATGAAAAAAGCTTTGTTTCGTGAAAAAAAAAAAAAAAATCGAGCTTTTAATGTAAAGACAGTCAGAATTGTCTAAAAAGTCGAAAAAAGTGATCTACAAAAAGTGTGTGTGTGTGTATCCAACCTTGAAAATTTAAACGCTGATAACTCAGGAATCCTTTTAGCTATCGAGCTCAAAGTTGTCACACGAGTAAAGCATCTTTCGCCTTCACGATTTCGGTCAAATTGAATACCAAATAACATTAACAGTACCTGCATATATAAAGAAATATTTAGCAAAATATCGCCATTTTTACACAAGCGCGCGCCTCCTTTTTTACAAAAATTTAAAAAAACCACAAAATTACAATTTCTGCATACATTCTAAAACAAATTGGATCAGTCAAAGATGGATTGCTCTTTCACTTGTGCACAAAATTTTAGCCCAATCGGTTCGAGGGTTCTCGAGTTACAGGTGATTGAAATTTCGAAGCCCTGCACACACACGAAAATAGTTTTGGAGTGATTGAAAAAAAACTTTTTTACTCTATATAACGATTTTCTTTACCACATTTTTACAGAAAAGTGCGGATGACACTTCGCAATTTGACGAGAAATTCACAGCTACGGTACCTGTGGACTCGCCGGTCGAGAGTAATTTGAGTGAGTCTGCGAATATGATATTTCAGGTAAGAGAAAAGTAAAGCAATAATGATATAAATTAGTCGACGAGTAAAGTAGTTTCGGAAGAAGTTTCTTTCAAAATAGTTTCGGAATAATAAGATGGACGATGTACCATTTTACAAATTTTTTAGAAGAGTCAATACATTTTTTAGTGACATCGAAACTGAACATTTTTTAAATGGTCTATTTTTAAAAAATAATCAAGAAATTTCATGAATATTTTAATTTTAATGGAACGTCTTTAAATTTAAAAAAAAAACAAACATCACGCTTTTGAAAAAATTTTAGTTGACAATCATCTTTTGCGAAAATATGTTCTCTCATTTTTAAAAAATATCACAAATTTTCAATGTATTTTCATGTCGCGATCGACAGTAATTTGAAAGACCATTTAATGTTTAAAGGGCTTTACATTTTTCATAGAAGTCATTACACTTTTTGAAGACATTGCATTGTAAATTTCCAATTAAAAAAAGGCTTTTGCAATTTTTGAAGGCATTTTGCTCCTTTAAAAAAATTAAAAAAGGCCCGTTGAGCTTTTCGAGGACATTTTTGTCCATCATATAAATTGTCCGAACAAACCGTGATGCTTTTTGAAAAAAATTTCTCTGGAAATCATATTTTATGAAGAAATATGTTTTCACATTTGAAAAATACCACAAATTCTCGCTGTATTTTTATCTGGCGGTCGACAGCAATTAGAAAAAGCGTTTTATATTTGAAGGGTTTCACCTACGTGGCGCCGAGCGTTCTGGAGGATTTTTACAGTCAGCCAAAGGTCGTAAGCTCAAGGAGTCCCCGTCGCGGACTTTTAAGCACAAGTCATAGCTCGAGTCGCCATGGTTTTTCTCCGCGGAATCTCGACTTCAGCAGTCGTCTTCCGGCCCCGCTTTTTCAGCATCACCAGCCGCAGCAACATCATAGGTAAAATAATTAATGAAATTTTTTTTAAATCACATATTACATAAATTTCACTGATTTTTATGCGGTTAACGCATTAATAATTAACCCTTTTTCCCGTAGAAGCAAAAATATTTTGTGTTCAAACGTTGGCCACTGTTCTTCAACAAATTAGATACAAAAACGTAAAATGAATTACACGTTTAAGAATACACGTTTTTTGTATTGACGAGGAAACGCGTTTTACTTCCATGAAATTAAAATACATCATACATTTCAAATGTAATTCCACAGCTTGTCATTTTTTTTCTATCAACCTATTTGGAAATAACAATTTCTTATTATTTGCCTTATTATTTTTTATTACCTTTCTTTATGATGAATCCGAAATTTATAGGAATACTTTGCAAGGGAACCAAATTTTTTTTTATTGCATCGCTCTACGCTTTTTAAAATTTTAAATGGATTATAAAGCTTCGTTCGCGCTTTTCGAAAAATTATTTCAATTTTTCTCTTCGCTTTTTTTTAAACTCATTGAAATGCGTTATTTACAAAAATGGAATAAAATGTATTGAACGTAGTCTTGCAACAGACGGAAGATAAGTAGCAAATAAGGTGAAAAATCTTATGTTGCATAATGAAATAAATGTTTCGTTGGTTGCATTAAATATTTTTTTTTTGCGCTTGGTAAAATAATAATTGTGATCATTCTTACAAGCAGGTTCCATCCGCTGGGTCACAATAGTATGGAGGACACGGAGATGATGGACGTCGGGCAGTTGGCCGGTCATTTATAGTCTGATCGTCGCATTGAGCACGAATTTGTGAGGAGTTGCCGGGTTTGCATGAAACACGTTAACACAGAGACAAAAACAGCCCCTTTTCCTCGTAGTTTATTACGACTTCGGGGGTTGCGCGGGGCAGAGGTATACCTATTTTATTAAGGGCAGGGTAAACATATTTCGAGCAAAACGAAAGCGTCATTTTTTTTTTCTTATCCTTGAAAAAAATCGCACAAAAAAATCCATCGCCTCGAATATGTTGAACAATGTTGTGAACGTTGAAAAAAATCCGCAGTTCTTAATAGTAAAAATTGTGGAAGAGATGTTATTTTTCGCAATATGACTTTTTTCATATTTTCTATTTTGCGAAAAATTTATTTTCTTCCACAATTTTTTACATATGGAACTGAGCATTTTTGTACATGATTGAAACAATGTTTTGTAACAATTGAGTGCGCGGGATTTTCGAAACAATTTTCTTTACGGATAAAGAAAAAGGATTACGCCTTTTTGCCTGAGATTGTTGCACACTTAACATATTGTCTTTTGATTATACGCGATTTCGAAGGAAAAAGCGGTAAATAGAGAGGCTTTAAGCAGGAGCGCACCACTGCCGCGCTGAGAGTACATAAAAGGCCCGGCGGCTACCATCTAGTTAATTAATTCACACTAATTTAAGCTCAGGAGAAAAATTATGAGATACAGAAAAAGGGGAAGAAAAATGGAAACAAAATTATAGTGACGTGATTGTCGAGTTAAGTCGAATAAAAAGAGAACCACGTGGGTCATAGGTAGGATAAATCGCGACGTTCGACAACACAAAAGAAGCATAATTTTTGAAAAATAAAATTATGAGAAACATGCAAAAGTTTTGCAAAAGAGAAGCAAATCTTTCGAATAACAAGCATAACTTTTGAAGAAGGAGAAACAATCATGAAGTATATGCAAAACTTCCAACAACGAAGCAAATCTTTCGAAAAAGAACAAAGCTTTCGAATAAGAAGCATAACTTTTGAAAAAGAAGAAAAAATTATGAAAAACATCCGAAACTTCCAAAAGCGAAGCATAACTTTTGAAGAAGAAGCAATATTTTAAAAAAGGAGCAAAACTTTTGACGAAGCAAAATTCTGAAAAAGCAACAATACTTTTGAGAAAGATGCAATCCTTTCGGAAATGGAGCTAAACTTTTGAAAAATAAACAAATCTTTTTGGAAAGAAGGAAAACTTTCGAGAAAGCAGAAAATTTTTCAAAAGAAAAGCGTATCTTTCAACAAAGAAGCAAAACTTTTGAAAGAGAAGTGAATCTTTCGAAAAAGAAAAAAAATCTTTCAAAAAACGAAGCATATCTTTCAAAAATGAAGCAAATCTTTCAAAGGAGAAGCGAATCCTTCGAAAAAAAGCGAATCTTTTAAAAGAAAAGCGTATCTTGTTACAAAGAAGCAAATCTTTTGAAAGAGAAACGAATTTAAAACAACAACAAAAAGGTATCTCCCGAAATAGAAGGAAAAGTTGAGGAAAAAGCGAATCATTCGAAAAGGAAGCTAATCTCTTGAAGAACAAGCAGAAAAAACCGTCGAAGGCCTACCGCGATCGCACTAGCCGAAATCGTTTATTATCGTGTTACAATAGTGGGTAAATAGCAGCGACGAGAAGACAGACAACATTGTATATTCTTTCGTTCCATTGTGTAAATAATAACTGCGCGAGCGGCCCGTGAGAGAGAGCCACTCGAGATTAACAATATATTGTGCAATTCACGACGTTTCTCGCGTTTACTTTTCGTCGATTTTCCTGTTCGCGATGTTGTAGAAGAAGAGAGAAAAACGAGAAAGAGGGAGAGAGAGAGAAGAATGAATTAATACGATGAGCGACAGCGAAAAAAATCGACGATCGTGAGCCAAAGTGATGGATATTCAAACAACAACCAACACCACCACAGATTTCAAACTGCCCAAGTGTTCACCGCAACCATAGCCGGCTAGTATTACCTCTAACATAGGAAACACATTATAAATATAAATAAATATAGATATATAAATAAATTATATATATATATATATATCTATATACATAAAGATATGTAAATATAAGGCGGTTCACACGAACGCTCAAAAGCTCGAGGCTCTCCGATATTTTCTTTACTTCGCCACCACTCAACGTTTGATGAAAGGCGAATATGCAATTTTTTTCAAATTTTTATGTATTTGAGATACGATTAAATTTCAAAAAGGTCGATTTTTTTTTCTAAATTTCTGGATTTTGGAAAGTGTGGCATTTAAAAGAAAAGTATAATAGCTAAAAGATGTTATTTTGAATGAAGAGACTTTTTGTTTTAGATTAACAAAACTAAGATCGTGAAATATCCTTAAAAATAGACGATTTAATTTTTTTATCCAATTATGTCACGATTGAAAAATCTGAAATTTTTACATAAGCCCGAGTTTTGACGCTACGAATTGTTTTATGTGGATTATGAAAAGTTTCATAAGCTATTTATTTTTTTTCCAAACTTTTCATACATGAAATAATTCGTAGTGTCGAAAGTTGGGCTCGGTGCTTTGAGCATGAGAAAATTATGTGAAAATTTCAGATTTTTCAAAACGTTACATGGACGAACAAATTCAATGGTCTATTATTAAGATGGATGACGACCCTCAGAGTCAAAACAGTGCTATGATTTCGTAAACGATTTTTAAAAGTTGAATGCATGAAATAACAATAGTAGAAGGTGATTTGTATTAAAGGAAGTATACTCGACCCACTGAAACATTAATGGTGACGAATTTGCATAAAGATTAACTGAGCTCAAAGTATAATCATTAATTCGTTATCGATTGAGGTTAGTGACGGCTTATTTTCTCTCTCAAAAAATACTCTACGAATTGACAGTCACGATATTTCATAGTGTTCATAGTTTAATAATTATAGTCTGTTGTTTATGAAAGTATTTTCGATTTTGTTAAACAACAGGCTATATTTCTTGAACGATCGATATTACGAAATATCTAGACGGGCAATTCGTAAAGTATCTTTTAAGAAACAGAATGAGCTATCACTCAGTGTAATCGGTGAAGAATTACAGATGATATTCGGAAAAAACCAAATTCAGTGTTCCACTGAAAAGAAAATTTAATCGGTTAATCTTTACGCAAATTCGTCACTATTGATCTTTCTCTGGATTAAGTATACATGCTTCGATTCAAATCACGCGTCATTATAGTTTTCCAATGCATTAAACTTTAAAGAATCGGTTATGAAACCTCAGCACTGATTTGACTTCGATAGTCGTCACTGAGTCTTCTTAAGGATATCTCATGCGAACTTACTTTGTTAAATTTAAGAAATTTTCTATCCAATGTCCATTCAAAACAACAACTTCTAGCTTACATATATTTTTTTGATTATTCTACGTTTTCCAAGACAACGGCCATTTGAAAAAGAGCCGACTTTGCAAAAATTCAATTGCATTCTCAACACTTTTATAGATAGAATTTTCAAACTATTGGAAAGGTTCGGCCTTGTGAGCGTTTCAATTCGCGCGGAACGCCTCATACATATTATATATATATATATATATATATATATATATAAATAGATAAATATATATTATAAATAAATAATATACTATACACTATCGTAGGCTTTAAGATTGTAACGTTTACGGTTAAATATCGTGTTGTTGATTCGATGCATCGAGGGTGAGATAAATGAAAAAATGACAGAGATATAACGATTGTCAAGTATATTTGAAAACGTGCCAGATTTTCGCCCCCACCGTTTACGTTGCTATTCTCAAAATGCATGGGCTTCTTGAATTTTTCGGTCCTTCGTGCGGAAAAATGCACTTTTCGCAATGTGTGAAAAAAAAACACATTTTGGCCATGAGTGAAAAACTACAATTTTCGCAATGTGTGAAAACTACACTATTTGCAATGTGTGGAGAACTGAACTTCTAGCAAAGTGTGAAACAGTGCAGTTTTCGCAATGTGTGAAAAATACAGTTTTCCGACGATGTACTGAAAAAGTACACTCGAAAAAAAAGGTTTTCTACCTAGTATCGAAATGTACTACTTCTGGAGTTTAAACCTCGAATTTAGACGATTGTTAGCTTGGAAATGCGCTCGATTAGCGACTTTTGGGATTTACGTTTATCCTCTCTCTTGCATGTTAACAATGAAATCTAATATCGTCTTGTCGGCTTTTAGATCCTTTTATTATCTTTCGTGTAAATACGTATATTTGATCATGGGTGAAGTCATGAAATAAAAAGAAAAACAAGTAACAAACGAGAGTTTTAATGCATCGTAAACCTCTTTACGACTTTTATTTACTGAATTATTTATTATCCGATCAATCAACGCGTTCAGAAATTTTCAAAGTTAATTTATGAACTCAATGTATTGAAAGTGACGAAAAAAATCCTTAGAAAAATAATAATTCTCACTAAAACGAAAACGCGTCAGTCTTTTGCTCGACTGTTTGAGTCGCTATTCCTAAAATGACTACAGTTAACTCAT
Organism: Tromatobia lineatoria; assembly: GCA_949699805.1. Taxonomy (NCBI): domain Eukaryota; kingdom Metazoa; phylum Arthropoda; class Insecta; order Hymenoptera; family Ichneumonidae; genus Tromatobia; species Tromatobia lineatoria. The sequence goes on from OX453038.1 coordinate 6,936,823, forward strand.
AAATTTGTTTTCAGCATACCGTGCAGAAAAATACACTTTTCGTAAACCGTGAAACATGATTTTTTTCGTCCAAATTATTATCTAATTAATCAACGCATTCAGAATGCTACAGAGCGAATTTATTAACTCAATGAATTAATGGTAACAAAAATCCTCCGAAATTTACGAAAAATGACGATTTGCAATAATTAGAAAAAAAAAACGCCACTGTTTCGCTTTCCTGTTTTTTTAGCTACTCGAAAAATAGATGGCGTTGCTTCTAAATTTTTTCAGTCTCCTCGAATTCTGCCAAAATTGAGCTCTCAAAATCCGTTTAATTGTTATCCACATTCAAAATTTACGTTTATTCTATTTTTGTATATTAACGAATGAATCTAACATCATGAATAACTGTTCGATTTTAGATACGTTTATTATCTTTCGTATAAATAGAAATAATCGATATTCGGTAACGTAATAAAAGTAAAACAAATTGACTTAGAAAAACGAGATTTCATGTACAACGTTATTTACGATTGAGACTTATAAGCGACTTTTATTTACAGAGAACATGATTATAACATAGATAAACGAGCAACAAATTTTACAGAATTAATCTATGAACGCCGGCTTCGTTTTTCGTGGCGTTTTCGTCGTTTTTCGTCGTCGGATTCGTCGGATCTTCGTTTTCGCGAATCTCGGCCACGATGATTTTCCTTTTCGTCTCTGTGTCTTCCTTCGTTCTTTTCGCGTCTGTCGCGATCCTCTTCTCTCCTTGATCTTGATTTTCCGTCCCTCGATTTTCGTTCTTCTTTAGACTTTCCAGATTTCTCTAAATCTTCGATAGACTCTTTTTTAATATTTTGCTTCTTCTTGGACTTTCTCTTCCGCTTTTCCTCGCCAGAATTTGAACTTTCAGAATCGCTGCTGCTGCTACTGCTGCTATCGCTCGCTGCTCTTTTTTTCTCCTTCTTTCTTTTGACTTTCTTCCCTTTTCTTTCCAGTTTCTGCAATTTTCTGAAATTTCGAAATAAAGATTAATACACGAATATTTTTTTGCTTAGAAATGAAAAAAGTGGAGTAGTTTATTTTTAATTCGTACTTTAAAAGCTTTTTCTTGTCTTTCTTCGACAGCGACTTGAAGAATGTTACTTCAGGCTGCTCTTCGTCTTCATCTCCGGAAACCATTAGATCTTCGTGCTCAGGCACTCGCAAATGTTGCTGGGCGTCAAGTGCTGATCTACAAAATAAAAGTATGTTAATTTAGCTTCGAATTTTGAGCTTGGGGGCCTTAAAAAGTTGGTCACTCATTGAAGAACTTTACGGAATATTAAAAAAAAAATAAACCAGATCCCAACAAATGGAATTTTCGAATAGAAAAAAAAACGGAATATTAAAACTAAAATTTTAGAAAAGACAGAAGTAACCAAAAAATTTTACGAAAAAAGTATAGAAAACCGAAATTGTAGAACAGAAAATAGAAAAAACATTTTAGAAAAGTAGAAAGTAGATAAAAAATTTGAGGAAAGCAACTGAACATCGAAAAAATACATTTCGAAGGAAAAACAGGCAAAAACAATTTAAAAATTAGACATGAAATGTAGAATTTAGATTTTCGTTGAAACTGTAAAAACAACGACTAAAACTTTCTCGAGTTGCAGCAGATATTGTACTATATTCGTTGTATTATATTTCATTATTTTTTCGCTGCATTAACTGCTAATAATCAATTCTTTAACGACAAACTTAAAGAATAGCAATTGAAAGTGCAAAAGAATAAAGATGATATGCTACAGAATACAAGAAAAACTTACTTTTTGAGTGCCAAACCGTCGTCTCTCATTTGCTGGACCAAAGTAAGTGCATCTGGTGCTTCCGGCGTTTGTGAATTACCACTGGCCATAACAACGCTCATGGCCTGACTGTAAAGTGGACATTCTTTGTCTGAAAAAACATGACAATTGATTAAATATATTTCCATTTGAAAAGTCATGTTTTTCAAAATAAAAGCAAAAAAATAAAAGCTTCATAAACATTTTCACTCAATAATGAAATAAAATTGAAACTTTTCATTAATAAAAAGACTTTAAAAATACTTTTTTTATTTTCGGAATAAAAATTCACAGCATTATATTGCTACAAAAACAGCAGAATAATTGGTTGTAATCAACATTATAAAATATATAATAAAGCTTTTAATCAAATGGAACAACTCGAGTCTTCAATTGTCTAAACAACTAATATTTACCTGTATTTATGTGACCCCACTTGTGACATTTGATGCAACGAACGTTTCTGACTTGAATACCGAAAGGTTGATCTCGAATTTCACTATCGCCTTTGCAATAACTTTCTCTGGGTGCGTTGTATTTTCTTTGCCACTCAAATTTGTACTCTGGTTCGTTGTCTTCCTTCTCTCGTTCTTTTTTTGCACCCGGTGGGGGTTCGTACATAAAATTTACACTCAATTTATCCTTGCTCTCTTTGCTCAGTAAAGCTCTGCAATTAATATTAATATTTGGTTATATGATTTATTAACATTCACAAATAGATAATGTATGAATAATTATGAGGTATTTTGGGCGAACCCGTTAACATGGTTTACAATTTTTCAACAAAAAATGCAATTGTTCTCAATCTAAAATTTATTTAAAAAATACTACAATACGCAACAGAATTTCCAGTCTATGTGCCAAAGTTGAGAAATCATTGTTGCAATTTTTTCGTTTGCTTTTTGGAAGGTTTTTAAAAAATGAATACATTAAACAAAATCTTTGCGAATACTGTTTTGAAAATTACTAATGGATGCGATACATATTATTTATGATACATTTCATGCCAATTTGACCAATGACTGAACTTTACTAAACCCAATATGATTTGTGATTTTTCCTATCATTCTTATTACATATAAAACAATGAATGTGTCAAATTTTGCAATTTTTTTGTTGGTTTTTTTCATTCGTAAATATTTAAAGTTAATGCAAAATAAAGGAATTAAATTATATATATATATATATATATATATATATATATAATCATCAAATCCAACAACAAAGATGAAAAAAAAAAATAGAAGTTTAACGATTTAGCTAAATAGTTCTTTGTAACTAAAGACACATTCGATATTGTTTGATGTTGAAGTGCAACAAAATCGGTAAAACCGATAAGTTTTTATAGAATGTTGAATTTAAAAAAAAGTTCACACCATTCCTCCATTGTAACTTTTACAAGACTTAAGATAGCGAGCTCAAATTTTAAATGTGAATGAAAAAAGATTTAGCTATTATATAAGTACAATGCAGTGGCGAATGGTGTGACATTTTAGATTTTATGGAGTATTAAATTATTTTCAACAGTATACGTTATCACATTTACTTTCGGAAACGCTCGAATAATAACAAAATAACAGTATAACAAAATAGAAAAAGGAATTTACACCATATTACTTTATCTAACTAAAACAAAGATGCTAAGTAGAACCTTGCAAATTGTTTTCTAATTATTTTTCGCTCTTACTTGACTTAACAACGTAAAGTACTTTAAGCAATTTATTTTGCCCATTTCGCTTTTAAAAAAGAATTATGCGACTACAAGTTGCAGCAGACACAAAAATAGAAAACATAACCTCAAAACTCTCTGATTATGGTACTTGAGTCTAAGTACTCAAAGTACTTGATACTTGAAGTACTTTGCCTAGTTCTACTTTTAAACAAGAATTATGCGACTACAAGCCGCAGCAAACGAAAAACTAAGAAACATAACCTCAAAACTCACTTATTATTATGCAAATCCTGTTCCTTTTCGTACTGCACTCTCAATTCCTCCTGTTTCTTTTTATAAGCATCAGCCTGCTGTTCTGCCATCCATACCTGCCAAAATATAATTGTTAATCACAAAATAAGGTTATTTTTTTTGGTATACTGCGAAATACAACGACACATTTGTGTACGTCTGACAGCGATTGACTTACTCGCTTAAGATTGTCTCTCGACGCCGGATGGAAGAATTTTTTGCACATGTAATTATTGAAACCTTTGCCCATCGTGAAGCTTTAGTTTTGGCACTTGCTGAACGATAATAAAAACGGAAAACGCGTTTTTTTTCACTTCGACTCTGAGCGACGGCTAAAAGTTTACTACGCCATTTATTTTTACGCGCACTCATACACTCACTAATAATAAGCAACGTCGACCGGACGATGGTCATTTCCGGTTTTTTTCCCCTTCTTTTTTCGATTTCAAACGATTTTTCCGGTTTTGGCGGGTGAATAAACTTGCGTTTTCATTTAGTTTATGATGAGGCATCATTTTTTTAGGCATTTGAGGAGTTTTTAGGAAAAAAGAAAATGCCAATGTCGTTCGCTTGATCTACTTTTTTCCCCCTCTTTTCCTTCAGATGCTTATCAATGTTCGAACGTCATTTTTGTTTAGATTGCATTAGACTGCGATTTCTTTGGCAGTAAGTACAGACGATACTTAAGTTTTTCGAGAGTTATAGAAAAAATTGGTGGAATTGATACATAACGAAATGTAAGTTTTATTTTCAATGTCACTAATTAATAAATAATGTTTATGAATAAGATAAATACGATAATTTTTTTTTGGTTTTTTTTTTTCAGAAATGTATATTAAGTTTTTATATATGTGTATATATAAATATGGGAAAATCCACGCCGTTTTGACCAGGATTTGACCTTGACCTCGAACTCCCTGATTCGGTTTTTAATTTTTTGAAGGCTTAGTTGGACCCTCAAATGCGCAATTTTTTTTTCAAATATTGCATTTATTTGATGCAAAAATGCATATTACAGGTCAGAAAATGTAGAGCAAAAATTTGTCAAACGTGGTTTTTGCATAATTTTAATTCCAAAGAGTGTTTACAATTTAAGCATACTAATTTTTAGCAATCAAAAAACGTTGTCATTGTCAAGCACTTAACTGGAGGCAGTAAGAGAAAATTACTAATATTTTTAGTTAAGGCCTATTAATTCTATGAGATGGAAATATTTTTTATCGTATTTCTCACAAAATATTGTCCCTTATGACTATTTTTTCTGCATTGTAATTATGAAAAATTGAATACAAATTAAATAATTGAATGAAATATTTGAGATACTCATTTTTAACACCTCTCACATTCTTAGTGTAAAGTATTGAAATTCTGATTAACTAAAACTGTTGATTGAATTCTATGTGTAAAGCATTTTCAGAAATCTTGTTGCAAATATTTCCCCTTCAATAAAAAACAATTGAATCTACTTTTTTATTTTGTAGATAACAAGATGACTTCTCGAGAGAACTGGACAGATGATTCTGTGCAATTGCCAGAAACCGCCTGTGACACGATCTTTTCAAGATTCAGACCCGAGGAAGTTTTCTGTAAAACTTGCCGGGAGAATTTTCCATCGGATCAAATAAAAAAGCACTTCAATCGTTCGCACCCAGCCAACAAAATATGCAAAGACTGCAAGGGGAAGGAATTTTCCTACATCAGATTCAAAATTGGTGCTGATGGTCATAAAGTATCAAAGGAGGAACAGTATCACAATTGCAAATAACATAATTGATGACATGGAATGAAGTACATGACTTACATAATAATATCCACGTTTCTAACCATTTCCAAAATTGGTGACCAAAAAAAAATTTCAACTGATTGAAAAATGAAGATACAATTTCCAAGAAAAATGTTTGAAAGGAATTTTAAAAATCAGTTTTCGTCTTCTTAGATAATATTTATCTGTGCAAATTAGGGAAAAATTATGAATTTTGTGTGCAGATTTTTGGGATCATCTGAGTTATTATTAGCAACTAGAAATAATAAAATGGGTATAAATATGTACCTTGAATAGAAACCTGCACATCTCTATCTACTTTTGAAACAGGCAAAAAATTGTCGACTATACAATTGAAAGAAGATTGAGAAAAGATGATGTAATGAAAAAGGAGGATACAATTCCAATGAAAAGAAATTTATTTGTCAAAGGAATTTAAAAAATCGGTGCTCGTAGTTTTAGATAAATTTCAACTGCGTAAATTAGAAGGAAAATATGAATTTGCGTTTACAGTTTTAGGATGATCTAAGTTATTTTTTGCATTTTTCGGATTTTGAACGTGATACAATACTTTTTTTTTTTAACTTAAGCATGTTTATTTTCTCTTATATATTGTAAAATATATTTTTATGAAAATCTCGCTTCCTCCAGAATCCTTAGTACATTTCAATGAAGAAGTACATAACAACGTCGAAACTAATTCGATAATTATAATATAAAGGAAAAAAATTACTCACGATAAGTTGTAATTTTTAACAATGTAAATCTTATTTTTAATAAATGACTTTTTACATAGAAGCGTTAATTCCATTTTTTGTAATTTTTGAGAGTTATAACAAATAATTATGTTGAATCCGTTACTCTAACAATAAGTGTAAAAAAAGAAAAAAATTTCCTTTTTTTCTCTCTTTGTGTTTATCAACTACAGAACGTCAATTTTTGTCCCATGAATATTGAACATCGGTATTAATCTACACAATTTTACGTATTCGAACAAACATGATATTTCGAAAACATCTTAATTCATTAAAATCTTGAATATATTTAAATTTCGCGCGCCGACACAACTTCATTAAAAAAGACAAGGACGAAATGTGGCCATTTCCGGTCATTTTTTTACTCATTTTTACTTCGATTCAAACAATTTTCGAGACTTCAGATAATGACGAAAATTTTCCTGTGATTTAATTGTTGATAACTAATGATTTGTTTGCGGCAGCAATAAATACGGGGCAAAAGAAGTACAACCGAATGTTATTCGCTTGATCTACGACTTATTTTTTCCCTCTCTTGTCTTCCTTCTCTGTTTATCAACGTTCGAACGTCAATTTTTGTTTTGATTGTAAAATATATACTCAGTGACAAGTGACAACGATACTTAACTGGGCATCTGCCCTGTTGAATGTTTATGAAGATCTGAGCTTAGAAACTGACAAAGAAATCCGTAGTTAACAATAGAAAACTAAACGTGAGTTTGTTTTGCCTCTTAACAAGCTCATAATTTAACAGCAGCTGTTGCATATATTTTTTTCTTTAAAGATCCAAAAACTGGAGCAAGTTTTTAAGAGTTAGGAGGTGATCAACATTTTGTGGTGACTTTAATTGGCGTTAATTAGTGAATCTTGCAACAATTTTTGGATCGTTAACAAAAAGTGAGAGTTTGTTGTTGGATTTACTTTTTTTTTTGCTCTTTGTAAATTATTGTCATTTTTTATTCAGGTTGCAACAAATTTTTACTGGGCTTAGCAAAAAAATAAATGGGATTGGAATAAGATCTACGACTAAGAAAAATTTACTGAGTAATTTGATGTGCACAATAAAGAATAAATTGTCGGTTTAATTTACATTGAATTTTAAGGTTAAGCCTTACAATTTCATAACCATTTTTGATATGTTGGAGTAATGGAGAAAATTGGACTCTTCATTTTTTTTAATTGAATGAATTGTCAGATTTAGTCGTAAATGGATAATCAATTTTTATTTAACAAAATAAAAATATCCATAGATGAAAAATTAAGGAGTTAGTTTGTCAAGAATAAAATTTGTTTTATCATTCACCACTTTACTTTTTGACCATTTCATTTTTTGATAATTTTTACCTTTTGACCGTTTTATCTTTTGATTAGTTTACCTTCTGACCATATTATTTTTTGACTATTCGACCTTTTACCATTTGACCTTTACCATTTTGACCATTTGACCTTTAATATTTTGACCACTTTACCATTTGACCTTTTGACTATTCTACCATTTGACATTTTACCTTTTGACTATTTCACGATTTGATGTTTCACCTTTTGACCATTTCACCATTTGACGTTTTACCTTTTGACCATTTCATCATTTGAGCTTTTGACTATTTTACCTTTTGACCATTTGACCTTTTGACTATTTTACCATTTGACCTTTTGACTATTTCACCATTTGACTTTTTGACCATTTAACAAATTTACTATTTACCATTTTTATTTTAAAACAGTATCTGAAAATAAAAACAAGTTTGAATCAACATTATTTAAACATGTAATTTTCGTGTGGTATTTATTCCAAGGAATGTGTGAAATTTGAGCAAACTAATTGTTAGCAACCAAAAAAGATCTTCCTTGTTAAAGAGTTTATTAGGGGCATTTTGTTTATATTCTAATGTTTTGCGATCATTCCAGCGACACACTCATGCAAAAATGCATCCAAAATCACGCATGACTGTTATGCTCCGCAGATAATAAAAATGTCTACTCGACAGAACAAGGAAACCATATCCACGTCGCAGGATCGCACTTTTCCCGATTCCGTGCATCAAAGACTCAGACACGAAAACGTTTCCTGTTTAACTTGCCGGGAAAGTTTTCCCTCCACTCAGATAGAAGAGCATTTCAATCGTTCGCACCCTTCAAACGATATTTGCGTCTATTGCAAGGGTAAAAAGTTTTCCTACACGCGGTTCAAAATCGACGCGGATGGCAATGAAATTGCAAAGGAAGAGCCTTATCACAGTTGCAGAGTACGTAATTGATCGAAAGATATTTATTCCTGAAGCACTTTCTACAAAATTCCATGGAAATACGAAATTTTATATAAAAAACGGATCCAAAAACGGAAATTTTGATTCATTAATTTGAAATTTCCACCAAGTTGTATGGATATTAGAACATTTTGTATAAAATGTGATGAAAATTTGCAATTTTCTATAAAATCCTATAGAAGTTACAAATTTAGCATAAAAATTTGTAAGTTTCTATAAAATTCTGTGAAAATAAGAAATTTTTATATAAAAATTTGTAAGTTTCTACGAAATTCTGTGATAATCAGGAATTTATTTTTAAAAAAATTATAAAAAAATTTGTAATTTTCTACAAAATTTCATGAAAATGAGAAAATTTTATACAAGAATTACATTTTTTTACAACATCCTATGAAAGTTAGGAAATTACATATAAGAATTTGTAATTCCCACATAATGATTTTCTAAAAATTCCGATTAAAATTAGAAAATTCAATATAAAAAATTGTAATTAATCACAGTTGCAGAGTACGTAATTCATCGGAAGATATTCATTCATAAAGACCCGATGATGTGATTCGAGCAAAACCGTGGATATTCGTATCCACTGCTAAAAAAGGAGGGAATCTCTTGGTATAAAATTAAGAGAATTGAGAAAAGAGGATATCATCTGAATGGCACAATTCCATGACAACACGGTTTTTTTTTAAAATAAAAAACATCGATATTTTTAGATAATTTTTATTCGTGTAGATTACGAGAAAAATATGAATTTTGTGTCCGGAATGAACTAAGTTATTCTTAGCATTCTCCGGACTTTAAACGTCGATACGATAAATGTTATTTTTCTGAATCTGGACGATGCTTATTTTCTTCTTACATATTGTAAAATATATTTTTATACAAATCCAGCCTCCCTCAGGATCCTTTGTACATCGTAGCAAACAAGCACAGAACAACGTCGAGATCAATTCGTTTTTTTGTTGCTTTTTTTCATAGAGACTTTTTAAAAACAATTCGAGTCAATGAAGTCGCGTTTGAAATGCAGAAAGTGTTTGATATAAGAGACGTTCTCTGTTAATCGAGCCATTTTTTTCTGCACTCGGATCTGTTCCACATTTGGCCATATTTTATTGTAATTTAAAGACAGTCAATGTAATTTTGTTTAAATTCGTCGTAGTATTTCGTTAAATTCAATTTCTAGAACTGTAATTTAAAAATGTTAATTAAAAAGTTGTGTAAAAATACAATTTCTGGTCAGCAATTTTTTTCTGTGCTGCTGAAATATGTTTAATTTGTTGGAAAAGAATTTTGTAAAGTTGAATTTGAAAATCTAAAAAAATCTGACAACGTCACCAAATCGTAGACCAGATCCCAAAGGACGATAAAAATGTATGTTTGACACAGAATGTCTCATAAGTAAATTGTTCCATTCGTTCACCGGTTATTAATGAATCAATAATTCATTAATACATAAACTGTCTAATAATTAATAGTCATCGATTTTTCTTACAATAATATTTTTCATTTACCTATTCAACTCCTTTGCGGTCCAACCAGACAAAAAGGATGGACGATATTCGAATAAAACATTTATTCCGAGTACTTTTCGATATTAATAAATGTAAATAACGTTTGAAACAAAAAATACGATTTTTCTAAGATTAGTTACTTTCAATTCATTTCTATTGTTTAAGAAAACTTTGATAATTATTTTATCTTATGCTTATCGTTATTCAGAGCGAAAAGTATATCGAATAAGGTCTTATTCGAATATTACTCATTTCTCGGTGGACATTTCGTTAGTTTCGTGCATAAATATTAAGCTTTGTTCGCTAACCTTGAGAAATAAAGAAATTAGACTAGCGAATTATCGTGAATGGCAATTGAAGGAAAAAAACGGTTACGTTATCAGTCGATTGGCGGTGAAAAACGTGATAACTCCTGGTAAATAATTACTCAGCTAAAAACCGGACTTTTGGCAAATCTATCTTGTAATACTGAACGCTAAAGCATGTATTTTAACTGCAGCTATAATCCTAATATCCTAGAGTTAATATGTGCAGCTGAGAGACCGATAACAATTGGAAAAAATTCGCTGATACATGGCAGTAGCTCGAGTGTCAAATGACTAGGTACTAAAACGCTCTCGTAATATTTTCATATCACTCGTAGCTCATAATCACACGTTGCTCGCCAATCGAGCCATATTTCTCCAACGAACGCGACTTTTGGTTTTTTTTCTTTGGTCTTCACTCCAAACACCGATTTTTGAGGAACGCCTTCAGTTTCGTCGGGTAATCGGTCATCACTCCCGTTGCCCCGAGATCGAACGCCTTTTCAAATTCTTCGTCTTTGTTTAACACCCAAAAGTACACCTGGAACATCCGTTTTCAATAAATGCTAAGCTGGAAAATTTTTTTAGACTTTAGTTCTGTTTTATATGACGAGAAAACTGTCTTACATTTTTGTTATGGTATATTTAATATACGAGTGGGATGTAAAGTTACGATACTTTCTACAAAATTCTATTAAGATTTGGAAATGTGATATAAATATTTGGAATTTTCTACAATATTTTATTAAAGTTGGAAAATTTAATATAAAAATCTTATGAAAGTTGAGAAATTTGATATTAAAATTGGGAGTTTTTTTTACAAAATCCTATAAAAGTTGGGAAATTGAATATAGCAATTTGTAGTTCTCTACGAAATCTTATGAGAATTAGAAAATCCAATATAGAAATTCCAATTTCCCACAAATTCTTATGAAAGTTAGGAAATTTGATACAAAAATGTTGGATTTTCTACATAATCCTATAAAAATCAGAAAACTTGATACAATAAATTAAAAATAAGTTTTAACATTCAATGGAAATTAGAAAATTTTATATAAACATGTGAATTTCTACAAAATCCTGTGGAAATTAGGAATCTAATATAAAAATTTGCAAATTTACACAAAATCTTATGAAAGTTAGGAATCTTTATTTTTTATTTTTTTTGTTTTCTACAACTACTATGAAAAATACAAAGTTCAATATAAAATTGTGATGTTCTACACAAATCTATGAAAATCAGGAAATGTGCTAGAAACATTTCGAATTTTACAGCAGGCTTAATTATTTAATATATTGAGATTAAATACATTCGTTGATAAATAAAGTTGTAGTTAATGTTTTAAAGAGTCTTATCTAGTTTCAAGGAGAAACTCCGAGTATTGCGCACTTACGTGTATGCCCCGCGCTTGTAAGTGATTGAACAAACATGGTCTCATGAGTAATACGTTGATCGTTCGACAAACGAGTTTCTCCAAAGGCAAAAACGTCGGCGTCGGTCCACCTTTCCGTCTGAGTGAACATATGCTTCAGTTTTGAAGTTTCGTGGATTCAGGGATGACGAAGGGTTAAAATGTAAATGACAATGTAAAATGAAAACGGAAAATGAAGCCCGCATTAATCATACATCCCCAAACAATGAATGAACAAATATTTTCGTAAAAAATCAACGTTTTTGTAGATACTTAGAACATTAATTTTGTACAATAAAAAAATCGGTTATTTAAAAACAAGATTAAGCTTTAATTTATTAAAATGCTATATTAATTTTTTCGTAAATCTCGAAAGTCTCTTTCGTAGAAATTATCTGTCTAATCTTGCGGATTTCTCAACATTTTTCTAAAACATAATAATCAATCTAAACTCGGAAAAAGTAATGTCTCTCAAAAAATATAATTATTTGATTGATAATACTATAATGTCGCTATTAAAAAAAAATTAATGTTCTCAGTAAGTTAGTTATGCAACGTTTTTTTCTGGTTTTGATATCTCGACATTTATGTCTATTCAAACACTTAGTAGGTAATGTGTATTAAATAAATTCTTAAATAATACATGAGGGAATTTATTGAAATTCGATGCTGAAATTCATAGCTCGTGAATTTTTGTACTAATATGCATGAGTTTGGAAGAGGAAAAAAAGGATTTATGAATATTAATGATCATTTAACTGCAGAGACTCACCTTAAGTAAATAGAGGGTAAAAATATTTCTAAGTGCGACTCTTTGAGAGGCACGAAAGGCAACAGCCCTGTGTACATAAGAAATATGAGGAGAGTAACGCGTTGCATGGAAAAAAGGAGATTTACGTTTGGATTCTGAAATGAGAAGAATGATTCAGAAGATTCGTAAAGAGCTAAGACAATAATTTTCGCAAAGTTGAACATTCTCCGTCAATTCAGCCACGTTTTTTTCGACCATATCAAATCTAAAAAGTACTCCATGAGATTTTTTTAGATTTCTTAATCTAATTTAAAAAAAAACCGGTTTCGTTTCTAATTACCATATCTTGGACACTTAAAGTTAATGAAAAAAAAAATTCTGCACATAAAAGTAGAAGTTTCACGTTCTTTTCTCCATTCTTTTTGATATCGCTAAAAAATCACCAGAGTGATAAGGATCGATATTCTCGGATTTAAAAAATGAAATAACACCAAAATAATGTCGATTTCGTACAGTATAATGGTATTTCATTCTTTTCGCTCTAGAATTCCGCGCCGATCCGGCGATTTTTTTGCGGTATCGACAGTCATGCAAAAATAGTCTGTAATTTTTTCAGAGAAAAAAAAAATCTGTTCACGGAGTAAGAAAAAAAATCGTATTTTGTCAAAACATCAGTTATACCAGAATGTGAAAATTATTTTGAATGTCCTATTCAGAAGCTAACACAAAACTACAACTTTTATGTGCGGACTTTTTTCTCAGTAACTTCAAGTTTTCGAGATATGTTTACTTAAAAAAACTGCGTTTTTTTAAATATTAGATTAAAAAATCTTTAAAAATCCACATGAAGAGTTTTTGAGTGGTACTTTGAGATTATCAATTATGGGAGTGATCTTAAATGGTCGAAAAGAAAGCTGCTGATTGACAGAATATACTTTAATGGATTTTGGACTTTCTGAAACGTCGACTCACCGCTTTGTAGCATTTCTTCGTAATCTCGTCACTGAAATTTCCCCATACAGTGTATTCTTCTCTATCGAATTCCTTTATGAGCTCCGAAACTTTGGCTATAAGACGATCGTCGTTTATCTTTATATCTATGTTTATTGGTAATTTTGGAAATGCCTCGAAAACCTCCCTCAGTAGGGCGAATTTTCTCTCTTCCTCACGTTCTGAACCAACGAATTCCACGTCTGCAATTATTTAACTGCCCATAATTTTCAGAAGCAGCAAAGAAAAATTCAACTTTAATTTTCCAAACGATTAAGAATAAAATATATTTAAAGGGTGGACGTTTTTTAACTACTAAGTTTTTTTAGTAATATTAGTGCTTGATTAAATGCAAATAATTTTTGAATAAGCAAAATGAATCAAATGTGCCAACTGTCTCTTATTAAAATATAATACTAGAGTTTGGATTTTTTCTTTTAAACAATATTAGAATAAAGTATATTTAATTGATACACATTTTTTATTTATTGAGCCTATTGGTTTAGATCTGTACGTGATCAATTAAAAATAATGTTTAATAAAAGAAGATTAAACATACTTAACAACAATTTTTCACCAATACATAATTTTAGGGGATGTGAATAAAAGTTTGGAAACACCAAAAGGAACACATTTTTTCTTGTCTGTACAGAAAGAAAATCTATGAATCCGGTACAAATTTTTGATTTGCAAAACCTATCATAACAGTGGTATTTTATGTGGCATAAAACATAAGAAAAAATGTGAATTAACTACCATCAAAATCTGCGTTTTGTTTCATGAAAATAAAAGTACTTGAAGAACAGTTTGGAAATAACTACAAAAAAATACTTAATTTTTCAAGAAATATCAAAATCAAAATTTGTGGATCAATTTGATTAAAAATTTTTTTAATTAAAACCTATGTTCAATCAAGTGCAAATGATATTGAAAAATCAATATGAAGCTAATAAAAAATCCGTTTTTCACAATAATAACGAATTTAAGTATTTAAAGAAAAATTTTGAAGTAGCTAAACAAAACATAACGCTTTATCTTTTCAAGCAGTGTAAAGATTAAATATTTTAGGTAAAAATCTTCAATTTAGTAATTTTTCAATTAAAAATTATGTTAATATTTAAATGATGTATGTTAAAGTATGTATGTAAGTTGCAAATGTTATTGAAAAGGCAAAAAGGGACAAATTAAAAGCCTGTTGCTTCTAAAAATAGAAACCTAAAATACCTGGATCAAAATCAATGGGAAGCCTGGACTTGAGCAGGGGTAAATCCCTGTAATCGACTTCTGAGATATTCTTATCAGTTCCTGTGCTCCTCAGAAGGTTGTGGTCATGTGATACAACGACTTGACCGTCCCTGGTCAAATGGCAATCTAATTCCAGCATTTCAGTGCCAATGGCCACAGCTCTGTGCCAAAAACAAAAATAAAACAAAAACAATGAGTTTCCAAGCGGTTTTAATTTCCCAAAAAATCAGCAAAAAAGCAATGCACTGGAACTTTACCTCCTGAAAGCATGCATAGTGTTCTCGTAGCTTTCTCCAGCTCCTGAAAGCAGAATTTTTTTTCCGTTCACAGATATGGAAAAATTGAATTTTCACTCAGGCCTTAAAAATAGCTCCAAAATGTTTTTATCAGCTGGTAAATAAATACCCACCTCCTCTGTGACTTATGTGATGACATGTGAACTTTACTTTTTTTTTTTTGTGTATAAGCGTGGGATATTTGAAGAGAATAACTGATGTGAGTACATAGCCACCGAAGAGAGTGTAGAGCAGCATGATTTTTTATTTTCCACCAGTGAGAGTCCAGAATAGATATTGGATTGTTAGTTGTATGTGTGGAGAACCGTGAGAATTTTACAAGCCCAAGAGAAGCCACAGTAGTCGCGGATTTGCACGTCAGCTTCAAGAACGAACCAACTTAACTGACGAACGGATCGCGCGTTTCTAGCAGACGAGGTCAACAAATCGCGCTCTTGATCGTCGTTTGACAGCTGCACACGGAGAGGGAACGATTAAAAAAATATAGAAAGAATAGTTGTGTGGTGGTGGAAATAGTGGTAGTGGTATAATAATAACATTTGTAGTAGTATTCGCCGTATATATCCCCTCCCTTTTCCCTTTTTGGCGCGCAAACCAATGAAAAACGTCTAGCGACGCGTCGACCAATCAATCGCCGCCCGTTGAACACGCCGCCGTGAATGAGTAGGAAATCCGACGCGCTGATTGGTGCGGCGGTGGGGATTTCACAAAAGTGGTTCTCATTCATAATTCCTTCGATAGAAATGGTTTAAAGTTACTAGTGATAATCGTGGCACGTTTCTCAATGCTCCGAAGAAAGTTGGAGGGCGAGCGTCGCTCCGAAGGCTGAAACATCGTCGTGGAAAGTTCATTGATGTGTATCGGTATCAATCAACGCAGATTGTTCCGCCAGGAAAATTGGAGGCTTTTGGTTCAAAGGTGAGGATTTAAAAAGTTCATTACTCATTATCGACGCTTCGGAGCCGAATGTATTTTCCATGCGGATCTTGGGCCGGAGCACTTCCGGTGCGACACGTGTCGAAGATCGCGTGATATTGAGGATATTTTTACTCAAATACTTTTTTTTCATCGTGATTTGAATTCAGAATTTTGTCTGAGTTAAGAAGTATGATTTTTAAATTATTTCTGTATAAGGTTTTTGATAAAATTTGGTTCAATTTTCCTGGTATTATATGGAAAGGCGTTCGCGGCTGTACAATATTCTGATTTTTTCTGCGAATTTTAGTCTAAATTTTACAAAAAGCTAAGAACACGATAAGGTCATCTTATGACGCAATTTGACGAAATTTGAAGCTTATTGGCAATCTAGTTTTTTATTTTTGGTGAAATTTCGGCATCTCTCTCTTGTACGATTTCGGGGAAGCTGCTTTCTCCCGTTACTCTTGCGTTTTTATTCACAAAAATGTTCCTAACTTGTTTTTTTTCCAACGTAATATTGTTGGTTTTTCAATAGTAATTTGTATTTTCGAGAGGATTGCGTTGATTTACCGACTAATGGTACATTGATTTGTTTCCCCTCGATACAGAAAACGTGTCCATTTTGCCCTGCGTTGGTGTTTGCTTATCCTCTGCAGTTTCCAAAGTGACAACAGAGTTCTTTCTTACCATTTGTGGTGAGAAAGGAAATTGTTTTTTTTTAAATTAAGGCGATATCAATATAAATTCGAATTCATGTTAGGAAATTGTTGATTGTATTAAAAAATATTAATATAAATTTGAATTCATATTAGCAAACTGTTTTTCGTATTAAAATAATATTGATATTAATTCGAATTCCTTTCAGGCAATAAATGAAAATGGGGAGCCAAGAAGTCGAATGCAAGCGCTCAAGAGCTGTTGAATTGCTTCTGGAGATTCCTAAGCATCCCAGAACGTTTTTGGAACAAAAATTGGCGATAGAACCGTTTGGATGATAATCAGAAGAATTATTATCAGCAACAAAAGAAATCCTGCAAATTATACGCACTTTGTTTCTTGTTGAACCTCCAGAGAGTCCCGAAGATGCCTGAACACCGGATTTTACCTATCTTAGCTCTAAAATTCCGAATTCTATAATTTGGGAGATTTTTAAGGTGAGGAAATAAAAAATGTGGTGATTTATGAGCGTTTGAAAAATCACTTCACAATTTCAATGATTTTTCGCGAGCAGAGAAAACCTTTTTTATTACATAACAAACATATTAATATAAATTTGACATTCTTTCAGGAAAAAAAATGGAAAGACAAATAAAAGCGCTCGATGCTATATTACTCCAGGAGATTTTTAAGCACTTCAGGACGTTTTTGGAGCACAAATTGCGATTACAACCACTTGGGAAGATAATCGATAAAATGATAGTCAGCAACAAAAGAAATTCTGCAAATTATACGCACTTCGTCTTCTGGTGAACCTCCAGAGACTTTTGAAGATGCCTGAACTCCAGATTTGAGCTATTTTAGCTTTGAAATCCCAAATTATGTAATTGGAGCAATTTTTGAGGTAAGAAAACGCAAATTCAGGCGATTTATAAGCCACGCTTAGTTTTAAGATTCGTTCGGCAGTTTCGATGATCTTACTAGCAGCGTGGTAAATAAAACGGTAGTCGTTATTCGTATCCTTCGTCGAGTTTAGAGGGAAACAGCTGAACCTACCGACAATTTTCATTTAATGGAAATAGACCGTAAATTTCTTCGGCATATCGTTAACTTGGGATTTCGTTTATTTACAGGCAACGAACGAGCTCGTTATTCCACTATAAATGAAGATTCAAGATTGATTGAGGTGAGTAATCGCTTTAATCGAGAGCTAAATCACGAGTTGCACGATTCGAACGTTTTCATTCGATAAAATGTTCACCTGTCGAAGCTCGAATAGTAAAAGGGTCTATTTTGCCCTGTGCTAGTGTAACGCAGCTGGTGCAGTTTCCAAAACGACGACAGAAACAATTCTCAATAATGTCTATGTATTTTTTCGCCCAGATTCATGATCGAATACTTTAGGTTTTTTTTCTCTCTTTTTTTCAGATTTTATTCACCAAATACGGGCTCTCCAAAGGTGCGAGGCTTTTATCAAGATCATAGTTTGGAATTAAGTATATTTATCACAATATAAAAGTCATCAAACTTTACACAGCTCGAAACGACGATGATTACGATGTAATTTTTATAAATATGTCAAGTATAAATAAAAAATACAAGAGTAATACGACAATCTTATCTTATTATCTTAAACTATCCACTGCCAATATTCTTGCTTGCTCGATGATGAATAGACTTTTTGTGGTCTTAGTTATGAAATGGTAAAACGCGAGATGACAAGTTAACGTACTTCTGTAGGTTTAGTTCGGTTAAGCGTGCGATTCAGAGAGAATTTCGAACCCTTTTCATACGATAAAAAAAAAATCGGACACGTTACGGATCCTAAAAATATCTTTTTACTTAATCATAATTCCAAAATATTATTAAGGAATTGCTTTTTTTTAAATGATAAAAAAACTTAACTTTTTTTCCAATGGAAATGATTTGTTCATTTTTCCAATGGAAATGATTTGTTCATTTTTTTAAAAATGTATACACTTTTGAAGAATTTTATCCAGTTCTCCAAAACGATTATTTCTATTATCTTATTTTATTTTCTAATGTATGTAACGTAATTTTATTTGCTATTTATTTATTTGGCTCGTGTCACAAAAACGTCCATAACATTTTTGCAAAATTTGTACATATTCAGAAAAATAAAAGGATCATTTTCAACCTAAAAAAAGTTAAGTCGATGGATTATTTATTAAGAAATCTTTTTTCCATCAATTTATTAATAAGATTTTGGAATGAATATTAGGCAAAATCAATCTTTTCAGCACCTTAAACGCTTGATTTTTTCAGATTTTTATCCGATCGGGAAGTGTTTAAAATTCTCCCTAAATCCTACGTTTAATCGGAGTAAAGTGTCAGAGCTATTTTCAAAGAGGCGAAAGCTGATCGAGCGCTTTGAATTAAATGCTTTGTAATTGTGACTAGAAAACAGGCCGCACATATTCGCAACGTCAACGTTTGTTCGTTACGCAAAAACATTTGGAAACATTTTAGCCTTCATATAAATCCACATGGAAATAAAGTGTAATTGAGATATATAATTCATGTACGCTATATATTTAGAGTTGTAAATGTTCTATACGATATAAAGACGACAATACGCTTTATAATTATAATGATTTACTATTAACACGTAGCGATTATAATACAATGTGTATATTTTTGATTAGCTGCAAAAACTATTAAATTTCAATAAAATTATGGGGCAATCTTACTGAAAACACGGAAAAACTCTTTCGAAAACTCCACCATTTTTCTACCAACTCCACAATTTTTTCCAATATTTGAACGAAAACTGGTATTTTCGGAGATGTTCGAATGTTTACGCATAGATTTATAATCGCTGCAGTTTATCTTTACAAAAACATAATTATAAAAGAAATTGTACTGTAATTTATATATTTTTAATTGATGGGGATTTAATAGTCTGTATTTATTGGAATGGCTAAAAGAAATAATGTTTTTCGGTCGGCCTGATCATCAAATTTAAAAAAAATTAATTTAAAAGAAATGCTTACGAAACAAAAATAAATTTATCTCTCGCGGGGATCGAAATTTTTCAAAATGGGTTTTTCGATATTGATAAAATGTAGATATGGCAAAACTGTTCATTATGTAAGTTTATTCATGAAAAAGTTGAGGTTTTTGTACAATCTTAAGATGCTACGGTGTTTCTTCAATTTCGTGGAGATTGATTTAGTCATCAATATGCCAAAATATGCAAATATTCGGTAGCTCGTTTACAAAATTCTATGAAAATGAAAAAAGTAAGCATTTCGCATACTTATAAATTAGTAGAATTTCAATACAATTAAACAGAAATTCCATTAAATAAGCTGACTGAATTTGCAATATTGCGATGTCCATAATATTGGGCTTAAAAACCCAGATTTTTAAGATTGTACGGAAACGTTAATCCCTTAATTCGATGTAAGGTTCGAATATTCGATTCAAAGTTTGAATATTCGAATTTGCCAGGTATTCGATTTACAGTTTGAATATTCGATTTGATCGAATGTTCGATCTAAAATTCGATTTTTTTTCAAATATTCAATTTAAAGTTCGGAGATTCGATTGTTTTAAATATTCAATTTGAATTTCTAATATTCGATTCCATTCGAAGTCGAATATTCGATGATTTTAAATATACGCACGCCCCGAATTTCTGCCGAATGTATTTCAGCATCATAGAATATATATTTTGCTATATATAAGCAGTCCAAAATATACAATAGATATTTATGAGCTGTTTCACCGAATATTGAAAGAAAATCTCGTCGAATATCGAAAAAAATATCTACGTTTATACTCGACGACATTTTCAAGGTCGAAAAATATTTAAGAGCCCGTTTCGATTGTTACTCAACTTTTTTTTTCGGAATTAATTTTTTTTTGATAAGTTCACGCAATTTGCCTATTAAAAATGATTTTTAACTTGGCATCTCCAAAATTCAACCGCTGACAAGCAACGAAAAATTCATAATAAAACAAATAAAGTAAATGTGAATACTATGGTAAATATAATTGATTCGTTACTTGATGTTTTGGGTTATTTGGTTGCAAATTAAATTCTATGAGTATTTAAATCATTTGACGTTCGAAAATGATGAATTTTAGATTTTTAATTTTACCTTTTTCTGCTGACAGAAATTGAGTTTTGAGTTTTGAATTAAAAATCTAGTAATCTCAGACAAATTTTCTGAATTTCTGAAAAAAAAAAAATCGATTTGAAACGTGGGGTAAGCAAAGAAAAGGGCTTTTAAAATTTCCTTTGACTATTAAAGATTTCCTTTGGAAATGATGACCAAAGAATCTCGAATTTGTTTTATTTTTTTAAATTTCCTTCCGGTGAATCGAATCATGAAAAAAAAGAGCACCAAAAATTTGAAGGCCAGATTTTCGTCCATATTTGGTGGAGTAACTCAAATCAATAATTGTAATAATATAATGCTAAAAAGTTCAACATCTCGGAAATATCTCAAAATATACTTCATTTTCACGTGGTGAAAAATCAAAAACGTAAACTTTCGTGTCCTTTATGACGCGAAATTGCGTTTCGCCAGGAATATCTGCTATCGCGCATCAACAGTTCATTGAATGCATTGTGCAATGTATAAAAAAATACGTTTCTCTCGTTTCTGTTGCTGCGATTGAAAGTCTGCCGCGATTCGGAGACGCAGTATCTCGAAATTCACGGAAATATAAGAGAACAACAAATAACTGGTGATCATCCAGCTGAATTTTCGCATTTTTATACGCAATCGCTTTCGTCCGTGACATTTTTCGTACGTTCACAAAAATTTCTGTTCTTCTCCTGAAGCGGCGCCAAAACAGTTGCAGTTGTGCAAGTTGTTCTTGAAGTTGAACTGTGGTAAGCGCTTCTCGAAGAATTGCCTGACTTGAAGTTCCGATCTCGAAAACCCAAACGTTTAAGCAGCAGCCGTCTGATCTTGTCCTTCCACACGAATATTATGAAGATTATCAAACCCTGAAGAGCATTGGCGAGGTCCGTGATGATCCAAACGAAACTAGGACTCTTGTCTTTAAACAACCAACTCACAATCTCCATCGACCAGTTTATTCCCATTACGATGAAGAGCTTAAGATAGAGATTGAACCTGAAGTGGAAAAAACAAACTCTCGATGAATCATCGATTTTACAGATATTGATGGAATCATCGCAAGGAAAATAATGTTAAAAAAAATGCGCTATCTTTTGAGTCACAAACTCACGATATCATTTCTGTATCAGTTTTGTTATTTATATATTTGAAAAAAAAATTTATTTGCTATTCGCGGTATTTATTATCGCGAATGTAAGTTTTTCTTGTACAATGTATTGTGCATTTTATTTCTGAGGAAACGCGGAATTGTTAGAAGATTGCTTGGTAACTGATATTCGGTACATTTTGCGTTGGCTGAATTGAATAATGGCTCGGTACAAAGCGAAGAGAGATGCTGAAGAGCGGAAGGGGTAATTTAGATAAAAGCTTGGGCTCACCCGGCTCTTACTAGCGTTTATCCCTTCTCACGGAGAAAACGTAAATAAGAAAACAATCCGCCGTATGGGAAGTGTCTCTGAGTTGAATGCCAGTGGCACAACAGTTCTGGAAATAATTTTCACGCATGCTGCATTTAACAACGCGCTTATGGGTTTTATGACCGGAGGACGCTTTTTAGTGGGATCTTTATTGAGGGCGATTGAGGAAATATTATGGAGGTGGCGTCGTAACTGTATTTTGGAGTTTGATGCTTGAAAAATTTATAGAATGTAGTTTGACTTATTGTGAATGTAATTGCAAAGTTTGAGGGTCTGTTACCGACCGAATTGCTGAGAAATTTGACGTTGAATATAACTAAAACTATGTGGCCTCTTATGGAAAAAGTTCCGAATTTGCAGTCAAAATGAGAAATTGATACACGTAAAGTGAACTTTCAAGCAATAAAAAGTATGTTTTGGAATCGTAAAAACTTCAAAATTCGGTTGATATCATAAAAAAGAGATGTTACCGGGGTTTTTATCGAAATGATTGCAATTCACGGAAGTTTTGTCGAAACTACTTTTTGAAGTTTTACGCTTGAAATGTGTATAGGTTGTAGTTTATGCAATTCTGAATGTAATTGCAAAGTTTGAAGGTCTGTCACCGAACGAATTGCTGAGAAATTTTACATTGAATATAGTGCAATATATGTGATTTCTTATGGGAAAGGTCCCGAATTTTTAGTTTAGATGAGACATTGATGTACGTAAAGTGAACTTTCAATCAAAAAAAGTATGTTACGGAAGCGCCAGAAGTTCGAGATTCCGCCGATACCATAAAAACGAGTTGTTACCGGGGTTTTTAATAAATTATTGCAACTTGAATGAAGCCGAATTGTGCAAGCTATATCTTTTCATTTTTGTCACGAACCCAAATTTCGAGTTTGATATATTTCAGCTTTCCAAAAAATGTTTTTTTTTTGTTTTCGATAGTTTAAACGATGGAGATGTTTCTCAATGAACATTTTCATTGAATATCATAATGATTAGAAATCTCGGGCTTTTTGCATCACTGCCGCAAACATGAAAAACGTGATTTTGAGAAATATTGAACACTCTGCTTTAGATTTATTCAAATTTAAAAATGCGTTTCCGGTCGCAATAAAGACTACAATTATTTCTGGAAATATCAGCTCTGTCTTTAAAAGTTTTTGAACAATAAATTCTGACAAAATCAAAGGCTCTTCGAACTGAAAAAGCACAAAGCTTTTTGGTCCCTTTATATATTCGAGTGATTACATTTTCCACAGCCACAAAAAAAACTTCTGAATAAAACTGCATTCGAGGTCTAGTATGAGTAGCAGACGCGTCTAATATATATTCAATGTAACATTGCTAACCATTGCTTATGATCGTCGTGACGTCGACTATCCATTCCTTTCAGATGATGAGCCGTGTCCTTCTTATGCCGTACTATTTTCATGGCTGTTGATATGAAGAGGAATATGTTGCATATCACCGTCAATCCCATAGGTCCGTAAAAATAAAGTCCGAGTGCGTTCTTAGCTGAGGAAGAGAAAGAAAAATTAATCGGAAACATTCAAATTATTGTAAACACTTTTTTTCCATTATTAACACTTTATGTTAACATGATTATTTTTTTATTCTCATCTGCGGCTACGTAAAAGAAAATCTCAAAAAATAATTGCAATTTCGTGATAAACAGCTCAAAAATTGATTTTATGAAATTTTCAATCATCATAAAAGAAAACTTTATTAACTTCTGCAAAACTTAAGATATCACTCCAAAATTTAGTATGTTAACAATGAATGCGGCGAAAAAATAAAATAATGGGGAAGCAATGTGCAAAGTTC
Source organism: Tromatobia lineatoria (assembly GCA_949699805.1). Lineage (NCBI taxonomy): Eukaryota > Metazoa > Arthropoda > Insecta > Hymenoptera > Ichneumonidae > Tromatobia > Tromatobia lineatoria. Next base: position 6,960,817 of record OX453038.1, read on the forward strand.
TGCTTTACATACTATTGAAAAATGATAAACACCATTTTTCAAAATATCAATAGATATTTTGAATGCAAAAAATTCATTATTCATTGCACTTACAGTTCATCCAGCAGCCATATTTTCCAAAGTCAGGCTTGATCCAATTTTCGGGCACGCTGGGCACAAATTGCATGATCAGGCAGATCCCAGTTATAAATAAAGGACATCCCCATGCGTAAGCAGAGTAAATGATGAATTTCTTTCTGTCCCGTTGTTTCACGCTGCCCTGTAGCGATCTGAATCCTCTGTAAAATTAAGTAAATATTGTATGTTTCAACTAACGACGAAATATATTTTTATGGAGACGCTAAGGATTTTCTACCTACTCAAATATAAAAAATTCTTGACCCTTTCACTATCAGCAACACATTTGTGCCCATGAAAAAAGCGGGCCTTTTTATATTGTTAAAAATTTAAGGCCTTATGTACAAGATTTCGTCGATTTTCGAAGGTACTTTTCTAGACGCGATTTTTTAAAAATGACACATATATTGATAACATGCTTTTACAAGTCAACTTTTACAAAAAAACTACATTGCTTTATTATTTAATATCTCTGCCATTTGTGGATATTCCTTTTTTTCTACCTATATTTAACTATTGAATGATCTGTAAAAAATGTTGTCTTTTTAAAATTACTTTTAACTAATATATTATCGATATCAAATTTTTTATTTGCCGGACAGTGAAAGGGTTAAGAAAAAAAAGGCTGGATGCACGTGTGGGTGGGATTTGTACGTGAAATGTCGCGAACATTATCCGCCAGCGAGTTAACAACCAAATCCATTGGACAGAATTTTTTTAATACGCAATTTTTTTTTCATTTTCAAATTATTTAATTGTTGAGAAAACTTTGTTGATAGCTGCACGCGCATAACAATAATTATGTTTAATTGTGTGAAAATTTCAAAGCAATTTTGATAGCAATCGATTTGCTATCAAGTTAAATTGGTAAAAGGTAATTTCAAGGCTCTGTAATAAATCAAATATTGAAGATAGAACTTCGACTCAATAAGATTTTTTGTTCGAAATTTAATGATAATTATTCATGATAAAATGTAGTCATTGATTTTGTGAAAAAAAAATTCTTCTTAGGTTGCAGGAAGAAAGAATGGAAAAAATCACTTTCCTGTGCCAATTAAATAGGAAAACTTCAAACGCGATGATGGACCTCTAAGAATAAAAATCATGAGCTCTGCTTTTCACAGGATCATTAGTAAGACGTATTCTACGATTTTTTAGGCCAAAAGCACGGGAAAATTATCGCTTTTTTTGGCACACCCTAATAGATATTATCTATTAGCCGGGATATTAGCAGATAACTCGCTCGACTATGAGTAATATCATGAGTAATAAAAGGAAATAAATGAAAACAAAAATTTCTACGTCTTTCAGGTGCAAGGTTACAATTATTTCAGGTACCCACCCACTCACCGGTAGCATAGCTCGATTTATCTCTCCAGGCTTAAGGCTTGTAAGCAGAGACAGAGATTGTTTTTATATTTACATGCTTATGACTCGCTCGGCCAAAATTATTGTCAAATCCAGTCCCCCTTAATTATATATTACAATATTCAAGAGAAGAAAAGGCGTGGAATTAAATCTCTAGGGTTTCAATTTATCGGTCCGAGTTCACATCCAACTTTGGGGTCAAATTGAAAATAAAAAACTCAACATTTCCAAATTTTTCCAAGATTCTCAAAACTTTTGGTTGAATCCATTTTTTTTTGCGACTGCAAAAAGGAGTGGATTTAAGGCATATTTTTAAAAATATAGTATAATATTGTATAGGTTGAATATAGTAAAATTTAGTATAGGGAATTTTGGAAAATTTTCAAATTTGTTTAAATTCCAAAAAATTTCGATTGAACACATTTTTTTGCGAGGTAAAATAGAATAGATTGAGGGCAGATTTGTTTGAATATTTTACATTTCAGAAAAATATGAAATAAAAAAATTTAGATTTTTCTCATACTTTGCCAAGTTTTTGTATTGCTTTAAAAAACGCTCTATGAATTTTGTCAGATTTTTTAACTGAACGCGTTCGGGAAATGTGGTCTTTTTGTCAAGTGCATCAAAAAGATGAAATTATGAAAAAAAAGCACGGACACTAAAGACTTATTTTTCCTGATCTATTCACTGAGCTAGATATTATTTTCTTCTTTGTTTTGTAAATGATATTTTCAGTTAAAAGAGAGAAATTAGCGGTACCGAAATTGATGAAGCTTACGAGAAAATAATGTTATGAAATTAATATTAAGTTCTTTTTTTACTAAGCGAAAATTTCGAGACCCACATTGCCAATTTGTTTATAAGCTTTTTACATACTGCGAAATATTCTGTAAAATTTGCCACTTGAAAAATTTAATGGTATCTCATAGATCAAAAAATCAATTTTTTTTTCAGCCGAAAAGATGTTCTTAAAACGAATAAAAAAATACCGCTTATTACAATAAATAGTTCATGCAAAAAAAAAAATTTTTATCGTCTCTTTTAATCCAATTTCGTCTTATTAACTTTCTCATTATTTAAAACTTTTCGCAAAGCTTCCTCTGTAAGCAAGCGCCAAAATTGATGACATATCTAAAGTTTCAAAAATAATGAGGTAGAACATTTTGCAAAATTTTATTTTTAAACAATATTCACAATTTACTAGTTCTGCTGACAACAGCGTCGAGCCCATTTTCACCAATTATATTACATAATATCCAAGACTACAAGTCTTTAAGTCTAATAGACCTAATTTCTAATTTCTCGTTATGGCAACTCATCACTTAGCAGATGAACTTTGGGTGTCGATGTCATTGTGGAAGAAACAACGTCTCACGACAGAAAAGAGGACAACTTCGGGACAACGTACAGAGCGACGCATAAGCATTTAACGATTTAACATTTTTTTATTAGTAATAAACTTCAAACTAATTTTTTAAAAAGTTTGAATTCCGTAGACATTAAATTCTCATTAATTTTGAGCTCCGCTGGAAACGTGACAATTTTGGACACGTATTAAGCGACGCATAAACATTTAATGGTTGAAATTTTTTATACTAAAAATAAACTTCAAACTGCTAAAAAAAAAAAAAAAAAAAAATCTCGTTAATTTTAACGATTTCAGCAATGCGACACTTCCGGACGAAAGCGTGACGAGAACCAAAGCTTCGCGGTGATGTTCTGTTCCAAATATTGCGAAAGCTTTGGAAATTGTACTCTTGTAATTTACGCTACAAACAAAATTGGATCTTAAGTGCAGTTCGTGCGAAATTCGAAAACTTTTTGGCTGGATCAAAGCCAAACGAGTTTTTTTATGACGCAGTCGTTTTTACTCTTGGCAAAATTATTTTAGAGCTTTAAGAGTACTTTTTTTCTTACTTCTTTTTTTACCTATATTTTTATTTATTTTTTATTTATCAATATTTTGCAAGAATCAATATTTACATATTTTGCAAAAAAGCGATCTCTTTTGGAATTGAGCATATAAACTACATATAATTTAGTTCTAGACCATAAATCTATGAGTTTTGTATGAATATATTTATTATTTATTATGCCCACTGTATAATTGGACTTGAAGTGTTAGTTATCTAATGCATAATTTTCGAAAATTCATTCAGTTTTTTTTTAAGGGGCATAAATGTCGACTTTTCAAAAAATCATTGAAAAAAATGGAGCGTTCAAAGGAAATTAAAAAAAGAGTGTCATTCAGTACTTGACTTTACATAAAACAGATATTTTTACAATTGAGTCGCAATTCAGATTTTTCAACAAAGTATAAGAGAAAACTCATTTACAAAAAAAAATGTTTGTGAAATGTTGCATGTTTATTTATGTAAGTTAAATAACATAGAAAAATAATAGAAAAATTTAGAACGAGTCAGGCTCAAATATTTAACCGAGTTTCCATATATTAATGGAAATTACTTTTTTTTTAATTCTTGAGAATAATTTTGAATATTATTGCAACAATATTAAAAGTTTAAGCTCGATTGCTCGAAGATTGCCGAAGTCAGGATATTTAAAAAGATTGAAAAACTTTCAGAATGTCAGAAGAATAAAAATAATTTCTATTCATTTTTTATTTGGTCGAAAATGTCCATTTTAAAAAATCACAAAGAACATTATATTTTTTAAAAATGAAAAAAAAATGTTTTGCCTTTTTTTACTGGACTGAAGTTAGAAATAGTAGAGCATATCATTACTAATTCTTTTCGACTCTCGGGAAATTAACTTTGAAGCTTTCAGAATAGTTTCTTTCCTCGTCTTATCTGTTTTTATTTCTCAAGTAATTGTCAATCTGCAAAAGAGCGACGTCCCTTGGAAATTAGTATACAGCCTACGTGTAATTTAGAGATTCATCAGGGCAACTGGCTCTGCGTCGAAAAGATTATATTCCCATGAGGGTCACGCCTCGACATATTCTATCTTCCCATTATACATATTGTCGCGTGGGCGACTCCTGCACGACCTAAGTTAACCCGGGAGGACATTATTATTCCTTTCAAATATATACGTGCACGATAGGATGTCTCTGCATGTTTCGTTATGGAAATTCTCGGGGCAACGACTTTGTCATTTATTTGTTGCACCGTTTTTTGTTCACCCTTCAAGAGCGAAGATCGTGCACTGAGATAAATATATATAATTGAATTATTAAAATAAGATATTAAAAAAGCCCTTTTACGAAAATATTCAAATAAGCTCTTTTTTGAAGATATTAAAATAAACTCTTTTTTTGAAAATATTAAAATAAATCCTTTTTTTTAAATTCAAATGAACCTTTTTTTAAACCTTTTTTTAATTTTTGCAAAAATTGATATTTGAAGCCCGAATTTAGTATTTAAAACAAAAGGATGCAGAGTACCGATTTTATTGCTTCAAATACATCCATAAAATACATACAATTATTTATTTTTATTGGACTCAGACAATATATAATTGCTTCAATTTTACTTATTCTCTTGACTCAAATAAATTTGCTTTTAAATATAATAGACGCAACGAAATATTCCGTTGCTTAAAGCACACATATAGCTGTTTCAAATGCCAAAATACTTAAGTCACTTATATAAATTTCAAATAAATTATTCGGTGTCTTCAATTTTTTTCTGTCTGTTGGTAGTACCGATTATGTAATAATCTCCCGTTTACACTCGATAAATTCACAACGCGTGCAATCATCCCGTTCGTTATTCAGAAATAGACGCCCACCCATGTGCTTTCACCATGCTATGGGACATTCGCCGTAGAGTGGACCACTTCTTTTCCCTAAAATTTTTTTAGATTTTTCTCATACTTTACCAAGTTTTAGTATTGCTTAGAAAAACGTTCTATGAATTTTTTCAGATTTTTTACTCAACGCATTCGGCATATACGTTTTTTTTCATATAGCTAAAAAAGCGAAATTGTGGAAAAGTATGAGGACATGAAAGTTTTGGATGTTCTTTAATCATTCTATAAACGAAAAGAGACTTTTTCATACCTATACATTGTTTTATCCAATTTCGTCTTTTTGAGATATATGAATAAATAAATAAAGTATTTATCGAAATTGCATGAAAAAATAGAATAAAATTTGTTTTTCTGCTAACAAAAACTTCAGGCACACACACTTTTTCCAAACCACTTTTCTCTAGATCTTTTGGATGATTCTGAGTATAGATAACAATTTCGAAAATTTGTTTTTTCATGAAAACTAAGCTTTCTCTATGAGGAAGTAAAAAGAAATATTTTATAATAAGATACGAAAAAAGTCTCGAAAAAAAGCTTGGATCGAGTTTTCGATGTAGTCCTTGCGGCCCATACTAGTCAATTGACGCACTGTTCCGAAAATTCTGTAAATGCTAACAGTTTTTTTTATCTACACAGTCAATTAATCACAGTGAGAAAAAAAAACGTATTTGCAGATGCTTCGTTAACTTAAAAGACATAAATTATCTCATCATAGTCTCGATTGAACGCTTATTAGTATTGTATCATCACGCGGTCAGAGCTAAATTTGGTCGTTTTAAAGGTAAATTTGTGACACAAAACAAAAAAAAGTACATAGAAATAGCGTATTTCGATACAAGAGGCCAAAAGAGCGTTTTGCGCTCTGCGAGTCTGAAGGTAGCGCGAAGCCGAAGGCTTAGCTCCGCCTTTACACGAGCAGTGCGCAAGAAGCGAGTTTGACCTCTTGTATCGAAACATATTTTTCTTTACGAGACGATAATAAAAATCAACATAACCCCCAATGTCAACCGGCGCCGTTTCAACCTTGGTTTCAGCGACCCGATTTTTCGTGGCGGTTGTAGTCGTAGCGGAAAAATGTGATTTTCTTTACACGTGCATGCAAAATCCGAGTTTGTCCGCCGTTTACAGACATGCAAAAGCGGTTAGTCCTCGGAGTTACCATAGCAACCTCAAATAGTGGGAAAAACGTTTCGCGCGGTGTGCAAAATGCTTTGCACACTGGTGCGGCATTCACCTATTTTGGCTGTGTGCAAACGGTGGGCAAACTCGGATTTTGCATTGCACTCGTAAAGAAAATCACATTTTTGCGCTACGACTACAACCGCCACGAAAAATGGAGTCGCTGAAACCAAGGTTGAAACGGCGCCGGTTGACATTGGAGGTTATGTTGATTTCTATTATCGTTCGCTTCATCCGGTTATGCGTAACTTCTGAGTGACGATGATGTGTTTGACGTTGGAATCACACCCAAATACTTCGATAACGTCCCTTTTCGATATTTTATACGGAATCGTGACACTCTTAGGAATCCACAGCACATTTGATCTCTCTTTTAAAAAGTTCATGGGTAACGGAAAGCATTGTTGACACTTATTCGAGTTGTGATTGGTTGCTGGGAAAGTCCGCGAGAAACAAGTTCAGTTTGGCGTCAAATTTGACATAAGAATAGGACGAGCGCTACAACGTCCGTGACATTTTAGAAGGTTATAAAAACGCAGCAGCGCAAAAGAATTTTTAGGTCATTAGCCTAGTAATGTATAGAAGTTCAGTTTATACATGTTAATTTCCATTCCGAAGTACGTAATCGGTTAGTTTCCCCACGAGAGCCCGTGTATAAGAATTCTTTTTTGAATATTTATTTTCTCGGTAATTTAGTCGATAACCCAGGTTGAAAATTTGCAATCGCATTCCCAAGGGATTTAATTATTATATAAACAATGTTAAGTCTTAAAGTTCAGAAAGGTTAATGCGCAAGGACTACCTTAAGTTGTAATAAAACTTCGCGGGGTGTAAAAAAATTGTGAAAGTATTTAGAGATGAAATTGCTAACTTCACGGAGAATACCTCATATTTTGTCGTTGGCTTGTCGCCAGGACAATTATCCTTAAAATTAGAATGCTCATCAATCGTAAAACGTGCCGCAGTAGTTCAGAGGCTGACGAGGTCTTGGCTAATTGATTACCGTCGTGAATACACACGAAATCGACACCACGACAGCGGCGGCGGATATGGATATTGGTAGCATGTACCTAAGGGTGAAAACCAGAAAGGCAAAGATGGGCAGGGCTCGAGTGGCTATCCATTTACCCTAAACTGCTTGCCGCCTCATCATTTTCGGGTCATTTATACTCTGCGCTCATCTCTGCGAAACTCGCACGATGGCGAAAATTCAATTTATTCTCGTTCACAGGCGGTGAATAAATAAAATGGCTTTAAAAGCACCGGCTATAACACGACGGGTCAGCTTGAAAGCATATAACTCTGTTAAAAGGACTCAAGGGACCCGATCACCTGAAAAAAGTGATAAGAAAAAAAATTCTGTATATTATACACTTCTTTGAAAAAATCTTAAATTAAAACCTCACTAACAACATGAAAAGCATTATAATTTAGCAATTTTGTAAAGACCTATGCCTTTACGATAGAGTGCCAAAAAATGATGTGAGGTGAAAAGTAAAAATTTTTCATGGTCGTAACTTTCACTTCAAACCGGTGAGCAAATTTCAGTGTTTGATGTCTTGTGGGAATTTTCATTTCAAATCTTTATGAGAAAGCTATGATTTTGATTGTGTAAAAAAATGTTTTTGTGTTAAACAATCGATAAACCATTGGTCACAGTAAATTTAATTTTCAGTGCTTCCAGAATCGATATATTCAATCCAGAATTTTTTCGCCGGCAGATAAAATAAGCTATCGACACTGGAATTGGTTTAGAGTTTGGTCTGAAAACTACGACAAATGAACATTTTTACTTTCGACCTCACACTTTTCATGTGCACTGTACGTCTTTACATAATTGCAGAATTTTAATGCTTAATATAAACTTAACTATAGGTATAAGGGCAAAAATATTTAAAAGCAGGATATTAAAAAAAAAAAAAAATTCTTATAACTTTTTTTTCAAGTGATTCGGTTTCTCTAAGGGAATGAAATTAAGAATTCAGAAGGATTTAAGGAAATGGAATTACGTTAAATTAATAAAAATTAAATAATTTCATGGATGTGTATGGGGTTTGGGCCAGCATTATTTTTTATGTTTTTGTTTCTAGTAAGAAAAACGGGCCGATTGTTTTTAATTTTGTTGTTGAACAAATGTTTCAAAATGATTCTTTGAAAAATCAAAATTTGGCCTCTATTTGAAAATCCAAAAAAATAGAAAAAAGTTGAGAATGGCTTAAGGGGCGATCAGATCAACTCCAAAGTGGGAAAGTCTGTTCAAAAGTATTTAAGGGAATAGAGGTACCACAAATTCATAAAAATTAAACAATTTTGCAATTGTATATAAGACATGTGTGGCCAACTCGGGAGAAATTTGACCCTGACTCGTTCCAATCGATTCCACTATTTTTTATGTTATTCATCCGCCTAAAAAAACAGGCATATTTTTATCAAATTATTTTGAGGAATGCATTTTCTAAATTATTTTTTGAAAATTCAAAATTTGGGTGCTATTTTAAAATCTGGAAAACTCAAAAGCCAGAGAAAAAGAAACATATTTAATCTCTTCTTTCTAATTGGGTTAAAATTTCACTGTTTCAAACTATCGTTTTTTAATCGGATGTTGCACTATAGAAATCATTTATTTCCAAGATTTCTCCAGTGATTTAAAAAAAAAATCATTTTTCGCCTTCGAATCGATTAATTTTCAGAGATAAAAATTTTTAAAAATTTCCTACATTGCAAAAAACAAGCAATTGACTCCAAAAATAAATTACAATTACAACAAAATTTCATTTCTTCGCTTGTCCAGTTATGTTTATTTAAACAAGAAAAAAGATTGATGCTCACGATCTTCGGACACTTCAAATTTCATAAATATTTGGGCTCAGCTCCCTAACTAATAAAATCTTTATTCTCCAGTGACTAATCCAGGCTCAACTCAGCAGAAATAGATGTGGATCTCCACTGAGGGAAAATCCGTAGCTTAAATGAATTCTAATTCGTTCAAAGCTTAATAGTCGGCACGTGTGTGAGTTAGGTCCTCGGTGTGGTTTTCCAGGCGCTTACTATTACTCCTCCCATTTAATTTATACGGAATTACCGTAACGATTCAACGACCCACAGTTCTCAATTTATTTTCAACTGGGGACTATCTGTACGAGACGAGCAAAATAACATTTGAATAGCTTCACTAATTTATTGTGATTTATCTCACACTTTCCTATATTGCTTTCTCATAGAGAATCCTTTGTACATTTTATTTTATTTTTATTTTATTTAATTTAATTGTTTAATTTTTTTCGTTTGCCTAACTACATTTTCATTTCTTTTTCTTTTTTTTATGTCTATATCGCGTGAAAAGCCTTAAAAAAACAAGCAATATTAAATTTAATATAGTTTACAAGAAAATAATATTATGATATCAAAATTTTGTGTTTCACATTGCCAATAGTTGGGCTTTTAAGACAATAAAAAATTTCCGGCAGAATAAACGGCGCAACATTAAATAAATAAATAAATTTAAATAAAACCAGCTGAGAAGACCTTCAACAAATAAAAAATAATTATAAGCAATAAAAAATAAAATAATGATAATGCTTATTGCTGGTTTGTTTGTGGCGTAAGTAAACTTTTTCATTTTCATTCCTCTTAAATCCGTATTTTATTTTCTAGAGGCATTTTTAAAAAAAAGTAATTTCCAAACAAGAGGAAAAAAAATCTTTAAAAATCAATATGATATTTGTATGGAACTACGCTGAATTATGATGGAACAGCTTTGTTGATTTATTGGAATTTATCTGAAACTCTCCTAGGAGCTTTTCGGCCTCTCTACGTCAATCAATCTTCTCTCCGCGCGCATCTGATTGCGACAGGCGTTTGTCTGTATTTTTTCCTGTCGCATTCACTTCACGTATCTCTCGTTCTTTCGTGTACTTTCGGTTCTATGTAAATTTGCTGCGGATATCGGCTTTGGAGTAAACGTTGGACAGGTGATTCACGACGAGAGGTTGAGTTGCTTTATATTTCGCATAATATACGACGTATTACAGGCCAACTTGGTCAATATTTGGCCCTGACGCTTCCTAATTTCTCTTATAATTTTTGTATAATATTTTACCTACTCAAAAAAAACAAGGATTTTGTTTTTAATTTCCGTAGTTCAATATTTCTCAATATTCTTTCGAAGAATTTACGATCACAATTTGTATCAATGCCAGAAAATTGGAAAGATAATCCATGACCACTTTCTAATTACGTTCTGAATTTTAGTTATTTGAGACTCGATTTGCGAGAATTTTTAGATTTTTCACTTGGAGTCAAAATTTGGATATTTCAAAGAAATAATGGGACACATTGGGAATCATCACGTCAAATATTTACAGAGTTAACATTAAAAGATTATTATTTTCAATGTTCATTCATCAATATCGAAATTTTAAGCTCGATTGCTCGAAGATTTTTGAAGTTGGAGAATTTACAAAGATTTAAGAATTCTCATAATTTCACAAAATCAAGAAAATAGTCAAAGCTCATTTTTCAATAAGGTTTAAAATGTTAGTTACCCGATACTTAATTTTTTAAGCATTTTTTACGGATTTTTCAATTGGGTCCAGAATTTTGTTTTGTTTTTTTTTTTTCATTATGAAATATTGATTTAAAAAAATTGAAAAAGATTTTAAGTGCTTATTTAAGTAAATGCAATAGCATAAAAAATAATGGAATAAATTTGGAGTAGCCAGGGTGAAATATTTATTTACTTAGCATGGAACAGCCCATATATGATATAAACTGCTCAGCCGAGCGCAATCACAAAAATCCTATCAGATCTTCCTATTGAGATGAACTAATCTATAGATTCAAGGTCGAGTATGCAACTCTTGATACTACCAAACGTTAAGTGTGTTTACACGAATTAATTGATAGTCGGTTGAGAAGAATGTCAACGAGTTGCGACAACCTTAAGAGCAGATGTCCAAGATTTTACGATGTATATACTGCCGCTATTACAAACGCTTTACCGCGAATTTGTGAATCGCAGAGATAACAGACTTTTATGCATACAAATTTTATTTTTAGGTCTGCATTGTTCCCTCTTCTCAAATACGCTTAACTGTTAACAATGTTTTGAAAATTAATATATGTATTGAAAGTTTATTTGCAGATACCGTATATCAAATTTGATTAAATTTTCATATACAGATATTTTAAGAAATTCCAATAATTATATTAAAAACATAACTTTTATAAAGTGTTCAGTATATTGCGAATAAATTCCACATCAACTTTTTCAGTGTTAGTTAATATTTCTATATTAAATTTAACATACGCGTATCCGCAAAAAGATTTTAATAGTTCATATCAATGTTCATACGTACATTTCTTCAAATATCTTTGGAGATTCAAAAAATACATTTCTCAATTAAATTTATACATTCATTATAATTTTTTAAATTAAATTTATGTATTTATTATACTTAAAAAAATGTTATTGGAAAATATAAAATTTTGGTTTTAATTTCTTAAGTGACAGATTGAATTTGTTAATATGACCAACATTTTATTGCGGTATTAATTCCGTCGATAAATTTCAAAAGCGATAAGAAAACGTTGTAAATTTAGTGAATTTGCATATTTTTTTTGTCGAGCTAGAAATGACGAAGAAAATTAATTTTATAAAGATTCTATTTTTTAGTAGATATATTAAAATGTTTCATTTTCTAGAACCACTTTTTTCTATAGATCTTAAAAAAAATTCTCAAAACGAATACAACATTTATTAAGATAATTTGGATCTCTTTTTTGAAAACCTAAAATCGCCACCTTTTTTCGGTAAAATTAAATAAAAGATCTTGTGAAAATTTCTGGACAAATAATAATCTAGAAAAATGTACAAAATGCATTTAGGTTTTTTCGAAGGATCTTTTGAATCTTTATTAATTTAAAAATTCCTTGCTTATTTTGAAAACAAGTGAGTTTTAGTAGAAAAAATAAATTTTGAATAATAAGCGACTAAAGTTATTAGCAATTATGAGTCGGAGTAAATAGAAAATTTTCAACTTTCCAACGAATACAATGCTATCTTTGTGAGGAAAAGAGGCGATGAAACTCGACTAGTGATTTTCAATATTGACGTTCCAGTCACGCGTGTTATTACGATCGAGCACGTACAGTTACTGATTCACGCTTATTAGACACGTATATCGAACTAATTATAGAAAACTTAATAGTGCTACAACATTCCATCAATTTCTATTGATTTAAAGCGCTACTAGATTCGCCAGGTTTCCAGTAAATTTAAAAAAAGTAGAATTTTGCAAATTGCTTCCTCATTATTGTTGGATCTTTACGAGTCTACCTCTATGAGGGAGTATGTTAATATATTTTAGCTCCCTCATAGAGGAAGCTTTAGAAACATCCAACAATAATGAAAAAGCAATTTGCAAAGTTCTACTTTGCAGCCTTGTTTAAAAAATTTTCAAATGGCATTTTTTAACCCCTCGACAGATTCTCGCCAGATTCAAACTGATGTTGAGTTAACCCACAATTTACTTGCGCACCAAATTTGAGGCAGATATCTTGAAAATTGTGAAAGTTAGTTAAATTGTGAAATTCAAAATGTCATAATTTACGAACACCTCGATGGATTCACACCAAATTCTAAATCATTCTTCGCGTACCCACACTTAACTCGTGTACTGAATTTGAGTCCGATATCTCAAAAATTGCGCAAATTAGAGCACGAACGAAAAATTTCAAATTATTTTTTCCAGGTGCCATAAATTTAGAACCTCTCGACGGATTCACTCTAAATTCAATTCCCTACCTTGTTTAACTACAGTCTCTGTGTCAACCAAATTTTAGCCCCTTATTTCAATAATTGCGAAAGTTAGAGCACGAATGAAAAATTTCCATTTTTTTTTCAAAATGTCATAAATTTAAAACCTCTTGACGCATTCACTCCAAATTTACTCCCAAACTTTATTCGATAACAGTCCACTTGTGGTCCAAATTTGAGCACGATATCTTGAAAATTGCGAAAGTTGGAGCACGAACAAAAATTTTCGAAAAATTAAAAAATGACATCAATTGTGAACTCCTCAACGGATTGACACCAAATTTAATCCCAAACATTATTTGATGACAGTTTACTTTTGGTCCAAATTTGAGCCGGATAGCATATAAATTTCGGGAGTTATGGCCTGAGCTGACATTAGCCAAAAAATTCAAAATGCCATAAATTTTGAACACCTTGACGGATTAATACCGAATTCAATTCCATACCTTCTTTAACGACAGTTTACTCGTGGTTCAAATTGGAGCTCGATATCTTTAAAATTGCGTCCGCTATCGTACTAACAAAATATTGTGCACATACACACAAACACATACAGACAGTTCGTCCAAACCATTTTTCTCGACGTTTTAGACCATTTTGAGTATTCTGGAATCAAAAACCCGAAAAAACCATTTTCACGAAAACAAAGCTTCCGCTATAAGGAAGCAAAATTAAAATTTGCTAAGATTATCATTTTAGAAAATTATTAAGTATACAGCACTAATTGACTGTAATCGATAACCACCGAAATAATTTATAGGCAATGACTAATATAAATGAAGTAATACTAAAATTAATATTTTGGCAACGTCTCTCATTAAAATGTTTCTCTGCTGAATACTTAATTCCACGCCCACGCATTGCAACTAAATTGCCCTTTAATTGATGTAAATGGTATTATATGATACGTACATTTGTCACGAACAACCGCGAAACGAGAAATGGCTTTTCTGGTGTCATCGTGATGTTCGGATATCTATGTGATGTCATTTTATGCTAACGAGACATGCGACAACTTATTAACTATGTCCCAATGTTTTTTTTTAGGTTGCCCACGATCATAGAATATGTTTTCGAGAATTCTTGTTATGACTGACAAGACCAAAATGGAGCTGGCGGTGCGAAGCACTTTGTGAAGTAAAATATGGGAGAACCGTTGGCAATGAAAAACCATATGCTCCGCAGATTCACCATGGTGCTGACAGATCCCAACGGTTCAAGATTTGCGGGATCAGAGCTGGGTAAAATAATTATTTCCAAGATGAGAAAAATGGTCGAAGAATAGTCCTAGTGCAGTTATTATTTTCAAAATGTGAAAAATGGTCCGACTGAAAATAGCCGTAGTAAAATTATTACTTTCATGATAAGATAAATAGTAAAAAATGGCCGTAGTAAAATAATCATTTTCAAAATAAGAAAAAAGGTCGATAAATGGTCGTAGTAAAATTACCATTTGTAGGACGAGGCAAATGGTCAAATTATGGTCCCAATAAAACTATTAGTTCCAAAATAAGAAAAATGTTCGCTCAATGGTCCTGGTAAAATGTAATTCCTAGGATAAGCACAATGGTCGTTAAATGGTCCTAGAAAAATTACAATTTCCGGGATGAGGGAAATGGTCGAGAAATAGGCTTAGTAAAATTATCAGTTCCAAGATAAGGAAAATGGTCGATAAACGGTCGTGATAAAATTATTAGTTCCAAGATAAAGAAAATGGTCGATAAACGGTCGTGATAAAATTATTGGTTCCAAGAAGTGACAATGGTCGACAAATGGTTCTGGTCAAATGATTAGTTCCAAGACGTAATTGGTCGAAAAATGGTCCTGGTAAAATAATTATTCCCAAAATGAAAAAAAAGGTCTCAAAAAGGTCCCAGTAAAATCGTTATGATCGAAATGAGAAAAATGGTTCCTGTGAAACTATTATTTCGCACATCCGAAAAATGGCCGAAAAATGGTCCTATCAAGATTATAATTTATTGTGTGCACTGACAGAAAATTTATTTTCCTGATCCTCCCTCGACAGAGTTTTATTGTATTTGAATTAGCCAAAAAAAAAAACATACTCCGTTCAACATCGATGTTATTTAGCTGACTCGACCCTCTTAATCTTTTATTCTTACAGTCGAAAATCCACGGTCGAGGAACGGGTAGTAAACAGTGGGGGAACGAGTCTGTGTTTGGATCGCGCCGAATTGTTCGGGCGGTTCACACCTGTCGTTTTATATAGCATCAGTTGGAATTTTGCTAACGGCGAGACACAGAGAAAATTCTTCGCGTCGCTCGCCAAAATTTTACCACATGTAATTACCGACAAAAAGTGGCAGAAAGTATTAATTAAGTACTCTCAAACGAAAACTGGAAGACTACATTAATTTCTCTTAACAAAATCAATAATCGTTACCATTTTTAACAAAATGTATCGAAAAATGTATATTTCACAGTTCGTCGAATTTCTTAAAAAAGGACAAAAAATGCTTCGACTTTCGTAACGTTTACGATATGTTGCTGAAAAGTTCTCCATAAAATCAAATACGATTAGTGTTGTTTGGTATCGAATTTGATCGAAATCGGAAAAGCGATTTAACTTTTATGGACTTTTCAAGTTTTGGAAAAATTTACTATATTGCTTTAACTTTTGCAAAAAGATGAACTATCGAGTTTGAATTTTGTACATAAACGGAATACTATTTAAGAGTGTTATATACATAATTTGGTGAAAATCGATAGAATAATTCGGATTATATTAAAATTCAAATTTTTTTATATTATTTTTTGACGACAAAAATGTTGCTAAACTTCATTTTTTCAAACCCATTTTCATCATTTCCACATAGATTTAGCAACCGATTAAATTTTTTTATGTTTATGATGTCAGAATGATGTTTTTTTCCTCATTTTTATTTTATTTTATTTTTATATCTTTGACCCAGTTATAAAAATTTGGATAACAATTACTACACTGTCAAAAAAGACTGGAAGTATTTATGCATAAAGTCATCAATTAAATTAACTGTACAATTTTGATATGACATTTAGTTACGTTTGCAATGAAATTAATACAAATCTTAAAAAATTGAAGTACTTTTACAGTAAAATTTAAGTAAATTATTTAAATTACCGTAGCAAAACGAAAGTTGACATCGCTCTTGTAGAATAATTTTTTTTAAAAATAAACGTAAGGAATGCAAAAACAATTACCCTTCGAATAACAAGCTTTGCTGTGTGCATTGATTTCTCCTAATAAGGTCACCGTTGCATCTCTAATGCAACCGGCAAAATTATCTCAGCGACCTCGAGAAATTACCCGTACGATCGTCGATGAAAAAAAAAAATCGTTTTATCTGCAGAGCTAACAGAAATCAATTGTTAAGGTCAAGAGGTAAACATGCTGACATTGCTAAAAGCTCATTATCGTAATCATAAGCATATGGCGGTCATTCATCGACGTTATCTTATCGCAGAGAGTGCGAAGGAAAATTAATAAAAAAAATGCGCGTCATATGGACCGGCGGAAATCGAGTCCCCTATCTTTTTATCGCGCCTCAGCGATTAAACGGGCATTATCGTAAGCGTTTACTACATTTGCTCCGTAAGAAAAAAAATCTGTCGAATTTTCGACCGAGATCGATACATAAATAAAATAAATAAAATAGATTAAACAAATTAAATTGAATGAATTAAATAAATATGTCCTTTTTTCACAAGTAGAAATTACCAACTTTTTGTTGGTAAAATTAAATAAAAGATCCTATGAATATTTTTGACAAAAAATTATTGTGAAAAAGGAACAAAATGTCTTTAATTTTTACGTTGTACCTTTTGAATCTTTATTCAAATTCCTCGCTTATTTTGTAACAAAGTGTCGCCATTGTTTCGTTAAAAATTCCAAGGGCAACTGAGATTATTAGTAATTATGGATCGGAGTGAATAGAAAATCTACAACCATTAAATTTATCAAAAAATCATATGGAGCGGCAAAAATGAGATCCCATAATCGTTTTATTGCACCTTGAATGGCGACGATGAAACGGACATTATCGCAAGCGTTTACTACATTTTCTCCTGGCGGAAAAAAAAAGATTCTGTCGAACTTCCGATGAAGATCGATAAAATGTGTATTTCCGGCCCATAGAGCAATTAATGGGTAATGGGTCGATCGTCCGTGAGAAAGTAGAGCGGAGAATCGACTTCTGAGAATAATTGTTTATCTCTGGAGGGAACGATTCTCAAGCGGAAAGAGATTGTGGTGCGAGCAGCTTGCCCGAAGTTTCGCTGCGCTTTTATTATAGCAAAGATTCACAGCGAGTCAGAAGTCGCGCTAGTTGAGTCTGCAAAATAAAAGAGAATGAAGAAAACTGTGAGCCAAGAAAAAGATGATGAAAAAATAATGCAGAAAAGCCCAGAAAAGAAATTCCGCGACGATTTGCATGCGGCCGATAATACCAGAAAATGCTCAGAATAAACTTTTCGGGTGAGAGATGATAAGTCATATTTCAACTTCTCACGTATAATGGAAATTCCATTATCAAATTTCTCGAAGGCGAAAACATATTTTGTTTCACCTTGAAAAAAATTGGAGCTTTATCCAAGTGAATCAAATCATAGGAAAAATATGTTCTTTAGTGTTTTGACGATTTTTGCTCGTTTAAGGGGGTTCTGTTTACATTGCATATGTTTGAAGTTTTACGCTTGAAAAATGTTTAGGATATAGTTTAAAAAGGTTCGTCGGTAAAATTGAAAATGCACAGGAAAATCTGAAATAATTACCACGTTTCAAATAATTCATAACAAACTCACATGAATTTTTTGGGAATTTTCGTCTGTATATTCTTAATAATTCCGTTAACAAACCAGTTAATTTTGATCGATTTACAGTATTTTCATTAGGGATAATCAATTGATTATAATGCATCGACAAACAGATACACAAATTAACAAAAAGGGCGATTTTCGTTTTTAGATATTTTGTGTCATATTTTGATGTGTTAATGTTACTGTTTTTTGGAGAAACGCTATCTTCCGAATGATTTTTGTCAGGTTCATGTGCACCATAAATTTGCGGCTGACTGCAAAGAGATTTTGCTACTAGTCAGTCACTAAAGTCTCGGTGAATGTATTATCGGCCAAAAGCGACGCCGGACGATGACACAGCCTACATATGATGTAAGAAGAGACGTCACGCATTAGATTATGAATAGAGTGAGCAACAGTGTAAAACTTTTTTCCTCATAATTGTTTTTTTTTTATAATCAGAATGGTGTAAGGAATAGATCCTGGCCATAATCGGTTTCTCTGAAAATATGTGCGTAGAAAAACTGCAATCCATAGTTGAAAAAGATGTAAAGTACCCGGAAATAAATAATTATATATGTTCATATATAATTTTCATAATCATACAGAAATTTTATCTCTATAGAGATATTTTTAATATATAATTTTTATGGTTACATATACTTATACAT
Organism: Tromatobia lineatoria; assembly: GCA_949699805.1. NCBI lineage: Eukaryota > Metazoa > Arthropoda > Insecta > Hymenoptera > Ichneumonidae > Tromatobia > Tromatobia lineatoria. The sequence continues at coordinate 6,979,537 of OX453038.1, forward strand.
AGAGATTCTTTCCCGGGTAAAACTTGGAATTACTTTAAAAAAATAAAAAAATAAAAATAAAAAAAGTTTAGCGAAATTTCAGTGTTTAATAAATAGTATCACAAACGTCATATTCCTATAAAGTGCGAACGCTTCTATCGATCTCCACTAAATTAGGTATGTAACATCATTGAACATTATTCAATTTACATACAAAATGTCGGCTTGCTAATTCGCGTTTTGCAGAAGTTGATGAAATAACATACATTTTTCAAAAATTTTAAAACTCTACATAATTCGAACGGCTTTTCCGTTTCCGGTTATATTTAATACTGAACACCATCAAGTTTACCTGCACTTACGAAGAACTATGCAGAAAAATTTCTTAAATTTTTCGTAAGTTAGAGCATTTATACCCTTTTTGAAAAAATGAAAAAAGCCCTAAAATCTAAGATTCTGCCTACATTTCGTCATAAGTCGTACTAATAAAAGACGGGCTGCTGAATTTATGTGCCAAATTGTAGCTCAATCGATTGAAAGGTTCTTAAATTACACATGATTTTCTATTTCATTTCTTCATCTGTAATTGCTATTCATTTCGCGCTGATGAATTGCATTGAAACTTATTGTTTAGTAAATAAATTTTTTTACTAAGTCCATTTAAAATCCCTCAGTACATTAGCCATGCAAGATTATGCCTCAGTCGCCCTTAATTCCTAATACATCACAAAAAGGATGTCCAATCAGAAGCGTGACAATTCGAGCGTTGTGTACAATTATTATAAATATCCGGCAATGAATTTGGTCGTAAAAACTTACCCGAAAGTCCACCAGATATCGAAGCACATAACGTTGAGCCAAAAGAAGCTCGCCAGGAAGGAGAAGAGGATAACGAAGCCTGAAACATGAATAGAAAAAAAAAATAGTCCCTCATTACCATTTGTCCCATACAAATTATTTACATAAACATATATATATATACGAATATATGCGCAAACGATGGAAGAAAAAATGGTTACGCTCTTGGCGCCGAATTTCTTAGAAGTTTGCGGAGTGTCATGACCCGACTGGCACTATTGTTAAACCAATGCCAAGAGTTTCAGACGAACCAAGACGATTTTTTGACGAGGTACAATCTGGACAAATTTCCAGCTAAATCTATAAAATCTCAATAAACGTTTTCCACAAATTATACGACGGCGAATCATATTGGATTTCTTGCACTTAAATAATTTCTGCTGTCTTGTAGATGAAGCTTTATTTTTGTAAAACATTATTATTTTAGTTTTTCTTATGCCTACGCAAAGTGGTCGACATTTTTTTCGAATATGGTTTAGAAAAATTGTCTTGTAATATTGAAATCTCGGTAACTTAAGAAGGACTTTAAAAATTGAACTGAAATTTGACACGACAGTAGAGAAGCAACACTACTTTCTTTTTAAACATTTACAACAAAATGTCATCGTCTTGGCGAATTTTATGAGGCTGAATTTTTTTAGAAAAAGTCTGTAGGCTCTGTAGTTGCCGCAATTTTTGGAAGGGAAGAAGAATATTAAATGCCATTATACAAAAATTTGCAAAAATTCTGCAAAATACACCATTGAATTTAGAACGTTTCTAGCTTATAGCCAAAGTAGACAAGACTTTTGTTCTCATAGTCAAGATTTTTTGATTAAAAAAAAAAAATTTGATAACAAAAGTTTTAAAAATACAAGCAAAAAAATGTTGCCAACTTTGACAATAAACTGGAAAATTTAGATATCCAACATAGTATAATTCAGAATTTTTTCAGATTTTTAAACTATGGCATTCAATATTTCACTTTAAAGATATATTTTTAAAGAAATTGCTATAGAAAATTTAAAAAAATGGTGCACTTAAGGATCCAACTAAGCCCACCAAAAATTACGAGCTAAATCGGAGAAGTTGAGGTCAAATCTTGGTCAAAACGAGTTGCTATACTATAATCCGGACTACTTCCAATAATACTAATAACAATTACACAAACATACCAAGAAAAGTGCGCTTATTCTCGTCCATAATTCCCGGACCTGTAATTTGGCTAATAAAAAGACTGATGTACGCCACCATGAAAATGAAAAGATATGGTCGAATTATCGCGCCGTGCATCGTTTTCTTCAACTCGGGTATAAAGCCGTAGGCAAAAAAAGTAACGAAAAAAAATGGTATCGATATAATGAGCGCAATCGAAACATGGAGTTTCGGTCCTGATATCTCATCCCCCGAATCGTCATCGCATTGTATGATTTTATAAACAGGATCACCAGGAACGGCACCGAAGCAGTACTTCGTAAAGTGGTTCATCTCTTCACCACCTTCTACAGAATACAAAAGAATGGATCCATTTACGAGTAGCTTAAATTCCTCAATTTCAGGATCCACTTCGTAAGGACGGCATGACTCGTTGCAAGGATTCCGGACAAAAATGTGGGGATTGTTGACCGGAAGTTGTCCTGGTAGCGCTTCCAGAGTCCAGGGATCGTGGAAAGTCGGAAACTCTGGAGTCCATATATTTTTCATGGGTTCGCAATGGTTAGTAACATTCACAAAGACTTCACCAATTGGACAGCAAAGAGGCAGACATAATTGTTCTTCGAAGGCACAAACAGAAAAAGAAATCTTGTTTCCTCCGGAATTTAGGCTGTCGTCAATTTCCGAACTGTCGAACTCGGGGACAATGAAAGTCTCTTTTGGGCATGGGATTCCATCCGGTGAATTGGATGCACACACTGTGATCACCGCCAGAATAAAGCAGATCTCGGGAAAGCAACGAGCCATCGTTCTTATGTCGGACAACGCGAATCACTGACTGATTAGCTGACATTGACTGTGAGTCGCTTTGGGTTAGATTCTGGGTTTACGCTTGGACTCACCATCGGTGCAAAGCTGCAGGGAGGAAATTCATGTCTATCTGCGACATTTTTGCGGGTTCGTACGTCAACGGATTTTGCGGTTTTCATCATTGGCGATGGCAAATGGAACGCAGTGTGCAAGTGCGAAGAAACTGCATTTCTTTTCATTTATAAGCATAGTAAGGCGTTTTGTAGTTGCTACTGCAGGTCGTGAAGTGTCGGCGGTGGTAGGCCGAAAAATGACGCTTAAAAAAACAGCAAGCCCGGAAAGAAAACCGCAAAGATGTCTTGCCGCTGACGGAGATCCGTTGTCGAGTCGGTTGACGCGAACCTCAATACTTTTGTTCAACAATTTCTTCCTTGGGATTTTTATCGAGAAGATAGACCTGGAAAAAAAACCCCTCGAAAATGATTTGTCGTTTCCGGGGATATTTTTTTATGTGGCTATTTTCTTCAGTGGCTATCTTTCCGGTGGACCATTTTTTCAGTGATTTTTTTTCCGGAGGGCTATTTGTTTCCAGCGCTCATCCTTTCAGGGCTTTCCAAGGCTGTTTTCCCAGGCAAGTATTTTTCAGGGCTATTTTTAAGCAGAGCTATTTTTCTACAACGAAAAAAAGATTTGGTAACATTGAAGAAATTAGTCAAACCCAGCGGTTGCTAGTGGCGAAGGAAATATTTAGTTGAATTGACTAAAGTATGCCATTGATTTCAAAGACTGGATTTCATTATTACAACTCAATATATCTTTGACCCAATCGATTGAATAATGCCATCGACAAAATTTTTCATTATTTCGATCGTATGTTTGGTTGAGTGCACCCAACGTGGGTTTCATAAGCAAATTCTTTGGTTGAACTGACCAAACGTAAGCTTGCAGATACTACATTATGCACCCAGAGAAATGGGTTTATTTGAATCGATTATAGGGTGTGTTTGAGATGAATAAAATTCTATTCAGATCAGATAGAATTTATTTCAATCAGATGAAGCTTCATTTAGATTAAATAAAGTCTATTTCGATGAAATACAATCCTATTAGGCTGGTCATTAAATAAATAATTTATTCAATTGCCGGCCTAATAGTATTTTATTCAACCGATACAGACTCTATTTGATTGAAATGAAATTGAATCTGATCGAAATAGACTCTATTTGATTGAAATGACATTTCATTCATTCCAAATACACCACACAATTGATTCAAATAAACCCATCAGACCCATTTCTCTGGGTGTAGTTTATCTGGAGGAACAAGAAATGTAATATGAAACGATAAAAGGTTCGCTCGGTATGCTTTCGAAACTTAGCAAACCTGCGTTCTGGTAAACAGTTAGCGCGCAAACCAAAGAACGGCTTGGCGGTCACAGGAGTGGAGTCCACCAGGAAAATAGACACCACAATCGCACCGTTCATTTTCAACCGTCAACGTAGGAGTAGACCTTTCGGCTATATGTTTGTTTGAAAGTTCTCTTTATTCATTTATAACATTTTTGTACATATTTGGTGTACAGTAGAAACATATAATTCTTATCCCTACCCAATTCTGTGCTTAACTAAGCTAGATAGTACTTTTTTACTTTAGAATATACTTGCGAGAATCCCTTCGGCCGCTTGCCATCTAGCGGAGCATTGTGCATCAGTGTTGCGTATAATGCCACTAGATGGCGAAGCAACCGAGCGTTTCTCGCAAGTGTTTGGAAGCCTCAGGGTATATAAGACTAAGTTAAGCTGTCCTTAGTTCGACTGAACTCAAAGGGTGTTCCAGAAATTTTTTACAGTGTTGAATTCGCGAAAAAAATTTCATTCTAGTAACAAATGTGATTGAAAAATCGCATGCTGCATTCGTGTTTAAGCCTTTAGCAACTTTTTTTAGCTATGGAATAAAAGTATGTAATTATATGCATTCTATAATAGAACTGGTCGAATCACACCCGCTGGCGCTCATGCGTGAAATTTTTTTGCGCTGCTGCGCTTTTATAACCGTTTGAAAAGTCACGGGCGCTACAGCGCCCAAACTTTTGACACCAAACTGAACTTGTTTATCGCGGGCTTTCCTAGCAACCAATCACACCAGGAATAAAACGGTGACAACGCTCTTCGTTACGCATGAACTTTTTAAAGAAGGACTCGCTACGTTCGCAGTTCTTTCTTTTTATTTGTCACTTCTTATGACTAAACGTGATAGTTGCATGTTTATACAATTGATACAATTGGTGAAGATATAATTGACTTTCTATGTGCCATGTCTTTTTTACGGAAAGAAAAATATATTCTTTCCAACAACTGCAAAAAATTCAGCCATTCAAAACGCGCGCGATCGTAGTAGCGTGAAGTTGGCTTTACATTAAAGCCATTGACGGCCAATCAGAATGTTTGAAAACTGGCTTCAGTTTTCGATATTTCGACTTTCGGTATGCCGTGCATTTTTTAATAGAGAATCATTCCAAATTTATTCTGCTTGGCTCTATCGATTGGTTTAAACAGCGAATCTTGTTTTTAACGAAAACAAATGTGCGGTTAAATCAACCTCGTTGTCTTCTCAACTCTGACAGTGCATCGGTTAAATTGAAGAAAAATATTTTTGAATCAATTCAGTTGTAGGTTACATCAAACCAATATTGTGCTGATAGTCATTGTTATATACTGTAGAGTCAAACATACAAGTCTTATTAAAACAACGTCGGTATAGTTGATTCAAATATATCTTGTTTGATTCAAACAAATTCCAATTGACCGTAGCGACGAGGTTGATGTTACTGAATCTTTTTCTCGGTGTAGGGATAATTTTTCCAGGGCAACTTTTTTCCTTTTTTCTAGGGTTATTTTTCTCCAATTTTTTTCAATGACGGATTTCGCCCGTGATTACCAGGCATTTGGATTTGCTCGGAACTCAATATTTACTTCCTGATAAAAAATCTTTACTTCCGCTGGACAAAACCCTCGGAATTTTAATCTTCAAATGGTCCATAATGTCAACAACGGAATCTCATCTATTTTAAACCATTTATGCAACCAATATTCCAGACGAAATTTCACAATTGTAAACTCATCTGTGTGTTTATCGATTAAACTCTCTCCTTCACAGTTCGCGTGAAAAATAGAGTAATTTATATATATAGATTACGAGTGGAATTAGGGCGAGAGTGATTTACCATATTGGGACGTCACTGAGCGTTTATTTTCGTGCCTCACAATTCTCAGAGTATTTTTGGGACATACTCTTATTTACTATTGCTCCAGTTAGTGCATTCACATTGCCGTCTATATCTGCGGCATGTCATACGGATTATGAAGTATAATCGGTATAATCTCTACACATCCATTGTCTTTTATTGTGGGACTGGCCATATGGGTTCGTGAATATCTATCTCGAATATCGGACACCATTTTGCTTGCAGTATTATTCCCTTCGCAACCCAAACAGCAACAGATGTTAGCTGCACTTGGCTGCAGGGAATAAAAGCCTCGACACGAACGATAGTCGATAAGAGCTCTATCAAAACAACAACGAACTTTGGCGGACGTTTCGCCCGGCAGTTTGCCCTAATTTGATTTATAAAAACGCCTCCGTCGATAAAATGGGACCTGGCGTCGTACCAAGAAATAAATTAAGGATGTATGATAGGTACAGTCCCGCCAAAAGTGAGTTTCAGAGACAATTTCGATCACTTCCCGAAAGGATAAAAATCGGGAAAAAATAATGCACATAAAAAGTGCTCAAAAGATTGATTTCCCATAATAATAATACCAAAATGTTATTAACAAATTGGTGAAAAAAAACAATTGTTTAACAAATTAACAGTCAACATAACTTTTTTTAAATGAAAATGATATTTTTATTTTTTTGAATGCGTATGAATTTTTTCAGATTTTTTTCTTCATTTTGATTTTGTTTTTTTTTTTCATTTTGAAAAATGCGCAGGATATAACAAATTTTGGATACTCGTTTTGCAAAAAAATCTTGGATTTAATAGATGGTTTTATGCCGAACACATATTCAAAATTCGTTATTTCGTGCACATTTTTGAAAATACAAAAAATCAAAATTAAAATAAAGAAAAAAATCTGGAAAAATTCATACGCATTCAAAAAAATTAACATATCATTTTCATTAGGAAAAAAGTTAGGTTGACTGATTGTTTGTTGAACAATTGTTGTTTTCAGAAATTTGTTAATAACATTTTGGAATTATTACTATGCAAAATTTAACTTTTCAGCACGTTTAAAATTAATCATTTTTTTCCGATTTTTATCCCATCGGGAAGTAATCGAAATTTTCTCTGAAACTCACGATTGGCGGGACTGTACCTATAATACATCCTTAAAGGATAACGAGGACCAGCTCATCATAGTTTACAGGATACTTATATTATCTACGACAAAGTTGCTCTTTGTGAATAATTATACAAATTATTATAGATAATAATTATTATTAAAAGATCTTTTAAGAGGATCGATAGAATTCATGGAAGTGAGAAAGTTAAATAATTATGTTTTACGTGATGCAATGGGGAGAAAGTCGTTGAGTCGTAAATACTTCTGAGGTTCCTAAGGCTCCATGACTTTTGATATCGTAAGGAATATGCCTAATAAAAACATCTTTTGAACGACGATGATAAGAAAAATTACAATCACGGAGAATATTAGTTTGGGAAGAAATATAATCTGGCAAATATTGTGCGTTATTGTTGTTATATTCGTAAGGATTCAGAAGAAAATCAAAATACTAAGGAAGTAATTTGCAAAGTTTAACTTTGCAGCTTAAATTTTTGTTAAAGTTAAATTTCCGAAAAATGTAAACCGCGTGCCAAATTATGACGTAACTGCGCACCTATTATTGCAGAATACTACTGATTTCAAGTATACAATTTGAGTTCGCTATCTTATGGTGTTTGCTGAAGGTAATGCAATAACATCATTTTCCTGAAAGTTAGAATTCTGAGAAATTTGAACCACATTGCAGATTATGACAAACCTATATATTGATCAAGACTAAATAGTACCGATTTCATGTATGAAATTTGAGTTGATTATCTTATGTTTTTCTAACGTGAATTTTTCGAAAATTTCAGAACCCCATAAAATCCGAACCGCTTTTCCGATTTCGGTCAAATTCAATACCAAAAAACATTAACAGTATTTGCACGTATAAATAATTATTTAACCAAATATCGCCATTTTTACGAAAGCTAGAACGCACACGTCCTTTTTTTCAATTTTTTAAAAGGCCATAAAATAAAAACTTCTGGATACATTACGTAAAAAATTGCAACAGCCGAAGACGGCGCGGGATTAAAGTTCCGAATGTTAAATACACGAAGGTCTAAAATTCTGAAATTATATAAATCACCTAAATTTTTGACGAAATGTTTTCTAGCGAATTTCGTCGAAAGTGTGGGTGAGATGTTACGTTTCGGAATTTTAGACTTTCGTACATTTACTATTCGGAACTTTAACCCCGATTCGCTCGCCTTTCGGGGACAAAGTCCCGAATGGTAAATACTCGAAGGACTAAAATTGCCAAATTTAATATTTCACCTACATTTTTGACAAAATTCGCTAGAAAACATTTTGTCAAAAATTCAGGTGAGATATTAAATTTCGGAATTTCGTGAGGGCGGGTTTAAAATTCCGAATGTTACATGCACGAAGCTCCAAAATTCCGAAATTTAATATCTCATCTGAATTTTTGACGAAATGTTTTCTAGCGAATTTCGTCAAAAATGTAGGTGAGATTTCTAGTTTCGGAATTTTAGACCTTCATTCATTTACTATTCGGAACTTTAACCCCTATTCACTCGCTTCTCGGAGATGAACTTTCGAATGGTAAATACTCGAAGGTCTAAAATGTCGAAATTTCATATCTCACCTACATTTTTGACGAACATTTTTCTAGCGAATTTCGTCAAAAATGTAGGTGAGATATTAATTTTCGGAATTGTAGACCTTCGTGTATTTACCATTCGGAACTTTAACCCCCCCATTCTGAATGTACTGACATGATGATCTAAAAAAAATGTAATAAGAACAAAGCTTCTCTAAGGTAGCAAAAAAAGGTAATCCTTATTGTTACTCATACGCAACCGCATAATAAATTTTACGAGAAAGCAAAAAGGCGATAAAATACCTAGGGAAATGCAGAGAAGACTTTGTGCACCGATCGAATCTTCTCCCAATTGAACAGCGACGAGTGGAACGTAAGCGCAAAATAGACACACTACGTACATCCTCAGGGTAGCTCCATGCATGTTTTTCAGTTCCGTGAGTATCGAGTAGGTGACGAAGGTCATTATAAAAAACGGCAACGACAAAATCATCGAGATCGGTTTCACAATCATGATCCTTTCGTCCTTTCCTTCGTCCGGGGGAAATCCGAAACATACGGCGGCCACGGTTTTCGTCTCATTGGCCTGCATCACGGTCGCCCAGCAATAATCCTTCTCGGTGTACCACGAGTTCTCGAATTCGGTGTTTGAATAATCGTGAAAAATTGTGCCATTTTCCAGGAGAAAATACACGTCGTCTCCATTAGGCGGAGGAACCAACGGATGAACGTTGTCCCATGGGGCACATGGAATTCCATATTTTCGGATAAAATCCTTCGGACGCATTTCTGAGATCGAGAGATTGGAATTGTAGATCGTCGGAAGATCCAAATTCTGCGATGGATCCGCATCGTTTTTTCTGCATTTCATTCTGTAAAGATAGTGACCCGGCTCGCAGCATATTGGAAGGTACCTCTTGTCGCTTGATGATGAAAGCTTCTGCAGTTTGCTGCTCTGCACATTAAAAACCGATACTTTCGTTAAATACAGGGGTAAAGTTTATAAATTTGACAATTTCTATATAATTCAGGGCGAATGTTGTACGTAATCTAAATAAATAAATAAATGGATGAATAATCAAAATAATCTTCAAAAATTAAGTTAAGCTTATCTTATAAGTTTTATTTTATTTATATTGAAGTTTTAATTGAATTTATATTAAGATTTATTTATTTGAGTTAAGCTAAAATTATAACGCCCCATTAATACAAGTATATTGTTGCATAACGGTAATTGTGCAATTATGCAGACTTTGATTTTAATATAGTGTTTTTATCGTATGGCTTATATTGTTGCTCGTTTTTTCGATTGTCTAATTTCAATTTGAATGAGAGGATTGTTCTCTCTGTTAACAAAAAAATGAATATATAAATAAATATATAAATAAATAAACTCACTTTGGGAGATTTGGGAAAGTTTTAAATTATAGGAATCTGAGAATGATAAATTTTAGAAAAGAGATCACAGTCCCGCAATAATATTCTATAAAAATATCTACGACTCGAAAACATGTAGATAAGGTAGGTGTTTTATTCATCTGAATAGCTTACTAAGCTTTTTACATTTCGATTACTTCCCGATGAGATAAAAATCGGGATAAAATAATCGATATTAAACGTGCTGAAAAGATAAATTTCGCATAGTAATAATTCTAAAGCGTTATTAACAAATTTCTGAAAACAAAAAACAATTGTTCAAGAATCAGTCAACCTAACTTTTTTTATAATGAAATTGATATGTAAATTTATTTGAATGCATATGAATTTTTTCAGATTTTTTTCTTTATTTTGACTTTGACATTTTTTTATTTTAAAAATGTGCGCGACATAACGAATTTTGGATATGTGTTCGGCATGAACCTATCTACTACACTCAAGATTTTTTTGCAAAACGCATATCCAGAACTTGTTATATTCTGCACATTAAAAAAAAAAAAAAATCGAAATCAAAATATAGAAAAAAATCTGAAAAAATTTATACGCATACAAAAAAATGAACATATCATTTTCATTAAAAAAAAGTTAGGTTGACTGTTTATTTGTTGAACAATTGTTTTTTTCACGAATTTGTTAGTAACATTTTTGGATTATTATTATTATACGGAATCAATCTTTTCGGCACGTTTTATATGCATTATTTTTTTCCGACTTTTATCCCATCGGGAAGTGATGGAAATTGTTTCTGGTACTCACTTTTGGCGGGTTGTACGTATCATACATCCTTAAAGTCTAAACACTCGGTCACAGCCTATAGGGCCATATTATATACACTGAGACTGCAAGTCACTTGCGAGAAACGCGTCGATCATTCGCCACCTAGCGGAGCATTGTGCACCAGTATTTCGCATGGTGCCTGGATGGCGAACGAACGGAGCGTTTCTCATGAGTGTTCAAAACACTTTGCACCTCAGAGCATCTGCGACTGGAAAATTCTTTTAAATTCGACTACACGCTAGAGGTCTACCACTTGCAGTGTGTCAAACCTTTTAGATTTACCGACCCTTTCATATCAGAGAAGACAAAAAAAAGCTGGGGTAGGTCTGATGTTCATGATCGTTACGAGCATCCCTACCAAAAATGATGACGGTATAATAACGGCTATTTGATGACAACAATGACGCATAAAAGACAAATGATTTTCGGCCATGTTGATCACGGTCGGAATGATGACAGAATGACAAAGTTTTTTTCTGCCTCAGCGCTTGTGATTTTTTACGACAATCTATAATCATTTCACGCATTAAATGACAATCCCGCAAACGCCCTTGGATAATCATTTTTCTGTCATTTTGACATCATTGGGACTTAATGATAATTCTGAACAAAAAAAAGCTCCGACGTCTTCTTCGTCATTTTATTCGTCACTAAGGATAGCAGAAAATGATCTGCCATTTTTTATGTTGTTAATGTGTCATCTTCAGGTACTAGGGAAATATTCAGGCAATTCAAATGACATTTCGGCCCCTTAGTAACGTTTATATCCTACGAATTGGTAATCAGCTGCGTCTCGATGACGGAAACTGTAAAAAAACTGACCCAGACAATAACTAAACACCCTCCCCTTCTTACGCACTCAATCACGGAAGGATGTAATGTCGGTCACTGTACCCGAGACTTAATGCCACAAAACAGAAGCAACGATAGCGTGGATTTCCGGTTGAAGTTCAAGCGTTTGGAAAACCGGTCCACACTCAGATGTTTATCGATACTCCACAAAGTAAATCTTTGCGCGTCTTTCATTGCCTAAGCCATTTTATGATCTTTTTCCGATAATTCACAAACATAACGATAGGTTCAAGCGAGCAAAACCAAAAAATTGACTAGCTTAAAAATTACATTTTTTTTTTTCTATAAAATGATAGCTAAATTCATGAAGAATATAATATTGGATTCTTGGGAACGAAATTCCAAATATTTTTAATGGTATTGTGGATGAATTTTAAAAGTGTTCGCTTGCTAAAACTTTAAACCCGTTTTTCTCATTTTTGCATTTGTAAACCGTCGTGATTTCTCACAATTTATAAAACGATCTCGATGGAATTTGGTATACATTTTTCTTATCTTATCATTTTATGTGTGAGACAGTAAAATGTGTGAAACTTGAAGAAAATCATATACTTTTTCACTAATTATGACGGGAGTTATATTTAAAAAATGACAAAAATGACTTCCTTGCGAACTTCGCATCTATTTTGATGCTGCTAACTCTGCCTATAGCGTATTAATTTAAACTTTAAAAAAATAAATCTCCTTATCTATTTCGAATCATTACAGCCGATGGTAGAATGCCAGCAATTTTGATCGAGCTGTGCATCCGCCATTTGGACATTCACAAAAAATTAAGAGAAAAATATTTTTAAATGTACGATATGTGAAGTAAGAATTGGGCAAGGTTGTAACAATTTTGGACGATCTGTTTTATGTGACCAAAGAAATAAATAGAAAACAGCAAATGTTTGGTCTTCAAGGTTCCTTCTTAAGAAACTTTTACGGTGGAAAAATTAACAGGTTTATAGTTCAAGCAATTCTGAACGTAATTTCAAAGTTTAAGCGTCTTTTAACGACCGAGTTGCTGACAAATTTGACATCGAATATAGTGTAAAACAAGTGGCCTCTTATGGGAAAGTTACCGAATTTTCACTTTAGAGGGGGAATTGATATACGTAAAGTGAACTTTCAAGTAATAAAAAGTAAGTTTCGAGAGCGTAAAACTTCCGAGATTCCGTTCATACCATAAAAAAGACATGTTACCGGACATTTAAATGAATAACTTCAAGTTAAAGGTAGTCACATGATGCAAGCTACACCGTATAATTATCTGCACCAAAAAACACACCCGAAAAGGAAAGTAAAATGAGCGTTGATATCAAAACTATGATTATTAATCCCTTAAGGTAGTTTTGTCACTTGGTATTTCGTAGAACTTCGAGGAAAGGGAAAAGAAATTGCAAATACTTCTGGTATAAAAAATGAAAATGGTATAAAAATGTTTGAAAAGTCATGCATACCAAAGATGATTGGAAATAATCATTTTGCATAATAATGATTCTAAGATGTTATTAACAAATTAATGATAAAATTAATAAGTTAACAAATTTCGTGACAACCTAATTTATTACTTTCTCATTACATACAAAGTATGTAATAAGAGAAATTATTACAATCCAGAAAAAAATCGATTCTTGGGTTTTGATGGAAATACATGTTTTGAGTGTCTCAGATTCCAAAAAACACATTAACAAATTTCTGTCTCTCTGTGCCGTCCGTTAACATAATAGTTTTTGAAAAAATGTATGGACCGGAATGAAATTTGGTGTGTGCCTTCTGCATCCACAAAATCTCTACTCTTTCTGATACTTTACCTTAAAAGTGAAAAAAAAAAAATTTTCAAAAATTCTTCAAGATTTTTTTTCAGACCGCAAAGTAAAATTTATGCTTTCGTCTGAAATATACAGAGAGAATCATCAACAAATGAGCACTAAACAAAAATATGTGACTCAGTAAAGCAATCAGTTTGTTACTATTTAACCATTCACATGAAATTTGTGAAATCATAAATGTTCAAAAATTCCTATCAAGTGCACTATACGGAAAAAAAAAAAAAAAAAAAATAGTGGTACTTAAAGATAACAAATAAAATTATCGCCCTGAATTTGAAAAAAAAAGTATCTCCTCCGACAACTTTTATTATTTCGACCTGCCCATTTTTTTGCGTGCTTTGCATACTGTTCTCAACAATCAAGCGCAACGTACTTCTTATATATATTTTTTTTTGGGTATTCTAAAAAATGGACGGTACTAAAAAATCGATATTAATTTTCGGTTCACAATATGTTATAAAGAATAAGAAAAGGTGAATTTTTCTTAGATTTTTCATACAACTATTTCCAATAATCTCTCGCCGTCCTCTCTCTCTCCTTAAGTAGGATGCATCCTCCTTGAAATTCTCCACGCGCCTGAGAACATCTCACCTGCATGTAATTCCGCGGCGCCTCGATCAAAGTTTCTTCCTCCACTGTAACATCCTTTCTAGTTTCGTTTCCATAAATATCTCTCAGATCATCGGTCGTAACATCGACAGCATAATCAATTGTTACGTTGTCAACGTGGTAACGATAAGTTTCCACATTTTGGCACAGTGATGCGCGCGCCAAAAACACGAGAAGCGCGGACGCCAGAATCATGTTGACGGTTACGCGAACGGGACAACACTGTTCACGACGAATCAAAGAAGAATTCGTTGAACTCACCGGCAGCAGCGGCTCCTCCTCAGAGCGTCAGGTAGAAAGTAAGAAAAAAAGGGAGCGTGAGCGAGACGAGCTCGTAGGTCTCACTCGCTTTGGTGAAAAGTAGCAGCGTGTAGTTTTATACCCTTGGGATGCTACGGACCAATAATAGGCGTCGTAGCTGACGCCGCCTGTTTGCCCTTCGCAGGTTCGCACGACACGTTCCTTTTTCCTTTCTTTTTGCAATACGACGGTAAGTAACACTGCACTGTTAAAAATATTAGTGTTATTTCATATTATGGCTGACGGAAGCTTTTTTTTTAAATCTGGTATAATATTGAATTAACGTTAATATGCATTTGCGTATTTAATTTGATTCTGTTTTCCTTTTTTTGGCAATACGACGATAAATAACACTGCACTGTTAAAAATATCGGTGTGATTTCATATTATGGCTGACCGAAGCTTTTTTGAAGAAGCTGGTATAATATTGAATTAATCTTAATGTGCACTTGCGTATTTGATTTGATTCTGCTTTTCTTTTTTTGGAAATACGACGATAAATAACACTGCACTGTTAAAAATATCGGTGTGATTCCATATTATGGCCGACGGAAGCTTTTTTGAAGAAACTGGTATAATTTTGAATTAATGCTAATATGCATCTGCGTATTTCATTTGATTCTGTTTTCCTTTTTTTTTGGCGATACGATGATAAATAACACTGCACTGTTAAAAATATCGGTGTGATTTCATATTATGGCTGACGGAAGCTTTTTTGGCGGAATTAGTATAATATTGAATTAATGTTAATTCGCACTTGCGTATTTGATTTGATTCTGTTTTCCTTTTTTTTGCAATATGACGATAAAGAACACTGCACTGTTAAATATATCGGTGTGATCTCATATTATGGCTGATGGAAGCTTTTTCGAAGGACCTGGTATAATATTGAATTAATGTTAATACGCACTTGCGTTTTTAATTTAATCCCGTTTTCCTTTTTGCAATACGACGATAAATAACACTGCACTGTTAAAAATATTAGTGTGATTTTATATTATAGCCGACGGAAGCTTTTTTGAAGAACCTGGTATAATATTGAATTAATGTTAATACGCACTTGCGTTTTTAATTTAATCCCGTTTTCCTTTTTGCAATACGACATATACCCTGTCGTTCCAGAAGAGGGTCGGTCAACTCGTTCAACGATGTCGTTTTGGGCCATCCGATTATTTGGTCAAGCGACGTTATTTATCTACATCCTGAAACTGTGTCGCGGTGGCGACTCGGCGCCAATAAATATACCTATTTTTACGACGAGGTCACTGTTCCAAGACGTTTTTTCAAAAGTTTTTTCCATTTTTTTTGTCGTAGTAACTGTTTGTGAATTTTCCTATTATTCCGTGGAGGTAAATGTCTCGCAACTTTTCCTCAATCGTCCAATTATTTCGTCGTGGTGACCGTTTTGAAACTATTTTCCAATTTCCCTACTATTCCATCGTAGGGACTGTTTGCAACGTTTTTTTTTTTGCAATTTTTCTACTGTTCCGTCGTACAAACGGTTGTGCAACGTTTTTTTTGCAATTCGATTACTATTTTGTCGTAATAAGGTCTGTTTTAGAACAGATGTTTTGGTTTCATTTATTCCTCGAGATGCCACAATTTCGGGTTAAGAGAAAAGGACAATCTGCTCATTTCTTGCTTTTCAACAAATAAATACGATCACCGAGAAGCATCACCTCGAGATAATAGCTCTTGAGCACTCGAGTCTAAAATGTCTTCGCAGTTTTATAACCACTCTAGCTTTATTCGCCCTCTAGCGGCATTATGCGAAACACTAATCTGCCGTGTTTCGTGTTTCGCATAATGCCGCTAGATGGCAAATGGGTGAAGCGTTTCTCGCAAGTGAAGCTGAAGTATTTATAAAATTCCAAAGACATTTTGAACTCTTCTGCATTTTATGTGCAGGAAGGAAACGCTACCATTCGGCGGTGAATCTTTTTGGTGCTAGTCTATGTCTTTTTTCGGTGAAAAGAGAACCGCCAGCAGACTTGTTCTTTTATCGAATCGAAGAATTAATCACAAACTGAAAAATTCGTTTTGAAACAGTCCCTACGATGAAATAGAAAAAAAATTGGAAAATAGTTGCAAAATGGTCACCACGACACAATAATAGGAAGATGGAGAAAAAATTACAAATCAATCACATCAATGGAATAACATCATCATTGAAAAAGAGTTTCAAAACAGCAATTCCAACAAAATAATAGGAAAATTAAGAAACAATTATTACGACGAAAAAAATGGAAACGCCTTTTAAAAAACGTCTTTTAACAATCACCTCGACGAAAAATATATTGTCGTTTTATTGCCAAAGTTATATTGTCGATTTGTCAAAAACGTCGTGACACAGTTTTAGGATGTATATAAATAACGTCACTTGGCCAAATAATCGAATGGCCCAATGGTCATCCGACAGTTAACAAATGTTTACAAATGTTAACAAATGGTCGTCAGGAACGACAGGGAACGACACTGCACTGTTAAAAATATTTAGTGAAATTTCATATTATAGCGGACGGAAGCTTTTCTAAAGCAACTGGTATATTAAATTCGATAATTTACGATGCTTTCTATTGAATCTTGCGAAACTCAGGGAATTTTATATAAAATATTGTGATTTCATTACACTCGTAGATTAATCCCCATAAATCATCGGTTGAATAAAAATACTTGGTAAACTAAAATTCACGAACATTTCGATCAGAGATATAAAATTGAAGCTAGCACGGATCACGAAAGTGGCGGAGAATTGTTGACGCCTCTGTTATTACGCATGGACTACACGAAGTAGCAGCGACAACAGGAAGTCAAGAGATGAGTATGGTCGGTCATTATTAATTTGATCAGTGGGAGGGAGACCTTGGGGAGATTCCGAGAGAGCCAATGAGTTCCAAACTTCATTCCCTTGCGACCAAGAATAAAAATGATAATAAGCGAACGCGGGAATAAATATAATAAGAACGCAGAAATAAAAATAATAAGAAACGAAGGTTGTTGAAGGAAAAAGTGGACAAGTCTTTCGCGGTAATTAACGTGTTAGCTTCTTGGCGTTGGTATAGTCGCCGCTTAGTAAGTTAGTAAGTAAGTACGAAACTTCGTACGTTCTGATCGACGTCAAGTGGAGGACGCTTATCAGTGTCGAGAAGCCGTAGACGCTGGCGCATTGACGTGTGGTCTTGGTCAAGATTACGGGGAATTAATATGAACAGCGAACCCTTGAACGATGAGTGACTCGTTGTTAACGTGTTTTGTGATATAAAAATTTCAAGTGTTAAATTTGACCCAATTTATATTCGAAACTGACGGTAAGTATACTTTATGATCATAGGAGTAATTATGATGGATATTTATTAAAAGGGACAAGCTTTTGGTGTAAAATAAATAAGGTTGCGATAATGGTTTGTTTTTGGTCATTTAGTAATAACTCATTTGTGATTTTAAAAAAAATGAAATTACATTAGCTTGTAATTATTACCAAATATTCAAAAAATAGGTTCACGATAAATAATTTGATATAAAAATTGAAAAATCTGTTTGAAATGTAATTACAATGTGACATTGTAAAATGAATTTGAAACGGAAAAAAAGGATTGGAAGTTAGGAAGATTACGAGGAATAAATGGGAACAGTGAATCCTAGAACGATAAGTTACTCGGTTGTTTAAGTATTTTGTGATATAAAAATACCAAAAGTGCGAAATTTGACTGAATTTATTCTTTCGAATTTATTAAATTTTTATCAAATTCGGTAGTAATATTTTTATATTACTACTAAATTTGATGAAACTGTTGTAAATATTTGCAAATTTATTTTACCGAAAATTCTATTCATAAGCTGTTATATTGAATTTAATACATGAGTGTAGTAAAATCATATAGTTTCATATAGTTTCATATAACATTTCCTAATTTAGTTTGAAAACAAAAAATGTCCTAAAAATGTTTGGATGCTAAAAAGAAAAAAAAAAGCGGGTAGAAAATGCTATGATTACGTCGCGGGAAAATCTTTAATAATCTACTGGACAGAATAAAAACGATTTTTTAAAACATATTTCAATGATACACAGTGATCGAAAGGCACATTATAATTTTTTTATAATAAATTTAATGAAAAATAAAATTTTCATAGGACTCAAAACAAAATCCGGTTATTTTATATCACTTAAATGTCAAATTTAATCGTAGACATGAGAGATGTTACAGATCAATGTCTCGATAAAATACTAAACAACACGAAAATTCATATTTTGCAAACGCTTGTTATTCAACTGCATTGTAACTACTTAAATTCAATACCGCAATTTTTGTAAAAAAATCTTTCTTTACCCCTAATAAAAAGGAACATTCAATATTTTTAACGGTGTTTATTTATCTAACTTTAATTACCGAGGTATTTACCAATAGTTATTTATGTTCATTTAGCAATGATTAATTCGCGATATTAAAAGTGGAAATTGATCAGCTCGTGTTTATTTGATATTTGAAAACAGGTTCTAATAATTATAAATGTTAGGTTATTCGCTGCTGTAGTAAAGACCATTGATAAAATCTTAAAATGTGACACCAGACGAATGAGAGGGGCTACTTTCATAATGAAAGTACGTGTCGGTCACGCAACTGGCAGGTAGAAAAACCGCAGTTACTCTTGGGCGCAGTTTGTACAGTTTATGCACCCAACGACCTGTCTGTGTCGTGCACTTCCGGGTTGGGCGGGCACATGATTTATAAGATTCTAAATATTGTGACGTTGATGCACAGTTCATGTTTAGGAAACGAAGAGATTCACGAAATTTATCGGGTCGTTATAATCAAGCCAAACGATTGAATCTTTTTTTTTTAAATATCTTATAAGAATATTTAAAATAATCGTTTTCTTTGTGTTAATCATAATAAGGAAATTCAAATAATTATTTTTTTAAATATTAATTATAATGAAAAATCATAAGACAATTCAAAATAATCGATTTTCTTCTATTAATTTCCGTGTGAAAATATTTCATTTCTTCCAAACTTGTTGGATATTATATTTCTTTCGTCGCAGTTTTTCTTGGTAAAAAACCATAAAGAACCGTGACCGACACGTTAATACACAATCGAATTCCCAAGACGAAGAAAAACAACACTGTCAATCAATCTCAATGATAAAAAAGTGCGAAAACGTATTTTTGCGCGGGAAATTCCAAACTCGTGTAATTACCTTCTATTCACCAAAATCTAAAGTAATTGTTTTTCTTTCATATCAATAATAATATGACATCATAATAAGGAACTTGAAAATAATCTTATTTCGTTTATCGATTTCTGTGAAAAAATATTTTCGTCCAGTATTTTACATGCATGATGGAGTTTTTATTTTCTTGTCCAAGTTTTTTTGTTGTGAAAATCACATTTTCCGAAGAACCGCGACCGACGCGTTAATATATAATCAAATTGCGAAGACGACGAAGAAAAAAACTGTTAATCAATTCCAATAATAGCGAAGCGCGGAGATGTATTTTTGCGCGGGAAATTCCAGACACGGTTAATTATCTTTTATTCGCGATTGAACAAATGAAAATGTTGCGCAACGAGTAATCGATGAATTTGGCGAGATCGCGCGCGTCCGTGTGCGACTCTGTTGATGACTGATGCGAGACTGATGATCGGCAAATAGGAGAGAACTTTTTTTGATTTCGCGTGGGTACGATAAGCCGGTTGGCCTTTCACTTCCTGTCTCACTCTTGCGTTGTGTTGCATTCTACAAATTCCTACTTCTAACGGCGCGTAGCCTTTCTCTTAATCGTCCAATTGACGATCCGTCGAGTTTCGCGTTGAACCTCTTCGGCCAATCAGAAAATCAACACGCGCGGGAAATGCGCTGTACTTATATCGAATTTGTGGAAACGTATCGCATCCGCGTGAATGCTGTTATCGCGATAAGATCGGGTGGAGTATAGACTCAACCCAAATAGCCTATACATGAGGTATCCCAACCCAATTCGGTAAATATTTCATTCTGGGGCCACATCATTTTGCCAAAAAATCATTGTACCGAGTAGTGGTTTCGCCGAAAACCATATTGCCGAATCGTTTTTTTGCCGATAAATTATTTAGCCGAATCGTCAGAATACCGAGAGTTTAGAAAGACAATGATATTTTGCCGAATCGTCAGATCACCGAGAGTTTAGAAAGACAATTATATTTTGCCGAATGGTCAGATCACCGAGAGTTTAGAAAGACAATTATATTTTGCCGAATGGTCAGATCACCGAGAGTTTAGAAAGACAATTATATTTTACCGAATGGTCAGATCACCGAGACTTTAGAAAGACAATTATATTTTGCCGAATGGTCAGATCATCGAGAGTTTAGAAAAACAATGATATTTTGCTGAATCGTCAGATCACCGAGAGTTTAGGAAGACAATTATATTTTGCCGAATCGTCAGATCACCGAGACTTTAGAAAGACAATTATATTTTGTCGAATCGTCAGATCACCGAGACTTTAGAAAGACAATTACATTTTGCCGTATGGTCAGATCACCGAGAGTTTAGAAAGACAATTATATTTTGCCGAATCGTCAGATCACCGAGAGTTTAGAAAGACAATTATATTTTGCCGAATCGTCAGATCACCGAGAGTTTAGAAAGACAATTATATTTTGCCGAATGGTCAGATTACCGAGACTTTAGAAAGACAATGATATTTTGCCGAATCGTCAGGTCACCGAGACTTTAGAAAGACAATTATATTTTGCCGAATGGTCAGATCACCGAGAGTTTAGAAAGACAATTATATTTTGCCGAATGGTCAGATCACCGAGACTTTAGAAAGACAATTATATTTTGCCGAATCGTCAGATCACCGAGAGTTTAGAAAGACAATTATATTTTGCCGAATGGTCAGATCATCGAGAGTTTAGAAAAACAATGATATTTTGCTGAATCGTCAGATCACCGAGAGTTTAGAAAGACAATTATATTTTGCCGAATGGTCAGATCACCGAGAGTTTAGGAAGACAATGATATTTTGCCGAATCGTCAGATCACCGAGACTTTAGAAAGACAATTATATTTTGCCGAATGGTCAGATCACCGAGAGTTTAGAAAGACAATTATATTTTGCCGAATGGTCAGATCACCGAGAGTTAGAAAGACAATTATATTTTGCCGAATCGTCAGATCACCGAGACTTTAGAAAGACAATTATATTTAGCCGAATCGTCAGATCACCGAGAGTTTAGAAAGACAATTATATTTTGCCGAATGGTCAGATCACCGAGAGTTTAGAAAGACAATTATATTTTGCCGAATCGTCAGATCACCAAGAGTTTAGAAAGACAATTATATTTTGCCGAATCGTCAGATCACCAAGAGTTTAGAAAGACAATTATATTTTGCCGAATGTTCAGATCACCGAGACTTTAGGAAGACAATGATATTTTGCCGAATCGTCAGATCACCGATTCTTTAAGGTAGCCGCGTCGATACGTGCACTGAGAAAAAAAATTGTGGGTGCAGTGAACATACATGAGAAATTGAGTCAACCGCATATGGTTGGCTCAATGACAATTTCACTGTCTTAACGAAATAGAAGTTGACTCAACAGAATGAGGTTGGCTCAACCTCTCGGCGAGGTTATATACGGCGAACATCATGGTGAATTTGAGTAATTTTGTGTTTTATTGTTGTTTCTCTTTAAGTTTATATCGCAGCTCGTTCATAATTAATCACCGCTCTCTGTACTTCACTCTCTACTTTATCATCTGCGATTGTTCGTATGCCTCCGGTCCTTTGGCGACTTGTTCCTGGACCCAATAAAAATTCTATTCTATTCTATAGAACCTCTATGAGGAAGTATGTTAATCAATTTTGGCTTCCTCATAGAGGAAGCTTTGTAAAAAGCGCAAAATAATGAGGAAGCAATGTGCAAGGTTCTACTTTGCGTCCTTGGTTTAATTAGATTAATAAACATGTTGTGAATTCGCTTTTTCTATTTCGTTATTCCGTTATTTCATTACTGTTAGAGTAACTATGTGATATGACGTATATTTTTAAAAACATCTCAACATTCCGTAAAATCAAAAATTTCATACCGTTCATCGTTATATTATACATATCTAATGGCTGAATATTATTTCATGGACATACAAAATTTGAGCTCCCTATCCCAAGTTTTGCAAAAGTTACAATAGAGTGATAACCGATTTCGTCGCAATTCGATACCAAATAACATTGAACGTGTTCTCAGTTATAAAGAACTATTTAGCTAAATAAGCGAACTTCTACGAAAGTTAGAGCAACCACGCCTTTTTTCCGAAAAATGAAAAATTACATAAAATCAATTCGATGCATATATTTTGTCGAACATCACAACATTCAAAGAGAAATAAGTGCTTTACTTGCCTGCTAAGACCGATCCGTTAAACGGTTACTGAGTAACAGGCGAGTGGATTTCCAAAGCCCTGCGCACATACACACACACGCGCGCGCGCGCGCGCTCACTCGCATAAGGACATTTTTTCTAAACCCTTTTTCTCAATGTTATTGACGATTTTGAGTAAACTGACATGAAAATCCTTAAAAAAAAATTTTTCATGACAAAGCTTTTTCTATGAGCAAAATCAAGCATAATTCCAGCATTGAATGTCTTCCCGATTTTCTGGAATTTTTTATACTCTGGAAACTCTGTCAATAGTCTAATTTCAACAATGATCGGGTAACTAACATGTTGAGGATAATTGAAAAGTGGTAACTATTATCCCATTTTTCTAGAATTTTTTAAATTCTGAAACCTGTATAAATAGCCTGATTTGACATTTTTCGAGCATTCGAGCTCAAACCTCAAAAATTGGAAGTAATAATAACTTTTTAAGGAAGTCGAAGGACATACAATGCGGAATTTAGTCTTTTCTGAAAATGATTTCTCTTTATCTGTTTGATTATTTTTTATGTGATTGTACTTATTCGAATAAGCATTTGACATATTTTCACACTATTTTGGATATTAAATTTTGTTCGAAATTATTTTTTTGTAACATGTGTACATAAAGTGCCTCGAAAATATGTGTAAAATAGAGCATTATAGCAAGGCATAAAATAATGTAGTCGCGCATGCGCACATAAGCCCCGAGCGTATTTTACGCACTGATAGTATCTTACACACATTTTCATTCATTCGGTTTTATTTTACACACACTTTCTTCCATAATATTAGTACTTTACGCACCCTACTGCCATAATAACCGAAGTGAGGCGCCACCTGCGCCTGACAAAGGACGCGTCGTTAGCAGTCGTACCAACGTGAATCTGCCGAGTGCGCGTCAAATACGACGACATAAGAACACCAAAATAACCTTAAAAGTGCGCAAAATGTCGGATCGCGAGAATACGCCGAGCGAATTAAAGGAAGCGGCACAATTGCTAGTGCAAGATTTATTGCCAAGTAAGTCGACAGTGATATATAAACAGTGCTACGATCAATTTATCGAATGGCAGAAAAAATATCCCACAACGTCGGTTGGAATAATAGTTTAGTTTCCGTTCGGGGGGCCCCCCGAACCCCCCGCAAGGGCTTCGCCCCTTGACCCCACTGGGGCTTCGCCCCTCAACCCCATTGTGGTGTCTTATTGTTTTTTTTTTTCATTTGCACATTTAGATACACTTAATACAAAAAATAGTATGCAATACTCGTGACGTACAGCGAACATTATACGCTGTGGGGTGAATTTGTCGCATATGGGTCAACTTTACCCCGCAGCGTATAATGTTCACTTTACCTCACTCATATCGCAATGTACTATTTTAGGAGTCAAGTTCTAATTTAAAACCCTGAAAAAAATCTTTAAAATCGTCATTGATAAAAAAGGATCGGATAATTAACATGATGGGCCTAATCAGAAAATGGGCATTGATTATTTTTGTTTTTTTTTCATGGAATTCTTTCAATTCTGAAAGCTCTGTAAATAGTTTAATTTCAACATTGTTAGTGCATAAAATGCGGGTCTTAGGTGTTCTTAAAAATATACGGAGGTATTCCTGGTCAATTCGATAAATATTCGACCCTGATCTATCCCAATCTGTTTCATTATTTTATTGTATGTTGTACTTATCCTAATAAACATTTTGCAATTTTTTCAAATTTATTCGGTTAGTCAGTTTTCAAAAAGGTTTTTTATAAAACTAAAAGTTGCGCCCTGATTTTAAAACCTGAATAAATTTCCAAAAATTGAGTATCCGATAACTAAAATTTTTTGCATAATGTAAACTCTGTAAATAGTCTCATTTCAAAAACTTCTGAGCTTTCGATTTTAACTCTTAAATATTGATGCACCGATGTTGAAGATAATAATCAAACTTGTTGAAGGAAGTCGAAGTAAATGCGATACTCAGTCGTTTTTTGAAATAATTTTCATAAAAAATTATAACTTTACGAATTTTAAATTTTTAAAATTATATTCACATAAAATCGAGTCATTGAACTTTTGCGAAATGTGATTTTTGGCAAAAATGAAAAACGGTGTAAACATCGTATATCATATCATCTTTAATATTCGAAGGTGGCAATTTATACATAAGTTAACTTATAACTAACATTGGTTGGTATGAGATTAGTTGGGGACTAACAAATTACGTGGAATGCCCCGTATACGTGTGAGTATGTCGTCATATATATGAAGAATACTGCAAGTTCGCGAAATCACGATTTATCTTTCTCGGGACAGGTTCTCTTATCTCTAAACGATATCTTGGACTTGAATGGCTTCCATGAATGAAGCAAAAATGTTACCACGTGAATTCTATAGCTCCATTCATGCTGCACCTTTGAAAGAAAAACATCACTCCCATTTTTTGTTGATACTGTGACGGTTTTTATTGAAGAGTAATCGTAAAATGGAACTTTGAAAATTTCTAGTCATGCAAACACGAAATTTGATAGTGCAATTAATTTAGCGCGTGTTGGCAAGAAATCACCGCTCAAATCAATGCAATAAATTCCTCTGCAAGGAATTTTTATGGCACATAAAACGATTTTTTAAATGTCGGATTTTATAAATGATAATAATAAATATTTTTTTCACAAACATCCGCACAAACTTTTTGTTAATTCTACAAAAATATTTAGGACATCTTCTGGTTTTATAAACAGGATAAAAAGTACGATAATAATGTATCAAATTGAAAATGAAAAAAAGAAAAAAATATCATTTATTTTGTCAAAAGTTCAATGTCTTTGAAATAATTTTTTTTTTCAATTTGCACGAAGTCGCTTCAATAGAGAAACTCCATTATTAATGTTGAAAAAAATAAACTGAAATGAAAAAATAATAAAATTCAAACTACATACAATTTAGATCTTTTTTTAGGATTCGGACCTAATGTAATATCAAAGTACTCAAAGTGGATTAATTACATACTCTTATTCGATAAAATAACAAATTCTATAACATTTGAAATTATGACGAAAAACTTAGCTATTTTTCTAAATGCGATTTTTTAATTATTTCAGTAATTTAAAATAATGAAAGAATAAAGCTTTTTCTATGTGGAAACAAAACACGTTTTTTCTGATTATTCTCAATCAAATTATTGAACTGAAGAGATATTAATGGGTTCTTGAATTGCGGACTTTTTAACAGCAAATATAGAGTACCAAAGCATATATAGATTTTTTAAATTTGTTTCTAACTTTCAAGGGATCGTAACTCATGTCTTAAGACAAGAGCTTTCGACGTCCCTGAAGACTACAACTGGATCTTCATAAGAAACGAGCTTTTCTCGATGAGACTAAAGTGCCTCCTTTATTTATCTTCCCCTAGACAAAGGGAAAATGTCTATGGCCTGGTAGAGCATCGAGTACTCAGAGCAGTAACTGCGATAAGTATCGTTAAAGTGGTTGATCACGTGCTGTGCAAGAAAATTACGACTTCGCGTTACAATAAAGCGTCGACCAAGTAACGTACAAATACCGATCGATTAAAATTTGCACGTACTTATTAGTTTCGTGCTCACGGTTTAAATAGAGCGAATTTACATGCGATAATTTTACCAAAATTCGGCTGATCGACTTGATTGGATACCGATTTTTTTTTCGTCTGCAAATCCAAAATTACTGTCACTAAAAAAAAAGTTACTGCGACAAGCTTTCAGCCCTTACATAAAAATCAATAGAA
The DNA here is from genome assembly GCA_949699805.1 of Tromatobia lineatoria. NCBI lineage: Eukaryota > Metazoa > Arthropoda > Insecta > Hymenoptera > Ichneumonidae > Tromatobia > Tromatobia lineatoria. The sequence continues at coordinate 7,006,157 of OX453038.1, forward strand.
TAAAAAAATAGTTTACTAGGAATCGGCTGATCGATTATATTATAGCATACCGATTTTTTTTTGGTCGGCAAATCCAAAATTACCATGACTTAAAAATGAAGTTATCATGATAAGGTGTAAAAGTTTACCCTTTTGATAAAATAAATTCGAACACAAAAAAATATTTTACCACATAATGGCCGATCGGCTTAATTACATACCGATTCCTTTTTCGTCGGAAAATCCAAAATTACTATCACTTTAAAATAAAGTTTTCACGAGCTTTGACCCCTTACGTAAAACAATAAATTAAAACTGTTTTTATTTTTTTTTACGATGAAATCTCTTTTACTATTCCTTTTATTTTTTATTTTGATTTAAAAAATTAAGAAATTGTTTTTCATAATAGCGATTAACATAAAGTACTTCAGAAAGTTATTGAGACCTACATGCGTTTCTCAAAATAAATGGAACCATTCGTTTTTTTTCTAATGCACAAAATATATACACGCTCGTCGGTAAAGGGTTAAACATAATTAAGTCACTGTAAAAATAAACACGATGACCTCATTGACAAATGTGTATGACATTGCTTTTTACGGCCGCCAACGTTATCTCCACGAAATATCAATCTCTCGTAAACGCGGCGCTCTTGTACAAAGATTAATTACAAGAACGGTTTACTTCTGTAACGTAGGTGGCTTCTGTATATACTGCAGGATCATATATCGATCGTTGAATCGGTGTCAACGTCGCAAGTGCTTTACGGAGCCACAGGTACGCAATGCGGTGGGATTCCTCGTCGTATACTACAATTGCGTGACTCCTGACCGATGAGTTAGGCGCGGAACTATGCGCAAACATATGAACAGTTTTGCCAAGTATGTACACATGCATGTGCACTCTTGCAGCGGCAACATCATGCGTTGGCTGCGCTCTTCGAAGCTCGAAACTCGTGCGTTAACGAATCGTAAATGTTAGGCTTAATAAAAAATTTGATATTTTATGAAAATTTGATATTTTATGAAAATTTGATATTTTATGAAAATTTGATATTTTATGAAAATTTGATATTTTATGAAAATTTGATATTTTATGAAAATTTGATATATTATGAACATTTGATATTTTATGAAAATTTGATATTTTATGAAAATTTGATATATTATGAAAATTTGATATTCTATGGAAATTTGATATTTTATGAAAATTTGATATATTATGAAAATTTGATATATTCTGAAAATTAGATATTTTATAAAAATTTGATATATTATGAAAATTAGATATTTTATAAAAATTTGATACATTATGAAAATTAGATATTTTATGAAAATTAAATATTTTATGAAAATTAGATATTTTATATAAATTTGATATATTATGAAAATTTCATATTCTATGGAAATTTGATATTTTATGAAAATTTTATATATTATGAAAATTTCATATTTTATGAAATTTTAATATTTTATAAGAATTTGATATGTTATGTAAATTTAATATTTCATGCAAATTTGATAATATATGTGTCGCACATTTCGGTTACTTATCAGAACTTCAATTAAAGAAATAACTGAGAGACGGAGTCACTTTTTAATGAAAATAAGTTTATTCAAACATATGACCGATCTCGTTGAAATGTGTCAACAAACTGATTTGTTTTCTAGTAACTAAGTGAAACCAATAACTCTCTGTTCATTCCGTCGTTCTATACCGTGTGATACTTACAAATATACCACATATGAGAATTTGATATCTTATCGAAATTTGAGATTCTATCGGATATGACGTTTTCAAATTTCACATCTTATCAACATTGTACATATTTCACAAAAATCAGTTTACGGTAAATCTAATATCAATCTATTCAAAAATCTATTACAATCTATAGTTAACTTATTATCTCAAGTCAATAGATCGCAAAACTTACAAGCTTAGAACTATTGATTAGCTTTTAACTCCTTAGTTCTCGAAACCCACTCACGGTATTAACTATAATCATTATCAATTTGTGACTATGATAGTTACAAATTATATTTGTGATAGGCTTAATAAACAAAATTTACAAAAATTAATTCTTTCAAAATAAAGACCTAAGATTCTTTTCCTCTTTTAATCTTCATCCCAGTTTCTATTTTTCCAGACCGTACCACCAAAAGAACGCTCCTCAAACACCATCATGCTCGTAAATGTGAGCAGCCATGGACATTCCTCATTTAAAACTTCTTACACAAATAAGCACGAACTGCGAGTTCCTTATAACATCCACGGTCTCATATACTATGCCTACGAGCTCCTGACACACGTGCCGCTGTAAATTCTCTTGTAATTCATTTTTCAGTCCGGAGCTTCCAGCAGAATTGTCCAGGAATTTTGGGAAGACCAGAAAGGATTCTTTTATGAAGGAAGATTATCATAGGAGTTGAAGGATTAACACTGAAGAGGTACCTTCGTGGACTTAACCAACTTCAACCGACCGAAAACTTACTTTTCACCTGGTGCATTATGTGAACCCTAACTCGACCATTTGAGGTCAATTTACAGTTCGACTTCCATATACTAACCATGTTTCAACCATTATACATAACGTTTCCAATTGTCACAGAATATATTAGGGTGTCTCCAACGAAAAATTGAGGACATCTCAAATTCTATGTACACTCTATTTTTTTAACAGATGTTGACCTCTAATACAAATTAAATTTCAAATTTATTGAATTAAGGTATTTCATGAATTTAATTTTTTTTTTTAATATGGTAATAACAAATTGAAGATATATTTTTCACTCCTACGCTTAAGTATTATCACAACTGAGGCAATTCACGCCGTTTCGACCAATATTTGACCTCGGCCTCTTTGATTTGGCTCGTAATTTTTTTTTCGGTTTAGTTGGACACTCAATTGCACGAGATTTTTTTTCTATGGCAGTTTTAAAAAAATATGAAGCATATTTCGATGGAAATTATTTGCTGTATATATTTGATGTTTCTGTATAGTTACGCTGATGATGGACAGCGTTTTTTTTGTTTGTTAATAATAAACAAAGAGGAGTTCGGTCGATCGGGTTGAAGGAGACGGACGTGATTAGAATTCATCCGCATAAGCATCTTTCATTTCTCAAACGACGTGTTTTTACTTTTATCAAGGTCACCTGACATTCGCTAGAAGTTGCGAGAATTATGTTCTTAAAGTGACATATTGAACGCCATAATGTGAAGATCTGAAAAATTCTAAAAAATACTTTGTTCAATATAAGAATATTTTAGCTTATAGCCAAAGTTGGCAAGTCTTCTGATAGTTTTTAAGCCTTTTTTTTAACGAAATGATAAAAATAGATTAAATAAGTTTATCTACTACAGGCGATTGGTCAAATGTTAATTTGTGTAAAATTGGATTTTTCAGAATTTTTTCAGATTTTTCTGAACTATGCAAATTAAAAAAAAAAATTTATTACATGACATATCGAATGCACTTATTTAAAAATCTGCAACAATTCTGAAAAATACTCTGCTGAATATCGAAATTTTCTAGTTTATTGCCAAAATGGACAAGATTTTTCTTTCAGTTATCAAGCTTTTTTTTATTTAAGTATTTTTAGGAATTTTTACAGATTTTTAAATAATGGCATTCGATATGTCACTTTACAAATTTTTTTTTTATTTGCATAGTTCAGGAAAATCTGAAAAAATTCTAAAAAATCGGTTTGACACAAATAAACATTTGACCACTCGCCTGCAGTAGATCATTTTTTTTTTCAATTTGAAAACAATTTTTTTACTAAGATAAAGCTTGAAAACTATGAGAAGGAAAATCTTGCCCACTTTGGCTATTAGCTAGTAAATTGTTAGATTGAACAAAGTATTCTTCAGAATTTTAAATTATTGCGTTCGATATGTCACTTTAAAAAAATATTAAAAAAAAAATTGCTATAGAAAAAAAAACATTGGTACATTTGAGGGTCCAATTAAGCCACCAAAAAATGACGAGCCAAATTGAAAAGGTCAAATGCTGGTCCAAACGGGGTGAATTACCTCAAACATTTCACCGGTGGTATTGAAAAAAAAACCACCGCTGGGGATTAACTTTAAGGGGTGCCCCATTCAAAAAAACGCTTTACTTTTTTTTTTCTAATGAGACACCCTTGAAGTTGAACAGAGTTGTTGTTTTTTCCTCATGGACCAGCCTCAAAGTCTTTTCATTAATACTTGAGAACGGAAGACAAAACTATACTTTTGATCGTTTTATATATCTTTTGTCTGATTTTCTATTGAATTAGTGAAAAACCCTAAGAATATATATATCGGAGATAGCTTCAAATATGAACATCAAAGGTCGATTTACGGTTGGTTTTTTTTTTAACGAATCGTCTTTCAACTATCCGTAATGTTTTGTTTTCTTTATTTTATTGTGTTTGATACCAAATAGTTCAACGAGACAGCAAACTTAATTTTTGTGGCGACTAAATTTGGAGTTTCGCGTAAATAATTTATTCTGGCTGAAGGACTACGGTCGATGGCCAGTTAACAATATATATATGTATATGTTCATAAGTTTTAATGATAAGCAAAATTAAGTATAGATAAGGCTAAAAAATGTACCATATATTGTTAATAAACACTTACTACTACTACTACTACTACTAATTTATTCTGTTTCATAAAAAAAACTTCCATAGATCATTGGCTTAAACTCTAGCCTGGCAAGAATCTCTATTTCTTCTTTTGCGAAGTTACCTTTTTCTCATTTTTACAGTCGTTCCGGTGACTGGTGCTCTATATAAATGTGGAAGTTAGAAATAATAAAAAGAAGTTTTGTGGATGCGAGTTATAAAATTGCATCACCAAATTTCGAATTCGAGGTGATTTTCTCGATATTCTCTTCATTTCAGAAAAATTTCATTACAAAATTAATATTAAAGTATGATTTGCCGTTGAGGTTCTGTAAACCAACTATCAACCAACCGAAAAATTTCCGTTCGGGTTTTAGTTGGAATAACACACCAAGCGAACGAAATTTTGGGTTGAACCAAAATAAATCAACCTAAGTTCAATCTTGAATGAACCATTTATTGACGGCCAACCATCAACCAACTAAAAACCACCCCTTGATCAGGGTAACCCCTTTAATAAGTTGGCTCAACTAACGAAAAACACACACAGACAAAACGAAATCCTATCATGTCAACCCTAACCCGACCATTTAGGGTGAATTTCCAGTTGAATTTTCAACTCCCAACCATGTTTCAACGCTGCGATGATTAATTTATAGTTAGATTTCCGCGAACCAACCTTATTCTAACTTTCATATAATATTATCAAAGGTTGATTCAAACATGAATATTTAAGTTTGACTTTCGGTCAGTTTTTTAAAAACCAATCATTTCCCAACTGCCGTAAAATGAAGATTGAAGGTTAATTTATCGTTCATTTTTTTTTGTAAACCAACTATGAAACAACAGAAAAATTTCCGTTGGGTTTTCAGTTGGAATAAAGCACTAAGCAATGGAAATTTTGGGTTGAATCGAAATAATTCGGCCTAAATTTAATCTTGAATCAACCAACTATCGACTTCCAACCATAAACCCACCACTAATTAGGGCTCGGTGGTCGAGGGTAAAGAGACTGGAGAAACAGTGTGAAAGCTAAAACCTACTCACCAATAGCAACGCACAAGGATTGTCCTTGATCAACGAATCTTCCACCGCTGAGAAAGCAATAAGCGCCTACGAGGGCAGCAACGTAACACATAAGTGTCATCCCATAGAGATTCTTCAGCTCCGGAATGATGGCATAAACAATGAGGGTCGCCAGAAGAAACGGAATCGAAATGATGATTCCAATTGGATAAATAGTAGTTTCCGCAGTGACGGGTTCAGCAACAGGTTCGTGACAAACGAGAACAGTGATGGTCATAAGATCCTCGTGAAGATCCATGCAAAATCTGGACTGTTTAAAGTGCTCTACGGAAGTCTTCAAAGAGCCATCAGCTTGCAGGACAAATTTGTCCTCATCGAACGCCTCAGGCTCCAATTTATAAGCCTTGTTGGGACACAATCGGTTTTTCACAATTCCAAATCGCTCACTGACCTTGCTGAGATTTCTAATCTCTTCAGCAAGCTGATGTTCGCCAAGCGCCAATTCCGGAAGCGAGCCATTTGTCATAACGCAAATCGGCGACTCTTCCGCACTCAGAACTTGACCGTTTTCGCAACACTTTCGCACGCAACTTCCGACCTCGCAAGTGCAACCGTAGGTCGCATTATCTTCACGCCAATACAAGTGCGGAGGGTAAACGAGACCCTCGTGCAGAAGAGAGTCATTTTCTAAGCGATGAATCTCTTCATTCGGCAACGGAATTGCTAGGGAACGTTGGCAAGGCCATTTTTGCCAGCTTTCTTCAGAGGAAGACATACTCGGATGCGAAGAGATGATGAAGAAGATGCTGAAGAGGATGCTGAAGAGCTTCATTCCGGTGGCTTTTTTTCCGGATGATTTGATGATATTTTTGGTGATCAACGATGGCGATACTATTTAGGCTTGTTAAGTAATCGTTGATATCGAGATTGTCGAGTACACCTCGTTATTATTATCTTTGAGGATCATCTGTCGCTCCCGAGAGCCCGGCGTCGACTGACCGAGAACATTTCGATCAGATCTCGACCTTCCTTCCCGCCAAAGTGAACTGACGCGACTACGGACCGCCTAAGCTCTAGCATTGCGCGCTTATTCGCACATTGGCTCTGAGCAACGGCCCCGTTTGTTCCTATGGATTGCCCCGCGAAAGCCCTACTATCTACCCCCGACATTTCTGTTGATAAGATCGCTATCGGGTGGCCGCTCGTTTCCGAGGGCGCAGCACCTCTCGGTCGAGATTCTCACAGGGGAAAAAGTCAGGCCGCCTGGGAATCGAGCTGCGGATACGCTGTCGGTAAATTTGTAACGCGACTTGCCCGGGTTACAAACTGCACTGTTGAAAAGCTGTAAAGGTTGAACAAATTGTTTTCTCTTTATTTTCGGTTCTTCGGACCTCTATGAGGAAGCATGTTGATCGATTTTGGCTTTCTCATAGAAGAAGCTTTGTAAGGTAAGCCAAGCTTATTTTATTTTTATTATTGTTATTATTTTTATGTAAATCAAGACTCAAATCTAAGTTTAAGTTTAAGTCATAAAAAACAAATGGATATGGGAACATAAGGAGGGGCATGTAAAAGGCTGAATAAGCTATACAATGAATAAACAAATCAACATCATAGAAGAAGCTTTGTAAGGAAAACCAAAAATAATAAGGAAGCAATTTGCAAAGTTAAACTTTGCAGCTTCATTTTTTATCAGAGTTAAATTTCTGAAAATTTTTGACCACATCACAAAATATGACGAAACTCTGTACCTAGTATTGCTAAATAGTACTGGTTTCATGTCTAAAGATTATCTTCGCTATCTTATGTTTTGTTAGAGTTAATGCAATGACATTATTTTTCCAAAACTTGAAATTCTCCCAAATTTGAATTTCAGTTCGTTTTCTCATGTTTTGCCGAGTTAGGGCAAAAACGTGATTTTTTCGAAAATTTCAAAACTCTATAAAATTCGAACCGCTTTTCCGATTTCGGTCAAATTCAATAACAAAGAACATTGAGAGTATCTGCACTTATGAAGAATTGTTCAGGGAAATATCATTAATTTTACAAAAGCTAAAGCACGCAAGTTTTTTTTTTTGCAAAATTTCAAAAAGCCATAAACAAAAAGTTCTGAATACATTTTATCAATTTTTATTCTTATGAAACTCCATAGCGCGATAGTGGCTTTCATGCTGATGCGGAATATTTGTACAAATATTGTTACAGATAATATTTGCGGCTGCAATCATGGATACCGTGAAGACATCTTTTTTCGAAGACATTCTCGAGCGTTCAAAAAATACAAAAAAGTAAAGATAAACGTTAAAAAATGTATATCTGTTCTTCCTAAATGCTTCGATTTGACATTGAGAAATCAGACTGATTACACTGTAACAAATATTTGGAAAATTCATTTACTGTGTAGAAATTCACACTAAACCAGTGTAATGCATTTTTACTAAACACGTGTATTAAATGCGCTTTGATGTACGGAAGAAAAAAAAATCCATGTGTTAATTCATATTAAAAAGGCTATTCTTTACGATTTTAGTCAAATTGTACAACAATTTTATGTTGCAATTGTTTTACTAAGATTTCTATAATCGTTTTTATAAAAGAGCTTCCTCCTCATGTGTAGTAATTTTTCTACATGTGTAATAATAAACCTTAAATATATTTGACAACACTGTAAAAAAAATCTGCTTGAATTTTAGTGTACTTTTTTTGGAAGTTTTTATTCATAAACTTGTATATGAAATTTAGTATACAAGTGTAATGTAAAATTTATGTATGGTACATAATATTTAATAATTTACTTCAATTTTACAATAAAAGTATTTGAATTTTAATAATTTTCTGTAGTTTTACTGGTAAAGTACATGAATCTTATACTACAATTGCTTATTTAATTTCGATGACGAGTTTATGCATAAAAACTTCCAATCTTTTCTAACAGTGAAAGGTAGTTATAAAACAAAAGTCAACTCTTATTAAAAACGCGATTCGTATTGCGTATTTAGTATACTGTGCATTAATTAATGTCTTTTACAAATTTAGCCAACTGTACATGATCGATACTATTATAACGAATTTAGAAGAATGTTACTGTTACGTACCCTTACCCCAGAGATAGGCAACCCCGCAAGCACCACTGTATGCACGAGAAAAAGGCCATGTAGTCAGTGGTCGGTAAAAGGGGAAAATAGTGTTCATCTCCAAATAAAATACATCCTTCCGCGAATCGCTGCATATCCGAGAAAACGGCCCTCTAGTCAGTGGTCGGTAAAAGGGAAAAAAAGATGCAAAGTAGAACCTTTCACATTGCTTCCTCATTATTTTTCGATTTTTCCAAAGTTATCTCTATGAGGAAGTATGTTAATTGATTTTGGCTTCCTCATGGAGCAATGAAGAAATAAAATGTGCAAGGTTCTACTTTGCATCTTTGTTTAAATTTTATTTTTGTTAATTTCTGATGATTTACGAAATCCAGTTTAAAAAATTTGGTACATATCATGGTTTGATGGTACCTCTATTTATGTACACAATTTCGGCCCGATATCGATCAATTTACGGAAGTAACAGCGTAAAAACGATTTTTTATAATTTTCAAAATGCTGTCGGTTCGAAAATCTAAATTTTCGAACCGATTCGCGTCAAGTACAATCTCAAATGGTATTCTATGATAGCCCATTTGCATACAAAGTTTAAAAAGCATTCATCGAAAACTGCCTTTAATGTTATTAAGAAATAGGTAAGAAAAATTGTTCAACAAATTATCCGTTAACCTAACTTTTTTTTCGAACGAAAATGACTTATCAATTTTTCTGAATACGTACGAATTTTTTCAAAATTTATTCTAAACATCGAATTCGAATTCGTTTTTTCGGAATTTCTTTTTCTTCAAAAATGCATGTTAAGTCGCGAATTTTTCATATGTGTTTCTCACAAAACTACCCATTACACCCAAGAAGTTTCCAAACGATTGATTAAGTAGATTCGCGAATACAGCTCATACACAAAAAAGCCGCAATTTTCAAAGATTAGACAAAATTCTGAAAAAATTCATACGTATTCAGAAAATTTAACGAATCATTTTCATTCAATAAAAAATATTCAGGTTGACGGATAATTTGTTGAACAATTTTTTTTTCACCTGTTTCTTAATAACATTTCGCAATTATTAATATTCAAAATTCATCTTTTCCGTACCTTTTGTATGCTTGATTTTTTCCAAATATTTATTCCATCGAGAAGTGTTCAAATTTCTCTTTGAATTCTCACTTTTCAGGAAGTTCAGCACCTCATCATCGCGCTCCTAAATCCTTAAACGCTATATATGCATATATATAGGTATGTTTTATGCAGGTTAATTAAATAAAAAATGGAATATAGACATTAAAAAGTTAAGAAGACTCAGGTTCTGTTTTTAACATCAGATTTTGTCGTACACCATCAAAATATAATATTATACCAGGTGAACTAGAGTAAAGTACCGAAAAGCCCAAGAATTCGTATGAATAACAAATAAAAAGCTAGAGCGCGAACGTCTCTGTTTGAAAAATTTCAAGACCAATGGAATAAAAATTTCTACATACATTTCATAAAAAATTGCAACAATCGAAGCCGAACTGCTGCTTCACTTGTGTGACCATCTGATGGTAACAATAGAACATTTAAAAAAAACTTGTGTGCCAATGTTTATTGTTATGTCTCTATGTTGCCCTCATTAACATTACCTGAGTATCACTACAGTGATATAAAAATAGTTACAAGCATAACGATTACATGTTTGTCTGTACATAACTAACTGTTATATTACATGTCATGATATTGTCATACAATCGCTATATACGATAATGATAAGATTGCAACATTACATGTCTTTTATGTTCTCGATTTGTTTGTTGCGGATGAATGTCTAGGAAATAATCGAGAAAGTAGTTGTTTACGATACTAGTGCGATAAAACTCGTTCTGTCTAGTGTTGTAAACACACGAGTTAAAAAAAACGGTTATCGCACGTGAAAATGGGGATTTATGCGAGGGAAGCGTGTGTAAAACAGTCTTTCTTGCATCGAGTGAAATACGAATAGTTGTGACGATTGTCTAATTAAATTTTCACGATCCTAGGCGTAATCGCTGTCGTCCGTAGTAATTTGCATGCGTGCGGAATAATGTTCTTTGCTTTCCTGTAGCGGGGCCATAACGCTAGTAGTATATGAGCTGGTTCTAGAGGTCGTGCTCCGGTAGGAACTCTTTGTAGAATTTCTCCCCTTGAATTGCTGGTCCCAACAACCAAAACGTTTTAAAACGAGCCGTTGAATCTTGCGCGTGCACACAAATATCACGAAGATTACAACGCCCTGAAGAGAATTAAAGACATTCGTGAAGATCCATATTTCTTCCGGAGTGTCGTTCTTAAGGATCCAATCCAGTATCTCCATCGACCAGCTTATTCCCATGACGGCAAACAGCTTAAGATAGAGATTGAACCTGTAATATATAAACCACGTTGTCAATTGGTCGAGTCTCGAAAAATAAGTCCCCGTAAAAATGACTCCGATCATTTGGTCCCTAAAAAATTGGGCCTCAGAAAAAATGGCTCCCGGGAATCGACCCCTTAGGAAATTTGCTCTCAGAAAAAAAGGCCGCGAGAAATCTGACCCCTGTTAAAAATGGCTCATTGAAATTTGGCCTTTGGTGAAAATAACCCCAGAAAATTGGCAGTGAGTAACAATGACTGTCAGAAATTCGGCTCTTGGAAAAATTGCTCTCAGAAAGAAGGCCGCCGGAAATTTAACTCCTTCGAAAATGGCCCACCGGAATTTGTCTCCTGGTAAATTGGCCTTCACAAAAAAATGGCACTCGCAAGTTGAATTCCTGAAAAATTGGCCTTTAGTGAAAATGGGGCCGAGAAATTGGCCCCCAGCAAAAATGGCTCCCGGAAATCAGCCCCTGGAAAATTCCCTCTCAGATAAAAGCTCACCGGAAATTTAGCCCCTGTAAAAATTGGCCTAAGGAAAATTGTCTTCGGGTGAGTTGGCATCCATAAAAAAAAATGCCTTGGAAAATTGGTCCCTGAAAAATTGTCCCTTTGTAAAAATGCCCCCGGAAGTTTTACCGCTCACGAATTGGTCTTCAGTGGAAATGGCCCTCAGTGAAAGTGGTTCTCAGACATCAGCCCTTGGAAAGTTCGCTCCCAGAAAAAAAAGCCACCGGAAATTTAGTCCCCGCAAAAATAGCCCAGGAAAATTTGACCTCTCATAACTTGGTCTTCACAAAAAATGGCCTCGTTAAATTGTCTCTCAGGAAAAACCATAATTAGCCTCATGGATTAATAGTTTTTTTGGTTCATCACATTTTTGTTCATAATTTTGTGTTAGCGCATGATATATTGCATCAAATAATGCATACCATTGCTTGCTGACATCGTGACGTCGACTATCCATTCCCTTGAGATCATGAGCCATGGTTTTTTTGTGCTGTATTATCTTTAAAGCTGTTAGTACGAAGAGGCAGATGTTGCATAACAGCGTCGAGCCCACAGGTGTATAGAAATAAATAGTCTGTGCGGCAGGAGCTGCGTGAGAAAAAAAAACCCGTATAAATTGAAAACGATAAAAGTGAATGTTTCATCGTCGTTATCTGTAAATTACTAAAGTTCATCGATTCCACTTACAGAAATACCAGCACGACAATTCTCCAAATCTTGGTCTGATCCAATTCCTTGGAACGAATGGCGCTAAATCCATGATCAGGCAGATTCCGGTGAAAAACGAAGCGCTTCCCCACGCGTAAACCGAGTAGATAATGAATTTTTTTTGCCCCCGTCGATTCATGCTACTCTGTATCGATCGGAATCCTCTGCAAATTAATAGTATTTTTTATTACAACGGAGGGAAGTACGTGAATTTTGCCCGGCAGTCAGAAATAAACCGTTTTCTTCCCTAGGGAGTAACGAAACAGAATTGCACATGCATACGAGTCAGAGATTGAAAACTTTTTTCTGCCCGTGCACAGCATTTGCCAACTGTACAGTCATATCTTATTGAGTAAATATCAAAATGCCAACTCCGTAGCACCAATGGCGGCCTAGTTTGACCTGGGCTGAATAAATTTACAAAGTTGCAAAAGATTTTTTGGAAAATGTCTAATTTTGAAATTACAATCATTACTTTTTTGTTTCAAGCAGTTTTAAGTTGAAAGAATCTTTGCATAACTCACGTATGAAAAGTGCTACTTTATGTGACCGCCGGCCCTGACATAAAGTGGCGCTTTTCCATAAGCCGTATCCTAAATACTGAAATTGTATGGTAAATATTGAAACTGTATCGTAAATACTCGACACCGTATCGAAAATGCTATGCGCAGGCGGACACGAGTAAATTTTTAGGTGACTCGAGTGATTATGTAAGCATAATAATTATATTGTAAGCTTATTATTAGCACAATAATTGGCTCGGTTAAGTTTTAAACCAATGTGCGCATGCGCACAGGGTTTTCCTTACGGTTTCGAGTATTTACGATACGGTTTCGAGTATTTATTATACGCTTCTAGTATTTATGATACGCCTTCTTATAAAGCGCCACTTTATGTCGCTGCAGACCCGCACATAAACTGACACTTTTCGTGTATGCTCTACATAATAGTATATTATGATACGAGTGCGATAAAACTTTTTCCAACGACGGTGAGTTTGCAGCACGAGTCGAAGGCGAGTACCATACTAATGCGATACTCGTGCGGTGCAGCGGAGTTTATGAGAAAGCTGCGAAGTTCGTCGCCCGAGCCACACGAGTACCACAGGAGCACGAGCCGAATCGCACGAGTACCACAGAGGCATGAGCCGAAGCCAAGTCCCCTCTGTGTTACGAGTGCGTTTCGGCCGAGTTCTCTCTGCGATACGAGTTCGCTTTACCGCACTCGTATCGCAAAGTACTATTTTAAACAAATCTGTTTTTCGTTTACAGTGGAACAAACGACATAAAAAATCACCAACTAGATCTGAGAGATCGAGGGTCAAACTCAGATCGAATTCGTGTACATTCCCTCATTGATGTGTTGTACAACGTTCGCCGCGAGCACTCACCCAAAAGTCCACCAGATATCGAAGCACATGACGTTAAGCCAGAAGAAGCCCGCCAGGCTGGAGAAGTTCATCCCGTGGGCTAAAACATAAATCGAAAAATCTTAATAATGTTGTATTCCAGTAACATGTGTGTGGTATAAGCTATTTCCATATTCTCGACTTTGTCTGGTTTGCTTCTAGTGTTCTTCGGTCAGAATCGGTCTGGTTTAATGACATGATCTAATATGGTCTAACGATTTGATCTACTCGGGTCTGATGAGTTAGTTTAGTTTGGTCTTATGACTTAGTTTGATCTGAATCTGATGATTTGATTCAGTCTGGTCTGATGACTTGGTCTGGTCCGACCGATTTGATTTTTTCTGGCCGGGTGACTTTTGGTCTGGTCCAGTCAGGTCCGACAATTCGGTCTTATCTATTCTGATGACTCAGTCTGGTCCGGTCTGGTCCGGTGATTTGTCTGGTCTGATGACTTGTTTTGGTCTGATCTGATCGTCGGGCCGTCCGTGAAACGAATCAGACGAGACGAGACAACACCAAGTCATCAAAGCAGACCAGACAAGACCAATTCATCAGAGCAAGCGAAATAAGACTCAGTCATCAGACCAAACCAGACAAGACCAAGTGAGCAGACCAGACAAGACTAAGTCATCAGACCACACGAGGAACGATCAAATCATCAGATCAGACTGAATAAGATCTGACTAGTCCAGACGACATCAGACAAAACCAGACAAGACCAGACAAGGCCAGACGAGACCAGACAAAACCAGCCAAGACCAGACCACATAAACGTGTACATGCCTACACAAACCTGTCGGTCGGCTTAACGCCGTTTCTATGAACTCCGGAGGCCCTTTTTTGAGTCGCCTTTCGAACCCCAAAAGTTTCACTTAATACCTGATTCGAGCAATTTTTTTCAGGATTAATAAGATGTAAGATCAAAATGGGACACCATGTAAATGTGGAACACGCTATATTGCGACGTGAGTTTTTCCCTCAATCCCGCAAATTGCTCTCAAAAGAACCCATTTTGATTGTCGACAAAAAATTTTGGTAATCCAAAATAAATAAAAATATTCATTTACCTACGATTTTTTTCGACTTTTCTCGACATTTCAACGAGTTTTAAGTATCTGATACTCAGTTTAAAAAAAGAAACTCCCACGAAGAGGTAACTTTCTCTACGAAAAAAAAAAATACTAACAATAGTTAAGAATTATGATTAATTATGACATACCAAGGATTATGCAAACATTGTGATTGATGTCTTTCACCTCCACGAGCAACACTGTAATCCGATGAATATCCCGGATTATCGAAACTCCGACATAAGCTCGGAGAGTTGAACCGTGCATATTCCTTAACTCGGGAATAATAGAGTAGACAACAAAGGTAACGAAGAGAAACGGGAGCGAGACGATGAGGAGGTAATGAATGTAATTAGCACTAAGAGGCATATCTTCATTGGAAAAATTTGGAAGTTCCGTTTCAACACCTTCATCATTGCCACTGCCAAGTCCATTTTCATCATCTTCATCATAAGTTTCAAACGCCGGCTCCGTGAAACACCGCAAGACCTTGTAAACTGACTTATCGACAAGAGCAGCGAAGCAATATTCATTATAGTGAATAATCGTTTCCGGTTCGTCCGTAACAGGGGGCAAATAGATGGAGCCATTTGTAAGTAGCTTAAATTCATCGCTCTTTTTCGTCTCGGGATCCAGAGTGTAATTAGCTCCTCCTTGGCAGGGATTCCACGAAAATTCGTGGAAATGATCGTGTCGAAGTTGTCCCGGAAGCGCCTCTTTATCCTCAGTCGGATGCTCGTAATAAGGCGGCAACTTTGGAGAGGTTTTGTTTTCTATGGTTTCACATCTTGCGGAATCTATTAAGAATAACCCTTTTGGGCAACACAGCGGAAGACACCAGCGCTCCTTGCACGCACATGTGGAATTAGTCTCGTTTTCCGGGCCATCGAAGTTAGAGGCAATTAAGGCTTCTGGTGGACACTCAATTTCATCCGGTGAATCGAATCTACACAGTTTAGACAGCGTTAAAACAAGGCACACTGAGAAAATCCAACGAGCCATTGTTCTGATTGCGAGCGTCGCAACTCATAGACTGATTGTCCGACAATCACTGAGAGTCGCTTCCTCTTTCTCTACTTCCCTTCGTGTTTTCCTTAAACGGTCGAATGTTAACCTAAGACTGCAAATTGTTATCTTAAGCTTGCATGCAGGAAGGTCCTATCTGACCGCCACTTCTACGTTAGTTGTGCACGTCAACGGTTTTTTTTTTGTTGCGGTTTTCTGCGTTCGCGTCAATCGCTTCGCACACCAAAATGAGAATTGCAATGTGAAAGAATTGTTATGTTATTTTTTATTTGCAAAAAAATGATGAGAATTGAGAAGCAGCTTCTGCAGGATGTGGAACGCACCGGAGAAAAAATTTATTGTTGAATTACAAGACTTTCCGAGCGAGTTTTTATCTGCACGAAGTATTGGACATTTCATATGCGTTTGAAATATGAATTCAAAGTCGTAGTACCGAAAAAAGGGTCTAATATTTGAAATTCTTGAATAGTGAAGTAATGTTAATTTACCACAGAGGCACAATATTTTTTTTATCAAAGTATTGTAAATTTCATATGCGTTTGAAATATGAATTCAAAGTCGTAGTACCGAAAAAAGGGTCTAATATTTGTAATTCTTGAATACTGAAGTAATTTTGATTTACCACAAAGGCACAATATTTTTTTTATCAAAGTATTGTAAATTTCATACGCGTTCGAAATATAAATTAAAAGTCGTGGTGCCGAAAAAGAGTGTCTAATATTTGAAATTTTAGAATACTGAAGTTATGTTCATTTACCACAAAGGCACAATATTTTTTTTATCAAAGTATTCTAAATTTCATATGCATTCGATACATAAACTTAAAGTTGTAGTTTCTTCCCCAAAAAAATATGGAGACATTTAGGGGAAAAATAATTATCAAATTTTTTTCTGATTACATGAAAACGAAAACGACCGAATTTGACTTTCATCGTATTGAATACAGCTATCTTTTCCCTTATTTTGAACTAATTCTCCAACATTCATATGTAATCGCCCTTTCAAGATTCGATTAATGTAGAATTTACTGGCAATTTGTTATTTTACAAAAGCAAGTTCTAATTTTACAGAACGTCATTCGACTTTTCCTACTGAACTAATTTCTACTTTACTTCCGCTTTTCTGCATTTTCAGCGGTTTCACGGTTCCCAAAATTTCACTTAATATCCTATTCGCGCCTTCTTCGTTGTTTTAAGCTTTTTACTTGTCAGTCTTTAATCAATCTTCAAACAACCAACATGAATTAAACACACACATACATACGAACACTTTTTCTAAACCACTTTTCTCGATGTTTTGGATGATCCTGCGTCTTCTCACATAAAAATCTCGATTTTTTTTTCATGAAAACACGCTTCGTCTATGAGGAAGCAAATCAATAATTGTATATTTTTTTCAGAAAAGCGAAGTATATAGAGATAGGTCTTAAAATTAACGGGTGAAGGCGGTATTTAAATAAAAAAGACATAGAATTCGTTAACAACAGTTCGTTTACTTATATGTGTGGTATTATGCTATTATCATAGGTTTTTTTTTTTTCAAATCGTCTTGCGACTCTTGTCTTCGCTTATTACGTGTACGGATAATAGTAGTAGTAGCATAATGATTAATTACACTATCTATGACAATATCCCTAGAACTCATTTAGAAAATGATATTATGTTTCATGCAGAGCTCCCTATGATATTAAATGGCCGAAACGAAGCACGTTTGGATATCAATTTCTAATCGTTCGCATATTAATCGTCGTCTCATAATCTCTTCTCGAAAAATTCGTTAAGCATACCACAAGTCAACGAATCCAATGTTCAATGTAGTACAAGTACAGAGATAGAGATAACACGTAGGTCGATCGTACCAAGTAGGCTTATAAAAATGGCTGTAAATCTAAAAAATATAAGTGAATTTCTGTATACCCTCCGATAGATTCTATTGTAATCATATCTCTCGCGTTAATAAATGTTCGGCAATATCAGCGCTACCTAAAGTCACGCATTTTTCCTTAATTACGATATTGTTGTTGTTGTTTTTATCTTTTATTCATACACGATTATTATTCATTATTATTATCAATAATAATATTATTATCAATATTCATATACATAATTTCATTATTCACATTCCTCCAACAATTGAAATGAGCTGTCTCGAAGAAAATAGACAAGGCACTTTGAACAGAATAGTTGTTGTTGTTTGTTGGTTTTCCACTTTTGTTTTTCTCTTTTTTTCTCATTTTTTTTCTTTATCATCATCATCATAATCGTCATTATCATCTTCTTCTTAACTAGTTGGCCTCATAAATATTATGTATGCACGCTTTTTTTCTTTGTAAATCTGTATAGTGTTGCATGCTCGAAAATATTGTAAAATACAAGGAGAAAAGTGAAATTAGAAAAAAAAAAAATAACAAAAAAAGAGAGAAAAGCGAATGTCTTGAGGAACGGCAAGCGGAGGCAGAGGCGCCCTCGGAACATTTCGCGATCGTTCGCTTTTGTCGTCTCGATCGAGCAATCCAATCGATAGTTTACTAAGGCCTTTCGAAGATCGTGTTAATTAATCGATTAAACGCGCGCGCGCGTAGACGCAGCGTTCACAAATAATTATATAGTCGTACGGAATGAATTTCGCATGAACTGAGCGATTTTTTAGGCATGCCAAATTTTCCAATTTTTTTACAGGCCACATTTCATTTTTTTCGGCCTTAAGCCCCGAAATCAATTGTAATTTAAGTAAAACAGGTCCTAAAAGTGGCTCGTTTCATGCGAAACGTTCCGTACATTTATTCCGCGCGTGTACCCGTCGATTTAGCGCAAAATTGTCACGCCATTTGACGGCGATCGGCGAAAAGCATTGGAATTATAATATTGCAACTTGTCTTCGTTTTACTGTATATTTAATATATACTATATTAGGAACCTCCACCTCGGAAAGACCCTGAAGAAGCCCCGCTATATTCTCAAAGTATATTCGTTTGCGACATGAAAAAATGATCGCAAACTATTATTCACGGTTTAGACAATATTTTGTGTCAAACGAAAGAACGAAAAGACGATAATCCTTCGTTTTTACTCTGTTTTTTTTTCTCGAGTTTTTCTTCGTATTTTCGTTGGCCTGGCACGCGGGAATAAGCCCGCTGATCTATTTATCTTTAAACGACAACGGGGGAGGGAAAAAAATTCAATTTTATGTACAAAAATTATAAATAAATAAAACAAAACATTGTAATGCAGGGAAAAAAAGAAAGAAATATCTTCGGCCGTCCGCGGGTCTGTAGAAGCGTAAGGACTCTCTCTCTCCCTCTTTATTTTGAAAGCTTTTACGTTATTTTGTAGAGTCGAGACGATCAGTGAGATTTTTTCGATTTTTTCGAAATTACACACGGTATTAAATTCTCTGCGAATTCAGCCTTTTAAGTACGACATACCTGTAGCTGAAAGGATCTGCGGCCAGTAGTTATCACGTTCATCGCCTTTTCGTTCTGTGCGCGCGCGCTCTTCAAATATCTCATCGAAAAGCACACAAATTCATTCAAAAAATGGAGAATTATTGAAAAAAGCGCTATTTAACGAACGGGCGGATAGTCGATGATAAGTCGCTTAGGATTAGAAATTTCTATACATCTGTACCACGAAAATTAGAGATTTTTACTTAAGATCGCGAATCGCGACTGCGTAAATAGACGCATGGAAATTGAAGATGTTTTTGTACTTAAAATTTAGGTAAATTCTTGATAATAATTAAAGTGAACCCTAATTGATAAACATGCAGGATTGTAAGGCTCTCAAAGAAAGACATCGACGAATTGTTGCAGTTAATTGGTATTACAGACTTTTTTGAAACAGAGATCGACATTCTCAAGCTTTGTCGATCAAAAAACTGGGTGAACTTTTCGATAATAATTAAAGAGAGAGAGAGAGAGTTACTCATTAATTAATTAACATGCAAAATTGTAAGCTTCTCGAAAAAAGTAATCTATAAATTGTTGCACTTAATTCGTATTTAAGGTTTTTTAAACCAAAAATTGAAATTTTCATGCTTCGTCGACCAGAAATCTGAGTACATTTTCCAATGATAATTGGAGAAAAAATCTCATTAATTAGCGTGCAGAATTTCGAGCATCCCGAAAAAAGAAATCTTTATTCGCATTAAAAGCTTTTTTTAAGCGAAAAACGGAATTTTCAAGCTTCAATAAAAAATCTGGGAAAACGCTCGGACAATAATTAAAGAGAGGCCCAATTAATCAACATGCCAAATTGTGAGCCTCTCAAAAGGGGAAATTTCCAAATCCTTGCACTTAATTCGCGCCAAATTAAATCCCTAATTTTCGTAATTATTTCGCACGGACAATTAAAGGCGTTGGATGCTTTGCAGTTACAGATACATGAAACCATGATCTCCCGAAGCTCAGAAACAGAAAGACGTAGAGAAAGAATAAGAAACATAGATAAACAGAAAAGAGAGAGAAAAATGTGTCGTGATCAAAATAATAAGCCTCTACATTCTTCGGAAGCTGAATATTTATCGTACCCTCAATTTAATAGCGATTATTAGCATCACTCATCTACAAGATTCATACAAACTTTTTCAAAACCACAAAATACGACAATCCTCAGAAATTCACGTTTTTTTGTACCAATTGAAAAATACAATCAACAACGGGAACAAACCAATTCATAAATTCCCGCCGCTTTGTGTTGTCGCATTATTCTCGAAAAATAATTACTACGAAACGATAAATACGATAAATCTCCATTCCAGTGAGAAATTGAGGCTTAAAACTCTGTCAGTGAGTTATTATGCAGCAAAATCAGTGTCAAAGTCCAAGAGAGTTTGCCAGGTCGTGTGTGCTGCAGCAGCAGAGTCAGCAATGGATCGGGGAAGCGTCCGCTCCGCGGTTTGAAACGCGGAGTTTCGTCCGTTTCTCAAATGAGAAGCGAAAAAATTTCGCAGCGTTGTAACTTGGTATTTTCATCGTCGTTTGTTAGAGGAAATCGAAGCTTACGTTCGGCTTGATCGGTCGTTACCTTAGGCTCGGCTTTCAACCGTTCAGTAGCATTTTACAATCGATTTTAGGAAAGAAAGAAAAATAAATCGCGTCGCGTTTTTTCGCGCGATTTTTTCGAGCCTCGAAGCTCGAATCTCGAGTGGAAAACTTCCTGAGAATGCTTAACGCTTGCCCCAAGGGCCGTCAGGAGTCGCCATCGGCGGCTGGCTCGAATCGTGGCCCCGGAAACTCGGGAAATCTTCGACACTCGCCGTGTTCGGCGCGCTCTTTGATTGCTGCTCCCATGGACCTCCTTTCACCACAAAACCGCTGTCGTTCTCGTTACTTCCGCCCAATAATGGCCTCTCGCCTTCGCGCTTTCCTCCGCGGAAAGAACTTCGCGATTCGTTCTCTTCGAGATCTTGCAGCTGAAAACGAGTAAAAAATGCATTTATTTATAGGGTTTCAAATATTTTAGGTGCAATTACTGCACAGTGCTGAAGGCACTTTTACAGAAACGGGTACAGAAAATTTACTACTGAAGTATAACGTAAAATTGAGGTACAATGCTGCTGAATTCATAACGAAAGTCCTATTAACTGATAGACAGGAGACAGTTTGAAAACTGTTATTTTTCTTTTACTTGCCACATGAAAAGTCTGCACTCTAATATTGAACCTCATGAAAGGAAAGCTTCGTATGATTTTTTTTTAGAGGTAACGCAACGGCCTTTTGTATTTCCCATTTGATCAAGACGTAGAAAACCAAGTTTTTTGTTTGGACCGATATGATTATTTTTTTACACGATGGACGGTGCTATCTATGGTATCATTGGTTAGTTTGCACGATCAACTTTACTTCCGTATATTGTAAAGAATTTTAGGCCGTATAGTTCCGGAAATATTTGATTCTGCGTAAAGAGATGGTTTTTTATTTTCCAAAAAAAAAATAAAGGTTACATAAAACGAACTGCCTTCTTTCTTCTAAAGACCACTGGTAAAAATTGTATACAACTTTTCAAGGGCATGGAAAAACGGTTCGTCATACAATTTAGCCTTATTTGGGATTATTTTTATTATTGAAATTCGGAGAGCATCCGAGAAATGAGATGATTTTCCTGCAATAAAATCGATAACAATATATTTTTATGGAAACCTACATATCTCGGTTGATATCGTGATGAATATTTCTAATATGATACAATTGCACAATGTATATTATGCATTTGTAGGGAAATTTTCGAGAAATACGAACAATCTTTGCAAGAACTGGATAAAAATGTATCTTCATAGAAACTGATATTTGTCAGTTAATATTTCGGAGAATATTTTGAATCGAACATTGTGAAGAAAATAGCACCGCAAATCAAAGGATTTGTTTATTCCCTTTTTTTAGTTCCGTCAGCATTTTTTTCGAAATTTTCCTGTCCGAATACTCAAAATGATCTAAAATATTTTTTAAAAAGTTCATCTCTAAAAAGTTGATTGCGATATTTTATCGAAGTGTGAGTTGCACAATTTACATTGCGCATTTGTAAAAAAGTTTTTAAAAAGCGATCATTTTTTGCGTTTTCGATAAAAACATCTTTATGAAAACTTGCATATGTAAGTTAATTTTTCTGAGGATATTTCCAATACCTTAAACGAAAGAATTGTGCTATAAAACATCTGCTACAAAATATTAGGAAACATAACTCAAAAGGTAACATTTTACCGAAAATGTCTAAAGTTATTTTCTTGAGCGTGGCTCAGTTCAATCTTTTTCTAATTCATGCACTCATTATCAACAAAAATCGTCCAAAAGATATTTCCGATCGCTTCCAATAAAACAACAACCTGAATAAATTTGCACATATCAAATTAACCCGATTTTTCAAATTTCTGAAGTTTAATGTTACCGAAATACTCACATATTCATCCTCAAGATTAAGAAGATGTTCTCGGGCATCAGCAACATTATCTTCCGGCCCGATAATCGTAACGAGATCAGGATCAGCGTCGGTTTTTCGTGGGAAATTGATATCCACCTTAAAATCTTCCATAATCTTGCGAATATTTTTTCCGCGTGCGCCAATGAGACGCGAGTGAACGGACGCGCTTATGTGGATCGTTTCCTTAGTCAGTTCGTTCTGCGTTAACGAATTTTCGAATTATTATGGAAATTGGAAGTGATTTGGAAGAATTTTCCGCAAAATAATGAAGAAAAGGACGTTTTTTCTTACCAATTCGTTCACTATCTTCATTATATCATCACGCGCATCGTGAGCATTCTTCTCAAAGCCAGTTATTGTTATGATATGTTCATCTGGATCTCCTTTGCGTGGGAAATTAACTTGGACGTCGTGATCAGTGCGAATCTTCGTAATTACCGCACCACGACGACCGATTATCTTCGGATGATGTTCAGGATCAACTTCGATCTATAAACGTCATAGTTGTTACATTTTTATTCCGTTAACCATCTATTAAGTTGGTTACATTGCTACGTGCCGATAAAATCAGTCAGAATTTAAAAAAAAAGTTCCTAACAATTTCAGTAATTCAATCGACGTTTATAAAGAGTGATTATGTAAATCTGCATGTGTCCTTAATATACAAATATAACGACGGACACGACTTCGAAAAAAAATCAAATGTCCGATAAAGTGTTTTCGGAATTTAGATTTATATCAGAAAAAATGTCATTTCTCGTCCGTTTATGACGATCAATAGCTCGTTTTGTTTCTGAGCGATACTTTATTAATTGGTCGTAGTTATTTTCATTTCGTTCATCTAACGGAGCCTAAAATTAAACGTACTGATACTTGTAACTTTCGAACAACTAATACGAAAAAAGAATATTTCCGGTGAATCAATTGAGCGTCGTTCAAGGAACGAGATGAGATATTTCTCGTTATGATCGGATGAATATTATGGTTTTTTCTAATATGGAACTAGATGAAAAAGAATTTATATCGGATATTTGTACATATGAGTGTTTTTTCTTTGTAAAACTGGTCTGTGGATGTATTTATCGATTAAGAACACATGCTGATGCGCATGCCACGCTTTAAAATCATAAACAAAGTTTCAAAAAGGCAATTGAAAATTTAACACTGATTTGAATTACCAAAATCGAATAACCATTTGGTTTTTTATATTATTTGAAGATTTACCTTAAGCTCGTAGGATTTGAGTTCACGCTCTTGTCTCTTCGCTTCAAGAACACTACATCTTTCGAGAATTGCCTCTTTTGCAGCCTCGACACATGATCTTGTACCAAGGATCTGGAAATTATATAAAAAAAATTGTTATGCATCGAAAATCGTCAGCAGCGGCGATAATTTTTAGTACTCGAGTTTGAAATCTTTAAAAAAAAGCAGCAATAGGAGACAAAGGCAATTAAAATCGTTTTAACAAAATGAGAAAACAAACCTTGATAAGATCCTGTTTTTCCTCAGCCGACGAGAGAGTGATATGGACATCGTATTTGGTCATAAGCACGCGGACGTCTTTGCCAGAGCGACCGATGATCAGACGATGAAGATCGAAGGGAACTTCGACCTCGATTGTTATTGGCACGAGATCGAGAAGAGCTTGTTTAGCAGCTTCGACTTTGTCGGGCTGACCGGTAATACGAACAATATCGCATGGTCGCGGCTCCGTCGGCGGCGGCGCCGCCTCGCCATTTTCCTCGCCGTTCATCTGCTGTTGTTGCTGATCCGCATTCGAATGATCTTCTAAATTTCAGATGGGATATTCATCGGATAAATACATTGCGAATAATCACTATTAAAAAACGGCTAATCAACCATTTGTATTCGTGGAAATACGTTTTCATGATATAATGAGTTAAATATTGTATGAAAAATTATTCACCATTTAGTTGAAAAAGTAATAATCGTTATTTAGTCATGAGTATTAATAATGTTATTTATTATTATTAATATAATTTTTTATTTATTTACCATTTAGTTTCAATAATGATGAAAATAATGGACGTCGTTCATGTCATTAATTGTTTATTCACTTACCCTGAACTTCTCTCTCTGGGAATTTGATTTGCACGTCAAACTCGGACGTAAGATTTTGGACTTTGAAGCCCTTTGCACCCATCACGGTACGATGATGCTTCTGAGGAATGATGCACTCGACCGTCACCATAGATTCCTGTCGCATCATTTAAAAAATTCGTTTATTAATTAGTTCGAAGGATTATTCGAAAAGAGGGAAATTTAGGTAAAGATAAGTTTTCGCTTTTTAAAATTAAGAAAAAGCTCAATCCGCGCTTTTTATAATAATAAATAGCTCAATCGGCGCTTTTCAAAATTTGGCAAAACCTAAATTTTCGTTTTTCGAAATTTAACAAAAGTTGAACTTTCGCTTTTCCTTAAATCAGCGAATGCCGAATTTTCACTTTTCAATTTAGCGATATCTGAGCGTTAGCTTTTTAAAATTTAGCAAGGGCTAGATTTAGATTTTTGAAATTTAGATAAAGCTAAATTTTTTTCTTTCTTACATGTAGCACAAGCTAATTTTTTACTTTGTAAAATGAAGGAAAAACTTTGCTTATGCTTCTCAAGATTTAGCAAAAGTTCAATTCGCGCTATTAAAATTAACCAAAAGCTAAGTTTCTTCTTTTTATAATTTAGCAAAAGATAAATTTTTACTTCCTAAAATGGACGAAAAAATGAGCTTTTGGTTTTCAAGATTTACCGGAAGGTAAATTTTCGCTTTCTAAAATTTAGCGAAAGCTTATATCGCGCTTTTGAAAATTTGTAAAAAGACAAATTTGTTAGTTTCAATTCAGCGAAAATTTACTTATTGAATTACGTTTACTTATTAAAATTTAGCGACAGTTCAATTTTGATATTTGAAATTTGAGAAATGCTAAATATTTTACGTTCAGCAATTTTGCAAGAGCAGAGTTATTGCTTCTTAATATTAAGCGAAAGCTGAATTTACGCTTTTGAAAATTTAGTAAAATCTAAGTTTTTAAAATTCGCTCTGAATGCAAAAATTATATCCGCAAGTAAAAAGAGAAACTTACGAGTTCTTGAACAATCTCACGCATGCGCTGCTTAGCGGCTTCGACGCAATCGCGGGGACCCTTAAGCGAGACGCGATCGCTGTCCACACCTGCACGTGGAAATGAAATCTGAACTCCTCCGCATTCGTCGGCGATGCGGTACAAAACGCCACCGCGACGTGCCACAAAGTGTCTATGGTGTTTAGGATCAATGCTGATCTCGTCCTCAACGGTGTTATCCTGCACACAAAATTAATCCATCAGCAGAATTCACTTTCGTACGTTTCCTCGTAAGGAAAAGAATTTACGAAAACTTAGTTTTCGAATATACCAAAACGTAGTTTCCAAATTCACGAAAGTGTAGTTTTTGAATTTACGAAAATGTAGTTTTAGCATTCATGAAAACGTAGTTTTCGTAATAATGGAAAAGTAGTTTTCGTAATAATGAAAATGTAGTTTTCGTAATAATGGAAACGTAGTTTTCGTAATAATGGAAACGTAGTTTTCGAATTGATGAAAACGTAGTTTTCGAATTTGTGGAAAGGTATTTCTCGAATTCATAAAAAACGTAGTATCCGAATATATAAAAATGTAATATTCGAATTTATAAAAAAAAACGTAATATTCGAATTTATAACAACGTAGTATTCGAATTTATAAAAACGTAGTTTTTGGTTTTACGAATATGTAGTTTCCGAATTTACGAAAGTGTACTTTCCGAATTCGGGAAATTGTAGTTTTTGGATTTGCGAAAACGTACTTTTCAGATTTGTGAAAACGTACTTTCCGGACTTGTAAAAGCGCACTTTTCGGATTTACAAAAACGTAGTTTTCATTAATTTTTTTAAAACACGCTGCCGATTTTTCAAACTTACAATATCTTTGATCATAGATTCAAGTTCAGCTTTGGCTTTCTCAACGGCATCTTTCTTTCCGATAATGGTGATCAGCTCGTTGTCCTCGTCCTTGTCGGTGGGGAAAACGATACGTGCTCCTGTAGATTCTCTGATCTGTAATGAATCAGAAAGTTATTAGGAACATTTAAGGTAGTCATTTGTTAGGAATTTGTAAGCCTATTTACAGCCCGATTAAAATGCAATTAACAATTATTTTGAGATCGTCCTTATCTCTTTTCTTCAAGTATTTACAATTTCAAGAAAGTCATAATTCATTAGAAAACTAATCTTTGCTGACAGACCTATTAAAATGCAATAAGCCATTTCATGTTCTCCATTATTATTGAGTATTTGAAATATTTAACATTTGAGGTAGTTTATCATTTACGAGAGATTTTTAAATCTTATTTACAGCGCTGTTGAAATGTAATGAACAAGTTTGTGAGCTTTTCAATCGTTTCATTACGAGGATTCGGTATTTTAGGTGAGTTGCCATTTATCAAACATTTGTATACTTGAATTAAAGCCCTATTAAAATACGATTAACAAGTGTGTATGCTTTCCAATCCGTTAGTTTGAATTACTTAGCATTCAAGTTAGTTTATCATTTACTAGAGATTCGTCAGCTTTATTCACAGTGCCATTAAAATGTAGTTAACAAGTTATCATTTATTAGAAATTTCAGAGCTTGACATTGAGTTCCTATTAAAAGGCAATTATGAAGTTTGTGGACTTTCTAACCCTTAAATTTGGGGTATTTAGCACAGCAAATCTAAAAAAATTGAAAAATCTAAACTGATGCCGGTTTTCGCCATATATTTTTCGTCCTTTTGATGAATTTATACTTAAACTTGACCATCTTAAAAACAGTGACTATCTAGTTATTTTATTCTCAATTCTATCGAAATTTGTGTGCTTATCAGAATTTGCTTCTTCTTGTGAAAAAGGATTGTTTTATTTTTATTCCGAACCCTAAATAAATATATTATTATTCTTTTACGTTGTAAATAAAATACTTTCTCAATCTGTATTTCTTTCTTAAACCGCATTCTTGTCATAGATTTAGTATGTTTAAAATTTTCTTAATTTTCCAAATGTTTAAACGAACCTTTTTGATGTTAGTGCCTTGTTTACCGATGATAAATTTGTGATGCACGGGTTTAGCTCGAACGGTATCCGAAAAGCTGGCCAATTGTTTCTCGTTTGTTTGTTCAAGAAGTTGTTGTTTGGCTTTTTCAACGTCATCTTTCGGTCCTCTGATGCTGACCTGAAAAACGAGTAATAATTGACGTATTTAGCGATGTAAAAAAAATGTTTTAAAAATTGCAAGGGTTTTTTTTTATTGCCCCTGGAGGAAAAGGTCGTTTTTACCTTGTCGCTTTTGCTGTCCGTGGGCGGAAATTTGATCGTAACGCCGCCGCAATCTTCCATTATTGAGTGAATCAATTTGCCGCCGGTGCCGATAAGGGAATTATAGAATTTGGGCGGAATCGATATTTCTTCGGTTACAATGTTGCTCTAAAAATTAAATTAATGTTGTGCTTATTTTGCTCAATTTTTGTGTAATTTAAGCAGGAATGTGCGATATTCGAATTCAAATGTTTTCAGAATACTTTTTCGTTTAAATAACTGCCAATAATTTTGAATCAAGACGAATGATACGATTTTTTTTATGACAAATTAACTTAATTCACTCTTTGTTTTTTTAGAAAAAGTAAACGTAAAAATCAAACAATTTTCTTACAATTAAACATAGTTATGGGGAAATGTATTTTGAATACTATTTTATTCGAATTGTGCTCTTCCCTGAATTTAAGGAGGTCAATAAAGAGGAGTTTGCGTACCAATTCATTTTGAATCTTTTGGATCTTGTCTCTGGCCTCCTCGACATTTTCCTTCTTGCCGGTTATGGTGATTACCTCACTATTTTCACCCTCGGCCGGCAAGTCGATCTTTGTATTAGTTTCCTCGCGAATCTGTGGATTTTTACGTCGTAGAGATTAATTTTGATGATTTTGGAACACAATTGACTTCAAAATGTATGAAAAAATATCTTAATTTTTATGAATGTAATGGACTATAATATATTATATTATTCAATACATTATATTCAAATATAATGTATTGAATACATTATATTCAAATTTAGATAGAAAATTCTGAATCCAGGAAAATAACAATGACGGACATTTTTTTGAGTTATCTATTTCAAATTATTTTCTAAATATGTAGAGTTGAGAAAAATCGATGTTTGGAATTAAAGTAGAGCTTACCTAATGATTTCATACGTTATTTAACTTACAATGTGTAAAAAATGTTTATAGGAATAACAGAATATGAAAGAATGTAACAATAATAATAAATCTATGCAAATCGTAAACTGTTTTTTCAGGTTATTATCTGAAATCCTTTTCGATTTCTTAGAAAAAGATGAATGCCATATTTTTAGAAAGTATTCCACTCAAAAAGTGTTGAAAATGTATCCCTCTTCGAATATAATAAACAAACTGTAATAATAATAAAAAATCTTGAAAAGTAACATATACATTTTTTTAAGTCAATAATCTCAATTTGTTTTCATAGGAAAATATTAATCATTTTAATGCGTCGTATAAAAATGTATATCGATGCAGAGTTTTTTTGGATTCCACTTTCGTATGTTTCCATTTCGTTATATAATAAATAATATAAAAATTGTAACAATTTAGAAAATGAGTCGGGTTGAGAATAATCGATGTTTGAAATTAAAATGGAGCTTACCTTGCGAATATTGACGCCACCTCGACCGATAACGAACTTGTGGAATTGCTTGAAAATCGGAACTTCAAGCACGTGGAAATTCTCGTCCAGCTCCTTAACGAGCTTCATTAAATGTCTATGGCACTTGTCGACGTCCTCTTTAGGACCACGAATCTTAACGATATCGTCCTTTTCGCCCGGACCAGGAATTGTGATCTGAACGTTATTGAATTTATCGCGAATCTCCTTAATATTATCGCCTTTGTTACCGATAATGCTTCGGTAATGACGGTGATCGATAATCACGTCCTTTTCCTTCTCATTCTCCAATTTGTTCACCATTTCCACGAGTTTCTGCAGGAAAAAATTAAATAACCATAATTAAAATCTGAGTGAGCAACAGAAAATGTCCGTTTCCTTTGTAAACGACAAAGAATAAAGGGAAAACTTACCGTTTCAGCTTCTTGAACTCCGGCTTGATTTCCTTCGATACGAATCGTGTTGGAACCGTCGTTTTCAAATATATTTATTACTACGCCCGTCTCGTCCTTCAATCGATTAACTGTCGAACGAAAGATAAGTATAATTATTCATTTTAGTGTATAAAGAAGATAGAAATTTTATATAAATTGTTTAGTTTATTTACTCGATAATTATGATTATAAAAATAATGCATCTGTTTGTATAAAAGGATGAAAGAGGATCTTTTTTATATTTCGATAAAAAAAGCTAAATTTTGTTTATCGAAAATTAGTTCGTTGAGGAGGATGTTAACAAACAGATTATTTCTTGTATTTTTTCAATATGTAAAAAATCAAAAATGCGTGATAATATTGGACTTCAATTTGAAATATGTGAAATATTGAAAATTAGTGAATTCTCACAAAATTTTTAGTTAAATAGAACGGATTGTTATTTTTATTGTTTTCTGAAAACCGGTAAATTTTATTTAAAATTGTGCCGAATGAATAAAAAATGAATTTTTCCGAAAATTGCTCTACATAACTTATGAAAGTACCAAAGTTAATATTTACGCTAACATTTTTTATGTAGTGATCAATTTTAGGGCTTGAAGAAATAAATATTAACGTTAGTCAGTTTTTCGCTTCAAATTTTAAACATTGAAAAATTACAAGAATTTGTCTACAACATTTCCTATTTAAAAAACGTAAACGAATGAAAGGAACACATATTATTGAAAAGATAAATAAATTCAAAGACAACCCAGATTTGAATGGAAATTTTGAAGCCACGCATAAGATAAAATATTTAATTCGTCGTGTAATACCTTAAGTTATATATTAATAATTCTTTATGAAATTACCACTCTTTAAATTCCCGTTTATTAAATTAAATACATTTGTTTATATATAAAAGAGTAAAAGAGGATCTTTTTTATATCTTGATAAAAAAGCTGAATTTTTTTTATGGAAAATTAATTCTTTAAGGAGATATAAGCGAATTGATTTTTTCTTGCATTATTTTAATATCCAAAAGATGACGTGTATATTATAATTATATCGATAAAAACCTGTTCAATTAATAATTGCGACTTACCATTGGCACCGCTCTTTCCGATAATGTACTTGAAGTACTTGGGGTCAACTTGCAGCTCAACGAAAGTAAGTTTATCGATAAGATCGCGGGCAACCGCGTTAAGTTCCTCCAAAGCCTTGTCCACTTCCTCAGGCGGACCTTCGATCTTAATTTTGTCCTCTTTGACGGTAAACTCGATGTTAACCTTTGGCAAATCTCCGGTTATTTTCTTAATATTGGCACCTTTGCGACCGATTATATATTTGTGAATCCACGCCGGCGCCTCAACGGAAGCCGTACGAACGCTATTCGCTTTTTCGTAAACTTTGTCCAGAGCTAAAAATAAATAATAAACCGTGATAAATAATTTAAGAAAAAAAATGAATAGTATTTTCGCTATTTTGAGAAGCAATGTTCAAAATGCAAGTAATTTAAATGTACAGAACGATCCGAGATTTATGAATCGTGTATACGAATTCCATATGCATATCGGGCATTTCATCCCAACTCGACCTGGGTCTGATCTGCTATTTTTCTTGTTATTGTTACATCTCTAAAAAGCACCTACAATTTTAATTCGATTTATGTTTCAACAATTTATATACTTATTATTATTTATAAGTAACATATTGAGAGCGGTGATTAAAAAATCTGACAAAATTCTGATAAATCCTCTGTCAGACATCAGAATTTTTGAACGTCGACCCAAAGTGTTCCGGACCTCGCTTCTATTTTTTTTACGATTTTTTTTTCACAACGAAATTTGAAAAAAAGTTAGATGTGTAATGATCTCTCTAACGCAGACTGTCGCTTGAACATTTCTGTAAATGTCATAAATTCGGACAATTATTTCGGATTTTTTCATAGCCATTTTATCAATTTATTTATTTATTTATTTTTTCAACTTGAATCGAAAAAATGATACATCTACCTTTTATCAAATTTCGTTTTGAAATAAAATTCGTGACAAAAATTAAAGCGTGGTCCGAGACGATTTGCGTCGAAGCTTAAAAATATTGATGTCTGACAGAGGAATTATGAGACTCTTGACAGATTTTTAAATTACGGCCCTCAATATGTTAGTTATAAATAATCATAGGTATTATTGTTGAAAAAAATCTAATAAAAACTGTGGTTGCTTCTTAGAGATGGACTAATAATCACTTTCATTACGAATTTGAGAATAGTATAAAAATACTACGATAATGCTATTTGAAAATTACAGGACGTGAGTATTGAATGCTCATTTTTGATGATCCAATATTGTATTTGTTGTCAAGTTTTAGCATAAAAAATGGCCTGCAACTCCGAATCCCATTCCGAAAAAATCTCAACAATTCGATTTTCATATAAAGAACTTAAGAAAATTCATTTGACTAAAAAGTAGTAATAGCTTCGGTGAAAAAAAAATATTATCAATATTTTTTTTGGAAAATTTAACTTAATTTGAGCTGAAGTGTTTCATATGAATCTGTATGAATTTTTTTGTAGCAGGCCATAAAATTTCACACATTTCTTTTTATCAAAAATGTATGTACGATGAAACTTCGAAAAAATGTTAATATCTCGTCAGATTTCTATTTCATCGTATTGAACGTTGGCGAAGTTTTTACAATAACAAAACCCGATTTTTTGGAATTTTTTGAGTAATGAATAATTTTTGGTGGGTCAATTTCGGTCGAATCGCTTATGTATAAATTGTAATTTATATTGCAAATCGTCCACCCCTTTTCATGGGGAATTTCCCTGGAGGGAAAAAATAAATAAATAAAACACAAACAAACAACAACGCTTTGTGCGCAACCGAGATTTTTATACCCGTAGATTGACTAAATTTTATATTTAATTCAGCGTACCTTGACCGAGCTTTTCCTGCGGTCCTCGGAGCGTTATTGTGCCCGTTGGCGAATCCGATGGTGGCACCTCAACGCTTACACCGGTCAGCTGCAAAATCTCAGCGATTGTGCTGTTTCGATGTCCAACAACGTACTTATGCTGCGATTTCGGCACTTCCACAGACACCGTAGTGCATCTCTTATCCTGTTTTTTTAGCAATTAACGAAATGTCGTCAAGAGATGCTCGCAAACGTTAATCAATCGATAGTTACATTATCAGAATTTTTTGCGAATTTATACTTCCAAGAATTCGAATCGAAAGATCTATTTTGTTTAATGCGGAAGTGGAATAAGATTCGCAACTTTTAGATTGAATTTTCGAATTTTTGTATCAAATTTCCTAATTTTTTATATTGAATTTGTTCATCTCCATATCAAATTTCCAAATTTCTACGTTAAATTTCCGGATTTTTATAGAATTAAGTTGAAAAAAATCGTAATTTTTCATTGGGGAGCAAAAAACTCTTTCACAGGTATTTTCATGAGGGAGCAAAAAATAACAGCCGGATATGCTTAGATACAGAGAGATGTATTACTAAAATCGTTAAATAATACATTTCTCTCGTTGAAAGTTCATGTTAAATTTCAAATTCAACATAAGCTTTTTGAAATATGAAGAAAATATTCCGAATGAAAAGGGTTACGAAATATTTGGTATTTTGTATTTTATGGAGTACTTAAATTACTTGAAAAGTATTTTAGTATTTAAAATATGTATTTTGAATACTTTAAGTACATGATGTATTTCGAATACTTTAAGTACATGATGTATTTTGAATACTTTAAGTACATGATGTACTTTGAATACTTTAAGTACATGATGTATTTTGAATAATTTAAGCACATGACGTATTTTAAATAGTGCCCAGCTCTAATTTGAAAGATCGTTGGGTTTTCAAATTTTTTTTTAATGATATTTTTAGAGTTCTCACCATGTCCGTGTAGATTTTCTCGATCCTTTGCACGGCCGCGGCGACACCCTCCTTTTCGCCGGCAACGGTTATCTCGTTAACATGAACTGAAGGCGGTGGAACATTGATTCTCGCGCCTGTCTCGGCGATCATGGCACTCAGATTTTCATTGTGGGGACCGCAAATGAACGGATGATAAATCTTTGGCACGCTTATCCGTTCAAAGGCTTTTCTCGACTGTCAATTAAAGAAATAAAGTTAGTAAACCTAAGATCCTTACATTTTTCCCAAATTTCCTTGCTTACTTATCAATTCAATAAATTCTTCTAGATTCCCTTGATAATTATGTACCAAATTTCCTCAATTTTTTCCGATTTCTTCGATAATCCATAAGCTCTCAAAATTTTCCAAATTTCCTTGATAATTTGAAATACCCTACATTTCTCTAGACTCTTTTGATTATTTTCTAAATCCACAAATTTTCTGATTTATTTGAATTAATTTAGAACTTTCCCAATTTTCCCAGATTTTCTTGATAATCTATGAATTCCCCGGATTTTTTTCGATAATTTATAAACTCTCTAAATGTTCCTAGATTTTTTTGATCATTTTTGAACACTTCACATTTTCCTGGATTTTTTTATTCTCATGAATCCCCTATATTTTTCCAACTTTTTTGATAATTTATCAATTTCCGAA
The DNA here is from genome assembly GCA_949699805.1 of Tromatobia lineatoria. Classification (NCBI taxonomy): domain Eukaryota; kingdom Metazoa; phylum Arthropoda; class Insecta; order Hymenoptera; family Ichneumonidae; genus Tromatobia; species Tromatobia lineatoria. The sequence continues at coordinate 7,040,625 of OX453038.1, forward strand.
ATTTTGCGAGATTTTTTCAAAAATGTATGAGTCCCTTGAATTTTCTCAGGTTTTCCTTGATAATCCCCAAATTGTCTAAAGTCCCCAAAATTTTCTTGACTATTTCTGAATTCTCTGAACTTTTCCTATTTTCTCAGAAAATCTGTAAATTCTCTAATTTTTCTTCTTGATTCCCAGATTTTACCTGACGAATCTAACTACCAATAAATAATAATCAAGAATAATACGATGCATTGTACAGTGAAAATATTGAATTTTCCGGTAATAAATTTGATGTTTTTTTTACCTGTTCGTCGGAGATTACTTTGATTTCATGTTCGGCTTTTTCGATTCCCTCTTTAGTGCCAGTTATCGTAACGATATCTGACTGGACGTCGACGCCGGGTAAAGTGATTTTCGTGGCAGTATTCTTCTCAAGTTCGTTGAGTCGGAGTCGTTGCTTGCCGAGTATCCAGCGGTGATGCTCTTTGGGAATGGTTATCTGCTTGCTCGCTTGAGTCTGAAAGGTCGCGAGTATCCGACGCCTCGCCTCGAGCACCTCGCTCTGCTTTCCGTTTAGAACAAACGTCAACGACTGATTCTTTGACGAGCACATCTCTATATGAGCGTGCGTCTCTCTCATTATCGCCTGACACGTGCGCATCGACTCGCCCTCACCGAACTTGTCGCTATGGTCGAACTTGCGTTCTTCCAACGGCACGTGAAACACCTGCAATCGACATTTACAATTTGTCTTAATTGATATTTTGAAATACAATGAAATAATCATTATCCTACCATAAATAAACAAATTGAATAAGAAATAAATTAAGAATTCAAGTTAGTTTATTCCGATTATCATTTTTGTCTCACAAGTAAATTTTTTCAATCTGAGAATCATATATTTTGTTTAAGGTTTTAGGGTTTTTTTTGTGAAGCCTGCAATCGATATTTGCCATTTGTGTTAATTAATATTTTAGAATAAAATGAAACAATTGTCCTGTGATAAATCAATTAGTTAATCAAGAAATAAATTGAGCAATCGAGAGTGTCAATTTGATAGATTCTGATGATCATTTTTGGCTCATAATCATAATTTACGGTCAGAGAATCAAAACTTTTATTTAAGTGTTTATGACTGTTCTGTGAGGCCTGCAATTGATATTATCAATTTATGTTTGTCGATATTCCATAATAGAATAACATAATCATTATTCTATGATAAATCGATTAATTTAATAATAAATAAATAAATAAATGAGTCATTTAATTATGAGTATTGTTCATAATTAAATTTTACAGGCCTAAAATCGTTTTTAAAGTGTTACAAGTCATTACCCTTAAACCTTCGTGATTTTCAGCTCAAAATTATATTTGACATCCATAAAATCATAACTTTTAATACCCTCATCCAAATTTGGTGAAATTTCGTAGAAAATCCAAACAAAAAATTCAGAAACTTTATTACCAATTCCATAATTTAATAATTTACTGATAGAAGTTCATGTGAACGTAAATACACACTTTACACCCTTCTATCATCCAAATTTGGTGAAATTTCGTAGAAAATCCAAACAAAAAATTCAGAAACTTTATTACCAATTCCATAATTTAATAATTTACTGATAGAAGTTCATGTGAACGTAAATACACACTTTACACCCTTCTATAACTTTTTGCATATGGTACAATGTTTTTATCATACATATTTCTAGTAATACTCGTATGTTTCACGCTCCATCGGCAAAATTCACATTGGACAAAAAAGTCGAAAAATTTCAAAAAATCAAAACCTCATAAAATTTGAACGATTCAACCGATCTTAACTAAATTCAATAGGGATCACCGGTGTATGAAAGCTCACATTCGGACCAGTTTTTAGCACGATATCTCGAAAATTGGAAGAGTATTCGCGTTAACAGAAATTTTTGAAAAAATTCGGAACTACGCAAGAATTTAACGATCATGGGCATTTCAACGAAAATTCGTGTGAATGATAAGGACTGACCTCCCTATATATGGTGAAAATTTCAGCTCAATATCTCAAGACGTTCGTTTCAATTTTTCGAGCGTGCAAGATACACACGCCCGCACATTTTTTCAAAACCACTTTTCTCGACGTTTTGGACCATTCTGAGTGTGCTGACATGGAAAGCTCGAAAAAAAAAATTCAACGAAGACAAAACTTCCTCTATGAAGAAGCAAAATAACAAGAGTCAATGGTATTTCATGGTGGCCATTTTTTTCGCCGAAAAAAACCCAGATTTTTACCTGACTTTCCTTGACCGAAGTCCTAACGATTTTTATTTAAAAAATCAATAATGCCAGTGAAAATGTATCCAAAACAGGTACAAGTCTTCGATAAATTACTTATTTTGCCTATCAACGATAAACATTTTTTTTCTTTACGTATTTTGTAGCTTTGCATAACATCAAACATTATTATAATAATCCATGTTATATTATACTTATTATAATAATAAAACATTTTTAAAACTTTTTTTTGAGATCTTTGATTTGTTCGGTCAGAAGAGCTTCTTTCTGTTTCGCGCTATTAAAGAGCTCGCGATTCTTGTGCTCTAAACAACACGCGTAACCGAGCAGATTTGTGTTTAAAAAATCTGCATCACATACCGTCACTTGGGTTCAATTGATACATTATATAAAAACTGTAATTGTAAGTATTAAGGTTTATTTCTGCCTTAAATAAATGAATAAATGTATTTTATTTATAAATGTATCTATAAAATACATTTATAGATAAATGTATTAAATATAAAATACATTTATAGATAAATGTATTAAATATAAAATACATTTATAGATAAATGTATTAAATATAAAATACATTTATAGATAAATGTATTAAATATAAAATATATTTATAGATAAGTGTATTAAATATAAATTAAATGTATTTTATATTTTTAAAAACGTATCCCGTGAATCGGCAGCGAATGGAAGCCATTCACTTTTTCCGTGACCAATTTTGAAATGCTTTGACTTTTCCCTGATTCCCTGACGAATTTTTTTCCCCTGACTTTTACCGGTTTCCCTGACAGCGGCTGACATGTATTTTTACCTGAGTAACTACCGAACAACCGACTCGCATCCTATTATTAATAGTAGGCTGCGAGTGCAGATTGTTGGCGTTCGACGCCGATCCCGGAAGGACGGGGAATGTTTCATCGTAAGTGGGTGGCTCATAGGCCGTTCCCTCTTCCATCACTGGCTGCTGCTGCTGCATTTTGGGGTTGTCCTGTTTCGTGCCTAGTCCTTACAGTAGCACTGTAAAAAAAATAACAATCATGTTAATCCATATATGAAATAAATTTAAACCCGGAATTTCAGAATTTGCACAAGCAAACGCGCAAACGAGATTTAAGGAAAATCGTTAACAACTCGCAAAGTCTGTACTAAATCTTCGTAACCGATTTTCAAAAATTTAATGCATAGAATAAGAATAGTGGATGTCGATTTGTATAAAATCATGTATGCTTAACCCGGAGAAAGATTAATAGTGATGGATTTACATAAAGATTAATTAATCAACATTTTTTTTCATTGAGACACATTTTCGTTCAGTATTTTCAGTATAATCTGTAGTTTTGTATTGATTTCAATGAGTAATAGCTCGATCTCTTTCTCAAAAGATACTCTACAAATTGACAAATAATATATTTCATAGTGTTGTTCGTTCAACAATTATACCCTGTTATTTATGAAAGTATTTTTATTTTTGTTAACAGGGTACAATTATTGAATGGTCAACTCTATGAAATATCTCGATGGTCAGTTCGTAGAGTATCTTTTGAGAAAGAGAATGAACGATCACTCGATGAAATCGGTTGAGAATTGCAGATTATACTTGGGAAAAGAACCGAACGAAAATGTATCCCATTGAAAAAAAAGTTGATAGGTTAATCTTTATGCAAATTCGTCACTATTAATCTTTCTCTTCTCTCTAAACTGTAAATTCTTCAATAGAAATAATTTCTTATTAGTGTTATTGAATGCATTAAACTTTGAAGATTCAATTACAAACATTTTGAACCGATTTGACTTCGAGAGTCATTACCGATCCTCCTGAAAATAGTATTTTAGACATTTCTTACTTCTCATGTTTTGCTTTTTACAAATCTACTTCTATGAGAAATTATGTTGATTGATTTTTGCTCTCCCATAGAAGAAGCTTTGTAATGAGTAAAAAAATGAGGAAGAACAATATTTAAACCACTCGACCGATTCATGTGAAATTTGTACCAAAACTTGACTATTTATAAATTTTGTTAATTTTCCCAGAATTTCTTAATAATCTATAGACTTTATAAATTTTCTTAAATTTCCTTGATAATTTATAAATACCCTTAATTTTTCGTAATTTAAAGAAATAATCTATAAAGACGCTATATTTTCCTATATTTCCTTGACTATTTGTAAATTCTCTGAATTATCCCCAGATTTTCTTGGTAATCTAAAAATTCTCTAAATTCACAAAATTTTTTTGATAAATTGAAAATCGTGACTTCTTGAACAATTCACCTGATAATTTATAAATTCCTTAAATGCTTGTGAACTGATTTGACTTTGAGAGTCGTTACCGATCCTCCGTAAAATTTTGGCTTTCCCATGAAAGAAGATTTGTAAAAAGTAAAAAATAATGAGGAAGCATAGAATTTGAACCACTGAATGGATTCATGGCTAATTTGTACCTAAGCTTTGTTCCATGTTAATCCGTTTTATATTTGAACCTGGTATTTCGTATAAAATTTGGGAATTAGTGGAAGTTAACTTGAATTAGAGTGAAAACATCAATGCTTCCAAATTTCAAAATTCTATGAAATCTGAACCATTTTATTATTGTGCTTGAATTTAATACAGACTGTCCTTTTCCATTACTTTATTTGTCGAAAAGTATTAAGTTCTCCAGAAAAGATCTGGTTCACAAAATCTCACAAGATATTTTAATTTTTTTGTAAATTTACACAGAGAAAGGAATGCAAAAGTATTAAAAAAATTTCCATTGTTTATTCACCTGTGCAAGATTGTTTGCCCAAGAAACATCCAAAGCATTTGTTTTCGTCTGCTGAACATTTTATATCTCATCAATTAATTATTCCTCATTAAAATTCTCTACTTTCCATTCCCTGATCTGTAGAATCTTACTTTCAAGTCACTCTTTCAGGGATTTCAGCCAGCTTAGATAATTTTCTATATTTAGAGGCTCCATATTCTACTCTCAAAGCTTTGCAATGCTTGCATCCAATTTAAAATGAATAAATTAAAATCTTTGCTGTGTTAGCCTCAGAAATTTTTATTCTGAATTTATGATAACCAATTATTAATAATTTTAATAATTTCATTAATGCAGATAATAAAATTAAGGAATCTATAATATTTCTATCTATAAGCTGAAATGATACTACTAATGAAAATAATGATAATTCAATCACTTGATTTTTCAATAAAATTTCAATTATAAAAAAATTGTAAAACTTTGAATTTCCATATGAAACTGTCAAAAATTGGAGTATCTTTGCTGTGATAACAAATTTTTACCAATTTCATGAATGCAAATATAAAAATAACATGTAGTTGTCTATAACATTTCTATCTGTAAATTATGGTAATAGTAATAATAATAATATGATAATTTACTTTTCCGATCAAAGTTTGATTGTAAATGGAAAATCATAAAACCCCGAATTGCAATATGGAATAATTCAAAATAGAGTACCTCAGAATTCCAGCATTTCCATTGGTCGCAATTTTTCAAATCCACAAAATTTGTCAATGGACTTTTCACCAATTCTCATAGTTATCAGCACAAAATTATGCCACTTAGTAATAATTTTCTACTTTCATTCTGTTAACTACAATATTAATAACAATGCTTTTATGATTTTCCACTCAAAGTTGAATTATAAAATGATTTTTAAAAATCTACTATTTTCCTACTATAATCATTATTTCACAATTAATCTTTACTCAAACTTCAAAGTTTTGCTTTTTTATAATAATCAATAATAACATTCTCTTTATATTTCACTTTTCAAAACTTAGTAATGATAATGATAATTTGAAAAATGATAACAATTTCTCAAATTTCATTTAGTGATAACCAATGTTTTTCAATCTCATTTCACAAATTCCATGTGTACAGATATAATAATAACATATTATCCATAAACGGTGTATAATAATTACGATAATAATAATAATAACGGCAATTCGTTCATTCAATTTTCCGATCAAAGTTCAATTATTCAAAAAAATCCCGAAACTCCAAATTACGATATCGAGTAATTCAAACAAGTAATGCCTCAGAATTCACGCATCGCGATTGGTCGTAAATCTCTAAAAAATTCTCAAAATCGTCCAATGAAAAATTCCCAAATTTTCCTATCCAATCAATGAAATTTCCTGCAACTCCATAGATGCATGAAAAACGAGTTAAATGCCAGCATGTCAATGACCAGCGGAAGCCGACCACCATATGGAATGGAGTTTGACACGTCACGAGAGATTGGTAACCTCTTCTGTTGGATCGGCGACTGACACGACGACCGCTCGTCGCCCACGACGCGATTACCTCTTTCCCTTTTTTTTTTTTCTTTTAATCCCATTTCCCCTCTGCCACATTTTCCTAATAATTAATCTCCTAATAAAACCCCGACAATCGTCGAAAAAAGCCGATTTCGGGTTTTCACACTCGTACGAGCTTTTAATTGGTCGCGAAGAAAATATCCGCAAGCAATCGACAAAATTCGCTGAGACGATAAAAACCGAAGATAAGGGGGGTTTTTTTTTTGGAGAACTTATGGATGAAAAAAACAATTTTTTTTTTTTAATACTCACTCTACCGTATTTCGTGAAGTCCGGCCAAGTAATACCACGCTTATTACGTCGCCAGTTTACTAGTGATCCACCTGGAACATCGCAAGTTTAGCACTGATTGAGAACTTCGTCGATTCGTTCGGATTTTAGCGACGCAGACTATTACCAACCGAAGGCTATATTATTTAATTATTAGGGGTTGGTGAGGGTCATTTTGAGGGTGTTAATGGGGGGATGCGGATTTTGCGGAGGATTTTAGATGATTATTCGGTGGTGCTTATATATGCGCGAGAGTCAGTCGCTAGCCACGGGCTCTCTTTTAGCAGTCGCTTTAGTGCTCACTGCTGGCACTACTTTCCTTACCGGTAACGCAAAGTGAAATGAGACGAGCACTCGCGACTCACTGGTTTTTTTCCCCCCTACTGCCAACACACCGAACGTCACCCCCTAGAAACCCGCTGGCATTCCCCCCACGTCCGCCCCGCCCATTTTTCAAAAGCGCGGGAAATTCTAGTCAAAACAGTCACTGAAAGTGGGATTTGAAATTGGCCGGTTGGTTTTTGGATTTTTGGCTTGGGAATATAGAGGATTATTCGATTAAATTGTGGGGGGTTAAATTAGTTTTGATCTTGGGTCCTTGTATAATGTTATTATTTTTTTAGTGAGTTTTGAACTTGGGTTCTTGTATAATGTTATTATTTCTTAAATTATTAATCAATTTGAGAGGAATTATATTCATTTATTTTAGCTTTGGCATATGTAGTTTTGTATAAGAGTGAAGGATAGTGAAAAAGCAATATGTAGGGTTCTAATTCGTTTATTTTTTTTTTTCGTTTTAGGTCATTTGAAGAAATTAGGTGTAGCAAGATTTTAGTCGTCAAGAAGTAATAATAATCGCTAATAATGAAGCTTCTAACGAGGTTCTTTAGAATATGTAATATCGTCAGTAAGTTTTAATTCTTTTATGTACAAAATTTGGATTCGCTACTTTAGCTTTCGCAAATTCAAAGGATCGTCAAAGAAAAATTCAGAGTTTCATGCATCAAAGAGAAATTCAGTGTCTCGTAACTAGAACAGAAATTCAAAGACTCGTAAATCAAAGAGAAATTCTCAGTCTCATAATTCGAACGGAAATCTAACGACTCGTAAATAGACGCGAAATTCAATGTCTCGTAGATAAAAGAGAAATTTAAAGTCTCGCCAATCAAAGTAACATTCAAAGTTTCGTAAATCGAAGAGCAATTCAAAGTCTCGTAAATAAAAGAGAATTCTATAGTCTCGTAAATCATAGCGAAATTCAAAGTCCCGTAAATAAAAGAGAAATCCAAAGTCTCGTAAATCGAAGTGAAATTCAGTCTCGAAATTTGAAGAAGTTTTTTGCCTTACCGACCGAGTCATCGTGAGTGCAAGTGAGAAAATGCTTTCAGCATTCGTACCGGAGCGAATGAGAACGACAAAATCGTTCAAAACATCATCTTGAGGCTCGTTTACAATAAGCGACTAAAAAAAACCGAAAAAAATGTAGAAACCTCCCACGTTGCGCACACCCTTAGTCTCTTTATGGATGTGATTCCACATCACCGCACAAACATCCAATTAAGCGTTTGTTTACCCTAGATAACGATTTTTTTACTATTATCGTTGCGACAATCAACGCACTCCTACTTTCGTACATTCAAAAATGTTATGAGAATAAATTCACTACACATCGCCTTGTAGTGTTCTGCTATACCGACCGAGTCTTCGTGACTACAAGTGAGAAAACGCCTCCAGCGCTCGCACCGGAGCGAGAGGGAACGTCAAAAACGTGTAAAAAATGCCGTGAAACATTCTCCCTTCGGCCGTTCCGTTCCCAGTCGATAACAAAAACTGTAAGCAATTGACTTTTCTTTTATTCAGAAACATTCGGCACCCGTGAAAATAAATGTTTACGGTTTTTGTTACCGACTGGGCACGGAACGGCCGCAGGCAAGGGTGTTTCATTTCGCCTTAAAGCTCGTTTACAATGAGCGACTGAAAAAAAACCGAAAAAAGTAGAAACCTCTCACGTTGCGCACACCTTTAGTCCTTTTATGGATGTGATTTCGCGCCACCGCACAGACATCTAATTAAGCGCTTATTTACCCAAGATAACGTTGTGTTTACTGTTATCGTTGTAACGATCAATGCAATGACACGATGACAGTAAATAGTGTATCTTGTCGTCGCTATCTCAGAGACACGTTAAGCCCTAATGTGCACACTTGTTATCACAACATTGTTGCATCAGCGGGCAACTGTTGGGAAATAATTTGAGCCAATACACGTTGTAGATGAAATGAGGAAACCGTTACGTAATGACGTCTGCTTTGATAATGAGTGATAAAGGTTAAATTTCGTCGAGACGCATATCTATTAATTCAGTTGGGAACGGCTCATTTCTTAAAACATTCCAAAAACGACAATTATCAGCTGACGGTCGCGATGCCGGAAAACGTCAAACAAGCGAGTTACTACGTCGGTGCCATTGACGAGGGCACAAGCAGCGCTAGATTTTTGGTAAGATCTCCTTAATTTTCCATTTTTTGAGGCCTTTTTTTTCCATATCGTGGTTATCACATTTTTCTTCATAAATGAATTTTTTTAAATGTTGCGTCATGAGGACAAATTTTCGGGGTTTTCCGCGAATCTGTAAGTTTTAATTTTTAAGTCGACAGATAAGAATCACGAATTTTTATTCATTGCTTCATAAAAATTCTTATCATTTATACGAGTTTTTACCATTTGCATACACTGTCATCTTTATATGAACTTTTATCATTTGTATAAATTGTTATTATTTGTGTTAGTTCTTATCATTTGCACAAATTCTTATCAGTGGCAGATATTGTTATCATTTGCTCAAATTCTTATCATTTGTATTAGCAAGGCTCTATAGATGTTTATGTGAAGCGTTGGGGCGAAGATAATCTTTGCTTATGTTTTGGTTTTGTTTATTCATTTATTCTACATGTATATGGGAATTAATTGATGTTACATTTTTGGTGAATTGTTTTGTAGAAAACAAAATATTTTTTTTGTATTGTCATTTTTTCAATTTGCACTCTTGTTTTTTCATTCATAAATCAATCTTCTGAGTGTTAAATCGTGCAGCTAAATTTTTTGTATTTTCCATAAAGTTTTAAGTCAGCAGTTAAGAATCACAAATTGTTATCATTTATCAAAATTTTTATCATTTATACGAATATTTACATTTGCGTAAATTGTTATTATTTATGTGAGTTTTTATCACTTCCATAAATTGTTACTGATCATATAAGTTGCTATCCTTTGCACAAATTCTTATCAGTTGCAGAAAATGTTATCATTTGTATTAGCAAAGCTTTGTAGATTTTTTATGTCAGACTTTGGTGCAAAGATAATTTTTGTTTGTGTTTTCGTTTTATTTATTTATTGTTTCTGTATTGACGCACATGGAGATTAATTGGAGTAATATTTTCAGTAAATTTTTTTTTTTAACAAAATATTTTTTATATATTATCATTTTTTAAATTTGCGCTCCTATATTTTCGTTCATAAATAAATTTTCTGAGTGTTGAATCATACCAAAATTTTAAGTTTTCTCTGAATCTATAAGTCTTAAGTTTTATGTCAACAGATAAGAATCACAAATTGTTATTATTTATAACAATTCTTATTATTTGTATGAGTTTTTATCATTCGCAAAAAATGTTGGTATTTGTGCGAATGTTATCATTTACAAAAATGTTTATAATTCATGGTAGCAAAGTCTGTAGATTTTTCATGTAAACAGTTGGTGGAGAGATAATTTTTGCGTATTTCAGGTTTTTTTTTTTTAATGACATACATTAATTGGAGTAACATTTTTGCCAATTTTTTTTGTTCAATGCAAACGTTGTTCATATTTTTAAAGCTTTTTTTAATTCGAGCTCCCACATTTTTATTTATGAATACATTTTTTTTGCATTGAATCATGCAAATTTTTTTTGACAATCCTGTGTTCCTATAATTTTATATATACACACCATTTTTTCCCTTTCTTATTTCCTCAAATGTTGTCACCTTTACACAATTGATGAAAATTACAAATCCTCAACATTCAAAAACATGCTTCATAAGTGTTTAAGAAATTTATGTAAAGTTTAAGATTTTTGATTATTCCTACAACTTACTTTTTATCTAGAGATGTACTTTTTTATATCAGAGTAAGTTAGAGAAATTTGAAACGTTTTATATGTTCGATGTGATTTATGAAGAATATTTGTCTGTTATTTTCAATCCAGGTATTTGATGTCCCTCGCAGGAAGGTAATCACTTCTCATCAGATAGAAATCAAGCAAAAGTATCCTCAGGAAGGATGGGTAGAGCAGGATCCCAAGGAAATATTAGAAGCCGTTTTGGAGTGCATAAAAAAAACATGCGAGAAGTTGGCCGAAATGGGTATCGACAAATCTCTCATAAAGGCTGTGGGAATAACAAACCAGCGTGAAACAACTTTGGTATGGGACAAGGAGACGGGAGAGCCTCTCCATAATGCAATAGGTATAAAAACTCGGCATATTTCGCTCATTGAATCATTAAGGAGGTCAGAGCGCTCTACTCCAGTCAAAAAAGTGCTAAATTTATTATTTAACTTAGAAAAACTTTGATGCATCTATTGATTATAATCGATGGTGATTTTCATAGCTGCATACGTCTTTTACTTGAAAAAAAATTTAATTGCATTTGATTTCCACAAATATTGTCGCGTTTTTGTTTTGTTGTCGCTGTGATACATAACAATCGAGCGAAAAATACGGATTATTCTTTGAAAAAAACTGAGCGAATATGTACCTTTTTGAAAATTCGCATAAACCAGTTAATATTTTCGTAAACGCATTGATAATAATGTTTTTCCAAGTCAAAAATATCTGTTTTAATACAAAGCAGCATTAACTATAGTCAATTGATACATAAAACTTCGTATACACGATTTTTAAAAGTTAGCACTCATTCGACTAGTGTCGGCACTTCAACCTCCTTATTTAACCTTTTATCAGAGATTGGAGCCTTTAGTTACATTTAAATCCATATTTTTCATTTGTACAACCCATAATTAATTGTTTAAGTAATCAATTTAATAATTTTTCAAAAACTTGAGAGTGGCATTACAATCTCCAATTACTTTGAGCTGATTGTACATTTTTCTGCTCCAATAAAATTAATATTCAACGATGCTAATTATTTGGTAAAAATCAGTAAAAATGTTTGAATTTGCTACAAGATTTCTTCGATTTTTGTCAGTTTGGTTGGACATGAGGACAACAACTACTCTGGAGGATATTCTGGAGACGATTCCCAACAAAACAAGAAACAAAAATTACCTTAAGCCGTTATGCGGTTTGCCGATGTCGCCATATTTCAGTGCTTTAAAAATTCGCTGGTTGATAGATAATGTTCCGAAAGTGAAGCAGGCAGTTGAAGCGGGAAAATGCGCCTTTGGAACTGTCGACACGTGGATTATTTGGGTACATAAATAAGATTACCAATTTTTCATCGGAATTATTAAATTTTTTTTTGTCAATCAGCTTGGGGTTAAATTTTTATGGGTTTTCAATATTTTTAGAATCTAACGAAGGGCAAGCTTCATATTACCGATGTCTCCAACGCTTCTCGCACAATGCTGATGAACATCGAAACCCTTAAGTGGGATCCATTGCTTCTGCGATTTTTCGGAGTTGCGCCGAGTATGCTTCCCGAAATTCGCTCCAGTTCGGAAATTTATGGACACGTTTCGAATCCCTCGGTACTCGCTGGAGTACCGATATCCGGTGTAAGTTTTTATTGACCTGAATTTATTATTTTGTGAAGAAAACCGGAAAATCCTAACAAACTCCAATTGCAGTTTCATTTTTTCGGTAAATTTTATTAACTTGCAGACCGATTTGAAACTATTTCATTATATTATAGCTTTGCTATTTGTTTATTTATTTTTAAATTAATCTGATACGGGTATATTTTTTAATCTCGAAAATTTGTGCCCAAAAAAATTTTTTTTTTATAAGTCAGAGTGCTATAAAAAAGTCAGTTAATTGGTAACGAGAAAAATGATTACGCATTATTTCCTACTTTCGTCGAATTTTCGTGGCATTTTTAATAAATCGCTAACTGAATATTTTGAATTTTTTACAAAGATTTTTGGTCTTTTTTTCAGTTTTAATATCAAATTTGTTAGTGTGAGTGCACTAAATTTTCCTTGATTTTTCAATTTCGACTAAATTCTGTTGGCAAATTTAGCAAAAAAAACAATGTTTGTGTCAAATTATTGCGGATAAAAGCCTCGTCAGAAGTGTGTCATAAATATTGACCTAAAATTAGTGAATTACTAATTCTGCTGCTAGTAGATAATATTCAGAAAGCAATATTCGTTTTTTCCCCCACTTTTGACAACAAATTTGAAATTTGCAGTGCTCTAAATTTCGCTTGATTTGTCGATTTAGATAAAATCTTCAGTCCAAATAAGATTAACAATTGCATCAGCTTGTAATTATTCTCCAAATTCCTTTGAGGCTCCTACCAATTTAAATCACAATGAAGATGAGCAGAATTTTTTAAACTCAACAATTTGAGTTAACATGAAATACATATTTATATCAAATTATTGTGAATAAAAACATTATGAAGAGTTTGTAATAAGTATTAACCCGAAATCAAAATAAGTTTCAACCTCCACTCCCAAAAGAAAACATTGAAAAAGCAATGTTCTTTCTTTAATTACTCCTCGCATTAAATTCGTAATTTTTAGTGCGTGGGTGATCAACAAGGCGCTTTATTGGGTCAGTTATGTCTTAGACCGGGTCAAGCAAAAGCCACGTATGGAACTGGATGTTTTCTTCTGTACAATACGGGCAACGTGGTAAATAAAATAGAAAATAAAGTGAAAACAGCCTCAAACGTTTCGAAGCGAACGATGAAATCACTGAAAATACTGATAAAACGGTTTCTGATGTTTGATTAGAAAGTAGATTCGACACAGGGCTTGATAACGACGGTGGCGTTCAAGTTTGGAAAGGAAAAGGCAACGTACGCTCTCGAGGGTTCCGTAGCCGTGGCCGGAGCCGCTCTTTCATGGCTTCGCGATAATATGCAACTAATGGGAAACGTAACGCAAACTCAGGACTTAGCGGAACGCGTTCGTTGTTCTGGGGACGTGTACTTTGTTCCCGCTTTCTCTGGACTTTACGCGCCCTATTGGCAACAGGATGCCAGAGGGTAAATTGAAAAAAACTACGATTTAGATGCAGAAAGTGGACACCACATTTCTTTGCGGTCCACAGATTTTTTCAAAAGTTATTGTGTTTTCGGACGGCACCTACAGACGCCAGACAGACAGAAGGACGGACGGACAGAAATGAGTTAATGTGTTTTTTTGGCATCTAGGGCACTCAAAACATGTATTTCCATTAAAATCTTGAAGTCGAATTTTTTTTGGATTGCAATACTTTCTCTTTTACATACTCTGTATGTGATGAGAAAGTAAAAAGAATTACATTAAGGAAAGAACCGCGGCGAGAGTTATTTATTGAAAATAATCGTATAAACAATCTGAAAAAATTAACCTAGATGCCTTTCCTTACTCTTTACGACATATTTTTAACCGAAAGAAGAACGTCGATTTTTTTAGCACTCTCGATTTTTCAGAATAGCGAAAGAAAATCATATAAAAAATCTGTCACGCTTGATTGTTTAGAATACTATGCAAAGCACGAAAAAAAAATTGGCAGGTCAGAATATTGAAAATTGTAGGAGGAGATGCGTTTTTACGAATCGCGGGCGATGCTTTTTTAATTTTTAAGTGCCACTATTTTTTTTTCGTAATGTACAGCTTAAATGATACGAATTAAGTCTTATTAAATTAGTAGTTTTCATGGATATTTCCAGAGATATGATTTTTTGAAAATTTATTTAGCATTATTTAGAAATTTCAAGTTTTCAAGTTTTTCAACATTTTCAAGTTTTTATCGCGAAGTAAAAATTTTATTCGCCGCAATAGACGTTTTTTTAAATGTGCTGCGTGGTATCTACGATTTCACTCTGTCAGTTTATTTAGAAGATTCTAAATAATTCTTTTCTTCGCAAGTGATATAAAAATACAAAGTAACACTAGAGTAATAGCAGCCGTTCGAAATATGAAGTAAATTTTACCCTTTTTAAATACTTTTCATTTTCATTATGAAATTTTAGAAAAATGTAAATTTGAGAACGTAGAGAACTCAAGTATACATTAGTAATTTCAATGAAAAATGTCATTGAAATCCAGTGTTTTGAGAGCTCGATCACTCATCAAAAGTAAAAAAAAAAAACCTTTTTCTACTAAATAAAACATGATAAAAAAATGTACTGCAGAATTAAAAGAATTATCAACACAACGAATCATTATTACCGTAAATATTGAAAGAGAAAGCAAACGTTCGAATTCCAAAGAAATATGTCAATCTCTCCAAACAGAAAAGTTATGTATTGATAGGTAAATAATTTTGCGTCATAGTAATAATTGGTCGACTCCTAAACAGAGTAATATGCGGAATAACCGAAGAAACGCAACAATATCACATAATCAGAGCAGCTCTTGAAGCAGTTTGCTTCCAAACTCGTGATATTCTCGAAGCTATGGTCAAAGATTCGGGCACAAGGTTGAAAACGCTTTTGGTGGACGGCGGAATGACAGTCAACAATTTACTCATGCAATTGCAGGCCGATTTGACCGGAATATCCGTCGGTAAGTTTGAAAACAAGAAAGACATTCAAATTTTCCTTTTTCGAAGATAAAAATCACGATTTCACGTCGAGATATTTGATTTCATTTCAGTGAGGCCACATATGGTTGAATCTACGGCTTTAGGCGCTGCGATTCTCGCCGCAGTCGGCGCAGGACTGATGGAAGTCGGCGACGTCGAAGCCTCGCAAGGAACCGAATTTACGCCGTCGATCGGCGAAGACGGTAATTTTTTTAATTTCTTTTCAAACCTTTTCATCTATTTCTTTATTCATTTATTTATTTACGGGACAAAATCATTTACAACTTTGCTTCCTCCTAGAGGAAGCTTTGTCTTCGTCCAAACATTATTTTTTTCCGAGTTTTTCATGTCTCAGGAACTGAAAAACGATCTAAAACGTCGAGAAAAGTAATTCGGAAAAAGTTAGTATGTGATAATTCGTAAGGAAACAGAAATACAGAAATGCCAATAGTCTGAAATAATTGTGACAATTACCTTGAAATACTTTGTTCATTTAAAATTACTGGCGTGAAGTTTTTATCGTGAATTTACTGGAGTTTACTGACGAACTGTACGAATAGAAATTTAAGGAATTTCGTATATTATTTGCAATCAACGTTGCTCGCTTTAATTTATTACAATTGTCTTTTTGCAACTCGAAGTCAAGCTCCGATTCGCCCAGGTCTTCACATTGGGTTTTCGTATTATCGGCGACAAGGCGATAGTTTGACGAGTCGAATTAACATTTCAGTTATTCGTAGATCGAAAGTTTCGAAGCTCATGGTGTATATAAGGCCTCTGCAGGCTTTCGATTTGATCTACGATGCTATGCGAGTGATGAAAAAAACATAGTTTTTGATTAAGGCATCTACCTTAATGAGAAATTTTTTTAAATCTATTCTTTTTTATTGCATTTTTCGAAAGTATTATACTAAAATTTTATAAAGATCCGAGCACTTTAAGTGTACTTTTGAGCGACGTTTACTTAGCTACCTGAGCGCGCTAATATACGCACCGCAAACTTTAAACGCGTTTTTCTCAAAATGACGTTTTTGGACGGCTTCTTGATAAAATCTCCGAAACTATTCAACCGACCCTTACCAAAATTTTACTACATGTTTTTCATGACTATAGCTATAGCGCATATCGTACGAATTTTGATATTTTGAGTGTAACTATTTTTTTGTTGCAAAAAACGATGAATAAAAAGTGCTTTTTCGTAGTTTTTGGAAAAATGGCCGCCATTTTGTCATTTTTTAAAATAAAAAATCGTATGATATGCGCTATAGTCGTTTACCTACTAAATCTAAAACCATTTTTTGTCTTAACACAATTCATAGGTATATTTGTTTCTGATTAAATTTTCGTACATTTTCATTACAATCGCTTTAGATATTAAAAAAAGAATAATTGTTACTTCATGTTAATTCATGAAACAGAATTAAAGAGCAATAAAATTTTCGCAACTTTGCTTCAATTTTTTCGATTGAAATAGAATTTTTTTACAAAAAATCAGAAATTATCTCAAATTTTTACCAAAATTTTGCCAATGAACGAAATTTTATGAACATTTTGTAATGTAACACAAATTTTCTCGGATTTATCATCAAAATGTTGAAAATCGTATTAATGTTTCACAAAATTCGACAAAACGTTCAATCAAATTTTCCACAAAATATGCCGTCAGTATTATTTTCGTGACACATTTAAAGAAAATTATTTTTCGATCGATTATCAAATATTTTCTATTTTGAACATTCTACAGATGTTCGAAAAAAAAAATTAATTCAAACGAGTGTATTTCAAGATTTTCACGATTACATCGAAAACATTGAAATATTTTTATTCTGTTTTATTATTCAAAATATGAACACACTTTTATTTCATTTTCAAATACACTTAAAAAATGTACCTTATAATTCAGAGGAAAATGGTAAAAAAGTAACTTTCAAAAAATTGATCGAATAAAACCAAGATTAAATTTTTAAATAATTGAATCGTTGCGACTTTGCCTCAAATTTTTCGGTTAAATTATAACTTTTTTGTTTTTTTCAGAACGGGATCTTCGTTATTCGAAATGGAAAATGGCTGTGGAAAGATCGATGAAGTGGGACTGCGGAACGTCGAGTCTCACGGACTGACCACAAAAGATCAAGAAGCAAACACCGATAGCCTTTACCATAAATAATAAAAGAAAAATATAAATTCTTAGAAAACAATGTAAATAGTATTAGCAAGAGTCGAGAATTGTATTTTTCTCTTTGATAGATCGAGATTGGGTCTCATGTATTTTTGCGAAACGACGAGATAAATAAAAGAAAATACGCTGACATTATTGTACAACCTAAAAGGTTATTTATGAAAATGTTTCAATTTATGAATAAAGAGAAATTAACAAAAAAAAAACCTTTTTTTTCTCCTTCGCTTATTTCAATAATTAGAACGGAAATTTCATGACAATTTAAAGTTGGTGACGAGTTTTTCACTTTGATTGGCTCGTGCGGTTTTTGAAGAATTTTCGCGTCGTCGGTTGTCTCTGGAAAATTACGAGATATCAAAATTTATATGAATTCGAGAAGAAGTTTTTAAATTCAAATAGGTGAAAGTTCACCAATGAATATTGAAGTGTTTTTGTGGTTGGCATATTATGAAAAAATATGTACTATTCATACGACGAATAGATAATTCGTTTATAAATTCAATTACGAAGAATTTTTTTTACAAATGAAATAACAGCGAATTCTTTCACGAAAATTATGAGGTTTCAAAATTTATATGAATGTGAGAAGAACTTTTTGAATGAGAATCGGTCAAAGTTCATTATGAATATTGTTGTTTTTCTGTAGTTCGTATATTATGAAAAAATATACCAACCACAAAAAAAAAGATACTTCGTTCATAAATTCAATTACAAAGATTTTTGTTACAAATTAAGTAACAACGAATTCAGTTACAAATCGAATTTCTAAATAACGAAAATTTCCGACAAATTTCTAAATTATTAAGCTTGTAATGAAAACTTGGAAAACGGTGGTTTAAAAAACACATGTTCATATTGATGTATTATAAATAACCGGAAAATTTAAGCCATTTTTGGCGATTTCATAAGACAGACATTTTTTTAAAAAGTTTGTATGTTCTCTAGCTACCGCAATTTTTTTAGCTCATGATCTGAATAGTTCTTGACAAATGAAGTAATGAAAAGGATGGTCGGTATTGAATTTACGCTAAATCTCTACAGCAGTCGAGATTTTATAGCATGCGTAATTTTCGAGAAATTGATGTTTTTGTTCTAATTCAAGTCAACTTTGACCACGTTTCCTGAAATTTTTTTACGGAGACGATTTAATATCCACCTGTAATAGATATTTAATTTGGTGACGATCCGTGAAGAGATTCGGATTTTATAGAATTTTCTGACAATTTGTGTATGAATATTCTCGACAAATACATTGTTAAATCTAAAAAAAATTGTTATCGTGGATCACAAAAATACAGTCTGCAAGTAATATCATTGTGTATTGAAGTAGTTAAAAATAAATGAGATATTCATTGATGAATACTGTTTATATTTATCTGACTCAATGTTTGAAAATTATTTAATCCAATCATAATTAACGTACTTGGGAATTGAGAGTCTGCGACGATTGCATCGGTTGCGAGGAGCTTCTTCCGGTGCCAATCACATCATCGAAAAAATCTCCGTCACCCATAAGCTGTAAAAATATGGAAATCGTGTATTTTAAGATTTTTATGATTATATTGAAAATACAGAAATATTTTTATTTTATTTTTATAATGAATTTTTTTGTGTAATTATTTCATTTTTTTGGTAAAAATAGTTAAACTTCCTTATTTCGTATTTATATAAAAGTTATCCCACCAAATATCGGACGAAAATCATTAAAAACGTGGGTGCTCTTTTTTTGTCATGCCAGAATTTCGTCCAATATTTATAATAGCTCGTAAGATTGAAAAATGTTATTTATAACTAAACATAAACATAAATAACTTAAAATTCATGAGAGTTGTATAAATTTTCACGTAAAAAAATTGTTTTCGTACATTATCAATTGCCGTTGATTGTTGTAATTTAACCGGACTTCCTTCTGAAGAAGAGTCGAAGTTGAAGGTAATTTTCCTTTCGGATATCGCGGAAGACGGCGGAGCGACTGAAACTGGAGACGGTGGCGTAGATCTAGTCTTTCGAGGCTTTGGATACTGTTTGAGTATTGATTTTTGTTTGTAACTCGCAGCTATCGACTTCTTATTGCGTTCTGTAGTCTACAAATAAATTCGTAATATTGTGATGCATAAATTTTGGGTGTCATTACTTAATACTCACTCATTTAAGAGAAAATGTTAGGCAGTAGGACAAAAAAAATGTAATGAAATTTTATAAAAGGAATAACTTGAAAAAAAAATTCAAAAATTGCCAGAAATTCCCAATGAATTAATGAATCAGGCAGTGAAAGTCAAACATATTTAAATCAAAGTTTTGGTAATTAAAATTTTACAAGTTCGACTTTCAGCGTTTTTGCGTCCTGATAGAGGTAGCTTTGTTTTGAGAAAAACAAATTTTGTCGACAATTTTATGTCAAAAAACTCAGAATTGTCGAAAACATCGAGAAAAGTGATTTAGAAAAATTGTCCGTATGTATATGCATGTGTGTGCAGGGCATCGAAACTTCATTCACCTGTAACTCAAAAACCGTTCCATCGATTGCGCTAAAATTTGGCACACAAGTGAAGCAACAGTTCTTCTTTGATTGTTGCAATTTATTTCAATGCAGGCAGAATATTTTATGGTCTTTTGAAATTTTTCAAAAAAAAGGATGTGCGTGCTCTAACTTTCGTAAAATTAATTATATTACCCTTAATAATTTTTCATAAGTGCAGGTACTTTTAATGTTGTTTGGTTTTGAATTTGACCGAAATCGGAAAAACAGTTTGGTATTTATAGTTTTGAAATTTTCGAAAAAATTGCGTTTTTGCCCTAATTTTGACAAAACGTGAGACAACGAACTCAAATTTCATATATGAAAAAGGTATAGCGATGATGAGCACATAGTTTCATCATAATATGAAATATGGTGCAAATTTCTCAGAATTTTTTTCGTTTTAGAAAAAATATGTTATGCATTAACCTTAACAAAACATAAGATAGCGAAGTCAAAATTTACACATGAAATCAGTACTATTTAGCAATAATAGGTACACAATTTCGTCATAATTCCTTACATGGTTTACTTTTTCGGAAATTTAATTTTTATAAAAAATAAAGCTGCAAAGTTGAACTTTGCAAACTGGTTCCTCAACTGCTTGGTTTTTCAAAAACCATTATTGTCGGTTTTTATTAAAAAGATTCCTCTACGAGGAAGCCAAAATCGATTAACATACTTCCTCATAGAGGTTTGTAAGAAAAACCGAAAATAATGAGGAAGGAATTTGCAAAGTTCATCTTTTTACCTTTCGATCGACTTCTTTTGGATCATTGGACTCCGATTTTTGACTGGCTGGTGGTAAGTTTCGATTCATCTGAAGAATCAATAGTTCGACCAATTAAGATTAAATTTTTAGTGTCTATAACTAAAATCCTAATTGTCAACATATTACAATTAAAATTTTGATAATCAATATTTAACAGCTCGGCTTCGGAGCGTTATTACCTTCCGTTCGGCTTCTTTTGGAGCAGTATACTCCGATTTTTGACTGCCTGATAGTAAGTTTCGATTAAACTGAAGATTTAAAAGTTCTTTCTCAAGTTCTTGGATTTTGGTGATTTTTTCCAGTTTTTCTTCCTCCGCGCGCTTTTTTTCATCCTCCGCACGTTTCTTTTCTTCCTGAGCTTTTGCCACTGCAGCTGCATTTTTATTAGCTTCATTTTGATACTGATCTAACTTGATTCTAAGTTGTTTTTCCGATTTTGTGTGCTTTGCCAGTAAATCTTCTATTTGCTTCATTTCTGCTTCCAAAACGTTCTTTTCTTTTTTCAGAGAATTTACGACTTCTTCCAGACGACGATTTTCCGATGTGAGATTGTGCATAGTCGAATTTGAGGAAGTGTTAACACGAGACAATTCATTCTGATGACGAGCTTCGAGCAACTTCATCTCAGCTAAAATTGACTCATATCTTTCTACATGGAACTTCAGAAGTTCTTCTTTTTTCGACTCCAATTCCTGTTGTAATTATTCGACGATTAGCAACAAAATAAAGACGCAATTAAGCGCTCAAAAATAAAAGTCGTAAATGCTAAATATTTTTATAAACAAAAATCATGGTTCAATTTGCGTTATAATTATGAACTCATAATGATAATATGCAGTGATTATATTACGATTTAAATACTTTTTCGCTAATATGTAGAACTTCTATGCGCAGGAACAAAAATTTGTAGGATTTGTAATTTTTTCTCTGCATAAAAACTCTTAGAATTTTTTAATATTCGATGTCTTATTTTTCTACATAAAACTTTTTCTTTTTTTGAGTCCAATTTCTGTTGTCATTATCCGAAAATTAGCAACAAAATAAAAATTTAATTAGATGCACAAAAATAAGAATATTTTAATGAAAGATGATGGTACAATTCGCTTCATAATTATGTCATAATAATAATGCGATTTGAAGTTGTTTTGCTAATATTCAAAAGTTTTTGACAGCGCAAACAATAATTTTTAGGATTTTTAGTTTTAATTTATTTATTAATAATTAATTTTGTTTATTTAATTTTTTACAATTAGCAACGAAACAAAAGCAAATACGATCAGAGGGAGAAAAGCAAAGTTATGAATACGAAGTACTTTTAGAAAAAAAGATGAAGTTACAATTCGCTTTACAATCATGATCTCATAATAATAAATATCCAAAAATAATCATACATTTAAAAAATTCTAATAGTTCATCATATTGAGTTTGTATCAAATTTTAAGCAAATCTTTTTTTTTTAAATATCACAAATAGTACGCTTAAGGCTCTTTGTGCTTTTCTACTTTTCGAATTCAGAAACTGTTTTAAGATTTATCGAATTATTTGAAAAACAGATTTATCCATTAACTTTTGACATTACATTAAATATTTGAACATGTAATTTTCGACTTTGTTTTGGGGATCCAGAATCATTATTTGTAATTGATTTGTAATCGAGACTATTAATTGGAATAATCGCTAACAACTTTAATTTTAAATAAATTGCATTTCACCTCAATTTCTTTTTTCGCTGAACTCAAAAATGCGGATTCTCTCTCGGCGCTCTCGATTTTTTTCTTTACTTCCTTAACAGCCTCTTCTTTCTCTTCCTTCAGTTTTTCTACTTGCTTCAAGAGTTCCTCGCTTCGCAGAATCGCCGCTTGTAAACTTTTTTCCAGATTCTGTCGCTCATCAACTTCACATTTAATCTGCTTTTCCAGCTCATGATTTTTTCCCTGAATTGCTGATATTTCGTTAGCCTGCTTTTTATTTTCCATTGTAGCGGTTTCAAGATCCTCGAAAATTTTGAGTATCTGGAAAACATTCAAGATAAAAATAGTCCCAATGAAGAACAAAAAAAAAATTACTCGAAATAAAGAAAAAGTCAAATCACACAAAATAAAGGTGCAAAAAAACGAACCCAAAGTAAAATTAGAAAAAAAACCCAATCCAAACTAAAATTACAAAAAGCGAACACAAAATAAAATTACAAAAAGCGAATACAAAATAAAATCACAAAAATTCTACTGTCAGATTTGCAATTATAAATAGATTTGACTTGACAATCTGAAGAAATTCTTATTTTCCGTTGTTGTGGTTTCAAGACCCTCGCAAATTTTGAGCATCCGGACGAAAGTTTAAGACAGAAATAGTCCCAATAAATAAAATAAAAATAAATTACTAAAAGGGAACACAAAGTCAAATCACAAAAAAGAACACAAAATAAAGATGCAAAAAAAATCGAACCCAATCTAAAATTTAAAAAAACAACAAACGCAAAATAAAATCACAAAAATTCTAATACCAGATTTGAAGTTATTTAGATTTGGCTTTGCAATCTGAAGAACAAAAAAAAACTTCATACTTCTCGATTTTTTATGTCTAATTCATTTTTGAGCTGCGTATTTTCTCCCGTGATGGTTTCCAAATTCGCCGAAGATTTCGCCACTTGCTCTTTTAGATTATTTACCAACGACCTTAAAAGCAAAAAAAAAGATATGTTTACGTAATTATCATGGAGATTTAAGTAATTAATTTTTCCTACTCGTATTCTACGATTTTCTTCTCAAGATCAACGACAATCGACTCTTTGTCAGTTAATCTGCTCTGTATCTTCTTTTTTTCTTCATTAATTTCTTCCAACTGTTTCCGCGTCTTTTCGTTTTCATCACGAAATTTTATTAGCTCTGCTTCGCACGCTCTTTGAATCTACATACAAAAGCCAACGAATAGTAATGCGAAAAAGTGGGAAAAATATTTCAAAGTATTAATAGCAAGAAAAAAAAATTCACCTGCTTTGATTTTTCTTCCATGGAATTACGAGCTTCAACCAATTTATTCTCCATAGTGGAAATTGTGTTTAATTGAATGCTTATCCGATTCTGCAATTCCTCTTTATGATTTTTGAGGCAATCAATACTCTCACGCTGTTTAAGTATAATATTGTTGTATAAATCGTTTAAGTGATCTTTGTGCTGCTGGCATCTTTGCAGAGTATCAGTTAGATAGTTTATATGATCCATTATTGTAGAAGCCAAATCTCCTGTAAGATTCATCCTGGTAAAAAAATTCCAGAAAGTCATTTTTTTTTATTTAGAATTTTTTACAGTATTAAAAAGAAAATGGTGATCCTCTACCGTTTGTAATGCAGAAAGCTGTTTTTTTTGTGTATGAAATTTACCGATTCTTTAATAAGATAAAAACTAGAAATTGTAATAAAACTTAATAATTCTACTCCTACAAAATTTTTGTAATTAACAAAATATACTAAACGTTTCTGTTTTCCAAAGTGAGAATTCCAAAATAACTGTCTTCAAACATTTAAAATATGTTAGCTAACATAAAAACACAATTAAGATGACAGTACAAATGATTTAAAAAATATATAAAAATAGTAACCATTCATTTGCAGTTTTAATATTGAATAAAAAAAAGAAGATTGTGAATATAATGCAATAAAATTTTAAGTATGAGCTTATGATTGAAAAATCACTAACTTTGAAACGAGTTCTCCTTTAGTTCTTTCCTCGGCTTTCAACGATGATTTTAAATCACTCACAATAGCCTCTGTATTAGTTATCTTATTCTGCAGCGTTTGTGCCAGGTTTTCAGCTTCTGTGCGTTTTTCTTGGGCTTCACGAAGAGCCATACGCTCCCGAACCTTGATTTCAAGTCACGTTTAGAGTTACAAAATGTATGATTATTACAATAACATTGAAAATTCAATTTAACATGAACTGCGTTAAAGAGTATTTTTATTATTGGTATTCAAATGTAATAAATGATGCAGGGAAATAAACAGAGACATGGCCATAGAAAAAATGACATTGGTGTACTACGTAATTTAGATTCAGTTATGAAGTCAAAATGCAATGGAATACAACAAATAATTTTTAATGAATTGCTCTCCTTATATAATCATAAAATAAATTACACACTATGAAATGAAATACTATAGATGCTATTATTGTACATCTAAAAATGAATTTGTCATTTCAGTAACATCTAAAAATAAATGTATCTTTCCAGTAAAATGAAGAAATTCATTTAATATCATTGAACTAAAATGGAATGATAATAATGGAATGAATAGAATTATAATAATAGGAAAGTTATTGAACTAAAATACAATGATTAATTTGTCATTCCATGAAAACACAAAAATCAATTCATCATGAAATTTGCCGTTTATGATTCGAAAAAAAAAAAAAAAAAACATAATACAACAGTGATAAATTTGCCATTGGTCCAAAAATATTCCAATCAATAGAGTAAAATGTAAAAATCATTTTGTCATAAACTTTTCAATTTACAATTTAAAAAAAAAACAATACTGCGGAACACTCAAAAATCTTCGTTCATGATTTCTAAAAAACACAATACTAAAGATCATTTAGCCACTGAACTAAAAATATCATAAACAATGAATGAAATATAAAAATCAATTGGTCATGAAATTTTCTATTCACAATTTAAAAAAAATTCTCTACTACAGAACAGTTAAAAATATCAATTCATGATTGAAAAGAAATACAATACTAAAGATCATTTAGCCATTGGACTAAAAATACTACAAACAATGGAATAAAATATAAAAATCAAATTGTCATCAAATTTTCAATTCACAATTTAAAAAAAAATACATTACTACAGAACAGTTAAAAATCTGAAATCATGATTTAAAAAACTATAATACTAAAGATCATTTAGTCATTGGACTAAGATATCATAAGCAACAAATAAAATAGAAAAATAAATTTATCATGAAATTTTCAATGTACAATTGTTTTTTAAATACATTACCACAAAACAGTTGAAAATCTCAATTCGTGATTTTAACACAATACAATGCTACAGATCATTTTCCCAACGGATTAGAAATATTGCAAACGATAAAATAAAATCCATATATCATCATAACATGAAATCTCCCGTTGATAATAATTAATACTAATGAAAAATAATCAGATTACCTCCTGCGTCATAAAAGGATGATGACCTTGAGTTCCACCAACCCACATAGCTACTAATTTTTGTGTCAAGTCGGAGCCTCTTAATGCTTCATTTTTGGCATTGCATTTTAGCTGATTCAAAGCTATAGCTTCAGGTGAATTTGTTTTCTTCGCTTTATTTCCCCTCGAGGAATTAACATTTCCTGGGGATGAAGTCGCTTTCCTCTTACAATTTTCACGCTCCATTTTTATTCACTTTTCGTTTTTATGAAAAGTTGACCCTTGCTTCAGAAAAAATAAATATTGGGTGGATTGGGTGTTTATTAATGAAGGTCATTCTGGGGTTTTATATTTTTACAGTATTTGTGGACAAAATACTTACAGTTAAAACAAAGAGAATTGAAATATCGTTTTCCGAGGCAATTGTTGACAAATCAGCAGAATTTACACCAAAATCATTCGATTAGCTTCTTTCTTCAGCCTGGAGCATTGCAACAATCAAGAAGTGGCGACAAATAGCGAGAATTACGAACCGGAAGTCACGTGATCATGTGAAGTTCATGGGCAAAAAGACATTGAAAGTGAATTAAGATTACTGATTTCTTTCGTTTTTTGCTTCACCATGGTTTGATTTTTTCAGCAAACGTTTTTTTTTCGAGTTTTTTATGTCGGGCCACTGAAAATGGTCGAAAACGTCGAGAAAAACGGTTTAGAAATAATGTCCGGATGTATGTGTGCGTGTGGCGCGCTTGGGAAGTTCAAACTGCTGTGTAGAAAATTGAAACATTTTTTCAGGTTTCATAAGATATAAATTTTTCGAAAAATTTCTGTATGTTCTCTAGCTTTCCAATTTTATAGCTAATGAGTTAAATAATTCTAGACAAATAAAGCAATAAAAAATGTCGCTCGGTATTGAATTTGAGCGAAATCCATAAAGGTTTTAATTTTATAGAATTTTGAAATCACGAAATAAAAGTGTTTCCTTTCTAATCGAAGTTAACTTTGTCCAAACCGTCCCAAACTTTCCACAAAGTCGAATTGATATCCTGTTGTAGTAGATGTCAAATTTGGTAAAGATTGGTAAATTGAATCAGATTTTATAAGACATTGAATTCTTCAAAAAATTTCTGTGCTTACTAGCTTCCACAATTTTTAATCTAAGGAGCTAAATAAAGTTCTTGATAAATAAAGCAATAAAAAGTTATGGTTAGTATTGAATTTGAGCGAAATCCATAATAAACCGGATTAGTTTATACAGAATTTTGTATTTTCCAGATAAAAAAAATATTTTTAGAAAAATGTTAATTTTTTTTTCTATTCTGAAATATCGCAGAGATGTTAGGGAAAAAATAGTCCCATTCTATCCCGTTCATAAAGTCTTTTTTTTACTGCCGATAATTTTGAAACATTTTATTTAAAAAAATGAGAAAAACAATGTCGAAGCCGAAGCAGGTGGAAAATCGAGAAGAATAAAACGATTTTCGAAGCATATAATATTTTAATGGTGTAATAAATATTTATTAATCGATTAAATGTTTTATTATCGTTGAGAATAAATAAATAGCCAGCTATGTTACATCGTTTCGCAAGCGAACGATAGTTTCTAAAAAAATTGCCACAAATATTGGACAGAACCGAATAATTTTGTTCCGAAAATTCACAACGACGACTTCCAACAATTACAATTTTTGTTGCAACCAAATACTGCGTAAATATTCATCTGTGTACTTTAATAATTAAACAACCGTTGAAAATTATCGAAAAATTGCAAAATCCAAGTTTTCCCAACTCTGATTATTTTTCGTATATCACAACACGAAATTTTCGGTGCAACTGACGAAGAAACGACACAGATTTATTATAAATACTCGACCCGCAAGAAGTTCCGTACGTCTAATATAATTGTAACAAAACAGTATATACAGCAGAAGGAAAATAAATTGTACGAAGAGAATCGATTTGTGTATATAAAAATCATGACCGAAGCGTTTTTGTTAAATCCTAAAACGTGACACTGTGAAAAATGCGACGGAAAAATCGCGCATTCGATCGAATAATAATTCAATTCATGCAATTTAACGAAGCTGGAGGATTTTACATTGATGAAATCGCTGATCATTTTTGTAATCGTTTTTGGTTAGTTTTATGCATCGAATAGCAGCGATGGAATATGAACGTGACTTTATAAATGATAGCAATAATTACACTAATCTTAGGGGCCAGAAAAATATTTGAAAAGCTCTTTTCAGCCTCTTTTTTTTCAAGTAAAAGAGGCTGAAAATTAAGGGATAAATTCATACATTATTTTTTTTTTAAAAGAACGAAAGGCATTGAAATGTCGTGAAAGTTAAGCATTATTACAATTCCATAACAATAAATGCTTTTTCGAGACATAAAAATTTAACTTGCATTGCGTTCTGTTCTTAAAAATTGTTGCAATAATTGAAGGAATCTGAGAGACTCCAAAAACATAAGAAAGGTCTTTTTGCCACCTTATTTTTTAAATAAAAGAGGCCGAAAATAGAGCGATAAATTCGTATATTATCTTCAAAAAAGACAACAAAGCCGTATAAAGATACATTTAAAAAATGATAACAAATTTTTGAAGGAAACTAAACTGAATCGACTTCGAAAATCGCCACTAATTAGTTAATATTTTCATAAATCCATCGCTGTAAATAATTTATTGGGACACAAAAATGTCTCGAAGTAAAATAAAACTTTCCTGAGGTTAATTATTCCAAACAACTTCGTAGAAATGCCGAAAAACGCGAAACCCTAATTTAATAAATCGGATCAATTCCAACTTCCTCAAATCCAATGATTGCGATCGAAATGGTCGGTCAAAATGATCGCAGTGTCTTATTCATGGTTCAAAGTGTGTACACGTATAATATACAGCTTTCAAACGTTTATAACATATACAGAAATGTAATCCTAGTCGAATCAGCCTTATCTTTTGTTTTCAATAAGAAAAGAAACGCGTGCGAAAAGCACGAGTTTGCACCAAGTGGTTTTTTTCTCTTTTTCTGAGGTCGCATTGTTTTCGGCGTTTGTGCAGAGCGCAAAATTGCAGACTAGACACTTGACGGTAAAGGGAAAGTGGAATAATAACTACCTGAGAGCTTATGCGGGTAATTTCGTCGATAATTGACGAAATTTTGCGGCCCAACTCTTCGATTTGGCTGGAACTTCGCTAGTATTCAATATACCATAAAAGATAGTTCTGTGCATTTTTTCACATTTTTTTGGCAGTGCGTTGAAGATTTTTTAAGGGTAGCAAATAATTGCGATTTTTCGGTTGCCTTTTTCAAATACTTCAAATACAGGATTAACGATCTCTAAAAAAAAGTGCAGACGTATTCGTACGTAAAAAAAGTGTCCGCTTTCTGAAAAAAATACTTTCATTTGAATCCGAAGGTGTGAACATTATGAAAATTGAGTAATGACTTTGAAAAACAGATTTTCAAAGTGTTCGCATATCTCAATTGTCTATCGAGTATTTCCATTGAAAAACTGAAAATTTTTGACTAACAATATAATATTTTTAGCGTGGATTATCGTTGAGATATTTAGATATAAATTTTCTTTTTTTTCGACAAATAATTCAATAAAACCGGTTTTTCAACACAAAAAAATGTATCTCTAAATAATCCATTGATGACTCACCCAGAAAATAACATATATCTAGTAAAAAAATTCTCAGCTTGTCAATAAGTAGTACTATAAACAATTGAGAGACACGAACCCTTTCAAAATCGGTTATTTAAGTCACAAGTCGATTTTTACTACCTTGAGACTTTCAAATCTTAACGACGATATTCAATTTTTGAAGCTGAGTCCTTTTTACATAGGAATACGTCTTGACTTTTTTTTTAATATCATTAATCCTGAAATAACATAATTTGAAAAAGCTAATCGAAAAATCGCAATAATTTGATATCCTTGAGAAACCTCTAAGAAAATTTCGAAACAACCTGAAAAAATACACATAACTGTCTTTTACGGTATATAAAACATTAGCAAAGTTACATCCAAATCTTAGCGGTGGCAAAAAGTTTTTCAATAATTGACAAAATTACCTATGTATAGAATTTTACAGTACAACCTTCGATAAGAAAATAATGTTCGGTTCAGCCTGTGGAACCGTTTAATTATCCTTTATTTTCTTTTTATTCTACGACTTTTTTTACTTGAACTTGAAGACGCTTTTTTTGCGAGCGTCACCGGGAAGATGTCGAGCACCAAGAAGAAGTCGCGCTTTGTCTTCTTCCTGCGGCGTTGATTCTTCTTGCGGTCCGCGCGGTTTTATTTGCAATTTTTGTTTTATCGCTTGACTGAGAATAACGCGTCGCGAATCGCTCTTCATAGCGAGGAGAAGATCGAGCCAAGTCCACGTAACATTGTGATATTCGAGCGTCGGTATCACCAGAGCAAAATCTCTCACATCCTCCAAATTCTTTTCTTTATTTCCCTGCAAGGAAAGAAATACGAATTTTTGAAATGACAACGTTTATTCGATAGCGTTTTTTTTCTGGGGAAAATTCCTTTACCTTGTAAGACACACGAACAGGAACTTCTGGTATTTTAATGTAAATGAAAAGCTTATTTTTGTCAGCTCGCTCCTTCATCTTCTCCACATCGTCACGTCTTTCCATTCGCACGTAAAAGGAGGAATCTCGCTGAGGCGCTCGCGGTTCCTCGATTGGCGTTTCCTCAATACCGTCGGGGTCTCGCTCCGGGAAACAGAACTTCAGCATCGTGTTGAAGAATTTTTTTGTCAGGCCTACGTATGAAAATAAATAGAAGTTACATGTTTATACGGCAATTTAAAGCAATTCAGATCGGGTTTGACTCGCGATATCTGGCATCTGGTCGGTGATTTTTGCGTTCTTATGGAGGAAGTTTTGAGTTCGGTATAAAAATGTTCTCGATTTCTCGATAAAATTCTCAAATTCTCAATTTCTGGCTAAAGTTCTCGAATCCTCGATAAAATTCTAAAATTCTTGATTTTTCGATAAAATTCTTAGATTCTCGATTTCTGGCTAAACTTCTCGATTTATCGATAAAATTCTCGATTTCTGGCTAAAATTCTCGAATTCTAGATTTCTCGATAAAATTCTCAAATTCTCGATATTTGGCTAAAATTATCGGATTCTATATTTTTCGATAAAATTCTCAAATTCTCGATTTGTGGCTAAAATTCTCGACATATCGGTTTTTCGATGCAATTCTTGAATTCTCGAATTCTCTACTCTACTCTAAAATTTTCGATTCTTCGATAAAATTCTCCAATTCTCGATTTTTTTTAAATGCAATTCTTGAATTTTTGAATTCTCTATTTCTCTATAAAATTTTCGATTTTTCGATAAAATTCTCGAATTCTCGATTTTTTTTCGATGCAGTTCTTAAATTCTCGAATTCTCTATTTCTCTATAAAATTTACGATTTTTCGATAAAATTCTTGAATTCTCGATTTTTTTTTTTTCGATACAAGTCTCGAATTCTCGATTTCTTGGTGAAATTCTCGGTTTCTCGGTGAAATTCTCGATTTTTTGATACAACTCTCGATAAAATTCTCGAATTCTCGATTTTCCGATAAAATTCTCGATTTCTTAATGGAATCTTCGATTTCTCGACAAAATTCTCGATTTCCGAATAAAATTTTCGATTTCTCGATAAAATTCGTAATGTTTCGATAGAATTCTCGATTTGTCGCAAAGATCTTTGAAGAACATTTAAGAAACTTTACAGACAGATTTTCCTTCAAAGAGTGATAAGTCAAAAGAATCTGGAAAAAAGAAAATAAAAAAATCAGCACTTCGTTTGGAGTTTTTTCAACATGAAAAATTGCCGACCAGATCCATGAGTTCAAGGGTCAACTCCCGTCAAATCGTCGTTTGCGAGACACACACATAAATCCAGACAATTTTTTAAAACGATTTTTCTCAATACTTTGAAGTACTTTAAATGCTTTGACATGAAAACAAAGAACCATTCACATTCGGACGAATTTTCTAAACGACTTTTTTCAATATTTCGCACGTTTTTCAGTATTTAACATGAAACTCTCAACAAAAAAAAATATTCACATCCGTAAAATTCTTCAAAACGACTTTTCTTGATAAAATTTGGAATATTTCAAATCTTCTGAAATGAAAATCTCGAAATAAAGATAAAATTACATCTGTACCATTTTTGTGAGAAAATCGTGAGGAAGTGAAAAATTTACATCCAGACAATTTTTCTAAACAATTTCGTTCAATATCTCCGCCTATCACAAATGCACTGACACAAAAATCTCAAAAATATTTTGGAAATTTCCACACGTCAATTTTTTAAAAGACTTTTCACGACTTTTCCGCCAATTGTCGGTATCAATAATCCAAACCAAAAAAAAATCCCAAAACGAAGATTCCTCTAAATTCCCGCCCTAATTCCCCAACTCACCGATAGTCAGAGGAACAACATTGATCTCAAAATGTTCCTTAACAGAAATTCCAGCGACGGGTGCTTTTTCCCTGCAAAAAACTCTGAGCGCTCTTTGTCTATCGACAGGCATATTGCTCTGCAATTCGGTGGGCGTGAGAACTTCGGTATAAATTTGATTGGGCAGTAGATTGGTCATCCTAACGTAACCAAGCTCCAAAAGATGTTCCACAGAATCGTCGGTTTTGCTGGTTTTCGTGTAGAGAAAATTGGTCAGTATTAAATCAGCGATGCCGAGTTGTCCGTCTGCGTCGGTGAGTCTCCATTGCGCGTGTTTGAAGCAAATTTCAGCGGCTCTCGCAACAGCCGCGGGTTTGTCTTTGAGCGTAGCTGCTGCGATTGCGGGCGCAGTAGTTTCCTTGTAGCAACTGAGCATTACATCGAGTTCTTCAGCACGAGCGCCTAATTGTTCTTTGCATTCAAATACGCGAGCCTCTAGTTTGTCCATTTCCAGGAGCAATTCTTTGCTCGATTCTTCGGCTAGAGCTTTTTGCAGCAAATAAGTTTCGCGTTCGAGGCTCCGAAGTTTCGAGACCAAACCGCGAACGGTATTTTGCAATTGTTGAATCGGTCGTTTTTGATCTTCGACCGAATGAAGTTGCAGCTGAAAGCGCATTTTTTGGAGCCTCTCGAGTGCCTCTTTTCTCCGTGGCTCAACGTGCAGCACGAGATTGTTCACCACGTCGAGGATCATAGCGTATTGAAGGGAATTTGTGCAAACGTCGAGATCGTGATGCATCAATGTAAAAGCGTCGGCTGCTGAGAGATCTTTTCGCTCCCAGGGCGAAACTTCCTCACGAGGCAACGGAGGAACTTCGTCCAAACAAGAGTCTAATGATTGACCGTAACCGACGTAGAAAAATTCGCATTTGCAACGGGAAACTATTCGTTGTAATTGGTGCTGTAAACCACCACCTCCGCCTACCGTTTGGCTTACCACGCCGCCGACGCTTTGACCGGAACCGACCAAAGCTGGAACGTCTGGAAGGCCGGCTATTACCGTTGAATCTTTTTCCTGAAAGAAAAATTAACTTGGCTTTTTTTTTTTCATTGAAATATTATATTTTTTTGGTTAAGATTGCAAGCTGTACTTTGAACTATATTCAGTGATACCCTGTAAAAAATGTTTGCGTTTTGTCCGATACAATCGTGTTTGAATTTCCTAAAAGTCGATGTAGGAAATCGAAATTAATACGTTTGCATAGTAAATTTAAGAATGTATGATACGTGCAGTCCCGCCAAAAGTGAGTTTCAGAGACAATTTCGATCACTTTCCGATGGGATAAAAATCGGAAAAAATAATGCATATAAAACGTGCTAAAAAAATTGATTTCGCATTATAATAATCCCAAAATGTTATTAACAAATTGGTGAAAAAAACAATTGTTCAACAAACAATCAGTCAACCCAACTTTTTTTTTTAATGAAAATGATATGTTAATTTATTTGAATGCATACGAATTTTTTCAGATTTTTATTTTAATTTTTTTTTAAAAATATGCGCGAAATAACGAATTTTGGATATGTGTTCGGCATAAAAAAACAATCTACTACACTCAAGATTTTTTTGCAAAACGCATATACAAAATTTGTTCTATTCTGCGCATTTTTCACAATACCAAGAAATACTTCAGATTTTGATAGATAATTTTAACTTTAAATTTTGACATGATACTGAATCTGATCAGGAAAATGCAAAGTATTATTTTCCGTCGGAAATTTTCTGAATTTTCGACAAAAAAACATACTCGATTTAAAAAATACAAAAGTACAAAAATAGTTTATTGGAAAATATTTATGAACACATTATCAACATTTTTAAGTTCGAAAATTTTTAATAATATTTTAAGAAGTCATTTTCGATATTCACCTCACTTAAAAAATTTTTTTTTTTACAGTTTATCAAATTTAATGAAGAATACAGATTTTTCAACTTGTGCTCTCTAAAACTCAAACTCGACGTCGAAAAAACGAAAAATTCATTATTTTTTGAACTTCAAATGATTACAATGTGATTCGCAACCAAATAACTCAAAATCTCTATTCACGAATCAACTATATTTTCCATAGCACACTTATATTCTATTTATTCTATTATGAATTTTAGGTACATTGAATCTACGTATTTTTTTCGTTAAACAGTATATTTAAAAGGATTTTAAAAAATTATGCTGCGTACCTGAATATTATCGAGCGTGAGCCACATTATGTTGTCGTCGATATTGTCGTCAATATTAGCGGAAACAGTGGCGTAGTACTGCATACATTCGAGAGAACCGACCCAAGTCGTTTTCGAAACAAGAGTTCTCTCTCGCCAAACTGGCCTGTGAACTCTCTGAAGTATTTCGGCTTTCGCTGCAGAGAGAATAACGTATCCTCGTGTTTCGATGCCTTTCAGTAAGACTTGGCTGTTCACCAGAGCAACTGAAAAAAAAAAGAAAATGATTAACTTCATGGTACAGTTGTTTTAAAGATATCCACGTTTTTTTCCAACTCAAGTCCACTGACACTAAATCAAATCAAATGTTCCGAGACATCAATAAATTATCGGTGATGGTCAAAATAGCGAATGGCTAAAATAGCGAATTTAAAAATAAGAAACGTCTAAATGTAGAATGTCTATAATTATGGAATTCGGGTTTTCAGCCATTCGCCATTTGTATCGTTCGCTATTTTAAATGCATTTTAATATGATGGAGATAAAAATTGCGAATGGTCAAAATAGCGAATGGCTGAAATAACAAATTTAATAATAATGACCAGTCTAGATTCAGACGTTCCTAATTTCGCAATCCGTTATTTTGATCATTCACTATTTTGGTCATTCACTATTTCAACCCCCGGCCGAAATTATAAGATATTTCAAAATTTACACGAGTTGAAGTGTTTACAGAAATTTGGAAAAAGAAAATTGGTACCGTAATAAAATTAGAGCCAATCGATCCTCGCAAAATTTAGTTCCGATCATGGTTCAGCATTAATTCATTCGTGGGCGAGATTTCAATCCGATATCCCGTAATTTAAAAATGTTATAAGGAAAAAAAAATTTCTCGAGTTTTTCGAAATTCGCTATTCAAGCCATTCGCTATTTTCAACCACGACCAAAAAAAATCCCGAAAACAAAGCTTATTCCAAGAAATAAGCAACGAACAATAAGCATTTCGAATGTATCAACATACTCAGCCAATTCTTGTGAAGAACATCATCCTGATGACAGGCAGCGAGTCCCCTGAGTTGTTGTCCTCTGGTTTGCACGGACATATCATCGCTAAAAGCGACAGGTTTATTAGCAGCTTCAGCAATGAGTCTCTGCAACATCGCAGCAGCTTCGCCCTGATGTCCGGCCGTTTTAGCGGCATTAGACGGCGTAACTTGCGCAGCAGTTGTTCCGCTGCTCGGCGTCGTCTCCACGTTTCTTGTTCTATTTTTCTGCGGCGTAACGCTGCTATTATCCCTATGAAAACCTTTTAGCGCGGCGGTGGAAAGATTCTTCTTGAGTTGTTGGGTTTTAATGAAAGAATCGAAGAGAGCAAAAGCCACGTCTCTATTCGTATTAGTCCAGGCGCCTTTTAAATCGTGAACAACGAGTCTATGCGTCGGCGTATCGCCGCTAACTCCAGTTACTAAAGCTTCACGTCCGTAACTAACACGAGCAACGCTTAAGCAATAACACTTCTCAACGGGTTGTCTAAGAGATGCGCTCTCTTTTCCCTCGTGCAAAGCACTTTTTAGCCAAATTTCCGCGTCACTCAGCTCGCAATTCATGTAAATAACCGACCATTCTGCTCTCGGCCTGTGAATAAGTCCGTCGTCGATCGGATGAAGCGCCAATATGTGCTCGGAACTGCAACCAACCCGTCCACCGGTCACTTCGAAGCCTCTTTGCATCGCAAATGACATCCAATAACTCACGTGAAAGCGATGAAACGCTAGCGTAAGTCTCACTTTTCTGTAGTGTCTGCTAAGTTGCTTTTTACGCGGTCTAACGTTTTTAAAGAGAGTTCCTTTTCGCGTTGGTCTAGTAGCGCCGGAAAGTATGAATTTAAGATTCTCAAACCATCGCAAAGTGCTACCGTAAAGTACAGCGGTCGGAGAGCTCGTTACGTTCGGAGAACCGGTCTCAATTGGTTTTGTTTCCAGAGCCAAACTTACGTTTAAATTCTGCGAACGAAAAGCGCGAAAGCTGTCGTGTTCCTGATTGCTAGAATATTCGGGAAGACGATCGGGAGCGCAAGGAATCGCCGCGTGGTGATCACGCGGATCACCGAGGCAAACCCAAGCGAGTTTTATCGAGAGACGAACGTTTGGCAGGTGCAAAAGACGACAATCGTCGTATTTGCTCGCTGTTCGAACGTAAACGTCGAGATCGCCTTTTATTATTATCCTGCCGAGCGTCCAATCGAGCTCGAGGCTCGACCAGGTTAGTTCCATCTCTTCTGTCGTGTTGTAAGGGTCTAAAGACGCGTGAAGAAGGACTGTTAACTGCTTGACGCAAAGCGTGAGTCTCCCGTGAAGCGCCAGACGCATTTTGTCCCAAAATGGCAGTGGAGGACTCGGATCGCGGGAGGGATGCAGAATTTTTTCGAAACTTAAGTTGCATTGCGCTATCACCGGCTCCCAACAGGGACCGAACGCGTAACGGAACTTGTCGATGTCCCAGTTTAGGTCGTGGTAGTATTTTAGGGAAGTCATGCCACGCTCGACTATTATGTCGTCCCAGGGATGACCCACTTCTATTCGGACTGTTCGACGGGCTCGCGGAGGCGCTAATGCCTCCGCTCCGGCTAAACGACCCCAAATACTCAGGCCTGAAATGGGAAAAAACAATTTATAACAATGGATCGACTCATGCTGATGGGGGGTTTTTTTTTCGAGAAAAATTGATGACTGACTGTTGCCGGATTCTCACTAAGTGATTTATCGGTTTTCCCTGACTAAAGGGAGAATAAAGTGACGAGAAAAAAAATCCTTTAAATGGCCTAGCAGATTTGGCAACAAAATTATCTGTCGTCAAAAACCGTACGAAATAACCGTTAAATAAACAGGTTTATTTTGCCCTTAAACTAACGGTTATTTATTGTTGAGAATAATTACTTTGTGAATTTTGTAACTGCCGATCACACTGAATGACT
Organism: Tromatobia lineatoria; assembly: GCA_949699805.1. Lineage (NCBI taxonomy): Eukaryota > Metazoa > Arthropoda > Insecta > Hymenoptera > Ichneumonidae > Tromatobia > Tromatobia lineatoria. Next base: position 7,078,458 of record OX453038.1, read on the forward strand.
ACTTTGAGAAACGTCCAAAAAACATCCGGCTGCTGGTTGTTTTAAGAGTTAATTCGTAACTAATAATTGCTTTGATAACTGCAGGCGTAGTTTAAAAAAAAAATTTACGTTCGATTTAACGGATTATTCTTCTTATTTACTTATATATTCGATTTCGTGTGGCAATTTGGTATATATGGGGCAATCCATCCCGTTTCGACCAGGATTTGACCATGATCTCTCCGGTTTAACTCGTAATTTTGTGTAGGCTTATTTGGACTCTCAAATGATCAGAATTTTTTTTCTATGGCAATTTTTTTAAAATTTATTTTGAACAGTGACATATCGAATGCCATAAATTGAAAGTCTGTAAAAATTCTGAAAAATACTATGTTGAATATACAAATTTTCTAGCTTATTGCCAAAGGAGGCAAAATTTTTCTTTTTATGGTTTGTAAGCATTTTTAATTAAATAATAATTTTTTTAATCTCCCATATTGAAAATTCTCATAGCTGCTGTCTTTTAGTAAATTTAATTGCACTTCATTTCCACAAATATTAACGGGTTTATGCTAAAATTGGAAAGGACAGATATTCGTTCAGCTTTTTCAAAGAACAATCCGTAATTTTCGCTTGATTTTGACGGATTACGACTCATTCTCTTTGTTGAAAGATGCTTTACATATTCACCGTAACGATATTTGATAGTATTTCCCATTTGAAAACTACAGCTGTGTGTTTACAAAGAAATTTTATTGATGAGTAAACAAATGACTGTGATTCTTAAATGACGAATACCATCAAATATCTGGTCGGTGAATTCGTAAAGCATCTTTCAAGGACGAGAATGGGCCATAATATACAACAATCGAAAAAAAAAACAGATTATTCTTTTTAAAAACCGGGCAAATATGTACCTTTTTGAAAAATAGCATAAACCAATTAATATTTTTGTAGATCAATTGAAATTAATGTTTTTCTAAGTTGAGGATATTTATTTGAATACATTTAATTTTTACATTTAATACATAGAAATTTTTTTAAATTTACGACCATCGTGTATTAAATGTATCAGCTGTCGAATTAAATTTCCGGTAATGTGAGATTGCAAAAGTTTTTATCACTAAAAGTAGTAATATTATTGACAGACCTTCAACGAGAAGAAGAGGCTGCGGAAAATCCCGAAGTTGAAGCTTCCATTCAGCGCATTTAACTGAAATTCCTCGAACCCAAAGTGTATTGAACTCGAGACCATCTTCAGGCCACGGAGTTTCGCTGTCCATTTCTACGAGAGCTTTCGTAGCTTTTTCTGTGCCGTGAATCGTTGGATCGGCTAAAGCGACGATTTCCAAGTCCTGCATCGTCCACGCAAAGAGACGAGTACGCGCCGGACCTGCTCTTTGCATTTGACGCCAACGTTGCACGTAAATTTCCGCATTCTTTTTGTTTAGGCTTGCATAAAGCTCTTCAACTTTACCCTGAGGCAAAAGTAGATGCGTGCGATAAAGACCTTGCACCTTTGCGTCTAGCATAGCTTGACGCTTCAGGGATTCCTTATATTCATCCTCTAAGAGCTCGTAATTGTCGCGCAAACGCACTTCAAACGGATCGTCACTCACTTCGAAAACCCATTCTTTGATCTGCAAGGAAGTTTTCGTTTCAGTTGGCAACAAAATGAAGCATACCGTAGATTTTTTTAATTTCTCACAGAGAAAGCTTTTTTATAGTACATTTTTTATATGGCGTTACCCAAAATAGTCAAGAATACAGAAAAAAGCGGTTTACAAAAAATTCTTGTAACTTTGAAAACCAATTCGTTGATCTGCAAGAAAGTTTTCGTTTCAGTTGTCAACAAAACGAAGCCGCACTTTTTTTTTTCAAATTTCTCACAGAGAAAGCTTTTTTATAGTAAATTATTTATAAGGCGTTACCCAAAATGGTCAAGAACACAGAATAAAGTGGTTTACAAAAAATTCTTGTTACTTTGAAAACCCATTCTTTGATCTGCAAGGAAATTTTCGTTTCAGTTGGCAACAAAATGAAGTCACAGATTTTTTTACTTTCACACAGAACAAGCTTTTTTATAGAAAATGTTCGATATAGCGTTACCCAAAATAACCAAGAATACAGATGAAAGTGGTTTTGAAAAATTTATTGTAAAATTCAAACAGCTGTATTTCAAAAACAGCTTTGAAAATTAAACCAAAATTTGTTACACCGGTAGAGCAGCTACGACTTCTATGTATAAATTTACGAAAAAAATGAAACATATTTTTTGATTTTTTAAGACCTTGAAATTTCGGAAAAGGTCTGTATGTGCTCCAGCTGCTGCAATTTTTTAGCTAATGAGCAAATAATTGCTCATTAAATTAAGGATGATCGGTATTGAATTTGAGCGAAAGTCATACAGTGATTCGGATTTTATAGGAATTTGAAGTTTTCCGAAATAAAACATGCGCACCCTAGATTCCGTAAAATTGGCAATATACTGCTAAATAATTCTGCATAAGTGGAGATATTCTCAATGTTGTTCAGTATTGAATTTCACCGAAATCGGAAAAGCGTTTCGGATTTCATAGAATGTGAAAATTTTCGAAAAATTCTCATTACTGGACTAACTTTAGCACAGTATGAAACAACGAACTTAAATTTTATGCATGAAATCAGTACTATTCATAATTTGTTATGCGCTCCAAATTTATCCGAATTTTCACTTTTATTTTCTAAAAAGCTGCAAAGTGGAACTCAGCGAACTGTTTTCTCATTATTTTCGGTTTTTTTTTTAAAGCTTCCTCTACGAGAAAAATTCGATTAACATCCTTCCTTATAAAAATCTTTAAAAAAAACAAAAAATAATGAGAAAGCAATTTACAAAGTTCGCCTTCGCAGCTTTATCTCAAATATTTCTATATCATATTTTGCCATTTTTTCTTACCTTAATAACGAGATCACTCGGCAGAGGTTTGAGTTTTGTCAGCGGAGACGCGTGAATTTCTTTCAGCCATTTCCTGATGCTGAACAATTCGTTTTGAATTGCTTCTGTAAATTGATGTTCGTAAGGAAAACAGGCTTTCGCAGATTCTATATTACAGGCCCAAGTTTCGTTCCAATCGAGCTTGAAGCCCTCGTTATTTTGCCGTTCAATTCTCACTTCTTCGCTGTCTCTAAGCCGCACCAATTCGAAGCCTTCGATCATAATAATGTCCGCCATATCGAGAGCAACGCGCACGAAATTGAGCGTCCATTCGCCGTTAAAAATGCGCAATTTATCAGAGGAAAATTCGAGGAAATGTCGCGGCGATATATCGATCGTAAAAGCAATTCCGCCGGTCGCCAGAAGATCGAGGGATCTTTTTTTGGACTTTGGATCTTCCGAGTCATCGGACTTGGCGAAATTCGCCCGAAAATCCGCGGATTCTCGCCAAAGATGCAAAAGTCGCAGATGAAGATTTGGACTCCACGACAAATTCGTTCCCTCGAGACTCACGTTCATCGTATCGGCACATACAGCGCCTTTGCATTTTCTAATCGCGAGGAAAGGATGTTTAAACGTTTGAGCGTGCTCGCAGGCTATTGGCTCGTTTTTGTTCAGAGTTATCGCACAAACGCCTTCGGCTACGCCGACGAAACGCTTTGCGCTCTGCTCTACAGTCGCCGAGTCCAGTCTCAGCATTATCGATACTGAAAATTACGATTTGATATTACAGATTTGTTTTCGATTTTTTTTAACATTAAAAAAAGACAGATTCAGCAGGCCATGACCCTCATACTGAGAGAAAATGATGGTATTAGTAACTATAAAGTGACAACGATTTTTTCTTGGTTCGTACAACTCATTGTTTTATAGTTGCCACAACTGTCAAATAGTCACTGCAACTAAAAAAAAGTTACATTAACTATTTTCATAGCTCCCATAACTATGGCAATAGTTACATGTACTAAAAGTCGATAGTTGTCACTTTATAGTTGATTCAAATACTAAAATTTCTCTGAGTGCACCCTCATCGATTTTTTTTTTACCACCAGTGACATTTTTAAATCCTCGAATAAAACCGATCTCAAAAACGGCGTTTTTAAAAATCTGAAAAAATTCACACTGATTCTATGATTTTAAATATGATTTTTGAGCGCCATGCGATAATGCGATCTCAATATTTATTATTTTTTTCACATTTTTTCTTTTTTTTTCATGTCGCAATTTCAGTTTTTATTTTTTAAATCAGGATAACTTTCTTAAATATCAATGGATCGAAATTTCTTCGAAAATGGTAGAATTATCAGAATGCCCGAAAACAATTGATATCGTTAAAAAAAATTTCGCCAGTGTATTTCGCAATACAATATCGCTTGGATATTTAAAAAAAATTGGTTTAACACCCTTATTCTTTACTGTAATATGTTATTGAATACAAATTCGATATTGTTACTTTTTTGTGAAACATTTTTAAAAACACAGTTTTAATATCGTTCATTCGTCTTGAAATATTTTTGAAAATGTCTTTTTTCTTGCTAAATTTATTATGTTTCTGATTATTTCCTTTACTTTCTGAAAAATCAATGAATCCCCTTTAATTTCTCGAAAAAAAACTTACGCTCATTCTCGGCGATGAAAAATAAATTACAGTTGGATACTTTAACATTCAACTGTAGTGTTTCCGTCTTAGCATCACTTTTTGGTTTTTTTACAGCTGGTGATCGTTTGTGCTCGTTCCAGTACCTAAAAATAAAAGAATAAAATATCTTTGACTCCATTTTCTGTTACGAAAATAAAATCGGTTCGGATTATGTGATGTTGAATATTCAAATGTATTCGAAACTCCACAATTTTCAATCATAGAGTTTATTTAATTGATCAATTTTAATTAATATAAAGGATACGACCAGAAAAATGAAACATCAATGTGCCAAGTTTATTTTACACATCGTTAAGAAAAATAATGACAAATCAAAACTTGTTAAAAAATAATTGAGTAAAAGAATACATGCAAAAAAAAATATATTTCTGCCTTCGAATTAAAGACTAAATTTCATAAATAAAAAAAAGGCATTACGTGAATCCCTGCTGAAGAAATCTTGCAAGTTCTAAGCTCCATTCCGTTCTTAAAGTGTCGAGAACGATGCCCACAGCGTTGGGAAGTGTCGTGGCTACTAGAACGCCGATAGAGAGAGGATTTCCCCAGTGATGAGCGGATTCAGGAATGCTGGGTTCGGTACCGTTCATAGCGCAACGTAGAGAGCCAATCATTAATTTTGTGTTCCACTGATGTTCCTCGGAATTTCCTGGTAACGAAATGAAATTATCGTCAACCTGCGTATTAAATTACTGAATTTGGACAAACTTCCGAAAAGCGTATATCCTAATTGACCTAAAATTTTACGTAGCAACGTATATTGACCCGTTATCTATGAATATCATAATTATAATCGACGATAATGCCATTTACAATACGAATATTTTTTAAAATACACATTAGCCTAAAGAACCGGAAGAAAGATGATTGAAAAACAATTTAACAGGCTAATACTAACAGAACGGGAGGAATTGTAATTGTAATTATAATTGATTATGAAAGTGGCGCTATTTCCGTTTTCAATACGAAAGTCTTGAAAAACCTCATTAGTACAAAAAAACCTCAATAAATGCAATAAAAAAATCTACCTAACAGAACAGAATAAAAATTAGCGCGAATACCATGTTCAATATAAACATTTTGAAAAACCACAGTGGCATGAAAAACCTGAAGCAAGGCAATTAAAAATTTTACAAAGCGAAATTTAATCAGAAATCAATGTGCACGGTTTTGCTTTACATCCTTTTTTCATGTCGGATATTTTTTTAATCGATATTTCAAACCGGAAATCTTCACTAAATTCGATATCTGTTACAATAGTATATTAATTCGAACTTCTAGAAAATGTGAACAAGTTTCGTCGAAGTTAACTTGAGTTATAACGAAAACAATTTTTTTTTCGAAAATTGAGAATTCTGTAAAATTTAAACCGCTTTATGAATGTCGCTCAAATTCAATAACGACTGACATTTTTCATAGCTCTGTTTATCAAGAACTACGTAGTTTATTGACTAAAAAATTGCGAAAACTGGAGAACATACAGACATTTCTCGAAAAATTGAAAGTCTTATAAAATCTGAAAAAATGTTTAAATTTTTTCGAAAATGTATATGTAGGACGGGACGCTGGTCCTTTATCAGTGTAACAAATCTCAGCTTGATTGTGAAAGCCGTTTTCGAGATACATCAGTTTGAATTTTGCAAACACACACACACATACGCGCGGATATTTTTTTAAACCTCTTTTCTCTGCGTTTAAGACAATTTTGAGTATTCTGACTTGAAAAAGTTGAAAAAAAAATGTTGGCACCAAAAACAAAGTTTCCTCTATGAAGAAAAATTTGCACAAATACCATTTTTAATATAAAAATTTTAAGAAACCACTTTACCACAACGAACCTAAAAAAAGGCAATCAAAAAAGCATCTAACAGAACGGAAGAAATTGTGAATCTGAATGGGAATTACCTGCCGATCTGTCGAGCGATAAACTGACTTCAGCAACGCTGCACGAAGCGTCCGGAACGTCCGGAAGTCTGACGACGAGCGAACCATCGTGTAATTCCGTCATCGCTTGAATTTCGAGCCAAGGAAATTTGGCCGTTGAGGCGATGTGAACATCCGGCGTCGGAATTTCTTGAGCGGCATTTGAGAGGATCGATTCCCAGTCTCTGGGATCGTAAATCATGTAAAGACTGTTAAGTTGACTCTCCACACGAACTACGTCGTCTTTCATCTATCAAAAAAAAAAAAAAATCGTTTAATATTCATTTTTATCGTTTCGATTTTTCTAAAGAAATGCTGTAAAAAAATTTGTAAAATTTTTTCCGTACTCCTAATTCGACGGAAAGTAATCGCAGAGAAAGTACGGGATGCTTTCCCCGCACAGAAAGCCTTTCCAAATTTATTGTGAGGTGAACGTGCGGCCCTTCGGGCTCAAAAGTCGCTTCCACTTCGAGACCTCCCATCGTTCCTTCCAGCCCGACGATAGTTCCCTCCTCTCGACCTGCTATGACTGATGAACTGCCCATCTTCAGAGTTAAATTCTACGGCAAATGGACGTTTCCTCCTAATTATTTAACTCTTATTCGTTAAACTAAAAAAAAAAGTCGAGTGATTATGCAGATTAGTGCTATTTTTCTATTTCAAGCTCCGCAGTTCGCATAAAAGTGAGTTCTGCTGTGAAATTAAGAACATTTCTACACGTACATTTTCAAACTAGAGTCTTTAGAAGTGATATTAGAAAATTTCGTTAGACATCAAAAATACATAGCGAAAATATCACTAAAAATATAAAGGACTTTGATTTTGTTGAAAATATAAAAATTATCAATTCCAAATATTTCAAATCATTTTTTAAACAGTGATATTTTGATTTTTATCTATTTTGAAAATTGCTAACTCCAAGTTTTCCAAATCAATTTTTAAACAGTGATATTTCGACTATCATTTATTTTGAAAATTGCCAAGTCCAAATATTCCAAATTGATTTTTAAACAGAGATGTTTTGATTTTTATGTATTTTGAAAATTGCCAACCCCAAGTTTTCCAAATCAATTTTTAAACAGTGATATTTCGACTTTAATTTATTTTGAAAATTGCCAAATATTCCAAATTGATGTTTTAAACAGTGATATTTTGATTCGTATTCATTAAAAAAATTGCCAACTCCAAATTCCAAAACTCTTTAGTACCTAAAAATATAATCACTCATTACCAAGAATTTCATCGTCTTATAAATGAGTAAAAGCAACAAATCTGCATAATTACGAAATTACGATTTGTCGACAATATGCGTGAATAAAAAATTGTGATAAACAATCAGTAAATACAGTGCTTGTGATTAAGACTGGATTTGAGCTTACCTTTGGCAAAATCGGTGCTAACCTGGCCAAAAGATCGCTGCCCGTGTGGCCGCTCGTTTTTGGAGTCTCATAAAGTTGCGACGATCCGGGCCTCAAAGATTTTCTGTCCCTGAGGAACTGAAGGAGACCAGCTCCTCCAGAACCTTCAGTTTGAGTGACTCCGATATACAATTTCTATAAATCAGAGCCCAGCTTGATTTCCGCTAGATTCCGTGTCGTAGGGACAGAAGATCAGCTTCGCCCGCGTTTTTTCGCGAGTGCTCGCAACAATCGTGTACGTTCCTCTACCTCATTCAAAGCATATACGGCAAAATTCTCGTGTAAAGAAATAAAGAAAGAAGAAAAACGTGTCTTTGCCACGTGAGGCGAAATTATAGATAAATAAACGAGAAATGCACGTAGATTTTTATGTAATTTTCAATATACCTCCACTGCTAGCTCACCCTGAGCTTTTAAAGTCGCTTCAACCGTTCCCGCGAAGCTCAATTGAGATAGACAAGCGTCCGAAGCGTGACGCAAGAGTTTCATGGATCCCCCAGCGACCGCCGCCGATGCTAAGAGCGTTCGTGCTCCGTTGACGACGCTGCCGTCCAGACTAAGACTCTCGGCACTTCCGTTCGCCAGCCAACCATTTCCTAAGGCCAGGAGACTCAAATTCTCCACGCGGACTGCCATAAACTACGCGGAAATACAAAAGTGTGAAAAGTAGAATCTTTCAAATTGCTTCCGCGTTATTCTTGCTTTCTCCCCTTGCAATCGTGACGACCGTCGTTCGCAGCTGATTCACCGTAAAAATCACCTTCAAACAACCGGGTGATTTTTTGCAAAAAATAAACCGGAAATCGGTCGCAATGACCACGAAAACGAACACCCCAAAAATGGTATTCGGTTGTTTTTTCGATTTCTATGGTAAATCGAAAGAAACGACCGAATATCATGTTTCGACAGGATATTAAATAGACCTTGTGGATGATATGAGCAGGTTTGGTCAAAGTTAACTTGAATTAGAACGAAAAGAAAATCTTTTCGAAAACTCAAAATTCTGTAAAATCCAAACCGCTTTATTGATTCTTCGCACATTTAATACCGACCAACATTTTCCATACCTCTGTTTATCAAAAAGTATGTGGCTTATTAGCTAAAAAATTGCGGAAGCTGATAAACATACTGAGATTTTTTGAAACAATTATTTCTTATTAAATCCGAATCACTTCACCGATCTCCGCCATATTTGATATCTACTACAACAGAATCTTAAATCAAACTTTACATTTTCGAAAAGTAAATTTTTTCGAAAATTCAAAATTCTGCAATATCTAAATCGCTTTATGGATTTCGCTCGAATTCAATCCGACCGCGATTTTTCATAACTTTATTAGCGAAGAACTATTTAGCTGATTAGCTAAAGAATTGCGGAAGCTAGAAAACATGCAGAAATTGTTGGAAAAATTGGAAGTCTTATAAAATCTGAAAAAAAGTTTCAATTTTTTCGTAAATTTATACATAGAAGCAAATATTACTGCTCAATCGCTGTACAAAATTGAAGTTTGATCGTTCAACCTTTTCTTATTATTAATAGTAATAATTCACTATTATAGATATTATACAGAAAATAAAGCTTATCAATATTTGATTCTACAAATTAACCAATTTAATCATAAACTAATTTGCAGTTTTCCTCATTATCAACTACAGGTAATCATTTTTAGTTTACAAAGAAGGAAGAACAGGTTAAAATAATTTTAACCATGTCTTATTGAGATCATGCTCACCTGTACAAAAGTAATGATTATAGGTGGAATTTTGCGACTTCTAAAGTCGTAAGGCTTGTCAGAATCATTGGATTCACAGCGAGGACCAACCGGAACATCTTTGTTGATTCTGACATCGTGCATAACTACTTCCAATAATTTAGCGACATCGCTACTGATGAGACTGCTTCTAATTGTGATTTTTTCCACTTGCTATATAGAATTGACATTAAAAATACAAAGTCAATCAAAAATAATGACAGGCAATTTTCTTACGATAATCTGTTAAAATGGCCCAGATTTAAATGTGCTGCCAATTTCACTCACGATTGTGAATCCATTTTTGGAGACGATAACGTCACGTAATACTAAATATGGAAACGATATATGTCGTACACGTAGATGAATTTTGTAGCGTCTCTTCACCAGCCATGACATTGCTCTTGGTAGAATCCTTCAAACGAAGCATGAATAAGAAGTTACGAAAAAAAAAATAAACAAATTTGGAAAATGGTAAAAAGTATTAACAAAGTTTTACCATGTGAAGCAGCAATAAATGGCAAGGCAGACGAGGAGAATGGCCAATAAGCCGGTCATTTTGCGTGACAATTATTCGAGATCCCTGCAAAATGTTTAAACAGCTTAGAGTCTACTGTTTTTGGATTTCTAACCTAAAAACCGAGGTTCTGTAATTTCACTGTGAATCCATGAAAAAACGATGTTACTCACAACATTTATCATAAAAATCGTTCTTTGGAGTTGGCGCAATTGCCAGGCGAAGGTTTCATACCGATACCTTCATTATTTGGTCAAGAAAAACTTCTGTAAACATAATACTGGCAGAATCATGACACAAAACACAAATTTACATACATCGGAATTCCCCCCTACCGGCATCTGATGGCTCAGTTGAATAAACGCAGAATTTGATGCTCGGTCGGTATTGAAACTACCTAGAATTATTTTATGATCTAATTTTGAAAAAGTACGGAATTGGGATAACATATCAATGATAGACGAGAATGACAGCAGTTCATATTCATAAAAAATACTCTGCAACCATAATATTGTCAAAATTGTGTTTGGAAACATGTAATTGTGCACATAGCTTACTAGTGACATGGGATTTGACGTCTCTTTTGATTGACCTCGAAGTTCGCTGCGCGGTAGGTAATAAGACTTTCTACAATTATTTTCTCACTTAATTTTGGTAAATCACAAAATTAGGATAAAATATTGACAATATATCAAAGTGATTTTAAAATATATATCAGAGATATATCTCTTCTAGTCTGAAAGTCTTCTATAAACATCATACTGCCGACATCGAAGAATTGCGCACTAGCGACACCTGTCGTCTCATTTAAATAACCCCAAAATTCGTCGCTCGGTCGGTAAGAAAAATTATCTACAACTATTTTCTAACCCAATTTTGCAAAATATAACGAAATTGAGATCACGTTCATTATTACGTTAAAATCTCAACAATAAACGATGACAGCGGAAAGTACAAAGGAAACTTGGAAAACAGAAACAGAAGAAGCGGAAAATAAAAAAGAAACAGAGGAAAGTAAAGAGGGAACGGAGGAAAAATTATCGCGAGAAGGTGAATGGATGGTAAGTTTTATTGTTCCTGGATTTATCTTGTATCGTTACTTTTAAAAAAATCTGTCATTTCAGTTAAAACCTTGCGAATGGTACAGCGAAGAGTACAGAGATTGCAAGTGTACGAGAGCTCGTTTTAATCAATATTTTATCTATGGCGAGCTTCTCAATTGTAGTCAGTGGAAAATTGATGCTGAAAATTGTCGAAAGTGGAAAAGTCAAAATGATGACGAAGCTTATGTATGTATAAACTATTATTATTATGGTGGATAATTGAATATTTATTATCATTCACAAAATCTAGGAATTTACCAAATTACATATGAAAGTAACAACAACAATAACAATGATTACTATCATTATTATTATTAAAATTTATGGACAGTCGAATTACATTTAATTTATCAGGAATCTTAATAGTTTCTCTTATTTATTCATTTTGTTTTCAATTTGCGGAGAAAAATGAGCTGTATTGTAATTAACTTGATTCAAACTAGTACTAAAAAGTAAATTATTGCTGCGTAGCTATTATTCTATATTTGCATATTATGCAATTTATTTTGAATTCAAAGATTTTACAATTATGGGGCTGTCAAAATATTTATTTGTCATTGACAATGAGATTTTTTTTTAATGAATGTTTTATTATTATCATTTCCTACAAAAATTTAGAAGATGTACAATATTGTTTAAAACAGATGTATTGATGATAATAATAATGTTTGTTGTATTCCATTTCCTATAATACTACACTTATATATTCCTATAATACACTATTTATTTATCTCTTCATTTTCATTATAAAATAATCCACAATGATTATTATAGAATGCGTTACTAGAAAGTGAAAAGGCGAGACGATTAAAAAGGCTCGCACCTCACTACGGTAATGATGTCTGGACGAAGAGAGACAAACCACCAGAAAGTTGGAACTCTCCTCTTCCTGAATGGATGCTGGAGAAGCACCGAGGCAGTTATTTGGATATTAAGCAGAATGGCTTGGAAACTGGTAAAATCAATGATGCAGATTTAAAATTACCATTTTGTGTGATAATGTAGTCAAAATATATAGTTATATATTTATTGTGTAAATAAAAGCCTGAATGAAGAAAATCCAATTCATGCTTGAATTATTCTCCTATATTATTTTATATTACAATGTGGTTACGCTTTTTTTCTGTATGAAGCCCGCGATTTTATAACTCGAATGCCAACTTCCGGTTCAGACGAGAGATCAAATTCGAAAATATATGTATTCTGTCACAAAGATGACTAGATTCGCTAATTCAAACATTGAACTCCCGGATTCAACCGGAAGTTGACTCGAAAATCGAGCTTAATACGTTCTGCCGGCTGAAAAGGCTGGTGCAGATTGTACTAAACGTAGAATCATAATTACCTTCGATGAGTAGGTAAAATATTATATCCTCAAGTAACATCAGAAAGGAGCAAAAGAAAAAGCAGATAATCGATAGAATCAGAAGAAATATCGTCAGAACACCGAATTACTTGAGTAGTAAATGTCCATTTTGCTCTTGTGCTTCTACCATGCAACTTCCGGTTTGCACCGGAAGTCGCGCCGAAACCCAGGCTGGTGCATTCTTGCGCCAGAAGAATTCGTCAGTGCCGATCATAAACACGAGATCCTTATAATTCCCCAAATAACTAAACGGAACATCATCCAAAAGGTAAAAACTCGAAGTAACACCAGAGAAAACCGGAAAAAGGTACAAACCCTTTTCGCGCTATCGGGTCACAGGAAGTCGCTACAAGTCAACGATACATACGATAAAGGTTCCTTAATTATTCGCATAAGTTACAAAGTTACCGAATCATTCGCACGCCTAAAAGTCTAAAAAAAAAATGTTTTCATATTACGCCCATTGTAGCTATGCGCAATCAGACACTGATAATTCCATTACGCATTTGCGCCGTTTTTCACCGGAAGTCACCTCGAAACCGAGTCTACTGCACCTTCGCGCCTGAAGAGATTTTGGCAGCCGGTCGTTAACACAAAATCACCATAATTCCGCGAATAACTAAACAAAAGATGTAAACCAAAAGTGAAACAAGCGAAAACCGGAAGAAAGTACAAATCCTCTTCTCGTCACCGAGTCACCGGAAGTCGGTGAAAAAAAAATGTTTTCATATTACGCCCATTGTAGCTATGCGCAATCAAACACTGATAATTCCATTACGCATTTGCTCCGTTTTTCACCGGAAGTCACCTCGAAACCCAGTCTACTGCACCTTCGTGCCTGAAGAGATTTTGGCAGCCGGTCGTTAACACAAAATCACCATAATTCCGCGAATAACTAAACAAAAGGTGAAACCAAAAGTGACACAAGCGAAAACCGGAAAAAGGTACAAATCTTCTTCTCGTCATCGAGTCACCGAAAGTCGGTGAAAAAAAACGTTTGCGTATTACGGCCATTTTAGCTATTCGCAATCAAACACTCGTAACTCCGTTACGCACTTGCTCCGTTTTTCACCGGAAGTCACCTCGAAACCCAGTCTACTGCACCTTCGCGCCTGAAGAGATTTTGGCAGCCGGTCGTAAACACGAAATCACCATAATTCCGCGAATAACTAAACAAAAGATGTAAACCAAAAGTGAAACAAGCGAAAACTGGAAGAAAGTACAAATCCTTTTCGCGTCATCGAGTCACCGGAAGTCGTTGCAAATCGATAATATATAAGTTCCTGAATCATTCGCACAAGTTACAAAGTTACCCAATCATTCGCACACACAAAAGCCCAAAGAAAAAAACGTTTGCGTATTTCGGCCATTTTAGCCATGCGCAATCACACACTCGTAATTCTGTTACGCACTTGCTACATCACTAATCCTATAATCACAGAGAACGAGCATCAGTAGCAAGTATTTGATCAATTTTGTCTAGAATTCCCGCCATTCTCTAATTTAAACGCCCAACTTCCGGTTTTCACCAGAAGTCACCCCGAAACCAAGTCTACTGCACCTTCGCGCCTAAAGAGGTCCTCGCAGCCGGTCATAAACACGAAATCACCACAATTCCGCGAATAGCTAAACAAAAGGTGGAAACGAAAAGTGACACAAGCGAAAACCGGAAAAAAGTACAAATCCTCTTCGCGTCATCGGGTCACCGGAAGTCGCTGCAAATCAATAATACACAAGTTCCTGAATCATTCTCACGAGTTACAAAGTTACCGAATCATTCGCACGCACAAAAGCTTAAAGAAAAAAAAAACGTTTGCGTATTACGGCCATTTTAGCCATGCGCAATCAAACACTTGTAATTCCGTTACGCACCTGCTACATCGCTAATCCTACAATCACAGAGAAAAAGCATCAGTAGCAAGAGTCATAGAACAAAAGAAAAAAAGAACAAAAAAAATATTAAAAAAATCGCGAGTGAGACTCGCTAAGTGACGCGGTCGGTTTCAACGACGTCGACGACACTGTTTACGTTTCACGACGAGAAACCAACACGAAAAGCTCCCCCTCTACTACAAAACGCACGCTGAATACCGGATAACCTTTTTTTTTTCTCATTCATCGCTGAGAAGTCGGTGACGTTTCGTGTGTTTATCTCGGTGCGTGAAAGAGAGGGAGAGAGAATAATAGAGAGTGAGAGACGGTGACGTAATCCAAAGTACAAATATCGCATATCAACGAGTATTTTTGTTAAGACAATACAACGAAATCCGATTGGCCGAAAGGCTCAGTATTAAGAATAACGAATGCGAACTCGAGAAAAGAAGATAGATAGAGAGAGAGAGAGAGAAACAAATAATCCGATATTTATTTTTATCGCTTGAAATCGCTACAATTTTATTATTAAGACTATATACGTAAGACTGTATACATATATATTAGTTATAGCGAAAACTGCGACTGCATTATTTGCAACTTCGCAAACTCATCAACAGTATTTTCTCTACGCCCGAAGAAACTATGGCTTCTGATCTCGTAGATGGCGATTATCTGGGATCTTATCGCAGATTCATCGTAGACTTTCTTGATAAAGTCAATCCCAATGATCAACTTCCAATTAAGACCAGCGGACATGATGTCTCCGAAAATGAACTCGTTGGCCAAATCGTTCACATGACTCTTCAGTATCTCAATCAACAGTGAGTTTTTTTGTTTATTCTTTGGCATTTTTTTTTAGGCGCTGGAAGATGAAACCATAAAGCTAGTCAGTGGAGATTTAATTTGGAATGCGGAAGGGAATTTGTGCTTGTCTTGAGACTTGGGCGTAGTTTTTAATGAAAGGAGAGAGAAAAGAATAATTTTTTGCTTATTTTGTAGTGAATGTTTTGTTTTGCAGATGATTATTCAAATTTCTGGTGGAGATTCTTTATTTTGTGTATTTACTGGTAATTAGTGAATTTTCTGTTGAAGTTTTTTTTTTCTGAAGTAAATAAATGTTTGGACTAATTTTTGTGTTTTTTCGATGAAATTATTTTGTTTGTTGAAACATAATTTTTTATTTCTTGTCGAGAGATGAATTTTTTGTCCATCTCTAATCGAAAGATAGTTTTTATTGTTCGTTTATGCTGGAAGACAAGTTTTTGAATTTATCTAGAAAATTAATTCAGTTGTTCAATGTTTTTTTATTCGAGCAGAAATAGTTCTTTAACATGCTTTGACAGAAAATTGTGGGCGGGTCTCAAGAGCTGCCAATATGATGAAAACAATGAAAAAACATGAGAACCACACCCACATTTTGTTCAATTAATTGAATTAATTACATCAAAGTTGAGTCGTTTTAATTGGCTGTTAAATTCATTAAAACAATTATACACATCACATCAACTTCCTTCAATATTAAAAACAAAAATAAAAATATAACATTCATGGATTGACTGCTTGTAGTAGTGAAATGCCGTGATTGGTTGATCGGATGGCGCCATTGGATTTGAATCGTCCGATGATTTCGTAAATTATGTTTCAAGGATTTTTCGGGTTTTTATGCATTAAAGTTGAGAATATTCGAATCCTGGTTAAAAAGGTGCAACATTTTCGTAATTGTTTTTATAACGTTTATTTTGAATACATTTTTCCGATGCTTCTGCAATTTAAAAAATTGAGCGCCCATGACAAAATAGTTATTTACATATCGTGATTATCTAATTTCAAGAACGTTGTTATAAAAATCGAAGCATTCATAGTTTTACTTTATCTAAAAAAAATTGATTGTTAAGTTTAGATAACATACTTAACGCATTTTTACGAATTACATTATCTAGTTTCAGAAAACGTTTTTCGGGTCTGTGATATAATACTAGCTTGAAAGTTTCAAACTTCCTTTTATTTAATTTTTCGAGCGAAAGCATGTTTATTGTCTATTTTTAAAGAAATTTATCCTCGGTTTTTCCAAGAATAATTCGTCATGGTTTATCAATTTTTATGCGGTGTACACTTATTGTATTCCTTGAAAGTCGCGTCATAGATACTGTTACACGTATGCTGTTGAAATTAACATTAAAGTGCTTAATTTTATTTATTCACTTCTTCACTCGTGAGATCACTTTTTATTATAAACATATTTTGAAAATATTTTCATCTACTTTTTATATTAACAACAATATCAATAATAATAATAGTCCACAAAAATCTTTCCGAAAGTACTGTACAACCCAATCGTCACGAGTGGTTCTTCTTGCACGAAAAAAAATTGAAATTTTTGACAAAACTTCGAAAAACATAGAACCGATAATTCAGGTTTTGATTTAAGACACCCCGAAGTATATTTTAGAATTTTTAGAAACATTTTTTAATTTATTGGTAGTTTAGTATAAACTAATTTCATTTGTAATACGCTATCTTCAATTTTCGATTTTGGAGTTCAAATTCATAATCAGACACCTTAAAAATTCCTGAACACCGAATTTCGTTCAAATCCAGTTACTTTTTGAATTTTTGTCGGCCATGTTAGATCTGCCATTTTTGATTTTCGATCTTAATTTTGAAATTCGTAATTTGAGACCTAAAAAACTCTCGAATACCGAGTTCCATCGAAATCCGGGTGTTTTTTGAATTTTTGTTGGCCATTGAATCCGCCATTTTTATTTTCGGTTTCGCAGTTCAAATTCGCAATTAGAGACCTCAAAACTCCGGAATACCGAGTTTTACTCAACTTCACTTACTTTTTAAATTTTTGTCGGCCATATTAGATCCGCCTTTTTTTATTTTGGAATTTGAACTTCAGAGTCGAGATCAGAATCTTGAAAAATGTCACACTGATCAAATTTCAAGTAAATTTGATGAGTCTGACCTTTCAGTCATACACGAAAAGTGTATGACTAAGAGGTTTAATCGGTCGGTGTTATTTATTGCGTCACTCGTTTGTAATATCTTTTGGCAACTTGGTCGCTCTTTTCCTGCGACATTCTCTGCAACAGTAAAACGTAGAGCTTAGTCATTGACAACCTGTTACTCTGACATTAGCATATAATGGCGATGCTAAGAATACGAGACGACTTTATCGATCGACATTGTCGCCTACCAGAACAACTTGCTCCTCAGTGAAATCGTATCTTCTCACGACTTTGTTGCCGTCGGGACTCGTGGAAATCGTGACCAAACTGTCGCCTTCTAATGTCGTTACGCTCTGCAACATATTACATAATATTTGTAATTTTTATGGAATCCAATCAATAATAGCCATTATTTCAATCAGAGTTGAGTCTATAATCTAATAATATTGAAATACTTACTGAAAAGAACGTTTAAATAAAATGAATGCAAAGTAGAACTTTGCACTTCCTCATCATTTTTCGCTTTTCACGAAGTTACCTCTATAAAGGAGTATGCTAATCAATTTTGGTTTCCTGATAGAAGAAGCTTTGTGAGAAGCAAAAAATTATGACGACGCAATGTGCAAGTTACTACTTTGCATCCTTGTTTTAAATAAATAAATAAATAAGCGCATACTCCCACTTTGTGAAAATACAATAATGAGGAACGATTTGGAAACACCCTCGAATACCCTATCTTCTCTGTTTTTTTTTTTCCTGTAGAACACAGTAGAAACCCAGGGTTTTCCGAAATTTCATTGGGAAGCAAGGATATGGCTAGTTTATACGATATAAATCGCGACTCTACGCAATATCGACTGTACGAAATCGCTATGACAATGTAGTATCATTTAATAATTTTTGTGCTATATCTGACGTATTTTTTTCTTTTTATAATGAATCTGGCACTCATTCAACTCCAAGCTCGATATTTAATACCAAAATTTGCATCAGAAAAAAAAAATCGAAGAATTGAAAGAATCGAAACTCATAAAATTTCAACGGTTCAACCGATCTTAACCGAATTCAATAGGAATCGTCGGTGTATAAAAGCTCATATTCATAGTAATTTTGAGCTCTATATCTTGAAAATTGAAACAGTTATCGCGTTAGGATACATTTTTGAAAAAACTCAAAACCGCGTAAAAATTTAACGATCATGGGGATTTAAAAAAAAAATTGTGTGAACGATGTTGAGTGACTCCTTTATCTGTGGTGTAAAATTCAGCTCGATATCTAAAGGCGTTCCCGAGATATGAAGGTTTACATTTTTCGAGCATGTAACAGATACACACACACACTCAAACACATATATATATATTTTTTCTAAACCACCTTTATCGACGTTTTGGACCATTCTGAGTGTACTGACATGGAAATCCCGTAATAAAACAAATTTCACGAAAAAAAAGTTTCTTCTATGAGAAAGCAAAATAGCGAAAAAATCACTATTATTTGAAAAATGAATTTTAATGGTGCAATTGACTACTATTATTTTTCCGTAATTATATCATTGGACAAAATTAATATAGCGTGTGAAATTAAAAATAGCCCAACACATAACTACTCTAGCCACACAATATATGAACACCTTGAAAAAATAGCCAACGTATTAATAGTAAAAAAAATACCCACATTTTAATATATTATATCACAAGAAACACCAAAATAAAATAAAAAATCCAGGCTGAAGGACCGCGGTCGATGGCCAATTGGCAATATATGTATGTAAATTAAATGTAAATATAAACGTTACAGCAAGTAATGTATGAATTGTCAATAAATTCACAATTACTACTACTGCTTCGAAATAGTTATCGAATTTTTTATCATTTGAGATGATTATTTTTTTAAAAGTCAAATCGTACAGTTAATGTTTTGCGAATTTTTTGGAAAACCGGGCTATTCCATTTTTCGATTATTTTTCGTAATATTTCATTAAAAATAAAGTTTGTTTAGTTATTGAAAATCCGTTTGCAATAGTTGGGCAAAATAAACTATTTTTAAAAACATTTGTTATGCTAATTCTAGTGGTGCTATTCTCAAAATCGGTATTGCGAATTGCGATAACATCACTATTTTTTAGTACTTTGAGCTTGACACCGGAAGGCATAGTTTCCTCATATTCACAGCCCATAGTAAATATAACTTCTAGGGTAGACATCATAGTGATATTTTTTATTCTCCATTTATCGCCTTCCTGAGAAATTTCCATCGTGGGATGAGAGATCGCCATCATTTTTCTTGCCAAATAAGGCACTCCTAAAATAAAGAAAACAAATTCACATGAAATGCATGAAAATTTGACCGATTAATAGATTATATTATAAGTTCGCGCATTAGAAAATTATTTATTGACATTAGAGGCTACGAAATCGATTAAAAATTCGGATAATTGATAAGATAGTGAGTACTCCCACATTACGAAGCTCCTTAAAATTAAAATAATAATAATCCAGCGTAGAAATATTACAGATCAGAAAACTGGAGATTTACTTTAGAGACTACACAAAAACAATTCAAAAATTGGTTGACTGATAAGTAAGTGATCACATACATCACTTCCAAATCAGAAAGTCTGAAAAACAAACAATGAGATCTTAAATGAAAATGAATCAGGATAAGAAGATTGCAGATTAGAAAACTATGGAACGAATTTAATTGCTACACATCAATTATTACAATGGTAGATAACAGATAAGATAGCGAACTACGTGATGTCCGATTTACAAGAGCAGCACCTTTAGTTAAAATGGTCAAAAAAATTTCTTCAAGCTTGAGCGATATTCTCGGTAAATTAAATTTTTCAGATTATTTTTAAACATCCATTTAGGCTTATTTATTTTGGGTTTAATGGTACTGAAAAATCGGATTTTTGGTAATGCGCTTTAAGAGGACGTTCAATATACTTTTTTTATGTTTCTAAATTTTGCTACAATTAATAATCCGTAAATTGATACAATTTATGGCCAATCCAGTTTAAAAAATAAAATAACAAGCTTAAATTGTTCGCGATACTTCGAACGAACAAGATTCGGTTGCTTAACAATCTGAAAAGTAGCAAAGTTATGTTGAAATATTTTAAAGAAAATAATTAATATTAAATAATTTATGAAACAGTAACTATACGGAAACTGATAGTGATTTATTTATTTATTTATTTGGTTTTCAAGTCCATATTTGCCGCTTTTAAAGTTCATTTTTGTCGGTATTACGGTCAAGACGAATAGGGATTTATCGATAAATCATTAGACTTACCCAAATCCTTAAAATATTCGTCGATATTTTCATTGCGCTCGTGCAGATATTTTCCGGTTATCGCAACCATATTTGCACTGTTTTATATATCAATGAGCAGTTGCGCGCACTTCTAAAGCTTTACGACGCAAATGCAATGTTCCGGAGAATTGACTGCCAGGAAAAGACTGACTGATTAT
The DNA here is from genome assembly GCA_949699805.1 of Tromatobia lineatoria. Classification (NCBI taxonomy): domain Eukaryota; kingdom Metazoa; phylum Arthropoda; class Insecta; order Hymenoptera; family Ichneumonidae; genus Tromatobia; species Tromatobia lineatoria. The sequence continues at coordinate 7,099,448 of OX453038.1, forward strand.
CCCCTCCTTCAAAATCTGTCTCGTATCTCTGCTGGGATGTGAAGTTTATCTTCGAAGCGGGAAGAGACGAGTGGGGAGTACGTTAACTTTTGCTAATTCTTGTAAATCTTCTTGCTTCTTCATAGAGGACATTTTTTTTTATTTTCGAGACTTTCATGTCAGAACACTCAGGATGCTCCAAAAAGTTGAGGAAATTTGTTTAGAAAAAATGTCTGTGTGTGTGTGTGTGCAGGGTTTCGAAATTTCAATCACCTGTAACTCAAGAACCGTTCAACGGATCGAGCTAAAATTTGATACATTAATTTATGGATAAAATTATTTTGTTTATTTCAAGCTGAAAAAAGTGTATATTTTTATTGTTGTTGGAACATAGAGTTTTTTTTCTATGTTGTTGCTGCTAAATAAATTTTTGATTATTTTTTTTTGAGATAATTTCTATTGTTTAGGGTAAAGTTACCAGTGAATGAACAGTTAAGCGAGCCGAGTTATTTTAATTAACCATTAAATTGATTACAACAATTATACACATCACTTCAGTTTCCCTTGATATAAACAAGAAAACTATTAAATTCATGGACTCAATGCTCTTATTCGTGAAATGCTGTAATTGTGTGATCAGATAGCGCCATTCGATCAAAATTGCCCGATAACTTCATGAAATCTGTTCTAAAGATTAATCAGAACTTTCACGATTATCTCTTCCTTCAAAAATCATGTCGTATCTCTGCTGTGATGTAGAATGTATCCCAAAAAGGAGGAGAAACCAGTGCAGAGTACTGTTAGCTTCATTTAATTCTCGTTAATCTTTTCTTTCGCAGACTCTGTCCTCCTACTTTGCAGTGTTACATAGTTAAACTTGTAATCGAGGAAATAAAGGCAACTTGCAGAAAACAGCCGGAGAGTTGTGGCTACAGACACGATGAAAGAAGTGAGTATCACATATTTTTTAAAAGTCTACACCAAGAAAAATGTAATTCTTTAAAAAAAAAAAGAACAATTTTACAAACATTTAACAAAACTTTAACTACAAAAAGAGTTTGATAAATGAATAAATTGGGTAAAAAAAAGGTGCAATAATAAAATAACCATTCACTTATCATTGTAAACTATCGAAACGAATGTTTTTACCGACTTTCGTCGGTAAAAAATCGTCGTCGGTAAAAATCTATTCTACCATCTTCTTAATTCTTTCAATATATTCATTAATGCGCACATTTTTTTAGCATATGAACCACTTAAGCTTATGCAAGCGGTGGCCAGCAAAGTCAACGAGATTTGCCAGCGTTACTTGGAGAACAGCAGGCTGGCGCTCCTTCCACCTCCGCCCTCCACGCCGATGCCTTTAGCCAATGCTTTTGCCATTAGAAATAACAGACGAAAGATGGAAGATCGACACGTTATTTTGCACGATCTAAATACTATTTTTAATATTAAGGTAATATCACAAACCTCTCAAAGTTCTTTTGCTTCTGCGGAGAGGAAGTTTTATTTTCATGGAAAACAAAGCTTGCAAAGTAGAATCTTGAAAATTGGCTTCTCATTATTTTACAAATTTTACGAAGCCGATTCCTATGCGGAAGTATGTTTATCAGTTTTTGCTAATTTTATCTAAATACTGTTCCTAATATTATGGTAATATTGCAAAACTCTCAGGGTCCTCTCGCCTCTGCGAAGTGGAAATTTTATTTTCATGAAAAACAAAACCTGCAGAGTAGAATCTTGCAAATTGCGTTCTCATTATTTTACAAATTTTACGAAGCCGATTTTTATCGAGAAGTATGTTAATCAATTTTGGCTTTCTTATGGAGAAAGCTTTGAAACATGTTTTTAATAATGAAGGGAGAATTTGCAAGGTTCTACTTTGCAGGCTTTTTTACGGCTGGAAAATATTTTTCTAAAAATTTGAAGTATCGTAGAATTTCAACGGCTCGATCGATTTTTGTCAAATTTGTACTATTGTAGCCCATGATGCAAATGGTAATCCATGGATTTTCGCACCGAAAATTTCAAAAATTTTATTTTATGATATCAATCCTTTCTTTTGTGAAGCCTAGAATTGAAATTTTCCCACGTAGCAATTGTATCTTGGACTACATTTATCATTGATACTAACTCATCGTCAGTTCACGTCCAAAATTGCAGACCAATATCGCGGAATTTATCCGTCTTGATATGTTTGCAGACATTTGATAAAAACTCAAAATTTCAATAAAGTTAGAACTAATTTATCGATTCTGGACAAATTTAGCACCAATCATGATAAAATGTCGGCCTGATATCTCGTAATTTCCGAAAGTTATAGCGAAAAATGACTTTTTTCGAAATTTTCAAAATGTTGTTAAACTTGAAACTTTCAACCGATTTGCGCCAAACCCAATCCCAAACAACATTGAATCGAGCTGCACTTATGAACAACTATTTAGCAAAATATTCCAAATTTTATGGAAGCTAGACAATGCGCCTCCTTTTTTGAAAAAAAAATAAAAATCTACGAGATCTAAATTTTTCTATACATTCTGTTAAAAATTGTAAAAAAATTCCTGCATCGCCAAATTTTTTAAGCTAAAACACTGTAGCAAACATTTAATCTTACAAAATTTGAGATAATATTTTTTTAGCAACAGAAAAAATATTACCTAAAATTTTGCCTCAAAATTGAATTTAATAAGCCCGGCGATCCGTTTTTGTATAGTATCTTAAATAAATGATAGTCTTTGCAAGAATAATAGATACCTTCAAAATTGAACGAAATTATCAATGATACTTGATGCTAATTTTGAAACTGTTCGGTAATTTTGAAATTGCCATCACCTATACACGATATAATTGATTGATATCATTAAATTTGCTTCAATTTATCGAATTACGAAATAATAATGTATTTATTTACCCTTTTAGGACGACTCGATAGCGAGTTATTATGCAGTATTTGACGGACACGCTGGCTATCAAGCCGCTGAATTTTGTGCCGCGCACCTTCATCAGTATTTAGCGGAGAGCTGTTATTATCCTACAGACCCAGAGCGTGGCTTACGCGATGCATTTATAACTGCTGACGAACTCTTCGTACAAAAAACAAGAAGACAAGTGCGTAACTCTATTTATTTTATGATAAATATTTAATTTCGCGTGACCATAAGGGCGTATAAGATCTGCGCGTTACACGCATATGAAGCATTCTCGGTCAACTGATCCACTTCATTTTTTAACCATCTCAGATTTGCTCTGTAATTGGTTATATTAAAGTACCACTAAAAGGTACAATATGTCAATTTTCCCAGATTTTGGTATTGAAATCCAATCCCTACTCTGTCTGATACTTGACTTTAAATGTGAAAAAAAGAAAATTTTCAAAAATTACTTTTGAGACCGCTGAATTTTTCACACTGATATTTTCGAATTTTACGCCGTTATTTTTCTTGTTTCCTGTGTCTATTATTGAATTCTTTATTCATGTTTTCGAGGATTGCTTTTATAAATATTAGATACAATATGAATCCAATCCTTAAGGATGTAGGAGCGCGATGCTGTGCCCAACTTCCTGAAAAGTGAGAACCCTGAGAAAAATTCGAACACTTCTCGATGGAATCAAAATCTGAAAAAATTCAAGCATACAAAAGGTGCGGGAAAGATTAATTTTAAATATTAATAATTGCAAAATGTTATTAAGGATATCCTTACCAGAAACGCGAGGGGTCTGAGGCGGCGGGGGATTTCCGGCGAGAAAAATATATGTAGAAAAATATTTGGCAACGCCGCATTTCGCGACTCTGGTGCGGCTTGTGGCTTTAGCGTGTACTAGCTTCCGAACCGTAACTTCAACCTGTCAGTGTAACCCGATTTTAGGTTATGAATATTGTTTGAAATTTAGTGTCACTCGATATGAAAGGTATGCTTGATGAATTCGCAGGCATCGTAATTGTAAAGGCAATGAACAATTCTCATATATCCAGAGAAGATTTCGTTAATTGTTGCGATGGAACTGCAGCTTGTTTGCAGAAAGAAAACGACATAGTGGGAACAGCACAGTTTAGCTCAGATTTTTATTTTTTAATAAAGAGTTGAAAATTGAAGTCGCATATATTCTCAATTTCCAATTATTTTTCATTTTTTACCTTCCCATGAATTAATGAATTATAACGAAATTCTTATAATTGCTTTGCAGAGTGACGTCGAGAATGTTTTTATTCCATCTATAGGTATCTATGTTGAGCGTAGTGGGGGGACGCGGCGTTGCCACATTTTCTATAGTCACGCAATTGAAGGCCGAAAAGCCGCGAATAAACTCAATTTACTTTAATCTCCGACGGTTGGACTAATATTTCCTTTTTTCGATATTTTCGAAAAATTTCGGTCTACATCATGTTAGTTTTTCATTCAGATCGAACAGAAATTGCCTGAGAAAATAAATTTCTTTGACAGTTTTGGACCAGTCGCCCTATCTAACCTATGTTAAAGAACCCTATTTTCCGAATTAATTTCTCAAAAATGACACCGTGAACCTATTTTTTAAAAATCGCGATTGATAAAACTCTTTCTTTTCTACGCGCTGTAAAATTTTGATCAAAATCTAACACAAACGATTTTTGGTAAGGATATCCTTAACAAAGAGGCGACAAAAAAAAATCGTGCAACAAATTATCCGTCAACCTAACTTTTTTTTTTCGAATAAAAATGATTCGTTAAATTTTCTGAATACGTATGAATTTTTTCAGAACTTTGTCTAATGTTTGAAAATTGCCGGTTTTTTTTGTATGCGCGAAACTTCTTGGGTGTAATAGGTGGTTTTGTGACAAACACACATGAAAAATTCGCGACTTAACATGCATTTTTTAAGAAAAAAAAATTCGAAAAAAAAAACGAAATTTCAATGATTAGAAGAAATTTTGAAAAAATTCGTACGTATTCAGAAAAATTAATGAATCATTTACATTTGATAAAAAAGTTAGGTTGACGGATAATTTGTTGAACAATTTTTTTTTTCACCTATTTGTTAATAACATTTTGCAATTATTGATATCCAAAATTAATCTTTTCCGCACCTTTTGTATGCTTGATTCTATACAAATTTTCATTCCGTCGGGAAGTGTCGAATTTCTCTTTGGAAAAGTAAAAAAACATCTGTTTATCCAGAATTGAATATTTCGGGAACGATGCGGTCTAAAATGTTGTATGATATACGGAATTAAAGTTAATCGTCCTAGCTATCAAATGCAACCATACGTATCACTATTGACCGTGTACAGAAATAATAATACCGATCCAAACGAAAGACTTGTTTTTCTACTTGTTAATCAAATATAAAATACCAAAAACCGTTGCGCCACCTATAAAAAAAAATCGTACGAAGGTTTCTTTTCACGACGTTCAATATTGGAATGCAGACTATAGGTTTTTGGTGTGGCAAGTAAAAAAAAATAAAAGTTTTATTTTAAGCTGTCTAGTATACTATCATTATATCGAATATTCTAATTTTATATACAAACAATTAACAAACTTACTCTTTCGAATTTATTCAGCCATCAATCCAATCAATTGCAACAAAACCTTAGAAACGCTTTCCCGATTTTGTCCTCAGCATACTATTATCATTTTAATATAATAATTTCATAAATTGACGCAATAACTTTGCTTTGGCTTTACGGGTTTTCATTTAGAACACAAGAAGAAGAAACTATGATTGTATAAATTAGTTGTGCAGTTAACTAACTTACTTTTTTGAATTTATTCAGCCATAGATTCAATTAATTGGAACAAAACCCTGAAATTCGCTTTCGCGATTTCCCCTCAGCCCAATTGTCTCCGAAGATAATAACGATTCCGTTGAAAAGCATTGATTAACATTGCTCATCTTTCTCTTTATTCCAGACACTTTCAAGTGGCACGACGGCGGTTTGTGCGTTAATAATGAATAGAAAACTATACGTCGCTTGGGCTGGTGATTCTCAAGCAGCTCTGGCAAAGCGAGGAGTCGTGGAGCAGCTGGTAAATCCGCACAAACCCGATCGAAACGTAAGTCACATCGAAATGATTCCTTTCTCTTTATTCATCGAACCGCGTGATCGTACAAAACAATGTGTTCATATTGATCGCTATAAATCCGTACACGAGTGGAATCGACGCCCGGAGAATCGCTGAAAGGATCAACGGACACGAATTTTCCATCGTGCAGATTTTTGAACAGCAATCCGCGTTTTTTATCCACAATCGGACGATAATTCGTCGAGTTGTTCAGCAGAGTTTTTCCCGAGCGCCAATCGTAATAAGCCAGATCATTTTTGCGCGGTCGAAATCTTTTCTTTCCTCTGAAAAAACGACGCCAATTCTCGCTGATCAGTCTCTGAGCAAAATCAATGTAGCCGGAAATCTCGTAATTTAATCTCGTCGATTGTCGGACGTAAATGATCGTCGAAAGAACGCCGAGACGATTCGCTCGCTCGCGGAGCGCGAGCTCTCGCTGCACAGAATCCCGAGACACTGTCAATTCGGAATCGAGGACGTAAGCGCGATACGCGGGATACAGGAGATCTTTTACTTCCTGTAGACGCTTGTAAAACGACTCTTTGCTCACTGTCTCGCCCGTTGAACGATAACCTTGCTCCGCAACTTGACGTGCGAGACCCGAATGCCTCAGATACCACATATCTACAGGCGTTACCAAGGAATCCAAATATTCCTCGTAATTTCCGAATTTTAAGAGGCTACGGTCGCCCGCTATTCGCGTTCCCGCTGCTGCCGTCATTATTAACTGAGAATTTCTAGGGAGACGAAATAATTGGTCGAAAACAGTCGACTGTGACTATAGAAAAATAAATAAATTGACGCATAGAGAGAAAAAAACAACATATTTCCCGCTTTTGCTGCTTATTTCACATTTGAGATTAATTATGCTTGATTAAAGTCGAGACAAAACTTCATTTCATTAACTTTTACCGACAGATCTTTTTCAGATAAAGTAGATCATTTGCGATTGATTATGCGTGATAAAAGCCGAGAAAAAACTTTGTTTCGTAAACTTTTGCCGACAGATATTTTTCAGATAAAAAAGATACAACTTTTCGATGACTGGTCACATACAATGCAACAGAACATCGAAATTTACAATAAATCGGTATCGAGAAAGTTTCTAACGCTATTTAAGGTTAAATGGCGACGAAAGTGTAACATAATCGGGAAAATTCCCTTGAAGGCAAAGATGTAACGGTACTTTTGGATTTTTCGACTGCTCCCTTATTAATAAAAAAAATTATTCAATCTCCATGATTTTTTAGTAATTTCTGAATACGCTGTGAAAATTTATTCAAGAATCTCACGAAAATTGAGATAATGCAGACAAATTGCCTATTAGTTTGCGCATTATTCATAATTTGTTATTATTGCGTTTGTGACAGTTTTAAACGATTACCTCATATTTTTGTCGAATTTTTATAGATTCATTCGCTGAATTGGTGGAATACTTTACAAGCAAAATAAAATAAGCTTATTGGTTTAAGGATGTTTTGGTTCCGTTTAGATATTAAAACGGAAAACCTTTAGAGCTTGAAATACCTCAAAAGTGTTTTTATTGTCGGGCCGACCTATTTTTTTTAACAAGACAATTTCAGCTTAACTCAATTAGCTATTAACGTAAATTATAATTACGTACAAACTGACCTTTTACTTGCGTTTGTTTGCAGGACGAGAGAGACCGGGTGGAAAAAATGGGTGGAACCGTCATGAATTTAGGAATATGGCGTGTCAACGGCAATCTCGCAGTTTCACGAGCAATTGGTGAGTGTACAATTTCATTCGATAGGAGCAAAATTCCGGTAACGATTATTTTGGGTTATTTACATTCCCGCATCACATATTTAAAGATTTTAGCGAAGTAAATGCCCCGAAATAAGGTGATTTTCGGGATGAAAAGAAATTATTACATCGACTATATTTAACTTTAGGGTTGTATTCATTCATAAATTAGCTATATAAAAGTGAATGATGGTATCGTTCATCATTCGTGAGCTATATCTGACGTATTTTTAAATATTGATTATGAATCTGGCACTCATTCAACTTCCAGCATGATATTTGATGCCAAAATTCGTATCGGAAAAAAAAAATCAAAAACTCGTCGAATTTGAACGGTTCTACCGATCTTAAGCAAATTCAATAAAAATCACCGGTGTATAAAAGCTCACCCTTATACCAATTTTGAGCTCAATATCTCCGAAAACTTAAAGAGTTGGCGCCTTAACAGATATTTAAAAAAAAATTCAAAAACGCGAAACAACTTAATTATGATGGGATTTTGAACAAAATTTTTTATTAACGATGAGGATTGGACCGTCTATCTATGGTGAAAATTTTGGTTCGATATCTCGAAGCGTTCCCGAGTTATAAAGGTTTTAATTTTTCGAGCGTGTAACATACATATATACATTTTTTCCAAACCACTTTTCTCGACTTTTTGGACCATTCGGAGTATATTGAGATGAAAATCTTTATAAAAAAAAGATTCACGAAAACAACCGAAATTGACGTTTTGCTTCCTGATAAAATTCCTCTATGAGGAAGCAAAACGTCAATCGAACCGGCAAAATTGTTGAAAACATTTTTGAAAAATTCTGACTCATTTTATTGGCACGTAGCAGAGCGACTACTTTAAGAGGTTATCGTGCTAATTAATTTTTTTTTAATTGAAAAGGAATGTTACAAAAAAAAATAGTTCGAACTTTGATAATTTTTTTCCATATTTTTTTCTAAATCCAATTTTCAAAATATCAGCGAAAAATTTGGTGGACATATCCATTTGGTATTTGGTGCAGATAGACAAAATCTTAGTTAAGATTTAGCGCGCATCCATCAAGTTTAAAAATAAATTAAGACCTTTTCTAAATTTTGTCTAAAATCACATATCACGTTGTCACTTTCTTATTTTTCAAGATATTGGGCTGAATTTGGTTAACGAACGAACTACTGTAGACTTATAATTAGAATAAAATTTGTGAAAATCGTTTGAACCATCAAAACCTTATGGAATTTTGAATATTTCGTATTTTCTGAAAAATTAGTATTCCCTTTTTAATACGAGTTTATGTATCAAATTTTGTCAAAGTTAGTTACAAATTAGTAATATATGTAATTAATCACACAACAAAGTTCCCTTTACGGGGAAGCGAAAGATAATAATAAAAAATAAGAATAACGAAATTTTGATGAAAGCCGTGAATGAATAAAATGAATAAATAAATAAGAAAAGTTCGTTTTTGAAATTTGAAAAAAGAACTTTGATAAAAAAAATTTACAACAAGCACTTTTAGAAAAAAAATTTACAAAAAAAACTTTTAAAAAAAAATTTACTAAAAGAAATTTACAAAAAGAACTTAAAAAAAAGAAATTTACAAAAAGAACTTAAAAAAAAGAAATTTACAAAAAGAACTTAAAAAAAAAAAATTTACAAAAAGAACTTTAAAAAGAGCGAAAACGTTGGGCCGAGGCTTTAAAGATGGGCGAAACTGGGTCGTTTACCTCAAATACGTGAAACATTCTCGGGAATATATCACAATGTTATTTGGCAAAATAAGCGCGCGCGGTGAAAGATCCGGTGACGACGACATAGAAAAGTTGATATTTCTGCGTAGCATATTATTGCGCTCCACCGAACGCACGGACGATCGTCGGGCCAATTACCGTTCGAGCAACCGGCGAAATGAAAGCTATTGTGCATATTAGAACGATCTAAATTAAAGAAGAATATTAGGTTCAACGAACCAACGCGCCGCGGATGAAGAGAGGATTAAAGCGCGCTTGGAAAGCGCTCGTTATTATTGTGACTACGCAGAGCGCTTGAAGAGCCGTAAAATTCCGATCGAGGAAAGTTAGGACGAATTGCGCTCGGCCGCAGATTCCGCTCCTCGATAGCAACATCAGTCTCAGACTCTGCCGCAAGTCGACTAGCCTTTTTATCGTCTTCCGTCTCCTCTCACGGAATCCGCGAGCTATTCGTCTTACTTGCGGTCGCCGCGGTTCTGTAACGCGAGCCGCTTGATGTGCTATCATTTTTTTTAGCTGATATGTGCATCCTCTTTAAAATAAGCCATGAAACGGCTTAAGGCTTTTTTGATTTTTTTCATCAAATTAAAGATTTCTAGAACCGATTTCCTTTTTTGATCTATTTTAAAAGTCTAAGGCCAATTTCTACATTTTTTTCATGTTAAAGTGTCTCTCAGTTTTACCAAAATATCATTATTTTAAAGCTGATGTAACTTTTCCATCCGGTTTTAAAATCTACATTAAATTTCAAGATTTTTTTCACATAGTCGACTTTGAGTCTTACCAAAGTATAATTTTTTTGAAACCGATGTAACTTTTTAAATGTTTCATAGTAAAAGTCTAAGTCGAATTCTTTTTTTTAAATTTTTCTGTTTTATTTTGATACATACATTTGAGATTGAGGGAAATTGGGCCCCATTTATTACATTAAGAATAAGAGTGTTTTATTTGAAGATTCACATTAAGAATAAGTGTTTTATACACTTTCTTGTGTGAATAATTACGAATACATAATTTTTCAGTTTTTTAAGTGTTTTGATATTCCAATTTTTAACTGGAAAATATCAGACCATCGACATCCGGATTATTGACAAAGTGTGAGAACGTCTTTATTTAGAACTATTATCTATTTAGTTCTATTATCAGGTTTCTTAAGGAGGGCAACATTCTCGCTTTTATGCATTTGAGGCTGAGAAATTCGGATTATAGTTTTTTTTACCGACCGAGCAGTATGATTCCATCACATTGTGAGGCAAAACTCACTCAATTGATATCTTTTTCAGATCACTTTTTAACAGATTCAGCAGAAAAGATAGATGAAAAAGAACTGTACCAAAGATTTAAATACACAGGAAAAATATGGTAAAATGAAGAGATTAGATAAATCTGAGACGGAAGAACTGCACTTACTTCTGACTCGTACAGTTTAGATTATTTCCAAACGCTTCACTATTCAAGTTAAGAACATAAAAGACCTATTAATGGGGCATTCCATACCAACTCGATTTTTTATGTTATTCCTCCACATAAAAAATGTTTTTCAATTATAAATATTCAAAACTAACGGAAAAACGCATTTTTCGTTTTTAAAAATTTTTATTGTCACAGATTGAATTTTGGAGAGCACAAATTAAAAATTTGGTATTTTTAGGCAAATTTTACGAACTTATCGAAAAAAAAAGGAATTCTGATAAAACGGTGGGGTAAACATCGAAAAATGCTTTTTAATTTTTTGATCTTGAAAATATCGTCGAGTGTGGAAACTAGTACCTTGAATTTTCCTGGTCGAATTCAGTAAGACATAAAAATTTTAAGTTAATAACTAAAATAGACGATACCCTTTGGAAATTTTTTTTATTCAATTTTCATCGATTGCCACTAAATTATGTATTAGCTGAATATTATTCTGTTCACATACCAATTTTACGCTCGATATATCAAATAAGATTTTCGAAAGGTTAACGACATAATATGCGTTTTTCTAAAACTTTAAAATTTCATAAAATCCGAACCACTTTACCAATTTGACCCAAATCCAGTACTAAGCAACATTGAGTGCATACGCTCTTATAAAAAATGATTTGGCACAAAAGACCTATTTTCCAGAAAGCTAGAGCGACGACGAACTTCTTCAAAAAATTAACAAAGCTGCGAAATCTAAATGTTTGCATTCATTCAGTCAACAATTGTTCGGAGCAATTGAAAAAAAGCTGCTACTTCAGTCGTGTGCTAAATTTGAGCTCGATAGGTAAATCAGTTCTCAAGCATTTCGATTCAGCAAAATACAATAATATTAATTCGTCAGCTAAACATTAGCGTTATGGAACTAGAGAATTCGTCGCCAATCCTACATTCGTGTGACCTCGGTAATTCCGCGTGACAATAGACATTAGTAAACGACGTGGACGGCGAGCTATTACATATGGGTCCTATAATACGTGGGGGGAAATTGTCATGAGTCAGTGAGGGAGAGGGAGGAACCCTGGAGCACCCTCGATGAGTGATAGGGGGGCTTATATTATTCTTCGATGCTTTCGTTTGTCGCACGAGGACGGCCAAGTACGGTAGGCTCTGGGTCAGGCTTTTCCATGTACGGAACGCTGAAAATTCTGGACGCGTCTTCGGTATCCTGGTGGCTAGTTCCGTTCGGAGGAAACGCGCGTATTAAAGCTGAAAAAGTGGGGGATTCATGTGCATTGGGCTCGTGACACAATGGTATATACGTGCAGTTACGCTCTGCGTTCGCTGGTCGCGTTCGTTTCGTTTCAGCGGGGCCGGGGCATGTCTCGAATAATTAACATCCCATTAGGACCACCTCTGGACAACATGACGAGCGCAATGAGCGTTGCTATTATTTTATTCCTCCTCATACGAATTTTTTTCTCTTTGCTTCCTCATGGAGGACGATTTGCTTTCAAGAAAATTGTTTTCTCTGAGATTTTAATATCAGGACACAATGCCCTAAAACATCAAGAAAAGTGGCATAGAAAAAAGATCAATTTTTATGTGTTTGCAGGGCAATTTCAATTACCTGTAACTCGAGAACCGTTCAAGTGATCGAGCTAAAAATTGGTAACAAGTAAAGCAACTATTCATCTTTGACTGATGCAATTTTTTATTAAATGTATGTAGTAATTTTTATTATCTTTTGGTTGGGTTAGTCAACCCAACTTTTTTTCTGATGAAAATAATATGTTAATTTATTTGAATGCATACGAATTTTTTCAGATTTTTTCTTTATTTTGATTTCAATTTTTTTTATTTTGAAAAATGCTCAGAATATAACAAATTCTGGATATGCGTTTTGCAAAAAAATCTTGAGTGTAGTAGATAGTTTTATGCCGGAACACATATCCAAAATTCGTTATTTCGCGCACACTTTTATATGCATAATTTTTTTCTGATTTTTATCCCATCGGGAAGCGATCGAATTTGTCTCTGAAACTCATTTTTGGCGGGACTGTACGTATCATACATCCTTAATGGAGATTAGTACAAGAATTCGAATTATATAGGAATTGGGATTTTTCCGACATTATTTCTGAGCCATTAAAATTTGCTAAATTTAAGTTTTTGAAATTCATTCAGAACAAGAATACAAAGTAAAAGCTTACATAATGCTTCCTCATTATTTTGTACTTTTTACAAAGCTCCCTCTATGATAAAATTGATGAAAATACTTTTTCGTTGATTTGAAAAAAGAAAAAAAAATCAGGAAGCAATATGGGAGGATTTTTTGTCTTCTTCCTTATCGTAGGGTTTTCGGCCCAGCGGGAATTCATCACGAGGCTTGTGATGCGTCTAAAGAAACACTTGGAGCGGAGAGCGCTCATTTCTCCTTCGAATTTGATGCACAAGCAACGGCGAGAAGCGAGAACTATGAAATGTTTAATAACCGGAAGCGAGCCCACGCTTCCCTCCCTCCCTCCCTCCTCTCCTTCGCACGCCATTATTTAAATGAGCTCCGTATCCATTAATTAGATAATTAGATTTAATTAAGAGAAGAGAAGCTCGTAACCGGTATCTCGCGTGTTTTTCGTACGTCTATACGTATATACTCTACGATATAAAACGGGGAGGGAATATCGGGAGGTAAAACAAGTCTTACTTATAATCGGGGCCACGTTCGTCGACTATCAAGAGTGTTATGAATTATTGAGAAATCAGGAGCTTTGCTTTTGCACAAATGGGACTGAGACTTTTAGTTACATCTTCTGTTAGGTTTTGATGTCATTTTTATGCCATTTCATTTTTATTATTTTTATGCAATTTTATTTTTTCCTAGTTTTATGCAATTTGCTTCTTCATAGAGGAAGCTTTGTTTGGGTGAAATTTTTTTTTCCCGAGATTTTAATGTCAGTTCACTCAGAATGATCCAAAACGTCAAGAAAAGTGAGTGTGTGTGTGTCTGTCTATCTGTCTGTCTGTCTGTCTGTCTGTGTTACACTCTCAAAAAACGCCTCGAGATATCGAACTGAAATTTTCACCATAGACCGAGAACTAAATCTTCATCATACATAAAATTTTTTGTTGAAATCCCCATAGCGGTTAAATTCTTGCATGATTTTGAATTTTGTAAAAAATTTCTGTTTAGGCGATAACTCTTTCAATTTTCGAAATATTGAGCTCAAAATTAGTATGAATGTAAGCTTTTATACACTGGTGATCCCTACTGAATTTAAGTGAGATCAGTGGAACCGTTAAAATTGTATGTGGTTTTTATTTTTTTTTATCCTGATGCCAATTTTGGTGTCAAATATCGAGCTGGAAGTGAAATGAGTTCCAGATTCATGATTAACCGAAAAAATACGTCAGACAAGCCCAAAAATGATGGACGATACCATTTTTTGATGAATGAATTTTCTAATGAAATTTCTGAAAACGCCAGGTTTCTACCCAATTCTACAGAAGTAAAAGCAGAGAAGATGGATTTTTTATCGGTGTTTCCACATTTGATCTCGATATCTTAAAAGTTGCGGAAGGTAGAGCACGAACGGAAAATTGAAAAAAATAAAATAAATAAAATAGTCAGGTGTAGCCTAAAAATGATGAACCATACCATATTTTCGTACCAATTTTGTACAATCTATATTGCGAAGAGTAGCGGCATAAAGTCGTATAAATTAGCCATATCCTTGCTTGGCAATGAAATTTTGAAAAACTCCGGGTTTTGTATCCCGTTCTACAGAAAAAAAAAGAGAAAATAGACGGATGTTTCCGGACCGTTTCTCATTATTGTATTTTCACAAAGCGCGAGTATGCGCTTATTTATTCATTTATTGAAAACAAGGATGCAAAGTAGAACCTTGCACATTCCAAAAATGCTTCCTCATTATTCTTCGCTTTTTTACAAAGCTTTCTCTGGAAGCCACAATTGATTAGCATACTTCTTTCTCGTTGTTTTGGAAAGTGACCGAAATTGATTCAAAAGAATTAGACAGGCATATGTATTCATTATAATAAGAAAAAACGTATGATCGCTTGAGTTTTTTTAGACAGATTGCGATCGTTTGTCAATTTGTACGTGTAAAAAACGTACAAATGTAACTTAAAGAAAGTACAAATCTAAGTGAGTCTTTATTAGTGTGTAAGTTACAAGTTTCATGAAAAAACATTGTGATTTCAATCCTTATTTTGTATAAATTTACGTTTTACTAAAGCAAGATAAATTGTAAGTAATAACGGGTTAATAAAATGTTCGATTTTCTATGTATCGATACCTTTTTCCTCGATATATTGAGGATACGATTCAATACCAAATATCGATACTTCGTCGACGATTCGGCATCTGTATCTTTTAATGAATAGCCCGATTGATACTTTGGTTTCGAACGATAATTAAACCGATCGCAGATCAGGCCCGAATTCGATTGAAATCGAACGAGTGAATGTATCTCGTGTTCTCGATCAGAACGAGACTTGGAGTTTATGTATATACGAAGCAATCCACCCCGTTTCGACCTGGATTTGACGTCGACCTCTCCGATTTGGCTCATAATTTGTTGTAGGCTTAGTTGGATCCTCAACTACACCATGTTTTTTTTTGCAATTTTTTTAAAAATATATTTTGAAACATTTTATAAGTGATATATCAAATGCCATAATTCAAGAATCTGTACGCACGATTTTTTTTCTCACAGTATTTAACATTTTTTGTAGATCATAATAGTCGATGTACTGAATCAAATTTAAAAGCGGAATTATTCATAGTCGCAATGAATAACAATGACAATGATTACGCATTTTGTGGAGTTCACTAAGAATTATGTATACTGATTTCTTAATTACAGGGTCTACATGAATATTTGTACATCGACTATTATGATCTTCAAAAAATGTTAAGAACTGTGAGAAGAAAAATCGTGCGTACTTTGGCAATAAGCAATAATTTTCAGAATTTTTGCAGATTTTTTTATTATGGCATTCGATATTCCACTTAAAAAAATATTTTAAGAAAATTGCATGATTCGGAAACATCTGAAAAAATCGGTTTCACATAAATAAATGTTTGTCCGATCGCCTGTAATGGATTAATAATTTTTTTCTATTTTTATTTTTAATAACAAAATCTCAACAACCGTAAGAAAAAAATCTCTCCCACTATAGCTATAAGCTAGATAATTTTGTTATTGAACAAAGTATTATTCAGAATTTTTTCAGATTGTTAAATTATGGCATTCGATATTCCACTTTTGAAAAAAAAATTGTTAATTTGCATTAAAAGAAAAAGTTCATAGTTGAGGGTCTAACTAAGCCTACAAAAAATTATGCTATACGCTATAATATATATAATATGTATAAATAAAATGTTCGATTTTCTATGTATCGATATCTTTTTCCTCAATATATTGAGGAATCAATACACGGCGATACGATACGATACAATACCAAATATCGATACTTTTTCGACGATCCGGCATCTCTATCTCTGCCTGTAAAGATGAATAGCCCGATTGATACTTTGTATTCGAAAGATAATTGAACCGATCGCAGGCCAGGCCCGAATCGATCGTTCGATTTCAATCGAACGAATGAATGTATCTCGCGTTCTCGATCAAAACGAGACTTGGAGTTTATTGACCTGATCCCGGTGCACGTATTTTACAGGAGACGCACAGTACAAACCATACGTTATGGGAGATCCGGAGATTCGCTGCATCACTCTCGACGGCGACGAGGACTTTCTGATAATCGGCTGCGACGGTCTCTGGGATAGCGTGACCGAGAACGAGGCCGCGGCTCTTGTCTATCGGGACCTCTACAGGGATCCATGTGAGTAATTAATGCCAACACTTTGCGCACGACTCTCAATTATCATTTATTCTACCGTTAACATTAACCACGAAGTGCTCTACGGTTTACCATTCCAGTCTTATAAACACTGGAGAACAACAGTTAATATAATAACCAGTGTGAAATTCAAGATTTTATAATATCTAAGGTAAGTAGAAAAATCTATTATGATCAGACGTCGAGGAAATTGCGCAATGTCAATTTTAGACTTTTTGTCGTTTTTTTTTCTTTTTAAGAAAATTGGCTCTCCTTTTCAGGTAATTCTTAAGTGTATTCTTCGAGTCGCAGACTTGGTAAGGAATAATTAGAATAAATTTAAGGGTATTTCACTTATTTTTGAAAATCCTCTTCTAAAATGTTCATGACTTTTCGACGCATTTTCCATAACAAGCCATTACTCCTTGAAATCGGTGAGGAATTATCGATTGTGCTTCGGAAAAATCGAACGAAAATGTATTACGTTGAAACAAAAGTCAATCAGTTAATCTTTATGCAAATCCGTCACTATTGATCTTTCTCTGGTTTGAGCATACATTATTCAATACCAATTATCCTTCACTAATACTATTTGATAGATTAGACCTTGAAGAATCGGTTACGAAATTTTAGCACTGATTGGACTTCGAGAATCGTCAACGATTCTTGTTAAGGTAGTTCGGTCGCTTAGTGTTTATTTCGCATAAGTTCGAGATAAATGAGAGAAAATTGCAAATACTTCTTGATGGTAGAATTTTTTTAAAATTCATGCAGATACTGAAAAGAATTATTTTGGGTAATAATAATTCCAAAATGTTGGATTTGGAAACTGATGAATTTAGCACTAATTGGAATTTGAGAGTTGTCTTTGATCTTAAGGAGGATCGAGGTCCGGCGGAATAATTTGAAAAATCGTCATAATAACCCGGAGAATTCTACAATCCCCTGCGGCAATAAATAAATAAAAAAGGCTGCAAAATAGCACTTTGCAAATTGCTTCCTGATTATTGTTGGTTTTTTACAAATCTACCTCTATGAAAAAGTATGTTAATCTATTTTGGCTTCCTCATAGAGGAAGCTCTGTGTAAATACAACAATAATAAGGCAGTGATTTGCAAAGTTCTACTTTGCAGCCTTGTTTAAAAAAATTTTTAACAGCATTATTTTTAAACCCCTCCGACAGATTCTCGCCAGATTTGAACTGATGTTTAGTTTACCCACATTTAACTGGCGTATCAAATTTAATCCCATACCTTGTTTAACGATAGTTTACTCTTGGTTCAAAGTTGAGCCCGATATCGTACAAATTGCGACGGCTATCGTGCTACCAAAAAAATTGTGCACATACGTACGCAACATGTACATACAAATAACGTATTTCAAGTATTCTGTCATGAAGATCCAGAAAAAAAATAAAATTTCACGATAACAAAGCTCCTTCTATGAGGAAGCAAAAAAACTATGGCAATCAGCCGCTGCGAAAATTGCGCAATATCGATTTCTCCATCTTCTTTCGGTCTTTTCGTTTTTCGAGCGAAAAGTTGCCGAGAAACTGGCACGGTTGACCGCTTCTGCTCAGGTCTCGAGTTCTGGGTAAACCGCGGGGAGGCTGAGGCCGATGCTCGTGCCGTTGCTGCCGTTTGTATGTAGTCCTCGTGCACGAAGGTCCATCCGTTCACTTGCTCGTCTTCCGCTGCGAGAGTTGGCCGAAAGACAAGACGAGAGACTCCGCGGCACGCGCGAAATCCTTGCTGCAACATTTGCCTCCCTCATTATTTCCTCGGTCGCCGGAAACGCTTCTACGTTGCGCGTATCTCTTCTGCATCGTCTCGTAATCGTTACCCGCGTTTCATTCAACGCTCCTACTCGTCTTTATCGCTCGAGTGACTTACAAGTGTGCGAGACGACGTCTCGAGAACTAGACGCGACTTTGACGCGCGTCGGAGTGACAGAAAAATAAAAGGAGAGAGGATAATCGTGCAGACGTGTGTCTCTTCATCGCCCTAGAGCTTGACTCGCTGTTGGGACTCCGAACGGTGAGTCCAACACGACAACACGACAATTACCTGGTTATTTACCGGGTTTCAGAAATATCTATGCGACGTTTTTTTTTATTAAGGATTTTTGGGTTAAATATTAAATTTTGGAATCACAAAAATGGATATTGAGCGATATTCATATGGAATTTGGGCTGATTTTAGTCGCTGGAATCATACAGGAAGGAATATTCGCTTCTATTAGTTACCGATTTTTTGTTCAGTGATACGAAGGTGGATTTTCTTATGTTGGCTCTGTGAATTTTTGAATTTTTTCTAAATTACTGTAAAAAGGTTCGAAATTGATGTTGGGATTTCGAACAGTGAGTCCAACACGACAATACGACAATTATCTTATTATTTATCGGGTTCCAGAAATTTTTTAAGCGTCTTTTTTTTAAGGATGATTTTCTGGTTGAATAATAAGTTTTGGAATCACAAAAATAAACATTCAACGATGTTCATATGAATTTTGAAAAATTTTAGTCGCTGGAATTATATGGGAACGAATATTCGTTTCTTTTAGTTACCGATTTTTTTTTCAGTGAAATGAAGGTGAATTTTCTAATGTCAGACCTGCGAATTTTGGAATTTTTTTTCAAATTACGGTAAATAGGCTTAAAATTCATGTTTTCAGGAGTAGAATGTTTGATTTGAGAATGATAGTCAAGACCAAAATTGAATGTCTTGAAGAAATATAAATTTGACGTAAATTTTCCGACCTAAAGTCGCGTCTATGAATTCTGAAATCAGAAACTACAAAAAGTCTTTTTTCTTTTAACAACACTGAAAAAATTTGAAATTGGTGTTTTTAGGGGTAGAATATAAGACTTGAGAATGATGGCGAAGATCAAAATGTAATATCTTGTCGGAAAAAATTCTTGGTTGGTTTTCCGACCAGAAGTCGTGAATTGTGAAATCAGAAGCGACCAAAAGACTTCTTATTTTTAATCGCCGTAAAAGTGTTAAAAATTGGTATTTCCAGGGTAAGAATGTAGGATTTAAGAAGGATAGTGAAGTTCTAAATACAATATTTTAAAGAGGAAGAAAAAGGAGGTGGATTCTCAGACCGGAAGTAATTTTTGTGCATTATCAAATGAGGAACAACGAAAAGTCACTCGTTTTGATACGCTTGTTATGAATACGGTGATTAGACTCTGTTTTTTAGGTTGACCTAGATATTTTTCCTTGAAACACGGTTAGTAACTCGATTTCACAGTCGCAAACCAGAAGAAAACTAAGACAATGCAGTGTCATATTTAATTTTTGCGGAAGTCTTATTACGGCCTCGACATTTCTATATGTAATACGTTGCCTCGTTTGTCAACTTGACTTTTGGCGAGTTTGCTGACGCAAATTCTACGTTATAATGTCGTTTACGGAAGACATTCAAACTTTTGCGAAAACGGGTTTCAAACGATTTGGTACACCTATTTTCTTGCTGAAATTACTCGTGGGGGAAACAACTGACTCGGAGATTTTGTAGATTAACTTTCGCCATTCAAAATAAGACTTTATTCGCAAAAATAGGTCTAATTGATATTAATTTAGGTCTGTTTTTATATTTATTAAAAATTCGTCATCATTCGGTCACAAAAGCATTTAAAAATAAATTTTCTCATTTAAATTTGGCAATGGCCTTTTCAAGCCGTGATCATTTTAAGAGCTTCTATATTAATAAATGGATGAATGGATACGTTATAAATTTTTCCCTCGATAAATAACAGCGTTATTTTTAAACATTTTTATTATTGTTCAGCAAACATTTTTTTCGTCGGTGTAAAAGACGTGCCGACGAAAAACACGCTGTGCGATAAACACCACTTTACCTTTTCTGTTTATCTAAAAGAAGCGATATATAAAGTGTTTCTCTATAGGCGGAAAAAAATACCAGTAAAAATTAGCATAATGACAGCCATTTGTAACATGAAGTCGATTTTATCAATTTTTTTACCGGTTTTATTAATTTTTGTTCAAAATTTTTTTAAATTCAAATATAAGACCATCGAGGTCTAAAGTATATGTCAAAGTATACCGGTAATTGTTTCAATCAATATCCATTCGCGCGTTTTTTCAATATTCGTTTTGCCAGTTTTGAAAATGACGTTTTGAGAAAATCGCGGTTACATTTTTGCGTGGCGAACAGTGCTCGGTGCGGTGAGCTCAGATAACGGTCTGTAGCTTTAATAATCCGTCGAATTACGATATTAAAATTTTATACAGTATTTTGAACAGTATAAACTATTACAAAATCGAAGAAGAAAAAAGGATGTGAAGTGGAAACTTGCAAATTACTACCTCATAAAGGAAGCTTTGTAGAAAGTGACAATTAATGTGGAAGCAATGTGCAAGATTCTACTTTGCATCCTTGTTATGTGACATCTTACGTAAGTTATAGCAAAATTTAGATTTATGCAAATATTGAAAATGCCATAAAATCCGAACCGCTTTACCGATCATGAAAAAATTTTATGAGTAGGAGCACCAGGTGCGATTGTTAGTCTGTAGAAAATTTCAATAGATTGGGTACGATTTTATGTGAGCTAGCGAAAAACGTAAATTTTTCGAAATTTTTGAAATCCTATAAAAAACAAACCTATTTATAGATTCATCTCAAATTCAATGCGGAATCTCTTTTAACATTGTTTTATTTGTAAAAATTTTTTTAGCTCGATAGCTACAAATTTGGAGAAGGAAGAGAAACTACAGACATTATAATTATTTTTCTTTTTTTTTTGGCAAATTCGAGTTGAGTTAAGCTAAAATGTCACACATATGTGTTGAGATATGTGTTGATTTTTTTGTAGTAGACCATAAAATTCCACACATTTTCATTTTTTTTTAAATGTATGTACGATAAAATAGTTCCGAGATGGAGCCGTTGGAATAATTCAAAATTCTAATTCTATCTTAGTAAAATTTAGTGGAGGTTTTACAATAACAAAACACGATTTTTTGGAATTATCTAAACACAAAAAAATGTTTTGTTGAATTCGGTGAAATCGCTCACGTACATTTTTTTCTAATTCACTTTTCTCGACGTTTCAGGTATTTTTTGAGTATACCGACATGGAAATCTCGAAAAAAAATTTGTTCACGAAAACAAAGCTTCTTCTATAAAAGAAAAAAAAATCTGTAACCAAAAAAAAGTATTACGTAAGCCCTTAATTAAACCTAAATAGTGTCCTAAAGGGAAGTCGGCACTTGGAAAAAGGGCAAAAAAGAGGATTCTTTCCTCTTGTGAGAGTCGCTCAGAGTCCTTCAACTTCCTTGTCCCGTCATTTCTCCTTGTGTGATTTTTTCTCTCCTTTCTTTCATTTAATCTTCATTTTGCTCAGCAGACAGAGGGACGCGAGTATGTGCTCGAAAGTCGTACGAACCGTAAACCACGTAACGAACCTCAGAATTTCGTGGTGACTATTCTTTCTCTGTTTCTGTGCGCGTCTCGCACACGCAAAGCGACATTTATCGTTGAGGACGTAATTACTCGGTCGTAAATGGAGATTTGTCCTGAAACGAGTGTACTCACGTCCTCGTTGCGCGGTTGTCAAGCAGAGATAAGAACGCGCTGTGTCGTACACACATACTTTCGAGCCGGAAGAAATAAAAATAAAAGAAATAGAAGCGGAGAAGAAAGAGGAAGAGGAGCAAACTAAGGGCTCTCAGCCGAAGCTCCGCTTCAATCCAACGGGATTCTGGATGTGTGTTGTGAAGAGGATTGCCATTTTGAAAAGTTGTTCAGTTTCCATAGAAATTTCGTATCAAAAAAAGATGCAAAGTAGGACATTGCACATTGCTTCCTCATTATTTTTCTCTTTTTACAAAGCTATCTCTATGAAGAAGTATGCTAATCATTTTTGACTTCCTCATGGAGGAAGCTTTATAAAATGCGAAAAATAATGACGAAGCAATGTGCAAGGTTTTACTTTGCACCCTTGTTTTGAATAAATAAATAAATAAATAAGCACATACACCCACTTTGAGAAAATACAATAAGGAAGAACGGTCCGGAAACTCTCTTGGATACCCAAAATATCCAGAATACGTAAAATGGTCCATAACGGCGAGAAAAATGGTTTTTTTGTTAGCACGCGAGAAGTTGCAATTTTTAAGGTATCGGGCTTCAATTTGAACCACGAGTAAACTGTTGTTAAACAAGGTATCTTATTAAATTTGGAGTTGATCCGTCAAGGTGTTTAAAATTTACGGCATTTTGAATGTCTTGGAGAATGTTAGCTCGGGCTCTAATCCCTGGAATTTTTATGATATCCGGCTCAAATTTGGACCAAAAGTGGACTGTTATCGAATGATGTTTGGGATTAAATTTGGTGTCAATCTGTTAATGGGTTCGCATGTGTCATTTTTTAAATTTTTGAATTTTTTTGTTTGTGCTCTTACTTTTGCGTTTTTTAAAATATCAGGCTCAAATCTGGTCCACAATTAGACTATAGTTAAACAAAGTATGGGATTGAATTTGGAGTAAAGCCGTCGAGGGGTTCTAAATTTATGGCATTCGGAATTTTTTTGAAATTTTTCGAAAATTTCCAAAATACGCATCGGGGAAAAAAAATGTGTAAAATAAAAAAATCAAAACCTCATCGAATTCTAATAGTTCAACCGATTTTAAACAAATTCAATCGGAATCACCGATGTATGAAAACTGACATTTATACTTATTTTGAGCCCAATAACTTGAAAAATGAAAAAGTTAGAGCATGATAAGTAATTTTGGGATAAATTCAAAATGTCATAATTTTGGAACCACTCAACGGATTCCTGCCAAATTTGAACTTAGCCTTTGTCTATCCACACTATATATGTGTACCAAATTTTAGAGCGATATATTTATAATTGCGTACGCTATCATGGTAACACCAATCCGATACACACATACTCACATACAGACATTTCATACAAATCATTTTTCTCGACGTTTTAGAGCATTTTGTGCGTCCTGAGATAGAAATCTAGAAAAACATTTTTTTCACGAAAACATGAAGCTTCCCTTACGGGGGATGAAAATAGTATTTCGAGTAAACAACAATACCAGATTTCACTGAGTTCTTTTGAATGCAATTTTTATTTTGACTCGGTTATTTCGAATGCCGTGTTTAATTTCACAGGTCTATTCAGAAACTTTATTACCCAGTTGTCCCAATATAAAATAGCTCAAAAGCAAAAAACCCAACCGATAAAAAAATACATCAGCATGATATTTTCATCCCGGTTAATTATTTGCTTAGGACATGATAAAATATTCTGAATATAGCAGATGCTTTCCATGATGGTTGAAATGAAATAAAATGGAATGAAAAAAATAAAAAGAGGAGGAAAAGGAAGAGGAGCAAACGAAGGGGTCTCAGCCGGAGCTTCGCTTCACTCAGACTCGATCGTGGACGTGCGTTATAGAAAGGATCGCAGCGGAGAGTTCTTGAGAACATCTGGCAGCGTGTGGTCCGTCAGTAGCAGCACCGGCGCGGCGAGTAGTCGCAGGAGCGCCTGGCAACAACGAGGGAGACTCGCGCCTCGCTCTCTTGATACTTAAAAATATCGCAACAAGGCATTAACCAAAGAAATCGAGAAGTAGCTGAACCAAGACTCCGGAATTACTCGAGCGAAACACAGCGTCATTTTTTTCCGTCGGAATCGCACTTTTTCAGCTTTCGGAGGCTGCGACGAGGGCTCCAATCATGTTTGAGAACCTCTGGTGCGCTTCGAGCGGCGCAGAGAAATGAGAAGTCCTGGAGGCGAAGTCGGCGAGAAGCGGCGATGGGAGAGCACGAAGATCGCCGGTAAATCGAAGCACGTAACCGCAAACTCCCGGTGAATCATCCGAAGGACGCGCTGCAGAGTTTCCCGGCTTTTAATCCACGGAATCGATGCGCAAGAAACTTTGAGACTCCGTACGAGATTCTTGTCGAGTTTCGCGTGAAGTTTAGTGCGCCTTCCGTTTATCGGGACACTTTTTTCTCTCGGCTCGTCTCTCTTTGGGTTTTTGGATCGGGAAACGCCTTTAAAGGGAAAAAGAAGATGCAAAGTAGAACTTTGCGCATTGCTTCCTCATTAATGTTCACCTTTCGCAAAGCTGTCTCTATAAGGAACTTTATTTACTTTATGTTTGGCTTCATCAGAGCCAAACTCTGATGATTCCCAGTTTTGAATTTTTCGTAAAATTAAAAATCACGTAAAAACCAAACCGCTTTATCGATCATCACTAAATTTAGTACGTAATAGGGTTGAATGTTATTTTTCCAGTGTAGAAAACTTTAGTCGGTTTGTTTGAATTTTATCGACATTAGAGCAAAACGAACATTTTTCGGAAAATTCAAAATCACGTAAAATCCGAAATACCTTTACCGATTATCACCAAATTTGGTACGTAGTAGGGCTGAATGTCATTCCTGCTGTGTAGAAAAATTCAGTCAATTTCTTGAAATTTTACTCAAATATTGCTATTATCAAAGAAGCTTTACTGCTTCACTTGTGTGCTAAATTGCGAAAATGCTTTAAAAAAAGCTTACTTCATCGTTTAGTGACCTCTGAGCAGTCCCGTGAACTAGCCTATGAGGCATATTTTCTCGTCATATTAATTGTACTTTATCGATCATCACTTAATTTAGTACGTAATAGGGTTGAATGTTATTTTTCCAGTGTAAAAACCTTTAGTCGGTTTGTTTGAATTTTATCGACATTAGAGCAAAACGAACATTTTTCGGAAAATTCAAAATCACGTAAAATCCGAAATACCTTTACCGATCATCACCAAATTTAGTACGTAGTAGGGCTGAATATCATTCCTCCTGTGTAGAAAAATTCAGTCAATTTCTTGAAATTTTACTTAAATACTGCTATTATCAAAGAAGCTTTACTGCTTCACTTGTGTGCTAAATTGCGAAAATGCTCAAAAAAAGCTTACTTCATCGTTTAATGACCTCTGAGCAATCCCGTGAACCAGCCTATGAGGCATATTTTCTCGTCATATTAATTGTACTATGTTCACCTCTCGTCTACTCATCTACTCTTATATCTTGCTTATTCAGTTTTTTTTCTATTGATCATTTTCTTTGTACTACATTGCTCTTTGCTTCATTTTTGTTTGATTATGTATTTTGTCTCTGCTTTGGTTCTTAGGGAATTGAATATTCCAGGATTCTAATAAATATCCTATACTATACTGAATTCAATTTGAATCGTTTAAACGTAGGTGATAAAAATTTTCAAGCCCTGCTCCAATTTGGCGTAGATTAAAAATCCTGCGACCGCATCTTTGAGCCACGAGTATTTTAATGAACTCCCAGGGGAAAGCAACGCTTACTGAGGGCTCTTTTCGCTCAGAATTCCATTTAAAGATGGTTAACACACGAATAAAAAATGTATTTGCACATGCGCTTTTTTGTACTATTACTAGGTCCCCTTAATAGGCAGAGGACTGCGCCGGGAGACGAGAAACTTCCTCGAAAACGCCCGCGAGAACCATCGATCAGCGCACGACGGCATTCGTGACTTGCCTCGCCCTGTGCTCTCTCCATCTCTTTTTTCCAAGGATAATAATAATTCGAGACGCGTGTCACGCACGCACAAGATCGCGGACGGAGAAGGGTTTGCCACTCGAGGATCCCACACCCACCACGTTACCGTTAACGTTGTTTCTCGTAGTGACGAACTTACAGATGTAGAGTTGAGTTCTATGGATTCATAAAACTCGACTCGATTTGATATTCAAAACTCAAATTTTCTAGTCTCCGGCTAAAGGAGGGGGAGAAAGGGGGGAGGAAGAGTTAGCTATTGCAAATAATTGTAGGGTAGAAGTACCGGTTGTGGCCACTTCAAGCATTTTCCCATTTTCAAGTGCTTGTGATTGGGCCCAAATATCATAAAAATGTTTTAAACCTATACTTTTCATCTCTAAGAAAAATATAATTTTAGATTTATAGCATTGAAAACTTTATATGTGACGCGAAGACATTGGAAAATAAAAAATAAGTAGGAGCATAGCCATTTCACAAATTTTGGTCACCTATGTACCGATTTAGGGCACAGTGATGTACCGGTTTTGGCCGGTATTAAGATTAGAATAACTGAATATTCATTGCACTTGAAACATTTTTTAAGACATGTTCAATCAATGAAAATTGTATTTTTATGGAAGCATCTAATTGCTCTACACGAAAATGTCTTTAAGACACAGATGTCATGAGTGATTCCAACTAACTAATCTTTTTTGACATTCGTCTCCTTCGTTTTGCACTTTCTCGTAGCAGCTTTCTTTGTCACGAATATACTCAGACATTATATTAATGTTTTACTCTTTATACTTCTATTTTGATTTTTACCAGAGTTTTTCGAAAGTAGATTTCCGAATTGCATAATGATGGGATTAGAAATTAGGAACGTCTGAATCTAGAATGGTTATCATTATGGAATTCGCTATTTCAGCCATTCGCTATTTTGACCTGCATCTTATTAAAATGAAATTAAAATAGGGAATGATAAAAATGGCGGTTGGTTGAAAAAGCGATGTCCTTAATTATAAATTGATTGTGTAATAATTGACGAAAAATCAATGATTATATTATCATGGCCATATGCGGGGCAATTGCTTATTCCATGTACCACTCGTGGCCATCGTATTTTTAATAAATTTATAGCTTTATTTAAAACTTTCAGTACATAAATATTTGCATTTGATGCCTTTTAAGATTCCTACGTGCAAAGCTGCATGCTGGTGTAGTAAATATTTCTATGACAGACGACAATCCAAAATTGATGAGTTATCGAAAATAAAAATAAAAAACATTGAATACTAATTTTTAAAAAAAAACACGAAATTCTGAACAAATTCGTATGTATTCACCAAAATGTATAAATAAAATAAAAATGTTGAAAAAAAAATTAGATCGTCGGTTGATTTTTACAATAATTGTTTATTGTAAAAATCGATAGAAGTACCTTAATGAACAAAAAACTTCGTAAGAAACAGATGAAAGGAAACGTTGAATTAACTTTCAAACGAACTTGAGTTGCATGGCAATGAGTCACAACTCACCAATGAAAAATATTTATTAAATTGACGAGGCTTTGGAGAATAGTGGTATGAATCATAGAACAGACGCTAGCTAACTGAGAAACGTGAATTGCGCAGCTTCCATAAAATTTCATGAAAAATAATTGGCAACAAAAATAAATTACACCGCAAAATTTTTATTTCTTTCAATTATTCGCTTATTGAACGATAATATCATGAATAATCGAAGCGCCCGATTTTTAATTTTTATCATCATTTTAGATTGCAATTTTGAATTTTCCCAGATTATTCAAAAACCGAAATGCACAGCTTTTATAAAATTGTACATATAAAAATATTTGAAAAATTCAACCTTTACATAAAATTTTAATTTACATCAATAACTTTTATATGTGAATATGATCTAGTGAATAATAAATCAGTTAAAATGGTCGTGAAAAATTTAAAAAATTCGAGATCTTTTTGAGTTAAAAACAACATTATTGTAAAAAAATTATCAAAGTTGGAGAATGAATTTGACGTGAAAAGCGTCACATACATTACGACAATTTTTGTGAACAACTATTTTCGATGTTTCGGACCATTTTAGGTGTCTGACATAAAAATCTTTAACTTCTTTGCTTTGCTTTTTAACATTGGAATATTAACGGTGAAAAATCAAGTTGTTTTGAAAAATAAACACAGAGAGCCCGTTATCTTAAGATTTTTGAAAATCACAATTTAAATTCAAGAATTAGTGTAAATTCTTTTCTAATTTTTGAAATGCCGTTTCCGAAATCAGTTTTTTGAGCCATACAAAAATTAAAGTGCTGATGAAAAAAGTCAGGAAAAAATGCGGAACTATTTTGAGTCCCTCGTTTTTTTTAATGAAATAATATTATTGTAATAAATTAAGTAAGTAAATTTGACGTGGAATGGACCACATACATCCCAATACTTTCTCCAAACCACTTTTTTCGAGGGTTTTCACAATTTTCTGACATTTAGTTTTTGATATGTAATGTTTCAACCTTTTTTTTTCATAAAAACAAAGTTTTAATCGGTATTCTTAAATCTCGGAAAAATACATCTTATGTATAAGAAAATATTTCTAGAATTTTTAATCCACAGATTTCCTTGTAAACACGTAAATTCACTGCAAAAATCCGTCGCACTTGGAGTAGCATCGATTTTTCTCAAAAGCGAGTCTGGTTTCAATGCGGGAACGCCCGTCGATATTATTTCCACAGTTTTCTATGTCGACTTTTTTCATTCAACTTGTTCGCTTTGCTTTTTCAGCATTGAAAAATTCCTGGCGCGTCGCGAGAGGAAAAGAGGGAAAGAGGTGCACTGTTGCGCAACGTTGACGATTTTCTCACTCTTTGGGTCTCACTCTAAGCCGGAGTAGCACCGTTTCGTGATTGCTCGTCTCACCCTCGCTCTGTCATGCATTACGCTCGCTTCAACACCGAAGACTCGGAGGAAAGGAGAGAACCCGAGAATTATCAGCACGCTTCCTCTATTTACGTCTGCACTTTGTTGCAACGTGATGAATTAATGATAAACTCGTAAGAGTCTGTCTCGTGCATGAACGACATACGCACAGTGAGCGTAATTTTCATTCTAAATTCCCGTTGCTCGTGGTTAAGGACGTTGACGTTCAACACACTTAGTTTTATCAGTACTCAATGTTTTTCCTTCCTCAAAGAGAAACTTTTGCTTTAAACAATTTTTTTTACCCCTTATCGTACACGGAATAAGTAAATTTCGAAATCAGTCTTTTTGGTTTTTGTTTTCAATTATCTGAAAAATTATTGACTTTGTGGTTTTCAATTTCCAGATAAATTATTAACGTTATGGATTTTTTATTTTTTTAATCATCTACGTTATCGTTTTTAGTTCTTTGGGAAATGGTTCACGTTATGGTTATAAATGATTTAGATTAAATGTTTCTTATAAACATTATGGTTTTTACTTTTTCGAAAATGTATTCCTTTATTGTATCAATTTTTATAGAAATTCGAGATATCACAACCAAATTTTCCCGAGCTATAAAATAAAGAATTTTAGACGGACGGCCTAAAATTCTTTATTCACACACATCCCAAAATCCGGAAAAAATTTTTAAATAATTTTTCTCAATGTTTCTGACAATTTTGAGAATTCTGTGACCGAAATCTCGAAAGAAAAAGTTCATGACAGTAAATTTTCCTTGATGAGGAAGCAGAAAATCAAAAGTGAATCTCATCGAAAGTTAACGTTGATTCATTCACATTTCTGCAAATTCATAAATATTAATGTTTCTGTGACTTCAGGGCACTCGAAGTTACATAAATAGTCTTGCATTACTGTTATTTAACTTAACGGGAACGATTACAAAATTGTAGCTGTGATTTTATGAGTGCAAAGCGCTCCAACATCCTTAAGACACGAAGAGCGGCTTGTCGCGGGTGCGCAACATCCGAATATGCCTTTTCACGCGACTGCAACGCGCGAAGCTCTGGAGCTTTTTACATAAATGACGCCAGAGCGTTTCTAATTATAGTCGAATGCTACTCAGTCGTGAGAGAAAGATAAAGCGAAGAAAGACACGCATGAGCGTGTGTGTGTGTGTGTCTCTCAGTCAGCTCTCTCAATACTTATCGTTTTATTTGTCCCATGGTTATTCCCGCATAACTGAGAGACTCGCGAGTGAGTCACTCGCGACGCTCCCAACTACAGTAGAACCCCGGTTAAGCGGGATGCTCGGGACCAAAGAATTCCCGGATAATAAAAATCCCGGTTAATCCAAACTAAACAGCAAAAGTGGATAAGAGGGGTTCTACGTCAATTGTCCACATGTATGTTTAATTGTCATATGTGAGGGATTCTTCATAAATTCACCATCTTTTTTTTTTCCAAACATCTTTGATTAGTCCCATAATTTAACACGTTTTTTAGTACCACTTGAAAGTACTCTCTCCTAATTTTTCCAGATTTTTAAATTTAATATTACGGAAAATGGGGTATTTCTTAAAAGTCAACGTAATTTGAAAAATTAAAGTCATAGAAAAAAATTGTTTTAACGCAAAAGTTGCAGTTTCATGTGAACTTTTCAATTAAATTTTTCAGAGAATTTTGCGATCCTATTGGGTATATAAAGTAATTTTTGTGTTACTATTTCGCTAAATAATATAAAGATTTTTTTTATCCAAAAAGGTTACTTTTCTGCTGAAAAAACTACAGAATCTTCGCGCCTTTGTTTTGGTAACATAAAAAATTTGCCAAAGTGGGAATGATCAAAGTTCTAAAGTAAAAACATAAATTGTTCAAGGTAAAAAAATTGTTGTCGAAATAAAAAATGTTAACGACACTTTTATTTAAAACTTGTAGTTCATGCGAATGAATAAATAAAATAGTTGGTCCATCATAAACTTTTTTCTAAAGTTATCTGGACATAATTTTTCTTTACTTTGAACAAATTTTTTTTAGCTAAAAAAATTCGCCTTTTTAGTCAAAAAATAATCTTTATACGTTTTAGCGAAAAAGCAATGATATCGGGTCGCCAAAATTATCTGAACAAATTTCATTGAAAAGTTCACATGAAACTACACCTTTCATGTTGGAACAATTTTTCAAAATATATTGTATTAAAAGAAATATCTCTTTTTCCGTCATATCAGATTAAAAAACCTGAATAAATTAGAAGAGACAGGCTGAAAGACTTCGGTTGATTGATAAGCCGTTTTCGACGTACATCTTTTTTAAACCACTTTTAGATCATTTTCAGTGTCCTGACGTGAATCAAATTTTTTAGAAAATTACCTTTGATAAAACATTACCTATTAGAAATAGATTTATAAAAAAAAACCAAAAATAATGAGGAAGTAATTTGC
Source organism: Tromatobia lineatoria (assembly GCA_949699805.1). Lineage (NCBI taxonomy): Eukaryota > Metazoa > Arthropoda > Insecta > Hymenoptera > Ichneumonidae > Tromatobia > Tromatobia lineatoria. The sequence goes on from OX453038.1 coordinate 7,131,163, forward strand.
AAAGTTGAACTTTGCAGCTTTTTTGTCGAGTAAACAAGCTCCTTTTTTTTAAGTTTTCTCCTTAGTGATTTAAAAGAAAGCCTCTGTAGGTGGTCAGTTAAACCAACTCTTGTTAATTGGGGTTCTACTGTAACTGCCCTTCCGAGATCCCTCCATTCCATCCATTTCGCGCTGCGATGAATTTCATTTTCGTACAAGATAGTCTCATGGCATGGCAACCAACTGGGCCGGGCAACCCAGCAGCTCCGTGTATGTCGAGTTATTTTCACACATCACGAATTCCTTCTATTCTCGCGTGACGAAGAGAGAGAGAGAGAAAGAGGAATACTTACATAGATAAATGGCAAAATTTCAGCTATTCTATCCATGGAATGAAATAAAGTCACATTGAAACAAAACATTATTATTCCATGAATAATGGGAAAAATGTTAATAATTTTGCTTCCTCATAAAAGGTACTTTTCTTTCAAGAGGAAAGAGAATTTTGAGATTTTAATGTCAGGACACTAAGAATGGTCCAAAATATACAGAAAATAAATATCTAGAAAAATTTTCCGCATGTACGTTTAATTGTCGTATGTGAGGGATTTTTGGTCAATTCAGCCAATTTTTTTTATAACCCCTTTGATAAGTCCCTTGGTCACATTTCAGTACCACTTGAAAGTACTCTGCTAATTTTTTTAACTTTTTAAATCCATTATTACGGAAAATGGGGTATTTCTTCATTGTAATATATCTTGAAAAATTTAAGTCATAGAAAAAATATTTCATCTTCCGTAATATTATCGGATTTAAAAAACTGAATAAATTAGAAAAGAGTACTTTCGAGTGGTACTATAATCCAATTATAGGATTTATCAGAGAGGTACGAAAAAAATAACTGAATTGATGAAAAATGCCGAATGTATAAAACTCCGAAAACTCAAACGCTGATAACTCAAAAACCATTTTCGCAATCGAGCTCAAATTTGACATAGAAGTAGAACAAAAGCCTTTCTTTAATTGCTGCAATAGTTGACAAATTGTATGCAAAAATTTAGATTTCACAGCTTTTTAAATGTTTTTAACGTAGTTACTCTAACTTCCGCAAAAATCAGTCTATTATGTTGAATAATCATTTATAATGTGCTCTTGATGTTGTTAGATATTAAATTTAACTCTGATCGGTAAAGTGGTTGAGATGTTATGGAGTTTTCAATTTTTCAAGAAATTGACATTATGGCATTAACTTCAATAAAATTTTATCTGCCAAAAAATACTACATCTCATATACAGCTGAGAATGTTTCTGCAATTTTGTACCTACTGATTTCCCTCTGAATCAGTGACCCATGAATAAACGCATCGATTTACTGCGAGTTACCTACAATACCTAGCATCATCTTGCTGCAGGCCAATATATTATTCGTTTTAAAGGTCAGCAATGTATTTTTTTTTTCTTATATACCAGCGACTGAAATCGCGAGATATTCTTGAATGAATAACGGCAGTTTTCATCTGGCGTTTGCCTTAATAAATCGGGTGAACACAAAAGTTATTGTACGTTACGTCAAGATGCAAAGTAGAACCGATATTTCGAGTTGGATATCTTCACCAAATTCGACATCTATTAGAACAGGATATTAATTCAAACTTGTAGAAGATATGAGCAGATTTGGTCGCAGTTAACTTTAATTAGACCGAAAACAACATTTTTTGAAAATTCAAAATTTGATCAAATCGAAACCGCTTTATGGATCTTGCTCAAATTCAATACCGACCGTCATTCTCTATAGCTCTATTCATCAAGAATCGTGTAGATCATTAGCTAAAAAATTGCGGAAGCTAGAGAACAAACAGACATATATCGAAAAATTAAAAGTCTTATAAAATCTGAATAAATGTTTCTATTTTTCCGAAAAAGTATACATATGAAGGGGTCCTTTGGCAGTGTATAAAATTTTAGCTTGATTGTTAGATTCATTTTCGAGATACAGCAGTTTGAATTTTCCAAGCGTGCTACACACACACATCCGAACATTTTTTTAAACCTCTTTTCCCGACATTTTAGACCATTTTAAGTGTCCTCACATGAAAAACTTGAAACAAAAAAAGAAATCTTATTAAAAGTCAAATTCGCAAAAAGTATGAATACTTGGTAAAAAATATAAAAATAAACCTTAATAATAAGCCATGTCAATAAAAATATTTACTGAAAAAAATACATCTAAACCTAGATAATGAACCATAGATATGAATGATAAAAATTCTATGCATTAAGAGCCAGAAAAATAGGAAAACCTGAGTACGCTTCGCATTTCTTTCGCGTAATTATTGCGAAAGCCATATATTTTTTTCACTTATTTTCATTTCTTTTTCAGGAGCTCGTTGAGTTTCTTTCGCTCGTCAGCAACTAGACAATCTTCGCTAGCTCTTGTCCTTGATGAGTGCGTCTAGCGAGACTAAACTCTTAGGCTCTGGATAGATTTGCCGCTGAGACAGTCACAGCTCCGCTGACGGCATATTCTCGGCTCCTGGAAGCCGTAAAACCGATCGTAAACGAACTGGCCGAACACCCGTGAGAGTCTTTCTTTTCTGGATCTCTATCTGGCTCTCGCTCTCCGCGGGAGCAACCGCGAAGCCTCGCTATGCTCTCTATGCTCTCTGGCGAGCACTCTCTACGGAAATAGAGCGACACTGACCTCGGGCAACGCCACCAGGCGATCTTCGAGACGCTGTTCTCGTGCCCACGACTTATCTACACGCCCTCGACCTTTCTTCTTTATCGTTTATACACTACTCAAAGCCAGTGCAGCTTTTCCAGCCGCAGCTGTATTATCTCATTGCATAAGTTGCTCTTATCGGTTGAACAACCAATGACAATGACCCCATAAACGATTTCCTCTTTTGCTGGTTCTTAGTAACTGTTCGAGGCTTTGAACGCTCACGTATCGGTTACGAAGGCGTGCCGATTACAATTTTCTCATTGTTGGTTGTTGAAAAATGCCCTCTCGGCAGAAAATTCACTTGTCCATTTTCTATACTTGCCGGTGAATTTACTCGACGTACATTATTTTCTAATTTATATACAGGATTTTGAAATGTCATACTTTGGGAAATTACTTTTACTAACATTTTTCAGAGGCAGTGGTGCATTTTCTTTCAAGCGAAGGTCGGGAAATTCCAAGAACTGGAATTCCATAATTACTATGCAAATGGGCATTACATTCTATCTTGGTTATAAAATATCCTGAACTGTGTATTAAGGGAGTCATTGTGCGACCCATACTAGTGAAATGGCCAAATGGTCGAGAATATTTGTACATCGTGAGCTTAAAGCCAAAGCTGCATTTAATTAACCACTGTGACAATAAATACGTATTTCTGAACATGTTGCATTACTGCAGGATACCAATTTTATCGGTAATAGCAACTTAAAGTTGCGGATTTGACTCAATATTGTCTGATAAATTTGAATTTCGTGGCGATAATTTCTCTTAATGGACAATTACTCTCAAATTTTTTTGATATTGATGCCGATTTTTTCGGCATTATATCTAATCGCAAATATCTACGGAATCTCTTCCACATTTAATATGGCGCTAAGTTCAGACAAAACATTTGATTATTACAGAACGAATTTGATTCAAGCAAATCAATATCGTATTGTATTTTGTTTGTGGTACATAATATGTATTTGAACATATAGATCCATGCAATTTTGTTGAAGCAAACTAAATTTTGTTGATTCCACTGAATTTTTTTCCGGTGGATATCATTGTATATTATTTATCAACGGCTAAAATGTAGTGTTTTACAGTTATTTGTTTGGAAGAAGGAAGCAAAGTAGGAGCTTGAAGCTTTGTCAGTCACAGCCGCTTTACCATATTGCATAAGTCGCTCTTATCGGCTAGACAACCAATGACAATGACCCCATAAACGATTTCCTCTTTTGCTGGCTCTTAGTGACTCTTTAGTGCTCTGAACACTCACGTAGTCATTACGAAGGTGTGTATATCACATTTTCCTTGTTCCTGGTCGCGGAAAAAGGACTTTTATGTGAAGAACGCAGATTTCTAACTACAATATAGTTTGGTTTTCAAATTTTGACGATTTTCGATTTATGTCTAAGAGAAGCTTCCATATTATATATGGGTCGTCGCATGATGACCGAAAGAACAGTCATATTAATAAATAAGCTGCGGAAAAGGGCTAAAAATAAATTTATAGAAAAATGTTTGCAAACCAGTAAAATGCATAGTTCTACTAAAAGTCCACAACTATCGAACGTAATGGAGTAGCTGCTCCAAATTACTATCGTTTTCTTCGTAATTCATCGGGCTTCGAAATATCTTAGAGTGTACCCGGTTTTACTTATGTTTTAATTTGTTCCAGATTTTTAAAGTTTATATCGTGAATATTAGAAACTTTTGTGTTTCTCGAAAATTGTTATGCGTCACATTTTTCGTCGATTCTAACGAAATTCACCAAAATATTCAGGTAGTAACTGCTCAAGCCCCATGCAAAGTCTTAGTAGAATACGTCTACACATGCTCGATTTACATAAATCAAATTAAAAAAAATCTATGAGTTTTAAACTGCTTTGTCAATTTTCCCCAAATGTAATGCATTTAAGAAGAAGAACAATACAACTTAAAATTTCAGTAAAATGTCAAATTCACCATGAATTTTAATTAAATTTGAAGCTAATTTAACGTACACTGATATGAATATTTCGAAAAAAAATCCACAGAACAAAAAAAAATTTAATTTATCCTCATTCATTTTAATGAATAGTTTTCTGCAATTTTTACAACCCTCTAATTGCCCTTCGGATTTTTATTGAGGAAGGAAAACTAAAAATACTAAAACCGGAGGAAAAAAATAATAATGTAAAGGACAGTTTAACATATACTGATATAAAAATATTTTTTGAAAATCCAAGAACAATAAACAAAAAATGTGATTTATTACTTTTAATAAATTCCCGTTTTACTGCATTTTTTACAGAGTTCTAATTGCACTTTTGATTTTTATTGAGGAAGTAAAACTGAAAATAACAAAAAAGTAGAAAAAGACGTCGTAATATGTTACAACAGCAAGAGATAAAATACGGTTTGGTGACCGCTGTGACCTCGACACTAATTCAAAATCATAGCCAACGGGCTTTTCGCTCGATGGTTCTGCGAGGTTGCGCTGGGACACCGGAAAGATATTAAAACTGCAGTGAAAGAAGGTTCGCCGCATTCGCCAGGATTATCCGGATATCCTGAATGCAGACGAGCTCTCCCACCGCTCTTCAGCAGTCTCTCGCTTTTCCGTCCTTCTCTCTCTCGACGAGGTTCATGGCCCTGTGAAAATAATGAAAAGACCGACAGTGAGCCAGCCAGCACAGCCACCGCCTACAGCCGCAGACGAAGCTAGACGGATCGATGAGTTCGTCGGACGAGTAATCCGCTCGGTTTCTCTCTCTTCCTCTCTCTCTCTCTCCGCCCTTCGGCAAAACTTTCGATCTGTCCTGGAGCGATGCCCGCCGAGAAGTTGGACGTCTCGCGACCTTTTACTCTCCACGAGCTATTTTCGCCGAGAATTTCTCCGACTTAATGAGGTCGGACCACTTCGAACTAGTCCGAACAGTTCCAAATTTTGTGAGGAAAAAATATGTTTTGTCTCGATGTAGTTTTATGTTACATGTTTAATTATGCTGAATATTTATTCTTCTCGAGCAATTTTTACCGGAATTTGTCCGCCTCAAGAAGTTCGAACCACTTCAAACTGGTTTGAACTGTTCCAAATTCTATGAGAAAAAATATGTTCTGTCTCGATGTAACTATGTGTTAAATATTTTATTATCCGGAATATATATTCTCCTGGAGAACTTTTTATCGAGAATTTCTTCGGCTTAAGGAGTCGGACCACTTCGAACTACTCCGAACAGTTCCAAATTTTGTGAGGAAAAAATATGTTTTGTCTCGATGTAGTTTTATGTTACATGTTTAATTATGCTGAATATTTATTCTTCTCGAGCAATTTTTACCGGGAATTTGTCCGCCTCAAGAAGTTCGGACCACTTCAAACTGGTTTGAACTGTTCCAAATTCTATGAGAAAAAATATGTTCTGTCTCGATGTAACTATGTGTTACATATTTTATTATCCGGAATATTTATTCTCCTGGAGAACTTTTTATCGAGATTTTCTTCGGCTTAAGGAGTCGGACCACTTCGAACTATTCCGAACAGTTCCAAATTTTGTGAGAAAACAATATTGTATGTCTCTATGTAGCTTTATGTTACATGTTTAATTATGCTGAATATTTATTTTGCTCGAGGAACATTTACCGGGAATTTGTCCGTCTTAAAAAGGTCGGAGCACTTCAAACTGGTTTGAACTGTTCCAAATTCTATGAGAAAAAATATGTTCTGTCTCGATGTAATTATGTGTTACATATTTTAATATGCTGAATATTTATTCTCCTCGAGCAATTTTTTAATTAATAATTTAATAAAAACTACGGCAAATTAAGGCATTAAATCTTGCAGGAACTGGTACTAAAATATGACAGTCATTCGACTAGTACGAGGGACATTTAGCCACCTTAATGTCTTCGGGGAAGACTACTGAACGTTCGCACGCGGTTCTACGATGGGATATTCTTCCGAGTGAGCTCCGGCCTCGATTTTAAGAGCCGCGGCTGCGTTCCCCGAGCGGAACGGTCTTCCTTGCCGCTTCAGCAGCCTCTCGCTCCGCGAGAGACAACGGAACCGGTGATGCATCCCACTTACTCGTCTTGTCCCGATGGTTAACCAGTGCACGAGCCACGAACGTGCCTCGCATTTTTCCTTAGTTTCCTGTGTATCGCTCGATTTCGTGAAGGAATTCGAATTCCCTTCGCTTCTGACCTATCCACCGGCTCTAAGCCCGCTTACGCGAGAGTATTCTCCGGAAAGTTCACGCTAGGGATCGGCATAATCGATAAAAACCTTCGATTTCAAAATAATCGATTTATTCGAATAATCGATATTGAAATAATCGATGTTTCGATAATTGATATCGACATAATCGATGTTTGAATAATTGATATCGAAATAATCGACGTTTAAATAATTGTTATCGAAATAATCGATATCGAAATAATTGATATCGAAATAATCGATCTTTGAATAATTGGTATTGAAATAATCGATCTTTGAATAATAGATATCGAAATAATCGATCTTTGAATAATTGGTATTGAAATAATCGATCTTTGAATAATAGATATCGAAATAATCGATCTTTGAATAATCGATATCGAAATAATCAGTGTTTGAATAATCGATATCGAAATAATCAGTGTTTGAATAATCGATATCGAAATAATCGATTAGTCGTAAAAACTATTGACTAGATAATTAATTTATCGTGAAAATCAATGGCCAAATAATCGATTTATGACAGAAAATGATATCGGTATAATTGATTACTGTAAAAATTGATATCGAAGCAATCGTAAAAACCTATAATTATATGATCGATTGTTGCAGAAATCGATGGTTAAATGAACGATTATAGGAAAGATTGCTGATTAAATACTCAATTATCTTAAAAATCGATCGTTACAACATTGATTATTGTTAAAAGTGATCGTTAAATAATCGATAATTAGATAAATCGATGCTATAGTATCAATTATCGATCGAATCGAAAATTTTAGAAGAAAGATTCTACTAACCCTAAAACCCAATGCTTGTTTTCTATCGGTAAAAAAATTCTATATTAACTGGTCATGTTCGAAAAATTTAAAAATACCTGATTTAAGTATAACAAATTGTAGAAATTTGTTTTTTCTTATTACAACAGTTTATCTACTTTCTGTGTCGTGAAAATCACGCTGCTTACGTAAAGTAAGTCTCGCAAAAATCTGCTCAGTCTGCCTACAACCGATTCTCAAAAAATTACTATTATGACCGAAAATCGGTATCTTTAAAACTACGCTTTCCACTTAAAGTTACTCCCGTAAGAACCTACACAGTTCACATAAAATCGCTCCCGCAAAGATTAGGGTATTTGCCAAAAATCGGTATTGTAGAAATTGCGTGGTTAACCTAAAATCGGTATCATAAAAATGAGGTAATTTACCTGCAATCACACATTCAAACTACACATTTTACCTAAAATCGGTTCCATAAAAATTACAGTATTTCCCAAAAATCGGTATAGTGTAAAAATTTGGTGGTTAACCTAAAAATGACGTAATTCACCTAAAATCGGTATCGTGAAAATTACACTGTTGACCTGAAAATCGGAGGCTTGGTTGAGAAAAATCGGCTATTGATTATACAGGGCAAAAATCGGTTTTCGATTAATCGAAGTAGCCCATCCCTACGAGTTATCTGCAATGAAAAAGCGAGAGCCGATCCCTCTCGCCATCTCTCTCTCTGTACCTCGGTAATTCTTCAATTATATCGTGAGTCAGCCGACGCAACCTCTCGCCATTAAAAGATAGATCGTTATCACGAGGCGAAGGCTCTCGAGCTTCGATACAATACACGCCGGAAAGAGAGAAGAAATAAACGAGGAGAAGCAGAGGAAGAAGAGGAAGAAGAGGAAGGTGGAAGAATCGCTCCACGCCCACGCGGGCCAAGTGCGTTTCTTCGTTATTGTTGGATCGGATAATGCAGACAGCCAGAGAAGTTTGTTGCGAGGAGAGAGAAAGAGAGAGAGAGAGTTCGCTCGACCGTATCTCTATATTATTAATCGTCTTCGTTAAAACGGTACAACGTTGCCTCGAGAAATTGCTCAGAGTCGATTGCCGATTTCAACTCTACTTCCAAGAGTTTACTGCTTTACTGCTTAAGCAAAAAAAAAGAGATTTACGTAACCCTGAGCGAAAAAATGATCGCTTGATGCTGAATGGAAACGCTTTGACCGGCAACAATTTCTAAGCAGAGGATAAATGGCAGACAGAAATCGGTATTGAGACTAGGAAACAGAATGGAAATCGGTTGTTTAATTTTTAACCTTGCATTTGAAAATCAAATGAAAAATATGATTCTGGTGCTTTTTGAAGCTTCAATAGATTCGGTGACAAAAAAGAAACCGCTAAAAAAAAATCGAGGCTGGAATTGAAATTTAAGAAAATTGTTGTTTGGATTTAAACTTGCAAATTTGTACAATTGCAAAGGGAAAAAATTATGGTAAATTTTTTGGATCATAAAATTAGTAAGACATAAAAACATCAGTGACAACAATTTTTGTGGTGGCTATAGTATTTAAATCAGATCATGATGACATGACGGGATTTTAATGATTCTAGTATGGAAAATGGCTACATCATTTCAACGATTTGTAATCGGATTACAAAGATCGTTCTTGACATTAGTTATTCCTATGCATAATTCGAGGAAATCAATTCGGCTAAAATATAGCGAAGTTTTGGCAAAAACAAGAATAAACAAAAAATTGATTGAAAGTAAAAATGGTCAGAAACTCCGAACCCCATTACAAAAAGTAAGGATGCAAAGTAGAACTTTGTAGATTGCTTCCGTATTATTTTTTGATTTTTACAAAGCGAAAAATAATGAGAAAGCAATATTCAAGATTCCACGTTGCATCCTTGTTCTAAATAGTAAATTTAGGCTTGAAATCTCAATTTTTACGATCGTTAATGCGATAAAGTAAGATTTTTGATAATTCAAAATTCTATAAAATCGGAATTCTTGCCCGTTCGTCAATAAATTATATATCTATCATGGCTGCATATTATTTTGTTCACATATTGAATTTGGGATTGATATCTCAATCCTTTCCGCAGTTAATGCGATACCGTTAATTTTTTTATTTTTTTAAATTCCATTAAATACAAACTTTTATATTGAATGCCACTAAATTATATATTTATAGAGACTCAATATTATTCTATTCATGTACTAAATTGCGAGCTCCATATGTCACATAAGATTCTCAAGAAGTTAATGACAATGTAAATTTGTCAAAATTCAAAATTCCATTAAATCTGAACCACTCGACAGATTCGCGCCAAACTCAATACCAAACAACATTAAGTGCAAATGCTCTTATGAATGCTCTAGAAAAGTATTTAGCATTGAAGACTAATTTTTACGATAAAATGTTGTTGATTTTTAAGCATAAAAATCTTGTGTTTGCTCATATTTCAAAAAAATAATATGTGGGACGCGTGGGCGTAGATGATTCATGACGAGTGTGAAGTTTGCCGCCCGAGCTTTGCTCGAGTTTTCTCGGACGACAAACTTCACACTCGTCATGGATCACTTACTTCACGCACTTGTCGCACAATTTACTAATTTGAAGTTTACCAGATTTTTCTCTGACTGTATCTTTTTACATACTCATACAAACAAATACTTGAGAATAAAGAGACCAAAAGGAAAAGAAAACAAATTACTCTAACATTGTGCCCATGTTCTAGAGTCTCCAACGCTTCTGGAAGTCGCACGTATATTCGCAGCTATTACATGACGTAACATCCGGATGAACTCTCGAGCGGCTGGAGGTGGAAAAGGTGGAAGTAAATCGGCGGAGCGTGCCGCGGTCTGACGGTCTGTCTCCTTACCCGGGTGTTGATAGACTCGGCTTCTTGCGTCTGCAAAACGTCTCCCACCACAAACGTCTTTTCCGCAAAGTTTCTGTCCTATCTCGTCTCTCAATCGAGGAGCCTTAACAATCTCTCTGTCTTGTTCCAGCCGAGCAATCGTTTCGTCTTGTGTTGTGTTGTTTCTCGGCTCGCAAACACTAAAAAAGAGCCTGTGAAAAGGATTGCCACATTGCGCATTCCGTGCGAATGAATCACCATCGAGGAAACGCGCGAGCAACGCTTGGAACATTAACCGTTTGCTCCGAACGGTTACGAGACTTTCTCGTCCTTCGACGGACTCACACTGACTCGCTCTCTGACGTTTAGCGCCTTTTCCACGTGCTCCTCAACGTTCCGTGTGTCAGCACCCGTGAATTATCGTGGATTACCAAGCCTCACGTTCGACACTAAAGCAGTCCGAATTTTTTTTTCAGCTACGAACGAAATTACCAGATGTTGAAGAGTGAAAGAAATTATGTTTTTGGTGCTAGTTGATCCGTTTCGTCGGGCGATCGTTCATATGAACGCATATTCGGCTAAAATTAGACGCAATAGAATCTTCAGACTATTTTTCTGCTTTTAACACGAGGATATTTATCTTTTGCTCCTTGGAGTTTTGTTTTTCGGGAGAAAAAAAATGGTTCCCAGATTTTTGAGTGGGATTAGGCAAAATTGGCGGAGAGCGTGAAAAGAGGTTCGGAAAAAAATTTAGGATGTAATAAGATAGAATACATTTTCCTTGCTCATAGAGAAAGCTTTGGTTTGTGCAAAAAAATTATTTCCAGTAATTAATGTGATGACACTCAAAATGGTCTGAAACGTCGAGAAAAGTGGTTTGGCAAAAATGTCCGAATGTATGTGTGTGTGTGTGTGTGTTGCATGCTTGAAAAATTTAATCTGGTGTATCTCGGAAATGGCTTGAACGATCAAACTGCAATTTTGTACATTGGTAAAGAACCAGCGCTCCTTCGTATGTATAAATTTTCGAAAGAATAGAAACATTTTTTCCGTAAAGACATCTTAAAAAATGTCTTTACGTTCTCTAACTTCTGCAATTTGTTAGCTAATGAGCTAAATCGTTTTGTAAAACATAAAGCATTTAAAACGACGTTCGATATCGAATTCGGGCGAAATCCATAAAGCGGTTTACATTTTACAGAATTTTGAATTTTCGAAAAAATAGTGTCTTCGTTCTAATTCAAGTTAAATTTCGCAATTTTTCAACTAATGAGCTCGATATTTTTTTGACAAATGAAGCAATGATAAATAAATTTGATTTTTGTGTTGAATGACTCAAAATAGGCTAAAAGAGCGTAAAAAGTGGTTCCGAAAAAAATGTAGGATAAAATGAAATACAATACATTTTTCACTTCAAAATGAGAGAAAAAAAGTACCGCTGCTTATGATAAGAAAATAACTCCAGTAATAAAATTTAAGGAGTGCCACATTAGGTAAATACAAAGTTATCTTTATTACATTGAGGCACCCCTTAATTTTGCTGTCTGTAGAAACATTTTTAACAGCAGCAACAATTAATTATTTTCTGTAACAAAATATTCTGCAAAAGTACACAAGTGAGTAAAACACTCCATTAGATGAAATTTTTTTTATCCAAATGACCAAAAAAATTGTGCAAAATCAAAAAATCTTCAATACAACTTCATTAACCATAACAAAAAATTCAAACGCTTTCTTCAATGAAAATGTCGAGAAAAATATAAAATTGAATAAGCAATAAAATAGGTGAAATAAAAAAGTCATACAATTTTATTAATCAATCATCAAGCATCGATGAATAGTACCGATTTCATGTATGGAATTAAGTTATCTATGTTTTGCCAAAGTTAAGGCAAAAACGTGAATTGTCCGAAAATTTCAAAACTTCATAAAAACCGAACGACTTCTCCAATTTCGGTCAAATACAATACCAAATAGCATGAGAGCAGAGTATCTGCACTTGTAGGGAATTATTTAGGGAAATATCATCGCGCACGTCCATTTTTGGAAAATTTTAAAAAGCCACACATATCCATACGGACACTTTTTCTAAACGACTTTTATTCGATGTTTCGGAGTATTCTGAGTGTTCTGACATAAAAATCTCGAATTAAAAAAAAACAAATGAAAACAAAGCTTCCTCTATGAGGAAGCAAAAGAATTAAAAGATTAAAACGTCTCCTCATTTGTATATTTTCTACAAAAATGTACAAAAAAAAAAAAATTCCCACAAAACATAGGAAAAGATTTTGAAAATCTTAAATACTGCGCCAATCGAAAGTCCTTTGGTCTCCTAAACCGGAAGTCGAGAATTAAGCCCGGTAGCCTTGCCAATGGCCCCGCAAATTATCATTTTTAAAGCCCCTAATTTTCTTTTTCAACCTTGCGCTGGAATAACCTTTAATTTCCAGTTTTTATTTGTGCAGCCAGTCTCGACGTATAGTTTCTCAAGCTGTAGCGTTGAGTGTCTGCGAGGAATCAGGAAGTCCGGTGGACTCGCCCACCGCTTCGTCCTACGCGTCTATCTCCGCAAAATACACACACAATAGTTTCCCCGTTGTAGTACAATACAATGTGCATGTGCCTCTGCAGTATGTATCCAAAGTACACCAAAGTTCTGGCTTTTGCAGGCTCATGAATATGTTAATCGTCGAGGGAAAACGAGACGAGTGAGTGGTTGGTGACCGAGGACAAAACGTGCACGCATCGGAGAGTAAGAAGAACCCCCCATCGCGTCTGCGAGGGGACATCGCACATGGCAAATGATTCGACATCCAGCTTACACGCTCCACATATAATCCAAAAATATTACTGCAGAAAAACCAGGAAAAACAAGACTGATATTTTTGTTATCCATCTGAAGGGACATGTATTTCCCGCATTCCCCTCGTGATTTAATGGTGAACCGCGAGGCCGAAATGAAAAAGGGGGAGGAAGAGAAAAATGGCTGTAAAGTATTTTTTTTTTTAAATGACTAAAGCAGTGAAAACAGCCAGCAATTGTTCTTCACAATTCAATTCATAAATTCTATTAATTTAGAAATTATATGGAACAAGATTATATTATGGAGCTCTGAGTAAAGTCACTAAAATTATCGACAGTCAACGTAAATGTCTAACGTTCAATTTGAAGAAAATCTGCAATGTTGAACTTTGCAAATTGCTTCCTCATTATTTTTTGCTTTTTATTACAAAACTACCTTTATGAGGAAGGATGTTTATTGATTTTGGCTTTCTCATTGAGGAAGCTTTGTAAAAATCGAAAAATAATGGGGAAGCAATGTACAAGGTTCTACTTTGCATCTTTATTTTAATTTTATTCTTACTCTCTGATCATTTACGAAATCCAGTAAGTTAAAAAAAACACCGTCACATTGCATTTTGATCAAGTACAAATTTTTATCGTACTCTTTTAACTTTTGCCGAAGTTATGAGCGAAAATGTACATTTATTAAAAAATAAAAAATGCCATAAAATCCGAACGACTCTACCGATCATCGCCAAATTTCGTCCGTAGCAGGGCTGTATGGTATTTTTCTACTGTAGAAGATTTCGGTTCATTTGTTAAGATTCAACGTGATTCAGAAAAAAAGAAAAATTCGAAAAATTCAAAATTCTATAAAATCGGAACCGCTCTACCGATTTCGCTGAAATTCAATACCAAACATCATCTAACGTGTCTTTATTTATAAAGAACTATTCAGACTTAAATTGGCGAACTTTTACGAGAAAAAAAGAAGAAAATCCAGGGAAAACGAGACTGATATCGCCTCATCAATCCGCAGAGAGACAAATCGACGTTTCTCACTCCCCTCGTACTTCGGCGGTTCACCACGAGGCACCAAATGAAAAAGAGGGGGCCGAACGACTGTGAATCGGCGAAACAGGCCAGCGGGGGAGTCCGACAGAGCGAGAGAGAGAGAGGGAGAGGGAGAGCTAAAGGGATAAAGAGAGAAAACGAGAGAGCAAAAGAAGAGGAAGCTCTCGCTGGGAACGGGGGTGGCGTGAGTCACGTAGCAGGACAGCAGCGGGGCCTCTCGGCGCGCGCGAGTTCGTGACGGAACTCACCGTCTCTCGCCGGCAGTTGATCGCGAAACGCCGCCACGCCCGTAACACCGTTTCTCACATCTCCTCACCGTGCGAGAGTCGTGTGTGCAAGCTTTCTTCGAGGAGCTCGCGCGAGGTGCTCCTCCTCATTATTTACTAGACATAAACCCGAGATATACGACATAAGACAATAGCTATCGATTCTAGTGTGCAACGAAGCGTGAGTCGTGCGCGCCAATTTCACCTCTCTCTCTTTGTGCGATAGGAAAACGTGTCATCCCGGATAATTCGGGCGCGAGCCTCTCTGACGGTACGATTAATAACCTTCTGTAAACATTGTTAAGCGGATCAAGAGATTATCTGGAAATGGCGGCGATATCAAACATGATTTTTTCATTTATATTTTCCCTCGATATTGATATCTGATTTATGAGCTATTGGAAGAATTTTTATTTATTTATTTTTTTTTCGATCATGAATTCAGAGTATTATGACTCATATTTGAAATCTGGATCCATAATTCGCGTTGATACTCTTGTGTAAACATTGTTGAGTGGATGAAAAGATTATCTGAAAATGTCGGTGATATTGAACGCGATTTTGTTTTTTTCGATTATTTTTCCTTGGGCTGAAAATATTGAAGATACACATCATCATCGTTTCCCGGATTTCTGAGATATTGGAAGGATTTTTATTGTTTGTTTTATTTCGATGATAAAACGATATTGAGTGTATTATGACTCATACTTGAAGTTTTGGATCTATAATTGGAGTGAAAAACTCTGTAAACATTAGAAGGCGAACAAGTTACCCGGAAATTACTGCAGAATTAAAAGGATTTTTTTTATTGGTGAATTAAGCGCATTATGACTTATGTTCAAAATTTGGGATCTATAATTCGAGCGCAAGACCAAAATTGCCCTGATTTCTGTGAAATTCGAAGGATTACTGTTCGAAGGATTTATAATCCCTCCAAAGTTCTCTGAAGATACGATAAATGATCTTCTATAAACATGACAAAACAACCCCGAGGAAATTACCCATATTTATATGGAATTTAAAAGATTTCTGTATTTTCTTTAATTGAAAAATAAATTGCATTCATGACTCATATTTAAAAAATGGGATTCATAATTCGTTTAAGATTCTCTGAGGATACGACGAAGAATTCTCTACAAAAATTGCCAAACAACCCTGAAGAAATTACCCAGATTTCTGTGAAATTTGAAGGATTCCTGTACTTTTTTTTTAATACAAAAATTAATTTCATTCGTGACTCACATTGAAAAATTGTGATCCATAATTCACTCAAGGTTCTCTGCGGTCCAATTAATGATCTTCTTTAGACATTCCAAAGCGTCCCCATAGAAATTACCCCAATTTTTGCGATATCGAAAAATGTCTGTTCTTTTTTTTCCAATTGACAAATTAATAGCCTTCATGACTCATATTTGAAAATTGTTATCTATAATCCAGTCAAAGTTCTCTGAGGATACAATCAACGATCTTCTGTAAAAATTGTAAAGCAACTTCGAAGAAATTATCCAGATTTCCGCCCTATCGAAAGAATACCTGTTTTTTTTTTAAATCGATAAATTGAGTGCATTTATGACTCATATTTAGAATTTGGTTTCAAGAGACCCGCCCTGGTGACTCGCTGGCTTATTCCCGGAATAACCCTATCGATTTTTCGGGTTTTACGCGCACGAGTTCGCCGGCCGGCGAAACTAGACGCCCGAGGCAGTTTCGTCTGGCTGTGACAGCTGGCACGCGCTACTAACGCGCCACCTGGTCAAACGAGACACCGGAACACCCACCGCCGCCTCTGTGAACCCCTTTCCAGCGAATTTATTACCCAACCCTGAAGATGCAATTTTAGGGATTTATTTGTAGTTTTGTTTTTCAATTTAGATATTTTTTATGATGGTACAGCAGAAATTTTCTCGTGGTATCATAGGGACAAAAGGGATAATGCAATAGAGAGTGGAGACGGTGTGATGTGCGGTCATTGTACGGTGATAAAGTTGCAGCAGCTATGAACGAGGGCGACGTAACTCAATATTTCCTTGTAACTCTACCCCGCGAACCGGCTCGACTACGACAAAGAGAGTGACTGACACTCCGGTGGACATGTCGGGACGCATAACGACATGTTTGCAGTAAACCCAGCCGATTTATCGTCAGGTTGACGTGTTTTCACAAAAAGGAAGTTGCCCGGGAAAAAATATTCAGATCAGGACTGATATGACCTGATGAGGCCGTAACAAAATTTTTGATGTGACTATATCTGGCCTGATATAAGCTGATATGCCCATTTATAAATTTTGATATATCCTGATATGGTCTGATATGAAAATTGGCCATCGAGTTACATTCCGGTTTTCTGGCGATTGCTATGTTGAGTCGAGGGATTATTGCCATGTTCTTTTCTCCGTGCATATCAGGCCTGATCAAGCCTTATAAACTTGGTATGCCCATATGAGGACTGATATGACCTGATAAGACCGTACCAAAATTTTTCATGTGACTATATCTGGCCTGATATAAGCTGATATGCCCATTTATAAATTTTGATATATCCTGATATGGTCTGATATGAAAATTGGCCATCGAGTTATATTCCGGTTTTCTGGCGATTGCTATGTTGAGTCGAGGGATTATTGCCATGTTCTTTTCTCCGTGCATATCAGGCCTGTTCAAGCCTCATAAACTTGGTATGCCCATATCAGGACTGATATGACCTGATAAGACCGTACCAAAATTTTTCATGTGACTATATCTGGCCTGATATAATCTGATATGCCCATTTATAAATTTTGATATATCCTGATATGGTCTGATATGAAAATTGGCCATCGAGTTATATTCCGGTTTTCTGGCGATTGCTATGTTGAGTCGAGGGATTATTGCCATGTTCTTTTCTCCGTGCATATCAGGCCTGATCAAGCCTTATAAACTTGGTATGCCCATATGAGGACTGATATGACCTGATAAGACCGTACCAAAATTTTTGATGTGACTATATCTGGCCTGATATAATCTGATATGCCCATTTATAAATTTTGATATATCCTGATATGGTCCGATATGAAAATTGGCCATCGAGTTACATTCCGGTTTTCTGGCGATTGCTATGTTGCATTCATCATATTTCACAATAAATATCACGAAAAAGTGAAAAACGTGTCCGGTCTTTTTCTTTTAAGAAAAAATCATGAAAGTTTGATTGATAATCAATTTACCATGCAATTGGACAGGTTAACCACGTTTTCATAAGCGCAGCGCATTATTATTATTATTGTTACATGATAATTATGGTCATCATTTTATCATAAAATTTTGTATTATGACAAAATAATATATGCACATTCCAGTTGACATGTCGACATGTTTGTATTAAAGCCAGGCGATTTTTTCGTCAGGTTAACGTGTTTTCACAATCAGGAATTTGTGACAAAAATTTTTTGCAATAATCATTGTATGAAATTGACGAAAAAATGTGAATTCAATGGCGTTAAATCTTTTAAAAAAAAAATTGACTTCGAAGATACAATTTGTTTATCCCGCAATATTTTGTAGATATTTCGTGTGTTGTATTCACTAAAAAGTTGGATGTTCCATTTTTCTTATAATAGATAAGAAAAAAATAATTAATAACTAATAACATGTGATACTTTCTTTTTTTACAAAGTTTGCATGTGAAGAGAAAGGAATAAGTGAAAGAATGAGCTTATTCCCTTTTTTTTCTATGAGAATCATGTGAAAATTCGATCGGTGATCAATTTATCTGGCTATTCAAAAATTGAACAATATTTTATGCATCTACGTTTTATTGTTATTACATAGTAATCTAGATCATTATGAATTTACCATAAAATATGTTTTAATGACAAAATAATGGACGCCCACTTAAGTTGACATGTCGAAACTCATAGTGACATGTTTATATCAAACCGAGACAATTTTTTCGTCGGGTTGACGTATTTTTCTAAACAAGAATTTGTGACAGGGTTTTTAGCAAAACTCCATCGATGAATTTGACAGAAAAATATGGATATATTTCAATTAGTTTCTCTGAATGATTTTGTATGATACGATTTTTTTAACGATGAGTGAGATCAAATACGTTTTTTAAAATTGCATCAATTTTTTGAACAAAATTTTTTCATCCACGAAAATTTATCCTACGGTTTTGAATCATTTGGCCTTTTGCGGAGTTCCATATGAAAATTGAGAACACGTTTCGGGTTCTTACCTTCGTAAGCATCGTGGCTTACCTAAAATTATTCAAATCGCTGTCATGAATTGCAATTTAAAAAAATGTATGACTAGCAATTTTTTTTAAATTATATGAAATTTGTATACGTTTTTATTTATCAATGAACAAAAATGCAAATTTCATTAACATTTATTATTTTCATAACAAAAATATATCTTACCATTAGACCATACAAATACATGGTAAAAATATTGGCTTAAAAAATATTTTCACTGTCCCTTTATTTTTTCGCACTATTTTTTATTAAACAAACGGATCTCCTAGAATTAAGAACACTTAAATCTGAATTTCTTCAACATAGTCAGAAAACCATCAGAAAAAATCAATCGCATATTTTTCATACATTTTTATCAATCAGACAACAAATTGAATTTCGGAGTCACTTTTTATCAACCAATAATAATTAAATAAAAACATATTTTCTTTAAAAAATCGCTGCCCTCGTTCCCTAGGCAATTATAACCAAAAAGTGCTCAATTCAGTGATTGTCTGAATGAGCAATTAACTGCAGACTATTATTTTAGCCTGAGCCTCTGCAAATACCTCGCGAAAATATTAGCTTTACATTTTTATGAGGCTATTCTTCATCGCCCTCCCTAAAATCGACAAAGTTCCATTACTATTGTGTTGCTAGGCGTCGGATAAATCTTATTTCAGTGAATTCCCGAGGGTGTGCTGAAGGAGTCAGGCGAAATGACACGTAACGACTATGAGATCAGCCTTTCTCCGCCCTGTTGTGAAATATATGTATGTTAGGGGTTGAAGGGCGCGGAGGCCTTCGAGTCTCCCTCGCCGACAGGGTTGTTAACAGGTCCATGACCGGCGCGCACCAATAGAGCTCGCTGACGCACGAACGCACTCACGCAACTTCGTCAGCTCGCTCGATTGATGCGTAGGGTGGAGTCAGCGGCAAATATATAGTTCACTCGCCGAGTCATACATTCTAATCCCGACAATTAATCCAATCGCTGAGCTGTATAGTCTCTCTGAGTAATTCCTCTCATTCCACGGATTGCAAACCGTTTTGAGGATGTACGTATCATACGTACAGTCCCACCAAAAGTGAGTTTCAGACACAATTTCGATCACTTACCGATGGGATAAAATTCGGAAAAAAATAATGCATATAAAACGTGCCGAAAAAATTGACTTCGCATAATAATAATCGCAATATGTTATTAACACATTGGTAAAAAAAAACAATTGTTCAACAAATAAACAGTCAACCTACCTTTTTTTTTATGAAAATTATATGTTAATTTTTTGGAATGCGTATGAATGTTTTCAGATTTTTTTCTTTATTTTGATTTCGATTTTTTTATTTTGTAAAATGCGCAGAATATCACAAATTTTGGATATGCGTCTTGTAAAAAAATCTTGAGTGTAGTAGATAGTTTTATGCCGAAAAACATTTCCAAAATTCGTTATTTCGCGAAGGAGTCCTTAAGGAGTCCACCTAAAAAAACGTCATAAAACAAGGCTGCAAACTAGAGCGTTGCAAATTGCTTACTCATTACTCATTGTATATTATATCATTACATAAAAATCTAACAATAATGAGGAAGCAATTTGCGAAGTTCTACTTTGCAGCTTTGTTTTAAAAAAAATTTAATGACGTTTTTTTTTACCCCGCCAACAAATTCTCGCCAGATTCGAACTGATGTTTACCGACTCTTTACTTGCGTACTAAATTTAAGCCTGATATCTTGAAAATTGTGAAAGTTGCTGAAACCAATTTTCCGAAAAATTCAGAATGTCATAATTTGAAACACCTCGACGGATTAGCACCAAATTCAATCTCATACCTTGTTTGACTACAGTTTACTTGGGGACCAAATTTGAACCCGATACCTAAAAAATTGCGACGGTTGTCGTGCTAACAAAAATTTGTGCACATACGCAGACACACACGCATATAAATTGGAGGCAATCCACTGCGTTTCGACCAGGATTTGAGCTCGACCTCTCCAATTTGACTCGTGATTTTTTGTAGGCCCCATTTTTACCCTCAAATGCGCCATATTTTATTTTTCTTTATGGCAATCTTTCTCTAATTATATTTTTGAAGTGACTCACCGAACGCCATAATTTAACAGTCTGAAAAAATGCTGAAAAATACTTTGTTCAATATTTAAAAATTCCAACTTATAGCAAAAGTAGGCAAGATTTTTATTCTTTTAATTTTTAAGCTTTTTGTATTTGAAAAATGATTTTTTCAATCTGGATAACTGGAAGCACATAAGCTTAATCCATAAAAAGAGATTGAACAAGTTGAACTGATAATATCACAAATTTCAAGTGACTTTTGCTCAGGGCGAAAAAACACTAAATGATTTTCAATCCAGGCTCGATGAAAACGTGCCATGTTTGCGACAATTAAAACCTGCCAGACAGTCTCAAGTCTATACCAGACAGTACAAGACGAGCCTTAACATTTCACCCTTCGTATCCTTTATTTGTAAGTCCGCGAGGACAGGACGTAATGAGATTCGCAATTTGCCAAGCCTCGTACGTCGTCGAAGTCCACGACTCGTTTTATATCAACAGCGAGACAGTTTACTAAGTGCGTAACGTATATGTGTGCCGCTTTTGGCGATGACTCTCGCTATACTTTTTCCTCGCTTCGTGCAAATCCATTCGCACGAATTACATTATCGAGGGACTCTCGACTCCACGTCGCCACTTGTAAAATTATTTCCTTCGCCCTTAGCGAAGGCAATGATTTAACGTCTGTCTTCGAAACTCTTACGCATCGTTGGATATAGTGGATTCTTGAGTGTTCAGAGATACAGGGACATTAGAGAAGCTGAAGAGCTTCACACTGTAGTCAAATGAAAAATTAAAAAAATTAACTAAACTATTTGAATTTTGGTCCTCGTAGAAAAAACAGAAATAATAAGGAAGCGGTTTGCAAGGTTCTTTACAGTTTTTTATGCTTTATTAAATTGGTAATGAAATTTTTATTGCATTTGAATATTCGCTATTTTGCAGAATATATAAGTTTTTGTCACTGATTACTCGCAAAATGTAACGAGAAGAATAGCAAGAATCTTAGATTTTCTATATTATTTAAATATTATATTTATAAAAAAAATTTCCAGATATAAATTTATTGTGGGAAATATTAGAAAAGTTCTTGAATTTTGCTTGCTCATTAACGGAGCTTTGTTTTCGGAATTTTTTTTTTTTTGGGATTTTCATATAAGAATATTTAAACTGGCCCAAAACGTCGAGAAAAATGGCTTTTAGGAAATGTCGGTGCGCGCGCGCGCGCGTGTGTGTGTGTGTGTGTGTGTGTGTGTGTTTAAAAAAATTTATGTCATTTTTTAATTTTTGAAATTTTCTGTTCGTGCTCAGTTATTACGTTTGGGAGTGAATTTGGCGTCAATTCGTTGACGGATTCAAAATTTATGTCATTTTTTAATTTTTGAAATTTTCTGTTCGTGCTCAAACTGTTATTAAATAAAGTTTATCAATAAATTTGGCGTCAATTCGTTGACGGATTCAAAATTTATGTCATTTTTTAATTTTTGAAATTTTCCGTTCGTGCTCAAACTGTTATTAAATAAAGTTTATCAATAAATTTGGCGTCAATTCGTTGACGGATTCAAAATTTATGTCATTTCGAATATTTCATTCGTTCTCTAACTTCCGCAATTTTTAATATATCGGGCTCAAATTCGGTCCACAACTAGATTGTAGTTAAACAAGGTATGGGATTTAATTTGGAGTGAATCGCAAGTAAAGTGTGGCTAAACTAAACATCAGTTCGAATCCGACGAGGATCTGTCAAGGGGTTAAAAAATAATGCCATAGAAATGCAACTCCGTGCGAGAAGTGCGTACTTCTCGCACTAATGAAATAAAATTTCATACGAAATTCATGCGAGAAACTTCTCAACTCGTGCTGCAAACTCACCCTCGTCAGAAAAAGTTTCATCGCACTCGTATCCTAATATACTATTTCAAAACAAGGCTGTAAAGTACAACTTCGCAAATCGTTTCCTCATAATTTTTGGATTATTAGAAAGCTTCGTCTATGAGAAATCCAAAATCGATCAATATACTTTCTCATGCTACTAGACTTGTAAAAATCTATCAAAAATGAGGAAGCAATTTGCAAAGTTCACCTTTTTTTTCCAGAGCATATATCTAAAGGAAATACAGAACGGTGTCAAAAAAACCCCAAAAAATATTCCAGAAAACCGTGAATGCAATAATCCAAGCCAAAAGCAGGTTAACCGCTATCAACCCTTATTTTTCGCCTCGCTCTTCTTCTTTTTTCTTTCCTGCGCAGGAGAAGCTCCTCAGAGGAATAGTCCGTCCGATGGTCTGCCGAACGGAAGGAAGTGTTGTCGAGAATAAGGAAACCGTGTAACACCATGGATAACGGCGAAGCAGAGCGTTAATGGAATGAGAATGGGAGAATGTTGCGCTGTGAATAGACCAGGAACGTCGTTCCTATATCGTGGAACAAAGTCACTGGAGCGCGCTCCCTCGCAGGGGAAGCGCAGGACCGAGACTAAGAAATAGCAGAAGAGCTGAAGACGAAGAAGAGGACGATGAAGAAGCTAGCCCAGAAATAGAGAGACGGCCAAGACGAGGGAAGAGAAAATTCTCTCTCTCTCTCGCTCTCTTAGTCTACTGTCGTGGCGTACTGTGATGAGAGCGAGGTCAACGCACCTAGCAGCCATTCCGTACGTTCGTGAAACGTGCCGTTGGCTCTCGAGCAACGCTCTTCGTACCAAAGTCGCTCATAGCTGCTATACCAACCAAGAGAACATCGCTCTATGATTCTCCGTCTCTTTCCCTCTCTGAGGCTCTCAACATTGCAGAGTTCGGTGCGATAGATCAGCGTGTAAATCGCACTCGGCTATTTCTCATTTGCAGCCAAGAGAAATGCTCTTGCATCGTGTCTTCGCTGCAGATGCAAGAACCACAAAGATGAACAATGAAACAAGGATGCAAAGGAGAACCTTGCTCATTGCTGCCTCATTATTTTTCGCTTTTTGCAAAACTGCCTCTGTGAAGAAGGATGCTAAGCAATTTTGGTTTCCTCATAGTGGAAGCTTTGTAAAAAGCGAAAATAATAAGGAAACGATGGGCGAGGTTCTACTTTTCATCCTTGTTTTAAATAAATTATTGAATAAACGCATACTCCTGCTTTGTGAAAATACAATAATGAGGAATGATCCGGAAACAACCTCGAATACACGGAAAGAAATGCTTGGTTGTGACAACTACCTTTCCAATTTGCTGTACACAATCGCTCAAAAATGAGTTGCCTCAACCATATCGAATAGTAGCTTCAACTATTCACGATTAGTCCTCGCGAGATTATATGTATGAGTATGAGCTCACATTTGAAAGTGCTCTTGAAAATGCTTTTAAACTGCAGTTCATCATTTTTGGACTATATCTGACGTATTATTTTCGGTTAATCAAGAATCTGGCACTCATTGATCTTCCAGCTCGATATTTGATACCGAAATTCACATACACACATTTTTTCTAAACCACTTTTCTCGGCGTTTTAGACAATTCTGAGTGTACTGTCATTAAAAATTTGAAAAAAATGCCACGAAAACAAAGTTTCCTTTACGAGGAAGCAAAAACAAGCGATCTCGGTTTTGTGGAGTGGCAATTCCTTAAGATTGATTGCAGGGATTGTTTATATGGTGAGAAAAAAAATTGGGGCTTTTTTGACATTTTAGGAATGTTGCAATATTTTTAGCAACCAAAAATTGGGGGGACAGTTTGAAGATCCGAAGGATTTTTATACAAATTCTTAGCAGATTCTTATATAAATTATCTTTCAAACAAATTATTCCAAAACCTCGGTGAATTATTGAAAGATTGATAACTGGTATTAAATATGAATGGAATCGATAAATTATGGTTCCAAAGTTGATCATTGCTACTTATTCTGGATTTTACTCTAAAATTCCATATAACACTTGCCAGGACCTTATTCTATCTATCTTCCTAACAAATTATTCCAATAAAAAAATGTACGAACTGTAGTAGATGTGAATGGAATCGTGAAATCATGCTTTTAGAGCATTCTATCCATTCAAGACAATTATTCTATTTATATTTCCTTCAAATTACTCCAACCATTCCAGCGAATGATTAAGAAATCAACAATAAATATTCGACATAAATGGAATCGAGAAATCGTGCTTTCAGAGCATTGTATTAATTCAAGACAATTATTCTACTTATCTTTCCTCCAAATTATTCCATCGAATGCTAAAAAAATTAATAATTCATATTAGACCTGAGCAAAATCGAGAAATCATGCTTTTAGAGCATTCTATCAATTCAAGACAATTATTCTATTTACCATTTCACCAAATTACTCCAATTATTCCAGCGGGTGATTAAAAAAATACCAATAAATATTAAACATGAATAAAACGGACAAATTATGCTTTTAGAACCAATCATCGTCTGCCTCGTTCAATTTTATTGCATTTTCATGGAGCAAGAGGAGAGGGAATCGAAGAGGAGAGGCGCACCTGTCGAGGATGCTCGAGCAGACGCTCTGCAGACGACTGACAGAGCCTGTCGACAACCCCATAGGATAATTGTTTCCAATTTCCTCCATAAATCACGTTTCACGGATGGCCGAACAGAAGTTGCAAGCGGAGAGCGCCCCGAGGCGGATTTGCTCGGCCTTCCGAGTCAATAGTCTGAGCGATGCACTCGCGAATCCATTGCTCGACTAAATACCCATCTCATCAAGGAAATGAAGGAACAAAATTGAGAGACGTGAGTGTCTTTGGCCGGGCAACGAGAGACGGACACTCCCTGGCACATCCGCTTCGAAAGGGAACCGAGAGGCAATGAGAGGTCCTCCCCGTAATAATTCCGACGCATCACGCCATTCCGACTTCTCAATCCGTAACGCGGAGCGCACCGGTTACGCGTAATGCCTTTTGTATGAATAAATTTATTCAGAAAGCAAGTTATTACACTTGTGCACGATTCCGAGCGACGAGGACGCTACAGTCTCGATAAATAGGCGGTGAAACTATCTTTTCAAATCCATTTAGAAGCCCGCTACTGCGCTTAAGGAGATTGGAACGCTCTGCACTAGTCAAATGAGTGCTCATTTTTGTAAATCGTAAATGGGTCATTCCATACCAACCAGACTTGGGTACGACCCTCGCACACAGCTTAAAATGTGACCTCATACGTTCCGGTCTTAAAAAGTAGAGCAAAACCTAGAAAATAAGAAGAAGTATTGTAGTAATGAAAGAAAAAACAGTTGAAACAGGCTTAATCTAAAAGACTAGAGGCCCGGTCACCAACTACAAAAATATCCAGAACTTATTTATTTATTTAGTCAGTTAGTTCAATCAAACGGATAAAAAAAGGAATTGAAGTATACCATGAGATACAATGGTATTCATATAATGAAAAATATCGACGACGGTAGCAAGTAGAAAACAAAGCATAAATAATCTCAAAACCTAACTATAACAGTAGTTACAATTCATAATTAACCAATTATTCAAGTAATCAGCCATCAAATAATTAACCAGATAAAAGAGAAAGGATCTCATTCTTAAAGCGAGCAAGGGACAACTCCAGAATATTAGCTCTCAAGAAAAACAAGTTTCCTAATGGCTCAACGCGCGGTAACCACCTCTATTTTGTTAATGAACAACTTATTTAGCCAAATATTTATAAAGGAAATGAAAAAGGTTACAAACTCAACTTTAATATGAAATAAATATTTTTGAAGAGGCTCTGATCTGGGCGAAACGTTAAACTTCAATTAGAAGCACCTTATCCACATCTGACTCTCGCCCCCTTGGATCATGTTACTGTTCCATCTCTAAGAAGCAACCACAATTTTTATTACTTTTTTTTCAAACAATTTATATATTTATAAGGAGCGTCTATTAATCACTCGAGGTTCTTGAAGAATAGAATAGAAAGTTTCTTGGGTCCTGGAATAAATTCCCTAAGGACAAGTTACATGAAATAACGTTACAAGAGTTACATGAAATATGCGAACAAATTCAAATCAAAAACTGAAGGGAGGGGGGAATACTGAAAAGTATCGTGAATGATCACAAAGGCAAGGAGAGAGGGGAAGGGGGTCTCAACACAATGTCACGTATATTTCCAGATGCATTATTCTCCAATACCCGCAGATTTTTAATTGTACTGAACTAAAATCGATTTGATTGAAGAATTTGTTTTTATCGTATTCCTCGCGTGAAATTAAAGAAAATCACATGGATGATGAGGTTTTTGAAAACAACTCATCAAGAGGAACAACTTTCATTGGGGTGAAAAATGCGGTTGCCATTTAAGAAAAATGACTTGGAGCTTGCGGCTTGCAAGCACGATCCTGCAAGCTTAAAATGAAGTCTGCATTTAATGTCCCCCTCGAAACCCTACAACTTGTGTTTCGAACATTTTTGGGTTACATGCCTCCTTTAGGAGATATTTGGCCGTACTGTTTCAAATAGAACACCCTGTATAGTTTAAACAGAACATATTTCACGAGATGTTCTTTGGGATACATTTTTTGTATCTTTTATGTACCTTTGAAGATACATTTTTTCATTAAAAATAAAAAATGTATCTTCTTTTCTATAAATGTCTCACTAAAATGCATTTTGAATTTATGACGCATTCTTTGTGGATTCAGCCAATTACTTGCGACTCTCTTTGATCTGCTCCATTATTGGATATATCGAAGTACCAATAAAAATAACTATGTGAATTTTTTCAGATTTTTTGAAGCAGTATTTCAGTAGTTGACACTTTTTTTTGAGTTCGAATATTACGAAAATTTTAAGTTGCTGAAAAAAATTGCTGCTGGTGTGACGTCACGTGTGACTTCGTCACGATTGTTACTGATAATTACGTCACGTTAGGGTTATGACGTCACTGTTGCGAAGTTAGCTTGCAAAACTAGTATGTGAAAATGATATTAAAAACTGAGTGATGCAGAATTGAAATGAAGAATTTCTTGATTAGTTGTATCAATTTTCTAATTTGAATCCATTATTTTACTCGTTGACTATTATTATTTTTTTTCATTACCTTTTGTTATAAAGCTGTATAAAAAGTAGTACGATTTTTTAGCCGTCATTCAAAATTCATACTTTTCAATCTAATAATCGTACTTCGTAATAAAAACCGAAATGCAGAAATGTTGATATTCTGAAATAATTGTAACAATTACCTTGAAATACTATTTTCATTAAAAATTACTGGCGTGAAGTGACGTTTTTATCGTGACTTTACTGGATTATACCGCCAAACTTTACGAATAGAAATTAAAGGACTTTCGTACCTTATTTGCAATCTTTATTGCTCGCTTTAATTCATAACAATCGCGTTTTCAAATTCGAAGTCAAGCTCCGCAGCCGCTCTTGTGAGTTAGGTGCCGTTCGCGAGGCTGTTAGCGTCGTCTCTTTACATCTGTTTTTCGTATTATCGGTGACACTGCGATAGTTTGACGAGTTTAATTAACATTTCAGTTATTCGTAGATCTAAAGTTTTGAAGCTTATGGTGTATTAAAGGCCTCTGTAGGCATTGGAATTTATCTATAATGCTATGCGAGTGATGAAAAATGATATGCACATAAAAGTTGTCGTTTTTTGTTAGCTTTCGAGCGGCATTTTCGTTTGAAATTTTTTTGGAGAAAATGCTCAAACTTACAGTATGAATTGTGGAATATGATATTTAAATGTCTGTAAAACTTGAAAAAGTTTTATCGTCTCTAATTCGAGATATTCATACTTTTACTTAGCAAGATTATGCTTGAAAAATGTGCAAAAAAATTGTATAAATTCTTGCTTATGTCATGTAAATGCCTATGAAATTTGAAGATTTATCGGTTCTGATCCAAGACTTTAAGTCTATAACTTGACAGGAATATCCTTATGAGAATGTGCTTATAATATAACTTTTATGTGTCCCAATCATTTTCAGACAATTTTCCTTATAACTATGATTTCATAATAATATGCAGCGATTATAATACAATGTACGCACTTTCAATGAGCTTCACAAACTATTCATTTTTAACAACTTTCCACGTTAATTTTTTTGAAAAAATAGAAAAATATAATAAATGCATAAACAAGTAAAGTAAAATCTTATTTTTCTTCCAAAAATTTAACGAAAGTAAATTTTTTTTGCAGCTACTGAAATGCTTACACAAATTTCATAATTCCTACAGTTCATTATTACGAAATCATTATAATAAAACCGACTACTGTGAATAATTATTTTTTTCAATTAGCAGGTATTTATCCTGCATTTAGATGACCTATTATAATTTAATCCAATTACTCGTTCATGAAAAAAATCAATTTAAGAAAATAGAACAAGTAAAAAATGCTGTATAATCAACCAATTAATAACCCAATTGTATTTTGATCTTTTTGCAGACAACTACGAGTCAGCGAGCCAACGTTTAGTGGATTACGCAAAGAGTGAGGGCTCAATCGACAACATAACAGTGATCGTCGTGTTCCTCTCATCGCCGAGTAAGATCGTCTCGCGTTTTCCTAATTACGTTAATCCGCTACTCGCGGATGTGCAGTTGGACAACATGGAGCCCGACAATCGGTTTCTGTCAAACGCCAACGGCCAGTTCGACGTAAATTCGACGTTTGCTAAGCAAACGGGAGCGAACAATGGCTCGCCGGATATGATGGACGATGAGGATCCTTACGGAAACTATGCGAACAAGTCGAGCAACGGAAAACATCGTGAGAACGGCGGAAGTCTCGGGGAATCGAGAGATTACGACGCCGAGGAGGACGACGAGGATCTCGGACCGGAAACCGACGTCGACGCCCTCGACGACGTCTCCGAACCTATGCCCACACTCGCTGATGTCTCGCGTGAGCTTTTTCCTGAAAAGCAGAATCCCTGCGAGATTTACCAAAGCGAGGAACAAATGGACGACGAAACGCCGCCCTCTCCTCAAGCCACGAGTGAGTATCACGTTTGAATGGGCTTTAAAAAACGTTTCCTCCTCAATTACGTATATCGTTATTCCGGCGCACCGAACCGACGAAAATAAATGGGGAGAGTTTTTTAATGGAGAAAATATCTTTCTGATGATCTCTGATTTTTTTGCGTTTCTTTTACTTTTTTTTAGCGGAAAAAAAGGTTTCTTCTGGATTTGAGAATTCACTTCTGCACGTAATTTAAAAAACGTTCTGAACGTACATATACTCTAAAGAAGGATTTAAGTACATGTATTTCAAAAAAGTACTTAAAAAACTTTTTCTGTGTTTGTTTTTCTTCATAAAGAAAGTTTTCTCTGAATTCGAAAATTTGATGTTTTCCAAAGTACACAAGATTTTTTCAGCGATTTCTCTTACAATGTAAGATGGAAAAAAGGTTTCCTTCGTCATTGAAATTTTATGTTTTTAAACATCTTTTCGAGATATAAATCCATTCTGACTTCTCAAATGAATTCTTTAATTTAAAAGAATATATATTTCACTGAGACGTTTCGGAAATTGTTGATTATTCCTATTTAGAACATTATTTTAGCGCATCAAAATGAGGAAAATAAATGGGTCGACTTCCTTGCAATAGTGAAAATATATCTATGAAGATCTTTGATTTTTTGCATTTTTTGTACTTTTTTTTTTTATAAAGAAAGTTTTTTTCCGAATTCAAAAATTCTATATTTTAAAAAATATATCAGATTTTCTTACCAATTATTCTTAAAATGTAACAATAGTTGTAGAAAGTATTTTCTCTGAAAAAGTCTGCGTAGTGCACACAACGTTCGAATGAGCTTGAAAATATGTTTTCTCTTTAATTACTTCTTACTCCGTTATTACGCATCCAAACCAGGGAAATTAATAGGGCAAATTTCTTAATGGGAAGAATATCTCTCTGAATATCAAAGTATCAAAATAATAATAAAAAATTTGTAGAAATTGTCAACAAAATTCCGCGTCTGTGCTTGAAAGTTCGACTTGAAAGCTAAAAATAAGCTCTCAAACTCGGTTTAAAAAACGCCCCTTCCAATTGCAAATAAAACTCGACTCAACAAAAAAGTCTTACGTTGCACAAAATTCTTTATTAATATTTCAAGTCATTCACCTAAACATTATCTATTCAATATACAATTTTGACATTAATTTGAGTTGCTTATCAAATCTTTATATTATTTTAAACTGAATATAAAACGTTAATATTAATAAAAATGTAACATAAAATTTCTCTTCAATGTCAAATTTCCCATTTTGAAAGGTCTCAAAAAAAAGCCCACGATACCGAAAATAATTTTCTTCGGCACTATGACAATGTCCCCCTCAATTGAAATTCAAATGAACATATGAATAATTTACGCGGACTCTTCAAATAAATTTTGAACGTTTTACTGCGCGCCAAACAATTAAAATTCAATTTACACCCATTTATTTTCAAGATTTTAGTGCGCCATTGTTACTGATCGTACGAGGTGTGCAGAAAAACGCCATGAAACACCATGGCACGTGCCATCGCACAGCCTGGTTTTCTAAAAAAAATCGCTCTCTTCACCCATACCGGAATCTCCTTCAACCGGTTTTCCACGCTTCGAGAAGATCCTTGAGTGGGGCTTTTGCGAGCACTGGCCTTCTCCTCTTCCCCCTGTATATTTCATAATTTACGAGGGAAGCATCCACCGATAATTCCGCTGAGAACTCTTAGCTCTCTGGTTTTATTCTTGTAATCTCTTGTACGTCGAGTACAACATATGAAGCATTCTCTGTCAACTCAGCCCCTTTTTTTCGACCCTCTCAGACGTTTCCAATATGTGGTCATATAAAGGTACGACTAAAAGGCATTCTATGGAATATTTTTCAAATTTTTAAACTCAATAATTAAGGAGGTTCGTCAGTAAAATTGAAAATGCACAGAAAAATCTGAAATAATTACCGCGTTTTAAATAATTCATAATAAACTTACATGAATTTTTTGGGAATTTTCGTCTACATCTTTTACGCAAAATACATTTTTTTATGCATGCATTTTAACATGGGCTCTTATGGCATGTTTACGAATTTGAAAAAAAAAACAATAATAAACACAGAAAGCTACAACTTTCATGTGCAGACATTTTTTTTTCGGTAAATTCAAATTTTCAAGACATGTTCAGTTGAACAAAAGCGTCGTTTTTCTCGAATATTGGATTGTAAAGTCTAAAAAAAATCACATAGAATGAATTTCACTGGTAGTTTGATATAACCAATTATGGGGCAGATCTGAGGTGGTAGAAAAAAAAGTCGCTGAATTGACATAGAATGCTTTATATAATGGCGTAGTGAAAAGGGGTTTTTCTCTTCTGTACGGTTGAACGAAGCCTGCGGATCGTCACGGTGCGTTCTCCGAGCCCTTCCGTTCTTTCTTTATCCTTTTTTTATTTTTTCTCCTCCTTTTTCTCTTCTACTCTTTCGATACCTACTCATAGCTAGACCGCGAAGCGCAAAGCACCGGGAATAACTTGGCTTCCATCGAAGTTCGTCTCCAGGGGCATTAGGCACTCGTCTCTTCGCTTTTACTGTCGGAGAGCGACTCTCCTGAGAGAAATGCCTGTCGCATGGCTAATACGAGCTCTATTTAGCTAAGTGAGTAGCCGAGACTCCTAGAAACCAAAAAGAATCGACTACTCACGTTCCATCATCTATTTTTCAGATCCCAAAACTCTTAAAGCTACTTGCCCTTTATGTCAATCAAAAATTTTATTTTTTACAATTCTATAAATTTTGGTACAGAAATTAGTAATAATGATAAATCATTTGCAGCACAGCACATAAACCTGATTTACACAAATGTTGATAGCACTTCAACTTCCTTAGTACTTACTATATTTTTTCTGAATATTTCTCCAAGATTTTAGTCATACTTGTGTAATATGTCAGATATAAATTCTTTACACTTAATTATAAACAGAGGTTTCACGATTGTTATCGATAGTTCTTCAAGCTGCAGTGATTGTTACTTTAATTAGATAATTATTGAGCATCGATGGTCAGCGGTTAATTCTTACAGGAAACTAGTGTCAATTAAGTTTCATATCAGAATTTATCGTTGCTTGTTTGTAAATGAAATATTATTACACAGAAGAAAAAGAATGTACTTCGAAAAGTACTTTAAGTACACGTACTTCTAAAAAGTGATTCAAGTACACGTACTTCTAAAAAGTGATTCAAGTACATGTACTTCTAGAAAGTAATTCAAGTACATGTACTTCAAAAAAGTACTTTAAGTACATGCATTTCAGCAAAGTACATCAAGTACATTCCCCTCCAAAAAATTACTGTAAGCGTAAGTACACTTTAAAAAATTACTTTCCTTTTAACGACTCGGAACTTACAAACTACTATCAAAGTACTTTTTGACAAACATGTGTTCAAAGTACTTTTCATAAACGTGTACTTGAAGTCCTTTTAATAAACGTGTACTTGAAGTCCTTTTCACAAACGTGTACTTGAAGTAATTTTCACAAACGTGCGGTTGAAGTACTTTTCACAAAAGTGTACTTCAAGTAATTTTCACAATCGTGCGGTTGACGTACTTTTTACAAACATGTACTTCAAGAACTTGGTACTTAAAGTACTTTGCCCAGCTCTGTTATATTGTTTAATGAAGTTGCTCTGTTACGCGTTCAATGGTTGAACTTGTTACATTGAGTTGTGGCTCGTTCACTGGCCCACTTTGTGAAAACTTTAGCTTTCACCGGGTTGTGCCAGTCAATGCACTTGCTGCACTGATTGTCCTCCGTAAGCCGGTGAATCAGACCAGATTCCTCATCCGTTCTCCTCGTGCCAAGAGGAGAAGACTTAACGCCATTCGCTCTACCACCCGCCCCTTCTTTCTAATTGCCAATTAATCACTACTCAATTATAATGTAGCGCCGTGAAAACAACGTGATTTTCGAATTTGCGTTTAACGTAAGGCAATCTCCGGCTCCACGGACTGTTGAGGATTTCCTCTTGTTCTGCTCGACGCTGCCTCGATTATTTTGCACCTTCCAAACTTGCATTCATAACCGAGCACGAATAATTTCTAATTAATCATCGCGCGGCTCTCTGCGCTCTTCGAATTCGGCGTACGGCATTCAAATTGCGCTCACGCTACAGCTGAGCGCAGTTTTGTACTTTCGGTACGATTGCTGTCAATTTCAATCGATTTTGCAGTAAATAAAGTACGATAAAACGATTTTAGTCAGTCTATCCATTATGTCGTCATAAAAAAATTATTTTAACGTGTTTTACAAGGGAAATTTGTGTTAAGAAAATTAATCTTAATTACAGAGATTTTATTTAATTTAAAGAAATATTTCTATCAATTGATTTACAATAGTTTACGTTAATATTATGTGGAGTATTATTATACTTAGTTTTTTGACAGTCAAATTTGTAATTTTAGTCAGAGTCCGACAAGCGATACCTTATTTTATTTGTTGATAGATACTGTACAAATTGACTGATAAAGATTTGTTATAATATTTATCGTTTACAAATAACCGACATTTGTTCATGAATGGAAAATAAATTTAGGCAGTTATTTCAGTTTTTTTCCTAATTGAGAGATAAAACGATAAAAATTACTCGGTGGATTTGTAAAACGTCTTCTACCAAACAAAATGGGCTACCGGTCGGGATCGAGTTATGATTACGAATTTTACTTCTAAAAAACTGGGTTTAATGAATTTTAATCTAAAAAACTGGTTTATGCGCGACACATCTCAGTTTATAAATAAATTCATTTTTTTTCTTAATATTCTACAATATTGATGACAAAATATTTAAAATGAGAGAATTATTGTGCAATTCGTTTGAAAATTGAGACGGAATAACAATAATGGAGAAAACAATGGCAATTGTTTTTTTTTTTTTTTTTCAATTTCAAATATAGATTAGAAATAAGATAACAAAATTATATCGGAGATAAGAGATTACAAAAATCAAAGAAAAAAATCGTTCTGGCATTATTCAAAATTCTTAAGCTACCTCTAAATAATTTTTCGCAAGCTTCATTTTTTTCCTTAATATTGCTTATTCATAAGAAACATCTTTTTCATTGGATGAGACAATTTTTTAAAAAATATCAGTGAAATTTGGGCCACGCCAACCCTTTTTTCTATTTTCTATCTTTTTTCTTTTGCATATAAAACTTTTTTCCATGAATTTTCAAAAAAGCATATAAAATTTTTTTCTATGAATTTTCAAAAAATCATAAAAAAATGTTCTAACAATTTTCATAAAGTCATATAACAATAACTTTCCAAAGCAATTACGCAATCAATACAATCTGCTATAAGAAAAAACTCTATATTTATATCTAGCAACCACGAGTCCAACTTCCCTTTCAAAACCAAAACCCCGAAACTCCGCGCGTTCCAAAAGACTCGATGATGCGCCCGCGCGCGTTCTGTCCCCTCCCTTAAATCCTCCGCGCCTCGTTAAAAAAAACCACGAGCCGCGACTCGCGCAACAAGTAAACGATTAAGCGCATGCGCGTGTTGATTTTCATGTATGCGCCGCGTGCCGACAAAAGCGCATGTGCGGCTCTGCCACAGTCTCTGAAAAACGGCCCAAGCCTTCGAAAAAACCCATAAAACTCTTTCCAAAATCATCACCACACCTAATTTTTAACCTCATTCAATCCCTCACAATTTACCAATCAAAACCGCACAAAAAACGTCCCAAATCTCTTCAAACAAACCCCGAGACCAATTTCAAATTCAAATTTCCCGCCCGCGCGTTCGACCGGCCGGGGCGTTAGCCGATTGGCCGAATCAAAGCCTCGCCTCTCGCCGGATTCATCCTCGTCCTTGCGCCCTCGACCAATGGCCGCGCTCCGTTGGTCCTCCTGTTCTAAAGTCCCGGGAGTGGGGGAAATTCCGGCAGTTGATCGCCCGAGAGTCTCTCACGTAGTTGCACGACAGTTTGCTGCGTCTCTCGCTGATTTGATACGTAAAAACAAACGTAAACGTCGATTTTAATACGACGCGTTGTTCGCCGCGAGTTTATTGCGTGCATTAATACGAGTTTTTTTATATTGTTTCGTGTGTACGCGTTTGTTGATTGATCGCAATCGGCAAATAACTAAATATATATATATATATCTATATATATATATTTGAATATCCTCATATATATAGATATAGGCAACACGAGGATTCTTTTCGGCGACTTTTTTTCGCCCTCTTGCACTCTCTCTTTCTCTCATTTCGGTTCGATCGAGGAACTAAAACGACAGAAAATTTTGGCAGCTCTTGGAAAAACATCGTAGTGACAATACCTTTGAGCAAAGAGGTACGTTCATCGACGTGACACATAATCGACTTGGCAGAAAAGCAACGCCGACATTTCGCGCCGGCCGGCGACTCGAAAAAGAGTCGACGACGACTGCGCGCCGCTTAGGAAGTGTTGCCTTCGTTTGGCACGTAGTTACGCCCTTTTCGCCCTGGCGATCAACCGCAGTTTTAATTCGCGGCGTGATCTCATCCGGAAGTGAAATCGTTCCGAGGAATCGAGAAGTTTCAAACGGTTTTGTGCAAAACGGCCTTGGAATTAATATTTTTGTGGCCTTGGAATTCGTGAATTTTTCGTGGCCTTGGAATTTGTGAATTTTTGTGACCTTGGAATTTACGAATTTTTGCGGCCTTGGAATTTACGAATTTTTGCGGCCTTGGAATTTATGAATTTTTTTGGGCCTTCGGCATCGCTGAAGACTCGGAATTTTTTGTGGCACTCTTCGGGGTTTTGAGCTTGTGTGGTTCCGAAATTATGGGCCTTAAGAAGGTGGTTTTTGAAAAAAAAAAAACATTTGTTTTGTGAAGTTTAATGAGAAATTGCTATAAAAAAATTATTGCTAATTATGATAACAATACTCAAGAAATTACTGTTTTATCAAAGATATTGAGGAATTTGTTTTGTGAAGTTTAATGAGAAGTAGTATTTAAAAATAATTACCAGTATTGAAAACAATGCCAACAAAATTACTGTTTTATGAAAAAAAAAATTAAGAAATTTGCTTTGTGAAGCTTAAGAGAAATCACTGTTTGAAAAAAATTGCCAATTTTGGAAACAATACTGAAGAGATTACTGTTTTATGAAAGAAATTAGGATTTTGGAATTAAGAAATCATTTTGGGAAAGAAATTATTAGTTTGTGAATAGAATAGTTAAGAAATTGCCATTCGATAAAAATTAAAAAATTACTATCCTTGACAACAATAGTAAAGAAATTGCTATTTTGTGAAAGGAATAGTAAGAAAATTTGCTATTTTTCAGTGAAGAAACAGTAAAAAAATAGTACAGAAGTCCAGAAATATCACATCAGGAAGTAAAATCATGGCAAGGAATCAAGAAGTTTCAAACCGTTCTGTGAAAACAGCCTTGAATTTTTGTGGCCTTGGAATTTATGAATTTCTTGGGCCTTTGGCATCGCTAATGACTCGGTATTTTTTGTGGTACTCTTCAGGGCTTTGAGTCGGTGTGGTATGAAAATTATGGGCCTCAAGAGAGTAGCTCTTGTTGAGAAAACTTATTGTTATGTGGATGACATAGTGAGAAAGTTAAAATTTTAGAGGAAAGGAGTAGTTTAAATAATAATAATTTTGAAAGCAATAGTAAAGGATTACTATTCTGTGAAAGAAACAGTAACAGAATTGCTATCTCAAAAAACTACTAACATTGAAGTCAATTCATATTTTGTGAATGAAATAGTAGAGACATTACTATTTCAGAGTAAAGAACTTGCAATAAAATTACTATTTTGGAGTTCAGAATTATAATAAATTAATATTTTGGAGTGGAGAAATAGTAACTAATTTATCATTTTCAAAAACCAAATTACTAAATTTAACCAAAAAATGCTGCACTCAAAAAAAATTACGAGTTTTAGAAGAAATTACTAATTTTTTATGATACTATTTACACAAGGACATTTTTGTCCTGTAGATTGAGAGCCATAATTAATATTTTTAACTCAGCTGTGATCTCATTGGGAAGTGAAATCATAGCTAGAAATCAAGGAGCTTCAAACAGTTTTGTGTTCAACCTTGTAATGGACGTGGAATTCATGGAAATTGTCCTTCTTCATATTCAGAGACTCTAAGAATAACAAGACACTGTGATTTTGATTATGTGCTTCAAGACTATTTCAAAATGACATTTTTTAAATCTGAATTTTGGCTTTTTCAAACAAAATTACTGCAAAAGGAAAACCTTCTATTCAACTACATTCATGGTCATAATTCATGCTTTCAATTAAGTTATAATCTCACCATAGAATAAAATCCTACAGAGAAAATTAAAAAAACTAAATGATCTTGCATTTGACCTCAATGCGATATTGAAATTTAGAAAATTGGTTATTTAGAACTATTTTTTTAAATTTCTACACTTTAAAATAAGCTCATTTATTTTCTAGATTCTAGACGAGATTTGTAAAACTTATCTTAAAAAACATTGAAATCTTAATTAAAAATCGATATCACTATAATTAAAATATCTAATGAGTTAAAAAATGACAAAATAATATCCTTGCATCTTTAGAATCTGTTCTGCTTCTATAAAATGCTTTGCTGCATTTTTCGGCAGCTTTTTTGCTTATGAATTTCTCAATCTAAAATAAAAATTATAATCACCTGTTTATG
The DNA here is from genome assembly GCA_949699805.1 of Tromatobia lineatoria. Lineage (NCBI taxonomy): Eukaryota > Metazoa > Arthropoda > Insecta > Hymenoptera > Ichneumonidae > Tromatobia > Tromatobia lineatoria. The sequence goes on from OX453038.1 coordinate 7,169,714, forward strand.
CAAGGCAAAAATGGTAAATGAGATCTGGAAAGTGTGTTTCCAAAGGTCAAGGACATCTGCATTCCAAACGCGACTCTATTACCATCGATTAGCCATTTAAAAAGTGCTAAAAATACATTTATCGTTCAAAATATCAGTTATCTATTATTACACGTCAATCAACGCTGTATTACCTAGTTCATTAGGTATTTAGCTCTGTGGGAGTGTCAAGCATAGCTGCAACTCTCTCATTTGAGGTTCTCGTTCATAAACGATGTCGCGAAACTCGCGTAAAGAGTAATTGGATATCGACGCGTGTCCGTGAAGCTCACATTGAACTTGAACGAATGATCTCATTATGACGCCATTCCGTAAAGATCCGACCGGCTTCCTGGCATCGATGCATTTTTCTGGAGGATTTATTACGAAATACGGATTATTAGCAAACTCACGTTGTGAGGAAATTTCTAATTTTTTAAATTCCTATATTTAGAATAGAGTAAAAACGCTTTGGAATTTTTGGGACACCTTGTATAATATAATTACTTGAACCCTGTAATTTTCACCGTTATTTTCCACACAATAGACCATTTTTACAGTTATTTTCTACACAATAAATTCACAAAAATCTGAAGTAATTTTTTAGACAACGCAAGTCTATCAGGAATGCATTCTGCAATTTTATTTCATTCCTGGCATCGATGCATTCATTCGGGGATTTATTACGGAATACGAATTATTACTAAACGCACGTTGTCAGGAAATTTCAAATTTTTATATCCTTATATTTATAATATAACCAAAACGCGTTGAATTTATTCGGTCACCTTTCATAATATAATTACTTCAATTCTGTAATTTTCACCGTTATTTTCAACATAATAGATAATTCTAACCGTTATGTTCTACACAATAATCGATAAACGTAATAGATCATTCTTACCCTTATGTTCTACGCAATAGATTATCTTTACCGTTATTTCTACTCAATAGATTATTCTTACCGTCATTTTTTACACGACAAGTTCAGAAAATCTGGCGAAATTTTTTAAACAACAAAAATCTATCGAGAATGCATCCTGCATTTTTATTTCATTTTTATAGCGGAAATTCCAACTGGTTTCCTGGCATCAACGCATTTTTCTGGGCGATTTATTACGACATATGTATTATTACCAAAATCATGTTAGGTAATTGGAAATTTCAAAATTCCCGCTTTTATAGTAATTTCGCGTAAGGATTTTTAGGACACCTTATATAAGATAAATTACTTCAACCCTTTCAGTAGCAACTTTGTTCGCTGAACGAGAGGAATGTTTCAAAACATTCCTTTAACTTCAATGGATTAAATCTGAGGAAATGTTGAAAAAAAAGTGAAAATCTATTGGTAATGAATGCTGGATTCTCATTCCATTCCTCTGGCGAATTTTTTTTCTATAAATAGGTTTTAAAACTATGCTAAAAAATCGTCATAAATCAATCTCATGTTCGTATTAAATCGTTAAAAAAAGCGCTAAATTATTAGAACGTGAAGAGGCCAATTTCGGGTGAAAAATGATTGTCCTTGTAATTAGCGTGTCAGGTATTAAATGCTCAAAAGCAAATAGCGATTTCGTTGGTTGGCCTTCCACGCCTCTTCGTGACTCACTATCAGCGAAGTTGAGTTGAATATATTCAAGGTCGAGAGTCATTCAGCGTTCTTCTTGCGTCTTCTCTCTTGACGTTGCTTTCTCTTATATCCTTTTTTTTTTTTTACAGGCCTCTACAATTTTGCTGGTCTGTTGGTACAACAGCGACCAACTGATAAGCGAGTTGATAAGGAAAATTGTTTCATTCTCCTTATCTCACTGCACTCGACTATCGCTAAGTTGCGAATCGCAATCCCTTCACGATTATCAGCGAACTATATTATCGCTGACTGCAATTGCAAGCTGCGAAACGTTTATTCGCCAGGCTCTGACTCAATGCCCTCCTTTCACAGAGAATATCCTATTCTTGGAGCTGAGCACTACTGAATCTCTAATCGCTTATCGCTCCCAGAATTCTACCTTGTCTCTTGGAATTTCCGTGAAAACACTCCAGTTAAATGAGAACAAAAAAGTCATTGATAACTGTAATATCGTTGATAATAATGATGATGATGAAGCTATGAAACAGTTCTACAAAAAAGCAGCATGAACAAGTTTTAACAAAATACTCTAAAAGAGCATAAAAAATCTAATTACATTGGCATAACGCTTCCGCTCTTCCTTTTGTCGCTATGTATCCGTTTGCTCTGTTTGTACGAAAGTACATTAATCACTTTTGACTTCCTTAAGAAACTTTGTTTTGTGATTCGTTTTGTGTCTCGATTAATCGATCAATCGAACGAATTGATACTAGGTTTGAATCCTCCAGCTTGTTCAAAAAAAAATTATGTTTGTTCCAAATTTCGAGCCAGTATTTTGTAAAATGTGGAAGTTTAGAGCGCGTTGAGACATTTATTGAAAAATTTTAAATATCGGGGAAATGGAACGGCTTGATAGATTTTGCTCAAATTCGGTACAGATAATTGGTTTATGATTGCCTACCTTGGTACAAAATTTTAACTCGGTATCTCAAAAAATGTGGCGGTTAAAGCGCTCACAGACATTGAAAAGTTGCAAAGTTAAACTTAGTGAATTCGTTCCTCATCATTTTTGGTTTTTTTTTTTACAAAACTACCTCTGAGGGGAAGAATGTTCATCGATTTTGGCTTCCTCATAGAGAAAGCTTAGTGAATAAAAAATGATGAGGAAGCAATTTGCAATGTTTAACTTTGCAGCTTTTTTTCTTATGAAAGTTAAATATAAAAACAAATTTGAACCACATAACAAACTATGACGTAACTGTGTACCTATTATTGCTGAATATTAATGATTACATCTATAATCCTTAAGTTCGCTATTTTATGTTTTGCTGTAACATAATCTTTTCTGAAAGTTAAAATTATGAGAAATTTTAACCGAACTGCAGATTATGACGAAACTATGTAATTATAATCGCTAAATAGTAGCGAATTCCCGTGTGAAATTTGATTTCGTTGTCTCATGTTTTGCCAAAATTGAGGCAAAAAAACGTGAATTTTTCGAAAATTCAAAAATCCTATACAATCCGAACCGCTTTTCCGTTTTTGGTCAAATTTAATATCAAACAACATTGACATTACCTGCACGTATGAAAAATTATTTAGCAAGGCATCGCTATTTTTACAAAAGCTAGAGCGCGCACGTCCTCTTTTAAAAATATTCAAAAAGCTAGGAAGCGAAAATTTCTGCATACATGTCGAAAAAATTGCATCCGTCAAAGATGGATGGCTGCTTTAATTGTGTACCAAACGTGGCACAATCGATTGAAGGGTTCTGGAGTTACAGGTGATTGAAATCTCGAAGCCCTGTACACACTCAAATGCATACAGACATTTTTTTCTAAACCACTTTTCTCGATGTTTTGGGGCATTTTTATTCTCCTAACATGGAAATCTCGAAAAAAATTTTTTTTATGAAAACAAAGCTTTCTCTGCAAGGAACAAAAAAAAATGGAAAAATGCCTGCAAACTGAATGATTGCATGTATTTTGTTGCAAATGAAACAAAATAAGAGGAAAAGTCTTTACAACGTGTGGTATAAAATTCTACTAAAATATCACTCAGCGTTTGGGAATCCTTACTTTTTTTTTCAAAATTCCACAAAAAAGTGCCCATTATTTTTCGTGGAGACTCCATTCTTTAAATGTATCATTGTGTGAAAACTCGGTTTCCAAAATTAAATGGAAGGTCTCTCTTCAAACTACTCGATCAATTATTCTGAATCTTCGTATGTGTAATTTTTCTACAAAAACACAATAAATATTAACGACTTTCAAACTACTCTTTAAAATTATAAATTTAAGAAAAAATCGTTTAAAAAACCTTGCAGAAAATCGCATTGGTCGTCAAATGAATATCTTTAATACTTTTTAATATATTTAAGTATATTTTATATACTTAACATTTTTTAAGAAAAGTTTTGAATTTGAATGTATATTACCCGCATCCTTAACCGCAGCTGGTCATTATTAAGGGTATGAAATCATGAACGATAATTTATAAGGCAACATGAGCTCTCATCGCTGAATTTCCCTAATGAAAACATATCTAAAAAATTATAACTTTTTCACCATTTTTTTATATTAAAAAGTTAAATTTCATATTAAAGTTATATTAAAAAGTAAAAAGAAAATAAGATTATTTATTTCTCAGGTAATATTTTTTTAAACGTTTTTGAACCACAACATTTAAAATTATGATTACAAAAAACTGGACCACTATTTTTAACCTACTTTATAAATAATCTCAATACTATTAAAAATCGGAATTTATTGTGATATGTAATGCTAATGCAATATTCGTACTATTTGTATTTGTAAGTATAAGTTTAAGGCTATCCATGATAGCAATTTTGTAATGGGTGAATACCTGATAAACAAAATAAAATATTACTACTATACATACACTATTTAAAATCGTGCGCGAAAATTCAAATCTGATGAAACTTTTGACTTCGAATGTATATGACCCGCATCCTCAAACGCGGCTGGTTATCATTATGAAGTTAATAACTGTTTATTTATCGGACAAACGAGCTTTCAACTATGAATTTTTATTCGACTAGAAAACTTTCTACAGAGCAAGCTTTTAAACAAATATTCTTTCGATTTAACGACACATTTAATTAGTAGGATTGATGAATATTATGAATAATTATATTGTCTAACTTTTTTATAGGACAGTTTTTTTATAATCAATATATTGACTTTTTAAAAACCTGCAAAGTAAAAACTTGCAAATTGCTTCCTTATTGTTTTTTCCTTTTTACAAAATTATCTCTATGATGAAATATGGTTTTTTACAAAGTAAAAAACCATATTTCGACGCTTTCTGTCAAGTTTTGCTTCCGCATTTAAGGTATTCATGTCAAGACATTGAAAATGCTCTTAAACATTTAGAAAAGTGGTTTGGAAAAAAGGTGTGTGTGTGTGTGTGTGTGTGTGTGTGTGTGTGTGTGTGTGTGTGTGTGTGTGTGTGTGTGTGTGTGTGTGTGTGCAGGGCTTCGAAATTTCAATCACTTGAAACTCGAGAACCGTTCAACAGATTGAGCTACAATGCGGTTCACAAGTAGAGCAACATCTTTCATCTTTGTTCATCTTTGATTGATGCTATGTTTTTTCGAAATGTATGCAGAAATTTCCATGTTATAACTTTTCGAATTTTTTCATCCATAAAAACGTGTAAGCTTTAGCTCTCATAAAAATGCCGATTTTTTGCTAAATAATTCTCCATTCGTGCCGGTACCGTTAATATTGTTTGGTATTGAATTTGGCCAAAATCGCAAAAGCCGGTCGGTTTTCTGAAATTTTCGCAAAATTCACGTTTTTACCCTAACTTCAGAAAAACACGAAATTCCGATCTCAAATTTCATACATGAAATCGGTACTGTTCAGCGATGAATTATACATAGTTGCGTCATAATCTGCAATGCGCTTCAACTTTCTCAAAATTTTTACTTCCAGAAAAGATTATCGCATTAACTTTAGCAAATCACAAGATAGCGAATTGAAATTTTATACATGAAGTCAGTAGTATTCACAAACAATAGATACACAGTTTCGTCCTAATTTGTTATGTACTTAAAATTTTTTAGAAATTCAACTTTGATGACGAATAAAGCTGCAAAGCAGAACTTTGCAAATTGCTACCTCATTATTTTCGGTTTCTTTTACTCAGCTTTTCTTTGAGGGAGCCAAAATCGATTAACATACTTCCTCACAAAGGTAGCTTTGTGAAAAAAACCCAAAAATAATGAGGAAGCAATTTGCAAAGTTCTTTTTCCCTGGAACAAGGACTTTAGTCGAAATTTCGACGCGTAGCCCACGAAGAGTACCGAATTATCAGGTCGAGAGGGGAGGAGAACGGCAACCCGACGGCAGTGCATGGCAGCCGAAGGAACCGAGGATAAACCGGGCCTTGAATAGCGGTAGCAGCACCAGAGTGAGACTCCGGTATAAAATTAGCTTCGCCTGGCCTGTGGGCTGTGCCTGTGTCCGTTGTCTGCTGTCGCTCGCGTTGCTGCTGCTGCTGTGTCGGTCTTGCAGCGTTCCCCGGCAGCTCAACGTTGCTTGGCTCGCATACATGTGCTCGTGCATCGTCGCGTCTCTATAGAGACATATAAGCGGCGAGAGAGAGAGAGAGAGAGAGAGAAACAGAGGCTAACAAAGACATTTGTAGTATGTTACAGTAACAGCACACGTGCGTGACAAGAGGCTCGCGCTCATCCTACAAAGAAGAAAGAGAAAAAAGCACCGAGGGAAATGTAGGAGAGAAAGAATGAAGCGGAGCAAGAGAAAAAAAAAAGATTCGCTCGTACGGGACGACGACACGTTCCTTCACGTACTTGCACGCGTCGTGTCCTCCTCTCGACCTCTGGTTTCACACCGCGATACACATTTTTCTTCTCTCCCGCCTCGCCGGCTTCAGAATATCTCACGATACGTCTAACACTTTGCCACATTTGTCAGCGTTTTTTACGTGAATCGGAGCAAAATGCTTTTTGAGATAGGGCACAATTTTGAAGAAGGAAAATCTATGCGTGCTGCATTTGAAAAAAAAATTTTGGTAAAACTATCGCGAAATATGAATTATTAATCAATTCGGCGGGTCAGTAAAAGTGAAATTTGTGAATTGCTGTTTTTAGACTGAAGGAAATTTGCGCTGGTATTTTCAGGGCAGCTTGTAGAATTTAATGACTTGATACGGTGTTTTTTAACGTTATCCTACTCGATAGGAATTTTTTTCACAATTTTTTAAATTTAAAGCTGTAAAATCCCAAGATTTTTTGAAAACAATGAAAATCTATCAGGAATGCATCCTGTATTTTTATTGGCGAATTTATTACAAAATACGGATTATTACCAAACTCATGGAAGTCTGTAAAGTTGAAATGTATAAATCAATGTTTGTAGACTGTCCATAGGAAATCCATGCTGGATAATTAAATTACTTTAATCTTGTAATTTTCAACGTCTTGCTACTGAACAGAATTTTTTTTTAAACTATCTTTAATGTGAATTTTAAAAATCTGGGGATATGTTCGAATTAACGAAAATTTATCACGAATGCATCCTGCATTTCTGTTTAATTTTCTTTGTGAATTTATTACAAACAGGATTATTACCAAACCCACGTCATCAGTAAATTAGAAATTCACAATTTGCGCTTTTTATACTGTACTAAATTTACGTTGAGATTTTTTGCACTGCTTGTTGATTACGGACAATCCGTAACGAATCAGCGGATATTATTTTGACATAATATAATTAATGTCAAAATAAACTGGGGAATTTTTAGGCAAACTCGTTGGAAATTTCTGCAAGTATCGAACGGATTTTATAGTTTTTCCTTTTTTTGTTTCCTCTTGATTCGAATACTTGGACTCTTGACAACAATTGCTGTCAGTTTTTTGGCAAGACTCTTATTATTTTACTTCCGGGAGTTGAGGATACTTCATAAATGCATTCGCTAACAATAGTTTTTACCTTTGTGAATTGGAAGAACTCACAACTAGAGAAAAAATAGCAAACAAAAAATTCAAAAGCTTCGAAAACCCCCAATTTTAATTGAACTCGTCGAAAAGATATTTCACAAAAAATTATTCGGATTTATTGAACCTGCATATGAAAAGCAGGCTCAAAAATTCTCGTGAGATAAAATTGAATAAAAAAAATTGTTCATTCTTCAGCGTTATTATTATTGAAAATTACAGTTAATCGTATTTTCAATAACGCTGATTTTTTTCCAAGATTTTACTCACTGCAAAACATTCGAACTTTAATCTAAACTTCATTCTTCGCATCTATAATATTTGAATGGTTCATAATTTTCTATATTATAAATGAAGTTATGATAAATTCGAGGCAAACGAGGAGTCAAGGTGATTTGACAGTGAGTAAGCGTGCACTTAATCAAAAGTGTACACACATAGTCGACATGAAACGTAATAGAGAACACTAAAAAGTTTGCAAAGTCATCTCCAGTCATCACGAATAAACGCTCGTAGTTCATAGTCCACGAATGGCTCGAAAAGAGGCTTTAGACTCTGAAAAACTCTCAATTTCAACCGCTCGCAACTTTGCTTCAGCCAGACGTCTATAGATCCCGATTCGAGGGACGTTTACCCGTCGGACTTATGATAAATGCATCGAGAAAGTCTCGAACGTGGGTCGAGAGCTCCAATAATTTTTTTTCCCTCTTATTTTCCTCTCGATTCGCGCCTTCTCCTCCCGCATCGCCCACGCTCTTCATCGAGACTGTTGCTTTCCATATTTTACCAGTGCTATCACCTCAATGATCTTTATTGCAATTTTTAAGAAGATTACATCGCTTCACACTTGCCAAATCGGTGATACATTTTTATCGTCGTTGTTACGAGTTTTATGCTTTTATTTACAGCAGCGAAAGCCACCCTCGTTGCGACTTATGTCTGTAATTTGAAGAAACATTTATGGAGGTCGTTATTAAAAAAATTTCATTAATGCTAATTTAAAAAAAATTAAAAGAATGATACGTATTTTTTAACAATGTTAATGTTGCGTGGATAATCGAGTTCCTTGAAGACTGATTATTCAAGTGATCACCTGAATATTTAATCGCAGTTGTTGGATAATTACAGACTGATGATAGATGAACGAATTTTTTTGGCATGAATTGACTTAGAATTGCAAGAAACTCTTCTAATGTTTTAACGATTAACGCACGAGTATGAAAGTGGTGCAATTCCAGAACGTCTTTTGGGATTTGGAATCATTTATGTCGATTTATTGTGAAGATAAGCTTAGAAACGACTTAACAAAAACGTATCCTTCGATCAAAACGATTTGAAACAAAAAGTTGAACCTTGCGAATTGCTTTGTCATTATTTTTTATTCTTGTTGACAAAGCTCTATGAGGAAGTACGTCATCGATTTTGGTCTCATAGAGGAAGCTTTGTAAAAAAAACCAAAAATGATGTAGAAGTAATTTACAAAGTTCAACTTTACAGCTATATTTTTTTTCAAAGTTAAGTTTCTGAAAAATTTAAACCTCTTAACAAATTATTGCAAAACTGTGTGCTTGTTATTGCTGAATACTACTGATATCATGTACAAAATTTGATTTCGCAATCTTACGTTTTGTTGAAGTTAATGCAATAACATAATTTTTTTTGTGAAACTTAAAATTTCTGGAAATTTGAACCACATTGCAGATTATGACAAAACTATGTACTAATCATCGCTAAGTACTACGAATTCCATGTATAAAATTTCAGATCGTTATCTCATATACTGCCAAAATTAAAGTAAAAACGTGAATTTTTCGAAAATTCCAATACTCGATAAAATCCGAACCGTTTTTCCGAATTCGGTCAAATTTAATACCAAACTACATTAACAGTACCTGCACGTATGAAGAATTATTCAATGAAACATCTTTATCTTTTACGCAAGCTAGAGTGCGCAAATCTTGTTTCGAAAAAATTCGAAAAATTTTAGAATGAAAATTTTTGCATACACATTCAAAAAACTTGCATCAGTCAAAGATGGTCTGCTGCTTCACCTGTGTACCATAATTTCGCTCAATCGATTGAACGATTGTCGACTTACAAGAGATTTAAATTTCGAAGCCCTGCACACACACATACGTATCATGATTTTATAAACCAATTTTCCGATATTTTGGAGCATTCTGAGTGTCCTGATATGAAAATTAAAAAAAAATCCATGGAAACAAAGCTCCAGAACAAAAAAAAAACAAAGTATCCCCACGTGGAACCAAAACAACCGAACAATTAAAAAAATAAACCCCCACTACCGATTGTTTGCAACCTGCATAATTTGCATCAGGAGCTTAAAGAGAAAAAACTGGCTCGTTGAAAATGGTTGAACGTCGACTGGTGGGGCTGTGGCAATGCGCGAACCTGCGACGCCGAGCGTATCGGCTCTGCGTGGTTCGACTCTGTTGCTACACGGAGGACAGGTGGGCGGTAGCTCGAGAATCGAGATTCGGGGGCGGTCGTTGACGATGGAGGGGCCGTGTCTCTCTTTCTCTCAGTTTTACTCTGCCCCTCTCTCTCCTCTCTTTCTACTAGTCTCACCGGAGCATTTGATAGTAGCAATGCATCCCGGGCAAGCGAACTACCGAGCGTAACTCTAGTTTTTACAAATCTCCGTTTCGTCCTTCGCCAAAAGCTTCGCAAGCGTTAATTATCTCTTTCTCGCTTCTCTATTACAGAAACGAATCAGCAAGCACTGATTCCTGAGGCGGATAATGTAGGAGACAGCGAAGATTCCGAGGACGAGTGGAATTACTATCGAATCGATCCCAACAAGGAAAAGGACTCGGCAGGAGCTGCAGCTTTCAGCCCCGAGACAAAACCTGATAACGAAACCCGAGAGGATAACGTTCAGGCTGCTGCTGCATCTTTGCCCAACGAATCTCAAGATTTTATCGCAGACGAGAAAAACGACAGCGACTCGAGCAGCGAACCTGACAGCGAGAGGGAGAATCGTTCGATCGCGCTTATTGACAACGAGGTGAGACAATTTATGCATATAGGGCATTCAATACGAAGTGAACCGTTCATTGGCCATCACGCCAATTTTTATGTAGTTCTCTAAGCATAATAATGAGAATTCTGTGAAATTTTGTAAAAAATCGGAATGAAAAACAAAATCATTACTTTATCTTGTCAAAAAAAGGTGAAATTTTTTCGACCGCTTATAGACATTTTTTAATTCAAGAAAACATTCAAAAACTTGAATTTCATATCGTTACAAATTTCTTGTACGATTGGTAATTTTGAGTGTACAGCGAATTGAAAAAAGTGGAATAAAAAAAGATGGTTATCAAATTTGGAGCAAACCATATGTGCTAAAATTCTGCAATAATTTGGAGATGCGAACATGATCAATTGGGTGACCCACTTGGCATGGAATACCTCAATATATACGTATATACATGCGGTGAATGAGCTTGTTGAGGAAGGTCAGTTTTATCAGCTGACTACAATTCTAATTACGATAGCTACTGCGCATCGCGCCGCTCGAAGGACTGTGATTTATTTTTTATAATCGTGCGGGAGTTCAATATGTTAATTGTCATTTGTGGAGGATAATTCGCTTTACTGATTGTGGCTTTAACCTGGAGAATTAATAGTTGCAATAGATTTATGGAAGCATTACTGATCGATGCTAATCTCATGTATTTTGCTTCCTCGAAGAGGAAACTTTGCTTCTTGAACAAATTTTTTTTCCTAGGTTTTCATATCATTGAACTCGGAATCACTTTAAATATGCGGAAAGTGCTTCAGAAAAAAAATGTATGTATGAGTGTGTGCAGGGCTTCAATATTTCAATCCCCTGTAACTCTAGAACCGTTGAATCGATTGAGCTAAAATCTGACACACAAATGAAGCAGCAGTACTTTTTTTACCCTTGCAATTTTTTACAAAATGCATTCAGATATTTATATTTTATAGCTTTTTGAATTTTTTCGAAAAAGGACGTGCGCGCTCTAGTTTTCGTAAAATAAACGATATTTTGCTAAATATTCCTTTATAAGTGCAGGTAGTTTTAATGTTTTTTGGGGTTGAATTTGAATGGAATCGGATAAGCGGTTCGGATTCTATAGCGTTTTGGAATTTTCGAAAAATTTACCTTTTGCCCTAATTTTATACATAAAATCTGTACTACGTAGCAAAGATTAGTACATTGGTTCGGTATAATCTGCAATGTGGTTCAAATTCACAGAATTTTAGCTTTTCGAAAAGATTATATTATTGCATGAATTTTCGCAAAATATAAAATAACGAACTCAAATTGTATACATGAAATCAGTATTAGTTAGCTATGACAAGTAAACAGTTTCGGCATAATTTGTTATGTAGTTCAGATTTTCCAGAATTTTAACTTTTAAAAGAAACAAAAGCTGCAAAGCAGATTTTTGCGAGTTGCTTACTTACTATATTTAATTCATTTTTACAAAGGTTCCCCTGTGAGGAAGACAAAATCGATTACGGTAGTTCTGTCATTTCGCATAAGTTCGAGAAAAATGAGAGAAAATTGCAAACACTTCTAAATGATCTAACAATCTTTAAAACATCATTCATATTAAAAGTAGTTAAAATAATCATTTTGAATAATAATGATTCCAAAATGTTATTACCAAATAAATTAAAAAAATTAACCAAGTAATGAATTTGTCGACAACTTAATTTTTTTATTGCGAAAATGATTCGTTTATTTTTCTGAATGCTTGTCTTTTTTTTTCCGGATTTCTAAATTTGCTTAGATTTTTGTGTTTCTCTACACATTTATTTTTTATTTAAAAAAATCCCGAGTAAATTAGAAAATCTGAAAAAATTCATACATATTCAAAATAACCGAATCATTTTTATAAAAAAGGTTCGGTTTCAGAAAAATATGTTGTCCAACTTTTTCTTTTATCAATTTGTTGACAACGTTTTAGAATTATCATTACGCAGAATTAATTTTTTCCATATCTTTATTCCGTGGAAATTCCACAGAATATTCCTTGAATGTTACTTTATCATGTTGTAATTATAGAACTGAATATATATCAACCGTGTCGTGAAAAAAAAATTACCTATAATATGCTTTTTTTTGTATCCAATTAACCTTACCCCCATTAACATACTTTCTCATAGCGGTAGCTTTGTAAATAAAACCAAAAATAATAAAGAAACCATTTGCAAAATTCCATTTTTCAGCTTTTTTTTATAACAAACTTTCTACATACAAAAATCGTTAAAAAAATACTTTTTATTTTGTGTAGTATTAACAATCTTGATCCATTATCAGCTATATCTAACAATTATCTTCAGTACATTATTCACAACAACAAAAATTACACCGCAAAACACGAAATTCCGACTATTCGCTCTAGAAAATAACTCAATAAAATCCTCAATACCTTCCGTTCAATCTCTTCTGCAATAAATACAATAAAGTGTATTTTCCTGTCCGCAGATAAGCGTGGAAAAGTGCGATCAGCTTCCAGCTGAATCTTCAGAAAGCTCCGAAAAGCTCGAAAAAGAATCACCAGAGAAGTTGGAATCCGAGAAATTTGCCGAAGATTCGGAACTCGAGGACCACGAGTTCTCCAAGGAAAAGGTTCACGAGGAAGATATGGATTTCCAGTTGAATCCTAACGCAGCGGAATTCGTTCCCGTTTCACCGACTCCAATAATATCGTCGAGAATGGATCACTTCGACGCGCCGATCGCGGGTTCGCCGTTAAAACAAACTCCGGTAATGGACGATATTACGATTCCAAGTCGTCGCGAATTCGAGAATGAAGTTCGAAATCGTCCGTGCGAAATCGAGGACAAAACATCGTGCACAAACGGTCAAGTGCTTGCCGTTCTCGACGACGATTGCGCGACGGAAAAAGCCGCGGCAACGCCGCATTTTAACCTCGACGAATCCGAAATTTCCTCAACAAAAGCCGAATTTGGGGACGAATCGAGTTTTCTAACCGCGAGCGAATTTCACAGAACTGGAGTCTCAAATTTGGACGGTTCTTATAACGATTCTTACGGGGTTTTCGACGATTCCGGCGTAGATCCCATGACCAAATCCTTCGGCCCTGGCGATTTTATGGCGCTCAGTAATCCCGTCGATTTAAACGCCGTTCACGATCTTCCGGACGACGATCTCACGCCAGATGAAAATAGTCCACAGGATATTGTTCAGGAGGAGGAAAAGATGAATCTGGAGAATATCCAGGCGTCCGAAACGATCACAGAAACCGTAGAATCTCAGTACAAGGATCAATCGAATTTTGACCCTTTTTCGCAAAACGAAAATACCGATATTTTGGAATCTTCGTCGCCGATATTGTCCCCGAATTCGCCGATCAAAGAGCTACACTTCGGCGATGAGATTGTGGATAACAGAGTCGAAAATTCCGATTTTGCAGCCATGGAATCTCAAAAAATCGATTTGGACACCGAAAAATCGGCGGACGAGGCCGAAATCAGTTCCCAAAGTCCGCAACCGACTGATTATGAGACCAACGTCACCTCCAAACTCTTGGAAATGGATCTGGAGGACAGAGGATCGCAAGATTGCGCTTTTGAAAAGTGTAACGAGAAGTTTGGAGCTGAAGAGGAGAAATTTGAGGCTGAAGAGAAATTTCAAGCGGAAATGGAGAAATTTGCGACTGAGGAACGGAAATTCATTGCCGAAGAAGATAAATTCGCGACTGAGGCCGAAAATCTACCGAAAGGCGACGATCTCGCCGATTTTCTTTCGTCTCCCGTGCCTCAAAACGATTTTGCTGCCTTTTCCGTCAAGGAAAGTCTTCCAGTTGAGTCTCCGCACATCGAGGAGCTCGACAAACTCGCGGATACGCTCGGCGACCTGCGCGCCAACGACGATTCGTTCACTGCCGCTCCAGAAGTGCCTGTTTTGCTGAATCCTCTCGACCTTCATGTAGAAAATTCGCAGATTACTCAGGAGGACGTTAATTTCGAGGATTCTCCGGATTATCAAGTGACAAAAGTGCCGGAAAGTCCCGTAGACGTTGTCTCGCCGTTCCCACAACAGGAGGACAACAAAAATCCCTTCGAATCCGCAGATTTTGGGTCTCCAATCTCATTCAGCGTTTCTCCGAATAATCAGCAAATTTCTCAAGATTTTGAGGAAAGACGCGACACAATTGAGCCAGAAACAAAGCCAGAAATCGCAGAAACGATTCCTGAAGTCGTAGAAACAAAATCAGAACTCCCAGAATCACCGGAAGTCGCAGAAACTCAACCAGAGATCTTAGATTTCCAAGAAAGCCAAAAGCCGCAGCCGGAAATCGTAGAATCCCAAGAAACTGAAAATCTGCAGCCGGAAATTGAGCAAACGCATTCAGTAATCGCACAAACTCAGCCGAAAGTCGAAGAAACTCCGGAAATTACCTCGGAAACAGCGGAAGTCACTTCGACATTAAAACTCTCAGAATCTCTGCAGGAATTCACAGGACTGGAGGAGCAATTGAATCCGGAGAACCTCACGAAAATTTCTAACGGTCTCGAAGCTAATTTGCCAGAAATCCACAGCGAAATCACATCGAAATCCGCAGAGCCAATCGTCGAAGAGGTCGCAAAGGTCGAATTATCGCATTCGCCAATTGAAGAGGAGAAAAAACCAGAAATTCCTTCGGAAACGAAGGCAGAAAATTCGGAAATCTCTTCAGCGCCAATAATTGCAGCTGCAGCAACAGCAACGGCAGCGGCAACTGTTGCAGCAGCCGCGACAAAAGCCACAAAACCATCGAAACCATCGGCTTCAAAAACTGCTTCAAAATCCGCGGCTTCGACAAAACCATCGGCAAACAAATCTACGCCTACTTCTCCAACAAAACCCGCGGTTTCAGCGCGAACTTCTTCATTGAATACCGCGAAAAAGACTTCAGCAACGACTTCAGCAACGCGCCCAACGAGATTGGAGACCGGAAAAGCTCCAGCGGCGAATAAACCGATTTCCGCCTCCGCAAAAACCACGTTATCAGCTCCAAAACCTGCGGGACGTGTGAGCCTCTCTTCCCCGCGAACGAAAACAACCACAGCGCCGGTTTCAAAGACTTCCGCTTCAACAGCCGAGAAAAAACCGACGACCAACGGCGAAGCCTCAAAATCCGCTGTCGCGTCAAGCAAAGTTTCCTCTACAGCCGGAAAAATTCCTAGCAAGCCTCTAGTCAAGTCCTCGACGACGCGCGCGACTTCCTCGACCTCCTCGACGACCACAACGACCGCCAGAGCGCGCGCGACCGCTACAACAACTTCTTCGAGCGTAACGAAGACTCAGAGCAAAACTACGACGGGAAACGTCGGTACTACAACGCAGAGGCCAAAAACCGCTCCCACAGGTGGCGCCACGAGTTTGCCCGCGAAATCCAGGCTCTCCAGCGCCGCGAAAGCCCCCATAAGCGATAAACAGGTCAAGGAAACTGCCAATAAACAAATTTCGTCGTCGCGCACTTCAACGACGACCACCGCCAGCAGAACCACCAGGACTTCCGTGTCCTCGTCAACCACGAGCGCAACGCGACGTCAAGTCGCATCGAAAACTACCAGCAGCCAGGAATCCGCAAAATTGTAATTAGAAATCGATTTTTTATTTATTAATCAATCTGTTAGGTATTTAGAGAAGAAATTTACTGGTTTATTAACTATTCCATAATCTCAATAATGAATTTGTGATTATTTGGTTGATCGGTAATTGGAATTATGCATAAATGAATTGCTTACGGAGGAATCGATATCGACTCTCGAAATCAAGTCACAGCCTATAATAATAACATGTTGCGATTATAATGGGATGACTAAACTTTTGTTCACGGAAAACCTTCTGAAAAATGGAAAAACATAATTAATGCATTAAGAAAGTAATGCATTATTTATTTATTTATTATTTCTTCCATTTTTTCACTGTTCTTTCCAATGTTAAAGTAAAAAATTACTATTTTTTTTGCTACTTAAATGTTTACAATCTATGTCATAACTACTACATATTATTATTATAAACCCGACACGAAAATCTCGAAAAATTTTTACGAAAACAAAGCCTCTTCGAAATGAACGTAAATGATATTTGGTCGCAGCCTATAATAACAGTTCGACCAATGATTAATGCCGAATTTTGCCAGCAGATCTGCAAACGCCGCTTCGCAAGCTGTGCCACCGCCGATCAGAAAACCGGCTCCAATAACGCGACCGGGCGGCAAAATCGGCGCGTCCGCAGCGACGACCGCCGCAGCAGCGCCCACGACTAACGGAAAAACTCACGTCACGAAAACGACCGCGAGCAGCAAGACCAAAGTCGTCGTGCAAAATGGCGTTTGCACTGCGGCTCAGGAAACGAAAATCGTCACTTCGACGACCAGCAACGAGGACGAGGACGTCCCAAAAAAGGATCTATCGCCCGTTGAACCTCCGACCGACAATCAGCTCATTATCGCCGCGGATTGAAGAGAATTTTCCATGAAAAAATATAAAAAAAACACAAAAATGAAAATCAAGGAAAATCAACAAAATCATTATACGAAAATATGAGAAAAAACTTATAGCTTTTTACGATATTGTACGTTGCACCGCTAGGGAGACATAAAAAAGGAATCATTGTCCCTCTCCTCTTTTTTCCCTTCGAGAAAAAAAAGAAAAAAAAAAGAAGCATCTATTAATCGATGTGAATGCATAAGATCGCGCGGATTAATTATTAGTTACTCTTTGCTCCCTCAATATTCCTCCCCTTTATTATTATTATTATTAATATTATTATTATTTTTATTATTATTATACTTATAAAAATAATATATGAATATCGAGTAGAAAGTATTTAGGGGCGATAAAGTTCGAAGAATTTTGTTTGCATTAGCTTTGACCGCTTCGGTGTGCTGAAAAGTTTTATTGGAGGGTTTTTATAACGGAAATTGGCGGGAGGCAGGAAAATCAGAGCTTGAAGAAGAAGAAAAAAGAAACTTTTTGTTGTGTAAATAATCCGATGTTTTCCTTTTTTTTTTTTCTTTCTTTTCCATGCTTTCGTTCTTTTTTAAAGTGATCATGAGTATCTCTTTGCCCGGATTCTGAATATATTGATGTAGCGACAGAAAAGGGCAGAATTTGTGCGGTGCTCGCGACGCGGATTTTTCAAGAATTCATTGTGTTGGATCCGCTTTTAAACGGACTTCCGGTTAGCGTCGCGCTGATTCGCTTCGTCTTACAGACAGAATAATTATAATTGTTACAATAAATGCGAAGAAGATTCAAGCATTTGAGACACAGAAGCTCGAAAAAAAAAAGGTTTTCTATATTTTTTAATTTTATATGTGCATTATTGATAACTGAAAAGAAAAAAAAACACACATTTACATAAACACACGGACGGAGAACCGTTGTACTTTTGAACGAGTATAAATGACGAAACTCAAGCCTAATTATTTATTTTGTTTCTCTTTTGTTTGTTCCTAAACTTCGACGAGTCGAGAAGTGCATACGAAATACAAAAATAAGTTGTAAAATGTGCGAGTAAACACAAAAAAAAAGCGATCACCTCACCAACAATACTATTACTATTATGATTATTATAACTACTCGTATCTAACATCTTATGTACAGCACTTATATGATTTAATGTGATACCTTATTATTAAATAAATTTCAATCAGTATGATGAATTAATAAAGTTTGTATGAAAGACAAATCGAGTGGAGCGTGATATTGAGTAAAATCTGTCGAGGATTTTAGACTTCCGAGATATTTAATGAGAGTTCGAGCGATTTTTGAGCTTCAGAACAATGTTACAAATTTTTTTTCGCAGCTTTAAAATTCGATAAAAAAATTTTCGAGCCTTTAAATTTTGTGCGAAACTCGATTGATTATTTGTCGAGGTGTTTGAGACTTCAGCTTAATTTAGAGAAATGTCTCTCATGAGTTTCGAGCTTAAAGAAACTTTTAGAAAATATTTATCGACGCTTTTAGGCTTCAGAAAAATTTAATGTTATGATTCTCGAGATGTTTTATTTAAGAATAATTTCATAGAATATTTCCTTAGACGTTCAGATTTGTCAAGGCCCGATGAAATGCTTCTCGAAGCTTTTGAGCTTTAGAAGAATTTATTAAATTATTTTTCGAGGCTTTCAAGCTTTTGATTGCAATGAAATAATTTACGAATCATATTTTAAAAATCTGCTTCAAAATTTTTTGAGGATTCTATAAAAATGTATTCCACTTTCAGGCTGAAGGAAAATATAATTGAACAACAGTATATAAAATGATTTTTAAAAAATGGTATCCCTTTGACATTATTTTATTTACGTAGAAAGAAGGCAAAATTAAGTGCTGAACACTAGTTTTGCTCCGTGGACGCAATTTTCACGACAAAATATCTGCATAGCGATTCGTACGTGTAAAATTATAAAAATTGCAACAATAACAATATGATAATTTATCCATTTAACGTATTGCATTATTTATTTCACATATAATTTTTTCAATCCAAATTTTTTCAAGTTGTAGGCAGAGCTTGCACATCTATTGGAGATTTATCCTTTTTTTTCTAACTCACCGGTTCCTTTTTACTTTTCCTTTACTTTTTTTTATGAAAAAAAATAAAAAATTTCGAGATTTTTATGTCGGAACACTCAAAATAGTAAAAAAAATCGAGAAAAGTGGTTTAGAATGTATGTGTGTGTGTGTGTGTGTGTGTGCGTGTGTGTGTGTGTGTGTGTGTGTGTGTGCGTGCAGGGCTTCGAAATTTCAAACACCTGTAACTCAAGAGCCGTTCAACCGATTGAGCTTAAATTTGGCCCATTGTGGGAGCAGCAGTCCGTCTTCCATTGTTGCATATTTTAATGAAATGTATGCAGTAGTTTTGATTTTATGGCTTTTTGAAATTTTTCAAAAATGGACGTGCGCGCTCTAGCTTTCATAAAAATGTCGATATTTCGCTAAATAATTCTTCATATATTAAAATACTGTTAATGTTGTTTGGTATTGAATTTGACCAAAATTGAAAAAGCGGTTCGGATTTTATGAACTTTAGAAATTTTCGAAAAATGCACGTTTTCACCTTAATTTTGGCAATACATGAGATAACGATCTCGAATTTCGTAAATGAAATTGGTACTATTTAACAATTATTAGAACATAGTTTCGTTATAATCTGCAATGTGGCTTAAATTCCTCAGAATTTTAACTTTCAGTAAGAATGATGTTATTTAAAAGCATTAGCTTTTAAAAAAAAATTATTTTTCAATTTCTCCATCAATAAGAAATGAGATTGAAAAATGATATGAGGGGTGAAAAATTACAAGAATTAAAGAAAAATCAATCGTTTGAAATTTTTTCACAATTCTTTAGCAACCTCTGAATAATTATTGCAAGCGCAATTTTTTTTGCGAGAATTGCTTTTCCACCGGAAACATCTTCCTTCTTGAGTAAGACTAAGAATTTCAATGATAATAGAATCAAGAAAAATACAATTAAACGACAGTACATTTACTTGGAAAAACTTTATTACTTCG
Organism: Tromatobia lineatoria; assembly: GCA_949699805.1. Taxonomy (NCBI): domain Eukaryota; kingdom Metazoa; phylum Arthropoda; class Insecta; order Hymenoptera; family Ichneumonidae; genus Tromatobia; species Tromatobia lineatoria. The sequence continues at coordinate 7,189,815 of OX453038.1, forward strand.
ACATTATTTTATTAACGTAGAAAAAAGGCAAAATACAGTTTTGGAAGAGATAGATTCGTGAGTGGGATCCTCTTTACAGTCTCTTGTAGGTGCGGGTGGCCTTAACTCCGGCCTTCTTGTCGGACAAGTGCTGGAAAAAAAAATGTGAACATTGAATTCCCGCGTTGGATTGCAAAATTAAAACCGCGCGATAATTCGGCGATAAGTCTTATCGCAAAAGTGAAACCGAGCAGAAGAGTTTGCTCAATTTTTCATTATTAATTTTAATTATTTAATCATGAAGGCAAAACTAATGAGAATTTTGTTTTAACTTACAACGGTGATTCCGGCATCGGTGAATTCGTAGACGCGGATGGATTTGTTGCCATCGGGAAGGTCGGTCTCGGTGGTGAACTTGTCTCCATTGCGGGTCGTCACGCTCTGTAATAATAATATTAATTAATTATTAATTGATTTTTCAAAAAAGGGATAATCGTGAATACAGCAAAATGAGAATTATGGATAATCGAAGTTTTTTTCAAGTTTTGTGGTGAATTTTTTGGGATGTTTCATTTCAAAACTGCGGGTGATTACGTTCTGTTATGATTATATTGTTAATTTATTTTCTCCGGATAAATAATAAAAACGCGATGATATTAATTATGCGAGAATAATAATTCGAAATGATGGAACGTTCATTAATCTTTTGTGGTGAACTTGTGGCAAGTATGTTATTATCTGCTGTGTAATTATCATAATGTTAATTATCTTTCTCCAAGTAATTGACAAAAATAAACCATCCGAATTGATTAAAAATTAAATTCGTAAACGATGGAAAATGTTTTTTATTTTTGTGGTGAATATTTCGCCATTACCGGTGATTACATTCCGTTAATGATGATATTTTTCGTTAATCAACTTTCGCTCAGTGATTGATGAAGCAAAGGGACAATGTTAATTGATTGAAAATAGGAATTGGAAATTATGGAAAATTTATTTAAATATTTTGGTGATTTTTTTTTATTGTTGATTAACTTTCTCCAAGTAATTGACAACGAAAAATGAGCAATTGCAATCGCTTCAAAATAAAAATGGAAAATCGTTGAAATTTTTTTTCTCTTTTTGCCGAAATGTCGCAGTTGTATAATTGACGTCACTGAAATAGTACATTGTGATACAAGGGCGTGATGGCGAACTTTATACGAAGAGTGTAAAGTCGGCCGCACGCCGCACGAGTACCACAGTGGCACGAGCCGAAGGCGAGTGCCTTCTGTGGTACGAGGGCAGTCCGTGCGGCCGACTTCACACCCTTCGTATAAATTTCGCCATCATGCCCGAGTATCACATACTATTTTTTGTAACAAATGCATAAAATGCGCCTAAGAGTGTTTATTCACAGAAATAGTAATAGACAAATGAAAGGGGGTCCAGGGGCGCAGCCCCGGTGGGGGCCAGGGGCGAAGCCCCGGTGGGGGGTTCGGGGGGCGGAGCCCCCCGCATGGAAAAACAATTTTTTTAAAAGAATAAACATAATAACTTTCATTCGTAGGTTATTATTTTGATTTACGTCCATCGTCTCGGAACGTTTGTGGGACTCTAACGTTGACAACACTGATTCTCAAAGCGCCTGCCCGGCATCACACTAGGTGGCGCGTCGAAAGTGTGCGTGAAGTAAATTATTGAGAGGGGAAAGTGTGCGTGAAGTAAAATCGAGTGCGTGAAGTGCGATCGGCATTTATATATCATGCCCTACTGTAATTCGCAATTTCTGCAACATTTTTGAGGCATGTGAAGCGGCAGATTTTATGCATATGTTACAAAAAAGCATTTTATTTCTATGCTCTGATTTTCATAGCAATTGATTCAAAGAAAGAATCGTTTTTACCACATAAAATTGATGATGTATCAAAACTTTATCCAAATTGAATTTTGCAAAAAAAAATTGAATTTTGTTATTGACGCTGTTGAAGAAGCGTTCAATTTACTTATATTTTTATATGGTTTAACAATTATCTTGCAAAGATATTTCCTGAGGTTAAACATATTTTATAAAAGATTATTTCAAAGATTTTATAAAGAATAATATTCAATAAATTATTTGTTAGATAAATTTTTATTAATTTTATGTGTACTTAGTTTTTGAATATATATTCATAGGCATTGATATGTTGGAAATTAAATGGAATGTCTGGCAGTTGGACTTCCCAGAGAGTTATTTATGGCTTGTTGAGTTCGTTCGGAAGGCACGAATCACGCGAGCTTATTCACCAGCCACAGAAGGCTTTCAATTAAATAATAATCGTATTAATGGGTTCCCATTGTCGATGAAAGGAGGTTCGCTTGGTCTAGGTCAGGGGTCGAGAGTCTGGGAGACCAAAGGGACCGGATGCAGTCTTTTCCCTCCGCAAGTACCATTGGTCAACGAATTCTCCCAGACAAAAATAATTCCCTTAATTTTTTTATCAGATAACAATTAATTGTTCAATTTTTTTTCCTCATAGAGGATTCTTAGTTTGCGCGAAAATTTTTTTTTTTCGAAATTTTCATGTCAGAATACTTAAAATGGTCCAAGACGGCGAGAAAAATGGTTCTTATGAAATGTTTGTATGTGCGTGTGCGTATATGCACAATTTATTGTTATCACGATAGTCGTCACTGTTGGACTGTTATCAAATAATGTTTAGGATTAAATTTGGTGTCAATCCGTTAAGGGCTTCACAATTTATGTCGTTCCAAATTTTTTTTAAATTTTTTGTTCGTGCCCGAACTTTTGCAATTTTTTAGATATCGTGCTCAAATTTGGTGCACAAGTCGACTATTATTAAATAAAGTTTGGGGAAAAATGTGGCGTCAATTCGTTTAGGGGTTCATAATTTATGGCATTTTGAATTTTTGAGTTGGTGCTCTAACTACCGCAATTTTTAAAATATCGACTTCAAATTTGGTATGACATTTTGAATTTTTTTGAAAAATTAGTCTCAGCGTTCCAACTTCTACGATTTTGAAGATATCTGGCTTAAATTTGGTACGCAAGTGAAGTGTGGGTAAACTAAACATCAGTTCAAATCTGGCGAGAATCTGTCAAGGGGTTCAAAAATAATGCCATCCAAAATTTTTTTAAACAAGGTTGCAAAGTAGAACTTTCCTCATTGCTTCCTCTATGAGGAAGCAAAAATAGATTAACATACTTTCTCTTAGAGGTAAACTTGTAAAAATCGAACAATAAAGAGGAAGCAATTTGCAAAGTTGTACTTTGCAGCCTTTTTTAATTTATAAAAAATACATTTCTACTCATGCTCAAATAGTTCCAGGCAATTTCTCTTACAATACAAAATATTTCGACTTCCTGACTACTAAAAAAAAAATTGATCGACTGTTAAATTATCAGAAAACTTAAATTTTTATAAAATTGATGCTCATAATTTTCCAGGTTTGTCTTATTTTTTTCTAGATCTTGAATAGGTTGGAAAATTTCTTTTAAACTGAGTATGAAAATGTTCACAATGTATGAAATGAGCTATATTATTCGGTTCATTTCGAACAATTATAGGAGGAAATTCAACACTAAAACGAATTCAACAAGTGTGTATGTCTTTAATCGAAACAAATATGTTTGTATAAAGGCATTAAATGCTGTTGATAATCGATTAAATTATATATCAAAACTATGGGTCAATATAAACGTAATTATTTATTTATACACAATTATTGTTTGCTTCCATAAAATTTATGGTATTTAATATTCGATGAAATTTTTCTGTAATGTATCGGAAAAATGTGTAATTTAGAATAATTGGAAATCGGAAAACAATTTTATATTTTATGACAGTGAAATATTGGAAGTTTCTTTACTCAATATTTAACAAATGTTTGAAAAAATCACCGAACGTTTTGGCTTGTCGTGAATTTTTTTTCCCCAGGATTTCATATCTAATGACTCGAGGTGGTGAAAAGTATCGAGAACTGTAATTTTTGAAAAATTAAAAAAAAACATACTCAAAGGATATTATTTTCCCAAGTTTCGTAAGAATTGTAAACTAATGAGAAAGTAATGAGGAAAAACAATTTGCAAGGTTCTCTGATCTGCATATTTTTTACGATTCAAAAAACCTACCTTAATGGCAGTGCCGAAAAATCAAAAAATATTTAAAGAATGGGAAAGCAATAAAGAAAAATAATTTGCCAGGTTCTCTAATTTTCATTTTTTTTACGATTAAAAAATAATACCTTAACAACAGCACCGCGAAAAGTTGAAAATAGAACAATAATGTAGAAGTAATAAGAAAAAATAATGTGCAAGGTTCTCTAATCTGCCTAATTTTTTTACGATTCAAAAAACATACCTTAACGGCAGTGCCGGAAAAGTTGAACAATATTTAAAAAATCAGAAAGTAATAAAGAAAGTCAACGTGCAAGGTTCTCCAATCTGCATCTTTTTTTAAGAATAAAACAAAAGAAACATATCTCAACAACAGTGCCGTAAAAATTAAAAAATAGAAAAATAGTACGGAAGAAATAAAGAAAAATAATGTGCAAGGTTCTCCAATCTGCATCTTTTTTAAGAATGGAAAAAAAGAAATAAATAAACATATCTCAACAACAGCGCCGTGACAATAAAAAAAAAAGAAAAATAATAAGGAAGAAATAAGGAAAAATAATGTGCAAAGTTCTCCAATGTGCACAAGGTCAAATAATTTCAAAACAAACCAACAATACCTTAACAACAGCTCCGTAGGGCATCGTCTCATCGTAGGGAGCTCCAAGCTTGAAGGTATTGGAAGCAGTTTTGCCTTCGTTGGTGACGGTGATGACGAATTCGTCTCCCTTTTCAGCGACTTCGAGGACGGGTTTGCTCTGGGCAACGGCGGCGGCGGCTTCAGCCTGAGCGGGACCACCGATGGTCTTCAGGTACTCCTCGAAGTTCTCGCTCTTCACGTGCTCGTATTTTCCCACAATTTGCACCATTTTGAAAAACAAAAACGAGGTTTCTTCGCGAACTGAACGTCGAGATATTGTCTGGTAGGTTCGTTGAAACGAATGAAGCGTCGGTAGCGACGCGCTGCCGGCTTTTATAAGCCACAGGACGGGGACCAGACCCCCCAGATTATGCAACTACGTTATCTGTAGGCCTTTAGCAGTCGTCGCGTCTCACTGATCCTTAGATTAAGCTATCGGCATAGGGAGTTACTTTGAGGGGGGGGCTAAGAGGAAGGGGACAATATTGGGGGGTGAGGGGGCAGGGGGCAAGGGCCGCGTCTCTTGGACGCTGTACTCGTACCCCTCGTGCCCCCCTCGTCTTCAATCACCGTCTATTTATCTGCAGCATTCATCATCATCGTCACGAGCAGTGACCAATGTCGAGTCCATCCATCTCAGAGAGAGCGCGTTCACAATTGTAACTATGCTACTAAGTATTACTTTTCCGCTCGATATATTTTATCATTTTTCTTCCTCATAGAGAAAGCTTCGTTTTCGTGAAATTTTTTTCCTTTTTTCGAGATATTTATGTTAACATACTCAGAATCACCTGAAACATCGAGAAAAGTGGTCGAGAAAATGTGTCTGTATGTGGCGATGTGTGTATGCGTGTGTGTTTCAGACACCGAAAATTCAATTGTGTATAACTCACGAACGGCACAATGGATCGAGCTAAAATTTGGCACGCAACTGGAGTATTGACTCTTCTGTAATTGGCGTGATTTTTAATCAAATGTATCATGTGTACAGATTTTATAGGATTTTTTTATTTTTCGAAAAAATTTCGTGATCGCTCTAACTTTCGTAAAAGTTCGCCAATTTATCGAAATAGTTCTTTATATATAAAGAGACGTTAAATGATATTTGGTATTGAATTTCAGCGAAATCGGTGAAGTGATTCCGATTTTATGGAATTTTGAATTTTTCGAAAAAACTAATTTTTTCTCTAAATCACGTCAAATCTTAACAAATGAGCCGAAATGTTCTAGAGTCGAAAAACACCATACAGCCCTGTTACGTATGAAATTTGGCGCTGATCGGTAAAGTCGTCCGGATTTTACGGTATTTAAAATTTTTTGATAAATGTACATTTTCGCTCATAACTTCTGCAAAAGTTAAGAGAGTAAGATAAAAAATGTGTACTTAATCAAAATGCGATGTGAGGTTGTTTTAACGGTGTTTGATAGCTGCACACAATATGGATAATTAAATAGAAAAAAAAGATGCAAAGTAGAACTTTGCACATTGCTTCTTCATATAAGATTTGAAGACAGCTGTAAAGAGGATATTTCAAAATTTAAACTTTTAACAAATCTGCGTCTATGAGGAAGCCAAAATAAATAATAAATGTCTTCCGCATAAAAGTAGATTTGTTAAAAATTGAAATTTCAAAACATCCTCTTTACAGGTGTCTTCAAATTTTATATGAGAAAGCAATGTGCAATGATCTACTTTGCACCTTTTTTTTTGCTTACTGGTTCATTCACCGAGTGATTTCTAGAGTGTTGACCGCAACCACTCTTTTCTATTGCATTTGCACGAGAGCTCAGGGAAAGTGCGGAAAACCTGGCCGATACAGGCGGCTTTATCTTTACTGGGTTTCTACTGTATTAGAATACATCAGAAACTCAGAAAAAATGCCTGCCGATCAACAATTGACGCGCAAACCAGTGGCGCCGCTAAGCGGTCATCCATCCAAGTTATGGCCGCAAATAATGCTGCTTAACTCTGGAGACCGCTGAAGCGACACGCCAACCGTGCGTCCACTGCTCTCGGTTATTTTTGGTTTAGTGGAAGATAATTTTTCATAGATTTAAAAAAAAATGTATGTGAATCAGGCTAACGCAGTCGAATTGTGTCGAATGGAAGATAATTTTTAATAGTTTTTTGACAAAATTGTTGTGTTGAATCAAAGGGAACTTTTTACAGTATTCTCAATTAAAAAATTACAGCCATTTGTTTAGCTATCAACAAATTTTTAAACAACCAGCTGTAATTTTTTAATGGGGATTACTATGAAATATCTAGGCAGTGAATGCATAAACTATCTCCGGACGAGGAGAATGAGCCATAATACATCGAAATCAAGCGAAAAATACGGAATATTCTTTTAAAAAGCTGATTGAATATGTGACTTTTCAAAATTTAGCATAAACCCGTTAATATTTGTAAAAATTGAGTGCAATTAAATATTCTTTAAGTAAAAAATATATGCAGCTACGAGAATGACTATCCATTATAATCAATAGATGCATCAAAGTTTGTCTAAATTTAATAATAACTTACCAGACTTTTGATTAGAGTGAAGCACTCCAACCTCTGTAAATACTTTCTCATGGCGCCTTTCATGTACTATGGAACGAAAAAAAAAGTGAAAGTACTATGCAAAGTTCTTCTTGACATATTTTCGAAAATTGTCTGTCACTGTTTGAATACTTTTTCTACGTACATGATTCGATAATTGATAATTAATAAGCAAATTGGATATCAATCATTTTTGCATCTTTACCTTTTCACAATTTTGTTGAAAAATTGTTCCTGCATTTTTAAATTGTATCTCAAATTTTTCTAAGAAGATCAGAAACTATAATTAATTGGTTTATGAATAACTTCCAACTTTTCACTTTTCTCGACATTATTAAAAAATTGTTAGAATCATCATCCAACTCATTATTCAAAAAAAATGTATTAAATTATTAATAGCATAACAAAACCTATGGAAAATTATGAAAAATTGTAGAAAATTATTTTCTCTTATTTGTATTTGAAAAAAATGATCAAAGTATATTTTTAATTATTAACAATTATTCGTAAATCCTTAAAGACTTTTCTGTCTATATAGAATATTTAAAAACATTATCAACAAAAGTTTGTCATTCATTTTCTATCAGTAAAAACCATTTTTTAATTCTAAAACATTGTTCTGTCTATAACTTATATCGAGTATTTAAAAAAATCATAAAAGTATTCATAGCATTACTAAACGAATGGAGGCATTTCGAAGTGAGTAATGAAATGGTTACAATTCTGGCCCAGAATGTGAGAGATACTTGGGAATAAATAAAAAATAAATGAATTCATTCTAAAATAATTATAAAAGAACTTTCCTTATTCATTTTGAATTATTAAGAACGTTTTTCATTCATTTTTAATAATTAAGGATTATTCGTAAATCCTTAAAGATTTTTCTGTCTATACAGATTATTTATAAACATTATTAAGAAAAGTTTGTCATTCAGTTTCGATCAGTAAAAATCATTTTTCAATTTTAAAACATTGTTCTATCTATAATTTATATGGTGTATTAAAAAAAATCATAAAAGTATTTATAGCATAACTAAACGAATGGAGGCATTTCAAAGTGAGTAATGAAATGGTTACAATTCTGGCCCAGAATGTGAGAGATACTTGGGAATAAATAAAAAATAAATGAATTCATCCTAAAATAATTATAAAAGAACTTTCCTTATTCATTTTTAATTATTGAGAACGTTTTTCATTCATTTTTAATCATTAAGGATTATTCGTAAATCCTTAAAGATTTTTCTGTCTATACAGATTATTTATAAACATTATTAAGAAAAGTTTGTCATTCAGTTTCGATCAGTAAAAATCATTTTTCAATTTTAAAACATTGTTCTATCTATAATTTATATGGTGTATTAAAAAAAATCATAAAAGTATTTATAGCATAACTAAACGAATGGAGGCATTTCGAAGTAATGAAATGGTTACAATTGTGGGCCAGGATGCGGGAGAGTCTCGGGGGGAATCCCCCCAACCGCCTCTGCAACAAGTGGTGGAAGAGGATCGCGAGTTATCACCCTTCTTTCTCTCCATTTCCATATGGGCTTTGACCCTTTCGTCGCGATCACCAGCGTCGGTCAGGGTATTCGCCACTTACCTATTATCGACTATAGAAATTGGCCTGACAACAGTTCCACCAGATAACAGATAATACTAAAATATATTGTATATCCGAAGGCGCAACAAATGTCTCTACTAAATCAACGTAGTATTTTGTTATTTGCACGGGCAATCGATGCAAGTGTTTATTTCTCAACCAAGCTTATCAGAACCACGGATAAACTTATCTTATTTTTACATCGAACTTTTGACTTTAGTCACCGAGATACGTATCACTTTAGGTGCACATAGGATTATTATGTATTGCCATCGAATACTCGTCAAATAACGAGAAAAATTAATATTTGGAATATTCTTGTAGAATTTATATTCTAAATTAGTATTTCTTGCGCCGAATGTTAGAAAAATGAAAATCAATATTAGGAATATTCTTGTAGAATGTATATTCTAAATTAATATTTTTCTCCCGAATGTTAGGAAAATGAAAATCAATATTTGGAATATTCTTGTAGAATGTATATTCTAAATTAATATTTTTCTCCCGAATGTTAGAAATAATAAAACTCAGTATTTTAAATATTCTTGTAAATAAAAAATTTTGAATTCATATTTTTTGCCAAATGACAGGAAAAATACAAATCAATATTTGGAATATTCTTGGAAGTTTTATATTTTGAATTCATACTTTTCTTGCAAATAATGAGAAAAATCAAAATCAATATTTGGAATATTCTTGTAAGTTTTATATTTTTAATTAATATTTTTTGGGAGGTAGCAGAGAAATAAAAATTAATATTTGGGATATTTTTAAGAGTTGTGTATTCGAAAAAAAATATTTTTTCAAAATGTTCATTTAAGAGCTTTAAAAAATGTGAGAAACATTTTTAAGTATTAAACCACCGAAAAAATTAAAAGATGTTTTGTAATACATATGCATTACAAAAAAGATAATTCATATGTATAAGCAATACTGATTTGCAAATGCTAATGTGACTCACTATCATCCGCTAAACCCGATAATTCATGACAGTTGGATGGCGATAATCTTTTTCAACTTATAAATACCCTCGAAACGTTTTGTAATGCAATTTTTATGATATAATACTGAGGGTCGAAATTTTTCATTACTAAAAAAAAATTAATGTCTTAGTTAAGCTCATTTTGTAATTACAATTTCATAATAATAACTTGAAGCAATCATAAAATGATGTGTAAGCTTTTGAATAGCTGTAAAAAAAAATCGTTTTCAAATTCGTAAAAATCCTTTTATTTTGTTATCAAATTTGAAAATTATTTTTTCAAAAAGGCATCCAAAAAATTTAATTTTAAGCTAATATATTTAGCAAACATTTGAAATTCCAATGCTATACAATCGTTCATGTTATTATTATGAAATTATCATTATGAAGCAAATTAAATAAGCAAAACAATCTTTTAGTCACTAATGACCTTTGATGTTGAAGCGACTATAAATAGAACTAAATTTTTTTTAAATCTTTATTCCATTTTTTGGATTTACTGTTTGGTATTACTATTATTATTTAATATTAATATTCTCAGGATATTAAGTTACTTATGCAAGAATTTATGACTGTGTGCGTCACTTTTACACAAGAGAACGATGAAAAAAATTATTTAAAGAATAAGTGATTAAAATAAGGAAAAAATTCGAAGAAATGAAACTTCATAACACATTTCAATTTGAAGTGTAGCCGAAAAAATGCTTCAATGCTAAACAATGCAAGGCTTCGACCTTTCGTATGACGGATGATAAAAGTCGGTTCGTAATCGGCTTACTTTTAATTACTTGAAGAAAGTATAGAAGTCCGTTTGGTAGCGACTCATCACAAGCCACGTCATTGCTTTGAGACGTGTGCGAAAAATATTTCGATCTTGAATCGTCTGCGAATATAACATCGAGACAATAGCGGTTTGCAACTGAATTTACTCTAGATAATTAGTTGGTAATGTTTTTTTAATTTTCTGTAAAACAAGCGATTAAAAAAAAATTTGCATTTACATTTTCCGAGTAAATCTACCTCTATGAAGAAGACATTTATTATTTATTTTGGCTTCCTCATAGAGGTAGATATGTTAAAAATTGAAATTTTAAATATCCTGTTTACAGCTGTCTTCAAATTTTATATGAGGAAGCAATGTGCAAAGTTCTACTTTGCATCTTTTTTTTTTTCTCTTCAATTATCCTTATTGTGTGCAGCTATGAAACTCCGTTAAAACAACCTCACATCGCATTTTAATTAAGTACAAATTTTTATCTTCATTTCTTAACTTTTGTGGAATTTGTGAGCGAAAATGTACATTTATTTAAAAATTTAAAATGCCATAAAACCCGAACGACTTCACCGATCAGCACAAATTTCGTACGTAACAGGGCCGTATGGTATTTTTCATCTATAAAACATTTCAGTTCATTTGTTGAGATTCGACGTGATTTAGAGAAAAAAAATGTTTTTTCGAAATATTCAAAATTCTATAAAATCGGAACCGCTTTACCGATTTCGCTGAAATTCAATACCAAATATAATTTAATGTGTCTTTATATATGAAAAACTATTTAGCTAAATTAGCGAACTTTTACGAAAGTTAGAGTGAGCACGACATTTTTTGAAAAATTAAAAATTCTATAAAATCTGTACGCATTGATACATTTAATTAAAAATCACGCCAATTACAGAGGATTCAATACTGTAGTTGCGTGCCAAATTTGAGCTCGATTCATCGTGCTGTTCGTGAGTTATGGACAATTGAATTTTCAGTGTCTGGAACACACACACACACACACACACACACACACACACACACACACACACACACACACACACGCGCGCGCGCGCGCGCGCGCGCCCGCGCATACATTCAAACATATTTTCTAGACTACTTTTCTCGACGTTTTAAGTGATTCTGAGTATGTTAACATAAAAATCTCGAAAAAAAAAATTTCCCGAAAACAAAGCTTCCTCTATGAGTAAGCAAAAATATTTTATTCACGTTTGCGACTATAATATCGCAATGAAATCGTTTTGGAGCTGAATTTACCCGCGTTGTGATAAATAGGAGGGCTACAGCGTTTATTCTGCGCGGAGTTCACCAGACAAACCGGCTATAAGGGCTTGAAAAGTTCACGAGCATTGCCAGAGCCTTGAATTGACGACTAATTGCCACCGAGAGAGAGAGAGAGAAAGAGAGAGAGGCGAAGAGAAATGATAAAAGAGAAGAAAAAAGAGCGCAATATACACATGAACGTCCCCCTTACGCATACGTTGTACTCTCGACCTCACGTGACCGACAGACGGGTTTTATATACCGGCATATAAGAGAGAACCGGCATGAATGAGCTTATTCCCATCAAGAATATATAGAGAGAGAGTCTCGTTGCGTGTAGGAGTCTAGCCGCGGAGCGACGATTGAATTACACGACGAGCCTTCTTCTATAGAGCATTAATAATACTCGACTTGAGGGTGGCGTGTTCGATAAGTGCATTACGTCTTCCATCTTTCTCTATCTCTCTCTTTCTCTCGCCGACAGATTATTTTCTCAAGGATTTGTGCTAGGCTTAACCACTCGTCCCTGCTACATTTTGCTCACAATATATCGCAAAGGTATCTTTTTTTTGCTACTCCGATAAAAGTTGAAGTTTGCTCTTTGTTATCGCTTTTAAGAGTGAAGAAAAAAGAAAGTCGAAAAAATATAGTGTTACATTAAATGAAACGGAAACCGAGTGATTACATGATAAATCGAGACTACAGTAGGTTTAATTAGTTTAACAGGTCAGGTAAAAATGAAGTGTGTCGAACCGTAAACTAGATTTTTCAATAAGTGAATAAAAAAAGAAGTAGCTTAACATTTCTTTGGAAAGACAGGACGGCGCTTGAATCGCTGACGTAGCATGTGTCGATAAGTCTTTACAGATAATTAACAGAAATCTGTTTAGATTTATCTATTCTGAAGTTGGCTTTACGTTGAAGACATTGACGACCAATCAAAATGTTTGAAAGTTGGCTGCAGTGTTCGAGATTTCGAGTTTCGATGTAAAAAATTTTTCTTAAAGAGTGGACGACCAATCAAAATGTTTGAAAGGTAGCTTGAGTTTTCGATATTTTAACTTTTGACGTACCACTTTTTTTTTTTAAGGAAATATGCAAGGACCGCTATAAACGAGAAAAATTGAGCGCCTTTACTTGACATAAGAAATATTTTTTTTTATGAACGACGTTTCTAAAGATTTTCTCAAAGATTTGTGCTAGACATGTTGCTCATAATATACCGTAAAGGTATTTTTTTTTGTTATTGCGATAAAACTTAAAGTTTGCACTTTGTTATTGCTTTTAAGAGAAAAAAAAAGTCGAAAAAGATAGAATCTGTAATAGTCTGAAATTGTCTTTACGTTGAAGACCACCATACAAAATGTTTGAAAACTGGATACGATTTTCGATATTACGAGTTTCGATGTGACATATCTTTCTTGAGAGAGAACGATCAATCAGAATGTTTGAAAACTGGCTTCAGTTTTCCATATTTCGACTTTCAGTGTGCCATGTCTTTTTTAAAAGGGGACGACCAATTAAAATATTTGAAAACTGGATTTAATTTTCCATATTTCGACTTTTGATGTGCGATGAGAGAAAAAGCAATGACCACTGGAAATACGGAAAGAATTTAGCGAATTTACCTGACAAAATCAATATTTTTTCTAAAGATCGGTTCTAACGATTGTCTTAAGGATTTGTATATAAACCCCTCGTTGCTGCTATATTTTGCTTATAACCGCAAAGGTATCTTATTTTTTTCTCCCGCGATAAAACTCGAAATTTTATCTTTCTTATCAATTTTAAGAGCTAATAAAAAATAAAGTTAAAAAAAAGGCAATTGAAGTCGCGCACATGTTCTGATAGAGTCTGTCTTTACTTAACGATTAAGTCCGACGTTGCCATTTTCGATTTCCTTTTTTTTTTCTTAAAAGTAATTTTTTAATGTTCTCTCTTTTTTTCTTGTAAGTAATTCTTGAATTTTTTTCCCTTTATTCTTCAAAGTATTTTTCTTGTTTCTTTAATTTTATTTTACTCGTTTTTCAAGAAATAGAATGGAATTCGAATCGAAATAGATATTATCAATTACTCTCGGAAAAAAAATTCATCGAAATCATAGTTCGTTGATTAAAATAAAGTCAACCAGTTGATATTTCAGCGAATCTCTGTTTTTTTTATTGGGTAAAAAAACACAGGAAAAATAAGCAAGGAGCGGAGCATTTTTTTGTCTGCTGATATAGCAAAAGATATGCTATCACTCTATGACTATTATTAATGCAGCAACCGCCTTGGAAAAATATTCCAACTTCACCTTAATTTTCCACATGATTTTTGCTGGTCCATTCAAAGACTTTTATTTTCATTAAAAAAAAGTGTTGCCACATTTTTATGTCAAAGTTCTCGAATAGTCTATCCAAAAACTCCCAATATTTTTGAGATATCGCTATCATTTAGTGTTGGATGACGCAATATTTGGAAAACATTGATCTGTAACCACTTTTAGGAAATGATTAAATAAAAAAGGGTCAAATCCTTTCTCGAATGGATGTATTTTGGCAAATATGGAATTTTTCAAGAAAATGTGTACTCCCTAAAAGTTTGTGTTTTAAATATCATTAAAAATTTTTTTTGTATATTATAAAAAAATGAGTTTTCGTTAGATATCTTTGAAAATAGGTACATTTTTTTCTCAAATATAACTCGTGGCCTACTCAACCGAATCAGCTAAAATTTAAATGCTATGTAGAGTACTGATAAATCTCTGCATAATATTAATTTCATAAAAATCTTTCGACGAATTCAGTTTTTAACAGGATTTAAGATTTTGAAAAATTATTTTCCAAATCGTAACCGCTTCAACTCAAACAAATTTCGTAGCTATTTGTGAAACTTCGTATGAACATTGTGAAAAGTAATGCGAACTTCAGTACAGAATTTGGGCAGAATCTGTAAAGCGGTTCGGATTTTATAGTTTTTTCAACAAATGAATATTATTGCAAAAAATTTGCAACATTCTATCGACCAAGCTCAAAATTTCCACGTAAAAAAAAATGTTCAGAAATGTTACCTATCGAATTTAGTAAAGATCAACAGAAGGGTTCGAAATTTATAGATTTCGATTTTTTGTATATTATTTATCGACGACTGAAATTTCGCTAAAATTTCATTTCCGTGGTTATTTATCTAAAATAAATGTGCAAAATAGAAAGTTTCACATTGCTTCCTCACTATTTTCTCTGATTACAAAACTGTCTCTGTGAGGAAGTCAAAAGCGATAAACATACTTTCTCATAAAGATAAATTTGTAAAAATCGAAAAATAATGAGAAACTAATTTGCGAGGTTCTACTTTCCATTCTTGCGATCAATTGCTACCATATATAGTTTTTGCAAGTCATTATCAAGGATTCTGTAAAGGTTTTTAGTAGATTTCAGAAGCTTTTGTGAATAAACGTCCTAAATCCGACAGAAGCTCCAATAAAAAACAAAATTTACGGTAACAACAGTTTTTATTCACGAGAATTCGCAAAACCCGAAGTCTCAGTCAGCGACAGAGACGAATTCGTGAGATATGCAAAAAGCTACGTTAGAATAAAAATCCCTCGTTGGAACGGACCGATCAGACTTTTCAAGAAGTTACAAACGCATTTTCGTTGCGTTGAGCTATATATATATATGTATGTATATATATACCTCCTCTCGCTTTATAAAATAAATAATAAATAAATCTATTACATTCTAGGCATCATATTTTCATTTAAATATCCGCACGCGCGTGTCTAATGCTTAGGTTTATGTGGTATTTTTTTATAGTTTTCATATTCACTCTTCTCTCAATTAACATTAATTCGTAATGTACAGTAGACGTCATTTTGCTCTTGAGTTTCAAGTATAGATGTGAAAATACCGGTATTTTTCTATTCGATAAATAAACCTTCAAAAATAGCGCATTTTTACCGTATTTAAGGTTTAACCTTTTTAAACAAACGGTGTTAAACAAAATTTCTCTTGTGACAATACGGTCACTCAAATTGCTCGTAAGTTTTCCGTAAAAATATTTAAATTCACGCATTTACACTTGGAATTACAGGTAACACAATTTTTGGTAAAATTATCTTCGTCTTCGTAAAGTTACTGAGTAAGTATTTTGTAGATGATTTGGTGATTATTGAAAAAAAGTCACGTACCGTGTTTTACTTTAGAAATACAGTAGAAATACGGTAAGGTTTAGGTGCAGCTACGGTGAATTTTCGGTAAACTTACCGCAGTATTACGGTAAAATTACGGCGATATTGCAGTAAAATTACGTTAAAATTACGGCGATATTGCTGTAAAATTACGTTAAAATTACGGCGATATTGCAGTAAAATTACGGTAGAACTGCAGTGAAATTGCCTCAAATTCACGGCGAACTTACAATAAAGTTACGGTGAAAAAACAGTGAAATTGCGGTAAATTTCGGTGCACTTACGATGAATCGCGGTAAATTTCGGTAAACTTACGATGAATCGCGGTAAACTTACGGTAAATTGCACTAAAATTACCGGTCACATCTTTAGTTAAGTACTTTGTTTGTTCAGGCAATGTTAGGCTATTTTCTCGCTGGCCTATAGCTTGCACAGGCAAAAAAGAAGCGGTATGAAAGCCCCGATCGCTACGAATACTGGTAACATGACCGACGAGTCCTCGATCGAATAAGGATCCGGAGTTCGCGGTCCGCTTGTGTGTCGGCTCCGAACCGTCGCCTCCTCTTCGTCCTCCTGCATTCCGTGATACTCTTCCGGCTCCTGAGGAATCGGGCCCAATTGCGGGACGTCTAAAGAAGACGAATATTACCATAATTATCATAGAACAAAGCTTAGCAGGACTTTAGCTTAGTTTAGTTTCTTTTATTAAGATCCTGGGATACTAATCCACCTAAAGACCTAAGCCAAGACGAAAAATATACAAGAACATAAATCCGGACAGAGAAAATGGAAATGAAGTACAGAAAATAGTCTGAGACTAAATAAAGCGATACAGAACGAAAGAGAAGATGAGAGGTGAGTACAGAGAGCTGAGAAAGTTGAAAAAAAAATCTTAGTTAAGGAGTAACGTCATTGTAGAATTTTGGAACAATCGATTTTTCCCGTAAACAATACTTTAGGTTGATAAAAACAATATACATTCGGTCCTACAGTGAAAAAAAAAATT
Source organism: Tromatobia lineatoria (assembly GCA_949699805.1). NCBI lineage: Eukaryota > Metazoa > Arthropoda > Insecta > Hymenoptera > Ichneumonidae > Tromatobia > Tromatobia lineatoria. The sequence continues at coordinate 7,206,878 of OX453038.1, forward strand.
GCAAATCGTTTAATTATCGATTGTATTCCATGACTCGAAGCGCACTGTCAGTATGATCGTAAAACTTTGAGCGCGTCTGTCTCGAAAACACTTTTTCCAAACTGAGAGAACGGATTACTTAACACCGTTGCATGGATGCGGTTGAAATGTCAATAATAGCTTCACAATTACATTCAATATAGAAGTACGTATCCGTTTTTTTTATGGAGTGTAAACTTTTTTTTTCGAGAACAATTTACTGCTTATTTTTTTGCGAACAAAATCGATTTTTTCCAACAGAGAACCATTCATACAAAAGCTGATTTAAAAAAAAATCCCTGCGTACTTTCATAGCCAATCGCATAGGGATCATGAATTTTTTTGTATATTTCCCTAAATAATTTTTCATAAGTGCAGGTACTTTTAATGCTGTTTGGTATGAATTTGGCCGGAATCCGAAAAGCGGTTCGAACTTTATAGAGCTTTGAAATTTCCGAAAAAAAATCACGTTTTTGCCCAAACTTTGGCGAAACATGAGATGACGAACTCAAATTTCACACATGAAATCGCTACTATTTAGCGATGATTAGTACATAGTTTCATCTTAACACGCAATATGGTTAGAATTAGTCAGAATTTAAAATTTTGGCAAAATGATGTTATTGCATTAACTTTAACAAAACATAAGATATCGAAGTCAAACTTTAGACATGAAATCAGTACTATTTAGCAATGATAGATGCACAGTTTCCCAATAATTTGTTATGTGGTTTAAATTTTTCAGAAACTCAAGTTTGATAAAAAAAAAGCTGCAAAGTTGAACTTTGCCAATTGCTTCCTCATTATTTTTGGTTTTTCTTACAAAGCTTCCTTTATCCGAAGACACAAATCGATTAACATACTTTCTCATAGAGGTAACTTTCTAAGAAAAACAGAAAATCAAAGGAAGCAATGTGCGAAGTTCAACTTTCTTTTAAACAATTCAACGAAAATGTTTTGGTCGAAAATTGGAATTTTTTTTTCGTTGGAGCCGCAATTTTGTCAAAAATCCAAACTTCGACTATTTCTTCGATCAATACCTAGATTTATCTATTGACTAATAGAATATTTTTTGTTTTTTATTCTAGCTAATCCAAACCCGAGATATCGTGCTCACAATCAGACACTTTTATTTTGAATGACCTCCAGAAGATCGTCTACAGGAGCAGTGTAAATCAATTTTTTTTAAAATGAAAAATGCCGATATAAAGTCAAAAGCTACACCGAGAGAAAATTATAGTATTAGTAACCATAAAGTGACAACTATTCATCTGTAGTTGGTACAAACATAGTTACCACTCAATTAGTTGTCACAACTATTTTTATAGTCACCGTAACTATAAAAGGACTAAAAATCAATAGTTCTCACTTTATAATAAACTGTACTATGACGATTTCTCTCAGTGTACCACTACATTTATTGATACTTCTTGTATTTGTCAAATAAAATCCCTTTTCAGTAAAAATTCGTTAAAAAAAAAAAAAATTTTGGTCTTGCAACTGCGTATAACCCCTTAAAGTAATCGTTGATTTACATGCTAGGCAAATCAGAAAATTGAACGACGTTAGATGCAGAAAATTTCTTTCACTACAAATTATTGCTTAACGTTTCTATACATGTTAGAACTTCAGAGAATTTTTTCAGACTTTTTCAAAGCGAATTTCTTTTATATGAATTTTTTTTCTGTTTATTTAAATTTTCTTATCATCATTGTCGTTGTATCGTTAGTTTTTATTTATTCATATTGAATCCTCAGTGTAATTTTCATTGGAATGTTTCGAAACTTTAGGTTCTTACAAAAATGTATTTGTAAAAATAGTAAGGGTTTTTTTCACCACAAATAAATTCTATTGAAAGAGGGATAATTCTGAAATTAAGACGCAGCTGGCTTTATTAGAAATACCGTACCTTCCACTGTTCCTTTAATAACGGCGATCGCATTCACTTTAGGATTGTCTCGGTAGCCCTGAAAATCGTGGGAAAATCATTTATCATTTTCTCGTTTAAAAAAAACAATTTCATGGATAAGCTTTTTCTATAAGCATTAGAAGAGATTAGATGGCTTTTAGGCAGCAAAAAAACCTGCCATAAATAAAGTATTGGATTTTCGCAATCGTATTCATGTTTACCTTGATAAACTCGACTCTTATTTTTCCCCCGAGAATATCGGACTCCTCATCGTTGTAAATAAGCTTTCCTCGCTGCACTTTGAAAGGAATGTACTCGTCGTGAGCGATGCCACGACCGACTCTCTCAAAGATATCCAAATCGGTTACAACAGTGTGATCTCCATTAAGAACAACATCAAAAACCTGTAATTAAATACTCAAGATTATAATAGATTCAAAAAGTGTTCATACTTTTTTGTGATCTAGAGGCGGAAATTATTAAGTGTTGAAAATCGACTAAATCAATGAAAACTCTCAATGATATGCAAATCGATTACAACAGTGTGGAATAAAATACTGAAGTTTGAAATAAATTTAAGAAGTATTGATATTTGTTGTATTTACAGAAAGTGTCTGAAATCAACAATGAATTAACATAATAATCACGTAATCAATTTCAGTGTCGTTAAAAAAAAACAAAAAATCATTTGCATTTTTACTTGATTACTATTTTGTTCCATTTTTTATTTCCGTTTTTTTAATAGACAATATCTGTTTATCTCGGTCCAATGATTTTTCAAACATGATTACAACAGATTAGTATAAACTATTGAAAGGTGCATTTTAATGATAATTTTTTTCAGTCATAAAACAATTTCCTTGTTATAGAATGAAAGGAGTAAATGTTACAGAAATTGAATTAAAAATATGCACTCATGACATAACATTGCAAAAGCAATTGAATTGTGTTTCATATTGAGAATATTAAAAAAATAATGATAAAATTGATCTATGGCAAAAAATCAATACAGACAAATTTTATTACTGCTAGATAAAATGATATATTTGTTAAATCTAAAATCTTCAATGAAATAATTATTGTACATGATCGATGATGAAATAAGTATATTTTATTGTATATCAGCAGAAGAACAAACTAAAATCCATTAATAAATTTTTGGCAAACTTTTTGCTTTCAATCCAAAGTTAATAAACCTCTTTAAAAAATCCAAAACACCTTTTTCCAAATCCCTAATTATAAAAAACACAGCAAGAAAAAATCATGTCCATATTGGCAGATTGAAGTTGACTTTACAAAATTGTAATAACTATGTAATATTCATTTATGGTACCTATAATAAAAGATATATTTTTTATCCGATGCAAGGAAGAAATCAGATAAAACCAATGAAAATCTCTGATTTTGCTAGAACATCTTGCTCTTAACTCAAAGTCAATAAACCTCTTCTTTAAAAACCGAAAAATCTTTTTTTCCTAATTCCTAATTATACAATACGGAGCAGAAAGAAAGATCACCTTCATATTTGGCGAATTGAAGTAAACTTCACAAAACTTGAGTATCATAACATACTCCCCATCCTCATTGATAGGAATATCGTAGCCGAAAGTGCTGTGATGATATCGTTCCGTCTGATAGAGAATTTGATCTATTGTATTTACACGTCCAATGATTAATTGTTTTCCATAGTCGGAGGCTGTTCCGACTTTGCTCATTAGCGGATCTCTGAGATAGCGAACGCCGTAGCTGTCTGAATGGGCTTCGCCTCCGGCGTTGATGGCGTAGATGACTTCGAGGCATTGAACAGATGGTAATTGAAGTGCGATGAGAAAAAGACAGCCTGAGACGATGGCATGAGAAATGAGCCATCGCGAGGATCGCATTTCCACGAAATTTGTCATTTCATTCGGAGAGAAAATAGGGATTTTATTTTAGAGCGAGGAGGAAAGTTCGAATTTTGGTATTGATAGCTTATTTTTTATCATAACTCGTGGATTTCCAAGTAAGCGGAGAGGTTATAAGCAGCTGCTTGTGGGTTCGTTCAAAAAGGCCTCTTTAGTCTTCGCGTTGACTTTCCGGTGACCTTGTCCGGCTTCTCGCATCGGTAAACCGAAAGTTTCATTTATCAATCGTCTTTTTATTAGGAAACAATTAGTTCTAACGCGATTACGAGTCTTCGCGACTGCGGAAACGAAACTTTCGCGGAGAATTCGTGTTGACCACGCACGACGCCATTTGTAATTGGTGCGCGCGGTGTGCACGTTGACGCTCCCTATTGGTCGAAAAAAATCGCAATGGGGATATCGGTATACGTGATAATAATATTATGCACACACGCTTGATTAACGTTGCCGTGTGGAATATCCTCCCATTTCGTACTCAGTCGGTTATAGAAACTGAATTTAAAAAAAAAGTTTTAAAATTTTTCTGGTCGAAAGGTAATTTTTTTTTTTTTTTTTTTCATATTCTTGTGAGCGTTATACGACTTTGCTTTTGCACAGAAATGTTTAACGTTTTTTGGAAAAAGGATATTCAGATTTTGTTACCGACCGGACCCAGTATCACAACTTGATCGGTAATAAAATCTGTAATGCAAGATTTGTTTCTTAAAGGTTTTCGAACGTTTCCGAAGGGAAGCAAATCCGTTTTTTTGTGCTTTCGTAAGCGTTATACAACTTTGCTTCCGCTCTGAAGCAATTAATGTCTCGTAAAGGAATGGTTTACAGATTTTGTTACCGTCTGTACAGCGCATAACCCGATCGATAACAAAATCTGCAATGCAAAGCACTGCGCTACGTTTGATTTGTCGGATAGAAGAAAACATCGGTGTACTTTGCTTATTTATTCCACGGTTCGACATGATATGCTATACATTTCTGTTGTTTTCTGTGTTCACTGTGAACGCCAATGGAATTTCTCACCGCACTCGCATCAACTCAGTCCGTAGAGACTGCTTAAAGATCCTATGTCATCATCTGATAGATCAGCCGGTACAGTAGGAAATTCGCTTGAAGAGCATAATACTCGGTAGGTAACGAGATCTGTAATCCAAATTTCTCTACCACTGGATCGATAATATGAATAAAAGACGAAAGCTTTGTTCTCTGTCCAAGAACTCAGCTGTGCAACGTTCTCGTCTCTGATTTATTTTAATCAGCCGTCGCTAAGAAATTTGAGATCGCAAAACTAGTTCTATCTTTCTCACACTCACACATGTTATCACTTCGTCCGTGTTATCGACCGCAACACTTCGGTCAGATTACAAACATGCAAAGCTGCTATCGGCTAACATTCCAGTAGGTCGGTTATCAAGGCACTTCCTTTTTATATCTATAGCCAAAGCTACCAAAGTCAGCGCGAATCATATAACTAACTTATCTGGGTTATCCCAGTAACTTACTAATATTTCGGGCGAACCTAAATTAGTTCAACTTCGACATACTCACGAAAAATTTATCCGAAAAATCAAAAGTTAATAAAAAGTTCGTCTTCATAAAATCTTTTATTCTATACGGAGCCCAATCACATTGAACTTGACCTAACGGACACATAAAATCTTCCGAACAGTCTACGTAACTCATAAGCGGGTTTATTATGCTGTCATAGATATTTTTACGTAATAGCGAGTAGCGAATTTTCCCCCACCACGAATGATAGTCACTAGTTACATTAGCACATATATAGGTGCGTCTCTAAAAATGTTCCGTTACTTCGGAATTTTCGTATTACCATAGAATTTCGGGGCTGATATGTTTACCATAGACATATTGTCCATATATCGTAGAACTTGTAGTAATAATCAATAATAATGCTATAGATTTTCACTGAAATTGGAATTAGAACGAGGCAAGACCTATTTATCGTCTCGTAACTGTTACGAGCCAAATTGATTCCCGGTGGAAGTTTCCAGGGCTTGCTACAAGGATCTCGTAGCGAATATATACATTTTGTTAGACACAAAGGCCAGCTGAGCTGGCACAATGCATGGGTCCCACGTCTGAATCATTCTGAAATCCTTGCAGCTGTCTTCGAGGTCGACTGGAGCACCTGGCTAAAAAAAATAAAAACTTGTATCGTCCTTCCCTTGGCCCGTGTAGACCTCATAATGAGATTTCTCGTTACTCGAAATTGCATTGCTATACGGTAGACAGGGGCGGATTTATCTCTATTGCCGCCCTAGGGCTCAAAAAATCACCCGCCCTAGATCCCGAAAAATTAGGTGCCCTAAGAAATATATAGTTAGGTGCCCTAAGACTTGGAAAATTAGGTACCGTAAGAAATATAAAATTAGGTGCCCTAAGACTTGGGGAATTAGGTGCCCTAAAACTTGGAAAAAATGCCGCCCTAGGGCTTGAAAAAATTGAAGTCCTAGAACTCGAGAAATTTGAAGCCTTAGGACTCGGATAATATAACACTTCAGGGCTTAAAAACACTGTCGAACTAAAACTCGCAAAATTTACCGCCCAAGAACTCATGAAATTTGCCGTCTGAGAACTCGTGAAATTAGTTGCTTTAGAAATGTTAAAATTTGCCGCCCTAGAACCTAACAAATTTGGGACTCTGGAACACCGAAAATTAAGCGCCCCAAGACACAAAAAATTTGCTGCCCTAAGGGTTCAGAAAATGAGGTGCTCTGAGACTCGGAAAATAAGACACCCTAAAAGACGGAAAATCACGTGGCGTTCTAGATAAGGAAAAATTTGCAGCCTGCTTTAAAAAAAAATGAAACGATTCCTACGATAGTGATTAAATCGTGGAAACTTTTATCATGTTAATGTCACTGATCGAAGTCTAATTTTTTTTAACGTCACACGTGTACAGACAATGTATGTATTAACCAATTCATATATTCTCATTCTATTCGTCTTTGCTACAATTGAGATAAATAAATACCAGGTAAAGCGGAATACGTGTAATTCCATAAAAGCTATCCATCAAATTTCAGACGATGTGGATTAGCGTCGATTTATTCAGGATATGATACTGTTATTTGTAAAGCCTTTATTTTTTTATGATACATAAAAAAAATGATGAAACTCTATAACTTTCGGAACCATAAACAAATATCTTCTTTAAAAAAAAAGAAATATCAACTTTGAAGAGGACGAAAATTTTGATAACATTTTATTTCACCTTAGAAAATTTAGTCAAGTGCTTAGCAGTTTTTTTGCAGCCTATTTCGCCCACAGCTGATCGGCGTCGAGGCCGACAACCCATCGATATATCAAACTACGAGTGCATCTATTGGCCACACAGATATTGGCCGATTCTGCGGCAAACTCTTACGAAACGAGGAAACAAAATTGTGCCGATTACTCATGAAATTTTATCGTCCTTAGAGGCCACAATACGTACCGCAAAACCACGTTGTTTTGATTTGTTGTTTAGTCCATCAGTTATTTCATTTTTTAAATGCTATATTTTTTATGGCGAAGAATGAAAAATCATTAAATATAATCATATATAACCAGATAAAATTAAATGAAAATATATATGGAAAATGACTATAGCCACAAAATTACACATTATTAAACGAAATTATAAATAATATTATTATAATATTATATGATCCTATGTAATGTTTTTTTTCTCGAGCTGATATGCAATAATTCTAATGAATTGCTTGGAGCATTATTTTGTCCTCGTGGAAAATTTTTGCAAAAATTGATGCAATAACGTTGATTTGTTCATCATTTCAAAACTCCATGAAACCCGCATCTAGCTTTACCTATTTTGCTCATCCCTATTCCGAATACAATTGAAAATTTAAGGTTTATAGAAATTCGATTCATCAATATATATTTTATATCTTATATTTAACGTGGATTTAAATTTTTCGAAAAAATTGATAAAAACGTAAAATCAGAACAACTTTACCGATCATCACAAAATTTGGTATGTAGCAGGGGTGAACTTCATGTCTCTTGTGTATAAAATTTCACCCGCTTTGTTCGAATTTTACCTAAATTAGAACAAAACGAAATTATTTCGCAAATTTCAAAATTTCATAAAAATCAAACCGCTTTACCGATTTGGCCCAAATTCACTTCCAAAGGTCGTATCACTTTGTTCAATTTTTATACGAATTTTCAGCCCGATCGCTAAAAATTCGTTCGATCTAGAGAGTATACATATTTTTTTCAAAATTTTAAATATCTTATAAAAATTAAATGCGTTGATCGATTTTTATAGAATTTATACCAATTGAATATCAGCCTGTACTGTACATGCCGTTAAAATTTTTAGCTAATTCCGTCGAATTATTTACAATTAATAAGGATTTTTGGCCTTTCGTCACCCACACACACACATACATCAATCTGGACGATTTTTCCAAACCACATTTCTCGACTTTTCAAACCATTCTGAGTGACTAAGAAAACTGAAAAAAAAGCATGAAAACAAAGTTTCCTCTATGAGGAATAAAAATAATCAGAGTTCCGTAGTAATGTCATAGTTACAACTCCACCACAGAGTATATTTATGAGTCACAGTCATCGCGACCCACACAGCGTGAAAATTATTTATAACATCGTTAAATCCACATCCGTGGAGTACAAAGCTCTTTCCCAATCAGCCGACATCCTGTTTCCCATTTAAGTCCAAAAGCGTCTTCCGCAACTTTTCCATGCATAAGATATTAAAATGAATTAAAGCCCAACCATCAAATGAATCAATCGAATAAACCCCAATAAACTTGCATACTAGACAATGAAAACTTGAGCCTCGCAAGTGACGCGCAAAATCCGCGCGTCACTCGCGATTGTCATGAAATAAAAACCGCCTAATCATAATGATGATAATCCCGCGGCTGTCATTCGACGAATCGAATCTGAATAACCGTCGTCGTCGCCATGTGCTCAAGATGATTCTAGAATTAGGCTAGATATTTCTCCATGCTTCCGCGATAGTCATTTCCGGTGCGCCAGCCGCACCGGAAGTGCCTATAGTTAATTTCCAGCCTCCAATTCGCGAAATTCCGCAAGCAAATCGCTTCGTCTCGATTCCTCGCGCTTTTTAAATATCTCCGATGATTAGTGACAATGCCCAAGCGTTTCTGAAGATATCCAGGCGAAATCTTTGCTTATATTAACGCAGAAATTAGTCGCGCGCCTGATTCGCGCAGTCGATTCGCTCACGGCCAATCAGCGAGCCGCACGAGCAGACGCTGAACTATCATTGGTCGAGCAGCGCCCTCACGCGGGAAAGAACATTCCAGAAGCGTCGCTTAGCGATAAGGTATAATACCGGAAGCTCCCGCGAGTTCCTCACTACGTTGCGAATCGTTGTACAGAGAACATCTCTTCGCGTCCGCTCTATACACTCTTAAGACTGAACGAAAAGAAAGGTAGAGTTTAAACGGATTTTTCCTTTCGTTATCCCCCAAATAATCAAGCATCGTCATATCGTTTTTGGCTTTTTAGTTGCGATTTGGAATCGCGTAATTAGCCAAATCGATTTAAGTAGATATTTCGTTTATGTATATATATACATATATATGTTTGTAGGTCTAATCTTTTATTCGCTTTCTTGCAGAACATTAAAATGGCTAAAGCACCCGCAGTCGGTATTGATCTTGGAACAACCTACTCCTGCGTCGGAGTTTTTCAACACGGAAAGGTCGAAATCATCGCCAACGATCAGGGCAACCGAACCACGCCCAGCTATGTCGCATTCACCGACACCGAACGACTCATCGGCGATGCTGCCAAGAACCAGGTCGCCATGAACCCCAACAACACCATCTTCGGTGAGCCGCCATTTTTCTTTTTTAATTACTTTTCGTGAAGAGGTTTTTTTTGGTTTTTATGGGTTGTAGGACAATTCACGTTTTTTCATTTTGGGGAACTCTATTATGACCTCGTCAATTTTTTGCAATTTTTTTTTGGGAATTGCAGATTTGAAGAGAAAAGAAAAAGAATTTTGGGGAAATTTGAAAAAAAAAAATTAGGATAAAAAGGGCATTTTTGGTTTAAAGTCTTTTTGGGACTTTGATTTCTATGGGAGAGGTGGAAAATCAGGGTTTTCGATGTGGGTGTCACCCTAAAGAAAATTGGCAAGATCTGTCGAAAAAAAACTTGTTCTGAAAAAGAGAGGATGGTTTAAAAGTGAAATTTGAAAAAATGATGGAAGGGTGTTTTTATGAGAGGGAGTGGAAAATTTGGCTTTTTGTATTTGGTTGGTGAGAGTGATTAGAATATGGACATTAGAAATAATTGTAACCTTTAAAAAATCGCTGAGAACAGTTTAAACAAATCTCTTCTAAAAAATGAAGGGGTTTTTTAAAAATGGATCTTGCAGATTTTTCTTTTGGGTGGTGTATTTTTTTTTACACAGATAAGTTTTTTCTTAGGGAAAGACCTATTGAATGGGGAAAAAATCAAATTTAGAGGAAATTTGAAAAATGAGGAAAATACATTTTTAGGGTTTAATTTTGATGGGGGAAGTGGAAATCTGAGTTTTTAATATTTTGTTTGCAAGAATGATTGGAATAGACATGGAAAAAACAATTTTTAGCAAAAAAAAAAACAAATGTGGATTAGGACATTTATATTTGTTTTATTTTTCTATATTTTACGAATGTAACTCAAATATTACTTTGAAAAAACTGTTATTTTTGAAGGGGGAAAAAATGTAGACTATTATGTTGTATTTTTCGACTCAGACGTTAATGAATGTTTAATGAATCTAAGAAAACTTGTTTCAATTTTTTCATATTTGATTGACAAGCCTTATTAAAATATTTATGAAAATATATGTTACATGTTTGAAAAATAAAACTTGCATTTATGATTTGGAGTACTTTTCTACTTGAGCTTTGATTAAAATATATATTTTTTTAAACATTTTACTGTGTACCAACTACAGTATGCAATACATTGACAATTTGCTAACATCATTTAAATTTATTACTCAGAATTAAACCAATCAAATCAATTATATTTCGCCATTAAATTGTTTCTGGAAATTGGTCTTGGATTCAAATTTCTTTTTAACCATCTCACTATTCTACTATCTACTATAATAGTGGAAAATTCGTCATTGTGATTAGATTTTTATTCATGACTGTAACCTTCAGCATCTTCCCAAGATGGTTACTTAAGTATGACTCATGGCATCATTCGTTTTATTTCCTTTTTTTGGTCTTCAGAGATTTAACTATAGTTTCTTAGACTCATGATAATAAAAGATATGTATACAAGTCATTAAAGCACTTAATTCGATAACGTCAATTAAATAGTCCACAAATGCGTCAATAACACGGTTTTATCCCTATTTACTCTCCAACTGTATATATCACGGCCGTTGAAACCAAGCTCCATTAACTCCGTCCAAAATTAGCTCGTTGGAAAATCAAGATCGAACAAACACTGAATTGCAGCATAAACATCAGCTTCCCCAAGCTTTAGTTTTTTGCAAATTGCTAAGATGAATTAAGATATTTATGAAAATAAAAAACTGCATATTTGAAAAAAGAACAAAAACATTTACTCTTGAAGTATTTCGCCAATGGAAAAAAAATTGTTCCATTTTAAAAAATGGACAGTCAATAATCCTTGACTAAGACCAACAGTACGACATTTTATCGAGTATTAATAACATTTCCATTTGTTATTAATTATTATTTAAGCAAAATGTAATGCCCATACAATTTCCTTGCAAAAGAACTGATGTACAATTCTACCAAATTCGTTTATAAAATCTTCTTTCTAACATAACATAACTCAAATTTTACCCTACATACATTGTCAATTTCCTTTTGTAGATTCAATTGAATTTCATACACGTGTTTACCAAAAATACATTACATGGGTTTAGTATAGATCACTATACAGTATCTGAATTTCGCAAATATTTTCAACGGTGCAGACAAAACTGCATTTCGAATCCAATTTAATTTGAATATCGTCCATTATTGTTCGACGTTTTTCCACTCGCAATTCTAATATTCTTGATAAATTGTATTTTTCCAGACGCCAAAAGATTAATCGGCAGGCGTTTCGAAGACGCAACGGTGCAGGCTGACATGAAGCACTGGCCGTTCAACGTGGTGAGCGACGGTGGAAAGCCAAAGATCGAAGTCCAGTACAAAGGGGAGTCGAAGACATTTTTCCCGGAGGAGGTCAGCTCAATGGTCCTGGTGAAGATGAAGGAAACCGCCGAGGCTTACCTCGGCCAGAACGTCACCAACGCCGTGATCACTGTGCCAGCTTACTTCAACGACTCGCAGCGTCAGGCAACAAAAGACGCCGGCGCCATATCGGGACTAAACGTATTGCGTATTATAAACGAGCCAACAGCCGCAGCAATCGCTTACGGTCTCGACAAGAAGGCAACTGGCGAGCGCAACGTCCTGATTTTCGATCTCGGCGGTGGTACCTTCGACGTTTCCATCCTAACCATCGAGGACGGTATTTTCGAGGTCAAATCCACAGCAGGTGACACTCATCTCGGTGGCGAGGACTTCGACAACCGAATGGTAAACCACTTCGTCCAGGAGTTCAAGCGCAAATACAAGAAGGAGCTCACCTCTAACAAGCGAGCACTTCGTCGTCTGCGCACCGCTTGCGAGCGCGCGAAGCGTACCCTCTCCTCTTCGACCCAGGCGAGCATCGAAATCGATTCTCTCTTCGAGGGTATCGATTTCTACACTTCGATAACCCGCGCGCGTTTCGAGGAGCTTTGCGCCGATCTTTTCCGCGGAACTTTGGAGCCCGTTGAGAAATCCATCCGCGACGCTAAGATGGACAAGGCTCAGATCCACGACATCGTTCTCGTCGGAGGCTCCACGCGTATCCCCAAGATTCAGAAGCTTCTCCAGGACTTTTTCAACGGCAAGGAGCTCAACAAGTCCATCAACCCCGACGAGGCCGTCGCTTACGGAGCCGCTGTCCAGGCGGCGATCCTTCACGGCGACAAGTCCGAAGAGGTCCAGGATCTTCTTCTCCTCGACGTAACTCCACTTTCCCTGGGAATCGAGACCGCTGGAGGCGTCATGACCGCTCTTATCAAGAGGAACACCACCATTCCGACCAAGCAGACCCAGACCTTCACGACCTACGCCGATAATCAACCCGGAGTCCTCATCCAGGTCTACGAGGGAGAAAGAGCCATGACCAAGGACAACAATCTCTTGGGCAAGTTCGAACTCAGCGGAATTCCACCAGCGCCCCGAGGAGTTCCTCAAATCGAGGTGACCTTCGATATCGACGCGAACGGTATTCTCAACGTTTCCGCCGTCGACAAATCGACCGGAAAGGAGAACAAGATCACCATTACCAACGACAAAGGCAGACTTAGCAAGGAAGACATCGAGAGAATGGTCAACGAAGCCGAGAAGTACAGGAGCGAAGACGAGAAGCAGAAGGAAACCATCTCCGCGAAGAACGGACTCGAGTCTTACTGCTTCAACATGAAGAGCTCCGTTGAAGATGAAAAGCTTAAGGACAAGATCAGCGCTGCTGATAGACAAGTTGTACTTGATAAGTGCAACGATATCATCAAGTGGCTCGACGCTAATCAACTCGCTGATAAGGAGGAATACGAACACAAGCAGAAGGAACTCGAGGGTATCTGCAATCCCATCGTCACGAAACTCTATCAAGGAGCTGGAGGCGCACCTGGAGGATTCCCTGGTGGAATGCCCGGCGCACCTGGAGGCGGAGCACCCGGAGCTGGAACACCAGGCGCCGGTGGAGCTTCCGGACCAACCATCGAGGAAGTCGACTAAATAACGCAATCCTATGGAGCACCTTTATTTATTTCACCCACCGAGACGACACTCTTCACACACGACAACCAACTTACTCCTATTCCTCTCGCTATTTAAGATCTCGACGATTTAATCGCACATCCCAAATCCTTGATAAAGTATTCCGACACAGTCTGGGACATTATTCTTCTTCGCGGTATTTGAAAAATGAGGAAGCTATTCGATTATGAATATGGAACGAATAAAAAGAATCTGAACAATTAATTCTGTGTTTTTGACCTTTTTTTTCCCCCTTTATGATCAGATTTTTACACTGTTGGGGAGATTGGAAGTTTTTGTTTGGGGAATCGGCATCGAAATTTAATAAACAATTGTGGTATTGTTTGGATTCACGTACTTTTCTGGTGGAATTGAAGCAAGTTATTAAAATTTGGGTACTTTTAGTGTAAAAATGAAGGAGATTATTGAATATGCTGTATGATACGTTAATCTTACATTACACTTGTATATTAATTTATGAATGAAAACTTCCAGTAAAGGTAGACTAAATTTCAAGTAGGGGATAAGTTTGAGTTTCCGGTTTAAGGAAATTTAATTACGGTTTTGGTGATATATGGGGCATTCTTTAACAACTCGAGCTGGTAGATTTAATCTGATTTTTTAAAATTACTGTTTTGTTTCTCAGAAACAAACGCTATTTTTATTAAGTTTTTTTTTCCTTATCTGTAATCCGAGAACCGTTTAAGGACGTTCGGTAACGACTTTAGGTCAAATTAGTTCGAAATGTTGATAATCGATTCTTTAAAGTTTAATGCATCCAATAAGATAGAGGATGATTTTGATTAAAGCCTTTATAATTGAGACAGAAAGATGAATAGTAACTAATCTGCATAAAGATTGACTGGTTAAATGATGTTTTCACGATTGAAAATTAATTGTTTAAATATCGTTCGTTAATCAATTCGTAAATTGATGAAGCAATCTGAACGGACAAAAAGAAGATCGATAACAACATCCGAGCATCCGAGTTACGATTTGCAAAAGTTCCATCTAAAATAAAAATATTACAGGCTGTCATCGTCCAAGAACATCATTTTATAGATATTCAGCCAAAGTCAAAGAATAACAATATTGACTGATTAACTTTCTTTGTTAATGGAATACATTTTTGTCCGGTTTTTTCTAAGTATAATCTGTAATTCTTTATCAATTTCACTGAGTGATGATTCATTCTGGTTTTCAAAGGATACTCTACAAAAGGATTGCTCAGATCTTTCATAGAGTTGATTGTTCAATGATTATAGCCTGTTGTTTAACGAAGATTAAAATACTTTCATAAAGAACATAATTATTAACTAATCCTTAAATAATATATATCAATACTATAAAAAGCTGTTGAGCGTACTTATGAGTAACAACAGTAAATTGAAAAGTTTTTTTAGCATTTTCCCTAATGAATTATTCAAATTAACTCTTGAAGAACGCTTCACTTTTATTCTGTACTGAAAGTTTTATTTCATTCGAGTTTGTAAAGTTTGCGAAAAACTTAATTTTACATTATATGGTTTTAACTGCTCACATAATTTGTAAATAATTACAACAAGGGTTAGTCTCAACAACTAAGCCGTCGATAGATCTACCGAAACCGAAAAGAAAATAATCGTCTGCAACAACTCAGCTTGAACTTGAAATTTATTTTCAATTTTTCTAAACTTTCACTTCAGATCCAATTTTCCTAAGTTGGAATTAAGAATATTCTCCGATTTTCCTAGAATTCACTTCAGATCCAATTTTCCTAAATTGGAATTAAAAATATTTTCCGATTTTTCTAAACTCATGCTTAAAATTAATTCTAATTTTTCTGAACTTGAACTTCAGATTCACTTCCAATTTTTCCAAATTCAGTTTAGTATAATTTCAAATTCTCCTTTCATCAATTAGTAAATGATATTTTCAGATTATTATTACGCATAATCAGTTTTTCCATAATCTTCAACATGTTTGATTTTCAAAGGATTTTTATTCCGTTTTATTTACGAAATTTGGGGATTTTTAAAGGAAAACGAGTGAAAAAAGCAGTTTTGCATGAGAAATAAATCTTTATTCGATACCTGAGGCCTCTACAACGAAACAATAGGATTATTACAATCGATTATTCAGACACGATGGTGAGCAATTTCCAAGGTCACCGGTCACTCGTCGTTTAGCTGTTTCTCATTTTTTTAAGACTCTTAGACATTACGCATTTTATCCTTCATAAAATCTCTAATTAAAGTCGTCAATGGTTTCTACATTTTTATGGGAAGCGGATTTAGGATTGGGTTTTATGTTTATCTTTTTATAAGCATTAATTATGAGGAATTACTACGATCCGAATTATGATGTTCGTGACATGCTCGTCGCGAAAAGAACTCTCGGTTTGTTCTTCTTTTTCTTCTTCTTTCCCGCTGCGCCTGCTGCTTCGTTATTTCGTCCTGATACAAAAAAAAAACATAATTTTTAAATGAATTATTAAAACATTTCATAAAAATTTCCCCACAATAATTGATATTATCAACAAAGACCATTTTATGTTGGGTTCACCGAAAGAATTGTTAATATTATGCATAATTCGACAACAAACGTTTCACTGAACAATTATTAATAATTTTGTCTAAAAATTATTAATTCGAAATATCAATTATTGAAACTCTCGGTAAAAGAATCGGTAAAGTTTAGTAGAATTCTTCATTACAACTTTTGAAAATATAATTATAAAAGTCAGCGGGATTCTTTGCAAAAAATAGTAAAACAAATAAAAACACAAATAGGAAAACGTATTGTAATGAAAATAATAAAATAAATTGACAAAACGTATTATAATAAAAATAACAAAATTATTTTTAAAAAAACGAGAACCCAAAGAATCTAAAAACCTAAAGAACTTAACGAACTAAAATAAAGTAACGTTAAGACTTTAAAAAAAATTGATGAGGTTCTCGTTAGGTTTTTTTTAGGTTCATTAGGATCATGATGGAGTGCGTATATCCTCTTCCATCAGGAAGAGGATATAAATTATGGTTCGAGAAAGTTAATGCCCGATCGTAAGAATGGTGAAGAATGTAAAAATGCAGAGTTATAAAAAAGTTTATGTTCGATAAAAGTGGGCGAAGAACAGATAATTGTGTTTCGGAAATGGTTATGATCGATAAAAAAAATTACTTGAATTACCGGCGTCTGAGAGTTCCGTGGGATCGGAAGTTTGCGCTAGAGAGTCACCGAAGCTCTGATTGTAAGAAGGTGCTGCAGCGTAAGCGTCTTCCTCGCTATCAACAGAGACGTTTGCCAAAGCGCTTGATCGATTTCTCACGGGTTCGGAAATACCGATCGAAGGCCAAGCGGTGTTCGAACCGCTTCGCGAGCCTGTGTTTCTCAACATCTGCGCAAAAGAAGGCCCGAGCTGTTGCTGATCCACGAGGTTCACCGAATTAGCTTGCCATCTGTTGCAATCGTCCATTGTGATGGTGTTCTCCTCGACGAAGCTGCTGTGCGACGGGCTGCTCGCAACGCTGGACGCTGCCAACGATTCCGGCGGCGATGGAACGTTTATTCTGCAGAGAAAATCAAAATTAACGTACCGTACGAATGATCGATTTGCAAAAATTAAATTTCGAGAGGAAAGTACCGATTTTTTTTCCATTTTTGCTTCCTCTTAGAGGAAGCTTTGTTTACGTGAAAATTTTTTTTTCCAGATTTTCATGTTAGAATACTCAAAATGACCTAAAACGTCGAGAAAAGTGGTCTAGAAAATATGTATGTATGTGGGTATGTGTGTGTGTGTGTGTGTGTGTGTTCCAGGCACCGAAAATTCAATTGTCCATAACTTACGAACCTCACGATATATTGAGCTAAAATTTGGCACGCAACTAAAGTATTGACTCCTTTTTAATTGACGTTTTTAATTAAATGTATCAATTTATACAGATTTTATGGAATTTTTAATAAAAAAAAAAAAATTTCGTGATCGCTCTAACTTTCGTAAAAGGCCAATTTAGCTTAATAGGTATTTATCGATGAAGACACGTTGAATGATGTTTGGTATTGAATTTCAGCGAAATCGGTAAAGCGGTTCCGATTTTATAGAATTTCGAATTTTGGGATCAATTTCCAGTTTTTCTAAACGTTAGTTTGCGATGAATCGTTTCATTTTTTCAAACGTTAGTTTGAGATAGACTTCGCAATTTTTCTAAACGTTTGCTTAAGGTGTATTGTGGATTTTCTAAATTTAAATTTGGTATTTTCATAAAGTTAAATTTGGATCATAAAAATAAATTTGAATATCAAATTTTTATATATTAACATTTCAATCGAGCTTGAGATTTTCATAGATTTAAATCGAATTTGAGATTTTTCTACATTTGAATTTGCACGCGATTTAGAGTTCTTCTAAATTCCAATTTGAATTGAATTTAAGCGTTTTCTGAACTTCAACTTTATAGATAAAATTCGAATTTTTCTAAACTTTAACGTTAGATGAATTTCGCTTATTTTCTAAACTCGAACATTAGATTAATTTCGAATTTTTCTAAACTTGAACATTAGATTAATTTCGAATTTTTCTAAACTCGAACTTTAGATGAAAATGTAGATTCAATATAAAAATGAAGATTAAATATGAAAATGAAGATTACGATTGAAAATAAAGATCGAAAATAGAATCGAAAACCAAGTGTTTCTCAATCCAAACTCAAGCTAAAATGTCGGGTTTTCAAATTCTGCAGATTTGAGATTTAATTTGATATTTCTTACCCAGCTGATTGAGGTTCGGGCTGCCACTGAGGGAAGTGTTTTCGTGACTCGATGTGCACCTTCGGTGCAGGAAACTTTCCCATTCGCTTATTTTCCTCCGCGGTTATCTTCTTCTCTCGTTTTCTCTCTTCACGTTCCCGTCTGCGTCTTCGTTTCTCCCGATTCTCCATCTGTTCGGCAAAATAACCGAGAACCTCTTCACTTATCAGCGGAGGAGCTAGCTCGATTTCTGCTATCTCGAATTGGCAAGTCAGCGGCAAATGGTAAAGATAACGCATTCTGCGGCGCAATTCTTCAGTAAAACTTCCGACTTCCTTCTCCACGACTTTGCCCCAAATTTCGCGAGGACAATCTTCGAGATTTCCGTACTGAAGCTCCAGCATTTTTACGTTCATGGCGTGAAGATATAAATGTTGTCCATCCTCAGCTGCAATTTAGTTCATTTGTTATTTTATTTTACACAAAACTGCAATTAATCAAAATATTACTTTAAAAGTACTTTCGCATTAAGTAAAATTCACTCGAAAAATTATACTGAACAGAGTAGTCACAAGATCTATGACTTGTATAATTAAAAGTGCAATTACTGTAAGCATTAAGCATCAATTGGGGTTTTTGGGGGGATTTTAATACCTTGGTAAAAGTAGAAGAATTTCGATAGACTCCGAGGTTCATTATTGGCTTCATCTTTCCCGATATCCGAGCCTTCGGTGTAAATCGCTGATCCATGTGGATCGAGCGAATATGCAGATGATTCGGAAATTCGCTCTAATTCACTTTTAGTTTCTGTTGGCTGCTCGACGACCTTTCGAGAGTCGATGCATCGAACACCAACTGGGCTCGTTGATTCGGTGTTAACAAGCTTCTGAAAGAAAGAAAATGTTAACTTAAGAAAGTTTTTGTTTTTCATCGCTGTAAATCTACGTTTTTCTGTGACTTCAAATCTATGTTTTTCTCGTGACTTCAAATCTACGTTTTTCTCGTGACTTCAAATTTACGTTCGTTTCGTCACTTCAAAACTACATTTTTTTTAAACTATGTTTTTTTTCGTGATTTCTAAACTACTTTTATTTTTCGTGATTTTTCAACTGCGTTTCTTCCGTGACTTTAAAACTACGTTTCTTTTCGTGCCTTCAAAACTACGCTTTTCGTGACTGTTAGACAACGTTTCTTTACGTGCCTTCAAAACTACGTTTTTCGCGACTGTTACACTATGGTTTTTTTCGTGTCTTTAAAACTACGTTTTTCGTGACTCTTACACTACATTTTTAATTACTTTTTCGAAACTGCGGTTATTTCGTAACTTTAACACTACGTTTTCTACCGTGATCTCTAAACTACATTTATTTCATTATCATAAAACTACGTTTTTTTCCGTGACTTATAAACTACATTTTTTCATTATTATAAAACTACGTTTTTTTTCTTGACTTTTCGAAACTACTTTTTTGTGATTCTTCGAAACTACGTTTTTTCATGCTTTCTCAACAATACTATGTTTTTCCGTGCCTTTTTAAAACTGCGTTGTTTTTCGTGCCGTTTCAAAAATTCTATTTTTTTCCGAGTATTAAAAAAAATACAATTTTTTCCGAGTATTTTAAAAAATACTTTTTTAAATGCAAAACTACGTTTACATGACTTGTCGAAACTACTTTCTTTTTTTTTTTAAACTACGTTTACGAAACTTCTTTGAGCTTCATCTTTGCCCACATCATCTACTTTTTCGGAATAACCTCAATTTCTAACAGAATGATTTAAACTTTCGCCATACTTTCCGAACGAAGTTTATCTTTCATAAATGAAACCATATTGAATTTAAAAAGATTTGAAAAAACTTATTTATTCGCTACTTTTCGATTTCTTTTGTACTTAACAAACAAGATTAGACTTACAGCGCCGGATATTTGTTGTTCTCGGGTGGAAAGTTCAGCCAGAGCCTGTTCAATGAAGCAATTTTCAGGCGATTGAGGATCTTCCACAAGTTCAAGCTTCAGCTGTGAACGCTCGGTCTCAATAATTTCTCTCACGTCCTGAACGTTAGCCAGCAACAATTTCGAGTAAATCTGATTGGTATTTTGCTCCGAAACGGATATAAACGTCGATGGAATTGGAGTATCAGTTTCGCGGACTGGCAAAGCAATGAGAGAGCCTCGTTCACGTCGCATAAGACGCAGTTTCAGGTGATCTCCGATGTTCATCGGAAATTGCGTCACTTCGACGACGGATTTCAGGTCGGATTTCTGTACGAACTCGTAGCAAATCGGACATTTGCGCCAGGCTTTGTCTGAGAGCGCCAAATAATGGAGAATGCAAGGC
Source organism: Tromatobia lineatoria (assembly GCA_949699805.1). NCBI lineage: Eukaryota > Metazoa > Arthropoda > Insecta > Hymenoptera > Ichneumonidae > Tromatobia > Tromatobia lineatoria. Next base: position 7,227,622 of record OX453038.1, read on the forward strand.
CAGCAATAAACGTGACCGCAGCGAGTCATTTTTCCGGCAATTGGAGGAGACAAGCAAATAGGACATGACAAACACTCGGAGCTGTGTATTCGCTGCGGAAAAAAAGTTTAATTCACTTTTAATACCGAAAAATTGCTTTCCCTTGCGCAGAGAAACCGTAAAACTCTCCTAATAACGATTTAAAACGGATAAGGATTAGAATATGAGCGATTCGACCAAAATTGTCCCAGCAATCGTTTTTTTTTCTTCAGATAATTCAAAAAATTCGGATATTGCTATTCAAAAAACTTCACCAAATTGTAATACGATAAAATAGAAACCGATGAGATATACGGATTTTTAATTTTTTCATTAAAACGGCTCTATTTTGGGACAGTTTCATCAGACAAACATTAATGAAAATTAAAAATGGACGGAATTTCATGACCTACAAAAACAAATTGACGCAGACTTATATGGAACATTTCAGCTCTAATTAACGCAAATTTTTAAGATTTTTTTTTTCAGAAAGAGATTTGTGAAAAAAACTTTTGTTTTTTCGTGCGAAAACCTCGCTATATTTAAGTTGTATGGGTTTTTTCGAATTACGTATATGCATGACGAATGTTAAGAATAATTTTTATAATAGCTGAAGTATTAGCTAATTCGATCATAATGACGTAGATGTTCAATAATTTTGCTGTGGAAAATGGCAATATTGTTTCAACGGTTTGTAGTCCCATTACAAAAATCGTTCTTAACATTCGTTATTCATTTACATGATTCGAGGGATCAATTTAACTCAATATATCGGCCTTTCGCAAAAAAAAAAAAAAAAAAGAATAAAAAAAAAAATGTTTCCGCCTTAAAAATAGCCAGCACCTCTGAATCTCATTATTCATTAATCTTAAAACTTCGTGATTTATATGCAGAACTTAAGAAAATTCATTTTGCTAAAAAGTAGCGGTAGTTTCGGTGAAAAACAATGTTATTGATAATTTTTCAGAAAAATTGAGCTATTTTGAGCTGAAATGTTCCATATGGATCTGTATTAATTTTTTTTTTAGTAAGCCATAAAATTCCACACATTCACATTTTTCAGAAATGTGTGTGCGACAAAACTGTCCCAAAATAGAGTCGGAATAAATAATTATAAAATCTAATATCTCATGAGATTTCTATTTTATCGTATTGAAATTTGACGAAGTTTTTACAATAATAAAAACCGATTTTTTGCACTTTTGTAAAAGAAAAACAAATTTTGGTGACTGAATATTAGTGGAATCGGAAAATAATTTATAATTGATTTCTTCGAGCATAACAACTAATCAGCAGTCGATTCTTACGATTTGTTCTATCAGCTTCCAATCGACGAGCGTATCTGGGTCGGCTAAATACGCGCTGTAATCGCCATCGTCGTTGACCACGAATTGGCAACTAAAGAAAAAGTTTTTGACAACTTCAGAAATGCAAAGTTGCATATAGATACTAATAAAATTGGATACAAACAGAATAAACAAATTATTTCAAAATATATCAAATTCATTGATGAACAATTGCATATGAACACCAACAAAAGTTGAAAAAATCCAAATGAACGCGCCGAAAACTATTTTCAAATGTCTGAAATTTATGAACAAAAAATTGCATATAAACACTAACGAAATTAAGGAAAAAAAATTTACACGTGGAAAATTATTCAGCAATATATGAATCTTATTAATGAAAAACTGCATATTTACATTGACGAAAGTAAATAAATATTACATGAGTGCTAATTTTTGTAAATCGTGTATACAAAGTTTTATGCTTCAATTGACTATAGTTAATAGTGCTTTGTATTTACATAGATATACTTGATTTATAAAAACATCAATTTCAACGGATTTACGAAAATATTAACTGGTTTATGCTAATTTTCAAAAATAAAAATATTCGCTCAGTTTTTAAAAAGGATAATCCTCATTTTTCGCTCGATTGTTATGTATCATGGCTCATTCTATTCCCTAAAAGATGCTCTACGAATTCACCATCCAGATATTTGATAGTATTCTTCATTTGAAAATTACATTCATTTGTTTACTTCTTCGTAGACAAAAAGCTGTAATATTTAAATGGGTAACACTATAAAATATCTAGGATGATGAATGCGTAAAGCATCTCTCAACAAAGAGAATGGGCCGTAATACATCAAAATCAAGTAAAAAATACATTGAAAAAAAAAAATATATATATTTAGCATAAACCCGTTATTATTTTTGGAATTTGAGTGTAATCAAATTTTTTCTAAGTAAAAGACATGTGAGAATCGCCGTCCATTATGATCAACCGATGCATAAAAGTTTGTCTAAATTAAATAATAAATTTAGCACTCTTATGTCTAGAGTGGAGCGCTCCAACCTCCTTAATGTGCTGAAAAGAAAATGTAATCGAGGCAAATGAAAATAAAAACGTACTTTGCCTGTAGAAATTGTTCCTTGTTATATTTGTGTCTTTGAACCGGTGGCAACCATCTATTGTTGGTGTTGTGAGGCCTTCCACTGGTCCAACCCCCCGAACCATTTGGTACATCACGCGGCGCATAATGAAAGTTTAGCAGATGGTTCAAGTTCTGCTTTTTGCTTCCTGGGACCATCACTGAGCCAAGCTCAGCAGCCTCTTCTTCCACTACCTAACAAACCATAGGGAATTCAATATTTTTGTGGGTAGACACAAATACTTGAAATTTTCGGTGCTCTCTGAACATGCTAATAAAATCTCACGCTATAAATAAATTCTGCATGACCTTAAACACTTTCTTGGCAAGTCAAATGTGGGCTCCATTTTATTTAGAGACAGTAAATGCAAAAGAAAAAAGTTTTATAAAATTATTTTCTAGGCTAATGAATTTCTTGTTCATTCTCTGTTTAGAGTTTAGAAAAATTTTCAAATTTAGTTCAAACAAAAAATGGATTAGATTATCGTGTCCACAAATTAATAAGAAAAAATCGGAGTTGAAAACAAAAATAGCTAAATCGACAGAGAATGCATACATTTTTTTTAAACCACTTTTCTCAACGCTTTAGTCAATTTAGAGTATCTTGAGATTAAAATGTTGAAATATTTTTTTCACGAAAAGAAAATTTCTTCTATGTGGAAGCAATAAAATATTCTTAAAACCTTGGTATCCTCCTTTGCACCGCCATGATATTGTCCTTTAGGTTTCGGTCTCTTATCAAAACTTCTCGCTTTCTGCAAACCCGATTTCCTCGATTGTTGTTCATTTTTCCCAGTAAAAGCTGCGCCCGTTGGTTCTCGTCTGCGCGAAGTCTTGGGAAAGACTTTGCTACCATTGACGACATCTGTATATCATAAAAATTCATGTCAAACCAAATAAATTTTATAGTCAATTCTCATGCAAATGAATGAATAAGTAAATGTATAAAAATAAAACATTAGTTTTCAAGAAATAAAAATTATCATAATCGTTCTATCTTTATATTTTGTATATCAATCTTCTTCTTGTAAATAATACTAATTATAATTTCAGGTTTAACTTTAAAAAAAAAATATATATATATATGTATATATATAAATAATCGATTCGACCTAAATACAGCCACGAAATTCTTATTTCTCTTGAAAAAATTCCAGGAGATTTCGTTTTGTAATTGTAAAAGCTTCACCAAATTTCTGTACAAAAACAGAGAAATCTGATAAGAAATTCTATATCTATTGCTATATCTTGAGACATTTTCATTATACATACATTTCTGAACATTGGTAATTTGTATAATTTTATGGCCTATAACAAAAACATTAACACAGATTTATGTGGGACATTTTAGTTCGTAACAACTTAAATTTACCGACAAAATTATCGATAAGATATTTTTTTTTCATCGAAGGTACCGCTAATTTTATCCGGATGAATTTTCTTTCGAGGTGAATTGACGTCCTCAGATTATGGATATGAATAATGAATGTTGAGAACAATTTTTATAAGAACCGAAGTGTTCTAACTTGATCATGATGACATGGTAATTTCAATGATTTCGCTGTTGGAAACGGTTATATCTTTGCAATGATTTGTAATTCCATTACAAATATCGTTTTTAATATTTATTGCTGATATACATGATTCGAGAGAATAAATTTGGCTCAAATGTAACAAGGTTTTTGCAAAGAAAAAAAATTTTCTAAGTGATTTGGCCATAAAAATATTGAGCTACTCAGAATCTGACAGAAATCTTAAATTTCAAAGCTGAACTTTGCATATTGCTTTGTCATTATATTTGGTTTTTTTACAAAGCTACCTTTAAGATGAAATATATTAATCAATTTTGGCTTCCTCATAGAGGAAGCTTTGCAAAAAAAAACCAATAATCATGAGGAAGCAATTTGCAAAGTTTAACTTTGCAGCTTTATTATTGATCGAAGTTAAAATTCTGAAAAATTTGAACTACATAACAGATTATGACAAAACTGTGTACCTGTTATTGTTAAATACTACTGATTTCATGTAGAACATTTTCGTTTTCTATCTTATGTTTTGCTAAAGTTATTGCAATAACATCATTTTTTCTGAAAGTTAAAATTTTGAGAATTTCGAACCGCAGTGCAGATTACGACGAAACTATGTACGAATCATTGCTGAATATTACCGATTTCATGTATGAAATTTGAGTTCGTTATCCCATGTTTTGTCGAAGTTAGTTCAAAAACGTGACTTTTTCGAAAATTTCAAAACTCCATGAAATCGGAACTGCTTTTCCAATCTTGGTCAAATTCAATACCAAAAAACATCAAGAGTACACGTCTTTTTTTAAAAAAAATCTAAAAAGCTATAAGTTGAAAATTTCTGCATACATTTTGAAATAAAATTGCATCAATCAAAGATTGACTGCTGCTTCACTTGTGTACAAAATTTTAGCTCAATCGGTTTAACGGCTCCCGAGTTACAGCTGATTGAAATTTCAGAGCTATGCTGACATGAAAATTCTGTTGAAAATAATTTTTTCATAAAAACAAAGCTTTCTCTATGAGGAAGCGACATTAGTTATCCATAGTTATCAGATGATGCTTTTGTCGTGTTTCAAAATAGAGGATAAGATGTGCTTCAGCGAATGACGACCTTTGAGATGTTATTGTTTGTTTACATTTTGCCCTGATCGGAGCCTCTTTGAAAGTCTTCTAGTTTATTAATGTAACTGCCAATCTCAGTTTTTGTGACTCTCCTTTTATGGGTTTTGACTTTGGATAACCACTTTTAGTTCCTATCGAACTCCTTTTCTTTCATTAAATTTTGTTGTGGGAACTTGTTGTCAGTAATCCATACATTTTTTTCCAGAAATGTTGGTAAAATCTTGATTGTTAAAAGTTGTTTTTATGTTTCAAAATTTTATCAATTAGATAAAAATATGTCGAAAATTGTTAATAATCATATAAAAACCAATAAGTCAAGATGGAGTCACATTTTCAGTGCAAAATGAAGACTCACATTTACACAGAAGGGAGCAAAAATGTAACTCATTTACACTGCAGAGTGAAAATTCGACGCTCCGTTTTGACCAGATGATTTGGTCTTTTTTTAAATAAAATTACGAAACATAAAAACTTTTAACAATCAAGGTGCCGACAACGTTTCTAAAAAGATGTCGGGGATAACTGACAACAAGTTCCCACAACAAAATTGAATAAGAGAGAAAGAATGATATAGCGAACAAAACATTAACGTTTCAAAAGTTGTCATTCGTCGAAGCCCATCCTCATCCTTCCAGTTATTCATATACGGAACTTGAGAAAATTTGTTCGGTCAAAAAGTGGTGTACTTTTGGTGCGAATGAAAATATTACTGATAATTTTTTTGGTAAATGTGACAATTCAACCTAAGTGTCCAACAAAAATATGTGTTAATTTTTTTGTTGTAGACCATGAAATTCCACATACTTTCATTTATCACAAATGTGTGTTCAATAAAACTGTCCCAAAAGCAAATATCTCATCAGATTTCTGTTTCTGTATTGAAACTTAGTGAAGTTTTTACAATAACAAAACAGAATTTCTTTAACAAAACAAAAATCTTTTGTAGCTAAATTTCTACGATATCGCTCATATATATATATTTTGCAATAAAGTATATAAATCTACACTATCTTTTACAACTGATGTAAATAAAAATACTTGTAAAAGGGTCCCTCTTGTTACTAAGTGAATAAATAAATAAATAAATGAATAAATAAATAAAATGATCATAATCTTTATATCTTTGTGTTGTACATGTAAATTTTCTGTTTGTAAATGACAATGATAATTGTGAAAAAAAGCTTAGATTAGAATAAAAATTCATGAATTCACAAACCTTAATTTTAATAAAATTGAATTTCATCAGTTTGTGAAATTTGTTCAGTTTATTAAATCTGCACTATCTTTTACCACTAATAAAAATTAAAATACTTGTAAAAGGGTCCTTCCCGTTGCTAGATAAATAAATAAATTAATAATAGGCTGAAGGATTTCCATCGATGGCCAATTGGCAATACTAGACAAAAGAGTGTTAAATACTCATCTATGTAAAATAAACTTACTTATACTACTTACACTAAATGAATATATAAATAAAATGATCAGAATCTTTACATCTTTGTGTTTTACATGTAAATTTTCTGTTTATAAATGACAATGATAATAACTTCGACTTAAGCATAAAACAAGAAAAAAAATGCTCAGCTTAAAAAAAAATTCACGAATTTACGAACCTTGATTTTTTTTGGCATCACCAGGAGCTGCGCCCTTGGCGGAGGACTGACTGTATTTTGACTTTTTGTCCATAGCAAGGCTCGTGAAGCACGGCCGAGCTCTTATAAGCGACAGAGATGAGGTCTCCTCCGTATGGAGATACGATTACCTGCTGCAGACCCTTCATTTTCTTCAGTAAGCCATGTTCGGTCAGTTACAAAGTTTAAGACCTTCGACGAGGTTGTCGCTAGCTGTTGGGACAGGACGAGCGGTTTTGGCTTTTGAAAACACGAACTAACGAGCGCGCTGCTGTTTTAGGGAGAGTTTGCTCTCCCTGTCGCCGTTTGCCGACGATTTTCACGTTTCGGGACGGGCCCAAACTCTCTATCGGATCTCGTCGCTGTGATGGCGACGACGGAATAGCGAGACACTTCCGGTTCGGTGTTGCCAGACCAAAAAAAATGAACACGTCGCCGTTATCATCGCCGTTGTAATACGAATTAGTTAGATGGCAGTACGCTCAAGTTGGCGGATTAACTTTGAATTTCACTACTTTCTTTATTTCTCCTAGAACTTTTTTTTCGTCAACGAGACTAACAATTTCACTAACGAGATTATATTGTTGTTTGTTATCAATAAATTGAGATTGGTTTCGGTTTTGGTAAATTTGTTCGGTTTGTTAAATTCAATCAGTTTTTTCATTTGTTTGGCCTGTTAAATTTAATCAGTTTGTAAATTTGTCCGGCCTGTTCAATTTTTTCCGTTCACTAACTTTGTTCACTTTGTTAATTTTGTAAAGTTTTTTATGTTTGTTCAGTTTGTTACAGTTATTCGCAGTTTGTTACATTTGTTCAGTTTTTTAAATATGTTCAGTTCCGTAAATTTGTCCGGTTTGCTAAATTTATTTAGTTTGTTAAAATATATTGTTCAGTTTCTTGAAATTGTTTAGTTCGTTAATTTTGTTCGGTTTGTTAAGTTTATCTAATTTGTTCAGTTTGTTACAGTTATTCGCAGTTTGTTACATTTGTTCAGTTTTTTAAATATGTTCAGTTCCGTAAATTTGTCCGGTTTGCTAAATTTATTTAGTTTGTTAAAATATATTGTTCAGTTTCTTGACATTGTTTAGTTCGTTAATTTTGTTCGGTTTGTTAAGTTTATCTAATTTGTTCAGCTTGTTAAACTTTTTCAGGTTGTGAAACTTGTTAGGTTTGTTGCGTTTGTCGAATTTTATCAGTTTATTAAATTCCGTCAGTTTGCCAAATTTCTTCGGTTTATTGAATTTCTTCAGTTTAGTAAATTTCTTCAGTTTATTAAATTTCTTCAGTTTATTAAATTTCTTCAGTTTATTAAATTTCTTCAGTTTATTAAATTTCTTCAGTTTATTAAATTTCTTCAGTTTATTAAATTTCTTCAGTTTATTAAATTTCTTCAGTTTATTAAATTTCTTCAGTTTATTAAATTTCTTCAGTTTATTAAATTTCTTCAGTTTATTAAATTTCTTCAGTTTATTAAATTTCTTCAGTTTATTAAATTTCTTCAGTTTATTAAATTTCTTCAGTTTATTAAATTTCTTCAGTTTATTAAATTTCTTCAGTTTATTAAATTTCTTCAGTTTATTAAATTTCTTCAGTTTATTAAATTTCTTCAGTTTATTAAATTTCTTCAGTTTATTAAATTTCTTCAGTTTATTAAATTTCTTCAGTTTATTAAATTTCTTCAGTTTATTAAATTTCTTCAGTTTATTAAATTTCTTCAGTTTATTAAATTTCTTCAGTTAATTAAATTTCGTCAGTTTGTCCAATTTCTCCAGCTTATTAAATTTGTTAAATTCGTTGTAAGTTTGTTTAGTAAGTGAGTTTAGCAAGTTTTGATAAGTTTGGCATTCCAAATTTTATATATATGTTAAGCTAAATTCCTCAATTATATTAACTTCTCCATAAACATTAAGTCGATTTCGTCAAATGCGTTAATTTCTTCAAGTACATTTGGAAAGTTATGGATAATTTAAAAAAATAAATATGAATCATACATTTTATTACATGAGAACATCGATAGAATGGCTTATTATTAACATCTGAAAAATTCCCAAACACAATCTACATCAAAATCGACTGTAAAAACTGTCGATTTTTCATATATTTAATTCCATTATGTCCCATCCAATAAAATCTATAATCTTATTCCTGACGAATTATACAATCGGAATAGATTTATTCTAAAAATTTTGCGTCGAAGTGGCAACACTGCTTCGCGTTTACCTCATCCGGAACTCAAATTATCGACTCAATAACTTTAAGTTTCTTGAGTTAATTGCGCTCGAAATTTTTTTTTTATGTTCTTGAAATTACACAAATGAGGTAAAAACGTTTTTGCTTATTTTGGTTTGCTGATCGAATGGTTAATTATGACAAATATAAAAAGTGCGTCGCTGGTTTTACTAACAGTGTCAAAGTTGCATTAGTCACTGTCCAAATCAGCTGTTTTTAGCTGAAGCTCACGTCACGAAAAAGGGGTGACGAATATTTTTTTGGACGTGGAGATACGATCTCTGAATTCAGCGATCGTTTCGCTGTCATGCCGCGATAATAATGGACAATATATTGGAGAACGAGGCTAAACATGCGGTCGAAAAAGCTGTTGGCTTTGACAGCGACAGACAATACAGACAAGCAATTTGTTATTACGACGTCGCCGCGAGACTTCTGTCAAAATTGTCACCGCAATCGCCGATTGTCAACAAAGCAGCAGAATACAGGGAAAGAATTACTACGTTACAAAAAAATGGTGAGATTATCATCGTTCTTTTCGGAATTGATATAAGTTCACATTTTGGAGAATAACAATAACTGTTTACAGTTAGCAATAATAAATATTACCTTCGCAGTGTAATGTTGGTTTTTTTCAATTTTTTTATTTTCTATTGATTCGCATATTGCTTTCGCAGTGTAATGTTGGTTTTCTTTGATTTATTGATTTTTTATTAATTCATATATTACTTTTGCAGTATAATGTTGGTTTTTTTTTAGTTTATTAATTTTTTATTGATTCACATATTACTTTCGCAGTATGATTCTGGTTTGTTACAATTTAATGATTTTTTATTAATTCACATATTACTTTTGCAGTATAATGTTGGTTTTCTTTAATTTATAGACTGTTTATTAATTTAAATATTACTTTCGCATTGAAATAAATAAATAAATAAATTTATTAATTTAATATTACTTTCGCATTGAAATAAATAAATAAATAAATGTTTGATGGCTTGTTGGTTTTCTTTACTTTATTGATTTTTTAGTCATGGCTGCAAAATTTATGGATTGCAATGCAAAATTATATATAATGAAATATTAGAAAAAATACAATAGAATAGTTACAGTATAAATATTACTCTCACAGTGTAATAGTTGATGGTTCATTGGTTTTAATTTATTGATTTCTTCGTCGTCGCTCCACAATTCGTAATGCAAAATTATCTGTAATAAAGTATAATAAAGAATACAGAGAAAGAAATACTACACCATGAAAAAAATGTGAGATTTTATTTGTTGTATTAAATATTTCTATAAACTCAGATTTGGAAAAATAACAATGGATATTTACAGTTACTAGTACTCAATATTACGCACACTTAATAGTTAATGGTTTATTAGTTTACCTTAATTTATCAATTTTTTAGTCTGCTCCAAAATTTGTTATCTGAAATATAAAATGATATATAATAATGTATAATAAAAAAAACAAAGAGAGAAATGCTACACTACAAAAAAAATTGCAAATTTTCTTTGTTGTTTCTGAAATTACTATAAATTTACATTTTGAAGAATAACAATAAAGTATCATAATAAATACAGAGAGAGAATCACTACATTCAAAAAAATTATTGCAATTACCTTTATTATTGTCAAAGTTTAATTAGTGAACATAACAATGACAAAAATACTGAACTATTGATGCAACTATTTATAGTTACTAATGAAATATATTGGACTAGTGTTTTATTGTAAGATAATAAAAGAACTTGATAAAAAATGAATCCCTTAATGAATGATGGTAATTTGTGATAAATGACTAAACATTTGATAATAGTTGATGAGGAGACTGAACATGCAAAAGAAACGGGCTTACAATGGTGCAAATATCTCCTTAATGAGGCGCTCAACGAAGATGAAGCTGGATGGAAACATACAGCGGTGATGCTTTATATAGACGCTGCACAGTTGGGCTTAAACACGGTAAAATAAATGTATATTTTTGTTAACAAAATTAACAAAATTGAGTCAAGAGATTTGTAAACGTTTTAATCTAGAAGCTACAAATCATATTATAAATAAATAAATGTTTCCTGTAAAACTTAAGACATTAAGAGATTATAAAAATATTCCTCCTTCAATTTTGTGCTCCAAAAATTGTAAATTTAAAGATGTATTTGATTTTAGAGCGCACAATTGAGCGACGCTACGGACAAAAAAAAATTGAAAGGCATAGCGGAATTAGCGATAGAAAGAGCTGAGTCCTTAAAAAACAAAGATAAAAATGAAGATTTTGACAATTCACTGGCACTTTTGAAGAATTTACCACCTGTGCCTGAAAGTATTTTACCATCTCCAACAAACGACGTGCAGACGTCGTCAACAACGCCTTCTCCGTTTGCCAGCCAAGGCAAAGGTAAAAAAAACATTCAAAGTCAGAATTCGTACATTGTTTTTCATGTTTTTTTATTCGTTTTTTGAAAAACTACTTCTATACCCACACAAAAAATTATTTCAGTCATGAAAATTAATTCGGGATAAATGAGCTTTTTTTGTTTCTAAAGGATTGTTTTTTTTTGCTCTTGATAAATTTATTAGATTTAAATGAATTTTTTGTTTCTGCGTATAGAAAAGACGGAAATAAGGTTACAAAGTAGAATTTCGATGATTGCTTTGTCATTATTGTTGGATTTTTACGACAAATTTTAGATAGCATTATTTTTTAACCCCTTGACAGATTCTCGACAGATTCGAACTGATGGTTCGTTTACTCACACTTTACTTGCGCACCAAATTTAAGCCAGATATCGTCAAAATTGTGAAAGTTTGAAGGCTCAAACTAACTATTGAAAAAACTCGAAATAATTTTTGAACACCTTGTTGGATTCACAACAAATTCTAACTCATCCTTTGTCTGCCCACACTTCATTTGTGTACCAAATTTGAGCCCGGTGTCTTAAAAATTGCGGAAGTTAAAGCACGAACGAAAAAATTCAAAATGCCATTAATTTTGAACCCCTTAATGGATTGACGCCAAATTCACTCCCGAATATTATTCAATAGCAGATCACTTGTGGACCAAATTTTAGCTCGATATCTTAAAAATTGCAAAAGTTAGAGTACAAATAAAAAAGTTCAAAAAATTAAAAAATGACAGAAATTTTGAACCCCTCAATGGATTGACACCAAATTAATACCAAATTATTACCAATAATAAACATTATGTGATAACAGCCCCCTTTGGTTCAAATTTGAGCTGGCTATCATAAAAATTACGGGAGTTAGAGCCCGAGCTGACATTCTCCAAAAAATTCAAAATGCCATTAATTTGGAACACCTTGACGGATTAACTCCAAATATAATCCCATACCTTGTTTAACGACAGTTTTCTCGTGGTCTAAATTCGAGCCCGATATTCTAAAAATTGCGAGGGCTTTCGTGCTAACAAAAAATTGTGCACATACTTACACACACACACACACAAACATACAGACATTTCATAAAAACCATGTTCCTCGACCTTTTAGATCATTTTAAGTATTCTGACATGAAAATCCCGAAAAAAAAACGATGTTTTGACGAAAACAAAGCTTCCTATATGACGAAGAAAAATAAAAAATAATGCATAAGCAAGTTGCAAGGTTCAACTTTTTTTCGAATCACTTTATAGTTTCGCCGGCGAGGCCATCGCTGCATCGCGGCAGTAGTGCCCATTTGAAAGTAACAGGAGGATCCGGAAATTACACAGAGGAAGAAAAGCGTGTTCTGTATCATACTTCGCACATAAACGACAACGAGTTCGTGCCCTTCATGAGCGGCGATCTCGCAGAAAGGTTCCAATTGAACGCTCTTTTCACGGACAAAGACGGATTGCTCGAATTGGCGCCAAAGCAGCAACTTGATTTCGCTCGTTGGGCCAGACCGAGCGAGATATTCTCTTCGGAAGGCGCTACGCCGACGATGGTCATGGGAAATCATGTTGATTATTACAGCATTAAACAAACCGTAGGTAACAATCGATTAAATCGAGAGCTGCTAATTCTCTATTTTCTAAACTCTTTTTCTCGTCTTAATTCTCTATTTTTCTCCTATTAGGTCGTCTCCGACTGTTCGTTTGTCGCTTCGTTAGCCGTGAGCGCTCAGTACGAAAAAAGATTTGGTCGTACGCTTATCACGTCCATAATCTACCCGCAAAGTAAAAATAAAAAACCCATTTACAATCCCTATGGTAAGTTTCTATTCAGTCTTTCTTCGCTTTTTTTTCGCTTGTTTTTCACGCTTGTTTCAGCTCAGAGACTTTTCTAAATTCGCAATTTAATCAAAGTACATGGTAATTCAAGAGAAAAAAAAAACTATCAGTACGCATTCTTGGCTTGAAAATACGCAGATTAATAGAAGAGCGATCATTTCTATTAATCGGCTGAGATCGGGTCATAATTCGCTAGATATAAGTCTGCATAGATTCAATATCATTGATTCGCCGGAATGCGCTTGTGGTATGACAGAAGAAAGCGCGAACCATATTGTTAGGTAATGTCCAAAATACGATGTACAAAGACAAAGTTTATTACAGGATTTGTTAAAAAAAAACTATTATCTTCCTTTCGTAATAGAACTTTTTTTTCATAGGCTAAGTAAAAACGATATTAATTTGTTATCTAAATTCATTAACTCTATCGATAAATATATTTAATTGTAAGGTCACGCGATCTAGATTCTAAGTTAGGTTTCCTTTAGGCTAAATAATGTTTAATTTTCTGTAATTTGAATGGTCTGTATGAACTTTATGTTCTGAAGTTTTTTTTTTTTATACCATCTGATGGTTAAAAAAAACTTTAAAAAATACTAACTTCGGAAAATACTTTAAAAGAACTTTAAAATGTACTTCAGAAAAAAGTTCGAAAGTATTTTGAAAATGCTTTAGAAAAAAATTCAAAAGTATTTTGATTTAGAAAATGATTCAAAAAGTACTTCAAAATCTCGTTTGAAAATGATTCAAAAGTATTTCAAAAAGTATTTTTGGAATGAATTCAAAAAGTACTTCAAAACATTTTTGGAAATAATTCAAAAAGTACTTCAAAACACTTTTGGAAATAATTCAAAAAGTACTTCAAAACAGTTTTGGAAATAATTCAAAAAGTACTTCAAAACACTTTTGGAAATAATTCAAAAAGTACTTCAAAACACTTTTGGAAATAATTCAAAAAGTACTTAAATATCATTTCCGGAGTTTATTTCAAAAGTACTTTAAAAGTATTCGAAAATTACTTCGACGTTACTTGAAAAGTATTTGAAAAGTATTTGAAAAGTACTTGAAAAATATTTCAAAGGTCCTGCAAAAATACTTTGAGCATAAGAATGGCAAGAACTTGGCGCTTCCAAAACGTACTTTAGAAAGTAATTTAAAAATACTTGAAAGAATACTTTTAAAAAGTCCTTCAAAAGGTATTTCAAAAAGTACTATTTACAAACTTGTACTTTAAGTATTCTTCACAATCGTGTACTTGTGCTCGGTACTTTAAGTATTTTGCCCAACTTTGTTTCACAATATCGTAGAATTATGTATAAGCAATTAGCAATGTGCTGTTTAATTTTCTTCGTGTATAACAAAAAGACAACTATAAAATGTATTTACCAAAATAGGGAAATATATGGTGAAGCTGCACATAAACGGCGTGAAGCGCAAAGTAGTTATCGACGATCGTTTACCGGTAGGACGTGACAATCAACTGCTCTGTTCCTATTCGAGCAATCGTGGCGAACTATGGATTTCGTTGCTCGAGAAAGCTTATATGAAAGTAATGGGAGGCTATGACTTTCCCGGTTCTAATAGCGTAAGTCTCAAATCCTCGGAATACTTTTTTTCATAAAGACTTCTTTTTCATACCAAGAGTGAGAAAATTTAAGTGCATGATCTTCTCAGAATGCTTTTTTTTTTCATCGAGAGAGCGAAGATTCGGGTGCATAATTTTTTTAGACTATTTTTTTGTTTGTTTCGTAAAGAAAGCATAAATTTGAGTGCGTAATTTTCTTGAAACACTTTTATTTCACGAGAAAGCGTAAAATTGAGCGCATAATTTTCTTAGGATACGTTCCATTTTTCCATAGAGATGGCGTTAATTTAAGTGAATAATTTTTTTTAGAATTTTTTTCTCATTAGGAGAGCATGAATTTGACGGGAGAAATGTTTACAATCTTTTTTTTAGTTTTTTCCTACAGAAAGCTTGAATTCAAGGGCGTATTTGCTTTAAATACTTTTGATTTTTATAGATACACCGCAAATTAGAGTATTTGATTCACTTAGAATTGTTTTTTTTTTGTTTTCTCGTAGAGAGAGCATAAATTTGATTGCGTCATTTACTTAAAATCCTTCGTTTTATCATGAGGAGAGCATAAATTCGAATTTATAATCTTGTTAGAATATAGATCTACACGCGCTCACTGGTTGGATTCCTGAAAGATGGGCAATCCGGCCCGAAGAGCCCGATTTCAACAAAGACGGGCTTTTTCGTAATCTTTTGAGAAGGTGGCCGAACGGTGACGTTCTCGTTACCGTGGCAACCGGAGAATTGTCCGATGCTGTTGCCGATCAAACTGGTTTGGTTCCCACACACGCTTACGCCGTTCTAGACGTAAAACAAATCGATGTAAGTAAAAAAAAAAAATTATTTTCAAAATAAAACGAAGCTTTAAAACTGTAAGATCGAAAATCCTGCCCACTTTAGCAATAAGCTAGAAAATGTTGATATTCAACAGAGTATTTTTCCGAATTTATCCAGATTTTTTAATTATGGCATTCGTATATCACCTTAAAAAAATATTTAAAAAAATTGCATTGTTCGGAAAAATCTGAAAAAATTCCTAAAAATCTTAATAATTCTGGAAAATCCGGTTTTACTGTAGTTGATTAATTCTAAAAAATGTTTTTAAACAATTTTTTTGATGATAAACAGCTCAAGAACTATAAGAAGAAAAATCTTGCTCACTTTGGCTATAAGTTAGAAATTTTTTATATTGAACAAAGTATTTTTGAGAACGTTTCTAGATTTTTCAATTATATTCGGCGTACGATATGTCACTTTATAAATATATTTTTTTAAAAATTGGCGTAGAAAAAAAAATCTGGTGCATTTGAAAGTTCAACTAAATCTACAAAAAAACTCGAAAAAAAACGTTCATGAAAATAAAAAGCAAAAAGAATATTTATGAAAAGAAATTTTTGTTTATGCAGAAGCAAAACACGTTTTTCGAAATGAAATCGATATTTTCATAGATTTCGGGTTTTCTATGGATCAAAATACAATATTTTATGCATTCTGCAGGGTACGAGACTTTTACAACTTAAAAATCCGTGGTCGCACTTGCGATGGCGAGGAAATTACTCAGAGCACGACGTGCATCATTGGACGAGTGCTTTGCGACGAACTCTCAATTATGATCCAGACTCAGCCTCGCAATATGACAACGGAATATTTTGGATCGACTATGACAGCATTTGTCGGTTCTTCGACGTCTTCTACCTCAACTGGAATCCTGGCCTTTTTAACTACACCTATTGCATACATCAGTAAGTTTAATTCCCTATAAATACAGAAATAATTTAGCATAAAAAAAACTCTATAATTATAATTAGAACTTTAAATTAGAACCTTTCGAATTGCTTCCTCCTCATTAAAATTTTTTTTTTTTCTATCTTCATGAGAAAATATGTTAATCGATTTTAACTTATTTAGTTATTCATATTCATATTCATACAGAAACTTGTATAAAAATTGGACGCCTCTGTCGATATCCATAAAATTTGGTACTAAATGTCCTTAAACTTTTTTGCGTACGTGCCTAAAATTTGGATTTAGAAAATTTGAAAATAAAATAAAATAAAATATCTATTAGCGATGAATTTTAGTCCATCCTCGTGGAAAATTCGATCTGGATTGGTCGAAGTTGACTGGAATTATAACGAGGTCAATTTTACGGCAATTAAAAATACAATAAAATCGTAACCACTTTATAGATTGAACTCAAATTCAATACCGACCGCCTTTTGTTATAACTTTATTGATTAATAACTATTTACCTTATTATCTAAAAAATTGCTGCAATTAGAAAACATACAAAATTTCGCGAAAAATTTTAATTCTTTAAAAATCTGAAATAAAATTTACAATTCTTTTGTAAATTAATAAATAAAAAAAAGCGCTGCTGTTTTACCGGTGTCCAAAATTTTGCCCTGCTAGAACCGCTCTTGAAATTCTGTGATTTGAATTTTGTTTGCCACACCCAAATCCATTTAGATCTTTTTTCAGAACCACTTTTGTCGATATTTTAGACCATTTTGATCAAACCGGTATGAAAAAAGTGAAAGATTTTTTTTCCACGAAAGTAAAGCTTTCTCTATGCGTCATCAAAAATTTACGGATAAGATGCAATTGTTTAGAATGTGGCAAGCTGGAGTTGGACCAATAAGAGATAGATACAACATCGGATTAAATCCGCAATTCACCCTCGAAGTTCAACCAGGAGTTACAGGCGCCGTTTGGATTCTTCTCACAAGGCACATAACCGATATCGCAGATTTTCGACAGAATCAAGAATATATAACTGTTCTTGTTTACAAGAACGATGGCAAACGCGTTTATTACCCACGTAAGTTTTCTGCTTTTCTTGAATGAATTATTTCGTCAATTTGCTTTGTCATTAACATTTCGGTGTTTGGAAAAACCAACACATTATTTTTTGTGTTTCAAAAACGTTTCTGGGGATTTCTCAAAGTCGAAAGTAGTCGGAAGATATCGAATTATTCACATCGATTTCAATTATTTGGTTTGTTCAAAACAATTCGATTTCATTAGTATAATTTTAGACTCAAGTCGTGGAAAAAAACATCCACGGTCCAACATTTCATAATTGTGAATTAACGGGACATTTGATATGCAAAACTTACAATTAATAGAATCTATGGATTTATAAGATTATTTATAATTCGGTAGTATTCGACTTTGACGAATTGTCCATAATTTTCATTATTGTATAAATTTTAGCATAAACTTCACACAAAATATTCTTCAAACTATAAAGTTTTGGGTAATCGAAAAAAAAAAATTGTTTTTTTTTAAACTGAATTAATTAATGACGCTCAATGCATTTATTTATGATTCGGTAGTCTTCGATTGTGACGACTTGTCCATAACTTTTATAATTGTACGAATTTTCACATAAAATTTATACGAAATATTCTCCAAACTATAAACTTTCGGATAAGCGCAGAGATTTCTTTATCCTTGAACTAATTGAGTATCGACGCTTGAGAGTAATAATTATTATTATCGTGATCACTAATTAATTTTCCTTAACTTGATTAATGTGATTTTCACAGATGATCCTCCTCCATACATCGACGGGGTTCGGATCAACAGTCCGCACTATTTGTCCAAGATAAAATTGGACGCGCAAAGCGAATCGCGTTATACCCTAGTCATATCGCAATACGAGAACATGCACACAATTTATTACACGCTACGAGCTTACGGCACTTGTGCTTTCACTTTGCGCAAGATCGAAGATCCATACCGATATGAGAAAGAGGTATTTACCGCTTCGATTCATAGATCATTTACTTATTCAATAGATTCTCTTATTTTCGATAGTATTGAAAAATTCAAATTCCGATATAATTCGAACCCTTCTACCGATTTCAACTAAATTATGAATGAAGCATCGCTGAATATTATTCTGCTTGTGTGCAAAATTTTGACTCGTTAGTTCATCTTCTGCAAAAGTTGATAGAGTAACTGTACTTTTCTGGAAATAAAACAAATCCATAAAATTCGAACGAGCGATGTCAAATTTCATACATGAAATCGGTACTATTTGCCGATGATTTATACATAGTTTCGTCGTAATCTGGAAAATCGTGGTTCAATATATTCAAAATTTTAATTTTCAGAAAAAAAGTTATTGCAATAACTTTAGCAAAACATAAGATAGCAAACTCCAATTTTCTACCTGAAACCCGTAGTATTCACCAATAATAGATACACGATTTCGTCATAATATGTTATGTAGTTCAAATTTTTCAGAAATTTAACTTTGGTAACGAATAAAGTCGCAAAGCTGGACTTTGCAAATTGCTCCCTCATTATCTTCGGTTTTCTCAACAAAGCTTCTTCTATGAGGAAGTCGAAATCGATTAACATACTTCCTCATAGAAAGTAGCTTTATTTAAAAAAAAAAGCAAAAAATAACGAAGAAGCAATTGGCAAAGTTTAACGTTGCATCTCATCAAAGTTAATTTTCTGAGAGTCATTTTTCAATTTTTATCTCTTGCAGATAACCGACGGCCAGTGGATCGGCGAAAGTGCCGGTGGTTGTGGTAATCATCAAGCCACTCATTGCAACAATCCACACTACAAATTAATTCTCGAGGATTCAACGAATAACAATTATCTGCTGATTATTCTAAAAGGCCCGAAACAATATCAAATCGGTTTCGAAATAACAGCTGACTCGGAAATGAATGCTTCTTTCGGCACAAAAACCTCCGGACCGTTTCGGTTTGTTTCTAAATAATTGATTATATTTTTCGTTACGATTTTTCTCTGGACGGAACTTCGAATTCTGGTGCTTTTGCTTTTAGGTCGGGATTCGTTTACCTCGAACTTGATAGTGTACCAGGAGGAACTTACACTATTATTCCATCCACCTACTTGCCAGGACAAGAAGGTCCTTTTTTTCTCACTTGTAAATCGTCATGCAACTTACAAATCACGCGCATACAATAAATAAATAAAAATCGCTATATTTGCTATGAACTCGGTATTTAAATTATTATCAGAACATGTCCCATTGTGAGGAAGGTCATTTTTGGTGGAGCACTGGGAAATTTTTTTTTTGGAAATTGATGTACCGGTTATAAAACCGATTATTGGATGCATATACCGTGCATTAACAGGCAGGAAAACTCTCCTCTCCTCCGCAGAAATTTTGAAAGCTACTTTTTTCTAAACTTCTCCACCTGTCCGAATCTGTCGAGAAGTTTAGAAGAAAATAGCTTTTAAAATTTCTGCGCGGAGGAGGGAAGTATCACTGCGTCTTAAGAGGATACTTCTTCCCCCCCCCCCTCCCGTAGATTTTTTTTTCGATTTACGAAAAATGTATACTTTTCAAACGCGTTTTCATCATATTTACTACAAATTTATACTTTTCAAACGCGTTTTCATCATATTTACTACAAATTTATACTTTTTAAACGCATTTTCATTAGATCTACGAAAAATGTAGACTTTTTAAACGCATTTTCATTAGATTTACAAAATATTAATCCTTTTCAAATGCATTTTCATTAGATCTATGAAAAATGTATACTTTTAAAATGCATCTTGATTAGATTTAGGAAAACATGAATGCTTTTTGCATTTTCATTACATCTACAAAAATTAATTACTATTAACTCGCATTTATATCAGATTTACTACAAATTTATACTTTTTAAACGCATTTTCATTGGATCTACGAAAAATATATACTTTTTAACGCGTTTTCATTAGATCTGCGAAAAATATATACTTTTCAAACGCATTTTCATTGGATTTACGAAAAATGTATACTTTTTAAGCGCGTTTTCATCATATTTACTACAAATTTATATTTATCAAATTAAATTTTTCAAACGCATTAGACCTACGAAAAATGTATTTGTTTCAATCGTTGAAAAGTTGAACTGTGCAAATAGCTTCCTCATTATTTATTCAAAAAAGTGCACATGTGGGACAAGACGAGTGGCGCGCCCAGCGGGAAGCCGCGGAAGCTTTCTCGATAATCAATAAACAACATGGCGGCCGACGATGGAATGTCCGAGTCCAGAGCCCAACAATGAATAATAATCTACCTTATATAACGATAAAATGTGAATTTTTATAGTGACAATATGCAATAATGTAAGCAGTTGCGCTTGACCCAATGAGACGAGTGGCAGAAAGCTCAGCGAATCGTCGAGTGTGACGATAATATTTAAGCACAACCGGCGTCTGTGGTAATCGACTGACGTCGTCGTCGTCGCGACGCCGTGTGTCAACTGACAGCTCGAGTGACACTTATCATCCATAGGCCGTCCACGTAAACCCATCACCATGGCAAAGTACGTTGAAATATTCTTGTTGCGTAATCCCATTTATCGAATTAGCTCGTCGACGATTCGTCGACGTTGCTCCTGTTCCGACGATAATGGATTGTTTACCAACTGCGATCCACGCCGCAACTTAAGGCCCCACTCTCTGTTATTTTTCGGGCATAACAAGGCGCTGAAGTACTTCTATCTAATTTCGAAGAGTCCGCGGCTCATTGCCGCGTGTCTCTTACGCGAAAAAGCTGTTGTTTTTTTTTTTTTTTTTTTCTTTATCATCCATATGTCTCTCTTTAACTCATTAATCTACATTAAAGAAAATGCTGACTTCAAGCTTGTGTGAGTTGTGACTTAAGGTTTTTTTTTTTCGCTTTTCGTTGATGCTTTGCATTTACAGATTTTTTATTTTCAGCGATAAATGCTTTTAGTTAGTGATAATATTGTTGAATATTTTTGATAACGCTCAGAGAAAAATGAAAATTATATTTTAACTATGTCATTTCGTTCACACTAAAGTGATGAAACTTTTCGTTCACACTACTGAGGCATTCTATATGAAGCGGGCTATCCAAATTTTAAGTTGTCTCCAAAAAATTTTATGTCTTTTTTGCTAAAAAGTTGCTGGTTCTTTTTTTTTTTTTCATTCATATGTCTCTTTTCAACTCATCAGTCTACAATAAAGAAAATCCTGACTTTAAGCTCATATGAGTTGTGACTTAAGGTTTTTTTTTGCTTTCCGTTGATGCTTCATATTTACAGATTTTATATTTCCAGCAAGACACGCTTTTACTTAGTAAGATAATATTGGTAAATAATGTTAAATATCGTTAAATCTGATGAGAGCAAGATAAAAATTATATTTCAACTATATCATTTCGTTTACACTAAGATTATGAAACTTATCATTCACATTAAAATGATAAAACCTTTTTGCTACACTAGTGAAGCATTTTATATAAAGCCGGCCACTCCAATTTTGAGTTATCAAAAAATATTCATGTTTCTTTTATGGAAAAGCTGCTGGTTTTTTTTCCATCCATACGTCTCTTTTCAACTCATTAATCTACCTTGAAGAATATGCTGACTTCAAGTCTGTGTGAGTTGTGACTCAAGGTTTTTTTTTTGCTTTCTGTTTATGCTCCATATTTACAGATTTTATATTTTCAGCGAGACATGCTTTTACTTAGTGATAATATTTGGTAAATAATGTTAAATATCATTAAATCCGATAAGAGCAAAACAAAAATTATATTTTAACTATGTCATACTTCTCTCACACACTACTGAGGCATTCCATGTGAAGCAGCCTATCCCAATTTTGAGTTGTCCCAGTAAGTGTCATTAATTTTTTTATAAGTGGTTCAAGGTGGCAAGAATGTCCATAAATTATTTCAGATTTCTAAATCTTTCTATTTACAAAAAATTTAATAATGCTTACTTTTTTAAATCAACTTCCCTTCAACATGTATGCCAAAGTTCAGCTTGACATTTCAAGCCACTCTCAAGTTATGTCAAATGATTATGTACATAAAATACATCCAGACATTTTTTCCAAATGTGATTTTCCAATGTTTTGGAATATTTGGAACACGTTTACATAAAAATCACATAATAAAAATTGATGAAAACAAAGCTATTTATTTCTAGCGATATGTGCTTTCAGTAGGGATAAAAGTTTGTTAATTAGGACATAAATGGAAGATTGCTGTCTGCAGGTCCCCATTGATATATTGCCAATAAAAATATTTTTGGTCACCTGACTTTTTTTGTAATGCAAAAAATTCATTATTGAAAATAGCACATTTTGACTCTTATGTTCCATGACACAGAAGTGAAAAAATTCTTTGTGTGCTTTTGTTGTATAGAGATGATGATGGTCTTCACTTTTTATTTTTTTTAAGATGGTATTTATTTTCGATTTTTTCGTTTTTAGAGCCAAGATGATGGTCTTCAATTTCAATTTTTGTTCCAGAGAGATGATGATAGTCTTTATTTACGACACCTCAAGGTGTCGTAAAGAAGAGGACGATCCTGCAGAGGCAGTAATGTACTTTCATCCTGCTTGGGTTTCCCCAACGCAGAGACTTGCACTTGCTGGACAACTCATGGGAGTTAATCACTTTCTTACCAGTGCATTTTCACCTCCAAACTTGATTTCATTGCAGGGAGGAAAATTCGTTCTCAAGAAATCTGGCCAGTACATTCTGGTAAGAATCCCCATCAAATGTTGCTAAATAATATTTATTATCTTTGCAACAAATATATTGTATAATCCATTTTTCAAAAGTAGCTTAAGAAGGTTGGAGCGCTCCACACTAGTCAAAAGATTATTAAATTTATTATTTAATTCGGACACACTTTGATGCCTCTATCGATTATAATGGGTGGTAATTCTCATAGTTGCAAATGTCTTTGACTTAGAAAAAATTTAATTGCTCTCGATTTCCACAAATATTAACGGGTTTATGCTCAATTTAAAAAAGGCACGCATTCTTTGAGCTTTTACAAAGAATAATCCGTATTTTTTGCTCGATTTTCATGTATTACATTCCATGTTTATATTTTAGACTTTAATACTAATTTAACTTAAATAGTTTTAACAGAACAATACGTTTATTTATAGTATTACAATTATAACTCCACATAATAATAATATTACCAACAATAATAATGAGAAATCTGCATTATCTATAAATAACAAGAGTATTTTGTACCCAAGGCTGTGGGAACAGACAGAAATATTCAAGATTGGATTCTGGAGAGAAGAGCAAATACTTTGGAATCTATACTGAAATTTTTTCACTGCGATCTCGAAACAATTTCCTCGTCGTTCAATAACGACAGAAACAAATTTACGGAGAAGTTGTATCAGATGTTGGAGACGTATTTACCGATACTGCAATACAGCGCAAATCTCTTCTCGAATATACCGATAATAAAGCTGCCGAAAGGCGCGAGCAACGTTTTTCTCGAGGCGATGCAGGTGTTGCAATATTGCCAAGAAACGAGCGGCATTATGGGCGGAGCTCTATTTTATAATAACAAGTACGTGGCGTTATTATTAATGGAGCTAGTCAAGGATATTCTGAAATATCGATTACCGAATAATTCATGTTTCAGAGTCGTTGCGACGCAATTAAACGCTGAATTGACGAAACAACTCGTGATTACGGATCCGTATCGAATAAAGGTGAGATTTTCATCTTTTTATATTTTCATAACTCAACATACCAAATAAAAAGACTAAATTGTGAGTAATCTCAGTTTATATTCATTTATAAACTTAAAAATTAAAAAAATTAATAATCGATCAATTAAAAAATTCGGAGAACATGAATTTTATGATATTACAACTTGAAGTTGACTCTTGACTTTTTTATATAAATTTAGTATTTTTTGTTCCTCGACATAAAAGCAAACTAATAAACTTTTTTTATATCATAAGCGACGAAATAAAATGACTAAATTTGGAATAACTCGAGTTGCTATTGATTTTGAAATTCGTTTGGAAAATGTAGATGTAATGAATTTGAAGCTTAAATTTAAATTCTGTTTCTGCAATATGAGTTATTTAAACGTCGAGTATTGGAATAATGGTCGAATTAAATTTATCTTAAGTTTCAATGTGGGGTTCGAAAAATATCTATTTTTTAATTTTCGATTTTTTAAAACAATATTTTGGAAATGCCATTTTTTTTGCAAGTGGAAATATTTCCGAAACTTAAAGTTACTGAAAAGAAATATTTGTACTTGAAGGTTTTCGTTTTTTGTTAGCTTTCGGGCGGAATGATTGAAATAATTGTAACATTTAGAAAAATGTCTTCCATGTCTTGCTCTATGAGAAAGCTATAATTAATCAACATACTACCTCGTAGAGGGAATTTTGTAAAAATAAAAAATTTATGAGTACGCAATTCGCAAGGTTTTTATTTTATTTTTTCTTTCGTCAAGCTGAGAAAGAATTTTCAGCCAAACAACTATATGGCAAATTCAATTCTTCTCAAGATATGATTGAAATAGGATTTGAAAAAAAAAAAAAACATTTTGAGAAAATTTGTTTTCAACTTGACAAACGAACAAAAATAAAAAGGAAAAATATCGACTTGATTTCGTAGCGTTAAAAAATCATTGAACAATTTTTTAAAACGTATTTTGAAGTTCCAATGAATTTGTCATTTTTTTCGAAAAGAAAATGAAAAAGCACAACTTTTTTCAATGTTCTACGATCAATCCTTGCAGAAATATCAGAAAAAAAAAGAAAAACAATGTTTTTTTCAATGGAAGCTTAAAAGGGTTCGAAAATACTTGCATTTTTTTTTTATCGCTTACGCACTTGAAACTTAATCATTTCCGGAGTGATTGCAAAAATTCGAAAATTTGGGTGACTGAAATATCGTGGAATATCTCAAACCCATTGATGAAGACTAAAATCTGGCTGAACTCAAATTCTCTGTCGTATCTTCAGGCTCCAGCCGAGCGAATACCAACTTCCTTTCATCTTCCGCTCGGCGTGCAGCTCCTGCGTGTTTACGTTCACCGTCGTCACTCTTTCGAGTTGCCAGAGGATTCGAGCGGCGCCGGCGCCGCAAAATCGCACGCTCCATGTTTTACAGGCGGCGCCGATGGCGGAACTCGCAAGAGTGCCTACAAAAAGATAATATCCGGTTCAGGAATGAAGCGGGACACATCTCGAATTTTCACAGTCCCTGAAGAGGGAGAATCGGGCGACACGACGCATTCAAGTGCAGAAGAGCCTCGTCCGATTCTCCCTCGAGTTCCTCCGCCATCGACTTTGCCTCTGCTCGCGTCGTTCGCCAGTAATTCCACTTCGAGAAAGCCTCCGGATTACAAACCGGATCGTCCGAAGTACACAAATCCTCCGCTAACGCCGAGCGTCTGTTCGACGCCTTTAAAAGACGTTAACCGCGTTTTACATGGCACAGCGGTTTCGATATGCAGCGCCAACGAGGAAGTCGACGAGAATCGTTTGCAGGAAACGCCGGAGAAAGAAAAAATGGCGAAGGAAAACGTCGACGAGATTCCAGACGTGGTAAAAGAAGCTTTGCGCTGCAAACGTCTGAATAAAATAAGAAACGCGCCTTTGAGCCGTGAAAAAATTGAGAAAAAAGCGCAAAGAGATCTCGTTTGGAACCGAAAAAGCTCGAGTCTCTCGGACCTCGAAGATATCCGAGAAACGAGCGAATCTCCTGACGGTTTGGCGGTCGGCGTTCGTATTTCATATCGCGGAATGACAAAGACTAATTACAGCGAGGAATCACCCGAAAATTCGACCAAGGCAGCGAGTAAAAAGCGTTTTTTCAACACCATCACGGATCCTCACTTTCCGGTCTTTCGTCACGATGGTTCGCCGGTTTCGCAATCGCTTTACGATCATTACGTCGCTTCGCATTTTCAGGAGCTCGTTAAGGAGCAAAACGTTTCGATATATCCGCCAAAAACAGCGGGAGAAAAAAGGGCCAATGGTAATCCAGTCAGCGAGACTTTCCTCATGAAATCCTCGAGTTGCTCGAGACATTTGGACGACAAAGTCCCGGTAAATGTCGAGGGATTCGAGGTTATTAACGAGAGACCTGATGGCGAGGCAATTGCCTTGGATAAAGCCGCTAATAAACCTTCGCTGGACTTTAGACTGGAGAATAAAAGTCGTCAAGAGAATTATAGGCGCTCCATGAGTTTGCCCTTAAAATCGCTGAACGCTCCGGCCGAAAGCGGAAGTAATAACGAAGATCGTAGAAAATCGACTTCCGAATGCGTTTTTGATCTGCCGCTTCAACAACAGGCGAAAAAAAAGCTCGAGGGCCTTCAGTTGACGCCCTTAATGTCGAAACTCAGTCTCCTGGCCGGCGATGAACGCACCAGCGGTTTTTGTAGCCGTGATACGACGCCCAGCGAATTTTGCGATCTATCGACGCTTTCGAGTCGGGCGACGAGGAATAAATCCGAAAGCACCGCTGGAACTCGTACCGTCGGCGGCAGATCCGCTGCCGATGAAGATTCCGCTCTGGAAGACGATATTTTTTGGCTCAGCGGCGAATCCGCTGCTAAAGATCCTGCGGCTTTTGGACTCGAGAAAACTGAACTTTTTATATGCGGGCATCATAATATGGTTCTCTTTTTGCTGATGGAGGACGGCACCGGGAACAATCCGGATTTAATACATAATCTCGTGAGTTTTTTAAATTGAAAATTGCGCTATTTATGTTATTGCTTCCTCATGGAGAAAAATTTGTTTTTCTGGTTTTTTTTTCGAGATTTTCTTGTCAGAATACGGAGAATCACTCAAGGTAAACGGCCCAGTTTTCGTCGGATGGCTCTAATGATTTAGACTAGGCTCATGTTTTCCGCTGCTTTTGAATGGGTTTTTCGAAATTTCCAAAACGAACGTTTCTTATTTATGCAACGAATCCTTCTAAATACAGTCGAATAATTTTGTACGTTAAATTATAAGGTTATAATATTCAAATTCTCGATTCACTAACGACGCTCGCCTGCCGAGGTTTCGGTCACTTTCCAACCTTCATGTCGCAGTTTTGGTCACCTCGCTCGTACTAGTTTTGGTCATCGTGTCTTAATGACTCAAAATTCGCTAAATTTTTTATGCTTATTACTCGACAGCTAATATTTCGTCAAGATTCAGGATCTCATTTATATATTTCTAATAAATAAGTTTATTAATTTCAGACAGTATTAATAATACTTATGTATTTTTATATGAATAGTCAGCAATTTACAAAGTTCTACTCTTTCCTTTGCAAAACTCTATTTTGGATCCTCATTATCGCATATCGCTCTTTTTTAATTTACAATAACTTCCAAACTTTCGCAAATATGCGGAATAAATTCTCCTCGGACTAATTCGTAGTTTTTTTTTCGTAATTTCAGTGGGAAACTTGCATA
Organism: Tromatobia lineatoria; assembly: GCA_949699805.1. NCBI lineage: Eukaryota > Metazoa > Arthropoda > Insecta > Hymenoptera > Ichneumonidae > Tromatobia > Tromatobia lineatoria. The sequence goes on from OX453038.1 coordinate 7,255,609, forward strand.
AACACTTTGGGTCGTTTAGAGTCTCGTTTGCAGCAATGTCTCGATCCTCTTCCGTCGAATGAGAACAAGGAGCTTTACAGCGTGCTCAGCGTTGATCCGCAATGGGACACTTTGCATCGTTCGGGTCTTTGGGGCGTTACAGAATTGGATATTGTCTCATCTTTGCACAACAGATTCACGAAGGCGAGCAATCTCACGGATATTATTGTGCGGACCGAAGATATGGTCGTTTACGGTAGTCAATGCGGCAAAAGCGAAGTTTTCTATCAACAGGCGATGGCCCCAAACGTTTCCGGAGGACTTCCAACGCCCGCGGATCTTATGGGAGTCGTTCCGCTGAAAGCGAAGCGCAGACTCGAGAGAGATCACGGAATAATTCTTCTCTAATAACATATCATCGTCTTGGGCTTTTTCGAGGGTAAAATAGAACGTGAAATTAGTCGTCCGACATTCCAACGCTTTTTTCTACTGAGAAAGTTGTACGGTTTTGTGATCGCCCCGCGTTTTACACGCGGCGGCGCGACGAGGTGCCAATTATATTATCAGGTAGAAAACGCTTGATTAAATCCTTAATTAATAATCGATTGCGAATACCAGCTATGGAAAAAATTTATTATTTTCTCTTGTCGACGACTCAACGGATAAACTCGAATGCTTTTGTTTGACTTGGCGATTTTTCCCTCGAAAATTATTTGCTGTAACGAAGCCGATTTTTTTGTTTGCGTTATGTACACGTTTATAAATGTTATGGATTTTTTTGAGAATTCATGTTGAAACGGAAACGATGTCATCGTGGATGATCAAAGATCTTAGATTTCTTAGATTTTATATAATTCGATTTCTTCGATATTTTTTATCTTTTTAAATGAGTTTTCTTAAAATTCGCTTATATAGATTATTTCGTTTTCATTAAATTTTATTACATCGATTATTTCGATTTCTTGGAATTCGAGTACATCAATTTTTTCGATTTTTAAAAATTCGGTACATCGATTTTTTCGATTCTTTAAAATTCGATACATCGATTTCTTCGATTTCTTAAAATTCGATACATCGATTTCTTCGATTTCTTAAAATTCGATACATCGATTGTTTTGAATTCTTAAGTTTCGATTAATTCGATTACTTACAATTCGATTAATTCGGTTCCTTAAAATTCGATTACTTCGGTTTGTAAAATTGCTCAAAATGCGATTCCCCTCGATTTCTTGAAATTCGATTCTTAAGATTTCTTAAAATATAATTTCTTCGGTTTCTTTAAATACGATTCTTTCTATTCCTGAAAAAGCTATTCCTTCGATTTCTTCAATTTCTTCAAAATCAGTTTCTTCGATTTATTCGATTTTTTTTAACTTTTTGGATGTTTTCGATTTCTGAAAAATCGATTCAAACGATTTCTTGAATTCCTTCGAATTCAAAAAATACAATTTCTTGGACTTCTAAAAATACAATTTTTTCTTTTTTTTCGATTCCCAAAATTTCGATTTCATTGATATCGTAAAATTCTTAAATTAGTCAAATTCTTTCTTGGTACTTAAAAATTTTGTTATGAGTACCCGAAAGACTGAAATGAAATTGTCTTCGATATAAATGACGACTGGGGCGCTTGAAAGTCGATAAGATGAAAAGATTTTGTCGGTCGCTGGTAAATTCGATTCAACGGAGATCGAAAATCCGATTTCCGCTATTTTACATGTGTATTTTTGTAAAACTACTGTGCTTTGCGTATCCCTTCCGGTGTGAGTGTAAATGGCGAGAATGAAACGAGAATAGAGTGACAGAAAAAGTATAAGTGTGTGAAAGTAAGTCCCTTATCATGATCGTTTGGCGAGCCAATTATTTCCGTAAATTAGCCAGAAGATCGTTGTTATTAATATTATTATATTAGGTGAATTTCGCGCGGCGCGAAAATTCGGCAAGAAAACTGATTATAGCATATTATTATTATTATTATTTTGTTATTGTTAATGCGATTGTTAGACTAATGTATAATTATTATAAATAGTCGGCTAGAACGTAGCGTCCACCGATTCTGTGACATGAATCGTACTAAATTTCCCGTCGTGATACTTAAAAAAAACAATTTCGTCAATTTTAGCGATTTCAGTATTTTCCAATAAACGGGACCTTGAGATAAAATATAAGTGAGAATCCTGGTTTAAAAAATATAAAACGATTGTAAAACCGGATGAGATACACGGCAAATCGATAAAAATAAATCAAATTAAAATATCAATCGCATATCGTATTATTTCACTTGAAGTCTCCTTCAACGCGATGAAAACCAATATTTTCCTGTTTTTGGAAAAAGGAAATGCGAAACCACGTTATATTAATTTCGGAGGGAAATTTTTTCAGATATATACCAATTTTTTTTCAGAATTTTGAACCATTTTAGAATATTAGGCTTAATGTTTTTTAAATAATTTTTTATGTTTGTAAAAACACGAATTTTCCACAAAACTTCCAGATAATTTATCAAGGAGATTTGCAAATACAGCTCAAATAATTGAAAAAAGGTATTTTTACAAATAAGATACAATCCTGAAACTGTTTCTATGTATTTAATAAAAATAACAAATAATTTTTATTTTTTAAAATGAGGATAAATAATGATTTTTTGGGCAATTTTTTAAAGATCTATTTTTTAAGAACGAAATAATGTAGTTCTTAACATTTTTGATGCCAATAAATAAACTGATTAATTTCAGATTATTGTCTGCATTGTCAATTAATGTATTTCAATGATTTTAAATCTCGATTCTTGTTTTATAAAATTAAATCCTGAGGAGCAAAAGTAATGCAAAGCTTCGTATTTTTTTTCCTTTTCAAATAGAATATTAAGGCTAAATATGGATATAGTCGTTACATTCAGTTTTTTCCTAAGAAATAAGAGCAAGTCAATGTAGTTGTTAAGTTTTCTTAACGAATTAATAAACTGCATTCATCATTTTACTAGTCGTTATTGAAAATTCCTTAAAATTTCTCCGGAAAATTTCGGAAGTCTGTTCTTGTTCTCAAATTTTTGAGTGTTATATCTTTAGTTATTATTGAGATTAAGTGTTGTACCAAAATGTTCGGTAAATTTCGTTTATCAATAAAAAAAAAAAAGAACACACGTTATTACATGTGAATACAAGTTAAGACTTTCGTAAATCACCTTATACTTCTGAAAATTGGATTAAAAAGATGGAATACAATATTTTTAATTGTCTAAGAAAAGGAGAATTTGTATTTTTCATTTGTATTTGACGTTTCCATTTTCAGATAGATTTTTCAACGAAAACTTGTAGTGAACATGTTTTTTAAACAAATTATCATCTTATTCGCTCATTTATTTAGAAGATTAATCCTCAATGAAACTGAAGACATTTCAATATTTTGGAACATGTTTAACTTTTTCTTATAGCAGTTGTTCATTTTGCACTTCTTAACAAATTGATAAATGTCATTGATGATTTTATTAGACTTCATTAAAAATTTCTTTGAATTTCTTCCACACATTCGAAATTGCGTTTCTTTTTATAAATTTCTGGGTGTTATTTTTAGTTTATTTTTGCAATAAAATGTTTGGCAACTTTTTTATTAATGAATAAATTGACTGAAATATTACATGTGAGTACAAGTTAACAATTTTATTCAAAGATATGGAAAGCGATATTTCTGCTTCTCTGAGCAACGAATTCATTTTTTTTTGTATAAGAAATTTGCATTTCGAGATGGATTTTCCATTGTAGTAAAAAATTTTTATTGTTAACAAATCACCATTTATTTGCTCATTGATTTCGTAGATTAATTCCCAATGAAACTGGGGACATTTGGATATTTTGGAACACATCTGACTCTCAATCGGATTCATAATAATGTTAATAAAAATATCTCTCGCCACGTCGTCATGCTCGAGTCGGTTAATCGTTCCGGACGAGCCTCCCGGTCCGACTGCTTAATTAGCATAATTATCCATGCGTGATGCAAACCTCTCACTTGCTCGCTTTGATTTATATCTTCTAACTCCAACACTCGACTCTCTCGCATGTATTACTCGTTTATTGGCGTCGCTTTATCATTTATTAGCTCAAAAATTTACTGGGGGACTGCGATTTTCGTCGTGGTAAAACGCTGCACAAATCTGCCGCATCAGCGAAATTTATTAATTGTTAAAAAAATTATTTTTGTCAATTTTACGAACGATCGAAGAGACACGAGGATCTTGCAAAATGTATAGATCTTCACGTACAATAAACACGAGAATCCTTGAATCTCTACTCTTATTCAGCTATCCACTGTAAATATTTATCAAACTCTTATCGTTAATATCATTATAATTGAATAGCTCACGACTTTGGAAAAACAATGTTGTTTGAAAACAACATTAATATGGAAGAAATAAAATATGAGAAGCTACTGCGTATGATGTTGGCCCCCGTTTTCATTTTTTTGAAGTTTTACCGTCTTGCCAAATGATTTCTTAAATTATTTGATTTTTTATTTTTTTAGATATCGAATCAATTTTTTTTTAACAAATATTGTTAGAATTATAGTTGGCGTTACTTGATCATTTATTGGCTCACAATTTTGGCGAGGGTCTGTGATTTTTGTCGTGGTAAAACGCTGCACGAATTTGCCTCATCAGCGAGATTATTAATTGTTAAAAAAATAATTTTGTTAATTTTACGAACGATCGAAAAAATGCCAAGATCTTAGGAAATTGTATAGATCTTTACGTGCAACAAACACGAGAATCCTTGAATCCCTACTCTCATTTAGCAATCCACTGTAAATATTTATCAAACTCTTATCGTTAATAACATTCCAATTGGATAGCTCACGACTTTGGAAAAACAATGTTGTTTGAAAACAACATTAATACGGAAGAAATAAAATATGAGAAACTACTGCGTATGATGTTGACCCCGTTTTCATTTTTTTGGGGTTTAACGGTCTTGTCAAATGATTTCTTAAAATTATTTGATTTTTGCTTCCTCATGAAGAAAGGGTTTTTCCATGTAAGAAAATTTTTTTGGAATGTTCATGTCAGAACATTCAGAATGATCTGGAATGTCAAGAAAAGTGATTTAGGAAAATCGTCCGGAAGTATGTATGTCTGTGTGGGTGTGTGAAGAACAAACAAAATTTGATATAATTGTAACTTGTAAAAGATTGGACCAAGTCAAGCCAAATTTAAACAACATGTAGATTACCAGCTAATCTTCAATTGATATAAATTTTATAAAAATCGCTTGATGCATCTCATTTTTAGAAAAATTCAAAATTTACAAAAAAGTACATAAACGGTCGTACGAATTTTTCAGCTACAAGGTGAAACTTCATATTGAATTTTAACAAAGTGATACGACGTTTCGTATTAAATTTGGGCCAAATCGGATAAGCGGTTTTTATGAGATTAAAAAACTTTCGACAATTTTCTCGTTTGCACTAATTCAGGTAATATTTTAATAAGCTGATTGCAATGTTCTACACTCGAAAAATAACATTCAGTTTTGCTGCGTACCAAATTTGGTCATGATTGTAAAGCGGTTCGGATTTTATGGGATTTTACATTTTTTTAAAAATGTTCGTTTTCGACACTTTGGTGCTGAATTTTATTCCTTGATGACTTAAATTTCTATAAGCTTGAAATTTAAAATGAATTCGAAATATTTTGTTTTAAATTTTTTATCTCCGTTAATGGGTTAACAAAAATTTAAATCTCAATAATAACGAAACCTTATACCGATCATAATTTTATTTATTTATTTACTTACAAAATTTCAGCAGTCTGTGTGAAGTTTTGTAAAAGTTGAAACATCATCGCGATGTTTTCGAAATTTGAAAAAAAAAACTATAAAATCGGTGGTTCTGATTTTATGGATTGGATGTGAGCTTATACCGATTTCAGCCAAATTTCGTAGCAAATTCAATACCAGACATCGAGTGCACCTGAACTTATAAAAAACTATATAACAACATTTTTGAAAAAATTTAAATTACCGATAATCTAAATTTCTCTGAAAAGAATATGGGAAAAAATTAATTTTTTTTCACATAATTGTTTTGTAAAAAATGTTTAAAAAAAATTATATCTTACGGAGGCGTGAAAGATAACGTGCATCCTTGGGATTATCGCGACATTACTCAACAGAAATTCGTGGATCATTGAAATATTTGGTTTTCGTTAACGGTTTATGTAGAATGATCGAGAGACGAGCCTCCATCCGATCAACACGCGGATATCAGCCGATCGTATCGTGGCCACCGACCGGACCGGTCGCCACGCGTCTATTAATTTATTCCGATTTAATTTACGATCGATTCTGAAAAGACTAGTCAGGTAAACAAGCCTCCACTATCGACCAATCGCAGATCAGAATTTTACCTTCAGATCGCCTCGCCTTTAGACTCTCTTATTTAAATAGAAAATCTCTTCTGAAAAGTTTCAGTATATCCACAAGTTCTCACCGATTCACTCAGCAGATTTCTTCTTGAATTGTTTTATTTTTCAGTCAGTGTTACAAAAAAATGGTAAGCTTAAAATTATAAGCGATTGCTAAATATTCGATGATTTTGTATTTTCCAAAATCAATAATTAAACGATTTTTATTTGTCTGATTTTAGACAACGTACACAGATAAAGGCCCAAAGGTAAGAACCAATATAAATATATTTTTGGATAAACGTAAATTTTCTAAATTGTGTGTTTAAAATTTGTTAAGATTTTATAGCGATTTCTTTGTTTGCTGCAATTTTTATTTGTATTGTTCTTCTATTTCGGTTGCATGACAGTGAGATTTAGTTTAAAGATTCAATATGAATTGTTTCTGAATATTACTTGATATTTTCTTCGAACACTGGTAAGAAACTTTTATTTTTGAATATCGAATTCCAAATTATTTCACAATGGTGAAAGTTTTAATTTCACAGAATTTTATTTTGTGACTATATTTTTATTTGTTCATTTTTTCTGTCGCATTCAAATTATGGGAAAATTAAATTTAACAAATTGAGATTATGACTTCGTAATATTCTTCTAATCAATTCTATTATTTTTAAACCACTAACGAGTGAGAAGATTATTAAATATTCAAGATTGTATATCTCCAAACTTCCTTCCACGTTTTACCTTAAATTTTTACTGTCGGTAAATTGGAATTTTCAATTTTGAACATTGAAAATTCGTTTTCCAAATATTTTTATATTCATCATTTACTTTTTTCTGTTATAGCCAAATGGAGGGAAGTTTCTAAGTTTCGATCACGTCAAACTATGGGTTGGAAATGCAAAGCAGGTAATATTTGCTTATTCCAGAAAATATAATTTAAATATAAAATTTAAAAAAAAATTCTTGACCATCGATTTTTTTTAGGCTGCGAGTTATTACACGACGAGGTTTGGTTTCGAGCCTCTGGGTTATCGAGGCTTGGAAACAGGTTCCAGAGAGTTTGCATCTCACGCGGTCAAAAATAATAAGGTATGTAAATAATTTAATCCAATGGTCAGCTATCAGAACAAATCAGAAGTTTTTATTCTAAAACACGTCAGATAAATTTAATGTGCAATTATTATATACAATTAATTAATTTTTATAGTAAGATTATAAAGCAGATTATTAAAAGACTTGTAAAGTAGAACTTTGCAAATATCTTCCTTAACATTTTACAAATTTGTCGAAAATAACTCTATGAAGGAATATGTTTAGTAATAAAGGCTTCCTTATAAAGAAAACTTAATCAAATGTGTTAAACGAAGGGAAAACAATTAATTAGGTTGTACTTTGCACGCTTTGTTACGCTCTAAATAAATTTTTCTGAAAATCCACAATGTGGAATTTTGATTGGTTGATCGATTTTAGCCAAGTTTGTATCATGACAGACTATGAATTTTTTAAATGATGGTCCATGTCTGAAATTTTGAGTTAAATCTAGAAACATCACAAATTTTTATTTGATATCATTATTTTATTTTTTAACGCAAAATTGAAATTTTCTCACGTGGTCATCTTTTTTTGGACTAACTTCATCATTGATAATTACTGATCGTGAATTCATGTAGGAAATTGCAGCTAAATCTCAGAATTTCCACGAGTTAAAATGTTTACAGATATTCGAAAAAAATTGAAATTGCAGTAAAATTGGAACTACTTTACTGATGCTCGCTAAATTGAACACCGATCATGATTAAATGTTAGTCTCTACACGGACTAAATTTCAGCTCGATATCTCATATTTTACGGAATTTGTAGCGTAATATGATTATTTTCGAAATATTCAAAATGCTGTGAAGTTTAAATTCTTGAGCCAATTTGCGCCGAATTTAGTCCCAAACAACATTAAATATACCTGCACTTATGAAGAACTATTTACCAAAATATCCTACAATTTACTCAAGCTAGAACATTCACATCTTTTTTTTAAAATGTAATAAAAAACAGTATATCCTGTCAAGTGTCAACGTCTCCTCATGATTTCGCCTTCATTTCCAATTGAACATGAACTTTTTCAAATAAAAAAAAATGTTCCGTATATATGAAGGCACAAAATACAAAAGTATTTTGTATTTTCTGCATTTTATGAAGTACTTAAATTACCTGAGAATTATTCTAGTATAAAAATATGTATTCAAAATACTCAAAATACATTATGTATTTTGAATACTGTTAAGCTCTGAAAATAAAAAGAGGGTGAGCGAAGCGAGCACGTTGTGTCTAGTATATGTAAAATGAGGATGCAAAGTAGAACTTTGCACATTGCTTCGTCAATAATATTCATTTTTCGAAAAGCTTTCGCTATGAGAGAGCCAAAAAAAGAAGAAAATAAATTTCCTTTGTAAAAGTTATAAATTAATGTGGATGCAATGCGCAAAGTTCCACTTTGCATCGTTTTTTTTTACAGTTATTCAAGATTGCCTCATAATTAATTTAGATTGTTTCGAAGCTTTTTTTTTCAAATTTTGTCCATTTTTCGCCCCGCAGATTATCTTCGTTTTCGAGTCGGCGTATGAACCTGATCAGAAAGAAATGTCTGCCCATTTGGCACGTCACGGAGACGGAGTACGTGACGTAGCTTTCACCGTTGAAGACATTGACATTATAGTCAAAGTTGCCAAAGAGCGCGGAGCAAAAATCGTGCGTGACATTTGGGAAGAGAGGGATGATCACGGCGTCGTCAGAATGGCAACTATTCAAACTGTAAGCAAAAACAAAGCAAATTACATTTTTTCACATTTTTTCTTTGCTTTTTTTTATTTACAAGTAGTAGTAGTAGTTAGAATTTATTGGCATTACACAGTATGTTTAGATTACATTACACGAGTTACGAATATACACTCATTATTTTATACACATAATGAAAACAAGGCATCGACTGGAGTCCTTCAGCTCATGAGTAGCTGTGTCATTAGGGTGTGCCAAAGAAAAGCGAAATTTTTTTGTCTTTGCTCTCTGCCCAAAATATCGTAGAAATCGTCTTAGTATAGATCCTGTCATAAGCGGAGCTCATAATTTCAATTTTTAAAGGTCCATCATCGCGTTCAAAGATTTCCCATCTCTGCAACCTGAGAAGAATTTTTTTTTATAAAATCAATGACTACATCTTGTGAATCATTAAATTTCGAACAAAAAATATTTGTGAGTCGAATCTCTATCTTCAATATTTGATATTGTGCAGAGCCTGGACATTCTCAATGTTGTCAATTTTCCGGTTCTTTCTACATTTTTTAGCTAAACTATTGAAGCTAGCACAAAAAGTTACAGGAAAATTTTGTCGTTCGTCTGACGCACTACAAAAACGTCGTTGGCGTGTTTTCTGTATCGTTGATATTTCCAAAGTTATAAACCAACAAAGTCATGGTTTTTGTATTTTTAACTTTTATTAAGTGAACTACTGATGTTAGTACAAAAAAGGGAATAGGCATTTATTAAAACATTGAATTTTTTAAAAGATTGTCCGGGTGACATTTTATATATTGCTAACGGTTATAAGTTACAGATGCATCAAATTTTATTTTGATGGTTTTTTATGTATATTAAGTTTTTATCGGATTTATCACTGCTATCACAAAATCTCTCCGACAATAATTAGAACAACTGAAATAGCTCAACTGTTTTTTAATTTGCAATATAGAAAATTCAACTCTATACCAAACTGCAAGATTTTTAATAGATATTATTAATGACGAAATGTCTGAATAGATTTTTAACAAAATTAAATTTGGGAATAGGCGAAATATCTAATGGTAACATATCGAATCAGCCGAATTCGATGGATAAATGTTCCAATAAAAAATATTATAGTGATCATTGATTGTGTTTACGATTCCTCAGGACAAAATATCATAAAATCTAACGTGGATATACAATATAAATTATGTTTATCGACGAAAATGTCTGCGCTGTATTCTTCATTAAAAAAAAGAATCTGCAGAGGAACGTAATTAAAAGAGCGGTGAATGCGTTTTTAGTAATTTTAAATTGTTCTTAAATCCTATTGATTCAATATGTATTTTTTTCCCTACGAAATCTCAATTTTTGTTTTCACCAATGCAAAAATGACAAAGATAGAATAGCGAAGCCGAAGTATTTTAGAGAAAATAAGAAAAAATTCCACGACATTTTTCTGATTTCTTTGTGAATAGTTTGGAGAAACTCTGCATACTTTCGTCGATCGTACCGCTTATTCTAAAAGCCGATTTCTTCCCGGTTTCGTCGATGTTCAAGCTGATCCTATTTCCAGAGTCTTGTAAGTTTCCTACAATTTTCTGATTCGTGATTAATTGTCTGCTGTTATTTCCGATTTAATAAAACGCAATTTTATTTTACACATTTTTAAACGACCGATCCAGGCCAAATACTCATTTGGACTTTATCGATCATTGCGTCGGCAATCAACCGGATTTGGAAATGGAACCGGTAGCCAAATGGTAAGCATTCAAATAAAAATTACCAAATAACATTCTTTTGAAATTAATGAGAAGCACAGAAAAAATTGAGATTGTTTTATTCGCATATTTGCGAGAATTTGAGTTCAAAGAGATGAAGAATTTTGAGGATGTAAAAGCAAAGATAATCTGCTGAGCGAATAATGGATAAAGTTTGAGAAAAAAGCTTTGTAGATTTGGTTTAAATCCAATAGGTTGCATCAATTTCTACCATTTTAATACGAAGTTTCAGTCCGATAGCTAAAAATTTGTTTGAGTCAGAGCGTTTACGTACTTTTTTCAAAAATTATTTTAAAAATGAAATTTGTTAGTCGATTTTTCCGGAATTTATACCAACTAAAGATTAGACAGTACTGTACATGTTGTTCCAATTTTCACTTTTCTCGACGATTCGGAATAATTTGAGTAATCTGGCATAAAAATCCCGAAAATTCTTTTTTCATAAAAACGAAGCTTCGTCTATAAGGAAACAAAAATAAGAAAAACAGAATTTTCATGTAAGGTATAAATTAACGGGGAAGCAACGTGACAATTCGAATCGTCCGTTCGTTCGTTAGCTTTTTCTTATTGTAATTTTGATCTGTAATTAAGGAGGTCATTTTTGTTTCTGTTTTATTAGGTACGAGCAAATTCTCCAGTTTCATAGATTCTGGTCCGTTGACGATACGCAATTGCACACTGAATATTCGGCGCTCCGTTCAATCGTAATGACGAATTATGAAGAGACGGTGAAAATCCCAATAAACGAGCCAGCGCCTGGAAAAAAACGTTCACAAATTCAAGAATTCGTCGAGTATTATGGCGGAGCGGGAATTCAACACATAGCACTTAATACTCACGATATTATTACGGCGGTGGAAAACCTTCGGGCTCGAGGAGTCGAATTTCTAAATGTCCCTGACACTTATTACGATATGTTGAGGCAGAAACTTAAGGGAAGCACTACAAAGGTCCTCGAGGATATGGCTGTGCTGCAGAAACTCAAAATTCTCATTGACTACGATGAAAATGGATATTTGCTTCAGATATTCAGCAGAAACGTTCAGGATAGGCCTACGCTCTTCATTGAGATCATTCAGCGAAGAAATCACAATGTAAGTTTTAAGTTTCGATGATTTTTATTAATGGGAAGTTAAAATGAGTTTGCCAATTTTTTCTCATAATATTTCTGCGCAAAAAGATAAGAAAAAAAGATTTCATTTGTTGGACAATTTTTTTTCTTTGAGGCTTTGCACCTGAGAATTTCTATTTAGTGAGTGAAAATTTATTTAGTTAGTTGAAATTCAATGATTTATTAAGGAGAAGCCAAAATGATTCGTCTTGCCAAATTTTGTTATTTTCTTCTTCTTGAAAAATTTATTTTCTTTGAGGGTTTACAACTGAGTAGATGGACTAAAATTTTGAAAATTTTCAATGAAAAGACAGAACAAAATAAAAAATTACGATAAAAATGAGTGAAAGGGAAAAATCTAGATCAATTTTATGGGAAAATGTAGAGGGAACAAATTTACATGGATTCTAATTGGAAAAAAAAAGTTGAAGCAAAAAGTTTAGATTAGTTTTATGGAAAGTAGTAAAAAGAACAAATTTATGTAGTTACTTAAGTTTTTTTCCTAATTGGGAAATAAAACGATTAAAATTACTCGACAAATTGGAACAACAAATTTCAACAACCAAAGTGAGCTACTTATAGTCATGATCGATGATGATAACGAATTTGACGTCCAGAAAACTGCGGATGACCTATCGCTAATTAAAGAAGACCAATTTTGGTATTCGATGCTTCCTCAGTTTACGAAAAGTGATTTATAAGCCCATGAATTACGATTGCTTGCAGGGTTTCGGAGCCGGAAATTTCCAGGCTCTTTTCCAGGCGATAGAAGCTGAGCAGGAACGACGCGGAAACCTGTAATTCTTTTTCGCTCCAGAACGATTTCCCAAAGCGTCGCAATGCTCGAACGCATTGATAAGACAAAACAGTCGTTGCTATCAATCGTAAATGCGATCGGAAGATCGAATCTCTACGAAAATGTGCCTTGTACAAATATGTAATTAAAATTCAATAATAAACTTTTATATCTCGACATTTTCATCTGTCGTTCGATTCATTCACCACTAATTTAATTAACCCTTTGAGTTAAAAACTTCATATTCAAACAGAAGCTTTTAAAATCTCGACTCAGAGAAATTGGTTTTACGGTTTTATTTAAATCGAATATGGCGAATGAGATGAAAAATTCAATGAAAAACTGACTAACCAAACTCATAATGAATAAAGATTGAATATAGCTTCGTATAGAGTTGAAGTTGGTTAAAAATCAGTAGTAAATGTGATTAATGATACAACAAAGCTTTTCTTACGGAAAAGCTAAACATAATGATACAAAATCAGAAAAACTGAATTTTTATGAAAGCCAGAAATTAACGGATAAGCACGGTGATAATTTGAATTGTCAGTTTTTTTCCCGAACTTATTCAACAATTCCCTGTCTTTTCCATGTTTTTGTTAAATTTCCTGACTTTTCTCTGATTTCGCTGACCAGTGATCACCATGTGATATTCCACTTTACGTAGAATTAATTTTTTTGCTTCATTTTAAAAACACGTTTATCAAGACGCAGTAATACACCGCCAGAAATTTCGTCGCCCAATGCTAAACGCCTATAGGTCTCTCTCTCTCTCTCTCTCTCTAAAATAGCTCTGTCTCTCTCGCACTATTTTCTTTTCAATTCCTTAAAAAACGGCCATATCGAATAAAGAGCCAGAAGCTCAGCCCAATTCTGCGATACTCCCGCGTATTACCTGAAAATACGGACCCTATCCGCCGCATTGTTGGGGAGAAAAATTGACTCGTTTATTTATTTGCAACGAACCTGTCGGGAAATATCCGATAAATTCGAAGCTTTTGTGGTATTACAAATGAGTATTTTTTCAAATTTTTCACCGAAATTAAAATGACAACTAGCAAAAACAAAGAATATAAACATGACTAATATAAAATTTTAAAAAACATGCTGGTAAAGTTCACACTGAACGGGGCCGGTGATGAGACATAAGAATAATTTTCTACGCGATACGAGAACTGTATGAATATTTTTTAATGAGAAATAAAGATATTTCTAAACTGGAAAAAAAAACTGAAAATATTCATTCAGTATCAAAATGTAAGCAAAATGAAAGCGTTGGCAACATCTCCAAAACCAAGGAAAATAGTTAGTCAGTAAAAATGTAATCCCGAGTCTCAATTTTTAAAACCATCAATCAACAAGCTCCAGAGTCAAAGTGAATAAATAGTGTGGTAAGCTCAAAATCTGGACTTAAAGAATTCTTTGAATTCTCTCCTTCTTAAATCGACTTGAGTCGCGATTTCTCAAACTCTTTCCAATCTCAACAACTCAGAGTTTTGCGCGGACCTCCGCAATTTCTCACTAAAGTCTTTAAAACCGATGAGTACAGAGTTTTGCGCAGTCAGCCGCGATTCCTCTTACCTTAAAGGTTTGTTAACCAAACACACAAATTTTTACAACCTTCAAACTCTTCAAGATCGATTTCTCTATTAAATTCTTAAAATCAAAATATATTCCAGTATCTGATCCGAGACACGCGTTTTATTTTAATAAAGAAGCTCTTCGTCCACCAATCAAATCGCTTAGCCCGAATTCCGGATTAATTAGCTCTAGCTAAGGTCCAAAAAAGGGCTAATTTTTTTTGTTACTCGGATGTAACATACGCGAAGGTTTAATCCTCTTGGCAATAAGTATATCATCCGCTTCCGGCAAATCAGTTGCATACATTGTATTTAACATCCAACCTTTAAATTACAAAAATACAGAGCATCGAGTAATTATAAAATATGTTACATACAGTGGATCGTTTATTTTTTGTTCGTTGCGCGTGAGCATCGATCGCCGCGAAGTATTCGTGGTTGGAGCGACGAGAACGCGCCGTTTTCCGTGATAACGTGGGTGTCGTATGTAAACCTTGTGCCTCGAGAATTTACTAGCGAATCTACGTATTATATGTAGGTGTTGGCTAGTGGCGCTATTATTTAGCAACGAGTAAACTCGACTCAGTTGCAGAGTTCAACAACTTAAGCAATTATTAGATACGCACCTTTTTATTCATCCATTTACTTATTAATAACAATAAAAAATTACCTATACGATAAATGCATCGCTGAACTTTATCTAAAGCTCTTCAAGGAAATTTCACTAATTTTAGGCAAACATATTACATTTTTAAATACAAATATTCTCATGCCAATAATTATTTGTAACGATGTTTTGATTTTTAACGATTTCTTTACATCGATATGTTGCCACGTATCGATCAAGTCTAAAAAAATCATTAGTTCCCGATTTCCAACAAAAGAAAGTATATGATCTTTTTTTCAATTCGTTATCAGAACAGAATGTGTTTCGAGGAATTTATATTCATTACAGAATAAATCGTGGGATAAATAATGAAAAAAGTGCGCATTTTAATGCAGCGAAAGTTGCTAATCTCCGCTCGGTTGGATCTGTTAAATTTGCGCTCGCTTCCGCGTATTTATTTCGTTAATAATGCAAGATCGAGATAATAATAAATGAAGAAAAAAAAGCAGGACGAATTGTTTATTGAAATAACCATTTTTTAAATCTTAGTATCGACGCGCGGATTTTTGCCTTTGATTTCGCGTGAAATATCGGCTGCGGTGAATGGGACGTAGCTGGGGAGGAAATATAGCGTTCAGCGGAAATTGGAGCGGTAAAATGATTGCGTCATTTATTTATCTTCTTGTGAATTTTCTTTGTTATTTCTTGGGAAACGTATTTTGCGGATTTGCGTATCACCGTGGCTCGGTTACTGTCTCTCTATTAGTCCTAGAGTAGCAAACGCGCATTTGTGTCTTTTTCTTATTTCACGTTTTTTGTTGTTCTTCGTTTTTTTTTCTTTTTTTTTTTCATTTTGATCCATGACTCTTACGCGGTATCGTGAATACCGAGGCGGAAGACGTCGTGCTGACAGAAGAACGAGTTTCCCAACGGCTTCAGCACGAATACCTGCGAGAAAGCGTGCGGCGGATCCTCGTCTGCCTGAAATCACACGAAATTTGCGTTAAACTCAAAGTTTTTCACACGCCAATTTATTGAGGAAGGCCAGACGGTAAAACGGGACATAAAATTGCAAAAATTCTTCATGGATTTTATTAATGTACTGTTTGGGAACATTTATAACGCACTTGCAGACAGAATTGTAAATTCCTGTTAATTCGTAAAATATGATTTGCAGTCAAGTCAGTTTTGTCAATATTAATCATAATAATGAACTGTTATAATCATGGAATTATGCGCAATTATTTAAGAGTCGAGTAACCTGAAAAAAAGCCATTAGAAAAAAGTTCTGTTACCCTTCTTATAAAAAATCCGACATTTAAAGCTTCTTCTCACTTTACAATTTTCGGAAAAAAAAAGAAAGAAAAAAAATCGATTTTTTTAATTGCGTTTAGAACCTTCGAGACTACTAAACCGTTCCTTATGAAATTTTAACCACATATTGTTTACAACTAAAGCTATAGCGCATATCAGGAATTTTTTAAAATTTTGATATTCACTATTTTTTCCGCCTAAAGCCGTTTATCTTAAAAAATGTTTGGTTGTGCTTCTTAATAATTCACTATTTGAAACATTAATATCCCGAAAATGGCTTACCTTATCTACAATATAAAAAAAAAGGAAAAATTTTAATGTCCTATAAAATGAAGATTTGTTGAAATTCAATTACGTTATTTTAGACGAAATTAATGGCTAAATAAACGAACAATAGACCGCGTTTTAAGTTAAACGGTATCTCCTATTTAACCGAAAATTTATATTTATATTATGTTAGACAAATTAAAATTTTCTGTTTAAATCGTTTTATGGACCAGGAATTTGAACAAAAGTAACAGTTATTTTATTTTCAATGATAATGGCCATTCTTTAATCATGTTTTTTCATTTTTCGCAAATAATTAAAAGTTTACACGTTAATTTGTATGTATATTAGGCATTTCCAACTCTGTCTACAACTACATTAAGAATTCGACAAAAGTTTAAGGTCGAAAAAACAGAAATTTTTTCAATTTTTTTTTTTCCGATGAGAAAGTTAGAATTACGAGGTCGGAATTTTACTAAAAATAATACATATTCTTGCCAAAGTTTGAGTTAAATTTTTATTTAAAAATATCGATAAATAATTAAGTTATTGTTATTTGCATAAAGTTGAGCTGAATAATCTACTTGTTTAGTATTTTTTAAAATAATGATTATTGTTATTTTTCAAACGCTTAATAATAATTGAAAGTTTGTATACAATTTTTACAGGGAAAGAAAAAAACGTCCTGTTTTTTGGCCGTCACAATCGCGGCTCTCTTGAAATTTATCACATATTGTCACAGATTTCTAAAAATGTTCTATAAAGAATTTTTCAATTTTAATGTACATTTCAGGATCGCACCGACCAAGACGTAATATCTAAGCACTAATAATCTGTTGATGATGAAAAATGAGGAATTAGAGCGTGGCAGGAATAAAAATACGTGCACGAAACTCTCATAAAATGTCGATACGATATTTTATGCTAGTAAAAAAATGACGGATTCAAAGTATTAATCGTTTGATACGTAAGTTAATAAATGCGGTTAATAAGTTATACAATTTAGGAACTATGTTAGAATATAATTGTATTTTAAATATTTTTGGCTTCAAGTAAATGAGAATGATCCACAACAACGAGAAAAACATTATTTTTTGAGATTATCTTTAACAATTACTGATATTATTCGTACGAAAAATATTTAGAATACATTTTTATTCGAATATTGCGCATTCACGAGTTATCCACGATAATTGCTATCGATTAATCATATTAAATTTCGTCAGAGAAAATTTTTATTCATAATCTGGTATATTAATTTTTATATGCAAATACAATTAAAAAATGAAGGCCCCTTAAGGTAATCTTTGAGCCATTGAGCATAAGTTCGAGAAAAATGAGAGGGAAACACTCTTCGATTATCGATCAGATAAAAATCTGAAAAAATGTATACACATTAAAGGTACTGAAAATATTAATTTTGCATAATAATTATTCTAAAGGTTATTAAAAAATTAATGAAAAAAAATTGCTTTGACAATTTCTCCAGAACTCAACTTGTTTTTCATGAAAATAATTGGTTAATTTTTCTAAATACGTATAAATTCTTCCAGATTTTGAAATTCACTTTGAATTTTGTGTCTTATCACATATTTTTTTTATATAATAAAGATAAAAAATCAAAGTGAATAAAAAAATCTAACAACATTCATACGTGTTTAGAAAAATTACTCACTCATTTTCATTAAAAGAAGTTGGGTTTTCGTAAAATTTGTTGAACAGTTTTTCACTTTATCAAATTGTTTCTAACATTTCATAATTATTATTATGCACAAGTAATTTTTTCAGTACCTCTAATATCCATGAGTTTTTCAGATTTTTATACGATCGTCAAGTGTTACAATTCTCTCTAACTTTTCTCGAACTTATGCGGAATGATTACCAGGCGCAAAGACTACCTTAGGGATAATCGGTAACGACTCTCGAAGTCGAATCAGTTCAAAATGTTCGTAATCGATTTTTTAAAGTTCAAGGCATTAAATAACGATGGTGCAGCATTTTTTGTTTTAAAGCATTCAAAGTCAACCCAGGGAAAGATTAATAGTGACGGATTTGCATAAAGATTAGCAGATTAATTTTTTTTCTCAATGGGATCATTTTTATTCGGTTTTTCTCAAAGATAATCTGTAATTTTTCACCGATTTCACTTAGTGATAGTTTATTCTATTTCTCAGAAGATACTCTACAATCTGAACGCCCAGATTTTCCATAGAATTGATCGTTTAATAATTATAGCCTGTTGTTTAACACAAATAAAAATACTTTTACAAACAACAGGCTGTAATTGTTAAACACCATGGAATATCTTGGCGATCAATTCGTAAAGTATTGTTTAAGAAAGAAATTCAGCTATTACTTATTTAAATCGATAAATAATTACAGATTATACAGATTATGTAAATCGTGTATACAAAGTCTTATGCATCAATTGACTATAGTTGATGGTGCTTTGTATTAAAATAGACATCTTTGACTCAACAAAACATTAATTTCAATGGATTTACAAGAATATTAACTGGTTTATGCTAATTTTCAAAAGGGTACATATTCGATCAGTCTTTCAAAAGAATAATCCGTATTTTTTGTTCAATTGTTATGATTTTGAAATTACAGCCATTTGTATACCGATCAATAAAGTTTCTTCGTATACAAACAGCTGTAATTTTTAATTGGGGAATCCTATCGAATATCTAGAAGGTGCATGCGTAAAGCATCTCTTAACGAAGAAAATGAGCCATAATACATAAAAATTCAGCGAAAAGTACGGATTATTTTTCCAAAAAGCTCTACGAATATGTGCCTTTTCAAAATTCATCATAATCCCGTTAACATTTGTGGAAATCGAGCGCAATTAAATTTTTTCTAAGCAAAAGACATATGCAGCTATGAGAATCACCACCCATCATAATTAATAGATCCATAAAAGTTTGTGTAAATTAAATGATTGATTTAGCACTCTTTTGATTAGTGTGAAGCGCTCCATCATCCTTTTAAAAATCGTTCACGAAGCTTTAGCACTGATTTGATTTTATTTGATTAATTCGTTACCGACCTTCCGTAACAGCAGTTGTATATTATATTGTACCAGTTTATGCATAAAAATTTCATGTAATTTTATGTTCCTTTGGAGCGCAGCAGTTAACGATTATTCTGTTAATGCGGGAAAAAAATGTTGTGGCAGCAAAAAAAAAATGAAAAAATATTTAAAAAAAACAGAGAAAAGCTGGTGAACTCTGCAGGATTTTTTCGAGGGGGACTGTGTGCTTGCCTGACTTTACCACGGTTCACGAAGATCGCCGGACGATCGGCACCGAAGGTAGAGCGGCCCGTTTAGACACTGTCGTGCAACGCGAGTCTGAAGATGTCGTGCTGCACGAAAAAGCTGGTGCCGATCGGCTTCAGGACAAATGTCTGGGTGTACGCGTGGGGCTGATCCTCGTCGGTCTGCCCAACCATCAACAATCAGCGACTTAGTCTTTTTAATCGAGAGTCTCTGCCTCTGTAGCTGCGTACGACTACAGAGAGAGGATTTCGCTTCGATAGTGAATCTTTATCTTTTAGCCAAGAAGCCTATCGCTTTTTAAACGTTAATAATAGACGTTAGATTCTTTTATTGAGCTTTTTGTCTTTTTTAAAATAATTTTCTAGCTTTGTCTTTTTTCGTTATTGTTGATTTATTTATTATCAATTATCGTAGAATCGAAGATAATATTTTTGTAAAATTTTACAAAATATCAAAAGAGTTTTGATTGTTTATCTGCCTTTCTTGATACCGAATATTTATCTATTATCCAACTAATCTAACGATTTTTCTTAACAATAAATATTCCATTTTTGGGCAAAATTATTCTCATTTTCTTCTTAATTTAACAGAACAAAATTGTTATTAAATTGGATTACCATTGAGTGAAAATTGATTCTTTGAGTGTATGACAAAATCCTACAAATATTTTATTTATTTATCTTGTTGTTGCCGTGCTGTTATTTATAACCATCGCAGAATCGACATAACTTTTTTTAAAAAACTTGACAAAGTACTAAACAGTTATTGTTTATTCAAAATCACTTGACTGATTTTTTCGAATATTCATTTATATCATTGTGTGAAAAAGTTTTACTTTATAGACTCAATGTTAATTTATTTGCACCAGGATCTAGAAAATCCTGATAAATGCTGTGTAACTTCTTTCCATTATTCGCCTTCACAACATTTTGTTGTAACATTTAATTTAAAGGAAAGAAAAAAATAAAATAAAATAATCAATTTTTTCAACACCTGGATATAATATTAATGAATTATACCGAAAATGGTAATTTTATTCAATAATGCGAGCTCAAAAATTGATGCATTAGGTCTAAAAAATTTTCAGAATATTGAAAAATAAATAATAAGGAGTTTTCAATCAATTTTATCTCATCTGTGATAAGTTATTTAACCGTTTGAATCCATTCTCTCTGACTCTATAGCTACGTACGCTTACAACGAGGAGATTTTCTATGGATAATACATTTCTCTTTCGATCTTACAACTGTATGCCTACTTATCTCTCAAGTTTAGTGCCTGAGCGGCAATCAAATGAGTCGGAGTCACAATGAGCATGTTTCTAAGCACTTTTTTAAGATGAATTTTCATATAATTTCTAATTTAAACTCACCTGCAACCTGCCGAGGACATTAATTAGAACACCTCCATCGAACATGGGTTGCGAGTCGATAGCTGTAATTGCTCGGTTGATCTTTTGGAAGGTCAAGCTCTGAAAAAATGACCAAAAATAGTTTCCTAAAATTGGACCAAAGTCAACATGCTTTAAAATTTTTATCAGGAATTAATTTTCAAATGATCCAAAATAGTTTGTTCTCAATTTCACAATCATATTTTTCTAAAGTTCATCCTGAACCATTAAAACACCGAGAAAAGAGATGAAAATTCAGATATATGTATGTAAAATTGTGCGACGATATTTCGTAAGAATTTTGGTGAAAAAAAAAATGTCAACATAATAATTTAATAAAACATGGAATTAATTTTAACTTATTCGAATTTAAAAAATGCATATTCGGGCCTTGTACATTGCTATCTCAGTTTGCATCTTTCCCAAAGTGTTCTCCAAAGAAACTCCAATTGTTTTCTGCATACTTTATCCTATCGAATCTCCGAGAAAATTGGAAAATCATGAACCAATTACCGAGTTGCAAAAAATTCTATATTTTTGTAAAGTTCATCTACCAACTATCTAAAACATTGTAAAATGTCCTGAAAATTGAAATATATCTATGTAATATTGTACAACGATATAATTAAAATTTCATAGAACATTGAATTAATTTTACCATACAAAAATAGAAAAATTCGAAATTCGTGCCTTGTACATTGCTATTATTTTAACATCTTTCTCCAAGCTTTCACCACGCTAATTCAAATTTATTTTTTAATACTTCTCCCATCAAATCACTCCGAAAGTTAAGAAACCAAGAACCAATTTGAGAGTCCCAATGTCGCAACTTTTTTTGTTCGCAGCTCGAGGCAAAAACATGATTTCCCAGAAAATGACTAAAAAGTATTGACTTACAGTGAGCTTTTCCATGATCTTGATGGCTCCCTGAATTTGGATGCCTTCAAACGTCATGAACGACGACTCGGTCTGTGAGAAAATGAGAAAAACGTCGATTAACGCTTTTTTGAGGTTATGTGCTATCGAGTGGTTGAAAAAAATGTGGGAAAAATGAGTTTTACGGGGCAAAGAGGAGGGAAAATAACGCCGGTCTCGTTAGTAAAGGTGAGAAAAAACTTACGTTGTACATATTAATGAGATTTGGTCTCTGGGCTTGATCATCGAACAGAGCATAATACTGCTGCACGAAACCTTTGCCGATCGCCTCGTACGACGGATTTAGCGCCATTGTCACCCTTATTGTTTATATATTGTTGGCTATAAGGTATTATAATTATTTCAACAATCCAAGGATTAAGGGGCCGCCCGCACAGCAGTTTACCCACTTAAACGTAACTTATTAATATATAAATTAGAATAACGACTGAAGGAACCGACGAGTGATCCTATCGAGAGGATAAACCGATGAACACACATATCCCTCGTGCGCCAGTGTCGGCCGAGAAAAAACCGACCGAGTATTCGGCTCTGTCGATAGTGTCTTATATACATCGTAGCTTCGCGAATCGATTCTATCGATCCATTGACACTCGTTCGATTATCTTCCGTGTTCCGGTAAATTATCAATTCGCATTATTGGCTTTGCTAAAGAAGTGGACACTTTTCAGTGCCAGCGGTGAAATAAAAATGATACCTTTTTTTTCAATTTCGAAAAGTTTCGACCGAAAGAGGGAGATAATTATTATTCATTAATTTTCTTCAATTTGTTTGCTTATCTGATTTGTTTGATAATCAAGCCTCTTTTTCAGTAGGAGGTTTTTTATTTATTTTTGAGAAAGCAATATTTTTTCATCTTTTATAAAAGTGTTCCAACCTGTAATAATAAGTAATCTATGAGAAAAAAACCGACCAAGTATTCGGCTCTGTCGATAGTGTCTTATATGTGGAGCATTCTTTGTCAATTTAGTCACTTTTTTTTCGACCCCCTCTCTGATCTGTTCCATAAGTGGATATTTCAAAGCTCTAATAAAAAGCACAATGTGTGAATTTTTTCAGATTTTTAAAAACATTCTTTCAGAAAAAACCGTTTTTCATTTAAGAGCTAATATTTCGAAAACTTAAAGTTACTAAAAAAAATGTCTTTCCATAAGAGTTCTCGTTTTTTGTTAGTTTTCGAGCGGAATATATGAAATGATTTTTACGATTCAGCGAGTATGATTTTTTTACCGAAAAACGGAGGAATTATTTTTTTATTCGAAAACGGATATTTTTTCCGGGCTCAAAAAATTACTGAGTATTCTTGCATAATATGTGATATTAAAAAAAAATCACTAGAGTGGCACTGCCAGATTTTCCTGCATAAAAAAAATAATTTGTGTGAATAGTCCACACAATATTTGGATACTTCCATATGAATAATTTTTTCTTTATATAAACCTCGACCCGTAAACACTCCAATGATTTCTCTGCGATATCGGAAATCACGCGGGCATACTCTGTAATTTTTTCAGCAAAAAAACCTGACCGTTTTTCAATAACAATAATAATTCCATCGTTTTTTGGACTTTTCACACAAATAATTTCTTTTATGCAAGAAAATCTGACCCTAAACTACACAAAAAAAAATTTTGTATGCAATTTTTTTTTCAAATTAAAGTAACGTATCGCATTCGATACGTTAAATACGACATAATTAAAAAATCTGCAAAATACTTTGTCTAAAACAAAATTATCTAGCTTGTAGCCAAAGTGAGGAAGATTTTTCTTCTTACAGTTTTTAAGCTTTTCTTATATAAAAAATTATTAAAAAATCGAAAAAAAAATTAATCTACTACAGGCGATCGGTCAAATGTTTATTTATGTAAAACCGAATTTTTTAGATTTTTTCCAGAGCATCTTGCAAAATTTTTATATATTTAAGTAGACCATTTGAAAATTTCTTTTATCTACGTGAATAAACAATTTACACCTCTATTCATGGAGAAAAACATTGGGCGCTATTCATAGAATCGACGTATATAATGTGTTAGAATAGTTTTTCCATCATTTTTGAGAACATACCTGACATAGAAATCGAGAAATAAAAATCTGAGACTTGTTTTATTTTTCGTTACTAAAACTAATAAATTAGTGTAATAATGACTTTTTCACAAATACAATAATTCAGGGTAGACACATCATTCAATGAAAATCAGTAAATGGCCTCGAACTTTTCTAGGAAGTTGCGTTTATTTGGACTATTTTTTGAAAAAATAGCTGAATGAATGACCGCTAGATGGCGCACGGCCGGAACATTTCTCGCAAGCGAATCGTGCGACCAAAAATCTTGTAAGTTAAGTAAGTTCTTTATAACATATTTCTATTCATTTTTTCACATAATCTTAACCCCATGCTTCTAGATTCATTATAAATACTTAATAGTCACTTTTTATATATCGTAGCAGTTTGCGTGTTTATTGATCGTTTCGCAATCCCGTTATTCCCGCGTAATTCACAGAAATTGTCATAACCGGACACGCAATTATCGCGGGCGATTCGTGTCAAATTAATAATTCATCAACGGCCGTGAATTAACGCGGTTGCAGATAGAAAAAGCGATTCTCTGCACTTCATTACTGGACAGTGACTCACAATGAAGAGGAAGAAGAAGAACAAGAAGAGCTGTTTGACAATACCTTGGCGATTGCTTAAAAGATACCTCGCGAACTGCAGCATACATGGCCTTAAATATCTGGTGCAGGAAGATTGCCATTGGACGGAACGGTGAGATTTTTTAAATCCTACTGTAATGCTAGAATTTTTGCAAGTGATGGCTTATTGACTCTAAAAAAACTAATGTTACAAAAATTAAATCCTCACAACTGAAAAAGCAGCTTTATCAGTAAATGAATTGGATAAATATAAAATTGTGAAATGATGAAATAACAATTCGTATTTCATATTTGCGAGATTCCTGCGTCATTAGGTGTGAAAATCTCCCGACTATGATAAGCTAATGGCGATTTTATAATTTCACAGTTTTTCGTTCACTCAATTTGTTTATTAGCTCATTTTTTAGTCCAGACTTTTGTAATTCTTGTAAATTTTTTTTTCACTTCATCGTTTTCAGAGTAATTGAAATACCCCATATTCGCTACCAGTCAGGAATTTAAAAAATAATTACATCATTTTAGAAACTAGGAAAGAGTGCAATTTTGGCGGACACAATTTGAACATATAACTCGCTTGCAAAATTATTCAATTAATTTTCCGATGTCGAAAAAACATTTTCATAAAAATTAGGACACGATCATACAAATGCAAAAATTTGCAATAAATTTTTTTTCAGTCTTTTCTGGTTGGTGTGTTGCGCTTTAAGCTGGTGGGGCTGCACCAATATGGTCATAGGGGTCTTAACAGAGTACTGGACTCGTCCAGTTGCTACAACCGTCGAAACGAACTATCTTGGATGGGAAACGTACTTTCCCTCGCTGCACTTTTGCCCCGTCTCGGAACTGAATTCTAAGCGACGCGCGGCCACGTAAGTGCAATTTGAAAAATTTCATCGCCGTCGGTTCGTAATCAACTTTGTAGTTCACTCATTCCACTCAGTCGGTCGGACGGACGGTCGTACGGACGGTCGGACGGTCGGTCGAACGGTCGGTCGGTCGGTCGGTCCGTTCAAAAAAACAACTTTTCTAACAAACTGTGGATTTCCGTAAAATTTGGTGTGGATCTTCTTTGACTAAAATATAGTTTTGATATCGAAATCTAATCCAAGATCTCTACCCGGGTAAAAAGAATTATGTATGATTCTATAGAATCAAATATAATATATATATATGTACATATATGCATGTTTGATTACATATAATTATATAAAACTATATATATAATAAAATATGATCATATTGACGGCACTCAACGAATTATATATAATTATAAGTAATTCTATAGAAATCTATATTATTATACAGAGTTTGATATAATTATGTATAATGTTGCAAAATAATAATATAAAATGATACATAGTTATATATATTCCTATAGAATTATATATGACTATATACAATTATGTGGAATTATATATACATAACTTTATATATAAGTACATATAGTTATATATAATTATATAGGGCCATTTTTCATATATAATTAGATATGTTATTGTTATTATTATTATTATTATATATAATTATATCTTATTTATTTTACCCGGATACTCATTCTTATGCTTTTTCCGTAATATAAAAATAAAAAACTAAATAATTTACTTTTTATTTAGCATTTGGCCGCGCGTACCAACTCCATCGAGATTCACGGATATATCCTGGTGGGGATACAATGAACACTTGCGTGAACCCCACGACGCCAAAACTTTCGAAGAGTTAGCAGAATCGGTAAAGCTAATAAATAAAGTAGAACCTCGCACATTATTTAATTATTTCTTTGTTTTTTTTTAAATCATCTCTACGAGAAAATATATTCGTCGATTTTGGCTATTCTATGTGTTACTTCGCATACTTTTTCTGCATAAATATGAACAAATTTAACAAATTTAACTCATCCCCGGAAAAAAAAATCATCCTATATAATGTAATTATATATAATCTTTTCCCGGCGATAATAACAAAAATTAATTCTTATAAAGAAGCAAAGAAAAGGTGATAGAAAAAAGAGTTGAAATTCTCTTCTTCTTGTCTTCTTTTCGGTCGCTGTATTCCAAGGCCGTAATGAATTGTACTGAGGTATTCGATTATTGCATCTTGAACGGCGAAAGATACAATTGCTGCGAGATAATCTTGCCTCTGTGGACGCCAGTTGGCCGTTGTCTTGTCTTCAACTCGATCCACACAAACCCCAGTGAAGGCGAGATAAAAAGGCTTCCGGTGGAAGGTGGCGGTGTCTTCACCATCTACTTCACGAATACTTCATACTTCAATGTTATGAAGAATCAAATAAGTGTGCGTAAAAAAATTCCTTAAAGTTATCGAAAAATCGCTTTCTTGGAAAGGATTAAAGAATTATCCAAATTTATGGGGGCAGCGTTAAGTAAACGGTCATTTTTATTCACGATTTTTTTTTTGACAATATAAATTTTTTAGCTTTCCGCGGATATTTTTTAAAAATTTAGTGCTTGATCTGAATGAGTGAAATATTTAATTTGAACGAAATTGATAAATAACTGAGCTATTATAACTTAGGGGGTTATACTAGTTTGGTGCTCGGAAAATATGTTTACGAATAAACATTTTTTTTTACTCAGCTATTAAGTATATATAATAATTGATATTTTTCATATATACATAGAAGTCTCATGAATAGTTTAATATTATAAGGAAGAATTTCTTCTTAACGACGGAGATATGAGCCAATAAGAAAGGCTCTCTTTTGAAGATCCTTGCTGATGCTGTATTCATTAATTTATTTATTTATTCATGTTTTTTACCTGTTAGGCATTATTTGAAATATAAAAATCATTTTTATTTAAAAAGGTAATAGTTAACGTGAGACGTAGAGTTTTTTTTTCAATTTTGTTAAAAATCAGAGTAACAATTTTGCAAAAAATGGAGCATGATATGAATAATTCAAAAAATATATGTAGATTATTTCACCAAATATCGGATGAAAAACTAGCATTCGAGTTTTTGGTGGTGTTTTGTCATGATTCAATTTACTATGTTAAAAATTTTTAAACCCAAATTCGAGATTTTTTGCTCATAATTTGCAAAGGGAATTGTCTACTTTAGTTTTCAACTGAAAATTTTTACTACAAATTTTAACGTGTTACCGAATTCGATCAGGAAAATCCAAAGTACTATTTTTCGTCGGAAATTTTTCGAATGTTTAACAAAAAAAAAACAGATTCCGTTCACACTTGACGACATTTTTAAGGTAAAAAGTTAGTTGCCCTTTTCGATGCTTACACAACTTTTTTTTTCGATAAGTTCAGAAAATTTGGCTCAGAATACACAATTTTTAACTTGTACTCTCCAAAATTCAGTCTCTGACAATAAAGAAAAGGTAAATTCATAATGAAATAAATCAAGTATAAGTGTACATGGTGAATATAGTTGATTCGTTACTAGAGGTTTGATTGCAAATAAAATTCTCTGAGTATTTTAATCATTAGAAGTTCGAAAAATGGTGAATTCGTTTCTAATTTTACGTGTTTATGCTGTCAGAAATTAAGCTTTAGAGAGGACAAGTTGAAAATTGAATATTTTTGCAGGCAAAGTTTCCGAAGTAAAAAACAAACAGAAAAAAATAGAAAAAAAACCTGGGGTAAGCATAAAAAGAGGCGTTCCAAATATTTTTTTAACTTTCTGATCTTGAAGAAGTCGTCGAATGTAAATATACATTTTTTTTTCTAAAAATTTGGAAAATTTCTGAAAAAAATTGTCCTTTCTATTTTCCTGATCAGACTTGGTAAGACATTACAATTCAAAGTTGAAATTTGAAGTTAAAATTAAAGGTTAAAATTTGAAGTTGAAATTTGAAGTTAAAATTTGAAGTTAAGATTTAAATAAAAAATTTAAAGTTAAAATTTAGAGTTAAAATTTTCAGCTGAAAAATAGAGTAGTCGATTTCCTTTAAGAATGATGAGCGAAAAGTTTTAAGTTTGGGTTTTTCCTTCATCTCAGAACAGTGAATCGAATAATGAAAAAGGGCACCAAAAGTTTCAAGGCCAGATTTTCATCCGATATTTGGTAGAATAATCCATGTAAATTTTTTCAGGCAAATTCATCAACAATAAATATTGTCAATTGGCGTTAGCTTGAATCTCGTTTTAGGAAATGTTAAATGCACTTAAGCTTCCTCTACGAAAAAGCAAAAGATGAGTCATGAAGAAAAAAAGTTATCATCTGTATTGCAGCTTTTCGTCCTCGATAGACTCGATTTGCCATCGATTTTGACTACTGGCGAGAGAAAAGTCGTGTCCAGGTGGTTCAAATCAGAGACACAGATTGATGTTACCCAGGAACCGACATACAACGAAATAGAAGTACGCGACGTTGCGGTGGATAAACGTCATTGCCGTTTTCGCAATGAAGCAGAAAATCTTGATATCTACAAGTGGTACAGTTTCGACGCTTGCCTTGCTGAGGTAAGATTTCTTCGTTTTGATGGACAATAAAGGATTTGCCCTTATCCTCATTTTTTTTTTTTTTTTTTTTTTTCATTAAGGGGATTTTAGAAAAAAGAGGTTGCTTTCTCATAGAGGAAACTTCGTTCACATGAAACTTTTTTTTTTCGCAATTTTCATGTCATGAATTTGAAAAATCTCCAAAACATCGAGAAAAGTAGTTTAGAAAAAATTTCCGTAATGAGGGTAAACACTCTAGCATCTTAAGTTTTTTTCGAATGATAATGATTCGTTAAATTTTCTGAATAGGTATGAATTTTTTCCGAATTTTGTCTAATGTTTGAAAATTTGCCAACTTCTTGGGTGTAATAAGTGATTTTGTGATAAAGACATATGAAAAATTCGCGACTTAACATGCATTTTTTAACATGCATGTTAACACTACACTGAGAGAAAAGCATATTGTTAATTCAACGATTTCACATGATAAAAAGCATATAGAAAAGCTCGCAATGTTTTATAGTTGAAATGATGATAATATGGTTCAATAAACGATACTTGCAAGTTTATTAAAAACAAACCTTAAAATCGTATGTGCAACAAAACGGCATATTTAAAACTATTAGAATAGGTTTCGAAACTATTATCATTTCGATAGCTGCTACTATAATTATATTCGATATAATCATGAAATATTGACGTTCCTCTTGGGAACTATATTAATGCTTGATCCAATTATTTTCTTATATTTTCTATAACCATGATATATAGTCGTTCCTCCTGGTAACTAAACATTTTAGTTAGATTATCGTCGGACTAACTATTTTTATTATTAAACTACGATATTTTTTTTTGAGTGTACCAAACCTTTTTATCGGTGTCGATAATAGTAAGACGCAAAAACTTGCCTAGGAAAACAGTTTTCGTCCGCAGTTTTCGTGACATAGTTAAGTCAAATCAAAATGTAAATTTGGCACATTGAGGAAACTTCAGAGTCATAATTTTTCTTCTATTTTCCAGAACATGGTAAAATGGATGATCGAGTATTGCGGATGTGTAACGCACATCGTTCCTCGCAACGAAAAAATGCCAAACTGTAATTTCACTGGATTGGGTTGTCTTTATAGGAATGCTCGCAACTTGACTAACACTGATAATATCGAGTGTAGTGCCGATTGTGAAGAAATCGGGTTTGAATTTTTCACGAATTTTCTTCAGGAGAAAAAGGTGAACCCGGTGCTACATGTGAATTTGCTGTTCAGTCCGACGATCCGCTATCGTCGTTACATAGTCCACAGCGAACTAGATGTCGTTGGTAGAGTACAGAGCGAAGAACTGCTCGAATTTTGCTTCTTTTGCTTCTTCCGCATTTTCCCTCCGACCACCGACAGCACAAATAGCTTCGGGTTACGTTGAACGGAGTTTACACCGCTCACAATCGCTATATTTTCCCTTGCAGTTGCGGTGGGCAGCGCAGTTGGCCTCTTCGTTGGCGCCAGTGTTCTCAGCCTCGTTGAAATTCCGTACTGGTTCATCGTGAGAAGCCTCGACGACGAGGACGAGGACGACAATAGTCATCGTCAATAAAAAATTTGGTATAATCTGTAAAAAAGGTGGCAAAGATTAGATTTATAACAATATACAGTCATTATTCAGGGTAAACAATTATAGTTATGCCTGATTGTTTGTTTGAAACCTCATTTGTCGTAGGAAAAGCTTTTGAAGGTGTTAGCTTCAATTTTTTGTGACACGATCATGTCCAATTTTGAACTGGCAATTTGAAGTAGGAATTTATATAATTTTCGTCAGCTAGAAGCAGTTTTGAAGACAACTGCACTCGAATCGAGAATTTATTGGTGGAAAATCGTAGAAAAATTGAAGTTGGAGTGTAGAAAATAAGGTTGAGGTTCAATAATGTGAAGTTAAAATAATGATGTTAATTGGGGACTCGGAAATACGTATAATTTACAAAAACAGTGGCAAAGTTGGATAAAATTGGATAAAATTGTACTATGGCCACTGGTTATGCGTTATTCTTTTTACAAACACCTGTTGGTTCAAAAAAAAAGCTTCTGAAGGTGTTAGCTTCAATTTTTTATGACACGATCATAGCCAATCTTGAATAACTCACAGTAGGAATTAAAATAATTTTTGTCAGCTAAAAGCAGTTTTTAAGACAGCTGCACTCAAATCGAGAAATTATTAGTGAAAAATCGTAGAAAAATTGAAGTTGGAGTGTAGAAAATAAGGTTGAGCTTCAATGATGTGAAGTTAAAATAATGATGTTAATTGGGAACTGGAAAATACGTATAATTTACAAAAGCAGTGGCACAGTCGGATAAAATTGTACTATGGCCACTTACGCGTTATTTTTTTTTCAAACACTCGTTGGTTCGGAAAAAAAGCTTCTGAAGCTGTTAGCTTAAATTTTTTATGACACGATCATAGACAATCTTGAACAACTCAAAGTAGGAATTAATATAATTTTTGTTTGCCTGCTAAAAGCAGTTTTGAAGACAACTGCACTCAAATCGAGAAATTATTAATGAAAAATCGTAGAAAAATTGAAGTTGGAGTGTAGAAAATAAGGTTGAGGTTCAATGATGTGAAGTTAAAATAATGATGTTAATTGGGAACTGGAAAATACGTATAATTTACAAAGTTAATGATAAAATTGAATAAAATAGGACTTGAGCAACTAGTAATACAAAATATTGGGTTAGCCATGCTTAGATCCCGTCCATACAAAAGGCCAATGCTTAAACTTCCTTATCGGGGCCAATATAGCTAAGGGAGTCATGAGAAAATAAAATTCTGTAGATGAAACCCTTCCTTAAAAAATGTTTACATTTAAACTTTATTAAAAACATACCAGGGATTATAATTCTCCAAATTTGTAAAGACATACAGCATATCAAATTGGTGTGAAAACAATAAGAAAAAAAAAACAAATTTAACTTGTCGTAGCTTTCAACCAAAACCATTTAACAAATTTTAGTGTTCAATGTGTCATTTTATCTGCCAAAAAGTGCATTCTAATATAAGTGCAAGAATTTTTATTTCTGAGCTTTATGACAAAGTTATGATTTTGAATATGTTAATAAATCTTTCTTTATAAAAAACTCACTAAATAATGATTTACAGTAAATCCAATTTCTACTGCATCCACAACTGTTACATACTAAAATGCACATTCCGACAGCTAAAATAAGACACTAAACACCAAAATTTATTCACCAGTTTCGTCTAAAATCTACAACTTCTTTAAATTTTTCACTTCTTACCTTGAATCATTTTCATGCATTGTATATCTTTACAAAATTGAAGAATTATAAAGGTTGGTATGTACTTGATGCGGTTTAAATTTAAGATTTTTAAGAAGAAGGCTATCATCTACAGAATTTTTTTACAAATTACTTTTTTCTTATTCCTCTGAATTAAATGATGGCTAATTGTTGGAAGTTGCGTCAACGTGTAACTTCGTATATTAGATGCACTTCAATTGACAAAGTCAAAGCATCGTTGCTTCTTGCAAAGTGATCTTTAACAAAGTAAATTTCGTAATCATGATTTTATCAGCGATTGATAGTAACAAATTTTAAGATGAAGTGTATGTACGTCACCAAAATAAATTTAAAAAGGGAGGACGTCTCTCTTGAGGTTAATTCGTAAAACAATAAATCGAAGATTGCTCTCCCATCTCAAGGGATAAAAGTGCAAACGAACTGTCTGAAAATGTGTGCTTTAAGATAACGAATCTGTAAATTACAGCCACAGAAATTAAAGGACGATTCACGATGTTGCTACTAAATTTCAGTTTTCAACCTTATTATGTAATTCTCAAGCAATCGTAATTTGAGTGAAGATATAAGATCTAATTTACGACCAATCACGAGTGCAATTTTTGTGTATTAATCAGGAAGTCTCACAATTGTCGTAAATTACTGATCCGACCTTAAGAGTCATCAGCTCTTCATCTATTCGCTTTCTCACACTTATAAAAGGAAAATGTAAAGTTAAAACGGGAAACAGTGAAAAATGTCAGCCGCGAGAAACGAGAAGACGATGAACGAGCGAAGAGTTCCTTTGGGTTTTCCGGAGCTCATCACAGCCAAAGACGCCAAAAATTTGGCGTCAATTGTATTTGGTCCGGATGTCGAGGTCGTGGACTTCGCGATTCGTCCTTACAGTGACGAAAAAATCGGTTTTTTGGGCTCTCATCAACGTCTGGTAATGACCGCCAAACGGAGCAACGACGAGGACCAAGTTTCTTCACTATCGACGAGTTTTTTCGTCAAGGCTTTGCCCTACGACGTGCCAACACAGGCGGAATATATTTGTGAGAAAGGCGTTTTTCAGGTAACATGCCAGAATAATACAATGACAAAATAACATAGGAAAATAATGCGATAAAGTTCATTTTTCGAATAGTTCAAAAATCCCTAAATTAAAATGATCCAAGTTCCCTCACTGAATTATATATCTTTAATAACTGAATATGTCTTCTTCACATACTAAATTTGGGTTCAATATCTCACGATTTGCAAAAGTTAACGCGATAAAGTTAGATTTTTGATAATCCAAAATTTCATAAAATCAACATTTTTTGCCATTTGTTACTGACTTATATATATTTATGATGGCTTCATATTATTTTGTTTTCGTGTTGAATTCCCACTGATATCAGACGTTTTGCCTCAATTAATGTGATATCGTTAATTTTTTTGATTATTGAAAAGTTCATAAAATAAAGAATGTTACATCGATTGCCAACAAATTATTTATTTATCATAGCTGAATATTATTCTGTACACATACCGAATTTGAGTTCAATATGTTAGATAAGATTTTAGAAAAGTTGATGATATGGTTTCAATTTTTTATTTTTATTTATTTTTTAATATTTTTTTAGACTGATATATTGAATGCCATCATTTAAAAATTTGCAAAGATTCTGGGAAAGACTCTGTAGAATATAAAAATGTTCTAGCTTACAGCTAAAGTAGGCAAGATTTTTCTTCCTATAGTTCTTAAGCTTTTTTTATTAAAAAAATTGAAAAATCGGAAAAAAGTAAGTAATCAACAAAATTAATTAATGCATTGATTGCATTAATTAACTCTTAATATTTAAATTTAAAAAAATATCAATTGTTTAATTTGAAAAAATTCTTCTGTTCTTCGGTAAAAAATCATATTCTCCGAAATTTTACGATTATTTCCATCATTCCGCTCAAGAGCCACCAAAAAACAAAAAACTTTTATGTGTCGAATTTTTTTTTCGGTAACTTCAAGTTTTTGGCGATATTTTCACATGAAAAAAATTGCATCTTCCGAAATATAATTTCAAATATTGTTGTAAAAAATCTGAAAAAATTCACATAGAGTTCCTTTTAAAGCTACTTTCATAAAACCAATTATGGGGCAGATCGGAGAGGGTTGAAAAAAACTGGCTGAATCGACAAAGAATCCTTCCTATGCATGTGAAAGCCAAAATTGATTGACATTCTTCCTCATAGAGATAACTTTGAAAAAAAAAATAATAACAAGGAACCAATTGGCAAAGTTCTACTCTGCAGCTTTTTCCATAATGTCATTTGGGCGTCACCGTTTTTCAGCAGGAAGCAACTTTCTTCAGGGACGTAGTTCCTGAGCTAAATGACGGTTTTGAAGCGGAACCTTGGGCTCCGGAGTGTCACATAATAAAAAACGATTGCCTGGTCTTCGAGGACCTCGGAGACAGTGGTTTTTTCATCGGGGATAAGCTCTTGGACGAGGACGAGATAAAAGCCAGTCTCTGTACCATTGCGAGACTTCACGCAGCTTCTCTTCACGCCGAGGCGCGTCTACGACGTCCACTCAACGAGATATATCCTTCAGCGTTCGAGGAGCGAGCTTTCAACGAGCATGGCAATCAATATCGTTGGTATCTCGCTGGAGTGGATGTCGCAGTGAAGATAGCCGAAAATTTGGGTCTGGATGCCTCGAGAATTCCTGACGCCTGTTACAGAGTCTTTCAGGCGATGAAACCGTCGCGTTTGAAGCAGAATGTCGCAAGCCACGGCGATTTGTGGGCCAACAATTTGATGTTCGATGACTCGAAGCCTCCAAAATGTCGTCTCGTTGACTTCCAACTTGCTCGTTATTCTCCGCTTGGTCACGACATCGCCCAGTTTCTTTATCTCTGCGCTTCCAAGGATTTCCGGGATTCCCATGCTGAAGAGATGATCGGTTTTTACTACAACTGCCTCAGGGAATGTCTGCAAAAAAAAACGAGATTTTCAGTGAGAATTCCGAGCCTGAGAGAAGTTAAAATTGGCTACGAGGAGCAGAAACTTGCGGCCATCGTCACCGCTGCTATTTACTTTCCTACGGTTCTTCTCGATGGACATGTCGGCGCCAAAGTCTTGAACAACTCGGGCAGCTACGAAAAATTCGTTTTCTGCGACCGGCGCGAAATTGTCGTGGAAAATATGGAAAGGGATGAGATTTATCGACGAAGACTCGAGGAAACTGTACGGGAACTTGTTGAATACTCGATGAGGCTCGAGGAGCTTCCGGTTCCTTGCTGAAATGGAAATGGGATCTTATTTATGGATTATTCTTACACAGTGGAATTTTTGTGGTGAGCGTTTTATGGAATTTTGCCTAATAATGCTTGAGGATGGCATCTAAATATTTGTAGAAGTTGATGAAAATTCAATTTATCTGAGCAGAGATATTTACAATTGAACTTGGCAAGTTTGACATGTGAATTATATTTGAAGCAATAATCACACTTTTCAATTCTCGATATGAAAATGATTGATGACAATTCGAGGCTCGAGGAATTTCCGGTCCGTTGCTGAAACACAAAATAAATGCTATATATCAATTATATTTAAGGTATTGGCACAAGTAAAATCTCTTGTTGGAAATTTTATGAAAATACCTGTTAAAGTCGATGAAAATTGAATGCAACATCGACAGAGAATGCTTCATATTCGTTCCCTTCTCGCCGATTATTTATTTTCGTCTAAACTATTCTTCTATTACACAGGACATGTTGAGATGTTGAGCTGCGTTAACGTTATTCCCATTATTTCGGGGATCATCGAATTTTTGGGCCACAATTCTTTCCAACTGCTTCAGAAAGACTTTTGGACTCGGAATAATTGCGAAGAAAAGCCATTTCAAATTCCACGATTTTTTATCGGGACTTTCCAACAGAAATTTTCAATCAGCGCTGCTAATGTGAATCTACTGTCAGGTTCGACTCTTCAATATCATTATTATTAAGCCTATTTTGTGGTTGCTGCGGCCACAAAAAACCGGGAAATGTCAGAGAAAAAAAATGGCCAGGGAATCAGGAAACACTCAGAGAAATTCAAAGTTGATCCGGCAAAAAAAACACATTCTTTAAGAAATCAATCAAAAGATTTTTTAGAAAAACTCCCTTTCTGATCGAATTATTTAAAGAAAAAAAAAAATGAAAAATCCTTTTCAAAATTACATGACGCGTATAGTTTTTTTTTCTGTAAGCGATATTATGTTCAATACTCTTATTAATATTTTAGGCGTGTATGGAAAAGACTGACAAACCTGATAATCTGACTTTAATTTCGATGTTTTATGATCCTAAAATCGTTTTTAAGCCTGTAATACATTTTTTTAAATGGTGATATTTGTCAGTGATCAAAATATGTGAGTACAGATACAAAAATATGCAATGTGCAAATTAATAAAATGAATTAATGAAGACAATATTTATTATTTCCTGTTTTCAATGCGTTATTATTGACTTTGTCAAATTCTCTAACGGAATTTTGGTAACAAATTAATGATTGAAATATAGAATTCGGGGTATTAATCTAAATGTAGAATTGGGGGTGTGTAAACGACAACTTTCATGTGGAGACATTTTTTCAACTTTACGTTTCCTAAATATTCGCACTTTTAAAAAATAGCATTTTCTAAAATATTGTTTTAAAAAATCGGAAAAAATTCTTATAGAGTTCCTGTTAATGGTACTTCCATGTATCCAATTATGGGGCAGATTAAGGAGGGTCGAAAATGGCGGCATTGACGAAAAATGCTTTGAGAATAGTTTTATTGATCTCCAGTTTTCAGTTCACCGGAAGAAATTTAAATATTTTTTATTTTTCCTCTTGCAGTTGCCGTAAGCAGCGCAGTTTCCGTCTTCGTCGAAACCAGTATTGTCAGCCTCATCGAAATGTCTCGGGGGTTCATCGACGATGAGACAAGGATGACAACGGACATCGCAAATAAATTTATAATCAGCAAACTCAGTGATGAATCTGAATAAAATTAAATTTCAGTAATTTATTATTTATAATTATTAATATTTTTTATTTTAACGGTCTTTTTGTCCCAAAAAAATTCCAAAGTTGTCTGTAAATATATAGCGAAAAGAGAGACCGAAATCGCGTTGTTTTAATACGTACAATCATTTTATACCTGTAATTCTCATTTTTTTTTAAATTAAAATTAATTTCTATAGAATTTATTTTCTAATAATTATTAAAATAGGACTTTAATAAAAAGTTATGGGTAATAAATATTATTTTTCAAAAATGAACGATTTTCTTGTGCTAGAAAGAAAAGTCCAAAACAACTTGTAAACATATGGCGAAAAGGAGTTAATGTACAGCAATCAAATGCGTATCATTATTTTGTAACCGAAAATGTTATTTAAGAAAACCAGATTTAATAAAACACTGTTTCGCAATGTTTTGAATGGAATTAAAATACTTACACGTATATTCACCTGCTTATCAGGCCCGAACTCATTAAATATTTGGTGTTCAACGAAATGACGGAAATATGATAATTTACGATCATTCGTCGTGAAAGTATAAACATTCTCACGATGTCTAATTGTAAACTGCAAGTATTTTCGCAGCTGTGAATCAATTTTACAAATCTATCGGAGGTACAAATATTGAAGATAATTTTGTTTTTAACTTGGCGTCGAGTCGCTATCGCGAATCTTCATTGTCATATGCTAATGGTTGGACTATAACAGTCGATGAGAGCGCAAAATTTCGCTGTGTCGGTACTGATAAGGATGCAACATGCACAAAAATAGTTAAATCATAAAACGATCGTTCGCATATTGTATTCGTATGATATGCAAATTCTAATGTTGTTATTCCAAAATGTTTCGTTTATTCAATTTGTTTTTTTAGAGATTCCACAGAAATTTAGGTAACATAATTTTTTTTTTTCGAAAAATTCGGAAAAAAGTCATTTCAATATGATAAAATAAGAACCTCATGAGATATTAGAATTTTATCATTTTTCATTGAAACGTATTCATCGTGAGACAGTTGCATCGTACATACATCTCTAAATAATGGAAATGTGTGGAATTTTATGATCTACAACAGAAAAGTTAACACAGATTGATACGGGACATTTTGGTTTAAGTTAGCTCAAATTTTCGGATTAAAATCAGTTATATTTTTTTTTCATCGGAGGTAACGCTACTTTTTAGCTGAATGAATTTTATTAAGTTCTGTATGTAAATAACGAATTTTTGAGGTTTTTTTTTGTATAGGTTTCGAATTTTCTGGCCATTTTTGGGGCCTATAAAAAAGCTGCAAAGTTGAACTTTGCAAATTGCATCCTCATTATTTTTGGTTTTGACATAAAAATCTCGAAATATTTTTTTTTTTTTTCATGAAAACAAAGCTTTGTTTATGAGGAAGCAAAATATTGATTTGCTCGAGGAAATGGGAAGGGAATCAATAACTGCACAGAAATGATTGATAAAATTGTATTTGCTACTTGGAAAAGAAATCCAGTCTTTACAAAGTCGCAATGCTGGGTAGTATCGACGACAGGAAGCTCCAATCGTAGCTGGATATGCGGAGGTTCGTTTCCTCGTTTTCCTCGGCTTCTCCGGGGGTCGTTTGGTCCACCTTGACGTCCTTCGACTCTACGACTTGTTCCTCGTCGTCGCTGTCGGCCGCCAAATCTTTTTGCACGTTTCCGTTGCTTTCGCTAAATTAAAATAAAAAACAAACGCATTTTTTAAAAACTCTTAAAGAAATTATACCACTGTACATTTTTTAAAAAATCATTGTTTTGCATTTTCTGCTTACTCACTATTTTTATCTCAGGATACGCAGAATGCTTCAGCACATCCAAAAAAGTGATTTAGAAAAAATGTCCGTATATATATGTGTGTGTGTCTGTATGCAGGGCTTCGAAATTTTAATCAGTTGTAACTCGAGAACCGTTTAAGCGATTGAACTAAAATTTGCCACACAAGTGGAGGAGCAGTCCATCTTTGACTGATGCAATTTTTTTCGAAATATATATAAATTTTTTTGTCTTATAGCTTTTGGAATTTTCTCAAAAAATGACACGCGCACTCCAGATTTCGTATATAAGGTGATAAATCGCTTAATAATTTTTCATACGCGGAGGTATTGCTAATGTTGTTTGGTATTAAATTTGAACGAAATAGGAAAAGCGGTTTGGATTTTATAGAGCTTTGAAATTTTCGGGAAATTCACGTTTTAACCCCAATTTTCGCAAAACATGAGATAACAATCTCAAATTTCACAGATGGAATCACTAGGATTCAGTAATAATAAGTACATAGTTCCGTCATAATTTGTTATGTAATTTTAATCATAAAAAAATTTAACTCCGATAACGAATAAAGCTGCAATACTGAACGTTGAAAATTGCTTCTTCATTATTTTTAGTTTTTTTTTACGAAGTTTCCTCCACGAGAAAGCCAAAATCGATTAACATACTTCTTCATAGATGTGGCTTTGTGGAAGTAATACGAAAAGTAATGAGGAAGCAATTTCCAAAGCTCATTGAATTTTTTATGAAAGTTAAATTTCTGAAAAATTCAAACCACATAACAAATTATGACAAAACTGCGTACCTTCTATTGGTAAATAGTACTGGTTCCATGCATAAAATTTGAGTTCGTTGTCTCATGTTTTGCGGAAATTGGGGTAAAAACTTGAATTTCCCGAAAAGTTTAAAACTCTATAAAATCCAAACCGCTTTTCCGGTTTCGGTCAAATTTAATACCAAACAACATTAATAGTACCTGCATTTATGAAGAATTATTTAATGAAATATCATCAATTTTATAAATGCTAAAGCGCGAACGTCCTTTTTTGAAAAAATTCAAAAAGTCACAAATAAAAATTTCTGCTAAAAAATTGCAATGATTAAACAAAAATCAGCTGCTGCTTCAGTTGTGTGCCAAAATTGAGCTCGATCGGTCGAACGGTTCTTGAGTTACCGGCGATTAAAATTTCGAAGCCCTACACACACACACACATACGGACACTTTTCCTAAACACTTTTCTCGATGTTTCGAATAATTCTGAGTATTCTGACATAAAAAATTCGAATTAAAAAAAAAGAAAACAAAGCTTCTTCTGCGAGGAAGCAAAATTCGTTATCCATATACAAAACTTAACAAAATTCATTCGGCTCAGAAGTAGCGGTATCTTCGGTGAAAAAAAAAATCATATATGAAAAAAATATCAGAATGCACGGTAAAACTGTTCCAAGATTTGAATGAAAAGCTCAAAAATTCTAATATCTCATCCGCTTTCTATTTTATCGTATTAAAATTTGGTGAAGCTATTACAGTAACAAAACGCGATTTTTTGGACTTTTTGCAATGAAACAATAAGTTCATAGCTGCACACAATATGTACAATTGATGAGAAAAAAAAACATGCAAAGAAGAACTTTGCACATTGCTTCCCCATATAAAATTTGAAGACAGCTGTGAAGAGGATATTTTTAAATTTCAATTTTTAACAAATCTACCTCTAGGAGGAAGACATTTATTATTTATTTTGACACAAATTTTCTAGACCACTTTTCTCGACGTTTTAGGTGATTCTGAGTATGTTAACATGAAAATCTCAACAACAAAAATTCACTAAAACAAAGCTTCCTCTATGAGGAAGCAAAAAAGGTGGTGACTGAATTTCGGTGGAATCGCTCATATATAAATACATACCTCGGTATCTTCTCCTCCTGTAGCCAAGCCTTTTGACTGCTCTGCGCTCTCAAGGACATGACGAAGGGCCCGCAGAGAAGTCTCATGGGCGGGAGCGTGTGCGCGGAGACGGACAGCAGCTGAAACAGGGACACGAGAGATTTTATCGTAGCGTTTTCAGCTCGTCGTCGCCGAGGCTAAAGCCCCGACCTGAATTCGAATTTTCCGCAATTTACTACTTCAGATCTGGGTTGATTCGTCTTCTTTGTTCGTACGGTACGACACCTACACGCTTCGCTATCTCGCGTGGCTACTCCTTCGTTATATTTCGCACACAAAATAATTAACGCGGGAGGCTCGACAACTCGCGGGGCTTTTCACCGTCAAACAGAGCGTCCGCTCGTCGGAACTCAATGAAACGATGCTCGTTCCAAAGCAACCAGACACACAAAGTTACTCGCTTCTCAATTTCTCGATACTATGAAACTCCGTCTCTTTGTCCACCGCTTTTCTCCAAGTTCGCTCAGTGGACATCGATTGTCAGCAATGAACGTTAACGCCAACGTCTCTTGTTTTATCTTTACGTCCTATCTACGATGACCCAAGCGAGAGCCTCTTGTTTATCTATTTTATTCATTTATTTATTTATTTATTTATTTATTTATTTGTTTATTTATTTATTAGTAGGCAGAAAAACTGCCTTGATAACAAGAACATTTGACAAACGAATAGACCAGCGACAATACAATGCTCTTCTCCTGGATTTTCCCACTGATGACAGCAAAACAGTACAGATCGATTTTGGATACTTAGTTAAGTTCCACGAGTTTCAAAAAGAGACTCGATAAAATGATAATAAGGGACACGAGAAGAAGAAAGCTTAAAGGACGTCAACTTTTCTTCTATCTTCTCGTCCTACATGCGATAATCCGTGCGAAAGTCTTTTGTTAGTTTTATTCATATATTTATTTATCAGTACTGTGTTCAAGTAGAAAAAAAAGAGTTTATAAAAATTTTAAGGGTCATGAAATTTGAAGTACTTGACCGATTTGCGTCAAATTTGCATGAAAAATTCATTTGATGGTTGCCAATATATGAAGCAAACTTTAGCGGAATCTGCGAAAAATTAAAGAAAAAATGTTATGACAGCAATTTTTTTAGTTTTATCAAGAAGAATCGTCATTTGGCAAGATAGCAATCGTTTTTTTCACTAAATTCATTATCGATAATAGATGATCCTGATTCGACGTTGAGAATTGCGACCAGATAGTTTAAAATTAACGAGATTTCACGTGGAGTACAGATGTGAAAAAAAAAAATTAAAATTGTAATAAAACGTGAACAATTATATCGATACTCGCAAGATTTGGCAACGATCGACGTGCACTACAAGTTTCTTTGTGTACTAAGTCTCAGCCTGATATATCGTAATTTACGAAAGTTATAGCGCAAAATGCAAAACAAAAATGCAAAAATACTGTTGTCAACATTTTTTAATTGCTGTAAAACTTAAGCTATTCAACCGATTCGCGCGAAGTACAATCTTGAACGTCGTTTTATGATAGTTCAAATTGCGTACCAAATTTGAAGAAAAAACATTGAAAATTACGACACTCATCGCGACTAAAAAGGAACTTTGCACATAGACGCAGACATTTATTCAAAGTCACTTTTCACGACGTTTTAGATCATTCTGAATATCCTGATACGGAAATCTCACCGAAAGAAATTCTCCACGAAATCAAAGCTTCATCTATGAGAAAACAGCAGGAGAAACAACAGCAGCAGAAAACTCAATCGACAATGTTTCTTCTTTTATTTTCTCGTTTTGTCTGCGATGAACCGAGCGCAAGTCTCAGTTCTATCTCTAATTAATACGACCAAAAATAACGCACAAGAAAACTCAAAAAATGAAAGGAAAAGCTACGGAAATATGTAACGAAAAGTAACATTAAATATAATAGAATAGAAATCTAAAGAATAGAAACCTACCGAACCTAAAGAATTGAATTGGAATTTTGACCTACGTTATTTTTGCGTGTGTTGTTATTGCATGTTATTTATGACCACTAAGAACGTTTACAAATATTATTTAGACGCGTCACCAAAGTCTCTCATTCTGAATTCTCCCACTGACGACAGCAAAACCGAGGAGATCGATTTCGGATACTTTAGTCAAGTAGAACGAGCTCCAAGAAGAGACTCGATAGAACAATAATGAGAGAAACAATAAGAGAAGAAAGCTTGTCAATAGCTTTTGGGGGGAAATCCCAATCGAAAGGCAAGAAGGGCGACTGAGAA
The DNA here is from genome assembly GCA_949699805.1 of Tromatobia lineatoria. Lineage (NCBI taxonomy): Eukaryota > Metazoa > Arthropoda > Insecta > Hymenoptera > Ichneumonidae > Tromatobia > Tromatobia lineatoria. Next base: position 7,299,181 of record OX453038.1, read on the forward strand.
AATACACGCTTTAATGATCTGTGGCCTCGCGTGGGCGCGAATAAACTTTCTACGGAGACTTCTTCGAGCACCGAGCAATCGAACGGAACAATTGAGACAACAACGTTGGACCCGTTAACACGTTCAACTGGTGCGGATCGCTGAAAACTGAAATTTCATGGATAGCAATTAAAGTGACGTCCGTAGTGAGACGCTTTAATTGGACGAGTACTTTAGTCATACTCATGACGTGCTGGACGTACGCGCATTCTCAAATTTCACTATATTTTTACTTCCAGTATTTTGACGTCATGGAGAGCGAGAAAATTCGCGCGCATTTCAATCGCGGCAATAGAAGGTGATGAAATAATCCAAAAACAGTAATCAAAAAATAGTTAGAATTAGTTTGTATATATTAATCGATGTGTGTTGTTCTTAGTCACTTGAAGAGTAAATTGCTTATGATTTATTAGTAAATGGAAATTAATCCACCAAATTGTGTGAATTATCAAGGTTGAATCTTGAAAGAATTTTAGTGATTACATTAATTAGTGAAATACTTTATGAGCACAAAATTGTTAGTGATCATTTGGTAAAAGTATCAAGTTATTAATGTTAATTGACATTTTTGATAATCCAGAATAATACATTTTTGTGCTTAATGTATTATTTAATCTGTCGAGGAGTGAATTCTAGTATGAGTGTAGCAATTCTGGATGCAGGAGAAATTGGATTTACTGTAACCAATTATTCAGTAATTTTTTGAAAGAAAAAGATGTATTTACACATTGAAAATTATAGCTTTATCACTTAGGGAGGTTGAAGCACTCCACACCGGTCAAAGAAGTGCAAAACTCATTATTTAATCTAGACAACTTTTGATGCATCTATTGATTATAATGGATGGTGATTCTCATAGCCGCATATGTCTTTTACTTCGAAAAACTTTAATTGCACTCAATTTCCACAAGCATTAACGGGCTTACGCTAAATTTCGAAAAGGCACATGCGTTCAGCTTTTCCAAAGAATAATCCGTATGTTTTGCTCGATTTTGATGTATTATGGCTCATTCTATTCGTTGGGAGATGCTTTACGCATTCACCGTCTGAATATTTGATAATATTCCCCATTAAAAAATGAAAGCTATTTGTTTACGAAGAAATTTTATTTATGGGTAAACAAATGACTGTAATTCGTAAATTGACAATACTATCAAATATCTAGATGGTCTAGATCTAAATGGTGAATTCGTAGAGCTTCTTTCAAGGAAGAGAATGACCCGTGATACAATGGGTGACAATCGAGCGAAATATATGGATTATTCGTTAAAAAAAACTGAGCGCATATGTACCTTTTTGAAAATTAGCATAAACCAGTTAATATTCTTGTAAATCTATTGAAATTTATCTCTTTCTAAGTCAAGGATATATATTTCAATACAAAGCAGCATTAAATATAGTCAATTGATGCATAAGACTTTGTATACACCATTTACAAAAATTAGCACTGACAAATTCGGCGCGCTTCAGACTTCTTAAATCAAAATTATAGCTTTGACCCTTAAATGGAAATTCCTACGCTCATACTCATTTGCCAAATTACTATGGTTGGTATGTGCTTTATGAGGTTTGAATTTGTGGCTTCTTGAATTGAATAATCTGAAGGCTTCATGAATTGAATTTTTTTAAGAAATGGTATCACCTACAGTATTTTCTTTTTTCGTGACTTTTTCAGGTGACTCGAAGCCCTTAAGTGGTTCAAAGTTTGTCAATTTTTAAAATTATTCAAACGAGCCTATAAAGTAAAACCTTGCGCACAGTTTTCTTATTGTTTTTAACCATTTTTTGTTTTAAACCGAGTTCCCAAAAATACCATCAAAATATTCGTGGATTCCAATTTTTTATTTAAATGTAATTCCAAATGATACTGAAAAACCCCTTGAAGTATAACATTACTTATGCTTATCAGTTTTATCATTTTTGGGTTACGCACATATAAATTGAATGACTATTAAATGCTGTAAAATTTTTCAGTTAAAAAAATTGTAAAAACAATTCTGTAAAGTAAAATCTTGCGCTCTGCATTCTCATTGTTTTTCACTTATTTACAACAGAGTTTCCAAAAATCCTTTTTAAATATTCGTGAATTTTCTTCGTATTTACATTTAACTCCAAATACCCCTAAAAACCCCCTTAATTATGCCATTAATAGCGCGACCGCTCATCTCATATCGCATCTCACTTTCCTATCTTTCCTTCATCCTTAATTTTTTTGTTTTCGCAGCTATTGACGTCAAAACGCGCAACGATACGAATTTCTGTAAACCGCGTGAATGAAATTTGCCGAAGAGGGCGTCGTTGACGCGGCGCGTCAATCCGAAGTGTTCCAGGTGCTGGAGCGTGCGTCTGGCCACCCACGTGCAAGAGCCTGCGATTTTCGCGGCGTGGCGACTCTTGGAATCGAGGACAAGAGGGGAAATCGCCGGCGGGGCTCTCGAGCTGTCTATATTAAATCATGGCGAGCCTTACGAAAGGTTCAGTAGCAAACGGAGCGTCGAGGCACACGAAACTGAAACGCACCGAGTCTTTATCGAGCAAAACAATTTTTCTGTCTCTATTAATCGTAATTACCGAGTGCAGAAGAAATTTAACCGGCAGTCAGTCATTTAACCACGATCATTAAATTCCGTTAAATCGAGGGCGAAAATTCTCGTAAATAAGAAGAACCGGAAGAGAAAAAAGTCTTGAGAGGCTCGAGAGAGAGTCCCGCGTTCGCCACGTGCTTATTAATCGTTTGTATCTTCTGGAAACTTGTTCAGACAACACAGAACGAATGAAGCTAAACAAATTGTTCTTCTTAACGATCCTCATCGCTATCGCCTTCGTTCTCGTCGGCGTAGCCAGTGGATTTCCTGCTAGCGCACCCGGAGCAGTGAGTAAACATCGAAGAACTCTCGGAGTACGTTGTGCCACTTGGCAATCATTTTCTTCTCTTTCTATCGCGACCGCTTTTCTCGCTTGCTCCTCGTCTCTATGCTCGCTACTCATTATCGCTGCTTTCCGGACGCAACGAAACGATCGCCCGGCTCGTAGGGTCACTATCCTCACTCCCTTTGCTCCATTATTCTTAATTCTCGGTTCTACGAACGCTTATGCGCTGAAGTGCACGAAACTTTGAAAAATTTGAGGCGATTTCAATGAGCTTTGGGTTATTAAATCGGTATTCAAAAGGTAATGTCATTTGGGAGTTTTAATGTTTGGGAAGGAAGTAAATTTCGATTTGCAGATTTTTCTTCTCTCTAAAATATTAACTGGCTCTGAATAAATTCGATTTTACGAATTATAGTTTCTTAAGTTGGGTTACGTTACTTTAATAAAATACTGTGGTGACATTCGAAATTGCTTCAAAATTTGCTCGATTATTTATCATTTTCTGTTCTTCGAATGATTGACGTGCTAAAGTGTACGAAACTTTGAGAATTTTGAGGCGTTTTTAATGCGCATTGGAGTCGTCATTTAAAAGACAATGTAATTTGAGAGTTTCTGTGCCTCGGAAGAAATGGGATTCGAGTGAATTGGATGAATATGATACAAATTGCAGTTTCTCGTTTTGTTTTGTTAGCTTAAAAGAAATTGAAACAGAATTTTCGTTTTTTAAAATATCAACAGATTCTCAGCAAATTGCATGCTTGTAGTAATGATAAATTACAACTTCTGAATTTGTATTACATTAAGGATCATGAAATGGAATTCCTTTTTCTAGAATCATTAATTGGCTTTGAGTAAATTGGATGCGACTAATTATAGTTTTTGTGGCTCTTACAATTCCTAAAAAATTTCAATACACTTCTTTGCTTCGTTTAGAGAATTTAGGTTTGCCTCAAATTCACAATTATTTGCAAGTATGTCAGAGAAATATCGATGATTTTGACGCACACAATATAGATCACGTATATTCCATATTATGCATTCAGTTTTGTAAGCTTTATTCACTTATCAAAATAGAAATTCTCGGTAAAATTTTTAGCATAATAATAAATTGCTGGTCTTACAAAAAAATATTCCAACTTTTATATTGGGAAATATATTGCAAAAATGATTCATTTTTAAGATCTCCCGAAAAAATGTAAGAAAATGGAAACGTTATTAATTTTCATGCATTTAAAAAATAAAATTTCAGTGTGTTTTCATGATTTTTTTCATAGCAATTACGTTTAAATTTCAAATGCGATAATGTTTACATCTCCGCGTATGATCAACAATTATATTCGGCAAATAAATTATGCGTGAACTATAAAAAGGTCCATATCATATTTTATGCGCAAAAATCGTTGATTTTGACAGATATTCCACCGGAATAAATTTCCTAAGCCAAATTAAACTGTCTAAGAAATTGGAAATGAGATACTGAATATTTACATCTCAGCATATAATTCACAGTCGAATTCGCCACATAAGTCATTTCTGTACGTAAGATATGAATGAAATATACGAAATCATATTTTATGCCTGCAAATCTTCCATTTTTGCATATATTTCACCAAAATAAATATTAATAGGCGCATTATCGATATTTAACATACAAATATCTTGCTTAATTGACTAGAAATGGAAATCAAAACCAATTAAAACCTAATAAAAATCCGAAGGATATTCGAGATTATTTAAATAGAAGTAACAGATTCTTCATTTTCGTTAAATTAAAAAGTGTAGATGGATCTATGAACGAAATTTTAATCCCCCTTTTTGGTTATTTTCTCTTTTTGCAGGCGATGGAAAATATGCGACAAATTCCACAATGGCATTGTCTGCGCTACAGGAAATTCGACCTCGTTAGGCGTTGTCGAAATTACAGAATTGCGAGGAAACACTGACCGATGAGAGCCTCGTCTCCCGACCAGAGCCTCTCAACAACCCACCTGCCAAAGATCTACTTAAAGTCCCACCAAAGGCCGATCCTCGTGAACCTTTTGTCGCGTCTCGCAAGGTTCGCCGCGCTCGCCGTGCGAAATCGTCGAATTTCGCCCGTATTTTAACACCGAAACTACCGAAGTTTCCAAAAGAAACTTCGAGCTACCTTAGCCGCTTGTTTTTAACCGCTGTATTATACGTATTATTGATCTCACGACGAAACGAATAATAAATATGGACTCGAGAGAAGATATTCATTGTGTGGGTGGATTTTCGAAGGTTTTCGCTTACCTCCTGAGCTATTCCTTTTCCCGGAAGATTCAGCTGCTCGTGAATGTAGGGCGTCACCCTCTCATTCGATGAAATCGTCGTTTCCGCCGCTATCAAACTGCTGAACGCCGTTGCCGGCAGATTTCCGCTCACTGTTAAATTGTCCAGCGACACTGCGGCTTCTGATGCCGATTCCAGGGTGAGAAGCTCCTGCCAAGACGTTTTACAAACGTTTTTATCATTGTCTCTCAGTAATTGTTAGACTACATCGATAATTTAAGCGAACGTCTTAAGAAATACGCGAAAAAATTGTTTTTAATCGCTTAATGATGTAGGAGCGCGATCGGATGCTCAACTTCCTGAAAAGTGAGAATTCAGAGACAAATTTGAACACTTCTCGATGAAATAAAAATCTGGAAGAAATCAAGCATACAAAAGGTGCGGAAAAGATGAATTTTCAATATTAATGATTGCAAAATGTTATTAACGAATAGGTTTAACAAAAATTGTTCAACAAATTATCCGTCAGCCTAACTTTTTTTTCGAATAAAAATTATTCGTTAAATTTTCTAAATACGTATGAATTTTTTCAGAATTTTGTCTGATGTTTGAAAATTGCGGTTTTTTTTTCTTGTATCAACCGTATTCGCGAATCTATTTGATCAATCGTTTGGAAACTTCTTGGGTGTAATTGGTGGTTCTGTGAGAAACACATATGAAAAATTCGCGACTTAACATGCATTTAAAAAAAAAATTCCAAAAAAAAAAAAAAACGAAATTTCGATGATTAGAATAAATTCTGAAAAAATTCGTACGTGTTCAGAAAAATTGATGAGTCATTTTCGTTCGAAAAAAAAAGTTAGGTTGACGGATAATTTGTTGAACAAATTTTTGTTTCACCTATTTGTTAATAAAATTTTGCAATTATTAATATGTAAAATTGATCTCTTCCGCACCTTTTGTATGTTTCATTTTTAAAAGATTTTTCTTCCATCGGGAAGTGTTCGAATTTCTCTCTGAATTCTCACTTTTGAGCGCGTTGAGCATACTTAAGGTACTCCTTGCGTCCCAGACTAGTCAAATGACAAACTGATCGAAAATATCGCTTTGTGCTTGCTTTGAAGATTTCTAGAGGAAATTCGAAGAGTCGATCTGTTTTAACATTGTTTGCATTGTTTTTAAGGTGAATATAAAATGCGTAAAAAATGTAATAGCCGTTTTGGAACGTTTGTAAAGTGAAGAAAGTAAAAAAAACCAAGGGTTTTAAAAAAAAATTGCCTAAAGAAATAAGTGGGATTTTTTTTTGTAATAGATTAACATTTCTTCTGGCACTTTTTGCGTTAACAGTTACCATAAAAAAAGGTAATGGACCTTCCAAAAATGTGTGAAATGATGCAGAATATTTAAAAATGTAATGGCCGGTTTAGAAAGCTTGTAAAATGGAGCAAGTTTTTTTATAAATAAATAAAAAAAAGCTTTTGTAAAAAATTGAAAAATTAAGCAGATTTCTAAAAAACGTAATTACGATCCGAAATCTCCGCAATATTCAGTGGAAATCGGTGGGGCATCGAACTTTCTAATGTTTCCTCTCTTTTGTAAACTGTTTCTTTGAGAAATTTAATTTAATTTTTCAATTATTCTTATGAATATTATCTACCTGATTGGAGTCCAGGAAGAAAAGCTGTGATTTCCGCTGCCAGGGCTTCACGGTAGGGCCCAATTTCTCTCTCGGATGTGGCACGAAGCTTCCGCCCATCATGAAACTGTCGTCGTCGACGAGTTTCGTTCTCGTGTAAACGGGTCGCGATGATTGTGGTGTAAATACGAAAACTAGGTATTCAAAAACAATTGTGCATTAGGGTCATCGTTAAACACGGTCTCATGGAATTCCCACCGAGTCGTTTCCTGAGGCGGTTGTAAATAAATAAAGACCAATGACTGAAAATCCATTCACAATTTACACTTGAAAAAAATGACTGGAAATCCATTTATTATTTATACTTTAAAAAAAGCGTGAATATCCATTTATTATTTATACTTGAAAAAAAAAAGAGTCAAAATCCATTCATTATTTACACTTGAAAGCAAAAAGAGTGGACATTCATTTATTATTTATACTTGTAAAAAAATCATTATTTGGTGTCAAAATAATGCTGAGTAAAAAATCAATGATTAAGCGAAAATAAATAATGAGTGAAAAATCGTTCGGTAGTTAAATGGTCTACACACTTTTTTAATAGAATGTGTTTATCTCTTATATCCATCGTTTTTGGCTCGTTTACTTGCATGTAACGCCTTCAACGGAAATTCGTGGGTCGATAGAATTACTTACGCGTATTATCGGAGGTGAAAGCTGCCATATACATGGAGTTTGGATCGGCCACAAGAGTCGTAAGCTTTAATGGAACGCTCCACGTTATGCTCAAAGTCAAAAGATTCCAAACAGCTATATGTTCGTTAGAAGCGACGACGCACAGATGACACGACTCATGTCTTCCAAATTCCACGTGACTGCAATTAAATTTCACTGTTAAATTATATCCAAAGAGAAAAAACTTTCGCCCCAATTATTTATTAAATTGCTAGTTTTTTTTTCGTTTTCTTATGTTTCTAAATTAAAGCAATGAATTTTGTGAGCTATAGCAAAATCAGTTTTTGAAAACCAATTGAAATTACGATTTCTGTGATATCAAACTTTTCTTTTTTCATTATTTTTTTTTGGTAGTTGATAGTATCAAATAATTTATTTTCTGTTGTAAATAATTTTTTTATGTTTTCTAGATTTATACGGGAATAGAAAAAAATGTTTTTTTGGCAGATTCATTTTTTTTTACGAAAGATTGAAAGAAAAATGGTGTAATTATAGGCATAATCTATTTTGGCCATTTATTTTATGTCACTTCTGAATTAACTTGCGTTAGAATTTGTGGATATCGACTGTGAGTTGGGCAAGTTTTAAAAAAATAATTATAACGGATACTTTCATTGTTCTAAACTTATAACTCATATAATATCTAAACTAGGAATGTGAGAATAGTGTTTGTATTGACTTGAATTCAATATTGATATTCCATTCAAAATTTGATCTGAATATTTAAAAAATGAGCCATTCAAAGCTTCATGAATTATTGAAAAATGCATGAATTATTAAAAAATACATGTATTATTCAAAAACTCATGAAGTATTAAAAAACTCACAATTTATTTAAAAAATCATAAATATTTGAGTTGTTTAAATAATGTGAATATTCAATTCGAATTCTGAACTGAATAATTAATATCCTATTCATGACCAATTATTCGAAATTTTTAATATTCGCACATCGCTAATCTAAACAAATCAACTTATAATTTTATTCGGCAATTGATAGTATAAAATAATTTTTCGAAGTTATAGATTGGTACTCGAATAATGAAAAAATAGTTTTTCGCTGATTAATTTCTAATAAAAAATAAAGGGAAAATTCGAAAAATTACGTAATCATGGGCATAATCTATTATGGCCGTAATTTTTACGTAACCTTTTAATTAACTTACCTTATGGTTTGTGGATAGCGACTGTGAGTCAGGCTACATTTGAGAGTGCTGGACTCGGGAATCCAGATGGTAAGACTCGATCCAAAGCTCACGCCAAGCAGAGAACCGTCTATTGCAAAACCAGCGTCACTCGCTGGCAAATTTCTGTACGAACCGATGCCATAGCATTGCCAATGCTTCGTGTTTTCTGTATAAAACATTATTTTAAAAAAATAAAAAACGGATGCACACTTGCCCATCGCTTCCTTATTATTTTTCGCTCTTTAAAAGTATGTTGATCGATGTTGATTTTCTCATAGAGAACGCTTCGGATGAAGCGAAAAATAATGAGAAAGCAATGTGCAAGGTTCTACTTTTCATCTTTGTTTCGAATATCTTTTGAATAACTAAAAAAAAAAAAAAACGAAATATCAGCGAAATTTTAGTCGTTGATAAATAATACAGAAAAAATTACATTTCTATAAAATCTGTTTTCTTCAGAGAAATTTTCGTTTTTTTTTTTTCATCAAACCAAATCTTAATCTATGACATCAAAAATTTCAAAACGTAAAGAATAACAATAAAAAATACAGAAACTTAAAAAAACGAGAGTTGCTGGTAAAAAGTTCCATTTTATCCTTTAAGAGGATATTCCTCTTAAAAATCGGTCGTCATTTGTTCATTCCGTTGATACCACGACTATTTATTGCTGTTATTAAACTTTCGATTTGAAAAAACAATTAAAAAAAAATATTTTCTTTTTTTCAAAATCCAAAATGGTTATTTCGTTTTAATGTATATTTGTGAACGGTTCGAATAATCTAAACATAATTATTTGCCAAGTATTACAGTGAACACAAAAAAAAAATTCGAAAAATAGGAACCGAACTATCAAATTCCATCTTTTTCGTTCGCCAATTTTTTGCATGTTTACAATAATATTTGGATAATAATTATATTTGCTTTGTTCGATGCGTTAATGAGAAATAAATTTTTTTTAATATTTGGGATGTTCAATACATTTTTTACTATTGGTTTATTTGTCAAATTAAAAGTAAAACAACGAAAAATAGCGGTGCCAAAAGAGTAATCAAATAACTAGGGATTTTGGCGACCAAAAATCCCTTAATATTAGTAAATAACAAAAAAGAGATATACTGACTGTGTATAGAAGAAGGTTCGGCGAGATTCCACAGCTTAAATTTGTTGTCTTTGCCCGTGGTAACGGCGAGATGATGTTCTCCATCCAATGAAGCGTTTGGCTGGAACTGGAGAGCATTTACTCCAAATTCGTGAGGCAATTCGATAGACGTGTTCAACGAGAAGCTAAAATACCAGAATGCTTTAAAATTCGTACTCAATAAACGTACTCGAGATAAACGCCGAAACTTACTTTTGATTCTGTGTGTCGAATTTCCAAAATTTAAGTCGCACTTCGATACTCGATACTTTATCGTCACGTTCTTCCACCGTGGCCATCCACGAGCCGTCGTGATTTAATGCTATTTTCGTAACTTCTGTATTTACAATAATTGACCTTCGTTCTTGAGTCAGCAAATTCTGGGCCGTTATGTTTATCTGGAGAATAAACAAAATGTATCAGTAATTTGAGTACTTTGTATTTTATTTCTAGAGAACTTTAAATTATTGAAATTGTTCGAACTTGGTGCATATGAAATTAAGCTTATGAAAATTTCGCACTGTTTTGGCTAGTGTGAAAATCTTAAACTCTTCAATTATTTAAAGATCGTTAATGGATGAAATTGTATTAATTATGCAAAAATTCGACTGAGCATAAAAAATGATGATGTTTTCAAGTTTTTAAATGTGGTAGCTGATTTTTTTTTCAGATTTTCGATACTTATTCGAATTCTTTCAATTATTCGGAAATTATTCGATCTATTGCAATTATTCAGAATTCATTAGAATTCTTTCAATTATTTGAACTCTTTCCATTATTCGGATATTAGAATTCTTGCTTATTCAAAATTATTCGAACTCTGTCAATTATTCGAAAAATATTTAAATTAAAAAAATTATTTGAACTCTGAATTCTTCGAATAATTTCAATTATCCAGAAATTATTCGGATTGTTCCAATTATCCAAATTCTTTCAATTATTCAGAAATTATGCAAATTCTTCCAATTATTCAGAAATTATTCGAATTCTTTCAATTATTCAAAAAATTATTCGAATTCACTAAATTATTTAGCAATTATTTGAATTCTTTCAATTGTTCAGCAATTATTCCAATTCTTTCAATTGTTTTCAAATTATTCGAATTCTTCAAATTGTTGGGCAGTTGTTTGAATGTTTCAAATTATTAGCAACCTATTTACGACTAAAAATCGAAAATTTCAATTACGTTGTAAAGAAGACTCTTGGTGTGCGTATCAAAGAACTGTACGTGTCCCGTCCGACTGTTGAGTACGAGACTATTGGTGCGAGGATCTAGAGTCAGTCCAGCCGGAAACAAATCCTTTCTGGAGGTCGAGACGCCCCAAGTAAAGTTTTGAATCACCGCGGTCATTTTTCGCTGTGGATTTACCACGATAATGCCTAATTAATGGGAGAAAAAATTGTTAGATACACAGAAAACCGAAGCAAATAAATATTGATTCTCTATCTTGAGATTGCGATCCATACCATTGTCCAAAGTCGAAACTGCGACGTAGAGATTTTCCGGTGCTATCGTAAGATGCTTTATTGGCGCTGGCAATCGCGGAAGGAAAGACTTTTGGTGCGGATTCGATATATTCCATTTCACTAAGACGCATTCGCTTCCTCCGGTGTACATATGACCTCCTGAATATTAGAGGTCACGATGAAAATTACAGAATTCTCTCCTAGTTTTCTTACAGAGTAAAGTTTATTTTTTTCGACGTTTTTTATGGTATTGTGGTAGTAAAAAAGCTCAATAACGGATTTTTAATACGCTAACATTGGAAATTGTCACAATTAAAATTACAAGAGCTTTCTCTGGTTTTTTTTTCTAATGCAGAACAGTTCGTTTTCCAAACATATTTTGATAGTATTTCGAATGTCAGAGTATTCAACATACGCTGTATAAACCGAAAATCACAGTAAGAAAAAATGGTCTACATATGTCATCAAAAATTCAATTGCCATTATGGTCAATAATTGTCTCATATTTAAGTGAAATTAGGGTTACAATGACGCATCAATTTTGCACTTACCGAATTTCTTCATTAGTTGAAATTTTTTTTGGAAATTATGTTTAAAAAAATGGTGAATGTTTTACTAATAAAGCATTTTCGAAAAAAATTTACTATGCAAATATAAAATGTAGAATAAAATAAATAGAAGAAATTAAAAATTATAAAGGTAATTTTGTAAATAGTGAAAAATCATAATAAAGTAACGGACGAAATTTTGCGTTCGTTTGTGGAGTTTCAAATTTTAGAAAAAAGCAAGAAAAAAAACGGCATGTTCATTTTCAAAAAACGTCGTGTTATTTTTCAAGGTTTAAGATTTTTAGGATTTGTAAAAATCTTTAAAAATGTCGAAAATCTAAGAATTTATGAAATCTCGAAAATATTACTGAACAATTTTTTTCCAGAAAAAATGGTTTCAAAAATTCGTAAACATTAATTGAAAACGAGACGAACCAGATTTGCTGAAAGCTATTTCCGTTACGGGCAGAGTGTGCCAATGATAGGTCCCTTTTATTGGTTTTGGAAGGAATAACCCTTTCCAGACGACAACGCGACCGCTGGAATCTCCAGTCGCGACACATTCTTCTTCCGGATGTCCCGCTACGCACGTCACTCGTCTTCCGTCAAAGCCTGTTTTGTGTCTACGGAATATTCCAATATATCAGATTAGCATCAAAGAAATAAATATAAATAATATTGATAATAATTATTGTTAATATAACGCTAATGATAATGATAATAATTTTATAATAATAATAATTATTATTATTATAGTAAGTGGTTCGTTATTTATTTACATTTTGCCTATCAAGTTCCTTGCTGGTTCGATTATGTGCAGATCGACATCTTGAGCCACTGCTACGAGGTTTTCCCCGTGATTTCCTATTACGTCTATGTGATACTCATCACAAAGAAGTCTGAAATTTAAGAAACTATCATTAAACGAACAATCAAACTATTGACTCCATCAGGATTTAAAAAAATATTGGTTCACAGAACAATAAAAAATTTCATTCGATTAAAATTGGCGAAATTGCAATAAAATAATAAAAATTTTGATCCTGTTAGAATTTCCGAAATTTCAATCGAATAATCAAAATTGATTTTATTTTCCGATTTTTTTAATAATACGCAGTAGCCAAATTCTGGTTTTTCGTTTACTTAAAGTTCTTTAAAGTAAACGAAAATTACTGCAACGCGATTAGTATTTTTTTTTCTCAAAAAAGTTACACAATAAATTATACATATTACTCACTGGATTGCTTTAGATTTGATAATAGATCCATTTTCAAGATCCAACAGGACAATATTTATGGCATTGGGATTCTTAGTCACGTAAGATACCAGTGCTTGTGACACATACTTTCTCCTAGTATTTGTGTAGTTAATTATATGGAACGTGCTTATTTTGGCGTCATTTCCGACATGAAGTTTCTGCAAATGTATAAATAAATAAACAAATAGATAAATACACAGTATATGATGCATTCTCCGCCACTGCAGTCACTTCTTTTCCTACGAACTCAGATTTGCCCTATAATTGAACATATCAAAGTCCACAGATTTTAGAATAAAATTTTTTTAAACTCCGTGTTTTTCCAAGCTAAAATATCTTGTAAACTTAAAGTTACTGAAAAGAAACGTTTCTACATAAAATTGGTAGTTTCGATTACTCATAGAAGAAGCTTTGTTTCGTGAAATATTTTGTTATCGAGATTTTCATGTCAGTACACTTAGAATAGTTCAAAACGTTGAGAAAAGTGGTTCAGACCTTTATAACTCAGGAACACCTTGAGATATCAAGCTGGAATTTTCACCATAGATCGAGGGGTCAATCTTCATCGTTTATACACATTTTTGTTAGAATCCCCATGATCGTTGAATTCTTACGCGGTTTTGAATTTTTTCAAAAATGTCTGTTAACGCGAAAACTCTTTCAATTTTCTATTGAATTTGGTTAAGATCGGTTGAACCGTTAAAATGTTATGAGGTTTTGATTTTTTTCAATCTTTTGATTTTTTTTCTTCATACGAATGGTCATATCAGATATCAAGCTGGGAGTTAAATTAGTGCCAGATTCATGAATAACAGAAAAAAATACGGCAGATACAGCGCAAAAATAATGAACAATACCATACGTTGATAGGAATTTAGTACACTGCATATTGCAAAAAGTTGCGATTTATGTTTTATATCCTCGCTTCCCAATAAAATTCGTATCTCTACCGTTTTCTACAGGGAAAAAAAGCCACAATAGATTAGCATACTTTTTCATAATCTTAGCATAGTCTTCACAGCTTTGTAAAAAGCGAAAAATAATGAGGAAGAAATGCACAAAGTTCTACTTTGCATTCTTTTTTTGTTATATTCTCAATGGGATATATAGAATAATTTTGACCTTCTAGTAACACTGATTATTTACCAAAAAGTGGGGAATCATTTTTTTAATTCAAAAACTGATATTTTCTGTCAGCTGAGAGAATGACGGAGTATTTCTGCAGTACTGCTGATATCGCAAAAAAATCACCTTGGTGGCACCGATCAAAGTTTCAGGATGGAACTATAGAAAACACTAAAATAGGGTCCATTTGGTACAGTGCAGAATTATTTCAATGTCATAATGCTATCACCGCGATCCGTGCCATTCTGTCAATTTGTTTGCGATATCAACAGTCATGCAGGAATTTTTCTCTGCAAAAAAAATATTCCTTCTTCAGTAACAAAATAATGACCCTGTTCTTCAGTAACCGAGTTTTACGAGATCATGAAAATTATTTTAAATGTCCCATTCATTAGCTAACACGAAACTACAATTTTTATGTAAAGACTTTCTCTTTCAGTAAGATCAAATTTTCAAGATATGAGCACTTGAAAAAAAAATTGAATTTCATAAATATTTGATTAAAAAATCTGGAAAAATTAACAAAAATGTTTTTCATTGGTACTTTAATATGACCAATTATTGGACAGATCTGAGATGTTAAAAAAAAAGTGTCAGAATTGGCGGAGAATAATTTATTCTTCATTTATGAAATTAAATGACGAAAGTTGGAGTATTTACCAGTTTTTTTGTTATGAGACCATTTTGGCAATTCCAGAGCACGAGATCTCCACTCTCAGTGCAACCGATAATCGTATTTAAGCTATCAACATAATGAGCAATTCCAGCAATTCTGTTTTCCGTCGGCTCGAATTCTCTGACAAAATCGCCAGTTTGTGTGCTGTATGTGCGAATAACTTGCTTCCAGACGACATACAGAGTTCTGCGAACATGCGAATATGGATTTAAGATAACTTAAAAAAAATAGCAAAATAATGGAAATTAAGAGATAAATAAACAAGTAACAAGAACTGACTCTCCATCGTTGGAAAACAGTGGCCGATGGTCGATGATACTTCCGCCGCCTTTTCTCTTCACTACCAAATCGTCGACGTCGATAACGCTCGAATTTGTAGGTTTGGTTGTCGTCGAGCTTTTCAAATGCATTTTTTTTTAAATCTCCAAAATGGATTGTCACTAAATATTCGTACGAAATCACTTGAACTGACACCACGTGCACTTATTTTACAGCACTGACCATCATCGCGGATTAAACTGTTTATTTTATGCTAAAAATTATTTACTGTCGAAAGAAACATGCCTACGCTGTCCACGTGCTTGGACTTGCTTGGACTGCTTGCTGCTTGGTAATGGAGATGCGCGCGCAGCTTTCAATTATCGCGATCGCAGCGCCACTTTGTAGCGATGAACTACAGAATACCTGACAAGTAGCAACGAATTCACACTTATATAGAAGCACAATTGTATGAGCGACTTGAACCTGCGCAGGAGCTGAGGTTATCACGTGTTTTAGGCGTTTTAGATGGGGATCCCAGCTACTCCGCAGGTTCAAGCCACCCGCAGCAACTGTGCTTCTATTGAGAAAGATGATCGACTATTGGCGGCCAATTTGGAAGATTTTATTCCATTTGTTTTGTTATGGATGTTTATTTCTTGTATTAAATACGTTTCGACCTTGGGTGGGTCCTTTTCAATTTACATATGTATCTATTCTGGTTCATTCATAATGAATCATCTGGTCTCCGGTATCGCTAGCTCATGTGTGTCTTGTTTTATCTTGTGGCTGTTTGTTTAAGTTTGACAATGTGCTCACCGGTTTCTCTGGCTCAACAGGCAGGAAAAATGTAGGGCCTAATAATAGGAACAATTAACAACTAAAAGAAGAATAAGGTAATACCAAAAACATGATCCAACGCGTAGATAACCTCAAATATAAGCAAACAACCACAAGATAAAACAAGAGACACATGAGCTACAGATACCGGAGACCGGATTATTCATTATGAACGAACCAGAATAGATTCTTATATAAATTGAAAAGGACCCACACCACGGTCGAAACGTATTGTACCAAAAAAATGGAATAAAATCTTCCAAATTGGCCGCCACTAGCCGATCATCTATCTCAATGTCTACAAAATTCGGCCACAGCATCAATAACAAACAGTTTATATTTGGCTAGGAACTGTGCTTCTATGCATATCCGTAATCTTTGCAAGTAGTCCTTCCTTTCTTAAGAAAAATACATGGCACATCGAAAGTCGATTGTATCGAAACACTTAACCAGAAATAGAGTCACGTAAATTCACGAATCGTTCAAACGAGCATATATCATGTTTAGACGCTCCGACGTTTGAATTTCGCGCCAAGACTCGCGAACCTCACGGCGCATTTCCACAGCATATAAACGGCGCTGCGATCGCAATGAGTATCCGCCTTATTTCTCCTTCCCCGACGGCAAGAATAATCCTTATCTGGAATCGCGAGCTGTCATTGGTTCATTTCAAAATATCCCCCTCCAATGGCCCCCTATCAACGGTTTTCAACAGCTGCATTCGCGCCAAAACAAAACGCCGCGCAGATGCCAATATGGAGTAAAACTTTCCGTGCCAACAGCGATTGTCTTTTAATCATTCTCACGTAAACTGAGTCCGAAACAATCTTAGCGAGCTCATATTACATAGAAACTTAGGAACCTGCGAAAAACGAAAAGAGGACCTCGCGTTTTTCAGTTTTTTTTGTGATTCTCGACGAGCTTCGTTACGAGTTCATCGAGTATCATCCCCACACGCATTTAACATGAAACCAGGAGGCTCCACGCAAGTTTCTGCCGCCAAAACCGCCGCTCCAGAGGTTAGTCAACGTTTCTTCGCTTTTTCACTAAACCAAACAAGTTTTCTGCCTGTTATTTCGCTCTTTGAAACCGTTCAAACGTTCGAAAGCCGCGCATGAAAATTTAAGTTTTGTTGATTATTCATTTTGCCCTCTAAATCGAAATCGCACGCTTGTTTTTCGTTTGACGCTCTGCCGAGCGAAGGTCGAACGAATTATGAAATGAAAAAAATGTTATTTTCGCTCCAAATACTTTGATCAGTTTATATTGCGCTGGATACGTTCGGAAAATAAAATACAGGATTCTAACCTATAAATTTGGGAATTATCGTTGGGTTCGAATTTTCTAGTGTATTTTGATTTGGAATTTTTTTATTCGTTACTGCGAAGTTTCTATGCACTTTTAAGGACTAATTGAGTGAGAGGGAAATTCTGAGGAATTTTGAATTTTTTTTTTGTTCCGTAACCAACAAGAAAGTCGGGACGTAAGTTTTTGTGATTTTTGAGCTTTATTATGCGTTTCGGGTTTGAATCGGAGATGCGAGCGGAGATTCGTAGTAATGTGAGGATTTTGCAGGATAAGATCAGGAAGTCTCTGCATCCTTTGCAACCGGCGGCAACGGACAAGGAAAATCTTGTCGGCGGAGGGCGAAGTCTCAGATCCACACTGCCGGGTAAAGGCGCTATCAAGGAGTGAGTTGTTTTTTGTTTTTTAGAGTACATTCGAGGACATTCGAATTTTATTATTAGTTGAGAATTTTTTTTTTCTTCTGTAGTTTTTGTAAATAATTATGTGATTATCGGAAATTTAAAATTTGCTTGTTGTTAAGTTTTACTGAACACGTTCAGTTGTTGATTCCTTTCAACTGAAGAGCATCAACTTTCACTGAACATCATTCTGTGAAATGTTCATTAGATTCATTTTCTGTGACAAAATCTTTATTCGTAATTAATAAAATCATCATTTTTAGCAAATCTATGTTGATTACCAAATTCATGCAAGTGATTAAATCTTGTAAGGATTCAAGCACTTTTGAAAAAATGATCTTTGATTGATCATTTATTGAATTATTAACTATGCCATAAATTGAAATTCTTAAATCTTTTTTTGATCTTTTTACTTTTAGTTATGTATGGTAAATTTGAGCATCACGAATTTAGGTACAATTTTTGAAGTTTTTCCCTTATTTTTCTGTAGTCTTCAATAACTATGCGATTAACTGGAATAATTGATTTGCTGATTTTTAACTTTCAGTGAACTTAATTTCTGTGGAATGTTCATTAGATTTATCTTCACTTATAAAATCTTTGTAATTTAGCAAAAATATGGTTTAAGTCAAAACTCAAAGTGTTGTATACTATATAATTCCTAGATTTCGTTTCGAGGGATTCATTGCAATATATTTTTTGAAAAGCTATCAAAACGATTCATAAAAAAATCTAATATGTGTAAGCGAGTATAAATAATATTTTTGGGGTTTTCAGTGAGATGGCCGACAAGACAAAGGTTGAAACACAAAAACGTAAAAAGATAACATTCAAGGATAAGGCATGTCAGACTGGACGAGGAGAAAATATCGAAATCAAAGCAGAAGACCTCACCTCCGAAGGTATTTACTTTTTTGAATAAAATACTATGTATTTATTTAAATTTACGAATTACAAAAAATATACTTAGAAACAGGAATCGGCAAAATTGTAATTAGAAATTAATTTTATATTATTACTCAATGAATCATGAATTTGGGAAAGAAGTTTTCTAATTAATTGACTATGTCATTATAACAATCATGATCTGTTATAAAGAGTAAGAAAAGGAATGTAGATGATTTTTGAGTATTCTTTATCCAATAATAAATAATAAACCAAATTGTGTTACGTTATTATAAATCTCAAAGGCAAGTGATTATTATAACCCAATTCGTAATAGAAAAAATGCCTAAAAGCAAGTTAACAATATTACGTAAACGCCGGGGGAAAAATGTATTTTTACGTCAACGTAAAAAAAATTCAATAATCTGAACAATCAATTATTCATTACTTGACTAATTGACAATCTGAATTTCTCATGAACCAATTTCTCAAGCAATGATTAATCATTAGTTAGTTCTGAATGATTTCTCAATTTATTGTCAATAAAAAACAAATATTAACTGATTGCTCCTTCCATTGTCAAGGAGTTTGAAGCGCTCTGCCGAAAAAATGTATCTCTTCCTAGAATTTTTCAAATTCTCACCTGCCAATTTTTTTTTTATGCTTCGCATACTATTCTCAACAATTAAGCGTGGAAAATTTGTTATCAATTTTTTTTTACGATTCTAAAAAATCTATGCTATCTATTCAGCCCAAAATATGTTATAAAGAGTAAGAAAAGGTGATTTTTAAGGTATTTTTTTATACAATAATAAATAATGAACCAAATTGTGTTGCGTAATTATAAACCTCATAGGCAAGTGATTATTATAACCCAATTCGTGATAGAAAAAAATCCCGAAAGCAATTAAACGATATTATATTCCATTCTATTTTAATAAATTCGTTGCAGATGGTCCAAGCGAAGATTACTGGAAAGTATTGGCGGAGCGTCAACGAATAGCGTTGAATGACGCGCTAGATGAGAACAGGGAGTTATCGGAGCGAGTCGAGAGGCTCGAAGAGGAAAAGCGGACGTACAAGGAGATGTTGGATGAGACGAGAGCGCTGGTGGAAGTTTTGCAGGTGCGTTTTCTCTTCGAAAGCCCTCCCAATAAATACACACGCTTCTTACATCTTAATTTCCGTTATTTAATTCGTGAAAAAAATATATATGTTACAGGAAATGATAGGCGAGGACCGAAGCGACATCAACAATTCATTGGACGACAGCGCGCTCTAGCGTGCAACTTAAATCGCGCAGAACACTTAAGTTAAGCTTGCTTCAACGGTCCATTAAATAGGTAGCTTAACTATATTTTTTCATTTTGGAGACTTCTATTAAGGCCCGTCGAACGTTTAGTTCACAATTGAAGTAGCTAAAAACGTTGAAAAACTAAGACAATGACTGACACAAATTTTGTGTTTAAATAATTATAGCTGTAACGATAATAATAGTTATAATAATAGTTATAATAATAATAATAATAATAATTCATGATAACGGCGTTAATCGCTGTCGGCTATTTGCGAGCTTGGTGAGTTCCTACAAACGAGGTAAAATGTGTTTTTTAATACCCTGAGCATTAGAGAAACGTGCGTTAACGAACGCTCGACAGATTATATACTAATGTTCTTTTATTTTGTCTCATTTCAAGGGCTCACGGCCCGAAAAGAGCCAATATTTACCCGATTCTATTACATTGTACATGAAACACGTGCCTATTGCTGGTTTTTTTTTCACTCATTCTCTCGATAAGTACAATAAATAATTATGTATTCGAGCGCAATGCCAAAATAATATACAAAAAAAAAGACGTTTATGGTACACGTTAGTAACATTTTTTTTCCCGGATCGATTTATCCGGTCTTCGAAAAAAAAACAACGTTGAACTCTGCAAAAATGCGAGCGAAAACGCGAAAAAAAAGAGGTAGCGAGAATGATTAGCTGCAACGGCGATTGAGGTAAATGTCCCCATTCCTGACCACGTTCCTATTATCGATCACTTTGCCGCAAAAGTAAATTCACAAATCCGGAAATCCAACAAAACGATTGTCAGTGTCATGGCAAAAAATTCAGGAATTTATGTTGTACACGAAAATTTTAACGCGAAGTGTTGAAAGATTTTTTAAATCTGAATTTCTTAACATTTTCTACCACATTTCGTGATCAGTCTTTTTTTTTTAAACGAGGTTCAAGATATTTCAGCCTCTTCGATTACACATATTTCGGTTCAGTTACCGAAATATTCCAATTAACTGATAGAATGAAACATTTTTTTTTTTAATGTACAAGAATATCTTAGAACAATCGCAACAAAACAGTTTGAACTAAAATTTCAACCAATAAATGAAATAAAATGAATAGAGAATTTCGTTCGAAAATATTAAACGAAAAATACTTTACGTAATTAAATACATTATGGGACATTGAGAATCTCTTGACTTTCCTTTATCTATCGAATTATTTCAGTGAACAGACAGAATTAAAGGTTGAAAACAACATTTTCCAAGAATATCTTAAATCAATAAAAATTGAAAACTGTTTAAACTAACATTTCAATTAATAAATTAAATAAACTTGAAAGAAAATTCCGTTCGAAAATATTAAACGAAAAATACTTTACGTCGAGACGCTACCGCGTTTCTTGATATTTTTAATAAGAATTAAATACGTCACAGGACATTGACAAGTCTCTTGATTTTTCTTTATCTATCGAATTATTTCAGTGAACAGATATAATTAAAGGTTGAAAACAAAATTTTCCAAGAATATCTTAGATCAATCTCAACAAAATAATTGAAACTAACATTTCAATAAAAAAAAATAAATACAAAGAAAATTCCTTCCGAAAAACTTAAACCAAAAATACTGTGCGTCAAATCGCAACCACGTTTCTTGATATTTGGGATAAGAATTTGATATATTAGAATCTGAAATATTTCATTTACCGAAATATTTCAGTGAACGGAAAAAATTAAAGGTTGAAACAAAAATGTTTACAAGAATATCTTAGAACAACCTCAACAAAGCAGTTTAAACTAACATTTCAATAAATAAAACTAGTTAAATACAAAAAAAATTCTTTTCGCAAATTTTAAACCAAAAATTCTTTATCATCATCATATTTTGAATAAGAATTGAGTAAAACGTACTGAGCCGGTCAGTATTATTGCTTAAACAACGTTTACATTGAGGGAAAATGATGATATTAGTAATTATTAAGTGACAACTATCCATTCTAAGTTCGTAGAACCAATTTTTTCAAATAGTTGCTACAACTATTCCTATTATTGCATGACCCAGTAAAATTAGTTGTTACTTTATACTTGATTGTAGTATTACAATTTTTCTGCGTTTATCATGTTACAAACGCAATATTCCTCTCGATGCTGCCTTAAAGGAGTCGAGAATAGGGACATTTACCTTAGAATTAAAAACGGTGTCGAACGAGAAAGCGGAACAGAACAACGTTGAACGATTATACGAGCAACGAGTTGCTGCAGATTATTTCTTTTTTTTTTAAGATAATATTAATCCTCGTCTTTAAAACGACGGTAGATCGACTGGACGTAGGTAAAGACGCACTTCCAGTCGGGACGACGCATTATCACCATGTCCTCGACATCCAGCAATGGAGCGATTCCTGCGATCTCACTGGAAAACAAAATGCGGTTTTAATGTCGTTAGCGAGAATGGCGAGGACAAAGTACACTCCTCGTTTGGAAAAATCGCGACATCCGTGGAAACTATTGCGTGCTAACAATTGGTTAATAGTTTATGCAACTATTCTTATTTTGCCGGTAATTTTTAGCATTCTCACCGTAAATAACTCAATGGAAATATTTTTTTTGAGACCTCAAAGATTTTTATCGATGATTTATTGGCTAATATTTTTTCCTCATTTTCGGTGATATTACTATAATTAATTGAAATTGGAACTTTCAGTGAAAATTATGAGAACTCGTAAATCCGAGAAATTTCAAAGATTCAATCCAAAATTTTGGGAGATTATATAGAACATTTTTAGTATTGACTTGTATTTTTTATTATTTCCCTCCTGAATTTTTTTATAGTTTTTGAAGCAGCAATCACAATATTTAGATACCAGATAGATTTTGATGAAATCCATTACAGATATAACACATTTCTATAACATATATTTCAGTCTTTTACGGTTTTATAGTTAACTCTTTAAAAATTCTATAATGGAAGAAAGAACAAAAATTGCAACACATTTAACAACCGAACAGCAGATAGCAAAATAAACATTTTCCAATCCAATACTTCTTAACACGAGCATTGACGGAGATAGGATTGACCTATCATTTTAAGATAACGTTTGATTTCGAATTTTTAAACAAATAGAGAAGCAAACGTTCTGAAAAGGACTCCGATCGGAGCCGCAACGTAAACACAAATTAATAATAAATTGGTCGTTCGAAGCCGAAGCTCCAATAGACTTATTTTTCAACGACATCAGCCAAACCAACATCGTATATAATAAATATAAGCAAAGGAGCGTGATCGACCGTTATTAATTCCCTAGTAATGAGCCATTCATAAAAAAATTGCTCTGCGTCTAAGTTTACTTCAAAATAATCCTGAGGAGATACCAAAAAATGCCACTTTATTCCAATTATTAAAAATAAACTGGAAAAATGAAATCGTGGTCATAGTGTGCTGAAAAAAACTTCTGCGCCGACGAGCAAAAACCTTACTTGACAAGAATAAGTTCTCGGAAAATCAAATTCTCAATGTTTCTTTGCTTGCTCATAGAGAACGCTTTGTTTTTGAGCAATTTTTTATTTTTTAATTATTATTTTCATTTCAGCAAACTCAGAATGGTCCAAAACGTCGAGAAAAATTACTCTGTAACCGTTTGGAGGATCAGGCTCAAAATAAGTAGGCAAGTGAAGCAGTTGTCCCTCTTCGAATGTTACAATTTTTTACCAATTTTATGCATCCCTTTTGATTTTATGTGATCTTTGATTTCCAAAAAAGGACGTGGTCGCTCTAACTGTTGTTCCAGTTCGACAATTTCACTAAATAGTTTTTCATCACTGAAGCCATGTTCAATAATGTTTGGTATTGAATTGCGACGAAATCAGTAAAGCGGTTTGGATTTTATATAATCTTGAATTTCTCAAAAAATTGATATCACTCGGATGTAACTTTTGCAAAACTTGGAATAGCGAGCTCAAATTTTGTATGTAAATGGAACAATATTCAGCCATTATATATGTAGAATTTTAACGACGAACGATATGAAAATTTGTATTTTATGGAATCTTGAATTATTAAAAAAAATATACGCTATCACATCTACTTTATACAAAGCAATAATACTTTATATAACAAATAATGGAATAACAAAATAGAAAATGCGAATTCACAACATGTTTATTCATCTTATTGAAACAAGAATGCAGAGTAGAACCGTGCACATTATTTCCTTGTTATTTTTTGCATTTTACAAAGCTTCCCCTATGAGGAAGCCAAAAACTGTTAACATACTTCCTCATAGAGGTAACTTTGTAAAAAGCGAAAAATAATGAGGGAGCAATGTGCAAGATTCTACTTTGCATCCCTGTTAATATATCTACTCAGATGTTTTTTTTGTTAATCGATGCGGTCCCCATTTTTTATGAATTTTGAGACTCACTCGGCTTTTGTGAACGCCAGCTCGAAATTCTTTCTGCGATCCTCGGGCCGCAAACTTTGGTAGTCGAAGGCGTCGGGCCTAAAGTGGTGGAGCAAAGCGCAAAACGCTAAACCATTGCTCCAACTCGTTGAGAAGTTATCCAACTGAACGTTCTGAAACGCCGGGAAAAAAATGTAGTTTTACGTCAACGTAAAAAAAAAGATCGACAAACTTGAATGAACAATATTGATTAATTTACGTAACATTATAAAGAGCTCCAATTTTTTTATTCGGTCAGATTGAATTATTTTCATAAAATTACCTCGTATTCTTTGGTCTTTGCTCGACACCACGACAACAATCTCTCCTTGATCTGGACCGCGTTGTTCTGCACAACCGGATCAGTGAATTTGAACAGCACTTGGCCCCCAGGTGATTTTGGAGTACTAGAAAAATTAAAAAAGCTTTTTTAAATATTTCCTGAGATTTCGTTGCGCAAGCTAAGATTTTGTGCGGCGGTTTTCAAAAATCTTACACTTGAACCTCAATAAGTACATATCAAGCATTATAACTCTGCAGTTCTGTAAAGATATACAGTGTAGCAAAATGATGTGAGGCAAAAAGTTAGATTTTGCTTCATCATAGATGAAGCTTTGATTCCTTCTTCTTTGTTTTAAAATGGAAATTTGGTTTTTTTTCACATTGCCATTTCAGGACATTTACAATGATCAAAAACATCGAGTTAGAAATTTTTAGAAAAAAAAAATTAAGAAATAAAAGAAGGGCTCCGAAATTTCAATCATCTGTAACTCGAGAACTGCTTAACCGATTTAGCTAAAATAAAATACAAAAGTGGAGCAGATGCATTTTTAGGAGATCCAATCCATTTCGGAATGTATACAGACATTTTTATTTTATAACTTTTTGGATTTTTTCAAAAAAGAACGTGCGCGCTCTAGTTTCTGTATAAATGGCGATATTTTGCTAAATATTTTTTTATACATGCAGGTACTGTTAGTGTTGTTTGATATTGAATTTGACCGAAATCGAAAAAGTGGTTCGGATTTTATGGAGTATTGAACATTTTTTAAATCTTATTTTGATGGTTTGTTATGTATATCAATTTTTTATCAGATATGCGTAAAAAGTCCTCAAAATAAGATTCAATGCGTCTGTAACTCAAAACCGTTAGCAATACATAAAATTGTACCCGGACAATTTTTTAGAAAATTCAATGTTCCAATAAATTCCTATTGACTTTTTATATACTTTTTAATAAAAGTTAAAAATACAAAAATCACGACTTTGTTGGTCTGTAACTTTGTAAATATCATCGATACGAAAAACTCGCCGGCGATTTTTTTGTAATGCGTCAGACGGACGACAAAATTTTCCTTCATCTTTTGTTCCTAACTTTAATAGTTTCGCTAAAAACTGTAAAAAAACGGAAAATTTTGAACATTAAAAAAAAAAAAATTCGAGGCTCTGTAATAAATCAAATATTGGAAATAAAAATTCGACTCAAAAGATTTTTTTTGTTCGAAATTTAATGATTCAGAAGATGTAGTCATTGATTTTATGAAAAAATAATTTCTTCTTAGGTTTCAGGAAGAAAGAATGGAAAAAATCACTTTCCTGCGTTATTTAAATGGGAAAACATGAAAAGCGATGATGGACCTCTAAGAATTAAAATTATGAGCTCCGCCTTTGACAGGATCTTTATTAAGACGTATCCTACGATATTTTGGGCGGAGAGCAAAGAAAAAAAAATATCGCTTTTTTTGGCACACCCTGATATACATACACAGACATTTTTTGAACCACTTTTCTCGATGTTTTGGAGCATTCTGAGTGACCTGACATGAAAATCTTTTAAAAAAATATTTCATGAAACCAAAGCTTCCTCTTTGAGGAATCAAAATGAATAAAAATAGCCTTTTGTAGCGTCTAAAGTGAGAAGACGTCTTAATAATCGCGTATAATAATATGAATTACTAATAAAATTACCTGGGCGAGCTGGGGACACTGTTCTGTCGATCGAGTTGTCGAAATTTGGCAAAAGGCGACAGCGGCTTCTTGATTGCGGCTGAAATATTGAAGACTGTTATCAAAAAAATCCACAGCACCTAAGCAACGTGCTTTAATTTTAAAAAAACCGAAACTCAAGGGGTTGGATGGTCCCATGCAACTCATCAACACGTCTGTTATTTTTCAACTAGGTATTAAAAAAAAAAAAAAAAAAACGTTTGTATGTGGCATTTCGGGCGCTAGGAAATGTGTGCCGTGTTGTGCGTGTTTCCCCGAGGAGATAAAATCTCGCCGCCGCCTCCACGTGTAGTTTCGAAGCTCTTTCGACGAAATCGAAAAGATTCGCCATCGAAAAAGTTATGTAAAAAAAAAATTGCTACGTCTCTAAGGCACTGCCCTGTTGTTCTCGCCGCGCCGCTGCTGCCCACAGTTTAATCTCTGTATTTTTCAGGTGATTCGAGCGGCGACGAAGCAGCGAGAAAGCCGCTGAAAAAGCCTGGAAGGACTGGCGATGAAACGGCGAGAAGAGTTAAAGCAGATGCCTCAAGTTTGGAAAAAATGAAGATGACGAAAGGACGAGTCGTGTGATCGGATACTGGGCTGTAATCCTCGGCTGCTGGTGATTAAGTATCGCAACAAAGAAAAAAAAGAAAATCACACAATTGTTAATGGTACTCAATGGGCCTAACAAAACTAAATGCGGAGGCTAATCTACGCGGCAAAATGATGAACACTCATGAGTTCCCACTTTCCCTCATCTAAACCATTCGATCTTCGATTATTGATGCAAGTTATGCAGATTGTGTTGTTACTTTGCTGATGAGGAGCCGCAAATAAAACACGTGACGCTGTTTAGGGGGAGGAAAGGTCTCGAGAAGTCTTCGCCTCGAATAAAAGTTACGTGATGCACTCGTGGAAATGTTGAGAAAAGTCTGCTAAGTCAAAGCTGGGCAAAGTATATAAAATTACTCAAAATTCAAAGTACGTACAAAATGCTTCAGGTTGTTTTAAATACAAAATATTTTTAGTAATTAAATCCTTTGTTATTTAAAATACATTTTTGAGTAATGTTCAAAATATTTTCTAGAAAACCGTATAAAATTCAATTCTGAAGCATTGCATATACTTTGGGTGTGGTAGTCATTGTTTTAATGTTTTATACACTTCATACATGTTTATTCTTTTTTTTTATTACCGAAATTCAGGAAATAAGACGACGAGAAAAAGGTTTAGTAACATTAATTTTGCCGGTGAGGTCGAATGAAATTTGTTTCAATGTAACGAGGTATATCAACTATACCGTAGTTGTTTTAATAAAACTGGTATGTTTGAGTCTACAGCATACAGCAATCACCACCAGCACAATATTGGTTTGATATAATCGTATGCACTGTCAGGGTTGATAAGACACCAAGGATGATTTAAAAAAAAGTTGAAAAAAAAATCTCTGTTTAGATCAATTGATAGAGAAAAGGAGAATAGCGAATAGATTTGAAATGATCCTAATATAGAATGCATGTGACTAAATACTTTTATTCCATAACTACAAAAAGTTGCTAAAGGCTTGAATGCGCATTCAACAAGCCTTGGGTAGCAAATGCGACTCTGATGAGTATTTTTCAAATTTTTTATCGAAATTCAAATGACAACTAGCAAAAAAAAGATATAAATATGACTAATATGAAATTTAAAAAAAACACACGCTGGTAAAGTTCACACTGAACGGGGACGGCAATGAAATATAAAAATAGTTTTGTACGCGAGAGAAGAACTGTATGAATAACTGTTACTGAGGAATGAAGATATTTTTAAACTGAACTGAAACTGAGTGGCAAATGCCGCCCAACAAATGTCAATGGCCAGGTGAGAAGGAAAAGAAGAAGAAAACTGCCTTGAGTTCGACTATAGCCGAGAGGTCTACTCTTCGTTGACGGTTGAAAATTGAACGTTCGGTCCTGCTGTCCACCTTCCTGGTGGATCCCACTGGCTAACTAGCTTAGCTGTTCATCGGCTTACGCGCTAACTATCGACCGGGCGGCAGTTTTCTTAAATTTCGAAATCATACCGAGGGATATGATAAATTGAAAAAATATATTTATCTTGGGTGAATTTGAAAAAAATTAGTGCTATCTATTTTTTTGTTAATTAAACGAACATTTTATTGTTTCATATTAAATGTATTTCTTCTCCCGATAAACTATAATGTAGTCTCTTTAAGCTTAGGTAAGAGTTCGTTCAACCAAGGAATTTGCTTAAAAAACCCATGTTGGGTATACTTGATCAAACATACGATCAAAATAATGAAATATTTTGTCGATAGCAATAACGAATCGATAGAGTCAAAGATATATTGAGCTGTAATAATGAAATCCAGCCTTTGAAATTGATAGCAATTTTCAGTCAACTCAACTAAATATTTCCTTTGCCACCCGCAATTGGTTAATTCAAACCAAATTTTTTCAATGTTACCAAACCTTTTTTTTCGGTGTAGTTTTAGAGACGTATTCAAGACATTTTCTCGTTTATGCTACTGACTTCGCCACTTCAATTGTTAGGTTCTAGATAAAAATGATATCAGCGCTATAGTGCTATCATAAGAAATTATGTTTGATTAATTTCAGCTTCATATTTCAAGCTTTTCCCAATTTATGGATGTTAAATTCAAACTTGATATCATCGGTAGTTAATTAAAAATTATTTTTAGAAAACATCATACGTGTGTCCACTTGTGAAAAGCTATTTAGCAGAATATTCTAAATTTTACTGAAGCTAGACTATCCGTCTCCTTTTTTGAAAACATTCAAAAACATATAAGGTCTAAATTTCTGCATACGACGTGAAAAAAATTGCAACTATCAAATTGCTAAATTGCCAAATTTCAATTTAATTGGATCAGTGGTTCTTGATTTATATGCCAAGTAAATGTAAAACCATTTCCCTTTTATTTCTTTTTATTCCTGCAGTGATAAACTTTTCTTTAAAATCTTTAACCCAATTAATTATGGTCTGATAATGTTCCGTAGGGAAGTTTTCAATTCAATAATCATAAAACGTACAACGAGTTTTATAATTCACCCCCAAAATTCCAAAGCGCCTATTTCGGGGTTCATCAGGGAAAAATTCCGATTTATGTTTCTAATCATATTTGTATGTAACATTTCAACAAGTTTCGCCTGTCGAGTCATTTAATAGTTGGTCAGGATATTTATGGATATGGGCCTTTCCATCACGAATCGAGACCTAGGTCTGATTTTCGACCTCTCCAATGTGGATTGTAATTTTTTGTAGGAATGTTTAAATCGTTCAATGTACGAGATTTTGATTTTCGATTTTTATTATGCACATTTTTTTAAGATATTTTTTTCCAAGTGATATTCCATTGGATGCCATAATTTAATAATCTGAAATAATTATGAAAATTACTTTGTCGAATATCAACGTTTTCTACTTTATTGATGAAAAGAATTGTTATAAAATGGAAAAAATGGTAATCTGCTACAGACGACCGGTCAAACGTTCATTTATGTAAAATTGGATTGTTCAGATTTTTTCCGGACTAAGATTCTATTCCAGCGTCATACAAGTCACATTCGAGCACCAAATTTTGGATAAGTTGTCCATCGTAGATTGATACATTTTCTATTTTTTAATAATTTAAAAAATCTCTAAATCTTAAAAACTACAAGAAAATAAATCTTGCCAACTTTGGCTATAAGCTAGAAAATTTTAATATTCAACAAAGTATTTTTCACAATTTTTTTAGTATTCCAGGCCATTAAATATGTCGTTTTAATAAAATATATTGAAAACGAAATCTGCATGGAAAAAATAAAAAATGAAATCTGATGCTTAATAATGAATCCTACGAAAAATTACACGCCAAATCGAGAAGGTCCGAGGGTCAGACCCAGATCAAATCGCGATGGAATGCCTCATATAAATATAAATTCGCATCTTCAAAAAAACAAACATTTGTGCTAATGATCACGATTTATGAACATAAAAGTTAAGAAAATTCATGTCTTATCATTCGTGAAGATAAAAATGTCCACTCTTGCCGTGCGTCACGTAATTTTCACGAGGAGGGGAACCAAGGAACCTTATTCCATCTCAGGGGGCGCAGGGTGATAAAAAATGTTGAATTAAGCGTCACGTATTTCATGAATGGCAGTTAAAGAGGATTTCTTGCTAGCAGATGGTTTTTCAAAATTCATTTATTTCTTTTTTTCTTTTAAGAATAAAATTAAAGTACAAAACAAAGACTCACTGCTTATCGGGTTCTGCCTCGAGCGCGCAACACAACGTCCGTCTCTAATCCAGGGCTTCGGAAACACACATCAGACACGACATACAAAACTGCGCTCTACTGCGTTTTATAATTTTCTCTCTTTTATAATCGCGAGGGGGCCTCTTCGCCTTCTTCGCGCGACGTAGTTTTATTTTGTCCGTCATCGAAAGAAAACACGAGTCCTCGTCGAAAAACGCGATTTCTCACACATCGTTTCTCTCTTTTTTTTTAATCCACGGGTTTCTTATATAAAAACAAATTATGCATGTACAACAATGATTCGGTGTTTTAAAGCGCTGTTTTAACAGTTTTAAGCTTTACATTTCTCTAGTATCGATTGTCGGCTCGCGTGGCCTCCTTGAAGAGGCTGTCGAAGGCCTTTTCCACATCTGTAGTTTCGTCGTAGATGTGAGGCATGGTTTGGCTCCTCATGAGACTATTTTGGCTCTTACGAGCCGCGAAATTTCGCTTTGTTTTCGGTTCTCGTCGGGCGGCAACCGGGGAATCGGGTAATCCACTTGTTGGTCCCTGGAAGTATCGTTGAATTTTGTCCTCCATCTTTTTGATGGCATCGGATGAGGATGATGCTTCGTATTGCTTGGAGAGTCTCAGTGACGAGGGTGACTTTGGTTTGGGAGGTTTAAGTAGCGAGCTTGGTTGGGTCTGGGGCACTTGAAGGGTGCTTTTCGACAGGGCGAGTTGAT
The DNA here is from genome assembly GCA_949699805.1 of Tromatobia lineatoria. Lineage (NCBI taxonomy): Eukaryota > Metazoa > Arthropoda > Insecta > Hymenoptera > Ichneumonidae > Tromatobia > Tromatobia lineatoria. Next base: position 7,330,504 of record OX453038.1, read on the forward strand.
GCCAAGATTCTGACTTGGAGAGAACGATAGACCTTGATGGTTTGTTAGCGCAAGACATCAGGTACTCGTCGCTTGAATCGACAGCACTGATTTTCTTCTGAGCAGCTTTTGAGGGGGCCGTTTTGGTCCCACGGGCGTCCGAGTTAAAACTGGGCTTGAAGGACTTCGAAGGACTGACAACGTTGATTTTAGGAGGCACAAAAGGCTCCCTCTCCCTTTGGGGAATGCTCAGGGGTTTGAATTGCTGGTGCTGCTGGTGTTTCCTCATGGAATTGTTCCTTCCCTCGAAAATATTGATCTTTTCTTGAGTGTTATTGCTCTCTATGACGGGTTCGTTGGTCTGATCCTCCGGGACCTTCGGAGGGTAGTTCAGCGGACTAAGGGAGGGTCTTTCGTCTCTGTAAGCAGCTTCCTGAGAAAGTCTCCTGGCAGCTTTCGCGACCATGGACTGATCCTCCTGGGAGAGTCTCCTCGCAGCCTTCGCGACATTCGACTGATCTTCCTGGGCGAGTTTCCTCGCAGCTTTCGCGACGACAGACTGATCGCCCTGCAGTTGTCTTATGAGATTTTGCTGGAGGAGATTGTGTCGTCTGATCTCTTCCAGGGAAAGATCTTCGTTCTGGCGATCGTCTCTGTAAGGTGGAAATTCGCGTTGATTGCTCGGTAAGCTTCCCTCGTAAATCCTCGGAGGTCTGGAGTCGTGGGGTTCCTTAAGCGGTGGCGGAAGAGGCGAAATGGCGGGACTTTCCGAGGCGGAAGAGACCGTGGCTATGGCACAAGCGTATCTGGTAACTACTCCCTCAGGACTGATATCCTGGTTCTGTATATTCTCATCGTCCGCGAAGGAGTGATCCTCTGAAATGTCTGCAGACTCCAGGTCGTCCAAAGACCTCGTGTCTTCGGTATTATAAGCTTCGGAGCAATAAGGAACAGGCTGCGGAATGAGAGGCGGCAATGGATTATGGTTATCCTGAAAAGTGTCCCTTTCCACCGGCCGTGGAGGCACGTAGATGGGATTCTGACTGACAGAGTCATGATAAAAGTTCCCTGAGTGATCCTGGTAGTCCCGAATTCTCACAGGACTCTCAAAATCGTTGTAGGATCGCTTCTCATAGCGCTCATAATTATCGCTGTGGTCATGTGGGTTCTTGATTATCGATTGGCCGGGTTTCTGTGGCGGATTAGCCCGGACGGGAACCTGCGGTGGAGTTTGCCCGAAGCTGTTCAACGAGTAAGGCTGTTTTGGCTCGGCTGCGGCATAATACTGAGTCTTGTAATCCGTGTTTAGCGGATAATGAGATTCCTGAGTGATGTTTTGCGGTAACTGCGGGCGACCTTGTCCCGGATAGTTGGAAGGCTGCGTGGGGGCGGCGAAAGTGGGCAGGTCGTCTCTCTGAGGCGCTGGCGGAGGCGGAGGAGGTTGATATGGATCGCTTAAGTTCTCGGTATATTGTCTGGAGCCTCTTCTGGGCTGTTCCGGTGGGATTCTCGCTTGTAGCGAAGGGTCTTTGGGCGGAGGAGGTGGGATTGGCCTCCTGGTATTCTCTTCCCGAGCCTCAAATCCAGGAATTTCCTTGGGATGGACCGTCCGAGTTGGTTCCATCTGATTCGTCTGAACGGCTACGCTCTGCACGGAGAAAATGCCTCTGGGAGGCGGTGAAGGGTTCCTCGCTGAAGGGAGAACGGATTTGATGTATTGCAAGGAGGAAAGGTTCGGTGGAGGCGATCGGGGTTGCCGAAGAACCTCCGGGTCCTCATAGTCACCCTTTTCAGCGGCTCTGTCCCTAAATTTCTTTCCAAAACTCGGTCGCTTCTGGTAGTTCACCTCGAAGGGATAGGCAACAACGTCTCTGTGCCCAGGGACCCCATTGGTCTCTCCAGGACCCTCGTAAGTCTCGTACAGCTTGCGATGTCGTGGTTTTTCATTCTTCTCTCGATTCTCCGCCTTCTCGTAACGATTGCCCGCCTGATAAGCTACCGGAACCTTAGGAGCCGTTCTGTTGTCCTCCGGAAAGCCAGGCACCGCCTTCCCTCGACCCTGGAACTTCTCTCGGACGTTCACCTTCCCCGTATTGTTGTTAACGATATTCCCACTCGACCAAGGATTCGTCTTGTGATCCGTTGGGTTTTTGCTTGCGAAAGGAGCAAACTGCTTACAGAAGGAATGATAATTGAGGTGACCATTTTCGGCCCGGGTTAAGTCGGCCGCTTGCTCGTCTGCGACCGCGAAAAGGTTCGATCCCCTGCGAGGGTCGAGTTGTTTAGCCTTGGACCTGATCGGAATCGTCGGGGCCGGTGGATTGACGTTTTCCTGGTCGAACATCTTCACTTTGGCCTGCAAGAGGCTCCCGCTCTTTGGCATGTATCCGGACTTCAAAAAACTCGGTGGGCTTTCCTCCTTGATAGGTTTTTCGATCTTCTGGAAAGGAGAAGTGGGCGCGTGGCTGAATCCAGGGTTTTGCCTGTTTCCATTGTAGGGAATCCTGAGGGAACCAACGACCAGACCATTTTCCGCACTCTGGGACTTCCTCCTTCCATCATTAGGACTCCTAGGTGCCGTATTTTCGTCCTGAGGCTTGTCGAAGGTCGTTTTAATGTTGGAAAACCTACTGTTCCAGTTTTTATCGGCCACGGGCTGTCGATAGTTGAAACTCTTAAAGGGCAAACTTGCACTAGGCGCTGCAGTCACGGTTTCGTTATTTTTGTTTATGAGCGCCAAAAACTTCCTGTCATTCTCAGTTTTGGGCTCAAACGAGGGGATAACGTTGCCACCGTTTGTCGAATACTTGTCGCCTATGTTAATGGGTCTTCTGAGGGAAACGCAGCCTCCTTGACTGTTCGCCAGACTCTCAGCCTGCAGTTTGAGAAAGTTTGGGATGTCGATTGTGTTGGCGCGTTTGATCTTTGATTTCTTAGCCAGGAATTTGTTGCATTTAGCCTGAGTGTTGCTCTGATGATACAGAGAAGAGGCTGAGATACCGTACTCCTCGTTGATGATAGTATTGTCGTCCTTGTAAGAAGTGTCCATGAGTTTCGACGCTGGAGGTTCGTAGAACGCGTTGCTTTCTCTCTGAGACTCTTTGCTCTTGCTCTGCAGCGATTGTTGCTGATTTATAGCGTCCTTCATGTACTTTTCACGGACCTTGTCGAATTGCTTGTCTCCCTCGAGTCTCTCCATCGGAATTTCCTTGTTACTCGTGGAATTCTCTTGCTGGGAACCTGGCAAATTTTCCTGAGTCCTTTCCAAGCCCGCAACTTCTGTCTGCGGCAAAGGGGCGTCCTGCGAAGGCTCCACGACGCTAGGACTTAGGCTCTTTTCTTCCAGCCACTTTCTCGCCCTTGCCAACTCTTCGGAACTCACCCCAATCGTATGTCTGTCAGCCCTTCGCCTTCTAGCGATTGAGGTCTGAGTTTTAGCAGCCTTTTCCGGCTTTGCCGCTTCCTCTGGGATTTTTAAATTTGCCAGTAAGCTTGATATCAGCTTCAGGAGGTTGAGCTTGTTGGTGGGATCGAGGGTCGAACTGTATCTTGTCAATGTACCGATATCCACCCTCTTAAGTGTCTCCTGTAGACGACCCAACGCCGTTTGTATGTCCGACAGGAGGAGATCTTCCAAAAATTTTAAATCTAACTTGAGACCACGTGGACTTTGCGCTTCTTCGTGACGCTGCTGATCCATGGAACTGCAAAGGCCGCTCGCCCATACACGAAGATCCTCCTCGGAATCAACGCCGGAATCCTCAGGAGGCAGACTCTGATCCTCGCTGCTCTGACTCGAGCACGATTGCTCGAGTGCTGAGCGCAAACGCTCTACTAATACTGGCAATAAATTGCACTCACCAGGTTTTGTACGGTCGAGTGTCTTCGTCGTTGGCGACTGTGGACAAGCGTCTACGATCATCTGGTCTTTCTTAACGTTGGACGGCGTCGAGGAAGACGTGTTTTTTGGCTCAGCGAACGATTCCTCCTTCGTGATCACTGAAAACAATTTGCAAATGCGTAGAATATGAACAATTCACTGAGTCAATGTACTGCGACTCAGGAAAAATTGCCACGAGTGGATAACGTGGCTATTGTCATTGTCTGGAGGCCTTTTTGTGAGTCAAAGGTTGACAACGTCGTGCGAATTTTTTGGCGAGGAAATGGCTGCTTTGTTACGCGCGTGTCGGTAACCCGGTTTTATTTAAAACGCGGGGATTCTCCGGAGATTTATTTTAAGGTCGCTGAGGAGTGTATATACGCGGTTTGTGCGTATGTCGACTCTTCTCGCTCGCAGGCGGAGCGCGGGTAATCGGCAATTTCGGCTCTTCGGTGGAGGAACTCTTTTTTTCTATTTGACCGGAATGTAAGAGTTACTTTTGGTAAAGGAAAATTTGGGGGTTTCGCTGAATCTTAAATTTGGAAGACAACAATTATGGAAATTGCAAATACTTTTGAATGGGGAAACAAATAATCTTTGTGTTTTAAAGTAGGATTTTGTAATCTTTTGATAGAAATTTCAAAGCTGAGCATTGCAATAATTGAATATACTTTCGAACAGGAAATCAAATGTTCTTTGTGCTTTCAAGTTGAATTTTCGGATCTTTTGCTAGGAGATTTTGAAGCCAGAATGACAATAATTGCAAATATTTTTGAATGGAAAATCAATTATTCTTTGTGTTTTAAATTGGAATTTTTAGATCTTCTGATAGGAAATTCGGAAGCCAGACTTACAATAATTGCCAATATTTCTGAATGGAGAATCAAATATTCTTAGCGTTTTTAAGTGAGTTTTTTGGATCTTTCGATAGGAAATTTGGAGGCGGAGAATTCTAATAATTGCAAATACTTTTGAAAGAAATCAAGCATTCCTCGCATTTTGAAGTGAGATATTTGGATAATAAATTTGTGTTGATTTTAATGACTTCTCGAGGCAATCGACAATGTCCAACGTTTTTTTCGAGGTTTTCTGGTTTTCGGAGCCATTTTGCTCTTACCTTTTTTTGGACTGTCTGGAGTTTCGGGGTTTGACGGTTTTCCAGAACTTTCTTCCTCCACTGCGCTGCTTATCGGCCTCGTAATGTTTTCTTCTTCATTCTCCACTCGCGAGGTATCCAATTCTGTAACAGATGATCAAGCACAATTTTTTATATTTCCATCATTTGCCTTCAACTTGAAACCGAATAAGAGTGGTTTAAATTTCGATTGTAATTCTGTAAGCGGCGCTCTTGCATTTTCACTGAATATTGGAACCATCATTTCATTGGTATAAGAATCGATTATTTAGAAATATTGTAACAGAAGTATTTGCAGTTTCATTGCATTTCATCAAATTAAAATTTTTTTTTACCAGAACTGTATTGCTTTAATATTAAAGGAATTTATTGTTTTTAATATTCCATCTTTGCTCCACGTGAATACCAAGATGGTCTTAAATTTTTTATTCTCAAATTGTAATGCAATTTAAAAATGCTAAAATAGTGATTTAAATTTAAAATAAAAAAATTATTATAACAAATGTTGATTCCGAAATTGTGGTCGAAATTTTTCATTTATACGTACACTTACTTTTGTAAATTGTGGTCGAAATTTTTTATTCATACGTACATTTACTTTTGTTAATTGTGGTCGAACTTTTTATTTATACGTACATTTACTTTTGTAAATTGTGGTCGAACTTTTTATTTATACGTACATTTACTTTTGTAAAAAATGTAAAATCTTGAAAAGTGTAGTTTTTTTGGAATGAGAAATAAAAATGCTGACCTTGTGACTCCGACATGTTGATACGATCCCAGGTGTTGCCTGAAATCACAAAGATTAAGAGATCCATGAACCGAAAGCCAAACCATCGAATACCTCTTGCCCTGGCGTTTGCCACACCACGCGTACGCATATTGGCAACCGAATTTATTTAGTTCGGAAATAGATTCGACCCGGTGTTCGAGAAAACGTTGTATTTCTCGCCAATGGCTCAGATGAAACCGAATCACATAAATTATCATTTGGTGAAATCAAAGTTGTCTTTATGAGAAAGCAAAAATATGTTATGAGTATAATCAAAATGTAAATAATGAGGCTATTTTAAAAAGGTGTTTTGGGCAAGTTTTTTATAGATGTTTGTTCGCAATCTCAGAAACTAAAATCGTGAGCTTAGCATCCTACAAATTTTGGACGAGTTATTAAGAATATTAATTCTGAAATTAGGATTTAAATTTGTCATTCTGAAATTATGATTATATTTTGCATTCTGAAATTCTGATTTAAATTTGATATCCTAAAGTTGGGAATTAAATTTAACATTCTGAAATTGGGATAAATTTTGACATTCTGAAATCGAGATTTAAAATTGACATTCTGAAATTGTGATTCGAATTTAACATTCTGTAATTGTGATTCAAATTTGACATTTTCCAGTCGTGATTTAAATTTCCCATCCTGAAATTGTGATTCAAATTTAACATTTTGACATTGTGATTCAAATTTCACATTCTGAAATTGTGATTTACATTTGAGATTCTGAAATTGTGATTTACATTTGAGATTCTAAAATTGTGATTTAAATTGGACATTCTGAAATTGTGATTCGAATTTTACACTCTAAAATCGTTTTTCAAATTTGAAATTTTGAAATCGTGATTTAAATTTCAAATTCTTAAGCTGTGATTTAAATGGTCCATCCTGAAATTGTGATCTAAATTTATATTGATGGATTTGTGATTAAAAAATGATGTTCTCAAATTGTGATGTAAATGTCAAATTCTGGAATTGTGTTTTAAATTTAACAAAAAAAAATCCTGAGAGCTGTAAAATTTCCAGAAATCGAAGGGTAGGAAAAATGATAAGAGGCTATTTTAAACAGGTGTTTACGGGAGGTACATAATACCTGTTGTTCGGAAACTTAGTAGCGAGAATCGCGAGCTGAGCATCCTAAAAATTTTGGCAGGAGCTTCCGCGTTCTATTTAATCGAGAGTCGACGAATAGTCGACGATATACAAATGACTAATGGGATTAGAATGCGTTGTATCGCACAGGTGTGTAGGAGAATGAGCAACAGGTTCGTCGAAGTTGCAGACATCGAGTCATCGCTGATTTATCCTCATTTGTGCACTGCGAAATGCAACCCCAGAGTAATTGATATTTCTCAGTGTCAATTAGAGCCGTAGTGCAAGCAATTTATGTCTGAGAGTTCACGGCGAACGTGTCTAGTCTCTCACCTCGAGGATACCATTGAAGACCGAACCTCGCCGCTAATTACAGGCTGTCCGTGGTTGACCGAGCAGGTCGTTCCACCAGCTCAGCTCTGCGGTCAACCTTTTCTGTCTGCAGTCCCTCGTCTAGAGGCAGCGAATCTTCTGATTCAAATTAACAGGCCGAACGGTAGCAGACATTTCGTTACAACGCCCTTTTTTTATTTAAGGGGTATTAGGAAATGCGTTAATTAATAATAATGAGGCTGAATGACCTCAGTCGATGGCCTGTTGGCAATAACAGATTTATTTTAGCTAACCAACCACTGCAAAAAAAAATGTACATATATTGCCAATAAATAGAATTACTACTACTACTAATAATAATAGTAATTTATTTACGGAACGAAACCTTTTACAAATTTTTACAGCTCAGAGATATGTAAAAAATATAAACAATCAACAATATGAGTGTGTTTTAACGATATTACAGAAATAGTATCATGGTATTTGGCTATGTAAATGATCGAGTAACTTTTATACTAAATTTATGATAAAAAAAATTACTGGATGAGTTACAAAAACTCTTCAAACTCTTAAAATCATTCATAACAGAGAAATTGATTTTTAACTCTTGGCTTAATAAGATAATATTGGGATTAAAATGATACGGGAATGCTAATTTTTTAGATGATAACATTTTCTACTTTTGATAAGAATCAAAGATTTTTTTTTCTTTTTAGTCCATGGATTTAATACAAGGGAGTCACCATTACGTCCTTTTCGGTTTCGAGAAAGTTGCACTGTCAATTAATTATGTTGAGATTAAATATGACGAGTGAATGAAAATTGTTTAGGTCATAACGATTGAAAATTTTTGATAAAAATCATGGGGGGTTTTTTTTAGGTCCGACTTGTAAGTCTATGAAAAGAAAGGAGTCATTATTATGAGATTTTTAATTTTTCATTTGGAATCTACAAAAACACATTTTCCAATGTGTTTTTGTAGAAATATGCATGAAATATATTTTATCGAAAAGTATTTGTTATTGGAATTCGAAAAAGTATTCTTATTGAGATACATGTGTTCGAAACAGCCAACTTTTTCTTTCGTTAAGTTTGACTTTTTAGCTTTTTGACGAAAAATCCGAGACTGATTGGTGCATACAAGTCACTATTAAAAATAAATATTTTTTATTAAAAAATCGAATTTTTAAGTTAAAAAAAAATCAATTGTTTAATTTTTATGTTATCAATACAAAGGCGCGAAAATTCCGTAATTTATTCAGCCAAAAAAGTGGCCTTTTTTGGTTAAAAAAATAGTCCTTATATTTTTTGCGAAAAAGTAATATCATTAGAGCGCAAAGCAATTTGAAAAATTTCGCTGAAAAGTTCGCATGAAACTACAACTTTTATGTTGAAATAATTTTTTTCTATGACTTTCATTTTTCAAGATATATTGACTTTTAAGAAATACCCCAGTAGTAGTAATAAAAGAGTTTTATTGACAATACGTCTCCAAATTTTTATTTCCTTGTACATTTTTTTAATTCTATATTTTTTAAAATAATATATCTATGGTTTTGGCCGTACACGCATTGCCATACATGGAGTTCTTTAGCCTTGCTTAAAATATTTCAGCTGGATTACCAGAATGTCTTATAACGGTTATTATTCAAGTGGTGTGTGCCGATTAGATTTTGACACGTATTCGTCGTTGTTTAACTTTTCAAGATGATGGTATATAGCGTGAGTTGAGAATTTATGTTTGCAAATGTGTTTTTGTCGGGGTTTTGAGTGCAGAGTGGCTGGATGTTTTCGATCTAATTAAGGATGATATGATACGTACAGTCCCACCAATCGTGAGTTTCAGAGAAAATTTCGATTATTTCCCGATGGGATAAAAATCGTAAAAAAAACAATCGACATTAAACGTGCTGAAAAGATAAATCTTGCATAGTAATAATTCCAAAATATTATTAACACATTTCTGCAAAGAAAAAAACACAATTTTTCTTCATTTTTTTCTTTATTTTGATTTTGACTTTTTTTATTTTCAAAAATGTGCGCGAAATAACGAATTTCGGATATGTGTTCGGCATAAAACTATCTACTACACTCAAGATTTTTTTGCAAAACGCATATCCAAAATTTGTTATATTCTGCGCATTTTTCAAAGTAAAAAAAATCGGAATCAAAATAAAGAAAAAAATCTGAAAAAATTCATACGCATTCAAAAAAATTAACATATCATTTTCATTAAAAAAAAGTTACGTTGACTGTTTATCTGTTGAACAATTGTTTTTTTTTCACCAATTTGTTAATAACATTTTGCGATTATTATTATGCGAAATCAACATTTTCGGCACGCTTTATATGCATTATTTTTTCCCGATTTTTATCCCATCGGGAAGTGATCGAAATTGTCTCTGAAAATTACTTTTGGCGGGACTGTACGTATCATATATCCTTAAGGCAAATCATCTGGTGAGTTGTTTGGATCCGGTAAGAATTGGAGTGATGTCTGTTTTTTCGTAAAGAAGGGAATTGCTGGAGTTATATAATGGGTTATTCGGATTGCGAATGCGAGTGAGACGTCGCAATGCGCAAGTTTCGGCGGTTTTTATTTTTTTAAACGCTTTTTCTTTGCAATTTAGAAAGACTGAATGACCGTATTCGCTTATTGGTCTACATATGCTTTTGTATATTCTGGTCAAATGTTTTATGTGGATATCGCGGTTCTTAAATGTAATGTTCTCAAATAGTGTGCATCTCTCGAGGCGATCTTGAATTTACAATGCTCGAAATGGAAATTGAAGTTTAGCTTTTGGTCGATGTGTATTCCGAGGTATTTAACCCGCTCAAGGGGAGAGATTTCAAGGTTGAGCATGTGAATTTTCGGTGAGGCTTGGTCAATTTTATGGTTAAAAATGATTAGTTGCGATTTTTAAGGACTTGCTTTCAGGCGCCACTTACTAAACCAACTTAATAAATTGTCTACTGAATTTTGGAGGGTTTCAATAGTTTGGCTTATATTGTTTTTATGGGTTATCAACACTGTGTCGTCGGCAGAAATACCCCATTTTCCGTAACATTGGATTCTAAACTCTGACAAAATTAGGATCGAGTACTTTCAAGAGGTACTCAAATGTGTTCAACTATGAGACTAATCAAAGAGGTTTAAAAAAAAGTGGCTGAATTGACAATGAATCTTTCTGTGTAGACTGAAAAAAAGCAGCTTTCCCTTTCGTTTTCCTCGGTTCGTCAACAATTCCCGTCGCGCTAGCCTCTCCAGCTGACGGTAAAGTTTTTTTCCCGAGCTCTTCAGCGTCGATGCACGGGATCCGAGCGCTGCGCACAAGAGAAATGAAAACAAGTCTGTTGTGCGCACGCTCGTGAACCTCCGGCGAGCTAGAATGACTGCAGAAGTCGAGGCGTTTGTGATTAGATGCCAAGGAGCGAAGAGATGGCGAGCCCGGAGACGCGCAGAGACCAGTGGCGGTGGTCACTGCACGCGGGACCACGGTAAACGGTAGCGAAGGAAGGAACGAGCGAACTAAGAGTGAGCAAAGACGCGAGGGGCTACGAGGCCGTCTTCTATAAATAATTTAATACATTATAGGTATAGAACTACGGAAGGAGGAGGAGGAGGAGAAAAGCGACGGCACAAACCGTCCAACAACTGACGCCGGCCTTCGACTTCGCGCTTTACCCGAAATATTCCACGACCTTCTTGGTTTCTTCTCCTCGTACGCGCCGAGAGACTCAATCTCTCTACTATACGAGAACGAAGAATCATTTCGGCGAGTCACTTTTCTCGGCTCTTTCTTCCGACGATTCTTTCAATGAGACGCCACGGGATAGATTCTACGCTTTGCTGCACGCGCGCGAACTTCACACGCCCTGGGCCGTACATATATTGTTTTGGTTGATCGAGTTATTGGGAGCTCGAAAATAAAGACCTGAATTGCTTCCTCGTTATTTTCGGTTTCTTTTCTTTTACAAAGTACGTCTACACTGAGAAAAAAGCATATCGTTGGATCAATGATTTTACTTGATAAAAAGGATGTAGGAAGGCTTGCAGTTTTTTATGGTTGAAGCAATGATAATGTGGTTCGATAAATGATATTTGTAAGGTTATTGGCAACATAGGTTGAAATCGGATATGCAACGATACGGGATATTTGAAACTATTATGATTTTTATGATTGCTACTATAATTGTATTTGCTATAACTATAAAGTTCAATGAATGATATTTGTAAGTTTATTGGAAACATAGGTTGAAATCAGATATGCAACAATACGGGATATTTGAAACTATTATGATTTTGATGATTGCTACTATAATTGTATTTGCTGTAACTATAAAATTATATTAGTGGTTGATTGAACTACTTTCTTATATTTACTATAATCATAAAATAGAAACGTCCGTCCTGGGAATTATACTTTATTATCGTCGGTCTAACAATATTTTTTTTTTATTTACCAGATTTTTATCTGAGTGCATTAGGAAGTATGTTAATTGATCTTGGCTTTCTCATAGAGAAAGCTTCGTAAAAAAGCTGCAAAGTTAAATTTTTCAAATTGCTTCCTCATTATTATTATTTTTCTGACAAAGCTACCTCATATGGAAGTATGTTAATCGCTTCTGGCTTCCAAAACTTTGGAAGAAACATCAAACATAATTAGGCAGCAATTTGGAAAGTTCAAGTTTTCAGCTTTATTTTTTATCAAACTGTATGATGTGAATGGTGGTATGTCTCTTGATTCATTAAAATGTGATTTAATTTCATTCGCGAGAACTAAAAATACTGTGAATTGTGAGTATAAGATTGGAGGCTGCAAACTCGAAAGGGAAACTTGATCAAAGATCTATGAGTACTATTTAAAAGGAATCTAACATTCGTACAACACATTGATTCGATTACAAACCAAGCAATGAAAGTCCTAGGATTTTTTAAACGCTTTTAATTTGATTTTAAATCGTTATTGATTCTTTGAACTTTATATTTGTCCTTTGTAAGATCTGAGGTCGCGTACGCATCAGTTGTTTGGTCACCGTGTGTTGAAATTCATTTTAACATGTTGCCTTCGGTTTCGGTAGGTCGATGGCATTTAATGATCATGGTTATCGAGACACGGCGAGGCTAGCTAATATTCCAACTCTCGAGTTCCTAAGAAAATTCGACGGCTCATGTTACTTGTTCAAAATACTACTCTAGCAATCTTTACCACCATTTTATCGTAAAAACGACCGGGTGTTTTTTTGCAGAAGAAATAACCGGAAGTTGGTCGTAACGACCGTAAAAGCTACCGGATGATTTTTTGCAGAAACAATAATTGAAAGTTGATCGTAACGACCGTAAAACGTAATTTTTTCGAAAATTTTGAAACTAAAATCCGGACCGCTTTTCCGATTTCGGTCAAATTTAATGCCTCAAAAACATTAAGTGTACCTGCACTTATGAAGAATTATTTGGAGAAATATTATTAACTTTGCGAAAGCTAAAGCGCGCGAGTCGTTTTTAAAAAAAATTTTTAAACTCTTAAAATAAAAATTTCTACATACATTTCGTAAAAAATTGCAACGCAAACATAGGGGAATTTTTTTCAACAACATTTCTCGATACTTTGGGCCATTTTGAGTTACCAAATATGATCATCGTTAAGCATTTAATTTTTTTTTAATTAAAAACAAAGCTTTCTCTATGAGGAAGTAAAAAATTATCTGTTCATAGAATTGTTAATCGTAAAATAAAACTGTGTAATCTCAGCTTCATACCTTTTCTTAAAAAAATGTGCAAGTTTTGAAAGTGTTGAAGAAACCTCAGATTCCAACGAGCTATTTTACAACAACTTGCAGCTCCAAAATCGAATCGTCAGTGCGCGAATTTTGTGTTGACCCGTCGCATTTTCGCTTCTTCTCTTCCGGTGAGTTGCAAAATTGCTCAGAGTTGCGCACTCGCTCTTCAACAACAAACAGCCACAGGCGCACGTCTGTTTCCATTAAATTTCATTTCTCTCGTTTCAGCGTCGCGGCCTGGAAAGACCGTGTCTAAGACATAGGCAACTCAGAGCAGAGCATCGCTATCGGGAAGCTCTCGAGAAACGAGGTCGACGTTTATCTAGCAGAATCGAGTTTAAAACCCTCGTAACCGTTGCAGCGAAAGCTGCCATCGTGCCAAACTCTAGCGTGAAACGAGCGGAACACATTGGTTTTGCTTCCTCGTAGAGGAAGCTTTGTTTTCATGGAAAAATTTGAAAAAAATATTTTTATGTTAGTATACTCAGAATGGTCCAAAACGTAAAAAAAAAATGGTTAAGAAAAAATGTCCGTATGTATCTGTGTACTTGTGTGTTTGTGTATTTGTGTGTTTGTGTATTTGTGTGTTTGTGTGATTGTGTATTTGTGTGATTGTGTATTTGTGTATTTGTGTATTTGTGTGATTGTGTATTTGTGTGATTGTGTATTTGTGTGATTGTGTATTTGTGTGATTGTGTATTTGTGTGATTGTGTATTTGTGTGATTGTGTATTTGTGTGATTGTGTATTTGTGTGATTGTGTATTTGTGTGATTGTGTATTTGTGTGATTGTGTATTTGTGTGATTGTGTATTTGTGTGATTGTGTATTTGTGTGATTGTGTATTTGTGTGATTGTGTATTTGTGTGATTGTGTATTTGTGTGATTGTGTATTTGTGTGATTGTGTATTTGTGTGATTGTGTATTTGTGTGATTGTGTATTTGTGTGATTGTGTATTTGTGTGATTGTGTATTTGTGTGATTGTGTATTTGTGTGATTGTGTATTTGTGTGATTGTGTATTTGTGTGATTGTGTGATTGTGTATTTGTGTGATTGTGTATTTGTGTGATTGTGTATTTGTGTGATTGTGTATTTGTGTGATTGTGTATTTGTGTGATTGTGTATTTGTGTGATTGTGTATTTGTGTGATTGTGTATTTGTGTGATTGTGTATTTGTGTGATTGTGTATTTGTGTGATTGTGTATTTGTGTGATTGTGTATTTGTGTGATTGTGTATTTGTGTGATTGTGTATTTGTGTGATTGTGTATTTGTGTGATTGTGTATTTGTGTGATTGTGTATTTGTGTGATTGTGTATTTGTGTGATTGTGTATTTGTGTGATTGTGTATTTGTGTGATTGTGTATTTGTGTGATTGTGTATTTGTGTGATTGTGTATTTGTGTGATTGTGTATTTGTGTGATTGTGTATTTGTGTGATTGTGTATTTGTGTGATTGTGTATTTGTGTGATTGTGTATTTGTGTGATTGTGTATTTGTGTGATTGTGTATTTGTGTGATTGTGTATTTGTGTGATTGTGTATTTGTGTGATTGTGTATTTGTGTGATTGTGTATTTGTGTGATTGTGTATTTGTGTGATTGTGTATTTGTGTGATTGTGTATTTGTGTGATTGTGTATTTGTGTGATTGTGTATTTGTGTGATTGTGTATTTGTGTGATTGTGTATTTGTGTGATTGTGTATTTGTGTGATTGGGTATTTGTGTGATTGTGTATTTGTGTGATTGTGTATTTGTGTGATTGTATGTTTGTGTGATTTGTGTGTTTGTGTATTTGTATGTTTGGGTGATTGTGTGTTGTGTGTTTGTGAGTTTATACGCGCGCGTGTGTGTGTGTCTGTGTATGACAATTCAATCGCCTCTTACTCAGTAGCCGTTTAAGGGATCGGGCTTGAATTTGGCTGGCAAGTGGAGCAGTGGTCCCTTTTTGAATCTTCGAATTTTTTTACTAAAAATATGCATACATTTTGATTTTATGTAATTTTTCAAGATCTATTCAAATTTTGTTTAAAAATGGCGTGGTCGCTCCAACTTCCGTAGAAGTTCGACAATCTTGCTAAATATTTCTTCATAACTGAAAATACGATCAATGTTGTTTGGTATTGAATTGCGACGGAATCGGTAGAGCGATTCGTATTTTGGAGAATTTTAAATTTGTTGAAAATTGACATTATCGCTCTATTGTTTTGTAACTTTTGCAAAACTTGAGATAGCAAGCTGAAAGTTTGTGCGTTAATGAAACAATATTCAGCCATTATATATGTTCGATGGAGTGACGAACGATATTAAATAACTGATTTTATGGTATGTTGAATTATCTAAAAAAATATACGTTATCACATTTACTTCCGGAATTGCTCTAATAATAACGAAATAGAAAAAGAGAGTTCACAATATTTTCATTTATCTAATTAAACCAAGGATGCATAGTAGAACCGTGCACATTGCTTCCTTGGTATTTTTCGCTTTTTATAAAGCTTCCTCTAAGAGGAATCCGAAATTGATTATCATACTTTCTCATAGAGCTCATAGCTTTGTAAAAAGCGAAAAATAATGGGGAATCAATGTGCAAAGTTCTACTTTGCATGCTTGTTTTGTTATATCTACTAAATATTATAATTACGATCATTTTTATGCAAGAAGAATGTTATCATTGTAAAAATTAAAAGATTCTAACTCGTTAAATAAATGAGTTAGTAATCACCGAAATATGTACTAACGATTAATTCTAGAGAGTATTTAAAATCGTCTACTGTAAGTCATTATGGTTTTTGAATTAATTTTCCCTGATTCATCAACCATGAAGAATTTCTAATCAAATATGGCAACGGTACTCATCGTAAATAGACAGAAAATAGCTATTTAGAAGCCATTTATACTATTAGAAAGGACCGAAAGTTATTATACATAAATTTGTCAATTAAATTTGGTGTACAATTGTGATATACAATTGTGATATAGTAAAATTGAATGATATAATAAAAAATATTCTTACAGTGATATTTGAGTATTAACTTAACATCGCAGTAACAACTTTCTGTACTTGCAATTGTACAAAAAATTTTCAATAAATAAATAAGAATGGATGTACAATGATAAAATCGAATTGATGAACTTTTGCAGGGAAATTGAAGTACACCATAAAAATTCAATTATTTTTACAGTCCAATTTAATTAAATCATTTAAATTGAAGAACTTGCATAGCAAAAGTGAACAAAACAATGAAAATCCTTCTACATTAAAATTCAATTAAATCATACATTTCTAGTCATAAGATACGAAAATTGTGAGATACCACGCCAACTAATTAAGAAATAAAATACAATTTGAAAAACTGATTGTAGATACGAACTTTGAGATTATCTGATAGATCCGACCTTGAAAACCGAGGATGGAGTTTTCAGACCGCAGAAAAACTAATTAGAAAGCGCATCGAGTCTGTGTGGCACATCAAGGATTCTCCCACGCGGCTTCTTCGCGTGTCATGCTGAAGCTATGTATAATAACTTCATGTAGCTTCGTACCGAACGATAAATAGAAAACACTCGTGTAGCCAAATGAATTTATGTCAATTGTCGAGAGTCAGGAAACCGTAAAGATCATAGATCCATACAAATTTCTGCAGTTGCTTGACATCAATACCTTTACAGCTTTCAGTTTTATGTAATTTGTCATCTTCACCTTTTTTTTTTCAAATAGATAAATAGGTACAGAATAATTATTTTTAAAATCTTTTAATTTTTGCTGTGAGTTGAAATGAATAATTGTAGTTCTTGTGATTGAGTGTAGTTTGTCATCTTTTACCTTTAGTGAATAGATAAATAGAAAATAGTTATGTAAGCAAATAAATTAATATTATTCGTCTGAAGTTAAAATAAAATAACCATAAAAATAAGTAGATAAATTGAAAATGCTCGTGAAGCCAAATAAATTCATGTTATTCGTTTAGGGTCAGGAAACCGTAAAGACCATGGATCTATAGAAATTTCTGCAGAGGGTTGAAATTAATACTTTTTATTCTTTTAATTAGACGTAGTTCGTCATCTTTTATCTTTATCAAATAGATAAATAGATAAGTAGATAAATAGTTAATTAAATAAATAAAAAACGCTATCAAAGTTAAATAAATTCATGTCCTTCATCCAGAGTCAGGAAACTATATAGACCATAAAAGCCATAAAAAACCGTTTGCATTCCGATAGAAATACAATCTTAAAGATTAGGATATAATATCCTTCGGTAAATTATAGCATCTCGTCTAATAGTAGAAAATCAGATAAAAAACAACAGCAGCAAAGCCAAATGAAGTGATGTTATTTCTCGAGTCAGAAACCATGAAGACCATAAAAACCATAAAAAATGTCTGCCATCCGCCTGTGCTGCCTTAGCTTAAATATAACCCGACTTTTACAATTTTTTTTTTGTAATCGAGAAATTAAGTTGCATTTTATTAGCATCATTATATAGCATCGAACGGAGATATCTTGTCGATTCTGCGGTTGAAATTTTATTTCTATTACACGGGACAGAGTCAGAGTCAAGTAATGTGAAATACTTTATTGCCTTGAGGGCATTAGCGTGCGCTGTTGCTGCAAGTTGCTTTACCATCGCTATCCTCCGCGCCGGCGGCGATTATTATATATATGGGGCCTTCCATGACATTTCGATCAAGATCTGACGATGACATCTCAGATCGGCTCCGTAATTTTTATTAGATAAGTACTTGTCGAATAACAAGTACCAATTTTTTTAAAAAAATTTCCAACACTTTTTATCTGAGATATAATTTTTTGAAATTTTTTAAAATCTGAAAAAATTCTGATAAATCTTATAAAATATAACCAAATTTTTTAGCCTTCTACGAAGATGAAGATTTCATAACTGCCAAAGACAAATTTGAAAAACAATTTGAAAAATAGAATAAAAGGTTAAAATCCATTTTTGGGATAGAAATTAACAAAAAAGTTTCTCATAATATAAATCGAAAAAGTGATATCATCAAAATGGCGGGATGATGACTATATTACAATTGCACCAAGGACATTCCATGTCATCTGGATCAGGATTTGGCGACGTCTCACATCAATTCCGTAATTTATTATACGAAAGTACGTGTTGAAAAACACGTTCCACGTTTTTAAAGATTTTTTCAACACTTTCCATCTGAGATATAATTTTTTAATTGTTCATAAAGCTACATTTTTTTACTTGAAAAAATGCGGAGAATTCTTATATATTCTAACGAATTTTTATAGCTGTACTTGAAAATGGAGCTTCCATATGATTATTAACTTATTAATTAATTCGATTATTAACTGATTAATAACAAATTATTAGGATGCATTTTTTTACAGACAAGTGAACAATAAATTCCTATATAATAATATAATATTCCTACATATATGTAATATTATTAGATTTAATATATTCTTTTCTCTGTAACAATCTAAATATCCTTTTTGACGCATATCATGTAGGATTTCATTGTTAATTTTCCTGTAGAAAACGCATTCCAATAATTTGTTAGCTATTCAGATTTTTTTCATCCTAATCTCTGAATCATCTGAAAGCTTCATCTTCAAATACAGCTAAAAAATTTCGTTATAACAAATAAGAAGTTTCCGAATTTTTTTAAGTAAAAAAATTGATGTTTTTCAACAAATTTGAAAAGTTATACCTCAGATAAAAAGTGTTTAACAAATCCAATTAAAATGTGTAACGTGTTTTTCGACTTGTACTTGCGTATAAGAAATTACGGATGTGATCTGAGATATCATCGCCAGATCCTCATCCAGACGTCTTGGAATGACCCTGATACTATTTTAATATAGTCATCAGCCCGCCATTTTGATAATATCACTTTTTCGATTTTGTATTATAAGAAACTTTTTTTGTTAATTTTATCCCAAAAATGGATTTTAATATTTTATTCTATTTTTCAAATCTATTTTTGGCAGTTATGAAATCTCCATTTTCGCATAAGGCTAAAAAATTTTGATATATTTTATAAGATTTTTCAGAATTTTTTCGGTTTTAAAAAAATGTTGGATTTTGAAAAATTAAAAAAAATTATATCTCAGATAAAAAGTGTTTGAAAAATCTTTAAAAAATTTAGTAAGTGTTTTTCGACAAGTACTTTTGTATAAAGAATTACCGAGCCAATCTGAGATGTCATCGCCAGATCTTGATCGAGATGTCATGGAATGCACCATATATCTTAAGCTAAGTACATGGCAATACACGGAAATGCCTAGCAGTTTGCGTGAGCATGTAACAAGATTATTGGATCTCTCGTGCACAACCCGTGTATTTAATATTTACATTCAGGAAACGATTGCGAACGATTTTTCAGCTAATTTTAAGGGGGTCAGTAATATTAAAATCGAAATATCTCGGTTTCATTATTGTGGATATTGTTCAAAAAAATATTAGCTGTCGACCCTTTAAACAGAAAATATTTTGGTATATGTGTTATGTATCCACCTATTTTAAGTAACCTGAAATAAATTAATATATACTTTTCACTTATCACACGTTTACAAGAAAACCAGGCACCAAATAATTCCCAAAAAATGTACAGTTGTGTATGAGATGTATTATTATGATATACATGTATCGATTCAGGGTAAAAAATATTGATAAGCTGCCTAAGACTTAAAGTGACATTTTTGCAATTTTTTTGATAAATCAATTATCTCTTGACGAATTATCCGAAAAAAAATTGGGGAGACTTTAGAGCTGGAATGAATCATTTTGTGCACGAGTGTAAATTTTTTAGGAACTTTTGTAGGCCTAGTTTTGTTGTAAAAGTGCGATAAGTGAAAAAATATAATTATTTATTGTGGGGTTATTATAGAAGCTACATGCTCTTTGCATATACCAAAATATTATTCTTCGAATGGACAACAACATATATTATTTTTAATAATATCTGCAGCTAAAAAATCAAGATATTAGAAAATGAAAATCATTAATCTTCCTCCCTCTTAAGACTTCGGGCTTTACATCTATTGAAAAATATAAATTTATTTTCACTGACTTTCGGAAAGCAAAAGATATAAATAAAACTGTGTACGTTGACGCGAATGTCTCCTTAATATAGAAAATAAATAATAACGGTGAACTCATTTCCCAATAGTCCAATGCCAATATTTTATGCCCTTTTGATTCTGAGTCTCTTATATTTCGTCGATTTTGAGGTACAACTGCGCAATAAACTCGTCGAAAACGGAAATAGCATTCTTTGCCAAGAGTTTTTCAACAAGCTAAATATGAAAACAAACTAAAATTAGATTTGTTTACACTAAGCATAAGAATTAATAAAATTTTTAAAAAATGTTTTGCAGTCAGGAAATATTTTTTGATTACGATTATCAAATGTTGGGAAATAAATTGCAATATTCTGGATAAAAATGTATTCCCTTCAATTAACAAATGTAACATTATTCCATTGAAAAATTGTTTATTATCACCATTGAAAAATCGTTTTGTCAACTGCAGAATTTTTTGCCTTTTTTATCTTCTAGAAAAAAAATCTTCACTAACTGTAGATAATTGTCGTGATTCAGCCTCGTAATTGACTTTTCGTTTTCACTTTTCTATTTCATATAAACAATTCATTGAATTAAAGAAAAATTGAGGTCTATGAATGATTTGAACCCGTAATACAAATTGCCTCTGCGTTGTTCGAAATGGTACCAAAACAATTGCCACAAATCAGGCAATCATTTCATTATTGCACGTTTGATTTTTGAATATTAGCGTTAATTGACGTTTTGGGATTATAAAAACTGAGAATTGCTTTCGTATGCTTACGAAACTTCTTTCAACAACCGAAACGCGTCATTGATACCTTTAAATAAATAAATAAATAAATAAATATTCTCGGGTGTTAAGAACAACACGTACTGTAAATAAAAGTAAACAATGGTCACAAACCAGTAAATTCGTCTTCTTCACTTTTCTTTAAAATTTTAAACCCTCAAGTGGAAACATTGTAAAACGTGTTCTACCAGATGTGATGCCAATATCCACACGAAGTCACTGTGTTAACCCCACCCCATAAACCACCGCAAAAAAAAGAAAAAAAAACCACGTCTCACAGTCGGCAGCTCCTTGGACCGTGTTTCACAGACTTATCGGAAACTGGGAGAAATAATCAATGAGAGATAGAGGGTCACTACTTGGATCCAAGAAGCGATGCAGCAGCAGAAGAGGAAGAAGAAGAAGAGATGCAAGCAGCGAGTGGTGCACCTCGCCTTTTACGGCGTGCTCGATCGGCGGAACCCGGCTCAGCGTACTGCTGAGCCGGTGTTACACACGGCAGTAGAAGCGGCTGTCTCGCCTCCACGTTGACAAATTTGCCCGTTCATTCACGAATTCCGTAGGATAAGTCGCGCATGGGAAATCGTATAGTCGCACCGCTGAAGGCAAATTTGAAGAAAACGACGAAGCCACCACGATGAAGAAGAAGAAAATATTGAAGAGGAGGAGAGAAAGGAGAGAATGATAAACAAGATGATAGAGAAGATAATAAAGAAGATGATGAAGAAGATGAAAAGCAGATGATGAAGAGGATGGTGAAGAACATGATGAAAAAGATGATGAGAAAGATAAAAAGTAGATGATGAAGAAGATTAAGAAGATGATGAAGAATATGATGAAGAGGATGATGAAGAAGATGGTGAAGAGGACGATGAAGAAGATGAAAAGTAGATGATGAAGAGGATGGTGAAGAAGATGATGAAGAGAATGACGAAGAGGATGGTGAAGAAGATGATGAAGAGGATGGCGAAGAAGATGATGAAGAGAATGACGAAGAGGATGATGAAGAAGATGATAAAGAGAATGACGAAGAGGATGATGAAGAAGATGATAAAGAGGATAATGAAGAAGATGATGAAGAAGATGAAAAGTAGATGATGAAGAGGATAGTGAAGAGGATGACGAAGAAGATGAGGAAGATGATGAAGAAAATAATGAAGTAGATGATGTTAAAGATGAGAAAGATGATGAAGATGATGAAGAGAAAGGGGAAAAGAGAGAGGGGTTGAAAATAAATAATCGTTTACCTTGGAGGGTTGGCAGGCAGGCAAACAGACAGGCAGTGGCAGTGGCGGGCGGTGGTAGTTTTGGGGGCCGTTGTGCTTTGGCGACTGCGCGACCGCCGGCTCTTGCTGATCGTCGAATCCCCTGTTTGATGTTCTGCTACGGCTCGTGCTGGTGCTGCCGTTGCTGGTGCTGCTAGTGGTACCACTGAGCCGCTCTTCTCTTCTCGTCGCTGAAGTATGGCATCACGCCGACAATTTTAGAACACTCAAAATAGACCCGGGTTATTGCTGTTACCTCAAGACCCGCATATACCCTCTGTTTTAACCGGCTTTCCGAACCTGAAGAGACCCCGCGCGGTCTCCGAGCCGGCTACCCCCGATATTCCACGTTACGCCTGCAGGGGATGCCGCAAATCGCGGCCACATCGCCAAGGGAATCCCCGGAAGTCGTGGGACACGTGGACTTATTTATTTCCTTGTTTATTTGCCTACCTGCCTGATTTCCCCAAAACCTTGAGGAGAATGATGATGGTGATCGTCTTCCTGTCCAGAAACACTTGGTACCGACGCACGAAGCTATCTAAGACACGATGTGAACCACACGGATTTTCTATCTATCTGGTGCATGCGGGACGCCAGGCGTCACTTCCGGTCAGCTACCGATAGGCCGACTCTGTACCTCCCCCACCCAGACCACCTAAGTATCACCGTAAACACACAACACTGCCGGTACCTGCATCCTTAATAACGGATGCTCGGGTCACGAGACCAGCCAGTCGTAACACCTGCTCTGGTATTTCGACGAATTTCTTTTGATTATACTTGTCGAGGAATTTTTGGTTTCACGAAAAAAACTGTGTTCCTAAATTTGGCAATGTGTGTAAACGGAGAATTTTTCATTATCTCATTTTTTTTTTACTCATCAATGCCAGTAAAGTCGATAAATTATTTTTCTACATTTATCAATGTTAATGGAGATGAAAAATTGTTTTTCTGAATTTTTCAATGTAAATAAAGGCGAAAAACTTTTTTTAAATATTCTTCAGTGTAAATACAGTTTTTTTTCTGGATTTGTTAATGTAAGTCAAGTTGAAAAATTATTATTCCGTATTTGTCAATGTAAATACGCGTGATAAGTTGTTGGTTTAGATTTGTCGATGCGAATATAGTCGAAAAATCTATTTTTTTAGATTTGTGAATGTGAATATAGTCGAAAGATTTTTTTTCCGTCTACGCTAACATGACTATATTATATGCCTGTAAAGCGACTCGAAATGTTTCGATTTTTGACCCACGGTAGGAATGGACAAAAATTATTTGATCAATTTTAACATTTTCTAGCTTATACCCAAAGTCTGTGAGATTTTTCTTCACATAGTTCTTAAGCTTTTTTATTTAAAAAATTATTTTTTCAATCAAATAATGTTAAGTACTATGAGAAGAAAAATTTTGCCTACTTTGGCTTGAGCTAGAAAATTTTATGGAGAATCAACGCACAATAATGGGAAAAATCTCAAAGAAGTCACGGAAAAATAATATGACAATTTTCGGACCGTTGCAGAACCCAGGAAGTGAAAAAAAATTGATAAAGAATTTGTAAAGAAGGAACCAAATTCGGACATTAAAATTTTTTCTTCGCCAATTTTTTTACATGCTCACAATAATTATTAGAAATTAAGGACGTTTAAGTTTCACAATCCGAACACCAAAAAAAATTGGAATTATGGAATTTTTGATTATGAAAAAAAAAATATACTTTTTTTTTTAAATTGGAAGTTAAACGACAACAAGAAATACTCGTTTTCGTCGAGGATCAACGCACAATAATGAGCAAAATCTCAAATAAGTCACGGAAAAATAATCCGACCATTTTCGGACCACTGCAGAAGCTTGGAAGAGAAAAATACAAAGCTACCTTTATGAGGGAGTATATTAATTGATTTTGGCTTCCTCATAAAGAAAGAATTGCAAAAAAACTCAAAAATAATGACGAGGCACTTTGCAAAGTTCCACTTTGCAGCTTTGTTTTAAACAAAGTTAAATTTCTGAACACATGAATCACATAACAAATTATGAGGAAACTGTGTACCTATTTCTACTGGATACTACTGATTTTTATGTATGAAATTTGAGTTCTTTATCTCATGTTTTGCCGAAGTCAGAGCAAGAACGTGAATTTTCCGGAAATTTCAAAACTCCATAAAATCCGAACCGCTTTTCCGATTTCGGTCAAATTTAATTACAAACAGCATTAACAGTACCTGCACGTAGAAAGAATTATTTAGCAAAATATCGTCATTTTTCGAAAGCTAGAGCGCACACATCTTTTTTTTTTTAATCAAAAAGCTATAAAACGAAAATATCTGCATACATTTCAAAATAAATTGCATCGGTCAAAGATCAACTGCTGCTTTACTTTTGTACTGAATATTACAGATGCTAATTCTCCATAAATAATGGAATTTTATTATTTTTTTAAGAACGTGGAGCGTTTGAAGTATTCATGAAAAAAAAATTCCATTATTTATAATACGCCGACTTTGCAATCAATATAAGCGTCCGGAAGTGAAAAAAATTTCATAAAAATTCAAAAACAAAAGGAACCACACTCGCAGATTTAGACTTTTTCCTTCGAGAATTTTTTTCCACATTCAAAATAACATTAAAAAAAAATTACATCTGAGATTCGGGGTAAACTGAAAAAAAAATTAATTTTGATATTTGAATTTAAAAAAAAATGTTGACTTCATATTTTTATTTGAAATAAAAAGTTGAGTGATGAAAAAAAACATTTCTCGTGATCACCTGAGTAATAAAATTACTGGATTTGGCAAGGGCAGTACCCCTTTAAGCAACAACAAAAATAGTCGTAGCAGAGTAAATAAATGACCCCCCATTCGAAAGGGGGGCGTCCCCTTGATAACCGACCATGATCGGCAAGACCCACGAAGCGCGGATCGGGCGCACATGTCGGTAAAGTTGGTCCACCGCTTGTTGCCCCCCACCAAGAGCTCGCCATGTCGCTCTCGGCTTCGGTGCCCCTACTACATCGCCTCCATCCTTGCGGAGGCCACTTTCAACTGGAAACCTGTTAACCTACTTGGGGCCCCCAGTCTTTGAGCTACTTTTGTGCGGAGTGTCTGATTGACGATCCACACTCTGTGTTGTGCAGGTGACAACAAACGTCCGAGCCGTTTTTTGACAGTCGAAAAATAGACCGGTACCCCCCGAGTTAAAAAGGAAGAAAATGTGCCTGTGAAGTTCGCGCGAATGTTTACGAGGAATACGAGCTCGCGAGGAGGACAGCAAAGACGAGGACGAAGACGGAGTGTCCCAGCGAGATGATCACACCGACCGGCAGCCTTTTCTAGACCGACAAGTAAAGCCCTTTTGTCATCGTATTTTTTTTACCCCCTTCCGCATTTTCTTTTATTACGTTGTTCTCATGAACTGTTGAAATCGGCAGCTCGAGAGGTCGATTCATGGACATCCGGGCGGTGAAACCGAAGCCGGAGATCCGGAATTCCTCGTCATGCAGGCTCGGCCCTTCGCTGTCGAGAAAATCCGGATATCCAGGCGGAAAAATGTAGATTTTTGCTTCCATGTCGAGAAAGCTTTGTTTTTGGAAACTTTTTTGTTCTTTTCAAGCTCTTCGTCTCGGAAAACTCAAAATGGTCCAAGACATTGTGAAAAGGCTTTTGGAAAAATTGTCCATATGAAAGACAGTTTTTTTTAAGCATTGTTAAATTCATTTTACAGAATTGTACAGAACCAGTTATTGATTCGTTATCGATAAAGTTTTGTCTACACAAAAATTTTTTTCTCCTGAGTTTTTCATCTTAAAATGATCCAAAACATTAAGAAAAGTGGTGCGGAAAAATTAATTCCACAAAATTGTAAAGAACTATTAGTTGATTAGTTATCGACGAAGTTTTGTTTACGGAAACTTTTCTTTTGTTTTTCGAGATTTTCATGTCAGGACACTCAAAATGGTCCAAAACGTCCGGAAAATTGGTTTAGAAGAAATGTCTCTTATCCGGTCAATTTTTCTAAACCATGATAAAATTCATCTTACAGAATTGTAAAAAATCCATTAATTGATTTCTCAACGACGAAGTTTTGGTCATGGGAAATTATTTTTCTCGAGATGTTCATATCAGAACGCTCAAAGTGGTCTTAAATATTGAAAAAAGTGGTTTAGAAAAATTGACCGAATGTTTGCATGTGGTTTTCTGTGGGATGGAAGGCCGAAAATTAATTTTACCATCACACGTGAACTAGTCGACCGAATCAGCTCAAATTTCAATAGGATTTCAACTACTAGTCAATCTATACTTGGTCTCAACTTTACAAAAATTGCCTGATGCATTCCGTTTATATGAGATTTTTAAGATTTAAGAAATATTCGTAAACGTTCCAACTCAAACAAATTTTCAGCTGTCCAGTTGAAACTTTGTAAGAAAATTGAAGAAAGCGATGCAAAGTTGAATGTAGAATTTGGGCCAAATTGGTAAAGCTGTTTGGGTTTTATGAATTTGTTATTTTTTTCCTTTTTCATTGACGTTATCTCATAAAATTTTCAAAAATTCTATCAAACAGGATCAAATTCAAAGTTAATCAAAATAATGTTCAGTGACGCTACATATCGAATTTGGTGAAGATCGGTAAAAGCGTTCAAGTTTTACTGGAATTGGATTTTTGTACATTATTTATAAATAATTAAAATTACGCTGAAATTTTTCTTTGTTATTTATTTAAGGAAGGATGAAAACTGGCTGAAAAGCGAAAAATAATGAGGAATCAATGCGTAAAGTTTTACTTTGCATCCTTGTTCATTTTTAAAAATGGAGTCAAATATTCAAAGAGATAAACATTGTAAGGGTTCAAAGTGAATAAGTATGATTTTTTAATTTTGTAATGCTAAGATGCGACCGTTGCATTAAAAATAATTAAATTATGAGGATATTATTTTGAAAAAGCATTATTAGTAAAAAGATACATTAAATCCGTAAATTATATTCGACGGTAGATTTATCAACAGTAGAATTCCAATTAGTGATTCAACCATGATTCATAGTATAATTACGGAATCCTTTTTTCTTAGATTTCTTGAGTGCAGAATGTTTCGTTTAGATTGCTAAAATGTAAATTGTATAATTGCCATGATGATTATTGTGTTAAACGCAACTGCATTATACTTGCTGTTATTATTTCTGAAGATGCAATTTTTTAATTTTTTCATCGCTTTACATTTTTATATATTTTATCCTTCGTAACTTTTATTTCCGTAAATTGTTCTAAAACGAATGAATAAAAAATTGCGTTTGGTGAATAAACATAAAAATCACCAATCAAATTTATTATAGCACAGCAGATTCACAAAATCTTGATAAAATTCTCCTCAAACCGTAATAATAATTCTCACAAATCCAAGCTTACATTTTTCTCTTCGGAAATTTTTCGGAAAGGTAATCGATAAAATAAATTGCGTTTAGTACAAAATAAGAATAAAAATCAAGGATCAAATTCAATACAGCACAATAAATTAACAAAAACTAAGTAAATTTTCCCATAAGACGTCATAATTATTCTAACAAATTCAAACTTTTATTCCAATTTATTTTTTTCTCCAAAATTGTTCTAAATGAAAATTAATGAGAAATTAAAATTGAAAAAAAACCATAATGATCATAAATAAAAATCACAAGCCGTCATAATAAGTCTCAAAACTGATTCGTATTTAGTAAATAAAGAATCGATTCAACAATGATAAAATCGCAACGCCCACAATGTGAAAAAAAAAATTTCAAAATGAATATACTTTTATTTGAAGTACCATATGCATAAACATTGGTATAAGTTTCATAAACCTTTATATTTAAGATTCGTATAAATGGTATTGGAGAAAAATGGCATTCGATATTATTACGGCAAAATTTTTGCTGATTGTTCCATTGCTGCAAGATATTTTTCGATGAATATGTTTGAAATTCATAAACATTACTTCAATATTTAATTAACTCGGATATTAAATTTTATTTAAGAGAATATAGCGTTGGATGATATTACGGCATAATTCATTTGCAAACTATTATTTTATGGTCAATTTTAAACTAAATAAAATAATCCGTAAGATTCGCAAGGTGTTAACGATCTAGTGTGAGATTTTTTGTTATTGAAAATAGTGTATAAATTATTTCTTATTTTTCTTACAAAGTTATGCGGAAGTATCTTAATTGATTTTGGCTCTCTCATAGAGACAACTTCGTGAGGAAATCCAAAAATAATGAGGAAGCTATTTGCAAAGTTTAACTGTGCAGCTTTTTTTTTATCAAAGTCTAATTTTTTTTCAAATTTGAACTACATAAGATATAGTGATGAAACTGAGTATCTATAATTACTGAATACTACTGATTCCATGTATAAAATCTGAGTTCGCTAATCTTACATTTTGCTAAGGTTTATGTAATAACATAATTTTTTTCTGAAAGTTACAATCCTGAGAAATTTAAACCACATTGCAGATTATGACGAAACTATGTCTTAATCATCGCTAAGTAGGACCGATTTCATGTATGAAATTTGAGTTCATTGTCTCATGTTTTGCCAGAGTTGAAGCAAAAACGGGATTTTTTTAGAAAATTTCAAAACTTTATAAAATCCGAGCCGCTTTCCGATTTCAGTCAAATTCAATGCCAAATAACATTCAGAGTACTTGCATTTATTATGAATTATTTAGGGAAATATCATCAGGTTTCTGAAAGCGCGCACATTAAAAAAAAAAATTCAAAAGGCCCTTAAATAAAAATTGCCTCATACATTTTGTAAAAAATTGCAGCAATAAAAGACGAATTGCTGCTTCACTCGTGTTCCAAATTTTAGCTTAATCGGGTAAACGGATCTTAAGTTACAGATGATTGAAATTTCGAAGCTCTGACACACTAACACACACACACACACACACACACACACACACACACACACACACACACACACACACACACACACACACACACACACACACGCGCGCGCGCGCGCGCACACACACACACACACACACACACACACACACACACACACACACACACACACACACACACACACACACACACACACACGCGCGGACACACACGCGGACACACACACACACACGGACACACACACGGACACACGCGGACACACACACACACGGACACACACACGGACACACACACGGACACACACGGACACACACACGGACACTTTTCTTAAACCACTTTTCTCAATGTTTTAAAGAATTCTGAGTGTACAGATATAAAAATTTTTTTTTTTTTTTTGTAACGCATGCACGAAAAGTGCCAGTTTATGTGCGGGCCGGCTGCGATAAAGTAGCGCTTTATACGCAGGCGGATCATAAATACTGGAAGCGTATTGAAAATACCGAAACCATATCGTAAATACTCGAAACCGTATCAAAAATACTGTGAGCATACGCGCATTGGTTAAAAACCGTATCGTAAGTAATCGAAACCGTATAAAAAATACTGTGCGCATACGCGCATTGGTTAAAAACCGTATCGTAAATAATCGAAACCGTATAAAAAATACTGTGCGCATGCGCACATTGGTTTAAAACCTTATCAAAAAAACTGTGCGCGCATGCGTACATCGGTCTGTTTTTTCCTTTATTGTCGCGCTCGGCTAGCAACATAACCTGGCAGTTTTCGTTCATTTGTTACAAAAAGTATGCGATACTTGTACGTAAAATCGGACTCCCGACGGCGGTTGTAAAGTTTCTTACACTTTCCAGCCTTCGCCGAAAGTCCGCTTTCACGCACTAGTATCGTAAAGTACTATTATTTTCATCGAAAAGAAAAGCTTCCTCTATGAGGAACCACAAACCGACAATCCTAAGCGGTGCCTTTTAAAAATCTGAATAAAACCACAAATGCCCATCTTGAGTAGTACAACAAACTGTCAAATTAAAAAAAAAAATTTACGGATGATCCGGGAGGTCGACCGAAAAAATCGTCCCAGTCGATAAAGAATACCTCATACGCAAACACATCAATTTCCTATATCGTCTTTTAACAAAATAAATACACACCCGAAAGAAGGCAAACAATTTTTTACACACTTATCCGGGTTCCGTCTTCTTCTGTCTCTTCCTCGTATTTGCCAAGAGCATTGCATCCGGGATTCCTTCGAGCGTCGATGACTCGTCTCTGCCTCTCCTTTTTTTTTCTCTCGTCTCGACGTTGAAGTTCATTATAGCGGCTATGCCTCGAGGGCTTCGAGGACGCTTTTTGGAGGCTCCAAAAAAATCCGGAGAATTCTCGAGCGTCTCTCAAAGGCTGCCAAGCGATTCGTGAAACTTTTCGACGTCCTCGTAGCGTGTGCGTGACCGCGCGTCGCTCGCACGGAGAGCGAGAGCGTTGCCGCCTCGTCCTCTACGTGACTTGTTTTCATTACGGTAATGAGAAGCCATAGCCACAGTGCTTGAAACTCTCGCGTCTGTTGCGCTATATCGTCATCGTCGACGTCGACATAGTCGCGTATGTTGCGAGGAAGCGAACGTCTTTCGCGGGCCAACGAACGCGACTCCTCGAGCATTATTTTCTAAATTGAGAATTCAATTGCGCGAGCTCACTGTTGATCGTCGATTCTCTATCGCTTCTTATTCGTTCCCTTGTCTTATTACACACGCTACAATGCTTTTATGAATCAAATTGGATTTTTGTTTCCTCATGGCGGAAGCGAGTGGGGATCAACATAGTGAATCACCGAAATGGTGATTTGTCAATATAGGGAATTCTAAAAAAAATTTGCATCTGAATCCAGAATGGTCATCATTATGAAATTAGCTTCTTCAGCCGTTTCTTAATTGGACCATTCGCTATTTTGATTGCATTTTAATAAGTTGAGGGCAAAAAAATCGAATGTTCAAAATAGCGAATTCCATGATTATGGCCATTCAAGATTTAGATGTTCATTATTTGAAAATTCGCGTTTTTTACCATTCGCTATTTTGGTCATTCTTTATTTTTACCCCTACCCGAAAAAGCTCTGTTTTCATTTTTTTTTAAATTGAGATTTTTATTTCGGAACACTCAGAATTGGACAAAACATTGCGAAAAGTAGCTTAGAAAAAGATTGCGTGTGTATGAGGGATTCTTCGTCAATTCAGCCACTTTTTTTCCAAACCTCTCTGAATAGTCCCATAATGGGACACATTTTAGTACACTCAGAGAAAAATCTAGTGAATAAAAAAAAATGTTTATCCGACGATGATCTAACTATAAAGTATAAATCCCCGGAGGGACGTCTATATTTTATGGTTATAGTAAATATAAAAAAATAGTTGAATCAAGCATTAATATAATTTCCAGGAGGAACGTCTATATTCTATGGTTATAGCAAATATAATTATAGTAGCAATCATCAAAACCATAATAGTTTTAAATATTCTGCTTTTTTCATATACGATTTCAACGTTGGTTTCTAATAACCTTGCAAGTATCGTTTATTGAACCGTATTATCATTGCTTCATCTATAAAAAATTACAAGCTTTCCTATATTCGTTTTATCATGTAAAATCGTTGAATCAACGATATGCTTTTCTCTCAGTCCCACTTGAAAAAATTTGAAAGTACTTCAAAATTTTCCAGATTTCTTAAATCCTTTAAAGTCAATATACCTTCAAAAATTAAAGTCATAGAAAAAATTGTTTCGACATAAAAGTTATAGTTTAACGTGAACTTTTTAACGAAAATTTTAAAATAAAATAAAAATGTTAACAACGCTTTTATTTGAAGCTTGTAGCTTATGCGATAATGAATAAATAAAATAGTTGGTCCTTTATAGACTTTTGAAAAATGTTATCTGGACATAATTTTTCTTACATACAACATTTTTTTTTTTTTTTCAGAGAGGAAGATGAAGGGATGGTTCGATGCTTTCCGCAACGATGGAGGTCCAACATTGTACAGCTACAGCAATAGAACGCCGGTTACAGGAGACGTAAATCTCATAACGATATTCGTGATATTTTGCACGATATTTACGGCCTTCCTTATCATCTTTCCGGGGATTCGAAAGGAGGTGAGTCACAAGAGGTATCCGCTTACAATGGAGCACCTTTTGCATTTAAATCGCGGCACGTGGCGCTGAATAATCTTATCTAAAAAGCTGATCGTTCTAAGCTTATGAATTAATTATTTTGCAGAAACTCACGACATTTCTCACGGTCACTCTGAGCCTCTTCGTCGGAACGACCATCCAAGGTGAGATGACGACGATTTTTTTCATTTTCTTGTTTCTTTATGTTTTTCTTTTTCATTTTTATTTTATTTTTTCTTTCTTTTTCTTCTTCTACGACGACGACCCATCTCCGGGTTTATCGATCGAAGGTTGCGTAAAATTGTAAATAAATACTATCACGAATCGTTAATGTATGTTGCTCAGTTGCACAATATGGCTCTACGTGGCACACGACGTCCTCCACCATCGTCAGCTCGTACAGCGCGTTCTCCAAACAGAGGATGTCCGCCGAGATCGGTGGCTACATTGGTCTCATGCACATCAACATTACTTACAGACGTATGTTCTGCAAAAAGTCATTTAATTATTAAAAACAATTCTTTGGTCATAAGATTTGGTGGAAAGGGAGGGGGGAGGGGATATTGCAAATAAATGTACAAAAAATCTGAAAACATTCACCCAAATGCCTTTTGTTACTGTTTATAACATATTTTGGACCGAAAAATGTACTAATAAATGTACAAAAAATCTGAAAAAATTCACCTAAATGCCTTTTGTTACTCTTTATAACTTATTTTGGACCGAAAAATGTACTAATAAATGTACAAAAAATCTGAAAAAATTCACCTAAATGCCTTTTGTTACTCTTTATAACATATTTTGGACCGAAAAAAGTACTAATAAATGTACAAAAAATCTGAAAAAATTCACCTAAATGCCTTTTGTTACTCTTTATAACTTATTTTGGACCGAAAAATGTACTAATAAATGTACAAAAAATTTGAAAAAATTCACCTAAATGCCTTTTGTTACTCTTTATAACATATTTTGGACCGAAAAATGTACTAATAAATGTACAACAAATCTGAAAAAATTCACCTAAATGCCTTTTGTTACTCTTTATAACATATTTTGGACCGAAAAAAGTACTAATAAATGTATAAAAAATCTAAAAAAATTCACCTAAATGCCTTTTGTTACTCTTTATAACTTATTTTGGACCGAAAAATGTACTAATAAATGTACAAAAAATCTGAAAAAATTCACCTAAATGCCTTTTGCTACTCTTTATAACATATTTTGGACCGAAAAAAAACATCGATTTTTGAGCACTGTCGATTGTTTAGAATAGCCAAAAAAAAATTATATATAAAATCTGTCACTCTTCTCTGTTGAAAATAGTATGCAAAGTATGAAAAAAAATTTGCAGGTCAGAACATTGAAAATTCTTGGTGGAGATACATTTTTTCGAATCGAGCGCGATTCTTAGTTAATACTTGAACCGTCAGAAAACATTACCAATGATACTTCTTATTTAATTATGTACTGGCATTTTATTATCAGAATAGAACAGAACTAAAGACAGTAAAAATATAAAAAAATTATTACAATTTTTTAAATGGGATTCGGATTTTTTTTGCCATTTTTAAAGGCATATGATTTTTTTTAAAATAATTTTTCTTGAGAAAATTTTTTTGCACTTGCGTCGAATTGATTTCCTTGAAGTACGTATATGAATAAGAAATGTCAAGAATGGTTTTTGTAATGGGATTACAAATCTATGTAAAAATAAAGCTATTTTTCGCAGTAAAATCATTGAAAATCCACCACGTCTTCATGATCGAATCAGAATACCTTAGTCATTACAAAATTGTTCTTAACATTTGGTATTCATATTCATAATTCGAGTAAATCAATTTGGGTCAAATATAGCGAGGTTTTCGCGACAAAAGATTTTCCGAAAAATGATTTAACATTAAAAATGGTCAGCGGCTTCGAATCATATTCCAAAAAAATCTTTAAACTTCGATTCATGTACAGAGCTTGAAAAACTTTATTCGGCTAAAAAGTAGCGGTTTTTTCGGCGAAGAAAAAAATATTACGGATAGTTTTTTTGGAAAATTTGATTTTATTTGAGCTAAAATGTCCCATATAAATTCGTATAGTTTCATTCGTTGTATACCATAAAATTCCACACATTTTTTTTTTTTTTTATGTATGTACAATAAAACTGACCTAAAATATAACCATTTGGATCGAAAATTTAAAAATTCTAATATATCGTCAGATTTCTATTTCATCGTATAAAAATTTGGTGAAGTTTTTACAATAACAAAACTCGATTTAATCAACATTTTTTAAGAAAAATAAAACTTTGGGATCTGAATTTCGAGGGCATCACTCATTTAAATTTGCGGAATGTATTCATATGAAATAACTCAGTTCCAACAAAATATTGAAATTCCACCTCTAAAAATTGTTGTTTTTTAATGTCAAATTAAAATTTTTGATTGAATAAATAAAAAATCCCAGTTGACGAGTGAACAACTCGTCAAAATTTCAAGTCAATTGTATCATTTTTTTTTTAGTTAGAGTTGCAGAGAATTATACAATTACCGCAAATGATTTTTTTCAATTACTTTTTTTCCATAAGCATACAGATGCATTTAAAAAAAATATTGACTCTGTAAAAACAATTCGCATAATACAGATAAATTTGTCTAGCAATTTACAAAATTGTGCTTTGATGCGATGAAAAATTTAATAAACCAGAAAAAGTGAGAGAACAGTAAATAAATAAATGTGTGGATATTTTTGTAACAATAGAATTTGTGATTTTATATCTATTAAGAATTTCGTTTTCTTGTAGTATATCCTGAGACCGACGGCTCAGGTGACGTCGAGTACAACGAGCGATTCTGGTGGCGAAGTCCGAACGAGATGTCAAATTCTTTTAAAGAAGCGCTCCATCGTGGCGCCCCCTTTCCTATCGTTTCCCTGGCGGAGTACTTCAGCCTTCATCAAGAGGGCTTTTCCTGGGGAAGCAAGTACCGAGCCGCTGGCCACTACTCTTCGATAATGCTGTGGTAAATTGGGTCTACTCTTTATCGATTTCGATATTTTTATACCGAAATTCCGCTGCAATTTAGTAGTAACAAAAATGAGTCCTCGGAAAAAAAGCCCATAGAAAAACGACCCCGAAAAATAGCTCGATAGAAAATTGGTTCTGGAAAATAGGCCCATAGAAAATTGGCCGTGGGAAATAGGCCTATAGAAAATGGGCTCCGAAAAATAGCTCGATCGAAGATTGCTTCTGGAAAATATGCCCATAATAAATTTTCCCGGAAAACAACCCATAAAAAATTGGCCCTGGAAAGTAGACCTTTAGAAAATTACCCTTTGAAAATATGGCCTTAAAAGACTGACCCCGGAATATAACCTATGGAAAATTTGCTCTGGGAAACAGGCCCATAGAAATTTCAGCCTGGAAAATAAGCCCATAGAAACTTCAGCCTGGGAAAGAGGCCCATGGAAAATTGGCCCTGAGAAATAGGCCTACAGAAAATTGGTCCCGGAAAATAGCCCACGGACAATCGGAATCGGAAAATTGGGCCTGGAGAAAAGGCCCATAGCAAACTGGCCTCAAAAACGCTAAACAAAAATAGAACAAACAAAAATGGGATAAAACCAAAAAATCCTAAAATTTCATGGGGGTCATTTTTCTGAACAGCCAATATTTCGGGATTAATTTCCTTAGACTTATAATTTAAGGGCCGACTCATATTCAGAATTTAGATAATTTCCAGTGATTAATAAAAGTTATAATTACATACATTAAAAAATCCGTTATTTCGTCTCAACAAACTCTTGTCATCGCATCTCTCGAGTTATTGTCATTTATTCGAACCCAAGAGTATTAAAAAAAAAAAAAATTTCGAATATTGTCTGATTTTAAGTCCAATTTAATTAAAAATCGGTCGAAATTGAAGACAAATCTACAAACTATTTGCATATGTGGACACAAAGTAAAGTAACAAAGTGGCTCAAACAATTGTTCGAAAACTGGATTATCAATTATCCTACATATTCAAACGCATTTTTTCTTAAGATATTTTACCGAAAAAATCGCGAAAACTTTAGAAAATTCGGGCATTTTCAGTCGAATTTAACTCAAAATCCATTATTCAGTATCTAGAAATAGAATAGTGCAAAAAACGAGCCCAAGGAGGCAAAAATTAAAAGCAGAATTGGTGACAAAGATTTACACGAGTGGAGAACGATTTGTCGTCAAGGTCAGTTAATTGTCGGGAGATTCTTCGAAGTGAACGTAGCAATGACAAGAATGTCCATTAGGAGCGATAGTTACGACTGGACGAGTGAGAGAGGCCTCGCCTTGTCTCTCTCTCGCTGATAGGCTAATAATCCTACTCGTTGTCGTTTGTTTCAAGGACTTGTTTCGCCGCCTGGATAATGATGAATCTTCTTCTGATGGTTGTGCCGCGTTATGGAGCCTACAGTATGATTTTTACGGGTCTATGGCTACTCTTAACCAACCTAACGTACTGGTCGTTACTTCCTTGTGAGCCTCTCGTCGCCCACGTCGACGGATCCATCCTCGTTTTTAATTTTGGATGGAATTATTGGCTGGTCCTTGTCGCGGGTAAGAAACCGAAAACACGATTTTAATGGTTTTTTTAAGGAAAGATTTATGCCAATTTTTATTTACATCGAATGACATGTTGCAGTCCGCCATTTTTTATTTGTAAATTTTGATTTTGGATTCGAAATCAGCGATCCGGAAAAACCCTACGTGCTAATTTTTCATTTTATCAAATGACTTGATGCATTATGGTCCATAATATCGAATTCGTCATGTTTGATTTCTTCATTCTGAGTTTACATTCGTAATCAGCGACCCCGAAAACCCGTATGCGCTTGCATTAGACGACTGTTTGCATTACGGTCCGCCATATTGGATCCGCCATTTTTCGTTTGTAGATTCTGAATTCGGATTAGTAATCAGCTACCTAAAGAACCCTTTTGGTGCTATCTTTTACTTTCATCAAACGACTGTTCGCATTGTGGTCCGCCATATTGGACACGCCATTTTTTATTTTTCTTTTCCAAATTTAGATTGGCAATCACTAACTTCAAAAACCCCTAAGTGCTAACTTTCATTATATTAAGGGACTTTTTGCATTTTCGTCCGCCATATTGGATCCGACATTTTGAAACTTGGCCTTGTGGAGAGTTTGTCCATTTATTCGAGAATCGCCACGGCTCACACGCTCGCATTTTGTGTGTGTGTGTGTGTGCAGGGCTTAAAAATTTCAATCACCTGTAACTCGAGAACCGTTCAACCGATTAAACTAAAATTTGGTATACAAGTGAAGCAGCGGGTCTATTTTTAACTGGTGCGATTTTTTTCGAAATGTATGCAGAAATTTTAATTTCATAGCTTTTTGAATTTTTCAAAAAAGCACGCGTGTGCTCTAGCTTTCGTAAAAATAGCGCTATTTTGCAAAATAATTCCTCATACGTGCAGGTACTGTTAAGTTTGTTTGGGATTGAATTTGATCGGAACCGGAAGAGTGGTTCAATTTTTATGGAGTGTTGACATTATCAAAAAATTCATGTTTTTGCCTTAAGTCTGACAAAACATGAGATACCGATCTCAAATTCGGTATATAAAATCGATTCTATTTAGCGATGATTAATACATGATTTCGTCATAATCTGCAATATCAAATTTGTCAGAATTTCATCTTTCATAAAAAATCTTGTTATTGCACTAACTTTAGCAAAACATAAGAGAGCAAACTAAAATTTTATACATAAAATCAGTAGTATTCAGCAATTATAGGCACACAGTTTCGTTATAACTTGTTATGGGGTGTAAATTTTTCGGACAATTAACTCTGATAAAAAATAAAGCTGCAAATTGCTTCCTCATTATTTTTGCCTTTTTTTACAAAGCTTCGTCTATGAGGAAGCCAAAATCGATTGACATATTTCCTCATGGAGGTAACTTTGCAAAAAAAAATCAACAATAATAAGCTGCGCATTGCTTCCTTATTATTTTTGGCTTTTTTTTTTAACTTCCTCTATGTGGAAGCCAAAATCGATTGACATACTTCCTCATAATGGTAGCTTTGTAAAAAAAAAACCAACAATGATAAGCTGCAAATTGTTTCCTCATTATTTTTGGCTTTTTTTTTTAAACTTCCTCTATGAGGAAGCCAAAATCGATTGACCTACTTCCTGATAAAGGTAGCTTTGTAAAAAAAAACTAACAATAATAAGGAAGCTATTCGTTTTTATTATACCGACACGTGTGATAGCTTAATGAAATTATAATTTGTCGAGTGGGGGAAAAAAATATCATATTTCAGTCGGAGCATTCTGCAACAAGAGAATGTACAGTAATGCATGCCTTGAAAGTCGTGCAGTCGGGCCTAAAAAAAAACATGCAAATCCTGTTTGCAGTTCATGAGAGTGGCGTTGATTTGCCAGCGTTATCAGTTGAAATTAGCGATGGAAATAATTCATTCGGCGATTTAAACTTTGACAAGTCGATCGTGAAGGAAATTGCATTGCTTAGAATCCGGTTGTTCATTGAAACAAAGGTGAGACACTCAGAGAGAGAAAGAAAGGTCAGGGGACCTGTATCTCCTCCTCCTGAGGACTTTCACTATTTTAACCGCGTCGTTTCATTCTCTTGTGTTCTACCCACTCACAACTTTTCGTGGGCTAGATATGCATCAATTGTGCTGTACTCTATATCATACTTCTGTTTATTGGGACATTAACTTGTCTGTGTATATGATAAGACCAGGGAAAAAGTAACAGATTTTTACAAAAATATATAAAGCTCAATTGATGTTTTCTGAAATTTTCTAGCCTTGACATTTCGAGGGATATTAATTAAAATTTTAACAATGAACATTTATATTATTCATCTTGGCTTTCTTGAATTTTCGCATATTTGTTTCAATATTTATGCACGTTTTTATGTAATATTTAAAGAATGTTCACAATAGTTTGTTGAAGCTCCTTTTTTAATTCAATAACTAAATATATACGACGAATAATTTTTTATTTTATGACATGTAAAGAGTAACTGGTACTTTCTGAAATGTTCTGGGATTCAATTTATCAGAAATATTTTTAAAAATCTTTATAATAAAAATCCATATTATTACTTTTAGCTTTTGAAAAAACATTTTATATCTAACCTAATATTTATACACATTTTTTGTAATACTCGAAGAATTTTTTGATACTTATTTTTCAATTCAATAACTGAATACATGCGACGATAATTTTTGTTTGTATAATATGTAAAGGCCAATTGATATTTTTAAATTATTTCTCGGGATCCAATTTATCAGGAACATTTATTTTTATTTTAACAGTAAAAATCTATATCATTCGATTCGACAATTTTGGATTTTTGCATATTTAGTCGAATATGTATTGATGTTTTCGATAATATTGAGAAAATATTTACATTTTACTTATTTTTCGATGCAATAACTAAATAACTTCGAAGATCGCTTTTTTTTTAATGACATGTACGGACGAATTGGTATTTTTTGCTAATTTTCTGGGGTTTAATTAATCAGGAAAATTTATAAATATATTTACAGTAAAAATCTATATTATTCATTTCGGATTTTACTAAATTTTGCATATCTGATCGAATATTTATTGGAATATAATATTGGAAGAATATTCCAAAAGTCTGTTGATACTAATTTTTTAATTAAATAACTAAATACATACGACGATAATTTTTTTTTATTGGCGAGAATGTAAGAAAAATACAAAAATCATTCTCAATGACTTTTCAGGTATTAGTTGTCTATTCAGCGGAGTTGTAATTACAGCGATAGACTTGATATTCCCGCATCAGTTCTCAACGATACTGGAGGTTGACTACGACACGCCGT
This sequence comes from Tromatobia lineatoria, assembly GCA_949699805.1. Classification (NCBI taxonomy): domain Eukaryota; kingdom Metazoa; phylum Arthropoda; class Insecta; order Hymenoptera; family Ichneumonidae; genus Tromatobia; species Tromatobia lineatoria. The sequence goes on from OX453038.1 coordinate 7,370,521, forward strand.
ACGACCGACACGTGATAATCGAGGAGAGCTTTGACACGAGAAACGTCAGGAGAAAATTACCCAAGATAGAGGATAATTTTAGTGACCGGATTATGAGGTACTAAGCATTATTTAAAAATTGCAAAACAGAATTCTAAATTACAAATCTAGCTATCTCATTATTTTCAAACCTATCATATTCGATTATCCATACGAGTATTATGTTCATATTATCGTCATGAATAATAACGAAACTAAGAAAATTTAAATTATGATTCAGGATTTTGTAGAATGTTGTCAGAAACATTCTCAAATATCATAATTTCGAATGTTGTAAAATATATCATCTGAACAATACCGAAATATTACGATTCATAATTTTGCAGCATGTTGTGGGAAAAATTTCGAAATATTAATATTCATAATTTTGCAGCATGGTGTAGGAAAAATTCCGAAATATTATGATCCATAATTTTACAGCATATTGTGTGAAAAACTCTGGAATATTATGATCCATAATTTTACGGCATGTTGTGCAAAAAATTCCAAAATAATATGATCCATAATTTTGCAGCATGGTGTAGGAAAAGTTCCGAAATATTATGATCCATAATTTTACAGCATATTGTGCGAAAAACTCAGCAATATTATGATCCATAATTTTACAGCATGTTGTGCAAAAAATTCCAAAATATTATGATCCACAACTTTACAGCATGTTGTGCAAAAAATTCCAAAATATTACGATCCACAACTTTACAGCATGTTGTGCAAAAAATTCCAAAATATTATGATCCACAACTTTACAGCATGTTGTACGAAAAATTCCGAAATATTATGATCCACAACTTTACAGCATGTTGTGCAAAAAATTCCAAAATATCATGATCCATAATTTTACAGCATGTTGTGCGAAAAATTCCACAATATTATGATTCATAATTTTACAGCATGTTGTGCGAAAAATTCCGCAATATTATGATTCATAATTTTACAGCATGTTGTTTGAAAAATTCCGAAATATCGTGATTTATGATTTTGGATTTTTTTTTCCGCCTTGATCATTAAGTGATTTAATATTGCAGGATCTCAATAAATCCACTATACTCTTATATATTATACAATATTTCAGTCAAATCTCGACGAAGTTGAGCAACGAAGAGCCAAAGACCTCGCAGCATCATGACGTCGCGCCCCAGCCTCACAATCATCACCAGCAGCCGCATAAACAAGGCGTCGTGAATCGTGGCTACGTTTCTCACGAGCCACCGGATTATCAGCACGAGGGAATAGAGCAAGATTCCAGCAAGAGTAACAATTGGTCTTATCCATTTCCGCTAGTTCCCCGTAGAGTAATAAATTAATCCTTCTCCACAATTCCTACAAAAACAACAACAACAAAAGTATTGTAAAAATCGACACCGAATTAATTTAATATATAACAATAATGTTATTGTAAAAATGTACATTGCATGTAACGAGCAATCTCACCGTATTTAAAAAGTATTTCATAAACGCATTAAGTACGAATAAAGTTATGCTTATATTCGCTGTGATTTCAAGGTACTTTTTTTACCATGAAGAAGTGGTGACGATTGGCGTAAAAATATGTATTTTTATGCCGATCATGATGAGATAATAATCGAAGATCGTTAACGAATTCCGCCGGATGGTCATCGCACCTTCGTTCGATTTTGTGTTTTTTTTTTCCTTTTTACGTCGCAATCAACGTTTCACCTTGCCAAGTGGTCAACGTGAGTTTATGTCGGTGTATTGAAGCAAGATTGCCAAAGAAGACCTCGCGAGAAGCGAAAGCAAGGGTGAATCACGCGTGCGTGTGAGCGCCAGGCGTAAACGAGAGTTTCGTCGATATATGCACACCCAACCGCTTTCCATCTCGTTCCGTGTACCATTCGGATCTGGTTCAAGGTCCTTACCTTCCGGAATTTTTATACATTCTTTATTTTTATTATCTGAGATTTTTTTTTTTTTTTTTTCAAGGACATCGCGTCGCTGTTCGTATCGGCGAATCGGAGAAGCGAGTTTTGGCGAAGATATATATCTGCGAGAAAAGATTCAAATAAATGTGTGTAACGAAAAGAAGAAAAGTAGTAGTTAGCAAATTGCTTCTTAAATTTTTTTTTAATTGTCAGAAAAAGTGATTTTATAAATGTGCCGTTAACTGTTAAAGAAAATACGAGGAAAAAAATGGTTTAAATCCTACTTTCTTACCTTTTTAACTTTTAAGACATTCTTCATTTTTTCTTTTTTCAATTACACCGGCGCTCTTCGTATCGGTGGATTGACTAAGCGATTTTTCGGGAGAAAAGTTTGCAAATTGCTTCCTCATTTTTAAATTGTTTTAGAAAATGATCATATAGATGTGTTGTTACCTGTCAAAGAAAATATAAGGAAAAAAAATTTTCAATTCTACTTTTTTCTCTTCTAAAATTTTTATATATTCTTCATTATTATTATCTGGGCTTTATTCATTCATTTATTTATTTTTTTAAATGTTCAAAGTTCAAATTAAAAAATATAGTGAAAAGAAGAAAAGTAGAAGTATGAAAACTGCATCGTCATTATTTTTATTTTTAGTTGGTAAAAAAAATGATTTTATAAATGTGTCGTTACGTGTTTACTAACTGGTACAACTGGCCACAACTGGTACAGTGGCCACAACCGGTACTTTTACCCTGCGCTATATCTGTCTATAAATGTGTATAATACAATTAACCAAGATATTAATAATAAATGTCAAAGGATTGACGAATTATTATAATAATTTGAGTTATGTGCAGCAGTGAATGGTATGAAATATTCAATGAACAACTGACTAACTAAACTCATAATAAATAAAGATCGAAGATATAGCTTAGCATAATGTTAAAGTTGGTTAGAAAACAGTGATAAACGTAATTAATTAAATGTAGTTAATTAAACAAAGCTTTCCTTACGGGGAAACCAGACATAATAATAGAAAATATGAAAAACATAATTTTCATGAAAGCTGGAAATTGACGGGACAATTAATTAATTAAGATGACAATTCAAATTGTCAGTTTTTTTTAAAAACAGAATATTTTAAACCGCTTCAAAGAAACAACAGCTTAAAAATCGTTTGCCATATTATTGGACTTACAAAGTAGAACACTTGATGTTAGCAATAGCAATTTTCTGAATTACATTCTAAATGCAAATCGCAGAATTTCGTGCACGGTCAATTTATGGGGAACGTAATCTTCGTTGGGTTATGGCTTTTTACGTAGCGCGACTTCATTGAGTTTCCCATTTATTAGGTTTTGCGTAAATCTATTTTGTATGCAATGTATGACCTAGAAAATTTTTATTACTGAGAATAAGTGCCTTTTAAAATAAATGATCAAATTATCTAAAGAAACGTTTCAAACTCTTTTAAAAGTTTCGGAATCTTACACGATATTCACAATATACTCCGATCTTGTCATTATCTTACAAAATTGAAGAAATTTAGGTCAACTGTAATACCGAGTAAAGTTTTCTGTAAATAAATAAAAAATCCATTTTTTCGCCGTAAGATGAATTTTTTAATCTTTTCATTGATACTGAATAAATTTTCTAGCTCGTGATGATGAGAATTTATGGAAAAATTAATTTTTCAATTCTTAATAAAAATTAAAAAAAAAAATTCAATTCTTAATGAGAATTAAAAAAAAAAAAAAAATTTCAATTCTTAATAAGAATTTTAAAAAAAATTAATTTTTCAATTCTTAATAAGAATTTTAAAAAAAATTAATTTTTCAATTCTTAATAAGAATTTAAAAAAAAATTAATTTTTCAATTCTTAATAAGAATTTAAAAAAAAATGGAAACAAAAGTATTCGCGTCATTTATCAATACGTTACAATAAATTGTGGATTGTTTAAGATTCTCAAAAAATAATACAAACCTGTATAAAATCTCGAAGATCTTGACATATAATTTCTTCAGTCATGTTGGACTTTTTAAAATAAAATAAGATTCTAGCGAATCATTAAAACAACAATAGAACAAAAAGAAAGAAAAAACTTCAGGCACAGAAGCAAACATGGATGATAATTGCTATTTTCTTTTTTTAATTTTATAAAAATCGGCGTCAATAATTAATTTAACAAATCACATCTGTAAATGCAGTTCCGACAATTCAAGACATTGTATCTGTTGCGTTTTTATTGTAAAAAGATGAGCGAGCGACATTAAATATTATTAAAATAACGGCATTTCTGTTATTTATCAATAAGTCGACTTAAGAATTAAATATCAATTAAATATTAATAATCTGGAAGTATAAGGAGTCGGAGGTAAAATAAAAGACAGTAATACTGGTTTTTATTCGTCGACGATGAGTATACTTTGATTTATTTGCGAACAATATTGTCCTCATAATTTTTCATCTCGTCGCTCCGAACTTTCATTTGCTTTACAATCAAATAATACTAAACACCACCGCCTCTCCTCTCTCTCTCTCTCTCTCTTTCTGTTCGTTTCACAATATAAATTATATAAAATCCGTACACGCATCCAAACACACGCTCGCCACGAACATACAATATTTACAGATTTTTTTTTCTTCCTCGTTCAATAAACTATTTAACTCGAGGCTTAGCCGAAATTCTCGAAGTGATGTATGAAGTAGGGCAGTCTGCGTCCCTTGTTCACCTCGTCGCAGGCTGACATCACGCTCTTCGTCAACGGACGAGGTCCACAGCTGAATACTCCTATTTTGCTAACCTGTTATAATTTAAAACAAAAATTAGACTGCATTTTCGTACTTATTAATATGTACTTATACTTTTTTTCATTTGTAAAATCGTGTAAAATGTCGAGAAAAATAGTTTCTATGAAATGTCTGTATGTGTGTGTGCGTATGAGCACAATTTTTTGTTAGAATGATAGCCGTCATTTTACGATATCTGGCTCAAATTTGGGCCAGAAGCGGACTGTTATTAAATAATGTTTGGGATTAAATTTGGTGACAATCCGTTGAAGGGTTCACAATTTATATTATTTTTAAATTTTTTGAAATTTTTTGTTCGTGCTCAAACTTTCGCAATTTTCAAGACATCGGGTCCAAATTTGGTACAGAAGTAAAGTGTAGGTAAATCAAGGATGACTTAGGATTTGGTACAAAACCGTCGAGGTGTAAACAAATAATGACATTTTGAATTTTTCGAAAAATTGATTTCAGCATTTCAACTTTCACAATTTTCGAGACATTTCTTGGCACGGAAGTAAAGTGTCGGTAAACTAAACATTAGTTCGGATCTAGCAAGAATTTGTAGAAGGGTTTGAAAAATGCTATTTAAAAGTTTTTTAAACAACGCTGCAAAGTAAAACTTTGCAAATTGCTTTCTCATTATTATTGTATGTTTACTAAGTTTTCTGTATAAGGAAGTCAAAATAGGTTAACATACTTCCTCATTGAGGTATACTTGTAAAAATCCAACAATAATGTGGAAGCAATTCAGGTTTTAATTTGTAGTTTTTTTATTTATGTCCGAAGTGATTTGTTTTTGCCTTAAAGATTGTTAAAATTTGGTGTCATTTTGGACTTATTATAGGATAGTAGTTTTTGGAGTCGCTCCAATTTTTTTTCAGAACCTTAATCATTTTTCCAAATTCAGGTGATGAGTAGAAATTTTATTTGTTTATGTTTATACATAATTAATTTTTGCGTTAAAAATGGTGGATATTTAATAAAATTTTGGACTTATTTATGGATAGATGTATTTTTTTGAGTCGTTCTTATTTATTTTGCAGCTTTCATCGTTTTTCAAAATTTAAGGGGTGAGTGAAAATTTTATTCGTTTATATTCATAAATAATTAGTTTTTGCGTTGAAGATGATAGAAATTCCGAGTCCAATTTTTGAACTTATTAATAGGCAGATGTAATCTTTGTAGCCTTATCTTTTTTTTACACAGCTTCAGTTTCTCAAAAGTTTGTTAAGTAGGAAAAATTTAATGTATAAAAATTACGGAAAAATTTAATGTTTCGGCTGTTAGAGTATCCAATTATATTTTATAAAATGTAATACGATGTAAAGCTTTGTGTTTTTCTAATAGCAAGCTCTTCACGCTAAAAAAAGCTGACGATTGATATACAATAAAGTTGGAAACAAGTGATACTCACGTAGCTGTGTTTTTTCTGAATAAACTTCAGAATTGACGTCATATCCGGACGGCCAAAGTGATTGATGGCCTTTAATCCGGTAAATATGCTCTTCTTTGAGAGTCTCTGAAAGTGATGCTCGCAGATGTACTGCAAAAAAAAAGACAAAAATACTCCATTATCTTCCATTGAACAAATTTTTTTTACCTAAGAGAAAATTTGCAATAATATATCGAAATTTCAGGGTGTAAGTCTGAAAATATTTATACTTAAACTGTAATCATTAACTGTCTGGATTAATCAAATAAATATCTGAACAATTGGATAATAAAAAAAATCACTTTCAACAGAATTTCATGGGTAATTTCAAGAATAAATGGACAAATCATATACAACTTTTTCCATTGCATTAATAATATCTCCACGATTTGTAAAAATTAATGTATCGAAAAGTTTTCTTAATAACATTCATATTCTAGAAATCATTCAAGAATTTCAACATGAGTTTATGAAAGCTTCAGACAATAAAAAAATACTAATCACTGTCAATCGAGAATAGAATGATTACATATTTGAAGGTATAATGAAAAATTGTATTATTGATCTTCTATCTTGAAGATTTCGAAAGTTCCTGTAGAAAAATAAAAATTAATTTAGCATAAAATCATGGAAAAAATAATCGAGAGATAAAATACGTGACGGAGAAATTTGCTAATTAAATTTAGCGGAATATTCAATTACTTACGAGCATCGTCGTTCGAAGATCGAACTTGTGAAAGAATTGCGTTATGAAGATATGAATCTCGAGTACATCGGTTACGTCCTTGCGTTCAACGTCCCTGAGCACGTCGATAAACCACTCGAAGTGTTTATGGGAGGGACATATCCAAAGGAAGTAAACCTGTTTTAATAAATAAAAAAATAAAAAATTAATCTCTTCAGAGAATATTGTAAATGATTGAGTTTTTTTAATCGGTAAGAAAAAATCGCTTGAAACATCACATACGATTGATACTCAATAGTTTTTTGCTTATGATAAAATATTGGTCATTTAGAAAATATAGAACTAATTTTTTATTTATTTACAATTTCCTTCACGCAGATTCGTGGATTAAAACAAATTGAATCATATTCATGAACATATAAATTTTGAGACAGCTCTTGTTGAGAAATCACTTAAATTCTAAGTCAATTCAACTTTTGATCATTTTGATGGAACAAGTGATTTTTGTTATTTAAAAAAAAATTACAAAACTGCCATGAAATTGGTTGCTCGTGAATACGATTTGATTTTTTTTCCAATCTCCAGATCCGAGTGGATCTTAGGATTTTTATTTTTTGTTCCTCATAAAGGAAGGTTTGTTTTCGTGAAAAAAAAATTTTCTCGGTTTCCATGTTAAAATACTTTAAATTGTCGAACACGTCGTGGAAAATTATGATAATCGTGCCCAAATGTGAACCACAAGTAAACTGTAGTTGAACAAAGTATGGGAGTGAATTTGGCGTCCATTCATTAAGGGGTTTTAAATTTATGGCATTTTGAATGTTTTTTTTCACGCTTCAACTTCCGAAATTTTTTAGATATCGAGCTCAATATTAGTCCACAAGTTGGTTGTAGTTAAAAAAGGTACGGGATTGAATTTGGAGTAAACCCGTCGAGAGGTTCAAAATTTATGGCAGTTTGAAATTTTTTTGTAAATTTTTCGTTCGTGCTCTAACTTCCGCAATTTTTAAGATAACGGGCTCAAATATGGCAAGCAAGTAAAATGTAGGTGAACTAAACATCAGTTCGAATTTGGCGAAAATCTGTCGAGGGTTAAGAGCTAAAAGGTCCTGAAAAGTCACTCAGCGTAAAAAAAAAAATGTTTAAGAAATCATATTACTTTTCAAAAAAACCATTTTTTTGCGATCAAAAAAATTTTTCCGAAATTTCTTACTAGCACTATCAAAAAGAGCAACCCTTAAGACATAATGTTGAGCTTTTTCAAATTATTTTTCACATAAAGTAACCGAATGAAAAGAGCTCGAAGTCAGTTGTAAAAAAAGGCTCTTGCCGGCTTTAATGACTTTAATGGCTTAAGTGTGTTGAATATAATGATGAGATGGTCATTAAAATTACTGTACAAAGTACAACCACTCGCCGTATAATTCGTGCAGTATTTGGATTTTTCTCACTTTTGTGAGGCTCGGAAAAAAATTCAAAGTAATTGTGCCAAAAATCCCATGTTATTTAAATGGAAAAATGTTTGTTCTCTCAAATTTTGAAAAGATTTTTTTGACTTTATTTCGAATAAAATGAAGGGGCATCGTCGGGCAAAATCGCTCAACATCGAAATTAACGACCCATCGAAATAACGACCATCGAAATAACGAAATTAACCCTAATACACATAATACAGACATTTCGTAAAAACCACTTTTCTCGATGTTTTAGAACATTTTGAGTGACCCGACATGAAAATCTCGAAAAAAAAATTGCCACGAAAACAAAGCTTTTTTTTCTCAAGCTCAAAAGCTTTCTCTATGAGGAAGCAAAAATGAACAGAAAGTAACAGCCAATAATTACCTTTTTGCAAGCGACTCCAGAGTAACGATTGGTCGAGGTTCCGAAAACCAGGTCATTGAGCATCGACGCATATGGCGTAACTCCAATTCCACCGCCGACCATCACAGCCACCTCGAATTTGTACCAATCCTGATTACCACCTCCGAACGGTCCCTCAATTCTGATTTTAGGATGTTCGTCCTCGGGATTGTAATTGCAAGGATCGAAGTAATTTCTCAGTTTCCACGTCCAAGGTCCTTGAGCCTTAATATGACACGAGAGGAAATTCTCGTGAGGTGCTGAAGTCAGTGTGAAGGAGTGAAACTCGTTGGACCTGAAGACTGTGCAAGCCAATCTCACCCATTGACCCGAAAGGTACTTCAGGTTCGGTGGACGATAAAATTTTATCTTTATCACGTCTGAGGGAAGCAACTCCGTCTCTATTATGTCGAGAGCCATGTATTTTGTTCTCAGACTAACGACCTGTGAAATAGATTGAAAAAAAAACAATGTTTTACTTCACACAATTATTTAAGATTTAATTAAATTTTTTTCACTTTAATATTGTTTGAGTCTGAGGTAAGAATGTACCACAGAAAATTGGAATTGGAAATTGAACTCTCCAGAAAAATGGCCCCAAAAAATTAGCCCTGATAGATTTTCTGTTTTTTATTGCTTGCGAAATTTCTGTCAGTTTTTTTTTGTGAATTTCTTTTCGGGGGTCAATTTTTCGGAGAATAATTTTTATGGTATAGTGTAATTACCAGTTTTTCCGATGAAAATTGAACCCAGAAAAATGGTTCTGGAAAATTGGAACTTATGAATTTGTTTATTATTTTTTAATTACATTTTTGATTGCTTTATTTCTGTTTATCTTCTTAAAGGCCAATTTTCTTTTTTCCAGTTAACGATGTAATCGCCAGTTTTTCCAAAGAGAATTGGTCCCGGAAAATAGTTCCCGGGAAAATTTACCACCATACATTTTTGTTTGTTCTTTATCACATTCCCGTTCGGTTTATTTTTGTTTCCAGTGACTATGTTTCATGTTACGATTCGAGTACCAATTTTCCGAGGAAAGTTGATCCGAGAAAATTGGTCTTGCGAAAACAAGCCCCGGAAAATTGGTTCAATTATTTTTTTAAATTTTCTCACAGTTTCGTTTATTTCATTTTTGTCTATTTTATTGGGTCCGAATTTCTTGAGGCCGATTTTCCGGGGCCCAGTTATCGTGTTACCATGTAATTACTATTTATTTTTAAGGTAATCGGTTCCGGAAAATTGTTGGCGGAAAAATGGCCCGAAGAAAATTACCCGAAGCTAATGTTCCTTGTTTTTTGAAATCATCCATTCACCACATTTTTGTGGAATTAAAAAAAAAAATTTTTTGGGGGCCAATTTTCCGGGGCCCGGTTGTCGTGTTACCATGTAATTACTATTTATTTTATAGGTAATTGGTTCCGGAAAATTGTTGCCGGAAAAATAGCTTGAAGAAAATTAGCCGGAGCTAATGTTTGTTTTTTTCTTTCAAATTATTTATTTATCACATATTTCGGGAATTTTTTTAAATATTTTCGGGGGCCAATTTTCCGGGGAATATTTTCGTGTTACCATGTAATTAATTACCCATCTTTTCATACTGACCTTATCAAGAGCGTAAACAATCGCAGGTCCAATGAAGAAAATCCAAAATCTTGGACCGCCAGTAAGTCTGGCAAGACCATGGACCAATGAGAGAGCGTATAGCAGCACATAGAGGCTGTGAGTCGACCAAAAGAATTTGTAAGCCTTTTGACGTATCGTGGGATGTGCAAACACAAAGATGATAGTCATTACAATGAAAAGAAGAATTCCAGTGAGGCCTGTAAACACACGTAAAACATTAATTCTTCATATGACCCACAAACTGACAGAACTTGTGCATTTCTAAAGATGTGAGTGCGGCACAGTGCCGCTAAAATTGAGTACCGCAAAAAAATGTTAAACACTTATAGATGTTATAAAAATCTGAAAAATTCGTGCTCATTAGAAGTACTGAAAATATCAATTTTACATGATAATAATTCCAAAATGTTATTGGCAAATTGATGGAATAAAAATTGTCCAACAGATTCCTCGGAAACTCAACTTTCTTTTTTTATTAAAATAATTCGCCATTTGTCCTGGATACGTATGAATTTGTTTAGATTTTTAAATTTGCTTTGCTTTTTTTTCAATATAGAATAAATGTGTGGAGAAACACAATACATAGAAAATGAAAGAATCTTAAGAAATCCATAAGTATTCAGGAAAATAAATAAATCATTTTCGGATTAACCAAAAATTGCGTTGCCGGAAAAATTTGTCAATTGACTAATTTTTCGATTAATTTTTCATAACATTTTGGAATTATTAATGTTGAAAATGAATCTTTTTCACACCTTTTGTGTGCTTGAATTTTTTCAGATTGTTATTCCATCGAGAAGTGTTCGAATTTCTCTCTGAATTCTCATTTTTCAGGAAGTTGGGCATCCCATCGCGCTCCTACATCCTTAAGGAGGCTCGGTGACGACTACCGGAGTCAAATCAGTGCTAAATTTTCGTAATTAATTCTTTAAAGTTGAATGCATTAAAAAAAATAGTGAAGGGTGATTTGTATTGAAGCATATATACGCGTAATATTTATATATAATATTTATTTGTAATGCGATACATTTTCGTTCCGTTTTTTCCAAGCATAATCAGTAATTCTTCATCAATTTAAATTAGTGACGGCTTATTCCCTTTCTCAAAAGATACTCTATGAATTGACCGCCACGATAATTCATATCGTTGATCGTTTAATAATTATAGCCTGTTGTTTATGACAGTATTTTTGTTTTTGTTAAACAACAGGCTCCAAGTATTGAACGATCAATATCATGAAATATCTAAGCGGTCAATTCGTGAAGTATCTTATAAGAAAAAAAATGAGCTATCACTCAGTGTTAATCGGTGAAGAATTACAGATGGTATTTGAAAAAAAACCAAACAAAAATGTGTCCCATTGAAAAGAAACGTTAATCGGTTAACCTTCATGTAAATTCGTCAGTATTCATCTTTCACTAGATTAAGTATACATGCTTGAATACAAATCACCCTTCACTATTGTTTTTTAATGCATTAAACTTTAAAGAATCAATAACGAAAATTTAGCACTGATTTAACTTCGATATTCGTCATCCAACTATTTTCTTATATTTTGCATAACAATAAAATATAGTCGTTCCTCTTAGACACTATACATTATAGTTAGATTATTATCGGATTAGCTATTTTTATTATTAAATTACGATATCTTCCTCTGAGTCTGAATTTTTTCAGATTTCTTATAGGATTATTTCCAATAGTTAACTTTCGCTGGATTTCCCTCCTTATGGAGAAAAATGACACGTATTATACATTACCTGTAACTGTTTGGAAGAGCCAGAAAGATATCGTGGGACGAGCGTCACTTGGAAAGCTTAGCTCGCTCGTTAAACAGCGAAGATGAGAGATTGGTTGCGTGGAAACGTGGTAGAAATTTACTATGTGTCCGACGGTATGTAGGACGGAGAAGAAAAGTGCTGTACACGCGGCAATCTTGTGAAACTGTATGTGAGAGTCGAGAGGTATGTATTGCTGTATCGAGAATTCTTTTAGCTTTGTCAGAAGATTTCGTGACATCGTTAAAAGGAGAAGACTGTAGCAGAAGGAAAGAGCGGCTGCTGAACCACGAGTTATCGCTATTCCGACTCCCATAATATGCCTGAGATCCGTGTGTTCTGCCATGAACGAGTAATCTGGAAAAAAAAATTTTGGGACACTTAATTATTATAAAATGTATTATGTATTACGTTATTTATTATACAGTATATTGTGTATAATAAATATATAAATATATTCGAATTATAAAATATATATAAATAATAAACAGTACTATTGTGTATAATAAATATATAAATATTTATTTATATATTTACTAACATATTTAATAAATATATGAACATTTATTTGTTATTATACACAATAGTACTGTTTGTTATAAAATATATAATTTGATAAGCGAATGAAAGAAATTGTCTGACAATTACGAAAATAATTACTGGAATTGGAAACTTAAAAAAATTCGAGTTTGTAGCATTTTTTTTGTGATATCCATGGTTATCATGAATTGGTTTCCAACATTGAAATTCAATTTTATAATACTCCACTGTTTATTCATTTTTCCACGCAAGTTTGATTTATCTAATATAAATTCTTGCTCTTCATTTATCATTCTCATTCATTAATCCCTCTCATACAATATATAATTTATCATACTATTTGTTATGCAATATAATATTCAAAATTTTTGTGGGAAAAATGTCTGACAATTACGAAAATATTCTATTGAAAATTGAAACTTTTGGATTTATAAATTTCTTCATAGAATTTCCATTGGGTATATTTATGAATATTATAAATTGGTATCCAATATTAAAATGCACTTTTAATAAAATTCCGCTGTTTGTTCATTTTTCTAGGTAGTTTTATTATTCCGTACTAAATGTTTTTTTTATTGTTAAAGTTTCCGAAATATTTTTAAAGAAATTTTTTTTAAAATTACTCTAAAAATATGATTTTTATTTTTGCGATAAACTTAAATAAAGTTTTTCTAATTAAATGCAAATATATTTAAAATTTACCACGGTCAAACAGATTTCTTTTAAACGTTTTGATTGAATTGTTAGGAAAATCGAGATTTTAATGTTGAAGCCCAAAAACTCACGTATAAATCTCTCGACGAAGAGAGCGATTGTAATGACGTAAAATATAAAGAGGTAGAATATGTTCTGACGGTTCTCCTCCAGAAACGTCGACATTACATCCCACTGATCGCGCACCCAGCTTTTTGAGTCATCCTGTGGAATGTGGTCGATGTGGAAACTCGTCATACGCGCTACGTTCGTCGATGTGTCCAGGAAATTTTGCTTGGCACCTTTACAGTCCAAACCTATTGCCACGAAGTCGCCCTTGTACTCATTCATCATGATTTTGAAGTCGTTGTACGTCAGGTAGTCTTTTCTTTCTAGACCAGCTCCCTGAAAAAAATGGTTAAAAATTTCATTGTCACTGTTCTCAATAATACAAAAATCTAAAAAAATTTGAACTTTGCAAATTGCTTCCTCATTATTATTATTATTTTTTTTCAAGGCTTATATATTTTTTTCGAAATATATGCAGAAATTCGTATCTCATGGCTTTTTGAAATTTTTCAAAAAAGAACGTGCGCGCTCCAAGATTCGTAAAATTGATGATATTTTCCTAAATAATTTTTGATAGGTGCAGGTACTCTTAAAGATGTATGATAGGTACAGTCCCGCCAATCGTGAGTTTCAGAGAAAATTTCGATTACTTCCCGATGGGATGAAAATCGGAAAAAAATAATCGATATTAAACGTGCTGAAAAGATAAATTTTGCATAGTAATAATTCCAAAATGTTATTAACAAATTTCTGAAAAAAACAATTGTTCAATAAACAATCAGTCAACCTAACTTTTTTTCTAATGAAAATGATATGTTAATTTTTTTTAAATGCGTATTAATTTTTCCCGATTTTTTCTTTATTTTGATTTCAATTTTTTTTTTTCCAAAAATGTGAGCGAAATAATGAATTTTGGATATGTGTTTGGCATAAAACCATCGTCTTCACTCAAGATTTTTTTTGCAAAACGCATATCCAAAATTTGTTATATTCTGCGCATTTTTCAAAATAGAAGAAATCAAAACAAAAATCAAACAAACAAAAAAAAACAAGAACCTCATAGAGGTAATTTTGTAAAAATCAGAAAATAATCAGGAAGCAATGTGCGAGGTTCTACTTTGCATCTTTTATTTTTGTTCATTCGTATTTTTACCTGAAACATTCCTTCGATCAATTCAGTAACATGATCATCGGACAAGCTCGTAGTTCTTGCGATTTCTACGAGAGATCGGAGCATTTCGGACAGTTCTTCCTTGTCGATAACGCCGTTGCAGTCGTTATCACACATGTCGAATATTATTCGAAGTTTGTCCTCAGTTTTGCCTCGAGAAAATAGCAAAACGGTGTCGAGAAATTCCTGAAAGGATATACGACCGTCGCCATCCTTGTCGACGATGTGAAACATCTTTTTCACAAAAACAGCGTCAGCTCGCATTCCCAAGGCGCTTGCGAATTCGCTTTTTGAAAGGGAAGTCCTCATCACCGTGACGACTTCACCGGTATCGCTATCGTCCGATCTTCTTCTTCTTTCACCGGGACGCAAGCCAAAAGTCAGTGAATAGGCCTCCCGGAAAAACTGGATTACGAAAAAATTAGATTAGCACAATTATTTTTAACTACAGAGGGTATTTTCCTCAAATTCCATTTTCTCTTGGCGAAAAATTTGTAAAATAATGATGAGAAAGCAATATGTAAGGTTCTGATTTGCATTTTCGTTTCAAATAAATTTAAAAAACTGCAGATCAGTGTAATTTCAGTCGTTAAATTATGGGCCTAGCATCACTGAATAATTTTTCGTTCATGTAAAAAATTTGGACTCGCTATTTTATATTTTGCAATAGTTAATGCAATAATATCAATTTCTCGAAAATTTTAAAAGTCCATAAAATATAAATTATTTTTTCGATTGGAATTTACAAAAAATGAAATACTTTCCATCAAGAATTATTCTACTTAAAGTGTCGACATTGTTAGGATCAGCAAGAAATTGATAATAACATTATTTCTCTGGCATTTCAAAAATATAAAATTTCTATGAAATACTTCGAACCTAAAATTATTCAACAAAAAATGTAAAAATAGTTGGGATCAGCAAGAAATCAATAATAACTTTACCTTTCCGCAATTTAAATTAGAATCTTCCAAAAGTATGTTTAAAAATTCCATCAATATTTATCTTAAATATGCTTTTAAATACTATTGTGCAAGAATTTTTTTTAATTCAATAAAAAAATGGTATAATAATACCCCCATTTATTATCGATAAAAAATTTCAATCAAATACTCGAATCCTATAATTATTTGCCTCAAAATGCAAAAATAGTTGGGATCGACGAAAAATTAATCATAATGTTATTTTTCTTACATTTCAAATAGAATCTTGCTAAAGTACACTTCAAAATTTCATTAATCTTAGTTTTAGGTATTTTCTAAAAGAATATTGCACAAAAATGTTCAAACCCTCAACTGAAAAATTGTGGAATAATTTCCTCATTTACCCTATTATCAATAAAAATGTTCTATGAAATACTTCGAACCTGAAATTATTCAACAAAAAAAGTAAAAATAGTTGGGATCAGCAAGAAATCAATAATAACTTTACCTTTCCGCAATTTAAATTAGAATCTTCCTAAAGTATACTTAAAAACTGCATCAATATTTTTTCAAATATGCTCTAAAATAATATTGTGCAAGAATTTTTCAAAATTCAATAAAAAATGATGTAATAATTCCCCCAAATACCGTATTATCGACAAAAAATTGCAATCAAATACTTTAAGCCTAGAATTATTTAACTAAAAATGGAAGAATATTTGGGATCAGCATAAAATTCATCAAAATATTTGAAAAAATTTTCATTTAATACTACTTCGCACCTGTTCGAGCTTCTTTTGCCTTCGCTCTTTAGTTTCCGCCTTGGCGAGCATAATATCTCGATTTGTTTGCGTCAGTGTAAAATGCTTCTTGTGAGATGTGAGAAAAGTCTCCAATTTAGCGATAAACTTTCTCCTCGAGCTGAGAGAATCGAGTTCAAGGACGAGGTCGTAATCACGTGGAATTCGCAGCAGTACCAAAGCCTTGCTTTGACCGGTTTCGCTTTCCTGAAACAATAAAAGATGCGTTGAGCATGTTTTCGCATGAAAAGAGACCAGAAAACACTTTCGCGCGTTCACCACTCGCTTATAAGTTTCGTAATTGACGGATAAGCAGTCGCAATAGAATATCTTTCGCGAACGCTTCATCGATGAGTGAAATACATGTGAGTGAGAAAGAGAAACGTGTGCAAATGCATAAAAACTGCTGCAAAATACTTGCGAAACGATTTTCTCTTCCCGTATTTAAAAAAATACGTGTTTACAAAAATACATACGCGGAAATAAAATGTTCTCTGCTAAATATATTTGTCTTATATCTTTAAATATTCATGTAATATCGGAGAAATTTAAACTTGTTCAATATTTTTTGTAAACTTTGATAAATATTTGTAAAAATAAAAATTAAACCGATAAAAAATATATCAATTCAGAAAAAGTTGTTCGCTAATATTCCAATGTGACAAAGGAATTTAATTCTCGTTCCAATGACTGTTTGTAACAGAAATTTAATTTTATTGTTGTTGAAATAAATTAATCCAGCAGCTCAAATATTTGAGCGTATTATGCTTTTCTTTTGTAGGTTCTGAAAATATTCTTTATATTTGAAAATCTATTTTCTGCAATATGGATTTTGCAATGAGTATAAATTTATCAAAACATAGTTTCGATTAAGGGGGGCGGTGAGATTTAGCTTTTGGAAATAATCATATAAAAAATCTGAAAGAATGCACCTAGATTTTTATTCTACTCTTTTGTGTAAATTTACATTTCGAACCGTCATATCGTTCGAGAGTTATGACCCATTTAATTTTGTTACCAGGGGGCATTATAAATTTAAAAAAATAAAAGTAGTATATTTCCAGAGGATACATAAAATTACATAATATTAGATTACTTCACATTCAAACATGGGAAGTAATGTAACTGTTTGCTGTATGTAATGTAAACAAATTACATAGTCTAGAGTTAAATTAATTTTATTTAAATATACTCTATAATTATTTTTTATTAATTATAGAGTACATTTAATTTTCATTAATTTTACTCCACAATTAATTTTCATTAATTTTACTCCACAATAAATTTTCATTTATTTTACTCCACAATTAATTTTCATTAATTTTACTCCACAATTAATTTTCATTAACTTTACTCCACAATTAATTTTCATTAATTTTACTCCACAATTAATTTTCATTAATTTTACTCCACAATAAATTTTGCTCTGTAATTAATTTCTATTAATTATACTCTATAAGCTAATAAATACGACGTACCTGCGACTCTTCCATTGCGATGGCATTAACATTGTTGAAGTCGAAGGTACGTAGCTTTTCTCCCTTCCTGTCGACTATATGAAGCGCAGCTTCCGGACCAAATTTCACTTTTACTAAACGACGGTGATTAGCGTGCAGCCATTCGCGCACAATCATCTTATCTACGCAAATTCGACGGTCGTTTCGTCGCCTTATTGCCTCCTGTAATATCCTTAAACGTCGTCTACGACGATTCTGAAGCTTCACTAGACCGTAAGCTACTCCTGCAGAGAGAATCGGCACGAATCCGAGGAATACGCAGGCGTATATGAAAACCAACTCACTTCCCTGTAAAAAAATATTTTTATTATTACTTTTGACCTTTCAGAAATTATATATCGTGAAATATTGTCATTTTAAATATTGAAAGATTGTAAAATATAGCAATTTACGAAATCAGAATATTTTAGGATATTCTTATTAAAAAAATAAAAAATTGTACAACATTGCAATGTACAAAATCAAAATATTGTAAAATATTTCAATTTAAAAAATCAACTCATTGTAAAATATTGTAATTAAAAAAAGTTAAAGTATTGTAAAAAGAGTAGAGTAAGAGAATTAGAATATCGTAGAATATTGTTATTAAAAAAACCAAAGTATTGAAACGTTTCGCAATTTTTTAAATTGAAATATATGGAAGAAAATGATCTATATTTTAAATTAGGAATCAAAATTCGCGCTCGAAATGTATCTTAAGAAAATGTACTTTAAATGTACGTTTAAAAATCAAAACGAAGTAAGGTATTGTAATTAATTAATTAGTGGGATGTTTTTAAAACATTGCACTTTTTCAAATAAAAATATGGTAAGAAATTTTAATAAAAAAATCACAATATTGTAATTTTGAAACGAATAAAACTACAGGAAACGTACGTAATGGAATTTCGAAAGCAACTTTTGAAAACCCGAAAGTTTTTAGCTTTGTTAAAAAGAGTAGAAAATTACGGATTCCTCGCACTAATTATGAAAAATGAAAGGTTATTTTATTGTCGTTGGACGTAAAAAATGCTTTCAATTCTGGTAATAAGACAGGATATGCTTTAATAATGATAATTAGAGAGTACATTTTTAATAGGCTCAATTACCTGACTTTATGAATCAGACGGTATTTTTATATTAGCAATAATGTAGGATCATATAATTATGTTTCTAATTAGACAAAATTTCCTGTGGCGCTAATTAGACTCGAAATTTCTGAAGAGCTATTGCAAAGTTCCTTCTGACGCAACGTTCTCGTAATTGGGTAAAAAAAATGAATACGATGCACTAGAAGGAAAGATAAATTAAATTGTTATTTTTATTATTTATTACCTCGAAGTAATCACAACGCTGAAGTGGCACGCAATCATCGAGAACAGTAGAATTTAACTGGAACGGCTGAGGACAAGGATCATCGTCCTTCCACACGAACACGTTTCTCTGAATGGCTTCTGGACTGATTGTCGTCGTGTTCGTTATCACGTCCCATAATGTCACTCGTCTTATTTCCTCAATTTCACCCTTTGTGAAAATACTGCCGAAAAATGTACATTGTTGTCTTTAATTTCCCTAAATGTAATAATAATATGAAGGAAAAAAAGTTATTTATTATTTTCCTTATATTCCAGAACCTGTTTTTCCTTTTAAATTAAAAGACACGAAGAAAAAATTGTGTAATTGATTTTATTAAATTGGAGAATCGCTTTTTATATCGATTTGAAAAACATCAAAGACATTTCTTCATGAATAATTTTGTTGTGAATCCAGGATCGTTTTTCTAATAAATGAAGAGATATAAATAGAAATATAAAATACTTTATGAATTATGATTTTGCGATTCCACAATCGATGTTCTATCAAATTCAAAAACATAAATAGAAAATACTTTATAAATGATTACATTGTGATTTCGGTATCTGTTTTTTTTTCAATTGGAAAACATAATGGAAAAAACGGTATAATCGTTTTTTTTATTGGGCGATCGGTTTTTATATCGATTTGGAAAACATTAAAGGAATTTTTTTTTACAAATAATTTTCTTGTGATTCCAGGATCGTTTTTCTATCAAATTAAAAAATATGAATAGAAAATACTTTATAAATGAATTTTTTGGAATTCGAGGATCAGATTTTATATTACACGAAGAAAAAAACCTGGATTTTTTTTTAGTGGTTTCCGACTCAGATTAACATAAAATGGATTATTGTATCAGATTGGTTTTAATAAAATTAAGTTTTAGCAATTCAATTTTTTTTTACGTCAATTAAATTTGTTATCAATTTTTTACAGTGAATAAATAAAGTTTTCAATCGTTATATGATTACTCTTTTTCATTAAAAACTTTCCGTCGATTGTGAAAATTCGTCACATCTTACTGTTTGAATTATTATTACGTATTTTAATATTTTTTATCTTTCTAAAGGTACTTGCTATAAATTTTCAGGTGCAAAAAGAAAAAAATATTTTGCATTCTCGTTTTCTGGCACAAAAAATCGAATTTTAGCAAAATTTTAGTCGTCAAAACATAATAAACAAAACAAATCAAATTCCCATAAAATTCGAACTGTTCAACCGATCCCCATTAAATTAAATATGTAGCATTATTGAAGCTTATTGTTTATCTATATGTTTACGTAGAACATGTGTGCTCGCCAGATTCAATTTTGCAAAAGTTGTTGCAATAAGGTGCATTTTTTAAAATCTCCAAAATTCCACAAGACGCGAATCGCTTTACCGATTTAGTCCAAATTCATTACTAACCCTTTTATTACTTTGTTCAATTTTCATACGAAGTTTCAGCCTGACAGCTAAAAATTTGTTTGAGTTAGAGCGTTTCCATTTATCACTAGACATTTTTCAAAATCTGAAAAATCTCATAAAATCGGAATGCATCGAGCGATTTTGATAAACTTGATACCAAATGAAGATTAGTCAATACTCTACTTGGCATTAAAATTTTCACGACTTCAGTCGAATAGTTCAAAAGTTATAAAAATATAAAATTTAGACCCTTTATCAAGCACCCAAAAATTACAGTTTTTTCAAAATAAAACCTTCAATAGGTTGTAAAATAGTTGCTAAGCGTCATGAAATTTTTTGTAACCTTACCCAGTTTCCTCATTTTCGAACCAGAAGCGATCCGAGTCCCTCAGCCTAAGAAATTGGTCCTTAATAACAGCGGAAAATAACTCTCCAGGTCCAGCACTGGATTCGAGCATTCCGCCCACGTAGACGTCAATATTGTCCAAATCATTTTCATGAATATCCTTGAGAGTGTCCAGCATCTCAGGATTTTTATCGAAAAATTCTGGATTTATGTCGTTCCAAGTTTTCCTTCTATTTAATTTGAAATGGGCTCGTGCAGTGTTGTAATCTGGCAGTCCATTATCTCTGCCTCGCATTATGTTCAAAGCTCCAAGATCTCTTCGCGAAAATTCCATGGGACCGAAGAGATTGTTGCGAATATCGTTGCTTAGAAGATTGTCCTCTTTTTCGGCTATTTGCGAACTCATTCCCATAATGAGCTCCTCGATTGTGCTGTTCTCCAGTACTTTCTGTCGATGCATTTTTTAATTAGTTCCTGCCTAGTTGATTTTATATTTTAAACACAAGAAAATAATGGTCATGAAGATATTGAATTTATGCAAATTTATGCAAACAACGAAGTGTAATTATTGAATAAATATTGCTGAGAATTGTATTTTTTTTAACAAAAATGTTATGAATTATTGTCATTAAAAAAATTCCAATTTGTAATTTTTATAATCGTGATAGTGTTAAATTTTTTTAATTAAATCATCGAAATTGTCTCAAATATTGTAATTTCAACAATAAAAATATTGCAATTTATGTAATCGAAATAGTGTCAAATTTTGTAATTTGAAACATCGAAATAGTCTTAATTATATAAATTTCAAAAATTATAATTATGAACACACAAAAGACAATAAACGTATTACAGATATAAAACGATCGAATTGGCGCAAACACTGAAGTGTAATTGTTGTGGAAATATTGCTGACTTGTTAAGTGAAAGGGAGAGATAAAAATGATAACAATTGTCGATGAATAATTCAATTTTTTAGCTGCCGGTATTTCATGGAAAAGTTTGTATTATTGATTCGATAAGTAAATAATTTTTTACTGGGCAAAGAGCATCTGGGAATTATGAGTGAACTATCATAATTATTTTATCTATTTCCTCTTTGTGCACTTTTGAACAAAAATTCTGAAATATTGTATTTTTGGAATATATAATATCGATTCAGTAGTAAAGCCCAGTTCGCGATCAGACAGACACATGTGAATAAATTATTAATTTTTTTTTTACTTGGCGTCGAGTTGCTACCATGACTTTTGATAATAAAATAATTTTTTTTAAATAATCATGCTACTGTTAAATATTTGAAATTGTAATTTAAAAAATCTTTTCGAATTTTAGAATTTTTGCAGTCACTACAAAAATGAGTAATTCAAGTTTACATTTAAAGAAGAAACTGAAATTCTTATATTTATTCCTTCCAATGATATTTCTGTAAGGATTGATCGTAGAAAATAGTTCAGATAACAGTATTTTGTATTTTTTAATTCTCTTTACGAAATGAATTAAATAAATTTATCGCGGGCTTTAAAATACTT
Organism: Tromatobia lineatoria; assembly: GCA_949699805.1. Taxonomy (NCBI): domain Eukaryota; kingdom Metazoa; phylum Arthropoda; class Insecta; order Hymenoptera; family Ichneumonidae; genus Tromatobia; species Tromatobia lineatoria. The sequence continues at coordinate 7,392,946 of OX453038.1, forward strand.
TTCATGAATTATATAACGATTTTTGTGCATAGACCCAATGACACCCAAATTGATATTTCTACTTTTTGCCGTATTTTTTTCGCTTGTCAAGTTGACAACGAATTTTCAGTCAAATGAACCGATGATAGACTAAATTCTTCAAAAGATATGATTTTTTTTAAAATCAAAACTATAAAAATCATATCTTGAGAATAAAAAATGATGTCCAGCTAACATTAAAAAGTCTCTAATGGATCAACTATGTTATTTATTTATCATCGTATAAGTTTAAAGTTTCAAATAAAAGCGTTGTTAACACATTTCTCACTTTTGCTCGACAAAATGTTCTTACTTTGAACAAATTATTTTTTTACTTCAGAACTTATTTCCTTACATGAAACTACAACTTTCATGTTGAGACAATTTCTTTTCCACGACTTTTATTTTTCAAGATATATTGACTTTAAAGAAATACCCCATTTACCGTCATATTAGATTCAAAAATCTGAAAAGTAGGAGAGAGTAATTTCAAGTAGTACGAAAATGTGTCGAATTATGGAACTAGTCAAAGACGTTTGAAAAAAAGTAGCTGAATTGACGAAGAATCTCTCATGTATAAAAATTAATAAACGTAATGCACTTTTATATAATAACCGGTAGATCAAATATTCCACAATAATTCCCAGCTATGGATAATACGCATCCTTCCAATAAGTGTGTAGTTTTTCGACCCATTCAAAAAAAATTGGTCCAATAATAAATTATTCTTTAAAATCGTGAGCCCATTTTTTCCAGATTGTAAAAACAACAAAAACATATTGTCAGTGACTTAGAATAGTGAGACTTTTTTGCAATATTGCTAAAAATCCTTCATTCAACGGTTCGGAACTACATATTTTTCAATCCCTCCAATTAAGCGAAATATTCATAAATGTCCCTGATTTTCAATTAATTAAATTTTCCCTCAATATTTTCAAGTAAAGAGAGAGAAGCTTATTAAAAATTTTTTTTCCAGAATTACTTGGCACGGATTTGCAGGCTCAGAACAAATAGTTTATGGAAAAAAGCCGGAATTGAATCTTTCTGGGTCGAGTATTACAGCCCAAAGTGTTTTTGGAGCAACTCGTGCTGCTCATTCGCAAAGCGAATGTCGTACAAACGATAATTTCTTCGCACTCACTCACATTCGAGTCCCACCAAGTACTGCAGAGCCTGATTGCTGGTTGGCCCATGCGAGTCTTTCGAAAATTGCAGCTTTCATCGCGACGATATATTCCAGGTGGTATAAGTGTGTGACCGTAGCGAAAGGCTGCGCTTTGAAAGACGTGACTTATGCCAGGATGGAGATCAGGTTTGTAGCCACTGTAATTTGGCATCTCCTCGTCCAGAAGAACCGGAAGGTACTCGTACATCACGATATTCTGAAAAAAAGAAGAGTTTTAAAAAGTTTTTTTTATCATGAAATTACTGGAGTATACTGACGAATTGTACGAATAAAAATTCGAAGAATTTCGTACATTATTTGCAATCTATTTTCCTTGCTTTAATTTATCTCGATGGCGTTTTCGAATTCGAAGTCAAGCTTCGATCCGCCCTTGCGAGGTGGCGCGCGCGAACGTTACCGCCCTTTCATCATATCTGTGTTTCGTATTATCGGCGATACTACGATAATTTGACATATGTATCTCAATATAATACACTATATATACATATATGAATTATCTACGCTTAGTTATGTCATTGCTAAGCAGCGTTATTAGTTTATGCTTAAAAAAAAAACACAAGACAGCTTGGCAGCATCGATCGAAGTGAATGAAGCGTTTCACATCGGTACTTAAGGAGGTTCGTCAGTAAAATTGAAAAAGCACAGAAAAATCTGAAATAATTACCGCGTTTTGAATAATTCATAACAAGCCCACATGAATTTCGCAAATGCATTTCGCAGTCCAACCGATATTGTGTTGCAAAATGCATTTTTATTAACGGTATCAATTGTTTTCGGGGATTCAGGTAATTCTACCATCTTAAGAAAAATTGAGATCCATTGATATTTAAGAAAGTTATCCTGATTTAAAAAATTAAAAATCAAATTGCAACATGAAAAAAAAAAAAAAAATTCGGAGAAAAATAGTCAATATCGAGATCACATTTTCGCGTGGCGCTTAAAAATTATATTTTAAATCATAGAATCAGTGTAAATTTTTTCAGATTTTTAAAAACGGCGTTTTTGAAATTGTTTTTTTTTTCGAGGATTCAAAAATGTTCCTGGTGGTAAAAAAATCTGAAAAAAATTCCGAGGCCTTTATGTGTCGGTAATAACATCATATTAAAAAATGAACAGAATCGATGAGGGCGAGGGTCATGGCCTGCTGATTTGACGTGGAATGCCCCATATATATATTTATAATGTAGTCAAATGAATATATATATATATATACATTCATAATGTAGTCAAATGAATATATCTATATTCATGATGTAGTCAAATGAATATATATATATTCATTTGACTACATTAAATCGACTGTTTTTAGTCAATTGATTCGACCAAATATATCGTTATTTATACGTTACGTAAGTTGCTTCAAATATCAAATTATTTGAGCCAATTATACAGGATTTAAATAAATGACTTAGTTCATTCAACGGTTTTTGTTTTCTCAGTGTGGAATAATTAAATGGATTATTAATTTTAATTAGAAAAAGTAAAAATATTCATGTTATATGATATGAATCGAAATTCTATTCAAATGGTCTCTTGATAAGATCCATACGACTATTTTATTATTCCGCGTTGACTGTTATTATCAATTCACAATAATATTGAGATTATCATCTTAAAAAGTATGTTGAGTTAATATCCGTTATGGCAGCTGCTTGAAATCTGTGTCACTGAAGACTCGCCCTCGTTAACACGAGCGCCTCATTAGCCTCGAATATTATACTCGGTTGTGTATGCATTACGAGTCGAGAGTCATGCGAAAGTCCTTTAAGGAGGCCACTCGGGGCAAACACGGACTAATTTTTTATGCAAACTTTCCGGTTTATTATTTACTTGTAACAACGTTATGAATTGATTATAAAAACGTTTAGTACATTCATACTGATGACGACGTGACTTCACGTATCAAATCTAATAACAATAGCGGGGAAAATTGAAAAAAAAAGTTTCAAATTCCGTTGTTAATGAAAAATGTTCAGGTCTGATCGTTATAACAAAAATGATAAATGATTTATCTAACTCTACGAAGTTATTTGCAATAATGTCGTAAATTAATATGAAGAATATTTAGTACAATCATAATAATGACGAATAATTAATCAATGCTTTCAATTTTAATAACGGCGAAACGGAAAATGTATAAATAAGGTTCATATTCCGTTATTAATAAAAATGTGCAAGTCCTTGCACAAAAAATTACAAATAATTCATTTAACTTTACAAAGTTATTTGTAATAACGTCGGAAATGAATAACAAGCATATTTATCACGATAATAATAATGAGGAATGATTGAATTGGCGTTGTCAATGTCATCAATTTTAATGGCAATAAAATATAAAATAAAAAAAGTTTCACATTCCGTTATTAATAGTAAGGTGTAAGTCTATTCGTTACAAAAAAAAATTGCAAATAATTTATCCAACTCGACATAGTTATTTGTAATAACGTCATAAATTAGTTACAAGAATACTTAGTACATTAATAATAATTACGAATGCTTGAATTAATGTTATAAATGTTGTTAATTTTAATGACATCAAGATGAAAAATGAAACGAAAAATTTCATATCCCGTTCTTAATATAAATCTGCAAGTCTAATCACTAAAAGAATCAACAAATAATTTATCCAACACTACAAGGTTCTTTGCAGTAAATGTTGTCGAATTTAATGACAACGAAACGAAAAATAAATTTAAAAAGTATCAGATTCCGTTTCCAATAAAAATGAGCCGGTCTAATCGTTAAAAATAAATTAAAAAATAATTTATCCAACTCTAGAAAATTATTTGTAATGACATCGTGAATTGATTGCAAGAATATTTCGTACATTAATAATAATGACAAATAATTGAATTAACGTTGTAAATGTTGTCAAATTTAATTTTAAATGACAACGAAACGAAGAATAAATTTGAAATTTTCTACATTCCGTTATTAATGAAAATCTACAAGTTTATCGTTATAAAAAAATTTTCGAATTATTTATCCAACTCTACAATGTTGCTACGTGGCTGTTCTTAATTCAATTCACTATCCATATCCACGCATTGCGTATGCGTACGTCGCAGGTACGTAAGTGCAAGGAAAAGTATGTCAAAGCACGTATTTCAAACGTGCTGAGAAATCTCAACAGCCGAAGACTACAAAAAATGAAGAAAAAATGTATCGAATACCTGAATAGTGCCAACAACGATTCTCCTGGCTCGTTGAAAAACTTCCTCGTCGGACATTCCAGGATTTTGATTTTGTACCCTCGCGGCGATAACGTTGTGCCACCGATAAAAGAGAATACCGAACGCCAGTAATGGAGGATGCTGATTCGTTCTTGGATCTCCCAAAACTGAAATTAATAATTTTTTAAGTACTGAAATTATTAATATTTCCAAGGCAGCAATATGTTATTTTTTTAAATGTGAAATTATTGAATTTTTCTAAACACAGATAAGTCATTGTTTTTTCAACTGACAGTAGGAATATTTAAAAAAAAACGGTATTTAGTAATTCTCGGAAAACTGAAAAAAGTAACTTTTTCAAACTGAGATTAGTCTATTTGTTTTTTCAATAGTAAAGTAACTTTTTCAAAACGGAAATGAATGATTTCTTCAAAACGAGACTTAGCATTTTTTTAAAAGTGAAATTAAGTATTTTCAAAAACTTAGTGAATTAGTGATTTAATCGAGACGGGAATTAATAATTTTTTTAAAAATGAAATTAGTAATGGTATTAAACTGAAATTAGTCATTTTTTAAAAACTGCTGGTTGTCTTTTTTTTTAGATCTACCATTCAATTCGAATTTCAGCACATAAATAAAACAGCTTTCTCTGTTTGATAATTCTAATTTTTCACAAAATATATTCTGAAATGTATAATTTATAAATTCAATATTTCAATAATTCAATAATTCAATAATGTTAAAATTCAATAATTCAATATTCCAATCATTCAATAATTCAATAATGTTAAAATTCAATAATTCAATAATTCAATAATTCAAAACTTCAAAAGTTCATTAATTCATTAATTAAATAATTTAAAAATTCAATATTCAAGTATGTTGAAATTGAAAATTCAAGATTCAATAATTCAACAATTCGATAAATATACTTCCTCATAGAGGTTACTTCGTAGGATTCATTAAAAAATGAGGAATTTCCAAGGTTTTACCTTGCAGACTTTTTTTCTACTGGTCAATAATTTAATACGTAATAATAGGCCTCTCTTCAGCTTGTGCTTGGGGGTGTGCGATGATTTCGAAATCGAGAGTGATGAACACGCCCGGCTAATGGAGAAATTGCGAAAGAACCGCTCGACTCGCCCAACATTCACTCGATGCAATAAAGAAGATATAAATAAAAAAAGAAAAAGGACTCACGGTATAGGCGTTCCGGGCTAAGCATACGCATTACACTGGGCACAGCGTTGTTGAAGAGCGGTGCTCGCATCGTGTTCCGCACGGGAAATTGTCGTGTCGGTTCTATGAGGAAACTACCGTTCTTGAAGGATCTCATGGTGTTCGCCCAGGCTTCGCTGCTTGAATACACGAAGCTACCGTCGATCCAACTGGTCACTTTGTTGATCTGCAACCTCACGTAATCACAGCTATTTTTCGCATTTTCTCCTCTCATTGCATGCCACATTATAGGTTTAAAAAATATTTTTATCCTCATTTTTCTTTTTCATTGATTTATCGAGAATTGGTATTCATTGTTGTCTATTAACAAAATGCGCCTTTTAAGGAGGTCTTAAAAAAAAGTCATAAGGAAACAAATTCTAAGGATGATACCGATGTTTTAAAAAATTTTACATTTAAAACTTATTAAATACATTATATTTCGTTTGTTGAAGAGTGCATTTTGATTCAATAGGAATTTATAGGAATTTCGTTTAGCCCGTTTTGACAAAATTATGTTCAACTTCCAACTTATTCTTTGTTTACACAAACTTTACTCGTGTACCAAATTTGAGCCCGATATCTTGAAAATTGCGAAAGTTAGAGCACGAAGGAAAAATGTAAATAAAATTTTTTTTCATGGAATAAACTTAGAACCTTACGACGGATTCACTCAAAATTCAATCCCATACCTTGTTCAACTACAGTCTACTTGTGGACCAAATTTGAGCCCGATATCTTAAAAATTGCAAAAGTTTGACCACGAACAAAAAATTTCAGAAAATGTTAAAATGACATAATTTGTGAACCCTTTAATGGATTGACACTAAATTGAATTCTGAACATTATTTGTTAACAGTCCATTTCTGGTCCAATTTTGAGCCGGATATCATAAAAATTGTGGGAGTTAGAGCCCGGACTAACATTATCCGAAAAATTCGAAATGCCATAAATTTTGACGGATCAAATCCAAATTTAATCATCTACCTTGTTTAACGACAATTTACTCGTGGTTCGAATTTGAGTCCAATATCAAGAGTCGCGATAGGTACAGTCCCGCCAATCGCGAGTTTCAGAGAAAATTTCGATTACTTCCCGATGAGATAAAAATCGGAAAAAAATAATCGATATTAAACATCCTGAAAAGATAAATGTTGCATAGTAATGATTCCAAAATGTAATTTAAAAAAAACAATTGTTCGACAAACAATCAGCCAACCTAACTTTTTTTCTAATGAAAATGATATATTAATTTATTCGAATGCGTACAAATTTTTTCAAATTTTTTTCTTTATTTTGGTTTCATTATTATTTTTTTTTTTTTTAAATGTGCGCGAAATAACGAATTTTGGATATGTGTTCGGCATAAAACCATCTACTACACTCAAGATTTGTTTGCAAAACGCATATCCAAAATTTGTTATATCCTGCGCATATTTCAAAATAATAAAAAAATCATAATCAAAATAAAGAAAAAAATCTGAAAAAATCCACACGTATTCAAAAAAATTAACATATCATTTTCATTTAAAAAAAAGTTAGGTTGACTGTTTATTCGTTGAACAATCTTTTTTTTTCACCAATTTGTTAATAACATTTTGGGATTATTATTATGCGAAATCAATTTTTCCAGCACGTTTTATATACATAATTTTTTTCCGATTTTCATCCCATCGGGAAGTGATCGAAAATGTCTCTGAAACTCACTTTTGGCGCGACTGTACCTATCATACATCCTTACAAAAGTATAAGGTTTTTCTGTCTGTCTGACTTTTCTCAATCTACTACTGATGTCTGTTCATAAAAATTGTGACGGCCATCGTGCTAACAAAAAATTGTGCGCCCACACAGAGTTCTTAAAAACCATTTTTCTCGACGTTTCAGACCATGTTAAATATTCTACTTAGACCATGTTGAGTAAGGGACAAAAAATTAAAAAAAATAAAAATAAAGTTCACGTCAAGAAAGCTTCTTCTATGAGGAAGCAAAATGTAAAAATGGTGAGTTACCTGTTCGCGAGGACTGTTTGGACTATGTCCGGTCTGACGATCGTAGTCCGCCCGCAGAAAGGGAATGTACTTGTTGCCCTGGCAGTCCTTGTCGAACACAGAATCGCATTTCTCCACGTCTATGCGATGGAACTCAATCGGGCAGCCGCTCTCGCTTGCCATTATTATCTCGGACGTGACCATTTGTCCTGCAATAATTCATTCCATTATATTTATCCCTTTGCAGGAATAGCGATTAATCGACGAAGCAAATTGATATTCAACCAACCGAAGAATGCGAAAAGTGCTGTTCTGTTCTTCATTGACGGAACTCCGTCGTCTCCCTGCATGAAGAGATCGCTCAATTTTCTTGGCGATGCCCGATCTTGACCCGCCATCATGTAAACTCCGTCCGCATAGGCAGCTGGCACTTTGCGGATAAGACGACTTTCTGCAGAAAGAAGAAACGTTCAAAATAATAAATGAGAATTATTTTATTGATTTATTGAATTTCAGTTTCTGAAGAATTATTATTGTATTTCAAAATTTTATTATTTTAAGCAGAGCTTGGTAAGCGCGATATTTTCAAGTAATGCAAACATGACTGAACACTTTGAAAACTTTATAATTGAATAATTCTGTGGTTCAAAAACTTAATAAGTTAATAATTCAATAATTCAATAATCCAATAACTCAATAATTGAACGATTCAAGAATTCAATAATCCAATAACTGAATAATTAAACGATTCAAGGATTCAATAATCCAATAACTAAATAATTGAACGATTCAAGGATTCAATAATCCAATAACTCAATAACTCAATACTTGAACGTTTCAATGATTCAATAATCCAATAACTCAATAACTAAACGATTCAATGATTCAATAATCCAATAACTCAATAATTAAACGATTCAATGATTCAATAATCCAATAACTCAATATTTAAACGATTCGATGATTCAATAACTGAATATTTAAACGAATCAATGATCAAATAACTCCATATTTAAACGATTCAATGAAAAATAATTCAATGTTTCAATGATTCAATGATTGAAAAACGTAATTATTAAGTTATTAAAAAAAATAAAAAAATAAAAAATGATATAATTACCAACGGATCCCCAATCCGGATGTGCAAGGTTGTTGTACCACCCATCATACCGTTGTTTCTCGGTATAGCCGTGCAATCCATCTGCAAGAAAGCAAAAAAAAACACATTGAAATGAAATAATGACAATTAACTCAACGTGTCATTGGATTCTCCGTTATTCGCAGTTGATGAACTCCGCCGGTTGATGCTTGAGGGGCTCGCGACCTCTCTCGATTCTAATAACGCAATAGCGCTCGCATGTAACACACCACGTCGTGTACATCTCAATAAATACGAATTCCGATGACGGAGCTCAATTACGCAAGGCTCACGACTCGCCAGAGTCGCAAGTCTTCGCTGCTCTGTACTCGTACAATGACTTATATTTATAGAGTCCAACATTTTTTTTTTTTTAAATTATATAAGTCCTTCATTTTTCTAATTTCACGTGGAACATAAGTTCCATCGTTGAGTTCTCATCGACCTATAGAATGGCGGGCGTCGAAAGCCTTCTTTGTACTTATTCAATAATTCATATTTATAGTCAAATTTTTTTTTTTTTCTTATAAATTTTTTCAAGCGAAGTGAGAATTCCATCGTTCAGTTTTTATTGCGATATATTATCGTCGAAGTTTGTCCCTACACTGTTAAAAATTTTTGTATGAAAATTCATAAAATGTATATGAAGTTTTATGCATATACAGTATATGAAATTTCATATACAAGTATGTATAAATATTAAATTATGCGTATATTAAGAACAATGCAATATTTGTCATTATTTACACACAAACTTAAATTTGATATAACTTCGTATATTAAACGTGTTGTAAATCTAATAATATTTTCAACAGTGATATATTAATATTACAACAAAGTTTGTGAATTAACTTTTGCAATACACAGCTTATTAAATTTCAATGTCAGCTACATCAATTTCAACATTCAGGTATTGAAATTACAACAGAATTATAAAAATTTATATACATTATATATGAATTTGAATTTGGTATACCGCATTTGTAAATTTGATATAACTTCGTATATTAAACGTGTTGTAAATTTAATAATATTTTCAACAGTGATATATTAATATTACAACAAAGTTTGTGAATCAACTTTTGCAATACACAGCTTATTAAATTTCAATGTCAGCTACATCAATTTCAACATTCAGGTATTGAAATTACAACAGAATTATAAAAATTTATATACATTATATATGAATTTGAATTTGGTATACCGCATTTGTAAATTTGATATAACTTCGTATATTAAACGTGTTGTAAATTTAATAATATTTTCAACAGTGATATATTAATATTACAACAAAGTTTGTGAATCAACTTTTGCAATACACAGCTTATTAAATTTCAATGTTAGCTACATTAATTTCAACATACAGGTATAAAAATTAAAACAGAATTATAAAAATTTCTATACGTTATATATGAATTTGAATTTAGTATACCTCGTTTGTAAATTTGATATAACTTCGTATATTAAACGTGTTGTAAATTTAATAATATTTTTAACAGTGTACTAATATATATATATATTTTTTTTTTCTAATGCTTCTAGGAGAAAGGAGAGTTCCATCATTGAATTTTTCCTGGCCTATACCATCACCGGCGTCACAGGAAACTAGAAGAGCCGCTCATGGAACGAGGAAACGATCGAGAAAGGCCCCGCGGATCGGGAATCTTTGATGAACTCGACGACAACTCGTCTATCAATCTTGTTGCTCGTCGATCTGCTAGAATGCGCCCTCCGGGCCTTTCTGTGTGTATATATGTAGTGTGTGTATAACGCTACTGCGGTCATAGAAACGGCGGACACGTTCAGCAACAGATGACAAAGCGATAAAGCGCGTGACACACGTCTTGCGGTCGCCGTCACAGGTGCAAGAACCTGCTCGCGTCGAATTACACACACACACAGAGAAGAAACAGATTGTTACGACTATGACGAGAATTCTTTTATTTTTCTTTTTTTTCTGTGGGTATTTGTGTGCTTAAGGCCTCGAGAGCTTGAAAAAAGAATTGCGGAAGGTGTTAGCGATATTCTAAAATTGTGGTTTAACAAATTTGGGGATTTTTTTGAATTACGGTTTTCGTGGAGTTCGGGACTTCGGGACATTTTTTTCTTTGAGTGTTTTTAATGTTTCGAGGGCTTAAAAAAAAAATGCGGAAGGTATTAGCGATATTCGCTTGGGGATTTTTTTAAATTACAGTTTTCGTGGAGTTAGGGAAATTTTTTTTGGGTGTCTGTGTTTTTAATGCCTCGAGGGTTTGAAGCAAAAAATTGTAGAAGGTATTAGCGATATTCTGAAATGTATGGTTTACGAGATTAGGGATTTTTTTTTTAATTATGGTTTTTCGTGGGGTTGGGGGAATTTTTTTCTCTCTAGAAATATGGGTTTTTAATGTTTCGAGAGCTTGAAGTAAAAAATTTCAGATGTTATTAGCTATATTCTGGAATATATGGTTAACATATTCAGGAATTTTTTCAAATTAAGTTTTTCGTGGAGACGAGAACTTTTTTTAAATTTCAAATATTGCCATTTGCAGGTTTCTTATAGCTTAGTGCTTAATTGTATTAATGGGAAAAGTTTCACGTTCAAACTTCAATTTCTCAAATCATAAGTAAATTGCAGTTTTTATTTCAATAAAGAAAAAAGAAAATATATTTTTTGAAATTAACAGCGGGAATACTTAAAGTTAGAAAAGTTTACGTTTTTTAATTTGGCAATGAATAAATTATTCCCATTTTCGTATGTTAATGGAAAAAAGAAACGGATTGTTATTAGAATGATGAATTTCTGTTTCCTTTTTTTCTCTGGGTATTTGTGTGTTGATTGCTTCGATGGTTTGGAGCAAAACATTGCAGAAAGTTAAAGCGATATTCTGAATTTGTCGATTAACAAGTTTAGGGATTTTTCACAATAATGCTTTTCGTGGAGTTGGAAATACATTTTTTTTTTAAAGATTGATATTTGCAAATTTAGTGCTTGATTGTATCAATATAAACAATAGGAGTGGAAAAGTTTTACGCTTAAATCTTCATTTGCCAAGTAAAAAATGTATTCATTTTTCTATATTAATAAAAAAAGAACATACATTTTAAACATTAAGTAACATGAATGAACGTAAAAATCATAAATTCTTGGGTTTGAAACACAGAAACTTATAACAAAACGAAATTTTTTCTTTCTCTTTTTCTTGAAGAATGAAATATTTGTAGCATGGAGCAAAATGTTCTCAAAATAATAACAGCCCTTCTGAAAATTAAATCAAATGGTCTTAAAACTACTGAAATTTTTTTATCTCAGAATAGAATTTCCTGAAAAAAAAAAAATACCGTCATAGAAAATACGTAAAATGGCACTTATCGTATCCTACTACTTCAAGACTAATATTGTCCTCGTAACAAATTTTGCTTCCATACACAATTTTATGAATAAAAATGGTGAAACTTAATTTTTTTTTGTGTATTAATTTTTATTTAAAAACTTTCCAATGCGTAAGAGGTACTAAATTAGTAGGCATAAAATTGTGAAATCCCTTCTCGCTTTAGGAGGCACGGATAAAAATTTTGAGAGCATCCAGTACGTATAATGCAATGATCTTAATCCTCTGACTGGCAGCTTAGTTTCGGCGTATTTTGCTCCGTCAAATCTGACGTTGATTAATGTTCGAATAATTAGATTTTTATCTGACAGCACCTCTGAATTCACAACCGAATTGACTCTTACTAGGACGATTCTCTCTCTCTCTCTCTCTTTTGCTTTTATTCGTCTCGCTATTATACTTGAGGGAATCCTTGGGCTCTCCGAGATAGGCATTGTGATTATAATGCTCGGTTGTTCTCTAATTACTTTTATAAAAATCTCGGGGTGTGCACAATGGCGTGAAGGTGGCACGAGAAAAAATGGAAAAGAAAGAGATTGAGAAATGACAGTACGAAGATGCTCTGCAATCTGACCACATTATTTCAGGTCATGCACGCTGAACAAATTTCAAATGTTGGAAGATAAAAAGATTTGAGGAAACTGATTTGCAAATGGAGACACAAAATTGTGCAAATCCATAAAAAGTACCATTTGACGTACAAAAAAAAATTTCCTATCTTGAAAAAAAAATAGTGTGTCTAGAAGATAAACGAAAAAAAAAATAACGAGTCCAGAAAAAATGGACCCTAGAAAAATGGCCCTGCATGTATTTTCTGGATTTGTAGTTCTATCTCATTTTTGTTTGTTTCACTTTTGTTAATTTTTTCTAGAGGCCGACTTTCCAGGAGCCAATTTTTTAGGGGACACTTTTCCAGAAGCTAATCATTCAGGAGCCAATTTCCCAAAAGTCAAATTTCTGGGCGCCAATTTTCCAGAAGCCAGTTTTTCTAGGAGCGAACTTTTCAAAAGCCAGTTTTTGAGGGCCATTTTTCCAGGGGCGACTTGCAAGGAGACAATTTTCTAAGAGTCAATTTTTCAGGGGACAATTTTCTTGGAGCCAAGTTTGCAGTGGACAATTTTAGAGGTGCCAATTTTCCAGGGAAAATTTTCTAGGCGCCAATTTGCCAGAAGCCAATATTCCAAGAACCAATTTCCTAGGAGCTAATTTCACAGAGGTCATTTTTTTTAGGAACCCGTTTTCCAGAGACCAGTTTTTTAGGGGCCAATTTCCAGAAATTAGGTTTTTAAGAGCCAATCTTCCAGAGGCGACTTTTTAATTTCTGAAGGAAATTTTTTGGGAAGACTGATTTTCCGGTAGACAATTTTCCGGATTCAATTTTCCGATTGGTGGAAGCAAAACTCAAACCATCATAACTCGCTAACTACTCGACCAAAAAAACTGAATTTATAATGACGTAGAAAAATTGTCCAATGTTTACTTGGTAGGCATTTTTATAGAAAAATTTTTATGCATTTTGGTTCTGTGATTTTCAAAATTTTTTTCAAAAATGTCTGTTATTGCTCCATCTCGAACAAATTTTCTATATCGAGCCGAAACGTATGACGAAAATTGCACGCACTAATGTGACTATTGATATTAAATTTCTGAAAAATCGACCAGGCATTTCGAATTTTATGGAGTTTTTCAATTTTCTAAAAAATTACATTGCTGCAGTAACGTTCTCAGAACTTTTTTTAACAAGCTAAAATTTTCTCCGCAAATAAAACAATGCTTGGTATAGAATTTGGTGAAGATCAGTAGAAGGAGGATTTGAATTTTAAAGAATATTATTTGAAAGATTAATAACATTCTTCTGAGAAAAAAACTTGTCACAAAAATGAGTATATCTTTTGCGCAAAAACTGGAAATTATAATTCTTATGATTATTGAACCGGACAAAAATTTGCTGCTGCAAAAGTCAATATTGAGAATATTTAATTGCACTACTAAAAAATAATTGCAACGCTTGTAAAAATGCTGCACTGATTTAATTAGTGTGAAGGCCTTCACCCTTTTTAAGGGTATCACGCCTCAGAAACCTTGAGAGTTTGCAGCCGTAAAGATTCTCCGAATGACCTCAATACGAAACCGAAGTAAATGCATATGCAATGATCCTAGAAACTTCTAAAGTCTACACACGAGCATAATAAACAAATAATTGCTTTTGCAATTGTAATTTTTAAACAGGAAGCAGTAAAATAATTTTTTCTCATATCCAAAGAACAATAAATAGTAATAATTCAACCAATTACCATTTTACTGGAATTTCCGTTAATTATGAGCATCAAGATTTAACAACATTTTTACAACACTTTTATGTCCAAATATAAACACTATTGAAGTGAAATTCCCAAGAGAAAATTTATAAGGGCCACTGACGGAATCACATTAATAATAATTGCATCTGAAGTCAAATTATTTTTCAATGCAGAAGGGATGTATTTTTTTAATTTTTTCGAACCACCGGAGAGGAATAAAAAAAATCGATAATTGTACAAAATTTCAATACAAAAAATAATAATAGATTTTTGATCAGCTATTAAAAGAAAACGATTTCTAGACTTTTTTACTGTAATAATTTATTTTTATTTCATGTAGAATATTTCACACGTTATAGTTATTTTTTTTTCTAGTTTTTTTCTCTGTGTAATTAAAAATGAGGTAGTAAAAAATGTAAGCTACAGAAAAATGTTGGGCCGTTTGTAAAAAAAACATGTATTACTTAGATAATTAATTTCCATTCGGCAATGAACTATATATTCATATATTTTAATCATATTAATAATTTCTCCGGTATTCAGTACTCATTTGACTATATTACGTCCTTATTTTTATGACTCTCGGTGAATCCGCAAAGGAATGAAGCAAACGATCACGTGGTTCGCGAAAGAAACATTCACAGAAGCCCGAGAATAATTTTCTAACGCGAGTCATCGGGGCCGCACGATTATCACGTCCCAGATATTCGAAGCAACGACTGCGCGCTCGTTCGAGGCTTCTTCGGGCTGATCACCTCGCGCCATGGGAAACCCAATGTGCGTTTCCAAGTACGAACATTATTAAGCAACACTTTGTGTATAAAAAAACATTTCCAAATGTCCGGGATTATCCGAAAGCGAAGGACAATTGGGAAATCAACTGCAAAGAAGTAAAGTAAAAAATACTGGAAGGACAAAAAAATTTAGAGTTAATTTGAATTTTTTGTTTGTTTTTAGGTTCATTCTAAAATTATTTAAGTTTGATTTACAATTATTTAAGTTTGATTTACAATCATTTAAGTTCGATTTACAATCATTTAAGTTCGATTTACAATCATTCAAGTTCGATTTACAATCATTTAAGTTCGATTTACAATCGTTTACGTTCGATTTACAATCATGAAGGTTCTTGAGGTTTGATTAAAAAACTTTTTGGTTCGATTAAATATCAATTAAATTCGGCTCGAAATCATTGATGTTCGATTAAAAATCATTTAGGCTTAATTTTAAAACATTTGGATTTCATTCGAAACCATTTACGTTCAACTTGAAACGATTTGGGTTTGATTGTAAGTCATTTAGGTTCTTTAAGTTCGACTCGAATTCATTTCAGTTCGATTTGAATCAATTTGGTTTCGATTTGAAACGATTTAAGTTTGATTGTAAATCATGGAGGTTCTTTAGGTTCAATTCAAAATCATTTAGGTTTTATTTGAAATAATTTGGATTCGATTTGACACCTTTGAAATTTGATTGCAAATCCTTGAGGTTTCTTAAGTTTGTTGAGAAACCATTCAAGTTTGATTACTTAAATGGTATATTTGATAAGAAAGTCAAAGAATGAATATACTATAGAGAAAAGAAGAAACGAAATACCGAAACCCACGATTATCAGAAACATGTCTTCGAAACTCAATAACAATTTCTACCATAATTATCACACAAAGCGTAGATTCGACATGAAAAATTTCACTTCTCGATCTCACGATCACGAAGAGCTGACGATTTGTCCTTTAACGATTCAGAATTCTTCGTCCTCTTCATCGAGACAACCGAGTTTTTATCTACCAGGGTCAAAGAATTTATATACTCATAGTTAAAAAAAAAAAAAGAAGCGAACCCTCGATGATCAGGAACATGTATTCGAAACTTAATACCGATGATTTCTATCCATAAATAACAGACAAAGAGTAGATTCGACATGAAAATTTCACTTCTCGATCTCACGAGGATGAAGAGTCAACGATTTGTACGTAAACGATTCAGGATTTCTCGGTCTCTTCATCGCGAAAACCAAGAATCGGCCGGAGACGTGTTCACGTGCGCGATTCCACATCGCGATATGTATATTCACAGTTACTGGCGATTTCGTTAACGAAAACGCGAGTCTGCCTGGCTGGCTGGCACAGCAGCTTTCACTGGGGCACGAGCAACGCGCGGAGAACGCGCGATAATGTCTCTCCCCGTTCTCGAGCACGTAACACGGCGCACGTCACGTACATAGACAAACGTACGAGCCACCGTTAAAACCCAAGTAGATTACATCCGCGAACAACCGGATATAGCGCCGTTGGAACGATTTACGCCGTTACTCGTGTCAAGAAAACGAAAAAAAAACCCATCATTTCATTACTTCGCTCCTCCCAGATGATCTAAATTTCTTTTTTTCTTCGCGGAAGACCCAATGTGGGCTCAAAAACTTATTGAAGATATCTTCAATAATATATCAATAGTATATCAATACTATAAGTATATCTCAAATACTTATTGAAGATTACTTCAATAAGTATATCTCAATCTTCAAGATTAAGATATACTTATTCGCGGAAGATCCAATATGGGCTCAAATATTCATTGAAGATATCTTCAATATTTCAACAGTATATCTATAGTATAAGTATATCTCAATCTTCAAGATTTAGATATACTTATTGAATATATCTTCAATAAGTATTTGATAGTATAGTAGAGTATAAGTATAATAGTATAAGTATATCTCAAATACTTATTGAAGATATCTTCAATAATATATCAATATCTCAGTATATCTCAAATACTTATTGAAGATATCTTCAATAAGTTAAAAATAACATCGACTTTTTAGCACTGTCGATTTTTTAGAATAGGCAAGAAAAATTATACAAAAAATATGCCACCCTTGATTGTAGAGAATAGTATTCAATGCATGAACAAAAATTGGCAGGCAGAATATTAAAAATTGTAGGAAAAGAAAATTGTAGGCATTTCTTCGAATCGAGGGCGATACATTTTTTTCTTATTTTCAAGTGCCACTATTTTTTTTCGTAATGTGTAGTTAAATTGATACTAATTGGGTTCTGTGATATTAATAGTTTTGATGGATATTTCCAGAGATATGATTTTTTTTAAATTTATTTGGCATGATTTATAAATTTCAACGTGCGAGGCGTCTAATCAAATTAGCGATAATGAGGCGAGAACGCGATTGGCAACGAAAAGGGATCATACGGAGAGGGTGAATTCTGATTATTTGTAAGTTTTATTTCTATTGATAGTATATAGCCTTTCTAACTGAAGCTACGGCACCATAATAAATTTTCAAAGAATCATATCTCTGGAAATATCATTCAAAACTATTAGTATTATAGGATCAAATTAGCATCAATTTCACTGCACTTCACGAAGAAAACAGTGGCACTTAAAAATAATTTAAAAAAGTATCGTCCTCGATTCGAATAATTGTATCTCCTCCTCCAATTTTCAATATTCTGATCTGCCAATTCTTTTTCGTGCTTTGCATAATGTTCTTAACAATCAAGCGTGGCAGATTTGTTATATATATATTTTTTGGCTATTCTAAAAAATCGATGTTAATTCTCCGCCCCGGAATATGTATTTAAGAAGAAATAGTGATTTTTTAAAGTTTTCTCTTTTTTTTTAAGTTCTAAATTTCTGATACTATTTCCAGGAAATTTTAATTCACTCCTGTATAAAAATTAGAGGGCTTAATATCCTGGGATCTCAATAAAGGAACCTGAACAAAACTAAAAAACTATTTTGTTGAGACGAAAAATAAAAATTGCAATGGTTTGTCAAAACAACAGCAAAAAACACTGCAACGTTTCAGCATTTTTTTGTTTTTTTAATACTCTGAATTCCTAATTTTATTTTCAGAAATTTTCGAACGTTGCTTAGTTATTCACTGAAGACAATGGGAATCAATGAAGATATCAATTCAATCGCAGGACTCATACATTTCTATAAAACGAAAAGAAATTACGCTGCTTCAGCATTCGGGTGTTTTTCATTGCCACAAAATAGCTGAGTTTATTTTCAAAAATGTTCAGATAGCTCTCAGTTACTTCCTAAAGACGCCAAAAATCGAAGAAGAAATCAATTGTTATTGAGCAGTCGTTCATCTTTTGCATAATTTCAACAATCAAACAAAGAAAAGCATTGTTCATTTAGTTTCTTCCAATTCACTCCAATTTCTACTCTTTCTGCTTAGTTCGTCACTGAAGAAGAGATAAAAAAGAGGAAGAAATCAATAAAAACGAGGGATTTAATTATTTCTTTCATACTTCGACATCTGCAAACCAAAAATAAACGAAAAGAACATTGCTTTTTACTCAATTCCTTTCAATTGTTGAAGTATCTGCTTATTATTGTTGGTGAAGACAAGAAGAACCGAAGAAGAGATCCTTCAACAAAACATGTTGCAACCATTTTTAGCATAATTTGAAGTTTGAAACTTAATCAAACAGAGGTTGATTTTTCACTCAATTCTCGCGAATTGTCCCAAATTTCGTTTCCTTGCCCGGCACTGCCAGTCTAACCTCAATTTTTCACTGAAGAAAACCAAGAACCAAAGCAGAAATCGGTGAAAACTCTGACTTGAACCATGTACGCCCTAATTTCAGCTGCAAATGTGAAGAAACGGATAAGCATCGTTCCAACATTGAGTTTTTTACAATTGTTTGAAATTTTTGCTTATTTCGGTTACTGAAGACGATAACAAACAAAGAAGAAATCAGTAAAAACACTTGTTTCAACCATTCATCGCAAAATCCGAACTAAGAACCATATAGAACCATAAAAAATCATTTCAACATTCATTCCTTTTTAATTGTTCCAAATTTCTGCTTATTTTGGTTGCTGAAGCCGACAAAAATCGAAGAAGAAATAAGTAAAAAATCGAGATTTAACCACCCCCTCTCACAATTTCAACTGCAAAGGTCCAATGAGCAATGAATGTCAAGGTTGAGTCCCCGAATAACCCACAAAATGCACAGGAACCGTTTATTCATCCTGCCATCTGATCACGCACAGCGGAGTTGAAGTCACCGTGGGAGCCTCAGTTTCTCAGCCTCCAGGCATCGAGCTCTCCATATCATTTGCCTCCGCACGATTTTACCGTATGATTTTCTATAAACTACTTGCATAATATTCACTCCCGACACTTTTCACTGATTTTTCCGTTCACTTTTTTGTTTTTTAAGAAGACGATGAAGATGATATACGTACCGGAAATTCCAGCGACGGAAACGACTATTTTCGTGGTCACGACCAAGATACACAATGCAAACATGAGCACGGCCTTGCCGTGCGTTCCACACAACATATTACGGATTTCTTCTCACTTGTCTTCTCTTCTCGTGTCCTCGTCGCCTTCGTGGATGATCATCGACCCACTCCCGTGCATTTCACACGTCACCGCTAGCGCAACTCTCTCAGCGAACACGGTACAGTCTCTCGCGCGACTACGTACTAGCGACTGGACATGCCGAACTCCCTCGGCTTGGTTACCAGTCTGGAGACAGTGCGACGAAGAGGGGGAACCCCCGTCAACCGAAGGAAAAGGAAGAAATCCTCTTTGGCCTCCAGAGTAATGAATATTCCTTTAAAGAAAAAATTTGAAATTATGGTTTTGTTGAAAACAAAAGTGGACAATATAGGGTAAGTTGAAGTATATGGTGATATTTTAAAAACAAAGGAAAAAGAAGAAATACTCTTTGATTTCCAAAGTAATGAATATCCCTTTGAAAAAAAAATTTGAATTTATGGTTTTGTTGGAAACAAAAGTAGAAATCATAGGGTAAGTTGAAGTATATAGTGATATTTTTAAAAACAACGGAAAAAGAAGAAATCCTCTTTGGTCTCCAAAATAATAAATATCCTTTTTAAGAAAAAATTAGAAATTATGGGTTTGTTGAAAAAAAAAAGTATTTACTCGGGAAATATAGGGTAAGTTGAAGTATATGGTGATATTTTGAAAAAGAAGGCGAAAAAAAATCGTTTTTATGGGTTGCTAAAAAAAGTGTTTACTTGGGAAAATTATGGTAAATTGGAGTTCATGGTCATATTTTGGAAAACAAGGGAAAAGGAAAAAATCGTGTCTTGATGAAAAAAGGGTTTATTTGGAAAAATTATGGTATATTGGGGTTAATGGTGATATTTTGAGAAACAAAGGAAAATGAAGAAATTCTGTTTTGATTCCAAAGAATTCAATATCGCTTTTGATAGAAATTAAAAATTATGGTTTTGTTCAAAGTGCAACTTGCAAACTTATACAGAAGTTAGAAATAACAAGTTGAAATTCTAAAATTATTTTGACAGTTCGCAAACACATCATTTTTCAATCAATGACCTTTTCCCCACATAATAATTGAATGCACTAAAATCATATCAGTTACTACTTTACATGTAAAAAACAAATGTTTAAACAAACATTTCACGTTAAAATGTTGTACAGCAAATCCTCTATACTCACTCATCCAAAATGCACTTTTTTCTCAGTACAATTAAAAACTTTAATTGTAAAAAATAAAATATAAAAAACCATCCCAAAATAAACGAAATAAATCAAAATCGTGCCTTACAAATAAATAAAATTTGTGAAGCGCGATTAATCAAATGTCAGTGTTATACTTTGTACAACAAATCCCCTATACTCACTTAAACAAACCGCAATTTTTCCTCAGTCCAATTAAAAACTCAGAAATTTTTTATCCTCCCAAAATAAGCGAAACTCAGAAAAACACATTTTAAACCCCCTTTAAAAATATTCAAAATTTATGAAGCGCGAGAAAACAAAAGTTTCCGTTAGACGGTATAACCCGAAGATTAATAACGGAATGCGTGTATCACGTGCGGACACTTGAAGAGTGGAAAAAGAATACAGACGTCCGCTCTTCGCAGCCGGGGCACCGCGTGTAGCTCGTGCGGGGAACGTGGAGTGGTCGCCGAGGTGTTTCTCGCCCCCTCTGAGCTCTTTCCGATTTTTTTTTCCTTTCTCTCTCGCTCTTGTGCATTGACTCCTGAGCAGCGTAATGCTGAGCGAGAGACACGTCGTCGTGGCTTTCGTACCGCGAGTTGCTGACTGAAAATGCGGAGGGGGTAACTTCTCCGTTAGCTCGGACTCGCCGCCGTCGCCACTGCCGAGGATCTCAGCGGTGAAAGTCGCCGGCCTATTTGTTTCGTTGCTGCGAACCGGCAGCCACACTGCCAGCGACTCACCGCCGAGACACTCGGCTGCTGAGCGCGATTTGTGCTGCGCGCTATGGATTTTACAGAGTTTCGAGGAGCCTCCACGTCTTACGCGGGCATTCGCGCTCTTTCCCGCTCTTTTTCTCCACCAGGGAGCGCTCTGTCGATTCATGAGCCCCCAGCGACTCAGAACTCAACGGGGAGAGCTCAACACTCAACAGCGAGAAATTGGGAACGAGGAATCGAGAACGAGATACGCGGCTATGGATAGCAAGGTCGACTGGGGAACCCGGAATTTCAGGGCTGTTGATACGACTCAGGGATGCAGATTAATTTGATCGGGAGCGACGGAGGATCTTGCTCAGGAGAAATTGATTTCTTTGTTTTTTTTTTTGCGATAATGAGGCACTCTATTGAACTTGCATAAGGCAGGTTTTGAATCTTTCATGGGGAAGGAATGAGAATTTGTTTGTTATTATCAGGAGTGGACAGTATAACCTCGCATATTGCTTGCTCAGTAATATCGGTTTTTGCAAATGTACTTCGTTGAGAAACTTGAGCAAAATTCAATAGCACACAACATTGAATGAACCTGCATTTGCAAAGAAGTATTTAGTGCAATATCGGAAATTTCGTAAAACTATTACAATTCTTTGTTTTTTATTCAAGAAGCTGAAAAATCTGAATTTTTTATTTTTCGCTAATCGGAATTTCAGGGCTGATGCTACGACTTAGGGATGCAGATTAATTTGATCGGAAGTGGCGGAGGATCTTGCTCAGGAGAAATGGATTTCTTTGTATATTTTTTTTTGCGATAATGAGGCATTCTGAAACTTATTGAAATTGTATAAGGCAGGTTTTGGATCTTTCATGGGGAAGAAATGAGAATTTGTTTATTATTATTAGGAGTGAACAGTAGAACCTCGCATAGTGCGTTTTTAATTTTTTGCATTTTTTACGCAGAAAACATTTGTTTATCATCATTAAGAGTGAACAGTAGAAACTCGATTATTGCTTCCTCAATATGTTGAACTTGTTACGCAGGGACAATTTGCTTATCATTATTAAAAGTGAACAGTAGAACCACACATATCGCTTGCTCAGTATTTTTTACATTTTAAAAATCCACTTCTATGAGGAAATTGAGCCAAATTCAATATCAGACCACATTAAGGGTATTTATATTTTATAAGAAATTATTTAACAGGAAATTGTAAATTTTACCAAACTTAGAGCAATTGCTTTTTTTTATCCGAAAAGCTAAAAAATGTAAGTTTCTCTTTTTTTCTCAAATCTACTTCTATGAGGAAGTTAAGGATGTATGATATGTACAGTCCCACCAAAGTGAGTTTAAGAGATAATTTCGATCAGTTCCCAATGGGATAAAAATCGGAAAAAAAAAATGTTATTAACAAATTGGTGAAAAAAAACAATAGTTCAACAAACAATCAGTCAACCTTAATTTTCTTATAATAAAAATGATATGTTAATTTATTTGAATGCATAAGAATTGTTTCAGATTTGTTTCTTCATTTTGATTTTGATTTTTTTTATTGTCAAAAATGTGCGCAAAATAACGAATTTCGGATATGTATTCGGCATAAAACCATCTACTACACTCAAGATTTTTTTGCAAAACGCATATCCAAAATTTTTTATATACTACGCATTTTTCGTCGTCAATAAATAATATCGGAAATTTAAATTCTGGTATAATCCGAACTTTTCTACCGGTCGTTATATAACTATGTACCTAAATATATCATTATATTTACTTACAAGGTTTAAGCGCGTGAATCAATTTTTTCAATACGTATAGAACAACGTACATTTTTCAAAAATTTCAAAATTTCATGAAATCGGAATCGCTCTGCCGGTTTCAGCGAAATTCAACGCAAAATAATATAAAATTCACTTGCACCTATAAACAAATATTTAGCGAAATATGGTGAATTTCACAAACCTAAGAGTTATGACAACATTCTTTAAAAAAATGCGAATAGCTATAAAATCCACATTCCTGCATATTTTTAATTACACTCGTTTCCGGAGAGAATTTAATCTAACCGGATCAAAGTTGTCGTAAGTCAAAGCTACGATATCGATATTTAAATCATGCCAAAAATTTTAATAATTTAGGTATTAAGTGTAATATATTAATATTGTAATATATCGTACATATTAAGAGCGCGCCGTTTGTGAGTGTCAAATTTCACCCAAATTATAAAGTCCTAATCAATTATTGCGATTCGAATTTGCATGCGGTCTAAACATTTTATTCCGGACCACTTTTTTTTTAAAGCGGCATTTGTTTCTTTTTTTTATTTCAAGCCCAAGACTCGCTCTTCCAGGAAGCAATAAAAAATGTCCAGATCGCTGCTAATCCCATTATATTGATTCTTTCGACTATCATTTGCATATCGGCAAGTCTGAAATTTGCATTGATTAGCGATAAATGTGCATGCTTATGTAAATGTACAAAGGAATGTCTCATTTTCACATGGAATTCTCTTTAAAAATAATAAAGATTAAACAAATAAAATCCATCCATTGATCGCTATCGATTACAATCATCGCCTCCGAATTTCTCATGAGATGAAAAATGTAAAAATGTCCCCCTGATGAATTTCTTTTGTTCTTTGTTCAAGGTGGACCGCGGTTACGATCCTCCTGACATCATCTCGTCGTCGCGCGTTGCGTCTCTGGGACCTAGTTTGCCAGCCAGAGGCGATAAAACGAGATCAAGGCAGCGGAACCAGCTATTTCGTTTTCTTCGGTGAGGAATCCAAGGACTTAGCGCTGCGCTTGGTGTCTCATGCTTCATTCACACCTCACATGTCCGGATAATGCACTAAAAATTAGATTAAAAAAAATTGAACTTTGCAAATTGCTTCCTCATCATCTTATTTCCTCATAGAGGAAGCTTTGTCAACGTGAAAAAAAAGATCCGAGATTTTTATTTCAAAAACACCCAGAATTGTCCAAAATAAGACCTTGTTTCCCGCACATTTCTTTTCAACACAGCGCAGATCCACCACATGCGTTCCTCCACAACGCCAATACTACGCGCCAGTATTCCTTTACATTTTCAATCTTCACGCACTTTTTTCTTCACATGTCATTCCTACACATTTCAATCCAACACATTTTTTACAACACAATTCGATACCCCACAGAGGCATTACAACATGTTTCCGTCCCACACAACCGATCCAACAATAGTGCATTACGATACTAGTGCGATGAAATTTTTTCGCGACGAGTGTGAGTTTGCAGCACGAGCTGAAGGCGAGTGTTGTAATCACACGAGATCAGAAAAAGTTTCTCGCACGAGTATCGTATACAATTTTATGTCATTAGTGCGAAAAGTGGCTGTTTCACGCACGCAAGCAAAGCGAAGTGTAGGCACTTCACGCACACTGTGGTATAAAAACTTTTCCAACACATTTCGTACATATACATTATCTCTGTCAATATCAATTTAAGAGAATATAGCGTATCGGTAAGGTAGAACTCTGAGCCGGCAGTTGTTCTCACGTTTGAATTATTTAGTAAAATATCGCTATTTTTACAGACGCTAGAGCGCACGTCCTTTTCGAAGAAAATAAAAAAATCCATAAAATGAAAACTTCTGCATACATTTCGAAAAAAAAAGCATCAATGGAAGGTGGACTATTGCTCAACTTACGTACCAAATTTTAGCTCAATCGGTTGTCTATCGATTCTAATTTCGAAGCCCTACACACGCACATACATAAGAACATTTTTTAACCCATTTTTCTTGCTGTTTTGGAACATTCTGAGTGTCCTAACATAAAAACCTTTAAAAAAAAATTCCATGAAAAAAAAACTTCCTCTATGAGAAAGCCAAAAAAAAATTAATAAATTTAATTTCATGTACCGAGTATATTATGTAAAGTCACCTTCCAAAGAAGTAAAAAAAAATGTTAAATACTGCGAGAAATTTGTGTAACTTTTTTCAAAGATACTTGACCCATTTTACAAATTTTTTAGAAAAGTCATTTCGCTTTTTGAGAACATTGTGTTTCATTAACAAAGTTTTGAAAAAGGGCATTGCGTTTTTTGAGGACATTCTCTTCCATTTCAAACATACTTCCAAAGGCCATTACTTTTCATAAGCTATTTGGGTGCATTGTTTTTTTCAAATTGACCATTACACTTTTTGAGTACATTAAAAAAATTTCCAAAACGGCCATTGCGTGTTTTGAGGACATTTCGTTCCATTTTAAATATTCTCCAAAAAGGCCATTACTTTTTTTGAAGCTATTTGTTTCCATTGTTTTTTTCCAAATTGACCATTACTCTTTTTGAGTATATTACAAAAATTTCCAAAACGGCCGTTGCGTGTTTTGAGGACATTTTGTTCCATTTTGAACATTCTCCAAAAAGGCCATTACTTTTTTTGAAGCTGTTTCTTTTTATTTCCCAAATCGGCCATTACACTTTTTGCGTGTATTCTGTTCCATTAAAAATAATTTCCAAAACGGTCATTGTGTTTTTCGAAAACTCCGCAGCCAAAAAAAAATTCCTTAAGCAATTACCAAACGCAAAAAAAAATCACGCAACAATCGTCTCATTACTATTGTAATTCAAATGCGTAAAGTGCATATCCTACAAACGAGAACCCCGACCTTGAAGGAGATCTTACGCAAAGACTTCTTCGGGGAGATTGGACTCCGTTAATTACGATCGTATTCCGACAGATTCTATCGTCGTCGTATCCGCTTTATTTGCTTTTAATCGTTTATCAAATGACAGCGAATCTTCGTCTCTTGCAAGAATTGATCGACGCACCCATCGATTATCCTGAAGGACGTCACTCTCGTCCTTTGAAGAGATCGGCTAAAAAAAAACGCACGTGGTATATAATGCGCTCGGGATTCGTCATCACAAAAGGATGTGCTACCGGATCCGCCAAGTCTGAACGGAACATTTCCAGACACTTGCATTCGTCATCTTTGATCACATGTTTTCGTTGACTAGACGATGATGATGAAGAAGACCGTTGCGAGGCAGTTACGGATCGTTGACTCGAGAGACTAAATACAGTATGAGAAATTTTTTTGCCGTCGATCTTTTTTAGAGGCTGGTGGAAGATAATGATGATGCAGACATTTTATACAGTTTTTTGGAGAAGACGTTATGGAAATTTCTGTGATGATTTGGTAATAACCACGAGCAATTTTTATTTATTTATTTTCTTGTCGCTGTTTTAGTGAAAGAGTTGTACTATAAGCACACATTTATTGAAATGATATTTGATAATTGAGTTTAATAGAAGGATAAAAAATTAAACTGCAGATATTGGTGATTATTTTTTACTTTCATACTTCCTCGTAGAGGAAGCTTAGTTTTCAAGAAAAAAATTTGTCTTCGCGACATTTTTCATGTCAGGATACTCGGAATGCGTGCGCGTGTGCGTGTGCATGCGCGTGTGCGTGCGCGTGTGCGTGTGCATGCGCGTGTGCGTGCGCGTGTGCGTGTGCATGCGCGTGTGCGTGCGCGTGTGCGTGTGCGTGTGCATGCGCGTGTGCGTGCGCGTGTGCATGCGCATGTGCGTGTGCGTGTGCATGCGCGTGTGCATGCGCGAGTGCGTGTGCGTGTGCGTGTGCGTGTGCGTGCGCGTGTGCGTGCGCGGGTGCGTGTGCGTGTGCGTGTGCGTGTGCGTGTGCGTGCGCGTGTGCGTGCGCGGGTGCGTGTGCGTGTGCGTGTGCGTGTGCGTGTGCGTGTGCGACCGCAGGGCTTCGAAATTTGAATCACCTGTAACTCGAGAACCGGTCAACCGATTGCGCTAAAATTTAATACACAAGTGAACCAGCAGTGCATCTTTGACTGATGCAGTTTTTTTTCGAAATGTATAAGGAAATTTTCATTTTATAGCTTTTTGAATTTTTTTACAAAAGGACGTGCGCGCTCTAGCTTTCGTAAGATTAATGATTTTTCCTTAAATCATTCTCCATAAATGCACGTACTATTATTGTTGTTTGGTATTAAATTTCACCTCAATCGAAAAAACAGTTCGGATTTTGTAGAGTTTTGAAATTTCCGAATCACGTTTTTGCCCTTTGCCCGCAAAGACAAAAAAAATTCTTTAGTCTATTTTTCAAGTTGCGACATTAACAACACGATCTAAATGGTTTTAACCTCTATAGCAAAGCTAAAAGGTCCTTAAAAGACACTTAGCGTGAAAAAAAATGTCTAAGAAATCATATTACTTTTAATAAAAACCATTTTTTTGTGATCAAAGAATTTTTTCCGAAATTTCTTATTGGCACTATCAAAAAGGGCAACCCTTAAGACATAATGTTAAGCTGTTTTTAATTATCATGCACGTTAAGTAACCGAATGAAAAGAGCTCGAAGTCAGTTGTGAAAGAAGGCCCTTGCCGGCTTTAATGACTTTAGTGGTTTAAGGGTGTTGAATATAATGATGAGATGGTTATTAAAATTTGTGAATAAAGTACAACTACTTGACATACAATTCGTGCAGTATTTGGATTTTTCCCGCTTTTGTGAGGCTCGGAAAAAAAATTCAAAGTAATTGTGCCAAAACGCCCATGTTATTTAAAAGGGAAAATGTTTGTGCTTACTGGCACGTTTTTCCATTAAGATAGAGCTCTCAAATTTTAACCAGATTTTTTAAAATTTATTTCAAACAAAATGAAGGGGCGTTTCGGACAAAATCGCTCAACATCGAAATTAACGACCACCCTAATGAGGAGGTTAACTTCCAAGAAAAATCATCTAAGGTGAAAAGAAATTTAAAATTTTTTGCTGATGTCGACTACTATCTTCAGAAGACACACAGAATATCCGGAGTTCCATCGTTCCAAATAAGAACAGAGAGTCCTACGATGCGATAAATTCCCGTAGCCATAAACCTTGAGATCTGACCAAGGTGTTGACCGAGCCAGACCGTCGCTAGTCGCCTCACGACGAGGTCATATCTTCCACTCTCACTGATCGTTATAAATCAGACTAATTTCTTCTCGCCTCTCACTTGCCTCGATTCTGGAAAACTGAACGTCTCGCTTTTGCCACAGCCATACTTATCGGTCGTGACAAATGGCCCCATTTCTCTATTTTTATTTCAGCCCTCCCCAATTTATCCCATAATTGAACAAACTTTATTACCATTTAAAAGTATTCTCTCCTAATTTTTTTTTGAATATATAAATTCAGAATTAGTTTTTTTTCAAGTTAACATGCTTTGAAGCTTTTACATCATAGAATTTTAAAAACTGTAAAGTTGAACTTTGCATGTTGCTTCCTCATTATTTTTGTTTTTCTTTTTTTTTTACAAAACTACCTCTATGAGAAAACATGTTAATAGATTTTTGGTTTTTGAAAAAATAAAAAATAATTAGGAAACTATTCGCAAAGATCAACTTTGCAGCTGTATTTTTCATCAAAGCTAATTTTCTGAAAAATTTAAACGTCATTACAAATTATGAAGAAACTGTGTACCTATTATTTTTGAAGACTACTGATTTTATGCATAAAATTTAGGTTCACTTTCTTATGTTGCGCTGGAGTTAATTGATCAATAAAATTATTTCTTCTGAAAGTCAAAGTTCTGAGAAATTTGGACCATATTGCAGATTATGACGAAACTGTGTATTAATCATTACTAAATGGTACCGACTTCATCTACAAAATTTAATTTTGCTATCCCATGTTTTGTCGAAGTTAGGGCAAAAACGCAAATTTTCCGAAAATTTCAAAACTCCATAAAATCCGAACCGCTTTTCCGATTTCGGTCAAATTCAATACCAAGCAACATTAACTGTACCTGCATGTTAGAAGAAGTATTCAGCAAAATATCGCTATTTTTACGAAAGCTAGAGCGCGCACGTCCTTTTTTGACAAAATTCAAAAAATTATGAATAAAAAATGTCTGCATACATTTTAAAAAAAATTACATCAGTTAAAGGTGGGCCACTAGTTCACTTGTGTATTTAATTTTAATTCAATCTCACACACATGCATACCGACATTTTTAGAATTAAATTGAATTTTGAAAATCTCGAAAAAAAAAAATTTTCCTCACCATTAAGCTTGATAAAAAATCTCCTTTGTTACAAAAAAAATTGGTTACAAATTGTAAAAAATACTTATCAGAGGTACTAAAATTTGCCCAATTGTGACAAGTCAGAAGGTCTTAAATAGCAAAGTAAAACTTTGCACATTGCTTTCTCATAAAGGAAGCTTTGCAAAAATTTAATTAAATTTCGAATTTAATTAAATTTTGAAAATCTCGAAAAAAAAATTTCCTCACAATTAAGCTTGATAAAAAATCTCCTTTGGTACAAAAAAAATTTGTTACAAATTGTAAAAAATACTTCTCAGTGGTACTAAAATTTGCCCAATTGTGACAAGTTAGAAGGAAATAGCAAAGTAAAACTTTGCACATTGCTTTCTCATAAAGGAAGCTTTGCAAAAAGCGAAAGAAATGAGGCAGCAGTGTGTAAGGTTCTACTTTGCACCCTCGTTTCAAATAGATGAATAAACATGTTGCGAATTCGCTTTTCTATTTCGTTATTTCGATATTTGTTTATTATTGGAGCATTTCCGAAAGTAGATGTGAAAACGTATATTTTTGAAAATTAATTTAACATTCAATTAAAATAAAAAATTTCATACCGTTCATCACTAAATTATATATATATATCGGCTGTTTTGCAAAAGTAACTATGGAGCAATGTCACTTTTAAAAAAAAATTCAAGACCCTATAAAATCCGAACCGCTCTACCGATTTTGGCCGAATTCAACACCAAACAATATTGAACGTGTCTCAAGTTATGAAGAATTATTTAACTAAATCGTCGAACTTCTACGAAAGTTAGAGCGACCATGTTCTTTTTTCAAAAAATTGAAAGTTACGTAAAATCAAAATGGATACATATATTTACTAAAAAATCGCAATATTCAAAGAGGGACAACAGGTTAACTTTCCCGAAAAATTTGAGCCCGATTCCCCGAACGGTTTCCGAGTAAAAAGTGATTAAATTTTTGAAGCATACGTACATTTTTTCCAAACCACTTTTCTCGACGTTTTGGACCATTTTGAGTCACATTAAAAAAAAATTTCAAACATTTTTCACGAATACAAAGCTTCGCAAAAGTGCCGAATTGATGGAAAATGCTTTATAATCTGTGTACGGTTTGCGCAATAGAAACTGTAATTCTGCAAAGTTTCCAGTTGTCCACGATTAAATCGTAAGAATATAAATCTCGAACACCTGTCGATCTTCCATTGATAAATACTCGAGTCGATCGTGACTTTGACGCCATTCGAATCTGCCGCAACAACAAAAAATGTTCCTTATGCATTGCCAACAAAACCTTAATTAATAATAATAATGACTGAATAAATTTAAGCAGCTGCAGAATAATTAATAGTATGGATACGTCGCTTATTTTCGCAAATTCCGGGATAACAGAACCACACAATTAATCATGATAAATCCAAAAATTTAGTAATAAATCAATAAAAATGAGTATAACTATTCTCTATAATTTCGAAATATTTTTTTGCGAAATTATATCCTTCTTACTTAATCATAAAAAACGACGTCTGAATTTTTTTTTTGTTTAGCACAGTTTCACAGAAATATTCTGAACTAATTCAATATAAAAACTGTATGAATTTGCTACAAGAAAAAAACCACCAAATCAACGTTATCAAAGAATTGAGACCATTAATTTTTTATAATAATAAGTTTAAAAAAAGTAAGTAATGAATTATTTTTCCATATTCTGAGGAATAATTTTT
The DNA here is from genome assembly GCA_949699805.1 of Tromatobia lineatoria. Lineage (NCBI taxonomy): Eukaryota > Metazoa > Arthropoda > Insecta > Hymenoptera > Ichneumonidae > Tromatobia > Tromatobia lineatoria. The sequence goes on from OX453038.1 coordinate 7,424,319, forward strand.
ACTATTTATTTTAACTTTGTTTTTTATTGGTAAATACTCGAGCTAACCGTGACTTTGACGCCATTCGAATTTGCCGCAACGGCGAGCGAATGTTCCTCTCGCATTGCGAAGAAAAACTCAATGAATAATAATAATAATAACGACTGAATGACTTTGAGCAGCTGCGGAATAATTAATGGGATGAACAAGTCGCTTTTTTCCTCAAAATCCCGGATGTGGAGGCTGAGTGAACGTCTGTGAGTGATTCAAACGTGGACGTTCTCTCGTAAATTAAACATAGTTATTACCGCGCCTTCAGTTTTTTTCAATTTAATTTATTAAGCACCAAGTGATTATCTATTATTTTTAGTAAAGGGCCTAGAAATGTTTGTCTCTCCTGTCGAATTCCTTGCGTTGATGTTTCGGTTCGACTTTGCTTTAAATCTGAGTAAACTTCAAAGCATTGTTGTTATTCCTTCCTCATTTATAGCAAAAAATAATCAGCCGCATTTTTTAAAATTAATAAAAGACAAAATGCTTCGAAATTCAGCCAATTTTTTAATCGAGTTCTACACTCGAATTGACGATTCATTTCTTAAACAATTATTAATTTTTGTTTGGTATATTCCACTACATGAATACAAAAATAAATTAATAATTTTTTCAAAATAAAATAAAAATATCCTTTCACGAAAGGTCATTGAAGTATGGCACACAAATCAAAGTAATGGGCCATTACTTATCATTTTATGACTTTTATCAACGAAGCTCAAAATTTTTTATTTTGTGATGAAATCATTTTATTCCTTTATTTATATTGGTTTGTAATAAAATATTCATAGCTTTTTCTACTATCCTTTTCAAAATTATGAAATGTGATGTTGAACAAATGAGCAATAAATTAGATTTGTAACGAGCGATCACAACGTTTTTTTTTTCTTCTTGTTAATCCTAAATTATCTTCTGGATATAAAAAGAGGTGAAAAATTATGTCTTCAGTCCTTGAGGGATTTATTTCGCAGATCCAGGATAGTAGTAAGCTACAGCAGGTGCCGGAAGTTGCCAATGAGCGGCGTGAAGCTCTATCAGCTGAAGAAGAGTTTTTCGTACGGCCGGAAGTGAAGTGTCTTCAGCAAGAAACGCGTCCCTGACGCTGCCGAGGAGTTGCTGAAGTTGGACCGGTAATTCGGCGTCCAAATCTTTTCCTATGCACGTCAGGATGAAGAAGAGACAATCGGTTTCCGGTAGAGAATTCACAAATGGTGGTTGAAGACAATCCTGGCAACACTTCCAGAGAAGCGTGAGGAGCACTCGACCTGGTGGAACGCCTTCCTGTTGAGTTTTCAATTGCAATTGTCTCCGCTTCAGCTGTGCAAAAAGGAAATAAAAAAAAAATCAGAAGATTTAGTCTCACGCAAGACTTCAATGTATTGCGGAATTGGGCAAAATGGTCCAAGTATCACGTACTTCAAGTACCAAATACTTTCTTTTGGTACATGTACTTGGAGTAATTTTTCTGCGTACATGTACTTGAAGTGTTTTTTCGAAGTACATGTACTTGAAGTAATTTTTTAAATACATGTGCTTCAAGTAGTTGTTCTAAGTACATGTACTTGAAGTATTTTTGCGAAGTACATGTACTTGAAGTACTCTTGCGAAGTTCATGTTCTTCAAGTTCGCCTCTGAAGTACGTGTACTTGAAGTGGTGTTATAACATGTATTCGAAAATTCCTGTTCTCGTAGAACATTGCGAAGTATATGTACATGAAATACTTTTAGGTTACACCTGATTGCCGTTTGTTTAAAAATACAGGTTCTTACGGAGTACTTATTTAAAGTACATGTTCTTGAAGTACAGTTTAAAATAAAACGTATATAAAGTACTTTTTTCAAGACCATTTTCTTGAAGTATTTTTTTAAAGAACGCTTTCTCAAAGTACTCTTTCAAAAGAACGTTTTCGTAAAGTACTTTACAAATAATATGATCTTAATATACTTTTTTCAAGAGCATGCTCTTAAAGTACTCGTCAAACATGTTTTAAAGTACTATTCAAACATGTTTTAAAGTACTCGTTTAAAATGCATGTTCTCAAAGTACGTCTTAAAAAACACGCCGTCAAAGTACTTTTGCAAATTATATGTTCATAAAGTACTATTGAAAATTATATGTTCTTAAGAACATGTACTTTTCAATTTCAAAGTACGTTTAAACCTACTTTTGCAAATTACATGTTCATAAAGTACTTTTGCAAATTACATGTTCATAAAGTACATTTACAAATTACATGTTCATAGAGTACATTTACAAATTACATGTTCATAAAGTACTTTTGGAAATTACATGTTCATAACGTACTTTTGCAAATTACATGTTGATAAAGTAGTTTGGCAAATTACATGTGCTCAAAGTAATTTATTTAAAGTACATGCATTCCTGTACTTTGTCAACATTTTTTTTAATCCGATAAATTTATTAGGAAAGAAAGAATTTTTGGATTATCTCTCGCACATTAAAGTACTGTTCTTCAAGTTCTGCCCAGCCCTGATGTACCGTGCATGTCTACAGCGAATTGCACTTACCTGGCAATACATTTCGTTGAGGAATGTCATGAAGGCCGCGAAACGGTGACAGGACGAGATATCGTGAAGGGCACGGCTGTGGTCCTGGTACCACTGCTGGCAAGTGTTAAGAAGTGCCTCGAGAAAAGTCTCTTTCACTTCTTTCTATTGTTTTTTTTTTTGTAAAACGAATTTTTAAACATTATTCATTGGATTTAAATAAAAGGATTAATTATCATTATAATAATAATTCGAAAATTGTCAATTCTATAAAATCTGAATTACTTAATAGATTCAACTCAAATTCTGTAGCGGACGTCTTTTTTTATCACTTCATTCTTTTAGCTGATTAGCTAAAAGAAACTGTGATAGCTAGAGAGCATACGAACTTTTTTTCAAAACTTCAAAATCGTATAATAACCGGAAAAATGATTCAATTTTTTTGTTAAATTATACATAAGACGAAATTTTTCTACTTTATCGGTGTACCAAATTTCAGGTTGATTGTTAAAGTCATTCTCGAGAAATATAAATTTTAAACTTTTGGAAACTTGCTACATACACACGTTCATCCGGATTTAAAAAAAATTACTTTCGTTGATGTTTTGGATCCGAAAAAATCCGGAAATTTTTTTTTTCTCAAAAACAAAGCTTCCTCTATGAGAAAACGTAATAAAAATTATTTATATTACCTCGATTATAGTGATGCAGATTTTTGCGGCGGCCTCAGCATATCGGCGATGCTCGACGATCCTCTCGAGGATCTGTCTCACTAATTCCATCAGGGATCGCGCGTTTAGAAGATTCGGATCTGTTCATCAGTGGGACAATTAATTTTTTTCTTCTCAAAACCCATTTCATTTTATTGTTAAAAAAAGGATGTAGACCTTGCACATTGCTTCCTCATTATATTTCGCTTTTTTTTACAAAACTATGAGGAAGGATATTGATCGATATCCTTCCTCATAGAAAAACCTTTGTTCAAAGCCAAATATAATTAGGAATCGATGTGCAAAGTTCTACTTTGCGTTCTTTTCTTCATGTCGGATATTATTTCAATCGATATTTCAAGTCGGATATTATTTCAATCGATATTTCAAGTCGGATATTACTTCAATCGATATTTCAAGTCGGATATTATTTCAATCGATATTTCAAGTCGGATATTATTTCAATCGATATTTCAAGTCAGATATTATTTCAATCGATATTCCAAGTCGGATATTATTTCAATCGATATTTCAAGTGAAGAACTTCATCAAATTCGATAATTATTACGACAAAATATTTAATTCGACCTTATAGAAAATATGAGCAGGTTTGGTCGAAGTTAACTTGAATTAGAACGAAATCAATTTTTTTTTTCGAAAATTAAAAATTCTGTAAAATCTAAACCGGTTTATAGATTTGCCTTAAATTCAATACCGACCATCAATTTTTATTGCTGTATTCATCAAAATCTATTTAGCGCATTTGCTAAGCCAGAGAACATACATAGAATTTTTGAAAAATTCAATGTCTTATAAAATCTGAATTACCATACCGATCTTTACCAGATTTGATATCTACTACAACAGAATGTTAATTTGACCTTGTAAAACATTTAAGACGGTTTGGTCGAAGGTCAATTGAAGTAGAAGGAAAATTTTTTTTATCGATAATGCAAAATTTAAAAAAATCTAAACCGGTTCATGAATTTTGCTCATATTCAATGCTGACTACCATTTTTCATTGCTTTATTTGTCAGCTCCGATTTATTCGATAAAAAATTGATATACATAAAAAACCATCGAAATAAGATTTAATGAGTTTATAACTTACTGTAACTAACTGTAACCGTTAGCAATACATAAAATTTCACCCGGAATTTTTTTTAGAAAATTCAATGTTCTAATAAATTCCTATTGGTTTTTTTGTACTAACATGAGTAGTTCACTTAATAAAATTAAAAAATACAAAGCTCATGACTTTGTTGATCTGTAACTTTGTAAATATCAACGATACGAAAAACTCGAAGGCGACTTTTTTGTGCGTCAGGCGGACGGCAAAATTTTTCTTTAACCTTTTGTCCTAACTTCGATAGTTTAGCTAAAAAATAGTTTAAAAAACGGAAAATTTACAACATAAAAAATTTCAAGGCTCTGTAAAAAATCAAATATTGAAAATAGAAATTCGACTCAACAAGATTTTTTGTTCGAAATTTAATGATTCATAAGATGTAGTCATTGATTTTATGAAAAAAAATGTCTGCTTAGGCTGCACGGCTTAAGAATGTAAAAAATCACTTTTCTCTGTGTTATTTGAATGGGAAAATTTCAAACGCGATGATGGACTTCTTAGAATTGGGATTATGAGTTCCATTTTTGACAGGATCTTTATTAGGACGTATTCTACGATATTTTGAGCGGAGAGCAAAAAAAATATCGATATTTTTTTAGTATGTACATAATTTAAAATGTCCAGAAAAAAAATGTCAATAAGTATAACATGTATAATAATTGTATTCTCAATAAATCAACGATTACTACTACTAATAAATCATCAAAAAGTACAATTTACAATTTTTTTAAGAATTTGAAATTTTGTGTATCTGCTGGAGTTATAAAATCTGCTTTTTAGAAAAATCATCCGAATTTTTTCTGAGTTTCCTGATATAGAAATATCGATTTTTTTTTAAATCGAAGCTTCCTCTACGAGGAAGCAAAATGAAAATTTACGATCATTGAAAAATGCTCGTACCTTCTATGGCCTTAATTAGAGTGTCCTGAACCGCAGCCGGAAACCTGCCGAGTTCTGCTGCTTCCGAAATACTCTTCGCTTTCGCAGCGAGCACATCAGTCGATGTGAGGCTTTTGGATCGTTTCAGACCGTAAGATGATACAAAGGACAGAGATTTCGTGAGTTTGCCGGGCTTCGGCGAACCAGGCGAAGGTTTCGAGGTGTCGTTGTGGTCGACGTTGAAATGGACACGGCTCGACGTCTGAAGTAAATATTTTTGTTTTTTTTTAGTGTAGTCTCACAGAAATAGTCATGACTAAACAAATATATACGCTTTAAAGAAACTAAAACTGTTGAATGCTCGACAATAAAATTTTTATGCCGTACATTTTTTTTAAACATATAGAAAATGTGCAACTTTCCAAGTATTCGTTTATTTTTTTTTTTAATATCCTTGTTCGCAAATGAAGTCCAATTTGAATAAACCCATAAAAATGTGTAAGAGTTTTTTTATTTACCAACCAACCATAAATTTTTCGTATTATAATTATGCACATTGATTTAAAAATTACTGTCATTATAAATTGCTTAAATTCTCATTAGAATAAATTTTGTAGGTTCCATTTTTGCTCTCCAATTTAAATCACGATTACTAACATTTTTAATATAAATAATCGTGTAACGATTATTTATATTTCGATCTGAAAAAAAAATACATATAAAACCCGCTGAAAAAAGATTGATTTCGCATAATAATAATCCCAGAATGTTATTAACAAATTGGTAAAAAAAAAATGGTTCAACAAATAAGCAGTCAGCCTAACTTTTTTTTATGAAAATGATATACTAATTTTTTTAAATGCGTATGAATTTTCTCAGATTTTTTTCTTTATCTTGATTTTTTTTATTTTGAAAAATGCGCAGAATATAACAAATTTCAGATATGCGTTTTGCAAAAAAAATCTTGAGTGTAGTAGATGGTTTTATGCCGAACACATATCCAAAAATCGTTATTTCGCGCATATTTTTGAAAACCGAAGAAATCAAAATCGAAATGAAGAAAAAAATCTGAAAAAATTCATACGCATTTAAATAAATTAACATATCATTTTCATTAGAAAAAAAGTTAGGTCGACTGATAGTTTGTTGAACAATTGTTTTTTTTTCAGAAATTTGTTGATAACATTTTGGAATTATTACTAGGCAAAACTTATCTTTTCAGTACGGTTAATATCGATTATTTTTTTCCGATTTTTATCCCTTCGGGAAGTAATCGAAATTTTCTCTGCAACTCACGATTGGCGGGACTGTACCTATCATACATCCTTAATAATAAAGATAGAATGCGTACATCAATTTAGCTTGAGTATATGAAAGGATATTTAAACCGAAAATTGAAGGTTAGAAAAATTTGTTTTTCAAGAAAATTAAAATATGGATCAGTTATTAAACTTATTAGATTTTTCGCACTAACGTGTAAGATATTTCCACTGGAAGCGGAGGTATTAAGGGCGTGAGGCTGACGCATTCCCGATCCACTTAAGGGATGATGCGATAACTGTTGCTGCTGCATCGAGTGCTGCAATTGTTGCTGTTGCGCATACAAGTAACGATGAATATTTCCGCTCGACTTGCTGTGCTGAAGATAGTACGAAGATCTTTCCGTGGAATTCGCTTGTTGGGACCTGATGATTAAAAAACGTATGAAAGTAAATTTTACCATAAATAAAACTGGTATGTTAAATTTGCAGCTATGTTTCTTTTTTTTCTCTATTCTTGTCAATAATTTATTTAAATTCTTGTGAAATACAATTACCAATTGCTTGTGATTTTTTGACGCTTATAATAAATAATAATGGTATATCACATTGGCATTTATATTTCTCTATTTTTTTTGTCGATTATTTATTTACATTTGTATGAAATTAAGTTAGTATAGTATAATATAGTATGGTATGTTTATCAAGATCCTGAAATTTAACATTTTCTCAGGACCAAAGCAAAGAAAAAAATGCAGAGATATATGGCATGACAAAGTAGACAAGTACAGACAATGAATCAAAAATTCATTACTGATTGTTCGTGAATTTTTTTACGCTCATAATAATGGTATTCTAAATCCGCAGCTATATTTCTTTTATGAAATTAATTTACAGATTGTTCTTGAATTTTTCACGTTTTTAAAAATAGGTTCTCAAATTTGTACTGTATTTGTAAAAAAAAAAGCTGTCAATCATTTATTTACATTCTTATAAAATTAATTAACTATTTTCTTGTAAATTTTTCTACATTTGCAATAATGGTACCCAAACTTTCTACATTTCTCTTATGGAATTAGATTACTTTTTTATATAATTTTTTTACGTTTACAAATGTCTATTTATTTTTATTCTAAAAGATACGTTTTGTTCTTTTCGAACTCATTTTTTTGCTTAATATCTTCAAAGATATATAGATAATTTTTTTTCCTCTCAAAGAGTGCTCAAATTGTTATCGAAAACAATTCTTTTTTTTTTTTGGGACTTATGAACAATACAAAATGAATAAATTAAGTTTTAGGAAATTTATATTAATCTGTAGTGTGCATTGCTATTTGATATATTTTTATTCGCAAAATAAACGAAAAAATCGCATAACTTACTTGGAAGAATGAATATCGTTGTGCTTCATTGTGAATTCTTTGGCGTGTGGGTTAAGGTTTGGGTTGGCCGTGATTCCGTCGGTTCTTACACCTGAAAAAAATCGAAGGTGACATTAATGATTACGTACGACTTGGCGTAATTTATATGAATAATTTCATTTATGTTAAAAAGTTCATATAATATATTATTATTTATGAATTATTAGTGAAAAACGTTGGAAAATTACGTGTTTTCATTCAATATTACGAGGCCCTTCTTATGAGGTGAAATTCACTGAAATAAAAAATTATTTTTTTAAGGATATAAACAAAAATAGTAATGAAAATATTCATAAAAATTATGAACCAATCAATAATTGATTAATAAGAAAAATGCAACGAAAAAACTGTACACGTTTTAAAAACTTAAGTCCATTTTATGATATTTCTCCAAATTGCCAAATTATTTTTTTAATTTATTTTCATTATTACAGGAAAATCTGGCGGTTTTCGGTCACTCGGATGATTTTTTTGAGATATCAACAATTATTTAATAATACTCTGTAATTTTTCCAGCCCGAAAAAAATGTCTGTTTCACAAAAAAAAAAAATGTCTGTTTAACAAAAAATTACAACTTTTATGTAGACATTTTTTTTAGTAACTTTAAGTTTTCGAAATATTTGCACTTAAATAAAAAAACGATACTTTCTAGAATAATGTTTTTAAAAATCTGAAAAAATTCACATAGTGCTTTTTATTAGTGCTTCGAAATATCCAATTATGGAGCAGACCAAAAGGGGTCGAAAAAAAAGTGGCTGAATTGAGAGAGAATGTTTCATATATTGTTATTTATTTGTAGTCTAAGTTCCTATCAGTCATTGTTCGTCTATCTTTACGAACAATGATCTACGAAGATTTTTTTTTCTTTTCTCGTAAAGTTTTCCCTTTTCGTTATGGTGATAGTCAATCACCGAGAAAGACCAGAGCCAATGTAGGGCTCTATAAATTAACATAATATAGACCGATTCTCAAAATATTATTTAAACTATATAAAACCATTTTCCTATTGAAAACTGTATGGGTGTGGGCAAAATAGTATTATAAAAAAATTCTATGGTTGTTTTTATATGCTTATTGAAACCAACAAAACAAAGATTGTAATAAAAAAATGATAAACATTTTTCAAAAAAAAAGTGTGTGGCTTCGGTGGTCCCCAGAGTTGAGCAGCATTGTTTGCGGCCATAACTTGGATGTGTGACCGCTTAGCGGCGCCACTGGTTTGCGCGTAAATTGTTGAGCGGTAGGCAGTTTTTCTGACTTTCTAATAGATTCTAATACAGTGGAAACTCAGTAAAATGAAGCCGTCTGTATCGGTTAGGTTTTCCGCAGATTCTCTGAGCCCTCGTGCAAATGAGAAAAAATTCTCGGCTCTTGATGAAAAAGATAAAATATATCCAGAAATACGTTTTCTTGTTTTTGTGCGAGATTCATTTTAATTTGAAAAATAGTTAGGTTGACGGATAAATTATTAAAGAGTATTTTTTTCATCAATTTGTTAATAACATCTTGGGATTATTATAATACCAAATTAATTTTTTCAGCACCTTCCATATGCTTGATTTTTCTGAAATTTTGAACGCATGGAAAAGTATTAAAGATTCGCTCTGAATCTCACGTTTAGGCGGACTAAAAAATTAGCTGCAAAGCCTCTCTTCCAGAGAAATGTATTTCTGCATGCATGTCAACTTTTCAATCAACAGCCGAGAAAATTGAATTTTTTTTTTTTTTTTTTGGGACACCCTAATATTTATATATTTGGACATATCAGGGCATATATAGTCTGTATAGATATGGTCATATATAGATATGGCCAATTTTCATATCAGACCTGATATGGACGATTTATATCAGGCCATATATAGTCTGATATGGCCAATTTTTATATCAGGTCTGATATGGACGATTTATATCAGTGCATATATAGTCTGATATGAGCGATTTATATGAGGGCATATATTGTCTGATATGGCCAATTTTCATATCAGGTCTGATATGGACGATATATATCGGGGCATATATAGTCTGATTAGGCCAATTTTCATATCAGGCCTGACATGGACGATTTATATCAGGGCATATATAGTCTGATATGGCCAATTTTCATATCAGGCCTGATATGGACGATTTATATCAGGGCATATATAGTCTGATATGGCCAATTATCATATAAGGCCTGACATAAATTGTCCATATCAGGTCTGATATAAATCGTCCATATCAGGCCCGATATGGTCTGATCATAATATTTTTTCACGGGTAGTAAAAGCCAATTGACGTACTTGAGAAATAACCAATAAAAATATTATAAAAATTCACGGACCTGGTGGTCGATAAATTTCGAGAGTTGGCTTCGATTTCGTTGTCGTGGCTACGTTATTGCTTCGTTTCTGCAAGACCGTATCCCTCATCTGCAACAGAAGATCGTGATAATCCAATATCCACAGTGTCAATAGAAACTATAGTCGTCGCTATTTTGGAAAAAAACTAATCGCATCCGTCGCGCTCCGCTTCTCGATCGTCGGGGATGAACAAAGAGGGACTTACAGTGAGAAGCGCGTGAGAATCATGCTTAGCGAGGCCTCGGCGCGGAGTACGGGATCACCAACGTCATATGCAACCGCAATAAGCAGCAGACACCACTAAACAGTCTCTTCTCTGCCTCTCGCACTGTACAACTTAGTTACACTCAACGCTGCGCACTAGATCGCTGCTGCTCACAGCCAGTCACGCTATTTTTTCACCATTATTAGCCAAAAGTCACTCACGAAAAAAAAAAAAATTCTTTCGTGTAAAAATAACACGTGATAAATCTTAAAAAATGTAATTCACGATTTGAAAAAAATGTCTTTTACGTTTTTGGCCATAAAAGTTTGACACGTTTTGGGTGAAGCAACACGTCTGTCTATAATGTAATAATTATTAATAATTTGTGAATTTGAAAAATCTTATGGTGTCCGTAGTTTTTCTATATTTAAAAAAAAAATTTCAAAGGTTTCACGTTTTTCACCATTATTAGTCAAAAGTCACTCACGAAATTAAAAAAATTATGCGTGTAAAAATAATACGTGATAGTCTTAAAAAATGTAATTCAGGATTTGAAAAAAATGTCTTTTACGTTTTTGGCCATAAAAGTTTGACACGTTTTGGGTGAAGCAACACGTCAGTCTATAATGTAATAATTATTAATAATTTGTGAATTTGGAAAATCTTATGGTGTCCGTAGTTTTTCTATATTTAAAAAATTTTTTTTAAAGGTTTCACGTTTTTCGCCATTATTAGTCAAAAATCACTCACGAAATTAAAAAAATTATTCGTGTAAAAATAACACGTGATCGTCTTGGAAAATGTAATTCAGGATTTGAAAAAAAGTGTCTGACGTTTTTTGACAATAAGAATTTGACACGTTTTGGGCAAAGGCACACGTATATAATTTATTAACTCTTAATAATTCGTTAATATGGAAAATGTTATTATTTAGATCATTTTGCTATAATCAAGAAAAATTATCTACCAGCCTTGTTATTGAAGACTTTACGTTTATCGTGGATTTATGCATCTGCCCAGATAATGTTTCACTATTATTAGTCAATTACGAGAAACGAAAAATTGTACTTGTAAAAATAACACGTCATAATCTTTGAAAGATGAATTTTTTAAAAATTTTTACGTTTTTTATCAATAAAAAATTGACACGTTTTGGGTGAAGCCATACGTTTATACATTATTTAATAACTGATAATCATCGGTAATCTTAATGAATGTAATTATAACGGTAATTTGAAAATTGAAAGAATATAGTTATCTCGATAATTTTGCTAGGTTTAAAAAAACATTTCTAACGCACTTTTTGTCAAAAGAGCTTTTTTACGAGTTTAGTGGAGTTATACGTGTGTCTTGCGCAAAGTAACGCAAAGTTATAATGATTTATGAAACCTATAATGGAATACGATGATTTTCAATTTCATTTGTTGGTTTTTCTCTCCTACGCTTTATAAATTAAAGATCTGCAATTTCAATGGAATCATGCTAGTATTTTACTACTATTTGCAAAATGTAGTGACGTTAAAAACAAACATAAAATAACCAATAAACTCGGAAAAACTCCCGCCGTATTTGTTCAATTTTTTTAAATTCCTAATAATTGGATAAATGTTATCTCTTTGCCAAAATAATTAATTACACTTTCGCGGAACCTCAAGTCGAAAATGACACGACACAAAAGCGAACAATTTATAAATTACAATTCAAAATTAGTAAGTAAATAGTCATTTCAAATTATTCGCAATTTAAATGAAAATTTATGTGAAAAAGGTCTCCATGAAAATTACTTTTGTCCTGTTGCTATTTATCTATTATTCGCAAAACTTAGTGACGTCGAAAACAAAACAAAAAATTATTAATAAGCGCGTAGAAAATTCCCGACGTATTACTTCAATTTTTTTAAAATATCTTATAATTATTTTTTTTAAATTGTCTCTTTGGCAACAGAATTAATCACGATTTTGCGAAACCTCAAGTCGAAAATGACACAACACAAAAGCGAACAATTTATAAATTACAATTCAAAATTAATAAGTAAATAGTAATTTACAAATCATTCGCAATTTGAATGACAATTTATGTGAAAAAGGTCTCGACGAAAATTACTTTCGTCCTGCTGCTATTTATCCATTATTTGAAAAACTTAGTGACGTCGAAAACAGAACAAAAAATTATTAATAAGCTCGTAGAAAATTCCCGACGTATTTCTTCAATTTTTTTTTTAAATATCTTATTATTATTTTTTTTAAATTGTCTCTTTGGCAACAGAATTAATCTCGATTTTGCGAAACCTCAAGTCGAAAATGACACAACACAAAAGCGAACAATTTATAAATTACAATTAAAAATTAATAAGTAAATAGTAATTTACAAATTATTCGCAATTTAAATGACAATTTATGTGAAAAAGGTCTCGATGAAAATTACTTTTGTTCTGCTGCTATTTATCCATTATTTGCAAAACTTAGTGACGTCGAAAACAAAACAAAAAATTATTAACAAGCTCGTAGAAAATTCTCGACGTATTTCTTCAATTTTTTAAAAATATCTTGTGATTATTTTTTAAAAATTGTCTCTTTGGCAACAGAATTAATCACGATTTTGCGAAACCTCAAGTCGAAAATGACACAACACAAAAGCGAACAATTTATAAATTACAATTCAAAATTAGTAAGTCAATAGTAATTTACAAATTATTCGCAATTTAAATGACAATTTATGTGAAAAAGGTCTCGACGAAAATTACTTTTGTCCTGCTGCTATTTATCCATTATTTGCAAAACTTAGTGACGTCAAAAACAAAACAAAAAATTATTAATAAGCTCGTAGAAAATTCCCGACGTATTTCTTTAATTTTTTTTAAATATCTTATAATTATTTTTTTTAAGTTGTCTCTTTGGCAACAGAATTAATCACGATTTTGCGAAACCTCAAGTCGAAAATGACACGACACAAAAGCGAACAATTTATAAATTACAATTCAAAATTAATAAGTAAATAGTAATTTACAAATTATTCGCAATTTAAATGACAATTTATGTGAAAAAGGTCTCGACGAAAATTACTTTTGTCCTGCTGCTATTTATCCATTATTTGCAAAACTTAGTGACGTCAAAAACAAAACAAAAAATTATTAATAAGCTCGTAGAAAATTCCCGACGTATTTCTTTAATTTTTTTTAAATATCTTATAATGATTTTTTTTAAATTGTCTCTTTGGCAACAGAATTAATCACGATTTTGCGAAACCTCAAGTCGAAAATGACACAACACAAAAGCGAACAATTTATAAATTACAATTTAAAATTAATGAGTAAATAATAATTTACAAATTATTCGCAATTTAAATGACAATTTATGTGAAAAAGGTCTCGACGAAAATTACTTTTGTCCTCCTGCTATTTATCCATTATTTGCAAAACTTAGTGACGTCGAAAACAAAACAAAAAATTATTAATAAGCTCGTGGAAAATTCCCGACGTATTTCTTCAATTTTTTTTAAATATCTTATAATGATTTTTTTTAAATTGTCTCTTTGGCAACAGAATTAATCACGATTTCGTGGAGCCACACGTCGAAAGTGGCACGAGCGACGTGTTATTTCACACTGTACCCACACGAGCGAGCGAGAGCTCTGCTCCGATGACTGAGACCTAATAATAGCGAGCGCAGTCAACGTATAGTATATGCCAGAGGAAGCCTACGATATACATATAGCTATAACGCTTTTAAGCCCGCGACTGAAATACTCGACGGGTTTTCCGACTGCCGGGCTCTCTTCTTCTTCCTGGCGCATCGTTCACCGATGTTCGATGGGCTGTAACTCGGCCGATTGCGAATATCAATCGTCTCTCTTTATGCCCAAAGTACATAGGGTTACTTTATATGAAACAGAGTTGTAAGTCCCCATTAAGGATGTATGATACTTATAGTCCCTCCAATCATGAGTTTCGGAGAAAATTTCGATTACTTCCCGATGGGAAAAAAATCGGAAAAAAATAATCGATATTAAACGTGCTGAAAAGATAAATTTTGCATAGTAATAATTCCAAAATGTTATTAACAAATTTCTGAAAGTAACAATTGTTCAACAAACAATCAGTCAACCTGACTTTTTTTCTTATGAAAATGATATGTTAATTTATTTGAATGCGTATGAATTTTTTCAGATTTTTTAATTTTATTTATTTTGATTTTTTATTTTCAAAAATGTGCGCGAAATAACGAATTTTCTATATATGTTCGGCATAAGACCATCAACTACACTCAAGATTTTTTTGCAAGACGCATATCCAAAATTTGTTGTATTCTGCGCATTTTTCAAAATAAAAAAAATCTAAATCAAAATAAAGAAAAAAATCTGAAACAATTCATTCGCATTCAAATAAATTAACATATCATTTTCATTAGAAAAAAATGTAGATTGACTGATTGTTTGTTGAACAATTGTTATTTTCAGAAATTTGTTAATAACCTTTTAGGATTATTATTATGCAAAATAAATTTTTTTCGCACGTTTGATATGCATAATTTTTTTCCGATTTTTATCCTATCGGGAAATGATCGAAATTGTCTTTGAAACTCACTTTTGGCGGGATTGTACTTATCATACATCCCTAAGGGACTCATAACTCTGCCAAATCAAGTAAAATTAACGTGATCACGACGAAAATTTTTATTATCGTTCAACTTTTCATCTCAAATAAGTATATGAAGTCAACTTTTTTTTTTCAAAATTCAAAAATCAGAATAAAATTTTTTTTTAGTGTATCGCAAATCAATAATTATTTTAAATAAAATAATTATTTTTCAATAAGAGATCGCGGTAATCCTTTTGAAAAATGGAAGAACATCATTAATTATTAATAAAAAATTCTCGAAGAGAAAAGTCAAAATCTGCGATTATGGTTCCTTTTCATTTTTATTTTTATTTAATTTTTTTCCCTTCCCGACGTCTATATTTGTTGTTAAGTCGTCGCATTTTTTTTCGTCACTCATTTCATACTTGCAATATTATCAGATGCTAATTCTCCGTAAAGAACGGAATTTTATTTTTTACTTTTTTGAAAACTCGAAGCGTTCGAATTATTCATGAAACAAAATAAAATCCATTATTTATGGAGGATCAGCATCTGATAATAATTTGAGTATGCAATGAGTGACGAAAAAAAAATACGACGACTTTGCAATCAATATAGGCGTCGGTAAGTGAAAAAAAATGAAATCAAAATTTAAAAAAAAAAAGGAACCACAATCGCAGATTTTGACTTTTCTCTTCGACAATTTTTTATTAATAATTAATTATGTTCTTCCATTTTCCAAAAAGATTACCGCGATCTCTTGTTGAAAAATAATAATTGTTTGCAACCATTCAAAAGTCTAGTAATCGTATTATAATCGCTATATATTATTATTTAAAAATCATAATTATAGAGCAGATCGTATAATAATTATTATCATTGCTGTGAGTATTAAGCATTTACAACTCTGGTATAAAAAAATCGACGAGAAGTAAAAGGAGCGACGCGCACACTCTCTGGTTCATAATTTATTCAATTAATTCAGGTGCCAACGACGAGTGAATCATCTTAAATATCCTGCGAATTATTTACGGTGCCAAATGGCAACTAATGATCCTACGAAACGATTACCTAATATAATGTCGAAAGGAAGTTTGAAAATTGCTTAAGGTTTTGATTTTGTGGTTGGGGCTTAAAAATCTTTAGGTGGAAAAATAGAAAATTATGGGTTTGGATTATGCTTAGAAGTTTGTTTTTGGCGAGGCTGACAAATTTTTTAATAGACTTGGAAGAGTTGAAAATTTTGATTCAAAATACGAAAAGACTTTTTAGTTCGAATTGAAATACTTTGTTTTCAAATGAAAAATAGTTTTTATTTGATGAAGAATAAATTAAAAGTTTTATTATTTAACTTTTTTTTTTTTGGTAATTTTTTTATTAACTTTGGAGCAAATGCTTAAGGTGTGATTTAAAGACAGTGAACAAACTAATTTTTTTCATTTCCCCCACAATTTTCTCAATCCAAATAAATATATTTTTCCCAAAACCTTCAAACAAAAAAAAAAGATTTTCATAAGATTATGAGACAACGTAATCACCAAATATATTCAAAATAAAATAACCAAAAAAAAACAGTCATTTCGACCCAGAAAAATTATTTTCTGTTATTTTTCCCCAATTTCTCGTCTTCCGTAAGTGTCTATATATTAAAGGGTTAAAATAGAACATCGACTCGAGCGGAGGAAATAAAGAAAGTAAGCAAACCAATTTTATTATTTCCTCTATAATTTGCTTAATCCTAGTACATTTTTTTCCCCAAAACCTTCAAACAAAAAACGAAAAGATTTTCATAAAATTATCCAAAACGACGTAAATCCCCAAATATATCCAAAAAAAAATAACAAAAAAAAAAATTATTTCGACCCAGAAAAAATGTTTGTTTTTTTCCCCAATTTCTCGTCTTCCGTAAGCGTCTATATATTAAAGGGTTAAAATAGAACATCGACTCAAGCGAAGGAAATAAAGAAAGTGAGCAAACCAATTTTATTATTTCCTCTATAATTTTCTTAATCCTAGTACATTTTTTTTCCCAAAACCTTCAAACAAAAAACGAAAAGATTTTCATAAAATTATCCAAAACGACGTAAATCCCCAAATATATCTAAAATAGAGTAACAAAAAAACAATATTATTTCAACCCAGAAAAAAGGTCAGTTATTTTTTCCCCAATTTCTCGTCTTCCGTAAGCGTCTATATATTAAAGGGTTAAAATAGAACATGGACTCGAGCTACGGAAAAAAAGAAAGTGAGCAAATCAGTGCTCAAAGTCGCCCAGAAGCCTCACGAACACAATAACATGAGCGGATGCGCGTCAGAATAAGAAAAGATCTACTGCGCAGGGATACATTACCTTGTTGATTGCGCGCGTCGTCTTATCAGTATTTCCCTTGTTCTGCGCGTGTTCCGGTGGGTTCTTTCTGGCGTTGTTTCCGGTCACGTGTCTCGAGCCCTTTGAGACCTTACCGACTGAGAGTAATGCGGAAAAGTAACCGAAAATAAATGAGAGATCAATCCGAAAGATCCAAACGGATCCTAAGAATCGCGTCAGCTCCGTGAAATTGCGTAGTTGCGACTGCGAACTATAATTATATATTACCTGTGCCCTGTACGACCATTTTGCGAAATTCCGATGTGAACTATCGTCACATGGGCAGGAACGCAGTTGCTCTCAATTCCCGCTCTCCGCTCGGGAGAGAGAGAGAAAGATATATAGACGACCAAAACACGAAATAAAGGGAAATAAATGATCGAGATGCGCGCGCGTCTCTAGATCAGCATCGAAAACGGAAATTCACGTGCAAACACAGCGCCATAACTGAGAGACTGGAATAGCAAAACATATTATAGTAGGAATATCATGCGAACGCGTATATAGTACATACGCATCATAGTGACACCTTAACTCCTCCTCTCATCCCCTCCACAGACTCCTATAGGTTATATGTATGGGGCATTCCATACCAACTCGACCCTCGATCTCTCGGATTTCATCCCCGATTTTTCATGTTATGGTTTCGTCTCTAAGTAACTCCAATTAGTATAAGATTTTAATTTGGTCACCGATTTCTCTGGCTCAATAGTTATTGAAAATTTAGTGCCCTAATAATATGAAAAAATTAACAACAAAACAAGATAACCGCAAACATAAGAGGGATTCTCACCCACGTTTTTTCAACCCCTCTTTGATTAATCCCATAGTTGGACAGATTTTAGTACCACTTGGAAGTACTTTCTTCGAATTTTTTCAGATTTTTAAATCCAGTATTACGGAAAGTGGGGGATTCTTTTAAAGTCAATATGTCTTGAAACATTAAAGTAAAAAAAATTGTTTCAACATAAAAGTTGTAGTTTCATGTGAAATTTAAAAAAAAAAATTTCAAACTATTTTGCGACCCGATAATATTACTTTTTCGCTGAAAAATATGACGATTATTTTTTTAACCAAAAAAGGCCACTTTTTTTGGCTGAAAAAAATACAGAATTTGCGCCTATGTATTGATAACATAGAAAAATTGCCAGACTAGAACCGACCAAAGTTTCGGAGTGAAAAAATAATTTGTTCAAAGTAGAAAAAATTTTGTCGAGCAAAAAAATTGTCAACAACGTTTTTATTTGAAATTCGTAGTTAAATAATAATAATAAATATTGATATTTCGGAAATGATTTATCCTAGCTACAATTTGAGAAAACGAAAATATTTGTCTATGGATGGTCTGCAAAATCAACATTTGTTCAACATTTGTTCGTACAACATTTGTCAAAATTTAATGACGTAATTTTGAACGATATTAATGGTAAAATAATATTTATATTGTGTGAGATAAAACAAAATTTTCATTTTTTTGGCCAAGAATTTGAGTAAAAGTTAGTTATTATGTTTTTTGGCTATAAAAATAGATGTATTTTTTTTTATCAAATTCGAATCTTACGAAACGATTTCGCCAAAAAAATTCTTTGTGCATCATAAAATTTGAAAAAAATTGAGTCAGTGCCAATATCCAACATTTTCCACCTTAAACATATACATTTTTTTCATTTATATGTTTAAGGTAAAGAAAGGCGCATATTTTCATTTTGTTAAATTGTAGATAGCGTGAACCGTTTTTTAGATATTATTTAGTTGAAATAATAAATGCTTAACGAGTAAAACCACCATTTTTTTTTCAATTTAAAATATAGTATTTTTTTTTAATTACAGAACCTGATTTTGAGGTATATTTTCGAATTTTTTTGTTTTGGGTGATCGAATTGTTATGAAATGCCCCCAAAGTTTTAAAGTTTTTTAAATAAGACTGTCTCATGGACCTAGCTTCAAACTTTTACGAATTTTTTCCAAAACGAAAATTTGAAAAAGTTACATCCGTAAAAATCCTTCCACTGCAGGGTGTGTTACTTGAACTTTTCTGTATACGTTCGTCCATTGGAGAATTTTTCCAGATTTTTCAAAATTTTTTTTATCGCATTTTTTTATCGCATTTTTTTTTATCGAATCTTATTAAATTTTCTTTTATTAAATTCTTATTAATCATTTGTTATTACACTTTAATAAAAGATTTTTTTTTTATCATAAGCAAATTGTTTACTGCAACAGTCTGCCGTGAAATAATTTTTGCGCATTTAACTTCTATCGACTTTTTTTAAATGCACAAACAAATAGAAATAAGGGCTGGAGCATTTTGAGTTTAAGTTTTGAAATGTTGATATCTGATACAGGATTTTGAAGAATTTTTTTCAGATTTTATAATCGCAGCCCTCAATATTTTTTTAATAAATAATCATACATTTTTTTTTTTTATGTTATATGAATTGTGGTTACTCTTTAGAGATAACACAATAACATGGAAAATCGAGGACGAAATTCGAGCGGTCGAGGGTCAGAACCAAGTCGAGTTGGCATGGAATGCCCCTTATACTCATGAGCGACTCTCTTCGCGCGGCGACTTTGAGAGCGAATGTCTCGCGATGCCATTTATGTAGCTCTCGCGGTTACTATAACGACGGAAGAAGGAGAGTCTGTTGCATCGAATAAGGCGCGGCTCCTACGACGCGAACGAAGTGAGATACACCCACGCCAAGCGCAAATGACATTTCATGTAGCTTGGTTCGACATTTTTTTAACGGTCCGAGAGGAATAAAGATGCAAAAAATTTTTTTTCCTTTTGGGAGAAAGTAAATGGTTGAGAATTACCGTTTTTAAATAAATGTTTAGAGTAATGAGGTAATTAGGACATTTTGTGGATGCGCATTTTTTTGAATTTTACATATTTTTTGCAGGTTCGAGATTCTTACGATAGAGCGACATATGGCGCCACCGACTGGACAGCAGTTCGGTACTTTAGGGTGTTATCTTAAAATTTCGTGAGGCTTATAATTATCGGAGGCTTTTCCTCAGCAAAATTTGAAAAAAAAATGAAACACATTGATTTAGTTGTAGATGTTTTTACTGGAGCTCGCGAAATAAAGATGCGATGCAGAAATAATAATTGAGTTTTTTCGTGAGGGAAAAAATAATTGAGTTTTTTCTAGGGACGAAATAATTGATTTTATTGTGAGTCAAAAAATAATTGAGTTTTTTGTAAGGAAAAAATGATTGAATTTTTTTTCAGACGAAAAAAATAGTTGAGTTTTTTTGTGAAGATAAAAAGTTTTTTTAATAAAAATAAAAATTGAGTGCCTTTTTCGGAAGAAAATTGCTTTTCTTTAGGAAAAAAAAAAAAATTTGCTATTTGTTTAGGATCGAAATAATTTCTGAGGAAGAAAATAATTAAATGCTTCTTAAGGAAAAAATAAAATTTAAGTATTTTTCGAGGACAAAAGTCATTGAGTTTTTTCTTTTAGAAAAATATAATTAAGTTTTTATTCGGGTGATTGTTTAGGATAGTGGCTAATACTTAAATTCACTTACTGACAAATGAAATATGAAAACGGACACTAAAATTTGTTCGCCAGTTTCGTTTAAGAGCTACAAGTGAAAAGTTTTACTTTCAATCTCACACCATTTTCGTGCACTGTACGTCGTTATTGCAAAACTATAATGCAATTGATATGTCCTTAATGAGGTTTGAATGTAAGATTTTTTAAAAGAAGGGTATCTACAAAATTTATATTCTAATGACGTTTTTAGATTTCTCGATAACCTCAAATCTCTGTTAACTGATATTATTAATTGTTATGTATAAATAAATAAATGAATAAATATACTTGCAGCGCCATCCGAAAATTTGAAAAATATAAATTAGTTCGTAATATCGACGATAGAGCGACAAATGGCGCTACTGTCTGGTCGACAACAACGAATTCAGACTTGCAAGTCTGGCTTCGTTAGCGTCGTTGTCGCCAATCAAAGCATGGTATCAGGTATCGCAGTATAGAGCAGCACGTGACGAGTTTCTTCTTCAATAAATATAAACTTTAACGCGATTCGATTTGAGACATAAATAATTGTGATAACGAAAACTGTTCTTCAAGTAATTATGGTGAAATTTAACGTATCTATCTCGTGAATCGCCTTTTCGAAGGCCCGGAAATCGTGTTTATAGGATTTTGAGGTTATGTTTGCCAGAGTTTAGTAAATATATACAGATTTATCTGTTTATATAGAATATTTAGCATTAAAAATGTCCGAAAATGGTGAAGAAGTGCACCAAGAAGAGGATATTGTCGAAGCAGTCACGTGGAAGGACTTGGTAAGCATTGTTTTCATTTATTTCGTACCGCGCTGCAAAAGGATGAAAACTCTTTTTGAAGAAGAAATAATTAATTTAACTTCATTAAAATAATATCTCTGTACGTAACTTTCGACTTGGAGTAATTTAATTTTTTTGTTTGAATTCGTATTGTTTTTATTTCTATACCTTCAATTTCCTAACCTAATTCTTGTCTCCTGATTCGCTCTTATTTTTATTGGGAGATTTTGATTTGAGCATTTTCAAATTTTTCTCATATTTCTGACTCATTTTTCAAACTGTTATTTCTACATTTCTACCATCCCGCTGTTGTAATTTTGACTGACTGATTATTGTTTTTTATTACTTTGATTTGCTCAATATCGCGTTATATTTTTGTCAAAGAAGTTACGTGGAAAAACTCGTTAAGCACTATTTTAAAAAAATTTGGTACCGCGCTCCAAAACTATCAAAACTTCTTCCAAAGAAGAAATGATTCATTTATCTCTATTAAAATGACTATATGTAACTTTTGAATCAGAGAAATTATATTTTTGATTAAATTCATATTTTTGGATTTTTATAATTCCAATGTTGTAACCTGATTCTAGTCTCCTAATTTTTTCTCTTACATACATACATACATTGTGAATTTATTGACATTACATACATTTATCGTTGTAACATTTGTATTTACATTAATTTTGATTCGTTGCCATGTTTTGCCAATTGGCCATCGACCGCGGTCCTTCAGCCTGGATTTTCTATATTATTTTGCTGTCTTATATTATGTTACGTCAAAACATGGGTCCCTCCCTTTTTTATTATAAAATTTTTATTCGTTTGCCATTGTTTCAAGGTGTTGATATGTTGTGTGTGTGGGGTATTTGTGTTTTTCTCTTATTTTAATCACGCAACGTTAATTCTAGTATTAGCAGCTTTTGCTCATATTTATCGTTATTTTATAACTTATTTTTTACTGTTGGATTGCCACTTTTTTTCTCTCAACTCATTATTGTTTTCTATTATTCTGTTTTGCTTAATATCCCGTTACATTTTAGTTATTCGTTATACATTTGTCGCATTTGAAGATTTAAAATTGTCTTGGAGCATTAACAAATATATCAAGGAATTTTTGAGGAAAAGAATCAATAATTTTAATTCATATAATGGAACTATTTGAAAGAAGACATAATTTATTTATCTTCATGACGATCTCTGTATGTACGGTTAAACTTTAACAAATTCTATTACTCCTCAAAATTCTCATTCGTTGATTTCAATACTCCCATTTTTCGAACCTCATCTTTGCTCTTAATTTTTATCCATATATTTATTGCAGGATGATTCTTTGAGTATCCGCAGATTTTTCTCTTATTCTTGACATATTTTTATTTTGTTTCTTGTTTTTCACAGTTCCTTTTTTTTTTCTCAAATGATCAATGTTCCCTATTATTTTGTTTTGCTTCATTCTGAGTCTCATTTCCATTATTCTTTACTCATTCTCTGTATTTCCAAATTTTAGATTATTCTAGAGCGCTGATAAATCTATTCAGAACTTTCCATAAAGAAGAAATCATTAATTCTTTGAAATAAATGACAACTTTTTACCCTTTGTAAAAAATACAGAATTGATGTAATTTTATGATCATTTAATTGAATGTAATTCAATGCTCGCAAAATCAAATTAGGCTTTATTTATTTATTTTTGAGTTCTATTCCTAATAGACTTAGACTTAATCTAAAGATTATTTAATGCATAAAAATTGCTGCAAACAAAAATCTAAAACATTTTTTTTTGCTCTTGTCTAATTTAAGAAAATTCTTATCTCAAATTTTTCAGGGAGTAGTTGATTCGCTGTGCACGGCTTGCGAAGAATTGAAATGGAAAAACCCAACGAAAATTCAGCGAGAGGCTATTCCCCTCACTTTACAGGGTAATTTTCTATATATTCTTCAAAAATTTTCACCAATGAACCACTCGATTATTATCATTGAGGATCCATTTATTTTTTAACAGGAAAAGATGTGATTGGATTGGCGGAGACTGGATCGGGAAAAACGGCGGCATTTGCTGTTCCCATATTGCAAGCCCTTCTCGAAAATCCTCAGAGATATTTTGCTCTCGTACTTACACCAACCAGAGAATTAGCCTTCCAAATATCTGAGCAATTTGAAGCACTAGGTACGAATACAATCTACAATAAATTAATTCAAAATTCATTTTAGGACCAACCACTTGGCAAACTATTTTTAGAGTCAATTCAAGAATAATAACTCCAGGAATTATTAAAACGTAGAAAATCGCTAATGGAGTGATAATAGTAGAGTAAAGTAGAGTATTTATTAGATCCGAGAATTTACAATTCCCTAAGGACCAAAGCATAAATAAAAATACATAAACGAAAAAGGCAATGGAGTACAGTAGTAAATCTTAAACTAAATGAGGCGAGACAAAAATACTAACAGAAACGTTAATATTAAATTCAAAAGAGCAACTTTATTATTAAATTATTGAACCCAAATTACTTAAAAATCAATTTTTGAGAAATACTTGAATACCTTGAATCAAACGAAATTCAAAAACTGGTAATGCAATTAGAATATCAATAGAACAATCAATCACCTGTAAAAATCGTATAAAATCCTGGTTCAAGTATCGGTGTGAAATGCGCCGTAATAGTCGGCGTTTTGTTATTAAATTAGTCCAGACAAGTTACATCAAAACTAATTTTTAGATTCCAAAAAATAATGATAGTCACGAAAAAATCAATGACCTGTGAAATTCCTTTAAAATCCAGGTTCAAGTATCGGCGTTAAATGTGCCGTAATAGTCGGCGGAATGGACATGATGTCGCAATCGTTAATCCTCGCAAAAAAGCCGCACATTCTGATCGCGACGCCTGGACGACTCGTCGATCATTTGGAGAACACCAAAGGCTTCAATTTACGATCCTTAAAATTTCTCGTAATGGACGAGGCCGATCGCATTCTTAACATGGACTTTGAAGTCGAAGTTGACAAGATTCTGCGAGTTATTCCTCGAGAAAGGCGAACGCTTCTCTTCTCGGCGACAATGACGAAAAAAGTGCAGAAACTTCAGCGCGCTTCACTTCGAAATCCTGTGAAAGTCGAAGTTTCGACGAAATATCAAACTGTCGAGAAATTGCAGCAATATTATCTCTTCATTCCCACGAAATTCAAGGTAAGCGCCACTTTAACAAATTAACTAAATAATCGATCAATTTTCTAATTGATCGATTTTTAATATTCCGACCAGCCAATTTTCTTCCGTGCTTTGCATACTATTCTCAACAATCACGAGTAGCAGATTTTTTCATATAATGTTTTTGGCTCTTCTAAAAAATCGACGGTGCTCAAAAATCGATGTTGTTCTTTCGGTTCGAAATATGTTATAAATAGTGAGAAAAAGCATCCAGGTGAATTATTTAGATTTTTTATAAAATCATTTCCAATAGATAAATCGATAAAATAAATAATTTATCAAAGACTGTTTTGTACCTTTTTGGATACATTTTCATTAGCATTATTAATTTTTTAAATAGAAATCGTCAGAACTTTGGTAAGGGAAAGTCAGGGAATTTTTTTCGGCGAAAAAAATAGCCACCATGTAAAGGAAACTCGATCTACTACTAAATTTTAGGATAATTGGTGGATGAATTAATATAACGAAGAAAAAATTGATGCGCTTCATACATTAATAAATATAAAATTATGTTATCAGGACGTGTATCTCGTACACATACTCAACGAATTGGCAGGAAACAGCTTCATGATATTCTGCGGAACGTGTAACAACACTGTACGAACGGCTTTGCTTCTACGGCATTTGGGTTTTATGGCGGTTCCTTTACACGGTCAAATGTCTCAGAATAAAAGGCTCGCAGCTCTGACAAAATTCAAGGCAAAGAATCGCTCGATTCTCATATCCACGGACGTCGCCAGCAGGTTCGTTTGCAGAATTTAGCATAAATCATCGCTTTATCAACATGTGTAGCTCAAATACCCATAACTTTTGTAATTCGTAACATAAGAAGGTTGGAGCGCTTCACACTTGTCAAAAGAGTGCTAAATTAATTATTCAATTAAGATAAACTTTTATGCATCCATTGATTATAATCGATGGTGATTTCCACAAATATTAACGGGTTTATGGTGAATTTCGAAAAGGCACATATACATATTACAAAAAGTTAATCCGTTAATCTTTATGCAATTAGAAATGCTTCAATGCAAATCATCCTCCACTATTGTTATTTAATACTAATGTATTAAATCGATAAATTAAACTTTAAAGAATTGATTCCGAACATTTTGAACTGACTGGATTTCGACAGTCGTTACGGGTTCTCATTAACCTATAATTCCAGTTCAGAATTAACCAATAATCGATCAATCTTTAATCGAAATTAAAACGTTGTCAGGATAAAAATTGTTTGATGAATTCGAAATTTTTACCGTTCATTTCAATATCGATAGTTCATATGTTAATTTATCGTTTGGAAGAATAACGCAAATTAAGTATTCATTGCAATTATCTAAACGCAATATTTCAATATACGTTGATATTCAAGAATTTATATTGATAAAGTGAGAAATGGTTAAATTGAAAAAAATATATTCTTCGTATTTTGCTTCTGCACGAAGACATTTCCTTTTCTTTAGACGTTTTCTAAAATGGCTTACAGTTATTTAAATGGAAATATATTTTGAACGCATTCTTTTTAAAATAATTCTCTAATTTATTGTCTATTCTATTTCTAATCTCGCATTTTTTCCTCATTCTTATTTTGTCTGTTTTACAGAGGACTCGACATTCCACATGTCGATGTAGTGATAAATTTCGACATACCGACTCACAGCAAAGACTATATTCACAGAGTAGGAAGAACTGCCCGCGCTGGTCGATCAGGGCGTTCAATAACATTCGTAACTCAATACGACGTTGAATTGTATCAAAGAATTGAACAATTGATATCTAAACAATTGCCTCTATACTCGACGGAGGAGGACGAAGTGATGCTGCTGCAGGAGCGAGTAGCGGAGGCTCAACGAATGGTCAAAATGGTCAGTAAATTAAAATTAAGTCACCTTTTGCTTCCTCATAGAGGAAGCGTTGTTTTCGTGAAATTTTGTTTTTCGAGATTTTCATGTCTGTACACTCAGAATGGTCCAAAACGTCGAGAAAAGTGGTTTGTGCGATGTGTGTGTGTGCGTGTGTGTGTGCACATTTCCTTGTTTACACGATAACTGTCGCAATTTTCGATGAATACTCTTTAAATTTTGTATGCAAGTGGTCTATCATAAAATACCGTTTGGAATTGTAGTTGACGCGAATCGGTTGAAATTTTTTTTTCTACGCCATTTTAAAAATTTTGAAAAAATCGTTTTCATGCTATAATTTTCGCAATTAAAAAGGCACCGGGCTGAAGTTTTGTACATAAATGGACTAACCGTGACACATTGTGTGTACCAAATTTTGCGAGAATCTGTCGAGCTGTTCTGATTTTAGTAAAATTTTAATTTTTTCAAAAATGTCTGCAAATACTATAACTCATGCAAATTCTAAGATATCCGGCTGTAATTGCCGATATGATTTCACGATTATTGATTTCCATATAAGATTTTGGTCTAATTAACTGTTGACGTGTCAGAAAATTTCGATTTTGGTGAACAAAAAGAAAGAAAAAGCTTTTACGAGAAAAAAAAATGTCGACATTTTTCACGGATTTATCTTAAATTTTCTTCACACTTAGTGCACATGTTCTATTGCACTTAGTCTTCACACTTGTGCACGGTTATATTGAACACATTTTGTGCAAGATATTGGACATATTTTGAGGAAAATTGTATTGAAGACATTATGGAAAAAATTATATTAACGAACACACTTTGAACACAACTATATTAAAAACATTGTGTCCACGATCTTATTCGACACGTTTTGTGTCCACCATTTCAATGAGCGCATTTAGTGCACAATTCTGGTGGATAATTTATTTGGACAGATTTTGTGTACAATTATATTGAACACATATTGTGCACGATAATAATGAACACATTTGGTGTACGATTATATTGAACACATATTGTGCACGATTATATTGAACACATTTGGTGTACGATTATATTGAACACATATTGTGCACGATTATATTGAACAAATATTGTGCACGATGATAATGAACACATTTTGTGCTCTGTTTCGTTGAACACAATTTGTGTGTATATTTATATTGGACACATTTTGTGTACAATATATTGAACATATTTTATTTATTTGTGTGTATTTATATTGAACACATTTTGTGTAGAATTATATTGAACATATTTTATATATTTTCAAAATTACTCACACAGAGAAAATAAAAAGCCCTAGCACACTATCGCCATTTTTACGAAAGCTAGAGCGCGCACGTCCTTTTTTGAACAAGTTCAACAAGCTATAAAAGGGAAATTTCTGCACACATTTCGAAAAAAATTGCATCGGTAAAAAATAGACTGCTGCTTCACTTGTGTATTAAATTTTAAGTAAATCCGATAAACGCTTTTCAAGCGATTGAAATTCGAAGACACACACACACACATATGTATACGGACATATTTTTTCTAAACCGCTTTTCCCGATATGTTGGAAATTTCTAAGTGTCCTGTCATAAATATCTCGAAAAAAAAAACATTTCCATGAAAACTCTGCAAGGAAGCAAAAATAAACGGCCAATTTTTCCGATTAGAAGAAATCAATTCTTAATCGCTACGTACTTAATTCTCCGTGCATTTCTTCAAACTTACGACAAAAAACAGCTCTTTTTATCGGCAAAAATATATATAAACCGTTAATGTCGGTAAAAGTTGCTAATTTGCATTTCATAATTTACAGGAAATAAAGGACATCGAGGATAACAGAAAGTCAGGCAAGCGAAAGAAGCGAGGAGGCGACGACGGTGATGACGACGACGACACAGAGCAATCGTCGGGTGTGAGAAAACGTGTGAAAGGAAAATTTAAGGGCAAAGGTAAACGAGGCAAATAATTATCATCCAAAAACCTCTTTTTTGTACACAGGACAATAAAAACATCATCTGCTAACTGCAAAACTATGACACGAGTTTTTTTAATTTATTTTCTGAGCATTTTATTCCCAAATATTCTCGTCTTTCGACTTCGTGATTGCGTTTCTCGCGTTTAGATCGTCTATGCTACGCGTCAAAATGATTATCAATTATAGTTAAGAACTCGAGCGAAAATCACTACGTCTACACAAAATTTATTCGTTTTTATGAAAAATAAGCGCAGAAGATATTAAAATTGTAGAATTATCGGCAACATTCAAATGAAAAAGTATTTTTAACACTTTTTTGATTAACAAAGTTTATAATCTTACGTCTACGAAATATCATCATTAATCTCAGAATAATAATTACGTTAAATTTCTTATAATTATCGCAAAGCGTGAAAAAAGCCATTTATTCTGCACATTGAATAGTAATTTTTTTTCATTTAATAATCAATAATAATAAAATTTCGTTTGAATTTAAAATGAACATAATCAGCGTAGGAATAAAAATCCACGCCTTTGCAGTAATTATTCAATAAACTAGGAATAATGATTCTTTTACAATCAATGATAATTTTTTTAGGCGTTACAATGAGTAATCATTCAACGAAGAATATATTTACAATTAATTTTTCCTTAAAATGTTGCTCATTTCTGAATTTAAGGTTAGTGCGTTTGCTTTTTCCATAGTGAAGAAAAATTTAAGCCATTTCACTCGCCATTCAACGCAAATCAAACTTTTGTCTATACACCAATTATTTTGCGTATATTTACACGTTCTCGCGACTCAGAAGTTCTACAACTACGTCTTTAATTAACGGTCGTCGCCGTAGTATGAAAAATTC
This sequence comes from Tromatobia lineatoria, assembly GCA_949699805.1. Lineage (NCBI taxonomy): Eukaryota > Metazoa > Arthropoda > Insecta > Hymenoptera > Ichneumonidae > Tromatobia > Tromatobia lineatoria. The sequence goes on from OX453038.1 coordinate 7,453,964, forward strand.
ACACCAATGACTTAAGTTCGAGCGAATCTAGAAGTTTTTCTCCGATTTATCTGTAACAATTAGGGCAATCAAGTTTTGGCGATGATTTATCTTGCAAAGATTAAGTTTTCTTTCGCAGTATTGGGCATTATCTAGATAAATTTATCTAAGTTTATCATCTTAGATGACTTATGGATATCTTTCATCTCATCTAGATGATTTATCGAAGGGCTATTTTTCGTTTTCATCTAGATAATTCATCAGAGCTATCGTTCATTTTCATCTAGATAATCGATCGGTCATCTTTTATCTATATCTAGATGATTTATCAGAGTTATCTTTTATCTTCATCTAGATTAAAAAAATCGGTTTATCTATTATCTTTTTATTACAAAAACGATAATATAAAAATACGACTGACTGTTCAAATAATAAAAAACTGAATACATCGTGTCGTAAGTAGTCAAACTTTATCAACCATTATTCATTGGCCATTTTATGGTAAGGAATTTTATTATTCAATATTTATCGTTTCATTTTTACTCGGTAAGAAAAAACTGCAGTTATGCAATTATTTCTTGATTATCTAAATAACATCAGATGTTGTTTTATCTGTTACATAAAAAAAATGGGGTCGTTCCTCTTTCATTTTAACTTAGATGAAAACCAATTCCGTTATCTTATCTATCATCTAGATAAGTTTCAGTATTATTTTGCCCAACACTGCTTTTTCCTTTTTAACACGAAACTACTGATAATAATATCCACCCTTTCTAATACTAGTTTAATCTCTGATATCTCTATACTTTTGGCGGAAAAAATTCGAAATGTCTTTTTGCTCGCAGACGAAAGTATTTTCCGCTTTTTTCTTCAAATTGGCGGACAATAATCGCCGTTCACCAACTACTTTTTGCCTCAAATATCAGTTCATAGTCCGATATTCAAAATTCTGGTACAGAAAAAAATGTATTCATGTTTTCCCATTAAAAAAAACAGGTAGTATTAAAAATTAAAATTTTAGGTTTCCGCGAAACGAAAAAAGTCTGAAAGAGTCGATCAAAGAACTAACAACTCAGACTTCATGTAATAATCATAAGTCATGAAAAAGAATAGTTTGCAAGAAATTTATACGACATTTTAGATTGTCTTTCTTTTCTCAGGGAATAAACAAGTTTTAATCGAAATTCGAATCTAAAGATGTGTAAGAACGTAAAAATTTTATGAAAAATAATGTTTCTTAACGACTTTGCGTATTTTGTATTCCATATTACAATAAAAACATTCAGGGTTATTTATGAAACAGAATTGTCGTAAGTAACGTAAAAAAATTCTGAATAACGGAAAATCCACAATATACGAAAATTATTTTCATATATGTTCTAAAAATCACTGAAATCGTTTCATTTTTTCCAAAATCAAGTATTTTGAAAGATTGTTAAAAATCACCGCGTCCGAATATGAAAAATTGTAAGCATTGCATTTTTTCAAAAGCAAAATTACATCGATGAAAAATTAACTCGTACAATTAATTACAATTAGAGCTAAGACTTCACGGACATTACGAAAAATAAATCTTGTAGAATTTTTGTACCATTTTGTTGTTTACCGATAAAAACGTTAATTATGAAGGTATTTGAAAACAGACATTTGAAGCAAAAAGCATTGCACCAATTTTCTTTTTTCTGGAGTCTTTTCGAGAGCCATTCCCTCGTTTATACTTCCTGCAGTTCTTCACGTCCTCAATCGAATCCCCGAAAATAAATATGCGAAGGAGAAGAAGCGAGAGAGTTGAATTGGAAACTGGAGCTGTACACGTTGAATATTTCGCTCTCGCGATTCTATTTTCGCATAGATATTTCGGTCTCGCGATAGTTACAGAGAGACGCACTTTCCAAGTCCTTTTCTCACGACGATTCTTCTCTTTTCTCTGAGACGTAAGAACTTTGTACAAATCCATGAAAAACACGGAAAAAAGTAAAGATTAAATTTCTCGTTCACTGAATCACAAATTACTCGAGAATTTACGATACTGCTTCATAATCAAGCGGAAATTCAGATAACAAAAACAGCAATAATGAAATTCGAATTTTGGCAATCCAGTGAATGATTTGTAGTTTTGTAATAAACATAATTCAGGATGAAACTTTGAAGTAAAAACTCGGTTTTCAGCGAGTCAGGAAATTCGCTTGCCGAAGAATTATCATTTACTGGACAATATTTAATTTAGCAGCTTTTGTATCGGAAATTTGGAACAGATTTTTTACAAAGCGCATTTTTTCCCTTTTTTTCTAGAGGAGACTATAGTGACCTTTTTAAAAAAAGTGCATATTTCTCCTGCAAAATGAGCCGAACAATACGCGTGATTTATTTACAGTGATGAAGAGGCATATTTGTCGTTTAACCTTTGAAGAAAAAAAAGAAAATTGTTTTAGTAATGATTTTTTACTAAAAAAAAAATCGGGATTATTTAAAAGTATAATAATAGGTAAGATGATAATAGGTTGAATAATATTATCCACTGGAGGATTGTTTCATACTCGAATTTTGTATATCAACGAAAAAAAATCATACTAAATTTGTATAAAAAATTTTCGATTACGAAAATTTGATAAAATCCCTTGCACATTACCTTTTTGTGGATCGGGCTGTATCTTGGTACAGATCTTCACAAACATATTATCTATAGAACGTGTTACTGGATTTTCCATAGTAAATAAGGTTCTAAAATCGCAGTCATTTTATTACCACTTAGAACTAACCGTTTCTTAGGTTTCTGATCCAATCTTCAGGGTCTGATATACATTTATACTTTTTACAATTCGCTGTATTTTGCAAACCATAGATACACAAAAAAAATGTCTGACATAAATTAAAGTCATATATAAAACTTTCAAAAGAAATTTCTGAAATAATATATTGGACCTTATACGGACTAAACAATGAAAATATACTATTGAAAAAATCTGTTTGAAAGTTAGGGATTTGATGTTCTGGAATGGAAAAATGAGATTCATGCAAAAATCTACGGAATCGACCCGAATCTTAGTAAAAATGTTGTAATTGTCGGAAACTATCAGAAATGAAGGGTTTATTCTACTTGCCAATCGATTGTACATAGCCAGACAGTGCACAACACAATTGTGCACGGTTCTGTTGAACACATTTTGTGCAAGATATTGGACATATTTCGAGGAAAATAATATTGAAGACATTATGGGAAAAATTATATTAACGAACACACTTTGTGCACAACTATATTAAAGACATTGTGTCCACGATCTTATTCAACACGTTTTGTGCACCATTTTAATGAGCGCATTTAGTGCACAATTCTGGTGGATAATTTAGTTGGACAGATTTTGTGTACAATGATATTGAACACATTTTGTGTGCGATTTTATTGAACACATTACGTGTACAACTATATTGAACACATTTTGTGTACAATTATATTGAACACATTTTGTGTGCGATTTTATTGAAGACATTTTGTGTACAATTATATTAAACACATATTGTGCACGATGATAATGAACACATTTTGTGCTCTATTTCGTTGAACACAATTCGTGTGTATATTTATATTGGACACATTTTGTGCACAATTATGTTAAACACATTTTGTGTAGAATTATATAGAGCATATTTTGTGCACGATTGTGCACAAAATATGCATGATTATGAGAAACACATTTTATGTGCACTTTTTGCACAATTAAAAGGAACACATTTCGTGTACAATTGTATTGAACACATTTTATGCACAATTATATTGAACACATCTTGTGTGAAATTGTATTGAACACATTTTGTGCACAATTATATTGAACACATCTTGTGTAAAATTATATTGAACACATTTTGTACATATTAAACACATCTTGTGTACAATTGTATTGAACACATTCTGCTCACAATTATATTGAACCATCATTCTCAAAACATCGATTTTAAAAATCTTAAAAAAAACAGCCTATCAGTATCTTCAAGTGGTAATAAAACGTGACCAATAGCGACAGTCCCGAGGCGGCCTAGAACAATCTATCCCCAGAAAATATCCCTACAAACCATAAAAAACAAAACTCAGTATTCCTAAGCAAAAAAAGACTTAAACACAAATATTACGCACCGGTACGATAAAAAAATACTTTACGGCTCCAATAAAACGGCCAGTGGACCGAAGTCATCGAAACAAAATACGCTTTTCATCAACTTTTTCGCCCATTTTTCCTCTTACGAATGAATATCTACAAATTGCCCAACATTTCCTGAAAAGCGAAAATCGAAATTTTGGAAAGTGGTAAAGGATAAAAATCATTTCAAGTCACTATAATCTCCACTCTTTCTCTTTCTTCTCCTTTCCAAGCATCTCGAGACGTCGATTAACATCGAAAAAAAAAATAGACAACCTAAGGTCTTCCATTAAAATGAGAATTAAAATATATTCCATAATATTATTATTCACTAATTCTACACATTCTGTACAGTAATTCAATTCAAGGGTTTTATACCTCAATATACTTTATACAAAAAGGCTACTTATTATCTAACATTAAGACATACCATAGCATGAACGCTTTGCGCGATCGCGTCGCCTAACAACGCGATCGCTTAAATCGCGCGCATGTTTGTACTGGTATTACAGAGTCAGTCGCCAGCGAGTATAACTTCTTCCTCTTGTTATCACACACCGCACACTAAACTGCCTTTTTTAAAGTGTGTCTCTGGTGCCTTTCGTATCATTATTATAGTTACATTTTACTGTCTCCAGTATCTTCTTCGTTTTGTAATAGTACTTGTTTCTTTTTTCCTCTTTAATTATCAACATTATCATCAACATCATCATCATCATTATCATCAAAAGCTCCTTTTTCCTTCGTTAGTTAATCTTCCATCTCTCGTCACCGTTTTATATCCGCGTTTCGTTTTAATTGCCTCTTTAATCGACGTATTTCTTAGCGAGGATTGAGATCGAATATTGACCGACGAGATAAACAGCGACGAGATTTGCAGCAGATGGAGAGAAAAAAAATACCTCTCTAGGTATTTTTTTAACTATATGTGCACCAATTTTCGTCGCTGTCTTCGTCGCTTTCCGCTCGTCAGTTATCGCAATGTTTTCCCTTTTTTTTGCGCAGTTTTGTTGCGACTATGAGTATCTCTGTGTGTCTGTGTCTTTCACTCTCACTCTATCTCTCTCTCTGCTTAGCTTTTTCTTTTTTTTTTTATAATACATGCGATCTTCCGAAATACATTTTCGTCATATTTTTTTTATCCTTTTTTTTACCAATAAATAAACTCATATTTTGTGAAAATATATAGAATCGTAAAAAATAATATCTGACGATCAGAACCTTCTTATTCTTTTCTTTTTTTGGGGGGTTTTTTTTTTGTTTTTCGTAATACCGGTACAGAAATAGTGCATTTGCAGAGACTCTTAGACACAAGCGACAGATCTCGGACTTTTCGCGATCTCTCGAATCACTTTTTTAATGGATTTTCGTTCCTTTCGGGCTCTCTAGTTGAGGTCCCTGTCCTCTAAGTACTTGTACTCGAAAGTAAAACCCTCCTTCTTTCTCTGACCCCACTTTTCGTAGTCGAAGTAGATGTAAGTTCCCTGAAACAGAAATAATACGAAATTTTTTAAAATGTCGACGTGGTTTTGTTCGAGTCGTTTTTCTCGGTACGTACGCGAATACAAGACGAAAACTGTTTGTAGGGTATTAGAAAAACTATTTTTCCAAAGATTATTCAGAATTTAACAGAAAAAGAAGAGAAACCGTCCATTATTAGAAAATCTATTTCTGCAAAGAAAAAAAAACCTTAGAAACTTTTTGGTCGAAAATAGCCAAAACTGTTTGTACGATATTAGAAAAACGATTTTTGCTAAAAATGCCGCAACATTTTTTTGTTCTGTTTTGCGGAACAAGAAAACAAAAAATGTTTGTGCGATATTAGAAAATGGATTTTTTAGAAACTTAGTACTTTTCGCGTGGAATAAACAAAACTGTACAACATTACACAAACGGTTTTTTTCTGTGAAAAATGCAATTAAAAAAAAAATTTATAAGAAAACAATAACTGTTTGTAGGATATTAGAAAATGAATTTTTGTAAAGAATGTATAAATAACTTTTTCGTGGAAAAAAATAACACTGTACGATATAAAAAAATCTATTGTCGACAAAAAAAAATTGCTCTGTATTTTGTTCGTGGAAAGAACCGGAAATTGTACAATATTAGAAAAACTATTTCTCTAATATTAAAAACCGAAAAGAAAAAAAAACCGTTTTAACAATATTAAAAAATCTATTTATGCAAAAAATCCCCGAGTATTTTTTTCATGAAAAAATACCTTCAAGATATTTTTTAAATTAAGGTAAGTAACTAAACTATTTGCTAAAACAAGGTAAGTAAGTAACAAACCTGCTCGTATTCCTCGTTGATGACTTTGGGCTCTTCGTGCCTCTGGAACCACATCATATACTTGGTGTGAAACCTCCAGCTCTGTTTCTTCAACGCCTTGGCAGCCAAGTACTGGCCCTTTGAGCCCTCCATATAGTAAAATATAAAGAACAGAGTTTCCGTAGAAAGTCGTTGAAAGAATTCAACGGTGTCCGAATGCGGCAGTTGAACCTTAAAGATATAAAAAAAAATTATTGAGTATTTCGACTTTCCTTATACGACAAAAACCATTAAAATCGAATTTGATAGAAATTCCAATTATCTTCTAGTCGGTACAGACATTTTTTTCGAAAATTGCCAAGTTATGTTACACTTCAACATATGTTTCAATTTTTTTTAAAATTACTACAACAGGATATTAATTCGACCTTGCATAAGTTCGTGACGGTTTCGTCGAAATTAACTTAGTTTAGAACGAAAACAATTTTTTTCCGAAAATTCAAATTTCTGCAAAATCAACCGCTTTATGGATTTCGCTCAAATTTAATGCCGATCGTTGTTTTTCTTTTTTCTATTTCTCCAAAACTATTTAGCTCATTAGATAAGAAATTGCGAAATTCAGAAAACATACCGAGATAAAAATTAAAAAATTCCATTACTTATAATATCTGAATGACTTAACCGATCTTCACCAAATTCGATATCTCGTACAACAAGATATTAATTCGACCTTGTAGGAAAAGAAAAGACGGTTTGGTCATAGTTAACCCACATTAGAACGAAAACAAATTTTTTTCGGTAATTCAAAATTCTGTAAAATCTAAATACTCTATGGATTCCACTCAAATTTAGGACCAACCGTAATGTATCTTTTCTTCATTTGTCAAAAACTATTTAGCTCGTTACACGCACATACACACATCCGGACATTTATTCTAAACCACGTTTTCTCGACTTTTTAGATTATTCTGATTGTCCTGCTATGAAAAAGGGAAAAAATGTTGCACGAAAACAAAGCTTCCTCTATGAGGAAGCAAAAAGCCTGTAAAGTGGAACCTTGCAAATTGCTTCCTCATTATTTTTTGCTTTCTACAAAGCTACTTCTATGAGGAAGTATGTTGATCAATTTTGGCTTCTCCTGAAATCTGTGAAGAGCTTCGAAAACTTTTTTTTTTCGTATAAGCTTTTTTTTCTTCTTGTTCACCAAAATCGAATTTTTCTGATATATCAACAGTTAATTAGACTAAAATCTTAATTGGAAATCAATAATCGTAAAATCACAACGGCAATTGCAGCCGGATATCTCAGAATTTGCATGAGTTATAATATTTGGAGACATTTTTAAAAAAATTAAAGATGTAATAAAATCAGAACGGTTCGACAGATTCCCGCAAAATTGAATACACATAATGTTTTACGGGTAGTCCATTCATGTGCAAAATTTCAGCCCGATGCCTCTACAATTGCGCAAGTTATAGCGTGAAAACGATTTTTTTTTAATTTAAAAAATGGTGTAGAAAAAAAAATTTCAACAGATTCGCGTCAAATACAATCCCAAACGTTGTTATATGATAACCTACTTGCGTGCCAAATTAGAAGAAAATCCGAGGGAAATTACGACAGTTATCGTGCGTACAAGAAAATCTGCACATACACACGCATACAGACATTTCGTAAAAACGACTTTTCTTGATGTTTTAGAACATTTTAAGTGTCCTGACGTGAAAATATCGAAAAGAAAAATTTCACGAAAACAAAGCTTCCTCTATGAGGAAGCAAAAAGTGAAAAAAAAAAAAAAAACAAATCTCTAATTACCTGCTGATAATACGGCGGCGTGGGGCAAAGATTTCTCGGAAGGTAAGACCTGAGTCTTTCCGAGTCCGACGGATGTGGCATGTGATAGTAGGCCGCTTCCATCATCTGGAACTGCAGCTGATGTTCTTTCTGAAGCGGCACAGGTCCGAGTGGTGCAACGCCGAGAAGTGGTGGAATGTGCGCTTCGGAAGTAGCGCTATTACTTTTCGCGCCATCAAAGATATTCCTCGTGTTTGTTTCGGAGGGCGGTATCTCAAGACCGGCGCGTACGATGACCTGTTGGGCTATGGATTTGAGCGAGGACATGCCATCGGGTAGTTTGGGTATTAAACCGTTGGCAGTGGAAGGAACGGGCGAGCAAGAATTAGCGGGAATCGGCGATGATCGACTGCTCACAGAAGATTGAGGTGAAGAAGAACGGGGAACCGGAGTCGTTATTTCGGCTTCGCTATTAATGCTGTTGTTCTGATTGATTTCTCGAGTGTTTACGTTGCTACTGCTGGTGTTTCCGCCTCCGCTGACGTTTCCACTATTACCGATACTGGTATTTGCGTTATTATTGGTACTACTAACGCTCGTTGCGTTAGAAATTACGTTGTTTGCGCTGTTGGAGACGCTGCTATTGCCGCTACTCGTTATACTGTGATTTTGACTCCCTTGGCTAAGCAAAACACTGTGACTTCCGGATGTTTGCAAAGACTGAGGCGTTGGATTGTTGTGCGGCTGTTGTGGCTGCTGTTGTTGCTGTTGCTGCTGTTGTTGCTGCTGTTGCTGTTGTTGCTGCTGCTGCTGTTGCTGTTGGGGCACCGGCTGCTGAAGTTGCTGCTGTTGAGGCTGCAATTGCGGCGTCACCGGCTGTGCCACGCTCGATGTTACGCTCGATGTCGATGACGATGATAGCAGACCGTTTTCGCTGCCGTGAGCTGCAATTTTTTAAGATTATGGGAGATTAATCATTTTGCAGATGGGAATCGTTGTTTTTTGTTGGTTTTTTTTGTTTGTTTTACCGGAAATGTTGTTGGTTTTGGTTGGCGGATTTTTTTTTAGTGTAAGTGAGGTGCAATTTTGAGGGATAATGAGGGATTAATCAGTTTGCAGATGGAAATGGTTCTTTGTTTGTTTTTGGTAGACATTTTTGTTTAAAGGTTATTTTTACTTTTTGGAAGATTTTTTTTGGCTCGGTTGGTGGATTTTTTTATGTGAGTGAGCTGCAATTTTGAGAGATAGTTTATTTATTTATAACGGTAATAAGGGATTCGTCATTTTGCAGATGGCCATCACTGTTTTTTGTTGGTTTCTGGTGGAGGTTTTTTAAAATATTTTTTAAAAAGGTTTTTCGATGATTTTTTTCAGGGTTTTGTTGATTTCGTTTGGTGAATTTTTTAAATGTAAATGAGCTGCAATTTTGAGGAATTATGAGGAATTAATTACTTTGCAGATAGGAATCGTTGTTTTTGGTTGGTTGTTGTATTGAAGGTTTTTTTATTAATTTTTTAAAAGATTTTGTTATCTTCGTTTTGCGAATCTTACATGTAAATGGAAAGGAAATTAAGAGATGAAGAGAATTTGCAAAAAGAGTTTTTAGGTTTGAAGGTTTTTGATTTTCAATGAATGTGTTGTTTTTGGAGTGGCATAGATATACATATTCTTTTTGTTTGAGAAAGTTTTTTTTATCGAAAAAAATTGCAGTATTTTGCGGTAAAATCAGGCAATTTTTCACGGAACAATTTAGTTGGGCGAATGAACCTGTTGTAAACTCGATGCATTTAGTTTTCGAATCACACGACATTTCGCAAAGTTTTTCTAATTTGAATCGAAAAGAAGGAATAAACATTTTCAATATTTTGTAGCAAATACACCCGACAATTTACAAAACCATTTAATTGTCCAAATAAACCTATTCTAAACTCGATGCATCTATAGTTTTCTTATCACACGACTATAAAATTAAATAAAGTGAAAGTAGTAACCATTTTACAGTATTTCGTGGTAAACTAACATAAAGTCTTAAAAAACGCTTCAATCGTCCATGAAATCGATGCATCTATTTTGTAAATCACACGATTATATAGTCAAATAAAGTAAAAGTCGTAAAAAATTTCAACATTTCGTGGCAAACTCACACGACCATTTACAGAACAATTTAATTGTCCAAATAAACCTATTCTAAACACAATGCATCCAGTTTTCAAATCACACGATTACAAAGTAAAATAGAGTGAAAGTAGTGAACATTTCACAGTATTTCGTGGCAAACAAACATAAAGTTTTGCAAAACGATTCAAATGTCCATGAAATCGATGCATCTATTTTATAAATCTCACGATTATCGAGTAAAATAGAGTGAAAGTAGTAAACATTTCACAGTATTTCGTGGCAAACTTACATGAAGTTTCACGAAACGAATTAAGTTAGACACTGGGCTTCACACTAGTCAAATGAGTGCTCAATTTTAAAGAACCTATTTATCATTTCCGGAGTATAATTAAAACTTCCGAGGAGTTACTCACGTAGCAGAATAAGTTCTTAATATATGAGTACGTGCGGAGCCAACCGGTGCGATGGTCTAGTGGTTAGCGTACTGGCCTCTAGACCAGAGCATCGGTAGGTCGCGAGTTCAATTCCCGATGCCATCGAAAAATAAAAACACGGACGGGATTAAGCTCCAGATGTATACGTGAGACACACGCAGGTAACTGTGGAGGTCACATGTATACAGCTTTAGTCTCTGTTTACATTCTCGACGAAAATCGTGACGTAGCTCCGATTCCGCGAGGCTAACTCGAGATCGGCTATGTTGGCATACATTTTACCGCAATTTTCCCCTAAGTCTTTATCTCATATATTTGCATGAGTTGTATTTGCAGACATTTTTGGAACAATTGAAATTGTAATAAAATCAGAGCGTTTCGACAGATTCTTGCAAAATTTGGTACACATAATGTTTAACGGGTAGTCCATTTGTGTACAAAATTGCAGCCCGGTGCCTCTTTAATTGCGAAAGTTAGAGCGTGAAAACGATTTTTCCAAAATTAAAAAAATGGTGTAGAAAAAAAAATTTCAACCGATTCACGTTAAATACAATCCCAGTTTTCTATGATAGCCCACTTGCATACAAAATTTAAAGAGCATTCATCAAAAATTGCGAGTATCGTGTAAACAACGAAATGTGCACATACACGCACGTAAACACACATTTCGCATACACCACTTTTCTCGACGTTTTGGACCATTCTGAGTGTACTGACATGAAAATCTCGAAAAAAAATTTCTTCTTTATACCTCGGTCGAAAGTTCGTACTTTCGGCATAAATTTCGATGCAGAAAGTTCAAGATTCGTGTATTGGTAAAACTACAGGTACGCCCTCTATATCAGCGGGAGCAAAAGTACTTTCGGCATCAAATCGATGCAGAAAGTCCAAGATTCGTGCGCTGGTAAAACTACCACGAAGCGGCTTAAGAGATATTTTTATTTATTTTGGAGGCACAAATCCTCGTATCAAAACGATTTCAACGGACGAATCGATGGACGAGGAATAAATATTAAGAGATTTTGATGTAGAGGCGCAATCAATTATTGAATCGGAAATTTAACCCAAGAAGTCGGCCGATTAATATAAACTCGTCTACTAAATAAATAAACGCCTATTAAATAAACGTCTAATAAATAAACGATAATGTTCAAGATCTATAACCAAAAATTTTGAAAATAGTAATAAATTTTAATAAATATATTTATTTAACTATGATTATATTTTCTTTTCCTCTTTATATGATGCCTGCCCCGCGGTGCTGATCATTACGAGGGTGCATACAATTTTTTTTCTCGTTATTTCAACCGGCTATAGAGAACAATAGTATACACTACGCGGGCAGAAGTTTGACAGTCCTGGACTGCGCGATATGATGCCCGAGGCGAAGCCGAGTGCATATGACGCGCAGTGCAGGAATGTCAAACTTTCTGCCCTCGTAGTGTAATATACTATATTTATTTTGGAGGCATAAATCCTCGTATCAAAACGATTTCAACGGATAAATCGATGGACGAGGAAGAAATTTTAAGAGATTTTGATGCAGAGGCGCAATCAATTATTGAATCGAAAAGTTTACCTAAGAAGTCGGCCGATCAATATAAACTCGTATACTAAATAAATAAACGTTTAATAAATAAACGGTGATGTTCATTCATCTATAACCAAAATTTTTGAAAATAGTAATAAATTTGAATAAATATATTTGTTTAACTATGATTATATTTTCTTTTCTTCTTGCTGATCATTACGCAGGTGCATATAATTATTTTTTTCGTTATTTCGACCGGCTATAAAGAAAAATATAATACACCACGCGGGCAGAAGTTTGACAGCCCTGGACTGCGCGATATGATGCCCGAGGCGAAGCCGAGTGCATATGACGCGCAGTGCAGGAATGTCAAACTTTCGGCCTTGTAGTGTAATATACTATTTTACGAAAACAAGGCTTCCTTTATGAGGAAGCAATATGAGGCGCAAAAGGAGTAAAAATTGGCAATATTCGGTGGGAAACTTACATGACGTTTTACTAGAGGTAGAGTGGATGGCTTGAGAGTTGCTGTGCGAGGCAGCTACTGTGGCGAAGTTGCCGGCGTTCGTCGTGGCAACGTGATTACTAGTAGAGCTAGGCGAGCTATGGCTAGGTGTCATGGGAATGGTCTTGCTTGGAGTGCTGCTCGTTAATAGATTCGTTTTAATAGTGGCAGTGCTTCCCGTTGTTGGAATGCTCCCTTGCGACGAATTCAGTAGCGGCCTTACTGCTGTCGGTTTCACAGGCTGCGAACAAAATAAATACGAATATACCCAAAATATTCCATATTATTGGAATTGTTATGTATTTTTCACGGATAAAAAAATAAAACATTTTTCTAAATTTATCTAATAAGAATTAAAGTATTGAAAGATTTACATAGAAAATATGTTCATTTTGGTTGAGAATTCGGTGGTAGCATGAAGCTAAAATTGCTGAGGTTAAAATTTCAATTTTCCTATAAACCATAGATTAAAATTTGTACGTGCAATTACTGATGTCTCGCTGATAGTATAAAGTTACGTTGGTGAGAGGAAATTAATCGTATCTTCGGTTATATGTTTAAAAGTTACCTCATATTTACCCAAAAGGCGATTGTAATTACCCAAATCGTCGGACAATAGCAGTCAATAAACAGATTTTCATAATTAAAAAAAAAAATCAAATTGATTGTTTTCATGATTTTCATGCTATCACTTTGCATAATTAGTTATCGAAGTATCCAACAACCATCCGCTTTCGGTAAAATAGACGTTTTATTTACAGAAAATAGCAAATAATTCTTAGTGACTGTTATTCCCCCATTTTCCCCTAAGTGTCTGTATAACTAATTCTCAACGATAATGGGTTGTTTTAAAAATTGAGCTAACAGAACTACACAGGTCATATGTATTCATTATAATAAGAAGAAAGTATTTTAAAAGTTTAAAAATTATTTTTTATATTTTTATATTTTTCTTAGAAAAGCTATCAACGTTTGTTAATTGATACGTGTAAAAAAAAGCGAAAATGTGACTAAAAAATGTTACAATCTAAGAGTCTCTATAAGTGTAAAGTTACAACTTTCATGAAGAAACATTGTTATTTTTATCTGTATTTTACGTATAAATTTAAGTGTTAACAAAGCACGATGAATCGACAGTATCAACGAGTCAATAAAATGTTGGATTTTCTATGTATCGATACCTTTTCCTCGTTATATTATAGTATAGTATAGTATATTTATTGAGAACCTGAAATTTTATATTTCCTAAGGACTGGAGCAAAGAAAAAAAAATACAGAGAGCCATGGCATCACAAAAGTAAACAAGTACAAACAATGAATCTAAAATTGAATGAAGCGAGACGTGGGAGTAAATCTCTAGCAATCTTGACAACCCCCGTTTTACCATAAAAACGACCGAGTGGTTTTTTGCGAAAATTAAAAAAAACCGAAAGTTGGTCATAACAACCGTAAAAACGACAGCCCTAAAAACTGTCATGCGGTAGTTTTTTTCGATTTACCATGAAAAACCGAACAAACAACCGAATAACATCTTAAGGGTGGTTGTTTCCGCGGTCATTATGACCGATTTCCGGTTAATTTTTGGCAAAAAACCACCCGATTGTTTAAAGTTTGTTTTTAAAATGAATCAGTTGAAAACGACGGTCGTCAAAATTGCTAAGGACGGAAGACGAGCATAAACAAAAACTGGCAAAATGAGGGAAAACAAAGAAAATCTTCACAGACTGGCTTGATATACGGCGATACGATACAATACCAAATATCGATACTTTTTCAACGATCCGACATCCCTACGATAATCTCAACTTTATAAGGCAAATTGCGTAGTTTAAAAACCGAGCTTTGAAAATAAATAAGAATAAGAACGAGATAGTTCTAGTGTGCAAAAATTTTGTAAATCTTTGTAAGAAATGAATAGAAAAAAAACAAACCTTGGTTTTCTTATCGGTATCGGTTGAACTATCACTCGAATGGTTGTGCATCGTGGAACTCAATGGTGGCGAAGGTATCGGCGACGTGCCGGAGTTAGTAGAGGTCGGAGTACCTCCGGTCTCGTTACTATTGTTGCTGTCGGTCGTCGCCGACGAAGGTATTCCAACGCCTGACAATTCAACTTCGTCCAGGCCTATTATATCGTCGTATATGTACTCGTTCTCCTCAAAGTCTGGTTCTTGCGAGGATTCTATGTAGTACTCGACGTCATCTTTTATCCTTTTGATCTACATCAATTTTATCGCAAATTCGTTAGTTCTTTTTCTCCGTTCAGTTTAGAAAAAGCGTTATTTTCGTAATTTTTTCTTCGGGTTTTTCTCGTGAGAATTCTCAAAATAGTCGAAAATATGGAGAAAAAAAAATGATATGCATGTTTGAATGTGAAGAAGGGCGTAAAATTTATTCGACCATAACTCGTAAACTATTCGAGCGAATATATTAGCTCAAATATTAATGCCATTTAGAATAAGAGTCAATTTTTACTTGGTATGCATTTTATTTAAATTACTCGATGCATTCCGTTTTTATGACATTTTTGAGATTACGGCCGCAAACGCAAACTTTGTGTGAAAATTGAACCAAGTGATGCGACGTTTGGTATTGAGTTTGGGCTAATTTGATAACGTGGTTTGGGTTTCATGGAGTTTATTGGATTTTTTAAAAGATTTACATCATTGCATGAAATATTCAACTATATGCAACTATTGTTTTGCCTGAATTTTCAGTTTAATTAAATTTTTAACCCTCCAGATAAATAATCGATTCATCAACGATTTTTTTAGATCGTTTGTTTTTCCTTTTTTGTTTTCCCATCGACATTCACAATTGAGTCATTGAAGAATAATAGATTGCAAAGAATCGATTTGTTTTCTGCTCAGTATCGGATCAGTATTTTACAAATATTTTATATCATCTTACTATTAGAGAAATTGGAAAATGGCAATTTGTTCTGAATACTTTCGTTGATTGAATTTTGTACCCTCTAAATAAATAATAGATTGTTCATTGATTTTTTTAAAGATCGCTCGCTTTTCGTTCGATCCATCGTCATTAATAATAAACTCTTTAAAAAATAATCAGTTATACATAATCGATTATACAGCATCGATTCTTTATCAAGTAATCGATTATAGAGAATCGATTCTTTACAAATAATGGATTCTTTAATAATCAATTATAGAAAATCGATTCTTTGAAAAATAAGCGATTACAAAGAATCGATTCTTTAACAAATAATCCATTACAAAGAATCGATCATTTAAAAACAGAATAAGCAATTGGAAAATATCGATTTTTTTAAAGTAATGGATTATAAAGCATCGATTCTTTAATAAGTAATCGATTATAACGACTCTATTCTTTGATAAATAAGCAAAAGATCAATTTTAAAGAATCGATTCTTTGAAAAATAATCGATTATAAGAAATCGATTTTTTTCCCAATCTTCTCATCACTATCATAGAAAAAAATACACACTAAATTAAAAGGTGAAAGTCATAAACATTTTAAGATAAATATTTATTTGAAATATAATTACCGTGTTGACTTCGACCGACATATTGTCCAACATGCGCAACAACGTTTCCAATTTACGGATGTGATATCTATGTTTCTCAAGCTTTCCCTTGAGCTCGTCCATTCTATCCTGCTTGTCCTTGTCCAGTCTTTTCTTTTTTCCGGCGAGAAGAGACTCGATTTCCGACTCGAAAGTGTCCAGCTGAAGCACGAGTAGTATTTGTTTTTTCGTTGTAGACGATAGTAGAGTAGTAAGAAGAAGATCTGAAAGCAGTTTCTCTGTCGTGGTCAACTGTACACGTACCTGCAGATTTAACGCGTCGATTGAGGTCGCAAGCCAGTTACTGACTTCCTCGCGTTCTTTTTGGGCAGGGTCGAGCTTTTGAGCCGCCCCCAAACCTTCCTTAGAGTAAGCCTTCGTTTTCGTTTCTCTTTCTACAACCTTAAACCTCTCCATTTGCTGAAAATATCGGAATCATCAGATTAGTACCCTAAAAAAATCAGGTGTCGCAAAAAATGTAATTGTAATTGCAATTTATTTAACGGATTTCTCCTAATCGCATGTGAATACAATTTGTGAATCGAAAAAACGATACCAGAATAATTCTTGAAATATATACATAATGACATTCCTTAAATACATAAATAAATAAAATCAGTTACTATAAAGTGATAACATATAGAGACAGTGTCTCTCAGTGGCATCAATATTATTATAATTAGCATTGATATTATCATCAGAAATCAATATTAATTTATTATTACATCAAACTTGTGTTTAGAAGAGAAACTTTCTCAATAACTGTCTGGTGAATTATCTGAATAATGAATTTCTCAAGCAATGAGTAATTATCAATGAATTGTTATCCATTACTGTAAGAATTTTGTAAGCTTGAGAAAATTTGAGTTTTTATTCAACCGGATCCCCGCCGAATATTATGAAAAATGCATTATTACAAAGAATAACAATGATATTGATTGAACAAATCCATTCTCTGGACAGAAAAAAAAAGTAGGCCGTTAATTTTGGTACATACGAAAAACCGCAAAAATAATGGAAAATTTCTAAATAAATATATCTAAAATCCTAGATAAGCTTTTGAATATTATTTTCGTTTATTTTGCGAGACAATTGAAGTTTCCATTCAACAAAAACAAAAGATTCCTTCCAAACATCATAAAAACAGTTATAAGATCCATTGGAAAAATCCATTATCTTGACATGAACAAAAATAAGCCCTTATTTTTTACATCAATGAAAAACCGCAACAACATGGTCAATTCTGAATAAAACATAGCTTAAATCCTAGATAAACTTTTGAATATCCTTTTTTTTTGCAAGAATATTTGCGTTTCTATTCAACAAGAAATAGAGATTTCCTCCAAACATCATAAAAAATGTATCATAATAAAGATTGATAATATAATTAATTATAGAAGTTAAAATTAGACCCTAATTTTTCATACCAATAAAAAACTGCAAAAACACGGTAAATTTTCAATTAAATGTAGCTCAAATCTTAGATAAGCTTCTGATTTTTTTGTTTTTCACATTTCAGCAAGAAAATTTGAGTTTACCCTTAACAAGAACATGATATTCCCCAGAACCCACCAAAAACCAGTATTTTGGTACCCACAGTTTCAATTAGCTTGCGATAATCCAAGAGTGTGCTCTTATCCTTAATCTCTCCAGAAGCGATCCAACTTTTGATTTGATCGCGTAACCTCTGAAGCTTCTTGATCTCCTTCTTGAGATCAGCCTCGTATTTCTCCTTCTGATTGCTGTTTGTCGCATTGTGAACTTTTTGCCAAATGTCTTCGAACGTCTCGACACCTTCCGTCACTTTCTTAAGGCACCTGTCTATTTCACCTGAAAATCCAAGAAAAAAACAAAAAAAAACTTTGACAAATTTTCTCAAACAGAAACAATTACAAAAAACAATAAAAAAAAAATTCAAATATCCATTGCTTCCTGCAAATAATCACATTTCTACCGTGCGTATGCATGATCTTAATTATTTCCAAGTTGCACAGAATCCCAAAGAAATTCCTAAAATCCTCATTCTCAAAATTTAACAAATCTCAATAATCAGAAACTGTAAAGTATGATCAGATTGTGCAGAACAAGCAAATAGTTATCATAGGCATGATCCTGAAAATTCAAAATTGCACAAAATCTCTACAATATTTCTAAAATTTTCATTCTCAAAATTAAACAAATTTCAATAATCAGAAACTGGGAGAAACGAGAAAATTGTGAGCATGCATATGCTCATAAATTTCGCGCTAATAATGTCAAATATTGAGAACAGTTGATTTCAATTTGCATACGCATGATCCAAAAAATTTCCAAATCGCTCAGAGCCTCAAAAAAAAATTCTGAAAACAATTATTGTAATTGTTATTTATTTAAATCCATTCCTCTGTGTCGTATGTAGTCACAATTTGTGTAATTCATTTGTTTATTTATTTGTTTGTGGGACAAACGCTTTTACAAATTTATTCAGTTCAGCGATATGAAAAAATATGAATAGTATCATTGTATTTTGCTATACAAAAATGGTCAAGTAACTTTAATGCTAAATTTACGATTAACTACTGGTTGGTGAAAAAACAAATAATTGGTGAGGTTACAAAAACTCTCTCAATTCCTTTAATGGTTCTTTTTATAGTAAACTTAAAAATTATTTAAAAAAATTAACAAATCTTAACAATCAAAATCCACTTAAAACAAGGAAACAGTGACCATGTATACGCATAATAGATATTGCCAAAAAATATCAAATATTGAAAAGATTTAACTTCACTTTGCATACGCATGACCTCAGAAACATAGAAATTCCGCGGAGCCTCAGAAAAAATAGCTGAACTAATTATTCTCAAAATCAGGCAAGTTTCAATAACCAGGAACCACTGGAGACAAATAAATAGTGACGTTGCATAAGCATGATGGATATCATTAAAAAATATCAAATATCAAAAAGTGTTCTGTCCACTTTGCATACACATAAATTACATTGGGATCATGTAATTAAGAATTCAACGGGGCTTTGATTCAATTAAATTTGAATTTAGTTGGAAGCCTAATCTTGTAATTCGGCTCCATCCTGTTAATAAGTAAATAAAAACTTCCAAATTGTATAATCTTTGAAAAAATATCGAAAGATGTTTATTCCACTTTGCGTCCGCACGATCCCAACTCTTCCAAATTGCGCAGTCTTCAAAAAAAATTGTAAACCAATTGCTAATCAAAACCGTGGACATCTTAATAATCATTAGAGTCGCAGCCCGATCATAAATCGCAGAAGCGAAGAACTCAGTAAGAATGCGTACGCATGATGGAATAAACAGGCAGAAGGTAAAAAAAAAATTGTTGGGAAAAGGCCTTTAATCTCGATAATAGCTTACACTGCAGTTGTCGATTCATGGGGCAGCGTCGTGAGTACATCACTTTTTGAAGGTTATGCTGACATAAGAAACGCGAATAAAACGATAAAGAATGAAAATTAAGTAACGATTACGATGTAGCGTGAGAGAAAGGCTGTTAAAAAAGACAATACAAGTGATAGCCTCGGTGCGGCGAAGAGAGTGCGTAATAGCGATGTTTTGGGCACGGGTGAGAAATGACAGAGAGAAATCCGCGGGCTTTGCATGCGGGTAAACTACGGGAATCGCGGGAAACGCGAGCGCGTCACGAGGCTCGATTTTAACGGCTAATCTAACACTTGATAATAACGTTATTCAACATCTCTCGTAATTCCATAAATTTCGAAAATCTAGATGTAAACATGCTTGATAGATTTTCGTTTTCTCACCTTGCAACTTTCTCGTCGCAGCCATGGCTATGTAAACATATGGTACAATGATTTATGCATAGTCTAGACGTAGTGTTAAATATACGATGACCAATTAATCGTCGTTTTAATGATATTACAACGAGCTCCGTGAGAGCGGTATTAATTTTTTTCAACCGCTGTGTATTAATAATGGGAGGCTCGGACTCGAGCCACAAGATGGCTTCCGTTTTCAAATGACAACGACCGAGAGCCCCGTCCGTGAGTTGCGCCTGAAGCTCTCTCTCTCGGGGCCCCGAAAGCTGCGCCTCCCCGCACTTTAACCTCACACTTTGGTTAACCCGAAAAAACAAGCGGTCTTGAGAGATTATTGTAAATTGCAGACTTTTTCAAACAATGAGCTTTTAGCGCGAAAATAACGCGTCAAGAGAAACACACGAGTTTGTTATACACAAAGGGTGACAGCGTCAACAAATGATATATAGGAAATACTGATAAAATGATATACAGTATATTGCTATTATGCATTGGCGCATTCGCACACTTACACATGCAATCACACGTACGCTCAAACTTTATCCGCAAACTCATCGAATAGTGTACCTATTTTCGCCGCGGATGGCGCTTTAGGCCGGGTTTTTCAATGTAGATGGCGTTGACGAGCGCATGAAGCGACAGTCGCGAGGAGCGGCGGATTTTGGAGGGTACGGCGGCGTCCAAAATGGCGATTGAGACAAAGGATTTATGGGGTTCTGGAAATTTTGTATTGGAGAGGTTTGAGAGGGTTTTAGGGGGGTTACGGGGCTTAGGGGTGAAGGGTATGAGGGGGCTTAGGAGGGCTTATTGCGGGGGGAAATTCGGGCTGCAGAGGAAGTTTTATGTCAAGGTTGGAGGCGCTCGGAAGGTCGATTTTCGTATCGATTTGGTGATGGTTGACGATTGTCGAGATTTAGGGATAGGGCGTCCATTTTGAGGGTTTTAGGGCTAGGGACCCTAGGGCTCTATTCCGAGACAGTCTTCTGAAGGATTTTTTTTAGAGATTTTTTAATAGTAACGGTCTTATGTTTTGGCATTGATTGGTTTGATTTTTGACACTTTTCATTAAATAATGGACCAATGGTTGATTTTTTTAATACAGCGCTTTGTGTATAGTGATTTTTAATATTGCCGATTTTTAGATAATTTTTTGTATAATCTAGATCTTAATTTTGAAGCCAGCTTTTGACGATTTTTGGGAGATTTTTTACAGAAAACAAATCGATCTTATGTTTTGGCGTTACCTACTTTTATTATTGTCAGCAGTTTTTCTTCAATGATGAACCAGTGGCCGATTTTTTTAGCCCTTTGTAAATGGTGATTTCGAACCTTGCCGATTTTAAGGTAATTTTAAATATGGCTTGGGAGCATTTAACACTCTTGTCATGAATTTATTAAAAATAGAAGACTGATATCGTTAAGTGAGTGCGTTACTGAGTCAAGTTCCAAGGGTTGTCGATTTAGGGGCCCCTAGATCTTCAATTCAAGACCATATTTTGTCGATTTCTGCGAAATTATTTACAGGAAATGAATCGTTCTTATGTTGTGGCGTTGATTACTTTCATCGTTAGCAATTTATATAAAATGTAGGAACGATAATAGAGTTCAACCGATATCCAGACCCAGTTTAATTACGACATGCATTAGATTGTTATCAATCTATTAATAATATAGAACAGATTAATAAGATTCCAAAATTTACCGATTGAGATCTCACTTTCGATGTGATCTTTAGCCGATTTTCATGACACGATGAAATGATCATTTAGGATTGATAACGATTTTTTGGTCATTTTTCCTTTTAAATGAAGTCACAACTGTCGAGATTTGAAATCGGCCGATTTTAGAAAAATTTTAATCTAGGAATTTTTGAATCAGTAGTTTTTTCGTTACCACTTGTTGCCGATTCTTTAATATGTTAAATAACATAAGGCAAGACAAATATTGCAAAATCAACAAAAATCGATTGTTTTTAATCGTCTCGGTCATTAGAAAAAAATTGATTTAAACGATTCTGTTTCACATAATTCTGCTAACATCGTTCCATATTTTTACGCCGTTTATTGAGCTTTTAATAGAAATTAAATTTGGGAAAACGATTGAACAACTAATTGTTTTCTATTTGATATTCTTCAGATATATAAATTTCCTTATGGATTGAACTAGAAGAAATTATCGAGATTGGAAGAATTGTCGGTTTTTCAAACCCTATTTATCTTAGGGATTTCGATATGCGGCGTTTGGTCGATTTTCATCAATTTTCGGATCACGGAGAAAACCGTTGGCCCTCTACCGGAAATTCGTGAAAGCATTCACAAAAAATCCATCATAAAAGTATCGCGATCGCGTTCTCGTTGCTGGATAAAAACCAGAATTGTTATAATCCTCAAGTAATGAACAAACGGGATCTTTCGAATAATATTATCATTTTTTGTTTATCTTTTCTAATCAATTGGTGATAACAATCTAATTTTTGAGGTTACGTTAAGTGACCTAATTCGCAGTCTCCTCCTGAAGGATTTAAAAAAATTCCGGCAGAGGGCGAATGTGCGATAATACGATTTTTAGCAATAATAATTTATTATTCACCGGCCGGAGAGTTCGATCAAAGTCCTCATACATATATACATATATATACTATGACAGTCAACTAAAATATCACAAGATCCTTAAAGGAATCGAAGGAACGATGAGAGAATCAAAGAAAAATAAATTACATCGTATTTTTACATGTAAAACATCGCAATATGAAATCCTATCGACTAATTATAGGTTATGTGAGTTAAAACGCCGGCTTTCTGTTACTTTCCGCTCTCAATGATGTTAAATGACAGATAGATGAGAAAAAAATGATTCAATAATATCGTAAACTATTTTATGTGCATTCTGTTAATATTAATAATTTATTAATGGTTTTTTCACTTTGCTGCAAATTCGGGGTTAATTAGTTTATGTTTTTCTTTTTTCTCATATAGTGTTTACACCGTGAATTAGTATCTATAAATCTAAATGTTATGGTTTAAAGTTTGCGTCGGCGATTAAAAAAATAATTCAAAACATGTATAAATAAAAAGACAAATATATAATTTACCGTGTTTTTTAGACATTTCTTTTTAAAATGTTCGTGAAATAGGTAGCGAAGTTTTGCTTTCTAACTCCAAAGACACTTTCAGATTACAAAATCTCGACTTTGAAGATAGAATTTATCCCCTCTTGTTTTGTGACGGTGGCGCCACAAAGTGCCGTCATTTTTCGTTTTAGCTCGGACCTAAATAATGACGAAAATCGCAAGGTGTTTCATTCTTCGGCGAGACGTCGCATGCCCAATACTCGCTTCTTGAAAATTCCCAAGGTCTAAATAATTAATGAATTTATATCGATTTCTTGAACGTAGAACATCACAATAAAACATTTTGTTAATTAATTATAGTTTATGTAAGCTAAAACGCCGACTTTCGGTTTATTTATTATTTCTGTCTCATTTACCCATTTCGGATCTTTTAGAATGTTTGTTTACCTAGCATTAAGAGAAAAATCTGATTTGTTTATATTCTAAGATATTTTTCGTGTATTTTGTTATTTCTGATTCTCTATTGATATTTGTACAGCTGTAAATTCAGGGAATTGATTTTTAATTGTTTAAATTTCTCTTGTACCTGAATTAGTATTGGTAAATTAGTATCTATACATTAATGTATGTGTGTTTATTCGGTCGATAATATAAATAATAAAAATGTATATCGATAACGCTCTAGGCTAAAATTCTAGACGTTCTTGTTTCGACTTCTGATCGTGGCGCAATTGTCTACACATTTCAGAAAATATCCGTTGACTCTGGAGGAACTAACTCCAATTAGTTAAGTTAAAATAATTAGAATCAAAGATTATTAATAGATTCGCAAATGCGGTATTTGAAATAGGCTCTCTTTCCAGCTTCAAAATCGCATTTGCATAAAACCGTCATATCTAACCGTAAATAGTCGGTTACAGTTAAAAAATACTGTTAACAAGCTCCGCTTCCTGCCTCGTAAACTACGTCAAACGAAAACACGAACAAATAAACAGAATGTTGCAGCAAAAACTCTACAGAATTCAAAATCCTACTTGAAACATTCAAATTCCCCGCCCTTTACTTCGCGGCAGTGGCGCCACGAGCTAGCCATTCGGCAGCGCCCCCGCAGCAATCTAACCGCAGTCCATATCTAAATAATGCCAAAAATCGTAATCTCTTCGATTACTTATGCAGACACCACGCGGTTCGTAACGAGCCCCCACCAAAAACCTCAAACCCAAAACCATAAACCCGCCTAAAAAATTCCTCGGCACGTGGTTGTCCCAGAATCCTCAGCGCCCCCTCCGAGCCCTCCCAAATCCCAAACACGTCTAAAAAAACCTCAAACCCTCCCAAAAACCCTCCTGGACAAAAACCAAACCCACGAAACGCTGCGAACCTTCTCAAACGATGAAAAACAGGCGCGAGAGCCGCTAAAAAGCATGAGATCTCACAGCAGAGCGCAAAGACTCTGCTGCATAGGAGGAGGAGTCATCGGCGGTGGCGTTGGCGGCGTAACCGGCTTCCATCTCGTTCCTGGCTCCCTTCCCGGCTAGTATCTTAATAATCGTCGCCCGGAGAGCTTTTCGGCCTTAACCTCGCGCATAACCTATCAAATATCAATATCCCTCTTTACCGCGACTTTGGAGAAGACGCGCGTGCACTATAAGTGCACAGTACACTCATTATCCGCTAATTAAAAACGGGGAATCCCACAAAACAAAAAAAGACCAACACACATGACCCTATTCCGGAATTGTTAGCCCTGCTATATTTCGATAAGGGAACTCGCGGGGAGCAGGAAAATCGCGAAAGGGAAGTGCCAACGAGAAAGAGACGCAGACAGAGGCCGCGGTACGCGCGTCTCGCCCGGGTCATGACAAAAGGTGGCATCACTGAGCATCATCCCGTTGTAGCAGTTGATATTAACCCGTAACATTGTGTAGTATGTTAGGTACGTGGTGCGTGAAGCAACCAAAAGGAAAGCGTCACGTACATCGACACAATACGAGAGGAGGAGGCGGTGGAGGAAGAGGAGGAGGAGGAGAAGGCAGAGGAGGAGGAGGAGGAGGAAGCAGAGACCACGTCGTCGTCTCACCAGCAGCAGCAGAGGCTCCTCGCCGTCGCCCTCGTCGTCCTCGCTTTGATGTGACGCCATTTTACTAACCTTTTCGGCGCGCTCATCGCCGCGCGAACCTAGTTACGCTGTCGATCGCCAATTCCGCGACTCCAGACGACTCCACGACTTTTACCACACCGAAAGACGACGTAATACGAGGTTTTTAGCCACGGAGAGACACGAGAAACAATTGACACTGGATTTCAAGCGTCAGGACGCAAACTGAAACGCTTTGGACAGTGCTGCGAGCTACGCCGCGAGGGTGAGTCAATTTTTAGGGCTTTGCGATAGATTTACGCGCGCTTCGGAGCTTTCGATGCGCCGGAGAATTGTCCAACAGGAGTTTCGGATGGAGGATTTAAATCTGCAGGTTTTGGGGGTTTCAGAGGGTTTTCTTGAGCAGGGTTTGATTATTTGGGGCTTCGGAGTGCGAAGCAGGTTTTTTGGTGACAAAGCGAGGGACGAGGATGCTGAGGAGAATGTTTGGCAAAGGGCAAAGTGGTTGCGAGAAATCAGTGAGGGTTTTAGGAATAAGGAGATTTTGAGAGTTTTTAAAGGGTTCTTTTTCGGAGGCTTTGATTATTTGGGACTTGAAAGTGCGAGGCAGGTTTTTTTTGGCGGCAAAGCAAGTGAGGATGCTGAGGAGAATGTTTGACGGAAAGCCAAGTGTTCGGAGGGAATTTGTGAGGATTTTTGGTATGAGAGGGTTTTCAGCGGCTTTTTTTTGTTGGGAGGGTTTTATTTAGTGAGATTGTTGGTGCGAAGCTAGTTTTTAGGTGACAAGGAGAATGTTTTGCAGTAGGATAAGAAAATTCTGGGTAATTGGAGAGAATTTAGAAAAATGAGGGTTATTTTTATAAGGATTTAATTGTTTATATCATTTATTTCTTATTGAATATTAATAGGCAGTGTTCATTTACAGGGTCATAGGTAACTTAGCATCCAATTATACAATAAGATTGCAAAATTTGTTGTACAGATTTTGATCTAATTGAAAAACAGAAATGTCAAATCATTTTTAGATGACCAGGAAAATGTTTTATAGTGGGATATGGAAATTTGATGGATCAATAGAAGACTTGGAAAAATTAGGGGTGTTTTAGAATTTTCAGGGGTGCTTTTGGTCTAGATTAAATTATGTGTGGTTTGGGAGTGCGAGGCAAATTTTTGGGTAAGGGAGAGAATCTTTTGTAGTAGGACATGGAGGTTTCGAGAGGATTTGGTGAAATGAGCATTTTGTTGGAATTTTGAGTGATTAGGACAATGTTTTGTGGTAGGATATGAAGGTTTGGAGGGAAAGAGAGAGAATTTTGAGAAATGAGAAGGTTTTCTTGGTGATGATTTGATTGTATGGGGTTTGTGAGTATCAGTCAAATTTTTGAGTCATGTGAATATAGGATATGAATTTTTCGAAGAATCTGTGAGAATTTGGGAAAATGAGATCCTTTTTTCCTGGTTTAATCATTCATTCAATTATAAAATATTAAAGAGCTGTGCTCATTCAGGATGATAGGTAACTTATCATCCAAATATACAATACAGTTGCGAAAGTGATGATACATATTTGCACTCATTGAAAAACAGAAATGTGAAATAAAAGTTACGAGTGATTTCAGGTAATCACAGATAATGCTGCCATTCAATAAAAATAGAAAAGAAGGAAAAAATCTGAACGCAGTTAACTGTAATGTATCCTGATAAAAAACAATTTGTAGAATCAAGTTCATTTATTTATTCCAGCTACTATTTATTGCAACTTTGTAACACATAACAAACAATTCTGAGATTGGCTTTTCCTATGGGATGAGAAAATATGGAGAATATATTTCCATTATTCAAAAGTAGATTAATAAGCGTAAACTTAAATTCTGCAAATTTTCATTACAATACTAGTTAATAATAATATTGTTGGATACTAGTTAATAATCAGAGAGGATTAGAGCAAAAGAAAGATTTTCAAAAGTCTATACTCAATTTTGTGCATATATATAATATAGTATATATAATATTCAATCTTTCTTTGATAATACATAGTTTAGAAATGGGCAGCAAATTTTTGGATTTTAAGGTGCGATAGGAAGATAAGCACAATGTCTGGGCTGTGGAATAGATATTTGTGTTTCAGCTGTAGGATTTGCAGATTCAGATTGACTGAAAGAGAATTCTGGAGAAGTAGGATTTTTTAAAAGTCTTTTAACATATTTTTTCATGGGGTTGTTGCTTGTGAGATTAGTTTTTTGAGCTTTAAGGGCGTAAAGCAAGATTTGAATAATCTTTAAGCTACAAAATGTGCATATTTGGATTAACTCAAACATCATTAAGTGAAAAAAAAACAAGTTTTTTGAAACATTTGTATTTTTTCATGGTAATTTGATTTTATGTGACATTTCACTGCAAGGTCGTTCTTTGCTCATGAAAATGCTTTTAGATGATACAAAGAATATTTGAGCAGCAGAATATTCATGTTTAGATTAACTTTAAGAGATTTTAAGTCAAATTGCGACTTATCAAAGTTGTGAATCAATTGCTTCAAACTCTGCTTTTATATTACATGGTTTCAAAAGGCAAGTTTATAGTTTTATCATTTAAGAGCTCCTAGAATCACTGTAGAATATTTGAGCAGCAGATTATGCATGCAATATCAAATTTTGTGGATTTGAAGAAAAAATATGAGATTTTGGATGTTTCAGCTGCGTTGTTGTGTTTTTTTTTTTTTTTTTTTCTACGAAGATTCAATGTTTTTTTGGCGTGCTCTATTAGAATATTTGGTTCTTGCAACATCTCGTGCAATGATTTTTTTCCAATTGCGGCGGATATTTCATAACTTGGATTGCTTTGCAGTTGTGTTTTTGTTTTTCTGTGGGTTGTCCACCTGACAAAGATGTTATTTAGTTGTCAGAAGGAGAAACCAAGGAAATTGGGTTTTTTTTGTTGCATACTGTAGTCAAGAAGCTTTAACATTGTGTCTTGGAATTCCAGGTCTAAGGATTTCTTTTCCCAACAAGCTTTTCTCTGCTTTTTGGTGAATAATATTTGTGTATTTCTACATTAAAGCTTTGTTGAGAAATGACGTTGCAAACAGAACCTGAAAATTCTTGGAGCGCACTTTCTTTTCCACAATTTGTGCTTAGGTCATTGTGCTACTTTTTTAAAGCTGCATATATTAATTTATAAATGTCGTGCAATATCTGAGAAGCATTGAGGTGTTTGAGTGCACAAATGTGGAAATTTTTTGTAAAAACTATGCTAAAGGTCATAAGAATTTAAATATTAATGATTTGTAATGAAAGTAGATGCCGAAAGTTGGAAAAAAAGCCTTTAAAATGTGAGAAGTCACTAAAACAACAAATGTATTGTTTAAAATACTTGAGAATTTAATGTAACTGCATATGCATAGTAAATACATAATAAGATGTGTTTTCTGAATAAATTTCATTTATCTGTAATGAATTTTGTATATTGTATATTTGTCTTTAATATTTCATGAAGTATTTTTATAATGAAAATGTTTGCAGTAAATGATCCATGCGGGATTCATTAATTTTATATGTTGCATATTTAATGTAATACCCCAGTTAATGTACAAAAATTTTCTAATTTTTTATATAGAAAATTTGTACAGTGTCTGACTAAAACAATATTTGGTATGGAAATTTTTTAATCCTCCAAATCATGATTAAATAGAATGATTAAATTACAAATTTGATAACATCTACAATTAGTTATATTCTTGAGTCCAACAGAGGTTCAATTTATAGATAGGAAATATTTGAACAAGAATTATATAATTCTGAAAATAAGATCATATTTTTATTGAATCAAAAAAGTTATTGTGGATTTCCAATTTAATAAAATCGTTTAATTACTTTTTATTGAGTTATCAACATTTTTTCTATCTGAAATGAATTTTCAATACATTCGTATTCAAATATTCCAATCTACAAACCATTTTGTGTACTTGAAGTAACAGAGAATTTTTTTTTTTTTACTTGAAGCTCTAAAATGCTATTATCTACTGTTACTATTTTTATCAAATCATATCACAGATTGTTTTTGATTATGTTGTCTATGTTTATTCTATCTGTAATGATAGGAAAATTGGCAGAGAAAAATTGATTCTTCACGATGAATTATTTTTCAAAGAATTAAACATTAATGTCGATGAATCAAAGGAAAAACAAGCAAATTAAAAAAATTTATTATTTGTCTAAAAATATACAAACGATGTAATTAAATTGCAGTCAAGTTAATCTAGAACATAATCTCACGCAATTTTGACCTCTGCTTTATCAACTATCATTAATTCTTAACATTTTACCAAGTGTAAATAATCGACTCGAAAGTAATCCAGAAACTCAATAATCAATTGATAACCGTGATTACTCGAGGTAAAAAAGTGATCAATAATTGTGGTGATTCGAGAAAAAGTTATCGATTGATAATCGTGTATAATCGATTTAAAAAAATCAATTACTAATCGTTATTATTCGAGAGAAAAACTCGTGATTATTCGAGAAAAAATAATGATCAATAATCGAGATTATACGAGGAAAAGCAATGATCAATAATTGTGACTATTCGAGAGAAAACTTATCGATGAACAATCGTTTCGATTAGAGAAAAAAAATGGATTAATAATCGTCATTATTCGATAGCAAAAAATCGATCAACGATTGCGATTATTCATAATAAAAAAAAAAAGATCGTTTCTCATAGAATCAAATTACAATTTCTCACAATCTGTCTGATGACCGTTCTCACACCTCCGCCTGAAAGTCTTTAAATTCACAAACCATTTTAGATACTTTTGTATATAGCAAAAACCATTTTCCACACTTTTACATACACTAACCGAGAATAAATTTTCCAGGCTCGAAGCTCGAGGCTCTGAGACGTTATTATGGAAGATGAGGACATCGAGGGCCAAGTTACTGACGCCTGGACCTTCGTCCCGGAGGCGCAGTCCCCGCAAGTAGAAGAGACGTTGAAGCGTACATCGCGAGTATTATCAGACAGTGCGTTATCGCCGCGAGTATCATACAACGACGTTGCGCAGGAAGAGAACAAGGAGGACCGATGCAGTTCCGACGGTTCCGAGGATTCTCCAGGAAAATACGAAATTGCCTCCTCAAAGATAGTCTTCAAGGGTTTCAAGAAGCGAATACTCGCGCAGGCCCAGGAAAATCAGGTCGGCGCTATTCGCCGAAACTCCCACGACAGTTTTCTCCGAAATCCGCGAGAGAAGCGCGGAAAGATAACCGAATACGCCCAGTATTTGGGTCTACAGCCCGCAGCCTCAAACACCAAAACAAAGTGCACTAAGTGCAATTTAACGTCTAATAATACGTGTCCGCAATCGATGCTGAAGCCGCATCAATGTACCTGTCCTCCGGGTTCAACGGCGGGTCGTTCTTCGCCGGGAACCTCGGAAACCACGCCGCCGTCGTCGAT
The DNA here is from genome assembly GCA_949699805.1 of Tromatobia lineatoria. Classification (NCBI taxonomy): domain Eukaryota; kingdom Metazoa; phylum Arthropoda; class Insecta; order Hymenoptera; family Ichneumonidae; genus Tromatobia; species Tromatobia lineatoria. The sequence goes on from OX453038.1 coordinate 7,484,689, forward strand.
ACCCAATCAATCGTCGGCGCCTTCCGCGGCCAATAATTTTAGAATAACCCGCAAAGTTTATCTCTGCGCGGCTTGCGGTACGTACTTTGAAAATTGGAATCTATTTCTCCATATGCGGGAGATTCACAAGCGTCACATCTGTCTCTTTTGTCTGGGAATGTTCGGACAGGCCGAGAGGCTGTCTTATCATCTCGCGAAGAAGCACAGCGTGCCAGAAACGTCCTTTACTTCCGTTGAAGACTTTTACAACGTCTTCAAAGGCTCTTGTTACCTCATATGTTGCACATGCGAGAAAGTCTTCTCGGAAACGGACAATTTCTACAATCACTTTTGCTCGCCTGTGATAAAAGGCCGCTCGAGCGCGGCGAGCGAGGTTTGCTCGTTGTGTCGGCAAAGTGGCAATCACTCGAACACTTGCAGTCTCGCGGAGCCCCGCGAGACCCTCCAAAACCCTTCAGGGCTTCCAGGAGTTACCGGAAACCCCGGAATTACCTGCAAGGAAGCCTCAGGAGTGCGTAACAAGCGAATGCAAAAGAACAACAGGCTTAAGCGCAGCGAAGAGTCGCTGCTTATGTCCTATCAGCAGAAACTCTCGGAAATGTATGCGAGGAAGATGAAGATGAAGTCGCGGGAGGGAATCCGAGAGACTGCGTCGAGCGGCGACGAATCCGCGGCTTCTTTGAGTGTGGAAAGTCTCGAAACCGCTACGACGACGACCCCGAGTGTCGCGACCGAAAACGAGGCTTCAAAAAGCTCCAGAGACACTGTTTCCGAAACGATTATGGAAGTTTCCAAGTGTACGGATGATTCGAGAGGGAATAAAACCTTTGGCGATGACGGGGAACGAGTTTTTCAAGCCAATAGCAAGTGCGAGGCGAAAATCGAATCCTCGCCTTGTCCGTCGCCCTCGGCTTCTCCTTCGAGGTCTCCTTCGCCTTTGAGAAGACAGAGCGACGCTTCGCTCTACGACAGCGTCGCTGAGACGATTATGGAAGTGTCGCGATGCTCGAACGATTCCCAAGATAATACGAGCGCTGAAGAGGATGATGAAGAGGAAAATAGCAGAAACGAGACGAGGAGGGAAAGCAGGGACACCGGAAGCGAGGCCGATGTTTTAGTCATGGACGATGTCGCGGATTTGGAAAACGACGCCGAATCCGCTAATGGAAAAGAGGATTATGACGATAGATTGATGAACTTGAAGAACGAGAGGAGAAAAAAGGACGAAGAAACGCGGGAAGAAGAGACGATTGAAGCCTCGGATTCAGACACCGGAAGTAGCAGCAATCCGTCGGAAAATGAGAGTCCCGCGAGATTGAATACCACTGGAGACACGGAAAATCGCTCCTCACCCGAGAAAGAATCTCAAACGACTTCTGTATCTTTCACAACAGTTAACGCGACTGATCGTAGCTTAGTCATCAAAATTTGCACCAACAGAAACTCACAGTTCTCCGTAACATCGGCTAACGGCACGAGTTACGGCGAAAATCACGAAACCAGTAGAGAATCCGAGGAAAATAACAACGGCGAGGATTCCGCCTCCGATAAACACTCCAATCACTCTGGGAGAACGAGTCCGAACAGCTTTCGAGCCGATGAAGACGATGACGAAGAGCAGAGCGATTCGGACACTGGAAAATTGGCTGTTGTCGATGAAGAGAAAACGGAAATTCCTGCGGTGACTGCGGAAAGCGAAAAAATCGGGGAAGGGGAGAAAAAGGAGGAGGAAGGATTTCTTGAAGAGCGAAAAAATGAATCCATCGGAGCTACAAACCTAAACGACGATAATCAACCAATTAACGTCGAGGACGTCGCTTCCGCTTCTGAAGCTCCTGAAGACGACGCTAACGTTCTAGCCTCACAAAAACCCCCTGAAGAGACCGACGGGATTATTCTCGCTGCCGAAGACGTACCAAGTATAGATCTTAACGTCGAGGGCCTTCTCGAAAGCATGGAAATCGAAGATTTGCTTAAACGCTGCATCAGCGCCGCTAGCGGCTATTGCGTGTACTGCAATCACGCTCGTCACATTGCGGTTAACGGTAAACAATTGAGTCTTCATGTACTTGCCGAACATAGATTTCAGCCTCAACATCCGGCGATAATAATAAATCGCGAGCAATTTACCGCGAGGGTAAAAAAATCAATCGACGAAGTAGACGCGCGTTTTTTTAATCTCAACACGTTCAACAGCGAACAAGGAACCTACGATATTCAAAATCCAAGGGTTTTCGAGTGTTTTCACTGCAGATTTCACTCACTCATTCACAAAGACATTTATCTTCACAATCGGAAGATGCATCAAAAAACAATTCTTATTTGTATTATGTGCAAATCAACTTTCTACAGTTACAGCGAACTTTTGTGTCATCTTTGTCCTGGAGTTTATTCGCCTAATATAAACGTTACGTACAGATGCTGTCTCTGTACCGTGAGCAATTTACCCTCGGCTTTTAGGTTGATGGTTCACTTGAGAAAACGCCATCATTCGTGCGACGTTTGCTTAGAATCAACCGGAAATCAACAGCGTCTTTCCAATCACGTCTGGAAGCACAAACTTCATCATCTTTGCTATCGCTGCGGCATCGCCTACAGAAATAAACCAGATATTACGAAGCATTTGTTCTGGAAACACGGAACCGAAAGCGTTTTGTGCAAAAAATGCCTCCAAAAAAAGTGGCCTCACGTTTATCACTTTTGTATACCTCCTACGGCTTTTGTTTGCGAAGAATGCACAAGCACTTTCTCCAGAGCAGTCGCCCTTAAGGTCCACAAGAGGCTGCACTCCGGAGATCGTCCCTACGGTTGTTCCGAGTGCGCTGATCGTTTTATCTCGAAAAAACTTTTGGCCAAGCACGAAATTAGCCACAGAGAGCCTGAAAAGTTGCCGGAGGTCGCGCCGCGTGAAAAAACACCGGAAAAGGAAGTTGAAGAGCCGCGGGAAGCGACGGAAACGACTTCCGCTTCGGTTAACCCCGCGGAACCGGAAGTTAACGAAAATACGCTTAACGAAACGAAAGAACCGAAGGAAATCGTGAAGAAAGTCGTGGATGTCTACGATCTTCCGCCTCTCAATCTTTCCTCGGAGAGCGACAGCGATTCCGAGGATCAAACGCCACCGGAAACCACAGTGAAGAGTTTCAAGGACGAAGAAACTAAGGTGGACGAAAATAAGCCGCTGGAGACGAAAAAAGCGGCGGATTCGAATGAAAATGCGGATGCTGCTCAGAATATCGATGGCAATGACGCTGCTTTAGATCCGGAAGTCAATGAAGAGGTGAAGACGGAAGAGGCGCAGATTATGGACGGAATTTGGGATAATTTCAAATCCTACGCTGCGTCTCTCGAAAAAACGACGATCGTTGAGCCTACGATTGATGAAAAGGAGGAAGAAGCGCGACTCAAGTTTCTCTGTGAAGTTATTCTAGCGGATCACGATTATTGCGTTGTTTCCACCGAAAAAACGAATCCCGAAGAGCTTAAAGAAGACGCTAAAGTTGAGGACAATTGCGGGACTATGGAAGGCGAACACGATTACGGATACAAACAAACGAAAAGTCCGTCGACCGGAAGCGTCGTTCTGAATTGCGACAGCGATACGAACGCAAAGAAGAAAAAGGAAAAATCGCCGAAAAAGCGTAAACAAAACGGCAGCACATCATCCAGCGATTCTTCCAGCGACAGCGACTCCAGCAGCTGCTCCTGCGGCACAAATTGCAGCTGCAGCAGCTCCTCTTCAGGCAGCTCTTCGAGTTCTAGCAGCAGCTCCGATTCCGACAGTTCTGCTTCGGAAAATTCGCCGAAAAAGTCTTCTTCAGCGCGAAGAGAACGAAGGAAGGAAAAGGAGAAGGAAGCCGCGATCGCAGAGGCTGCGAAAGACGAGGTAAAGATCGAAACCGTCGAAGAAGTAACGCCGGAAGTTCCGAAATTCGAGGAAACGCCCCAACAGAATGAAGAGGCCAATCAGAGCATCGAAATCTGCGAACCTCCTCGAAGTCCTCAATTAATTTTGAGGGAGTCGGATCTCGATACAGACGAAACGGAAACTGACGAGGACTTTTACGACGAACATCCACAACAATTGGCCAATAAATTGCTCGCTGAGAAGCGAAATCAGCTTATGCTTCTCGCGGCAGTTGCGCCGGCTTCCAACGATCCTCCGGCGCTCGCTGGAGCGACTTCCGGCGCCAATAATCTCAACAACGGTCAGATTGACACGGAAACATCGAAAAGTAACTCAATCGAAACCGTGAATACGAATATCGAGGCGGAAACTAGAAATTCCACCGCTCGAGGCCAAACTCGAAAACGAGTGAAAACGAAGAAGCGGAAGAAGTCGGAAAGGGCCAAGAGCAGCAGAGTCTTGACGCCCACCGTCGAATCCATCAAATTAAACATTCCAAAGTCCTTCTATCAAAAGAAACAGCCCGGATTCAATTCCGCAACGCCGGCGATCATCACAGTCCTTCCGAGCAGATCATCGACCCCAAATCTACAAAATTCTCAACCGGAAGGTCAGCCCTTCGCGCCGGAAGCCAATAAAACAAACATGCGCTTGAGCGTCGGCGGCAGCGGATCCGAAAACGAAAATAAACGTTCGTCCAAGAGAAAACGCGTGCCCAAACGATTCTATGGCGATTCCAGCGACGAAGAGGCCGAGAGACAACAACAGCAGCAGCAACAACAACAACAACAACACATTCACTATAGTCAACCGAATTTCAAGTGGAGGAAGGTCGATAATCCCAGTTTTGTACCGACTTTGAGCATCAAAACACAACCGACGCCTAGCGTCAATTTTCCCACGAAAAATGTGACTTTGAGGCTCTCGGGGTTCGATCAACCGCTCGAAAGGATCGTTCCTATGAACACCGTTAATGTCGCTTCCGCTACGGAATCCGAAGAACCCGCGGAAAGCTCCAGCGCCGAATCCAGCGAAGCTGAAGATAATCTCGCTTCTCAACCTTCGCAGCCTATCACTCAACAGCCTAGACCCACAATCGTACCTACAAACCCTTCTATTTTACCCACCAATCCTACTGGAGGACCTGAACGACCCGTTAATCTCTATTGCTACTGTCAATGTCCGTACGACGAAGTTTCCGAGATGATCGCTTGCGACGGCGACGATTGTCGCATCGAGTGGTTTCATTTCGAGTGCGTCGGGATAATGGTACCGCCAAAAGGTAAATGGTACTGTCCCGATTGCCGAAAAAAGGACGCAAGTTTGCCCAGCAACGAGGACTACTTTGACTGATGAAGTGATCACGTGGTTATTTTGTTCTGTTTTGTTCCGTGGTTTTTATTTTTATTTTTTTTGTTTTTTTTTTCTTTTGTTTTCGTTGAGGACTAAAACGAAAGTGAAATTATGGACAATAGGAACGCGCTTTTAGGTAAAGTTATGTTATATTTAAAGAGAGGGAAAAAAAGGATAATGGCCGAAAATCCTGGCTTTTGCTCGCTAATATGCGTATTATTCTGATTGTTATAAGCTAAGAATTTTGCGATTGCGAAACGGCGAATATCCCTGTGAGGAAATGAAAATCGGAGGCGCGATTTGTGCAACAACACGCTGATATTTTTTCTTAATTGAGGAGACGTGATAATGAGAAGGATAATGTTTGTAAATAGGTGTAAATAATGAGACTCCTGGATTCTCTTGAGGATTCTTATGCCTCACAATATCCCCACCCGATGAAAAAAAAATCAATGCCCCACACTCATTGAATTAATCTTGTGGGCTTAGACTCTCGAGGAATGAGAACTACTCTGGATAACCATGATTTAGAGTTTATATTACGAAATGAAGATAAGATTGTTCCTCGTGTAAATTTGTTTGTACTTCTTTTGACTACCAAACCGAAATCTTATGTATTTTGAACGAGCGACTTATGAACTTGTTTCGTTGGGGCCTCTTTTATTGGATTCTCGCCGCTGCTATTTTACGTTCCGCAACTTTGGCGACGGAAATTGTTGTTTAAGGAAAGTCGGTTACGACTTTAAATCTTCGGAATCGATCGGTGCAGAAAATACAAATGGTAGAGGGTGATTTGTATACGCGTATGCATATTTAAACCAGAGAAAGATTAATGGTGACGGATTTGTATGAAGATTATGGGATTTTTTTAAGGACAATTTTTAATGGGAGTTTCCGTTTAGTTATTACTTTCTTTCCAAATATAATCTGTGATTCTTTACTGATTTTAATGAGCGATAGCTCTTTCTCTTTCTTGAAAAAATAGTGTACGATTTCACCGTCAAGATATTTCATAGTGTTGATCGTTCGATAATTATAGCTTGTTGTTTATGAGGGTATTTTTATTTTTGTTAAATAACCAGCTATAATTAGTAATGATCAATTCATGAAATATGTGGGCGGCCAATTCGTAGAGTATCTTTCGAGGAAGAAAATGAGATATGAATTAGTGAAATCAGTGAAGAATTACAGATTGTACTTAAGAAAAACCCAACGAAAATACATTCTTTAAGACAAATCATTCTTCATTATTGTTGTTGAATGCATTGAAGAACTTTGATGAATCGATAACGATTTTTGCACTGATTTGACTTTCGGAGCCGTCACCGCTTTTCCTTAACGTTGTTATCGATTATTGTGCTTCAGCATACTTGTTTAAGAAGACATCGAGTCATGAAAATCGAGTATCAAAATTCCAAAAATTGTTTTTGAATATTTTCGAAAGGAAACTAGTAAAAATAAAGATGCATCTGAATCAAAGAGATCCTAATAAATGTAGAAAAAAATGCGGAGCAACTAATTTACTGAAAAGTAACTCTGTTTACGTTCATTACCAATTTGTCATATTATTCGGAATTTTTTTTTTAAACCAAATTTGTAACTACAATTCGATCTTGACAAGCAATGGCTCGTTTACTTTGGTGGAAAACGTTTTATAAATTCACTGAGTAATTTTCATCGGCTTACTTGCCAATTAGGAGAAAAATCTAAATTACGTCGTCGATTTTTTTTTTTAATAAACAAATGGCGGTTGATTGTGAACGGTAAATATCATTACGAATCTTCGATAGTAAATTTATACAGTGTCTATCAGGGAATAAAATGGACTATCGCTTGTCGAGATCGAACTATAATTACGAATTTTACTTCCGGAAAACTAGAAATAACATATCCCATAGATTATCAACGTAATTTCAGTTATTTTTCCGTAAATTTATCGATATAATTGATTGTTTACATTAAGTAGGATCTCTTCTATTCGGATTAATTTTCGATTACACTTATTTTCCGTTTACAACATGTACAAATAATTATTTTAATCTTAGTATGCGATTGATTAAATTGGATATTTTTAAGTAGATCCAGTTGATCTTTTTGTAGGATACTTTGGGAAATGTTGTGTAGAAAAGGTTCTGGAGTCGAGTTCTTTGGAATCAAGTGCTAAGGAGATTTTAAGGAGGTTTAAGCGCTTTACATTTTGAAAATTAGTAGGTAACTTTTTGTGAAGTTTTCTGTAAAATTTTGTGCATTAAATAATAATAATTGAGTCAACTTTTGTCACAATTCATTGAGAGTGATATTGATTATGGTAGATTTATAAAATTTATATAAATTTATATAAATTCATTAATTTTCGTTGAATTTCTTGGAATAATAAATTTGTTATCGATTTTAAAGCGGACCGTCTCATTTTTTCTTTCAAAATATGATCTGCAAATTCAATACTCAATATTTTATATAGATCAATTAAAAATTATATCCCACTTTTACCGAGTAAAAAAACGCCGTCATAAAAAAATAGATGTAATTTATAACCGATCAACACTATTAAATATCTAGAATGCTAATTTGTGAAACGACTTTCAAGAAAAATAATCTGCATTGCAATAGGGAAAGCATTGCTAATTATTTTACTATTTAATCACTGAATTTACTCGTTGGAAATTAACGTTTATCAGTAAACGTTTTTATGAGTTCATGATTATGAATGTTTTTCGTAGTTAAGGACATTTTTTGTAACAAGAATTACTTTCTACGTCTGTTATTTGTGTCAGATCTCATTACAGGAACGCAATAATTTTTTATCACTAATTTCAACAATGTTAAGCACTTAGATCTCCTTAAGGAAGTTGAAGAGCACTTCACGCTAGTCAAATCTATACTAATTATTCAAAAACGGTTCGATAATTTTTGGTGGTTTGATTGCCTGACTTTTGAGAATAAATTTGCATAGCAAATTATGTTTTTAGTGTAGGAGAATATTCATAGGTTTGTAATTGAAATAAAATTGACCAACTTACGCTTATACCCGAAAACTTTTTTTTTCCATTTTATAAAAAATAAACAATAAAAGTTCGATTACGAAGAGAGACTCATTTTTTAAAAATTGCAACATGTTTTATCTATTTAGCGCTCAGATTGTTTATCTCGCATTGTAACCATTTGTTACAAACCTTTGTTCACCTAACGATGGATAATTAAATTGTTGTAACTTTCCAACGTCTAATACGATAAAAACAATGTTGCCAGTGAATTCATACATTTATCAGTAAATATTTATCAATAATCAGATCAATATTAGATCAACATTGTGATTTATTAGTTTTTGAACTGACCAAAAAAAATCGTTTGGATATATCAGTCGATTTTCTATTTTAAATTAGCTGCAGATTTATTTATACAATAAAAAATTCCCTTCTCAAAATAGTCAATCAAACCCTCAAAAATGTTCAAAAGATTTTTAAAAATTCTGCCCTGATTTAATTGATCAAAAACTTCAATCGTGTAAATAAATTTATTTAAAAGCGGCGATTTAAAATAATCTTATTCATTCCATTTTCTGCAGAACCATTTTACATCTATTTATCCGAAGATTTAAAAAAAATTATTGGACCTAATAACAATGAGTTTGCTGAAGCTCTTTAATTTTTTTGTAACTTCTCACAAATTTATCAGTAAAATAAAATGTAAAATAAAAAATGTAAGTTAAGATGTAATAGCGACCAGAAAGCAATTGACAAAAGTCTAAGTCGCTCGCTCACAAATAATTGCTTCAATTAGCGAATACGAGCGAAAAATTTATCTGATTCTTCGACATAATTAGTCGCGGACTCCCGGATTCTTTCAATTTAATCTTCTCGCAAATGTCCTTAAGCTTCTTTTTTTTCTTGTCTCGTTAAGAGTCGATTGCGAGAAGCGTGAAATTTAAACGCGACTGCTCACACTGCTGGCAGTGTCTGTGCCCATTTCATTGTTATTTTTCGTTAATAATGCAAATTCTGAAAAAACTCTGAGAAAAAAAACAAAATTGATCGCCTTGGGATTACAAAAAAAAATCGAAAAAAAGCTTAAGCTTCGTCGAATATTAAAAATAAATTCTTGTAACTGTTTTCATGAGTAAAATGATAAAATTTCATCGAGAATTAAGTCTAATATTGAAATTGTGCTTTTCGAAGTAAATTTTTTTTCGAGAGTCGCAATTTTTTCTTTTTAGAAAAGGTACTTACCTTTTTTCATAACGTATTTTTCTGTTTTGCTTGGAAAACTCGAAACAGTCTCGTCGCAAAATTTTTCCATCCTCGAAGCCCCAATTTCCCACACACTGAGCTTAATTTATATACATTTACTTTTACCACTTAAAGAACAAGAAAACAACAAGAACCATCTGTGTTACGTTAGATTATATAGTTATTTAAATTAAGTTTGTGCCAAATAACGAAAACCGTTGACGATTATACGAATGAGAAGAAAGAGAGAAAAAAGACGAATGAAAAATGAAAGAAACACACATCTACACAAAACTATTAAACTGACTTTTTTGTATTCGTTTCGAGACTCCCAAATATATTTAGAAATTCATTCCTTTCACTTTAGACTCTAAGTCGAAGCTCCGGACTATAAATTAGCTTTAAAACGTAATTTAACTGATTATTAAATAAAAAATTAAATTCAATCCTCAATCGTATTAAAACATAATTCAATTTTCAATGAAGTGAAAAATTACTCCATTAATCAAAAGCTTTATCTAATTATTGGTTAAATTGCGAATTTAATTTGGCTACTAATTAAATTTCGATATTTAATTACCACAAAATTCACGAGTTCGAGAAGAATTTGCGTTTTTATGCGAAGATTAAATCGGCGCCTAACGAGAAAAAAAAAGAATTACAGCAGAGCTGTTGTAAGGACAAAACGCAAATAAAATATCGCCATTGGGACTGCGATTTTTTTTTTGGTCATGAAATTGGAATTTTTTATTGATTTTTTGACAGTTAGTCGAGCTGCCCAATTCCGAGGATTTCTTCTGTGAAATTCTCGTACGTAATTATCTACAATTAGAATTTTTTATTTATTTTTTGCTTGCATGTTTAAAATTTTTTTAATTTTTTGCTTTACCGGTGGAAGAAAATCGAAATTTAATCCCGAGGTTCCGTCGTAATTGTCCGAAAATGAAGCAGAATCCTCGTCATGCGGTATCAAATGACTGAGATAAGCGTGAGCCTCCTCCACGCTCAAGGGTTCGCCTGGGAAATTAAGACGAAGAAGCAATTTAATTCGTAACAGGTATGTATGCATTAAAAAATATTTCTTAGCGTTTAGAACGTAGAAAATAAGTAGAAAAACCTGAGGGAGATTGTCACTGGTTCTGTAAATAGGTTTCAATAAATTTGACATTAATAGTGGCTAAAGGAATTCGGTCAATGACGATTTCAATTTGGCTCGTAATTTTTTTTACGCTTAGACCCTCAAATACATCAGATTTTTTTTCTGTGTCAATTTTTTTAAAACACGCTTCAAAAGTGAAGCATCGAACGCCATAATTGAAAATCTGGAAAAATTTCGAAAAATACTTTGTTCAATATAGAAATTTTCTAGCTTATAGACAAAGTCTGCAAGAATTTCCTTATAGATTTTGAGTTTTTTTTAATTCATAAAATTGTTTGAAAAATAGATAAAAAATCTACGTCAGGCGATTCAGTAAACATTTATTTATGTGAAACCGGATTATTTAGAATTTTTTCAGATTTTTCGAATAAAATAAAAACTCCGGATCATGCAAAATAAAAAAAATATTTAAAAAAAATGAAATATCGAATGCCATTGTTTAAAAATCTGCAATAATTAAAAAAAATACTCTGTTCAATATAAAAATTATCTACCTTATAGCCAAAGTGCGCAAGATTTTTCTTATAGATTTTTATGTTTTTTCATTTAAAAAATAGGAAAAAAATCTACGCCAGGTGATTGAACAAATATTTACTTATGTAAAACTGGATTATTTAGAGTTTTTTTTTCAGATTTTTAGCATAAAAAGAATCCGGACCATGCAATCTAAAAAAAATATTTTTCTAAAATGACATATCGAAAGGCATTCTTTAAAAATTTGCAATAATTCTGAAAAATACTCTCTCGAATATGAATGTTCTAGCTTTTAGTCAAAGTAGGCAAGATTTTTCTTCTCATAGTTCTTAAGATATTTTGATTAAGAAAATAATTTTTTAAATAGAAAAGCTTAATCCTGAATATTTTATTACCCAAAAGCCATTGAGTGATCAAATCCCTCTTTTAATAATATTAATTTCTGATCAGAATTTTGCCCATTCCTCCTTATCGATGCAATTAAGGTAAAAAAAATTAAGCACCTTACACGCGTTGAAAAGATTAATATTGCATAAAAATAATTCCGAAATGTTATTAATAAAATGATTTTAAAAAAATTGTTTATCAAATCAGTCGTTAATAATTCTTAAACTATTCAAATCGCGTTAGAGTAAGTTTTCAATTAACAAATAATCCACTAAACTTCTATAGATACAAACCATAAAGCTTCTCGCTAGAATAACGCAGATCATTTTGAATATTTCTGCCTCGACCGAAAAGCACTTCAAGAAATTGTTTAGCGTTGAGAGCAGGATTTTCATCCAAATTATCAGGTTCGATGAAAGCCTTGAAAGCATCCTTAATTTGCTTTTTCGTTATTCCAAAAGTTGGACGATGATTGATGTAGAGTTTGACAAATTTTTCAAATGTTATTTCACTAACGAGTTTTCCTGTTTTGGCGTATTTTTCATAGGAAACTTCCTCCATCATATTTTCAAGCTAGAAAGTAGACAATTTTATCACTGGTTCATTGTAAACGTGAAAGAATGAATATAATTTCAATATAATACGTTATAATTAAAATAACATGATTCGGTGAAAAGTAATTAGATTTCTGAAAAAAATTATTCACATTAACAGTATAAATTTGTATGTAGATGTCAATAATACTGAATTAATCTATTAGTGAATTTTTAGTTTTTAGTTTTTTTTTCAATGATTTGTCAATTATTAGTTTCGATATGTACACTGAATTTACTTGCATTTCCGCGAGTGTTCATTGGTACAGACGATAAAACTATATAGCTCACTTAATTTGGCTTCATTTAAGCTGCAGTTATTTATTTACTTGTTACTGCAAAGCTGAACTTTTCAAATTGCTTCCTCATCATTTAATTTAAATAACACATTTTTCAAAAGTACCTAATGTACACATTTTTCAAAAGTACTAAAAGTACTTTAAGTACTTAGAACAAATTATTTTTTTACTCCGGAACCATGGTCGGTTCCACTCTAGCAATTTTTAAAAATATTATCGATATTTTGCAGCCAAAAAAAAGTGGCATTTTTTGTTTCCAAAATAATATATGTATGTATATATTTTTTAGTGAAAAAGGAATGCTATCGGGTTTCCAAAATTGTTAGAACAAATTCGATTGCAAAGTTCATATGAAACTACAACTTTTATGTCTAAGCAATTTTTTTTCTACGACCTTAATTTTTCAAAATATATTGTCTTTAAAAAATTATCTCAATTTCCGTAATAGCAGATTTAAAAATCTCAATGAATAAGAAGAGTGTAACTTTCAAGCGGTACTAAAATGTGTCCAATTATAGAACTTATCAGATCGGTAAAGAAAAAAAGTGGCTGAACTGATGAAGAATAACTCATGTAAAATCTAGTGACGAACGGTATGAAATTTTTTATTTTATGGAATGTTGAATTATTTTTAATAATATACGTCATCACATTTACTTTCGGAAACGCTCTAATAATAACGAAATAACTAAATAGAAAAAGCGAATCACAACATGTTTACTTATGTGATTAAAACAAGGATGCAAAGTAGAACCTTGCACATTATTTCCTCATTCTTTGCCGCTTTTTGCGAAAGCAATTTGCACAGTTCAACCTTGCAGCTTTTTTTCAAAGTCGAACCTCATAATTTGTAGGATAAAATCCAATCGCACGCATCAAATTCGGTATTTGGAGTATCGAAACTTTATCAGTTATGATACGTGAACTTGTCGTGTTTTCTCCTTGTTGTAAAATTTGGGCGTAGTAAAAGAGATCCTTCATCTCATTAAAAAGCCATCCGTCCTTGCCACCGTCGATGAGGGAATAAAAGGGCAAGAGACCTTTGCCCCCAAAACGTTCCATTGCATCGGCAGCTCTGCAATTTTCATAGTATATTACGATACTAGTGCGGTAAAACTTTTTCCGGCGAGTTTGAATTTATAACATTATCCAGAGCCGTTTTTTGCGATCATACAAGTTAAGGAAACAATGATCCAACGAGAATTGTAAAAAACTTTACTTCACAAAGTGTGTCTAAAGGGAAGTTTATCGCACGCGTACGAATAATGTCCTTTATCGCACCGAGTGCGGTAAACATTTAAAAAAAATAAATCGAATAGCATTAATTTCTGGTCTCAGTTGAAAAAAATTAGAATAATTTTAATCAACGTGCCTGTAGTTAATCTTCCACATGAGAACACTGCGGTCATTTTGTCCGAGGGTAAATAAGTATTTTCCGCAATCGCTGACAGCCATAGATCGAATCTTGAATAATAATCCGTTAGCATTCGAATTGGAATTAGTTTTTTTGCTTCCTCATAGAGGAAGCTTTGTTTTTATGGAATTTTTTTTTTATATTAGACGCTCATTATTTTTGGTTTTTTTTTTGACAAAGCTTCCTCTATGAAGAAACCGTAATCGATTAACTTTTTTTTTTTCATCATTTTTCGCATCCCATTATTTTTTAACTAATTTATCCACGTGATATATAATCTTGAATTTTTTCTATCTCTATGTTGCTGGAAAATGATATTATATTATACAAAAAAATTATTCTAATCTAGTTTATCACATTCGATAAAAATAAAAATTCATAGCTTATTCGTGATGGTAAAAATAATGACTCAGTACTTATTGCGATTATTGCGATTGTTTATAATTGTGGGTTCGAAAGTAATGATGTTTAAAATATTTTTAAGATACCTTTTTGGGATGGCCTATCATAGCAACAATTTTATGAGGATTTCCATCGAATGGTAAAATCATTAAACCGATTTCTTTGCTAGTCGCAAAAATCATGTAGCCACATTTTTGCCCTTTTTCTAGTTGCCTAATTACAATCATTTGCTGAACAGGCCCTCCAAATGTTGGGCCTCGGAAAGTTGCTCTTATAATTTTCGTTTGGTCATCCAACAGTCTGAATTTGTACTGCCAACAGGAAATGAAATATTTTGGATTTTTGTAGTCAAAAAGTCAAATCACAAAATTATATAGAAGAAAAAAAATTTAAACGCACTTCCGAATTGGCAAATATTAGAAAACTTTTCATCCCAAATTCTGGATAAATTGCCATGCATAAAGGCACAGCAGTACGTTCAACTTTGTCGACGTGCAAAATCTTCAAACCCGGTTCCGGATATGGTCCGCTAATAAAAGGAAAAAAGGTGAAGTTTCTTGTTAATTGGCAAAAAATTCAGTTTCTTTTCCATTGAAAAATTTAAGGCTTCATAGTGAATTATGAAAAGTTAAGGTTTTTTGTTAATTCCAAAAATTGCTGTTTTTTGTTAATATAAAAAATGGGGTTTCGTGTAAATTTTAAAAATTGAGGTTTTTTTTGTGCATTTTAGCATATTGGGTTTCTTGTTAATTTAAAAAATGGCGGTTTTTTTTGTTAATTTTAAAGAATTGAGGTTTTTTTGTTTATTTTAGAATATAGGGTTTCTTGTTAATTTAAAAAATGGTGGATTTTTAAAATTTTAAAAATTAAGGTTTTTTTGTTAATGTAAAAACAATTTAGGTTTTTTCTTTAAATTTAAAAACAATTTAGATTTTTTTGATAAATGAAAAAAATGTAGGGTTTTTGTATAATAGAAAAAAATTCAGGTTTTTTAACTAATTAACAAAATATATATATTTTTGTTATCGCCAAAATTGAGGTTTTTTTAGTTGATTTAAAAAAGTGATCTCTATGGTAATTTATAAAGATTGAGATTTGATTTCATCAAAGAGAATAAAGCTTTTTTGTTGTTTCAAAAAGCTTATATTTCTTTTTAGCGGAAAAAATCGTAATTTTTTTTACCTGTTCTCTAAATCGTATTCCACGAGGTTTCGATCTTCCCCGACGGAGAAAAATCGTATCGCGCTTTTTTCCGGCGTAGACTTGCCGAACAATATTTTTCTCACGGGCTTGATATGCGAGTGATGCTTGCCGAGAAATATCCATAAAGGTTTTTTATCTAATCGAGATTTGCAATATTTTATTTGGAGAAATTGATTTTCCCTCGATTGACATGATTTTCAAAGAATTATTATGCTTCCGATGATTAATTTAATCAGGATTTAGTGGCCATGGAATGAAATTTCAAAACAAAATTTACATAAACGAAAATTAACAATTTTTTTCAGTA
Organism: Tromatobia lineatoria; assembly: GCA_949699805.1. NCBI lineage: Eukaryota > Metazoa > Arthropoda > Insecta > Hymenoptera > Ichneumonidae > Tromatobia > Tromatobia lineatoria. The sequence goes on from OX453038.1 coordinate 7,500,413, forward strand.
AATTATACGTTTTTCCCCCCTTAAATTTATACCTATTTCGTCTTCCAATGAACTTCTTGCGTAATTTCTTTTGAAAACTCCAACCGTAAAAGCATCATCCTGAGAAAATAAAAATTAAATAAATCGAATCCGTGAAATAATAGTAAAATTTCCAATCAACATTTCTTACCGAATATGCCAAAAATTTTCCGCACGGCGAAAATTCTAATTCAAGAATCTTACACGTCGAGTGCTTAAATGGTCTTGGATCAAGAGGATCCAGAGTATTTGGATCCAGTATCCAAATAACACCGTTTTCCAAACCACAGGCTAGAAATTTGCCTGAGCAAATAATTTAATTAATTAATTCTTTAACCCGTTAATAGCCAACGTTAAATATTTGCTGCATTAGAGTTCATTTTAATGCAAAATTCTTCAATAAGTTGATGTAGAATGAAATAAGGAATGCGGAACAAATTTTTATCTAATTAAATTAAAACACATTTAAACGCAAAAATCAAAAGCTCATTTTTCGAATGTGCAAAATTCTATTTTATATCTTTGTTCTGTATGTGTTTTTGTATTTGATTTTTATTTTTATTTTTTTTAGATGAAAAGCTCATTTTTTAAATGTGCAATTTTGTCACATTTCTAAAAAGCCAAAAATAATAATGAATCAATCTGCAAAACTGTATTTTACGACCTTTTTTTTTTACAAACCTGCTTTTGGTGAAAATTTAAGAGCGCTAACACCAACAAGACTCTCGTGAGTTTGCGGACAAGTAACGTAGTTAGTGTCGCGTTTGCCATCCTCACAATCGAACATTTTTTTAAAATTTGGTAAGGTCGGTGTTTTTTTGGAGACCATAAGCGCCTGTGCGGTGAATTTGTAGAGGCAGAGGAGCTCCAGGGAATTTCCAATGATAACGTAGTCGCTAATGGGCAAAATTTTATTTCAAACCGCTTTTTATTTTTTATTTTTTTGTTTTCATTGAAAAAACTCTTCAAGACCTTTTTGGGGGAATTGCGACTGCAGTTATTGCTCCTTCGGCTGGATGCACTACAAAACGACACTTAAGGCTCCCAATGTCAACTTGGCCAATTTGTCCAGACGTTGAAGCTATCATTATCATTATTATTATTGATATTTGCAGAATCGAGCTACATACTTATTCATAATTGACCAAATTTTATAGGTACTTGATAGTACTTTGGGTTCTTTTGGATTTCTTATAGAAGAAGCTTTGTAAGAAAAAACTAAAAATAATGAGGAAGCAATTTGCAAAATTCAACTTTGCAGCTTTATTTTTTATCAGGGTTCCATTTCTGAAAAATGTGAACCACATAACAAATTTACACGAAACTGAGTACCTATTATTGCTAAATAGTGCTGATTTCATGTCTAAAGTTTGACTTCACTAGGGTAAAAGTACCGGTTGTGGCCACCCCCACACTTAATACGTTTTTCGTGACTATTTTAATTCGGTACCTGTATTTAATCATGATATTTCATAACGTTGTATATTTTGGAAACATTTATCGTCATTTTTACGTCTGCTATTCTTCATTACAAAAAGTACTGTATCAATAATTGAAGTATCATCAGCTGATTCATCAAATTCTCAACTCCTTGAGTAATTCGACAAGATTTTTACGAAAGCTCTAGATACATATTCGGGTTGCATAATTGATGAATTGCATGCAGCTTTGCACGTTTCAATCTTGAAAGGCATCACTGCAAATGTTGTTGTACCAAAAGATTTGAATAAAGTTATAAATTTATAAAAAATACGATGGCCACAATTGGTACATGGAATAAGCAATTGACCCGCATATGGTCATGATAATACAATCATTGATTTTTCGTCAATTATTACACAATTAATTTATAAATTCGTAAAGTGGAAACGAAAAAAAAAAACGAAAAAATGCTAAGAAAAATATATACTTAGAAATGTATAGTTAAAAAAAAGGTAAAGCGGTGAAACACCTTTCTTGTTGAAGACTCCCGTCATTATGCAATTTGAAAATCTACTTTTGGATAAAATCTCTGGTAAAAATTAAAATGTAAAGAGAGAAACATTAATATAATGTATGACTATTTGTGACAAAGAACGCTGCTAAAAAAAGATTAGTTAGTTAAGTTCACAGATGGCATTTGTGCTTTAAAGACATTTTCGTGTAGATCAATTGCATGCTTTCATAATAATACAATTTCACGATCATGTCATGATCTGCAATTTGGTTCAAATTTCTCAAAATTGTTCAACTTTCAGAAAAAATGATGTTATTGCATTAACTTTAGCAAGACAGAAGATAGCGAATTGGAACTTCGTCCATAAAATCAGTAGTATCCAGTAATAATAGGTACACAGGTTCGTAATAATTTGTTATGTGGTTCAAATTTTTCAGCAATTTAACATTGATAACGAGTAAAGCTGCAAAGTACAGCTTTTTAATTTTACTTAAAAATACATTATTTTGAAAAACGAATATTTTCCATTCTGGATTATTACGTTTATGTTCAATGTATTATCAACAACTTTTCAATATCGGATAATTTATGTATAGCGATAATAAGCATGAAAAAAAAAAAAATTTTAAATAACTCAAGTTGTAAAATGGAGTCAATTATTAAAAGGATCTGAGGATATTAACAATAAATAAATAAATGAATACATTAAGGAATGTCTTATTTATAAAACATTACGGAGGTTGAAGCAGTCAAACTACTACCAACAATAATAAAAAAATAATTTCAACAATAAAAAAATGTACACTGATTTGTTCAGTGCATTTCAAACCCCTTAATTCGTTTCTTCTTCGTTCAAACCTACAAAACGTCATAGGATATTTTCTCACAGACAACAAACTTGGAGATAATGAATTTCGCAGCTTGAAGAGTACAATCCGTGGGCTCTTCGGGTAATTTGTTGGCTTTTGACTGATAATCAATGTTTATGGTGATTGTGGAGGCGGAAAGTTGTTTTGTTTCTTCCAGAGAATAATTTCTTTGCTTAACGACTAATTTCTCTGCATCTTTCTTTTTTATTTTTAAATCCACATATTTTTCTTCAGGTTCTTCAAGGTCGAGCGTTTTTTCATCTTCGCTTTTCGAAATTTCTTCGTCTACGCTCGTCGACATTTCTTCACTATTTTCCGAAGCTGTGAATTTACTCGTTGCGATTTCCGGCCTTTTCAAGTCCGATTTCCGGTCGAAACTGATGGAAACTATCGAATCGAAATCGCAGTTGTTGCACCAATATAAAAGCTTCAATTGATGGTCGTAGAAAAATAATTCTCCCATGTTGTTGCCAATCGTGATAATTCTGAAAAAAAAACACAATTTTAAACAGTTCCCACTTCTGGAAACGCAATATTTAGAAACACTCAATTTATTAAATTGATTTTCGAATTTTTAAAAATTCATCTAAAATTGCAACCTTTATGCCACAATGATTTTTTTCCATATTCTTACACCTTCGAGATTAAGAAGTTCGTGGAAAGGAAAAAAAAATTGGCGTAAGACAAAAAAAAAGGGATTCGGAAATTATGACAAAATGTACACTAATCAATTCGCTACATTTATGCAATCTGACCAAGCAGTGATGTTTTGTTTTGAGTTTTGTCAACTTCACCATGTTACAAATATTTTATTATGACTATAAAGACGCAGCCAAGCATTTGAAAAAATTATGTCGGCACTTTACAAACTTAATAGTATTTTCTGTAGATTTCCAAACATATTGAATGTAATATATCGACCGAAAAAATATTTTTGTAAAACTTACATAAAAATGAGCATTTCTTCGTTTCGGAATATTTAAAAAAAATTCTATGAACGTGTATCGAAACCTACAACTTTTATGCCTCAACATTTTCAATTTTGAATACCTAAAAATCGCGATTTTAAAATTCTAGAAAAATGCGCACTACTTGTTGCTGTAGGATTATGTTATTTGATAAAGTAAAAATTGTTTTAGGAGTGATTAGCTTTTTGGCCGTTTGAAATTGGGGAAATACCTCGGATTTTTAAAAAATAGGTTAAATCGTGTTACGCTTCAATAAGTTGTCTAAAGAAACTCGTTTACTCGTCCTCATTTTCTATAGTCGTCAAATTTCCTTTTTGTAGTGGAACAGCCTTAACAAGTCTCATCCGATCACGACTACTTTTCGGACTGTCGAATCTTTTGCCATTAACAGAATCACTCCAAACGAGAACGAAGCCTAAAAAATAAATTGCAAAAAAGCGATCACAAATCTGCGAAATAGAATCTGCAATGATTAATAATGCAGGTTCTATCTGCATTAATAAATAATGTAGAATCTGAAAAATGAATAATGAATAATAAAGATAATGAATAATGCAGATTTTGGAAAATTGCATTCTTATTATTTTTCGCTTTTTATATAGAGAAAGTATGTCGATCGGTTTTGGCTTCCTCATGAAGAAATTTAAACAAAAATTGAACGACCCTGTCGAATTCAAATCGCTGTAGAATCCGAAATTGTTTATCGATCAGCACCAAATTTAATATGTACTACGACTGGACATTAGTCTATCCTCGTATGAAGTTTTAGCTGAATTGGTCGAATCGATTTGAATTAGAACAAACACAGAATAAATAAAAAATCCAAAATTCTGTAAAATTTAAACCACTTTCTAGATTTAGTTCAAATTTAATACCAGCCTTTCTTTTTTGTTACTTTAATTGTTAAGAAGTTTTTAGCTCGTTAACTAAAAAATTGCGGCATCTAGAGAAAAAGCAGACTTTTTCGTAAAATCAAAAGTCTTATAGAATCTGACAAAATGTTTCAGTATTTTCGTAAATTTATACATAGAAAGAAGCGATGTTAATCTATCAGTGTACCAAATTTCAGCTTGATTGTTAGAGCCGTTCTTGAGTTACAGCATTTTGAATTTTGCAACTCTGACACACAAACAAACAGTTAAGATTTTTTTTCTAAACCACATTTCTCGATGTTCTAAAACAATTTAAGTAATCTGACATGAAAAACGGAGTTAATTAAAAAAAAAAAAACGTAGTTTCCTCTATGAAAAAGTAAAATTCATAAAAAATATTACCATTTTTCTTACCATTATTAGTTACGGTCATTGCAAACCGAGTTTTTGATACGTAGCAAGAATCATTGCAATTTGCAATCACTCTTCGGTGTTTTGTGGGAATTGTTGGATATTGCACCTCCAAAATTTCAGAATTTCGCTGAATAAGAAAAAAAAATTTATCGATATTTCATCGCTTCTTGAAAATGAATTTGTCATCGTTTTAGTATTTTTGAACTCACTCGACTTGGTTTTTAATTCCATAAACTTTTCGTTTTTAGCAATAATGAAGAAAATGATTATAAAAATAATTTACAAAATTTAGGAAATGATAATGAGGCCTTAGAAAATTCTATCTAGAAAAATGTAGTTTATTTAAGCTCGATTTTTTTTTCTCAGCAAAACATAAGATAGTCTATAAAAGAATTATGAATATCTCGATTATTGAGTCAAAAATTCGCTGGAATGAGTACAAATTCTGATTTTTAAAGAAAGTGTAAAATTAAACCAAACAGACCCAAGAGACAAAAATCACACTATGATTAAGTGTGAGGATGAATTGAGCCGGATTTTCATAGTTGAAGCTAATTTTCTTCACCCGATCATCACCCGTCTCGCTCAATTCCACAGAAGCTGCAATATTTTTATTAGTGTGTCACTCATTTACGTAAATCCAACAAAAACTATCGTTTTTAAAATATGTTTGATATCATTTTGTGTTCCTTAAATATTCTTACAAATCATTCACTGCTGGATAAAAATACGCCTTTGATGATGAATTTTCAGAGGTGCATCATTTCAATAAACGTAGGAAACAAAATTTTTATATTGAAAAAAAAAGAACATAATTCTATTTTTCACTTTAAAAGACAAAACGATATTTTTTATTTAAAAAAATATAATTCGATTTTTTAATTAAAAAACAACAATTAGTTTTATAATTTTGGAAGTCGTAATTCTTTGTTTTTATTTTAGGCGGAAAAAATGTATTTTTTATTTTGGGAGAAAAAATTCTATTTTTGATGTTGGTAGACAAAATTGTATCCTTAATTATGGGAGAAAAATTATAACACCCGATTTTCGGTACCAAAATTGTATTCTTAATTTTGGTACCAAAATTGTATTCTTAATTTTGGGAGCCAAAATTGTATTTTTAAATTTGGGAGACCGAATCCTATTTTTATCTTTAGGAGAAAAAAATTTATTTTCGATTTTGGTAGACAAAATTGTATTCTTCATTAAGGAACACAAAATTCTATTTTTAATTCTTGGATTTAAATATCTTATTTTTTATTTGGAAGACAATAATCTATTTTTAAATTTTTTACTCATTTTTTAAATTGAATTTTGATAAATTAGTGTAAGACCTTCAAACTTATTCGTGACAATAATACTATAGTAAGGCAAATGGTAATCCACGAAACTAACCATCGGGTGTGTCATTTCCACGAGTCCAGAGCCAAAAATTGACCACCTGAATTTTCTCGTTTCCCACAGTAACGAGATAATTGGCATCCGAACTTATTTTCACAGCAGTCAAAAAATTCTTTCCATGTGGATTGAATAAGCTGCAGATTGGAATTCTGCAAATGTCCCTTCGACTTAAGATCAATTTTTCATATTTATTATTGCATTATATGGAAACTAAATGAATTTAAATTGAATAAATTAAAATTAATAAAAACTAAAATTAAATCGAAAAGTTGATAATAACCGAGTTTCTGTATCCCAAATAATGCAGACGCAGTCATTTTCGTAATCGGCTGATAACAGCCACTTGCCATCGCGAGAAGCAGACAGAGAACGCACAGCATTTTGCTGGAAAAAATTATCTCAAAATTTCGTTTTATGTATAAAAATATGAAACTTTGATAATCCACGGAAAAATTGGTATTAATATTCCGAGCATTGTGCAAAAAAATTTTGCTGGTATGGGCAATATTCAAATAAAATTGTATTCAAATTAAATCTCGGTCTAAATAAATATAAGTAATTGTCAATAAATTGTATGGGTATAATTTTTTTTTCATAAAAAAAAATAAATTAAACCGACGTATGAAATAAATCGTTTATTGGTCTTAGTCAAACATTATTGATAGTTATTTCAATGGAAAAGTATCCTGAATACACTTTTATTCGAATATTGCCAATCCCTAATATTTTTATCCTCAACTTTTTCCTCAGTAAATTGAAAACTATATTTGTGCTGAAATAAAGTATTTCTTCTTCCAGGAGAGAGTAATTCAAAAAATCTGAAAACACCGCGATTTTTAAAAGATTGAATTGCAAAAGAATAAAAAATTAACGAACATGGCCTTGCAGACTCATCATATCTCTCAACACGTAGTCATATAAAATTATTACGTGCGAACACGCGTAGGCAATAATGTTGCGATTTCTTGTCGTTAAATTGACAATTCCCACGTCCACGTTCATTCCAACAGTCCATTTTAGTTTCTGCAAGGAAATAACAATACAAATGCAGACATTAAAAGCAAATCCAATTAGTGTTGCAATTTATTATAAACAAACTTGAACTTTGCAAATTGATTCCTCATTATTTTTTACTTTTCTTACAAAGCTACAATGAGAAGAGAAATTTGTCAAATCAACTAGATATATTTTGTTGACTCATAATTGGCAGACTCAACACATATCAAGCTTAAATAACTAAATATGTTTTGTAGTAGACAATATAAAGAATTGAATCAACTAAATCAACCAGTTGACAACGTATTGTTGAATTAATACGTCATTGATTGCCGACACTAAATTAAATTATTGATTTCACGAAACGTCTGTTAGAACATCAAAAAAGCTTTCAAGCAATAACAGGTTTTTTAAAATGACAACTGAATATTTCTTTCCGTCAACCACGCAAAAATGCTTTAACGAACAAAATGGTCAAGTAAATAATTAATGGAATATGTTGATTCATATAACTGCAATCGTAGTTGATTAACCAAAATTATTGTTCGGAAAATAACATATGTATTTCAATTAATGGTCTCATTTATCTCATCGAGATTGCGATTTTCAGTTGAATTAAATTATTTTGATATTGTAGCTTGCATCGTAGTACAGCAAAGAATCTAAAGGCAACATTCAGAAATTCAAAATAGAGAATCGAATATGGCAGACCGATATGCGGAAAGTGACTTGATTTAAATAAAATTTTGACTTCCTCATAAAAGAATTGGGTGCACGTTCCGATTTTTTCAAAATAGTCTTATAAATTTATGATTTTTTTTCCTAGCAATTATTAGTAAAACACAAAGATTTCTATACGAAACCTGCAGATAATTGTTACAAAATAAAGACTATTGAGTCAATTATACGACAAATTTTAATCAAACCAATAAATAGAGAGTTACAACTTCGATTGGAATGTGAATTCTTAAGCCGAGACTTACGAAGGGACAAACGTTGAATACGTTTGATTCGTCAATGTCGTGTCGTTGATTTTCTTCTAACTTTGAAACTGAAGGCTTTGGACTTTTCGTCTTATCGAAATTCGGTTTATCCATTTTCTTTTCTGCTTCTGTCAAGTCTTTGACATCTGTCAGAGAAAATTCCATGTTTAAAAAGTCTTGACTTTTATGAACAAAGTCATTCTCATATAAGGTGTGAAATAATTAGTCACTATTTCTAATAATTCAGTTTATTTTATAGCAAAAAGATAAAAAAATGAAGCTATAAAGATGAAGATCGAAGAACATTGATTTTAAATAATTATAATGCAATAAAGGTATTTGAAAAATCAGGGAAAAAGTAAATTCTAAAAAGTTTTGTCATTTTTTTCCGATTACCGGACCAAACAAGTTCGCAATGATTTTTTGTAGAAAAAAGTATTATAGTCATCATTAGTGTTCAATTATTTAAACCCAAACATTCAAATTTTATGGAGTTAGGTAATCTCTAAAATAAATTAAAAAACAAACTCAAAAAGGATATATCGGCATATAGGTAAATTAGGAGAATACATTTTTTTTAAACTCACGATTGGCGGGACTGTACCTATTATACATCTTTAAGAAATCGGTTGTAATAAGAAACGGATTTATTTGAATGATACCAAGGTTTTCCCATAAAAAGGTTGTAATTGGGCTATGCTCGTGTTTAATTAAATAAATAAATTCGGTCATGTGAAGAGTGAATGGCACTTCTGTGCGTTTTTTTTCTAAATGTGAGTACCCAAAAATGACCAGCCACAAATTAACTGCACATCTCTAATAAGGAAGCAATATTAACAATAATAATATGTAATTTATATCAAAACATGATTGTCAGGTAATAAAACACAATATTTCCATGATTCAGTTACTTTTTATTCTCAGCAGTTAGCGTTGCTTAATCGACAAAAATTAATAAAGCAACGAGAAAAGATAATGGAAAAGCGATCTAAAAGAATGTGTATAAAAAGTCACTGTAAGTACACGGCGCTCAACGCCGAGCGACAGCATTTTCGAGTTTGTTTCCATCACAGGTACCTATAAATCTTTCATCACCGCGAATAATAATAATCATTCCCCGGCGACATTTATTCTTCGCGAATATTGTACTAATTAATACGGTCTATCGAATGTCTAAGTGTTTCTTTTTTTCCTGGGCCTTTTGCAAAAAAAAAAAAACAACAAAAATATCCATTTGTGGAAAGACAATTCCGTCTTGTTCTAATTCTAATCGGCTGGCTCGTTTTACTGTGTCGAAAGATTTCGCAGGGCAAAAGAGCAGCACGTCGGTGCGTCGCGTAGATACGGTTGATCCCTTCGACGTGCAATAAATACATTTCACGTCGATTTATCCTCTGGAAATTAATAACGTTGGCGCTTTAGCTGCAGCACGTCTGCGGCGTCGGGTCCATTCCCGATCGCTTCGTGATGTGCACGCGAGTGAATTCCTCGGCGCTCGTTGGGTGAATGCCTACGGTCGACTTTAGGATCGGGAATGTCAATTTGCATCTGTAAAAAAGGGGAAAATAAGCGTTTATCTTGAATAACCTAGAGGAAATCAATTCCGCGATATTTTTGATTATGTAGCAATTCAGTGGAAACATTTTGCACCCAAGTGAACGTTGCTCGCAAATATAGTTTCGCAAATGAAGGCATCAAAGAATTTTATTTGAAATCATTTTGCTTCCTCATAGAGGAAGCTTTGTTTTTTTTAACAGAAATTTTTTTTGAGATTGTTATGTCAAAACAGTCAGAATTCTCCATCAAGACTTTGAAATTTCAATCACCTGTAATTCGAGAATCTAATGAATTCGGTGAACTGATTGCGATAAAATTCGCACACAAGTGAAGCAGCACTTCGTCTTTGATTGTTGCAATTTTTTACAAAATGTATTCAGAAGTGTTTATTTTATATTTTTTTGAAATTTTGCAAAAAAGGAGGGTTTTTACCCAATTTTACTATATATTTCTTCATAAGTGGCAGGTACTCTTAATGTTGTTTGGTATTGAATTTCGCCGAAATCGAAAAAAACGGTTCGGATTCTGTAGAGTTATGAAAAATTGGAAAAATTTATGTTTTTGCCCTAACTTTGGCAAAAAATAAGACAACGAACTGAAATTTCATACATGAAAACAGTACTAATAGGTGCACAGAGTTGGTATAATTTGTTATATAGTTTTAATTTTTCAGAAATTTAACTTTGATAAAAAAATAAGGCTGCAAAGTTAAACGTTGCAAATTGCTTCCTTATTATTTATGGTTTTTCTTATAAAGCTTCCTCTATGAAAAAGCCAAAATCGATTAACAGACTTCCTCATAGAAGTAGGTTTGTAAGAACAATAAAAAATAATTTTAAAAACGATTTGCAAAGTTCAACTTTGTAGCTTTTTTGGGTAAACTAATCGTAAAGGTCGACAGAATTCAAGTGATATTACGAATATTGCGAAAAACTTGCTGAATGCAAAGAAAAATGTATAATACCGACAAATTAATATTGACAAATGACATTCCGTCTCTTGAAAGGTACTGTATAAATTTTTTAAAATTCGTTAATGTTCTTTAATATACATCCTTTTTACAAAGAAAAAATGTATGCAAAAACTCCGATATTTATCGATACATTGAAAGAACGTCTTTCGCGACGAGTAAAAACGCTGCTAAACAATCAGAAAATCTGTAAAAATTCCTTAATATTCTTTAATATACCTTTTTTCCACAAAGAAAAAATTCAATCGACAACGTCAATATTTATCAAGAAAGAGAATTCATAAAGTATGCATCGTTTTTCGTCCGTTTACAAAATGTAAATCCGTAATAAGAGACAATTTGTATTGTAAATTGAGCGAAACTCACTTCATAGCAGCGGCGAAGCCCTGAATCACTTCTCCAGCGTGAGGACCAAGAAAGTGCAAGCCAACGACTCTCTCGTCATCGTTTCGCAAAACGACGACTTTCAGGTAACAATTCTTCATATTCTTCTGCGGTATGAAGAATTCGGTGGGTTTGTAGAAACCGTGATAAATTTCTACGTTGTCGTCGCCGTAAGAAGCGATCGCCTGCTCTTCGCTGAGACCCACGCAGCCATATTCCAAAGGACTGAAAACTGTCGTCGCTACGTTTGTGTAATCCATCGTATCGGTGGAATTGCCAAAGATTCGACGAGCTAGCAGTTTTCCAGCGTGGATCGCCACTGGCGTCAATTCTGGCTTTTTCTGTAATGATATATCGCATTTATTTACATTATTCTCATACTTTAATTATAAACATTACTTCGATACTGTAATTATCAACATTACTATGATTACGGCATTCAAAACGTTTTTATATAATTTCAATAGCTTTTGTAAATCCGGCGTAAACTTTTTGGTCCTTTGCTAGCTTCGAAAGCTTAATTTAATGCTTTTATTTTTGCTTCAACTCGTTGTTGAAATCATATTTGACAGAAAAAGTATTTTACCGATCGTAAACTGAGCATCAATTTGAAAAAGTTGATGAATTTTTGGGAAACATTGAAAAATTGACGAATTTGTCGGGCCAATTTTTTAGGGTAATAACAAAGTTAATGATTTTGAGGGGACAATTTTAAAGATGATAAATTTTTGGAAAAAATTCCGATGCTGATAAACTTTTGGGAAAAGATTTACAATTGATGAATTATTTTAGAAAATTTTCAAAGCGGATGAGTTTTCAGCAAAAATTTCAAATTTGATGCATTTTTGGAAACCATTTCGAAGTTGATACATTTTTGGGAAAAATTTTGAAGTTAATGAACTTTTGAAAAAAATTCAGAGTTGATGAACTTTTGAGAAAAATTTCGAAGTTAATGAATTTTTGAGAAAAATTTTGGAGATGACGAATTTTCAGGGCCAAAAACGTTACTTTAGCGAATTTTCAGAATTCATTAGGAAGCAAATGCATATTTACGTGAAGAACATCGCCGACGGCGTAGATGTGAGGCACATTGGTCTGTTCGTTGACGGCATCGATCTTAAAAGTCTCAGGAACGATTTTGAGACCTGCATTTTCGGGTTTGAGTTCTCTGGTGAGCGCCTGTCGACCAATAGCGAAAAGAACGGTATCATACACGTCCTGATGAACTTCTCCGTCTTTGTCGACCCAGTGAACGAGAAGTTTGCCGTCCTCTTGCTTTTCAATGGCTTTTGGCTTAGCCTCGTAAATAAAATGAACGCCTTTTTCGGCCATTTCTCCAGCTACGAGATTAGCCATCTGCTGATCGAATCCACGGAGAATAACCGATCGCACCATAATCGTGGCATCGTAACCGAGTCCATTTAAGAAACCGGCGCATTCTAGACCAATATCTGCACGGGAATCGTTCAGGAATACATCAAAGAAATTGTATTTTATTTGATAATCAGTTATTGCGAAAACGTTCGGATTTATGGATCTCAGTTAGATTTCATTCCGATCGTTGCAAATTACTCAAGAGATTCGCTAATTTGAAAACCGTCGGTTTCAATCCCGTTTTCTTCGAAAAAATAAAAAATTCGTACCGATTATTGAATTACAAAAAAAAAATTGATTGTACTATTTTAATGTACGAAATTCGCTACTAAAATCAATAATTCGTAATGGCGAAATCGTTGTAGAATTTCTCCGCTTTCGTCAGTTGAATTCCTCAGCATTTCAAATCTGATCGTTAAAAATTTCTGAAGAGATTCGCTTATTCGAAGATCGCCGATTTTTATCATATTCTCTTCATGGGAATAATATATTTACGCAAGAATTTTTCAACTTTTAGCGGCTCGTTTTTCAGCATTGTGAAAATAGAATTTTAAAGGACTCAAAAAAAATTTACTGCAGTATTGAAATTTTGAAACTTCACTAATAAAATTAATAATCAATATTTGCAAAATCGTTGTGTACATTTTACGCTTTCGTCTGTTGGAATTCAAAGCATTTTGAATCTGTTCGTTGTAAATTGATCAAGATTTACACTAATTTCAAAAATGTTGACTCAAATCAAAATTTCTTCACGGAATTTTGATCATGTTTTCTTTATAATCCAATCTTCAAAGTTTCAGCCACTCTTTTTCCAGCATTGTGAAAAACGAATATTTAAGCACTGAAAGTAAATCGATTGCATCGATATCATGTCAATGACGAAATATGCGATTTTTATAATTGCCTAAATTGCAAGTCTAGATTTCAATATTTTTCTAAAGATTGTACCAACATTTCTGTATATTTGAATCAAAGGTTTGTAAAAAAAATGTACTTTGATTGGTTTGAACGAGATTGGTACATTTTTTCCCTCTATTTCCGATGTATTTTTCATCGAAATCCTTTCAATTTATTGATAAAATTAATTAGTGAAAAAAGGATACATCCAGCACCGACAACGAGCGTTTTTCCAGGCGCGTGGTTGAGACTGAAGATATCATCGCTTGTTATTCCGTATTCTTTCGCTCCGGGAATGTCGGGATATCTTGGACGGCCGCCAACAGCAATTATCACGTTCTTCGCCGTCAGGAGCTTCTCTTCGCCTTTCTTATCCACTCCTGCAACTGTGTGCGCGTCTTTGAAGTATCCATTGGCGTTCAGGTATTCAACTTTTCTACAATTAGTGAAAAAAAATTACATTTGTTAATAACAACAGAAATCAATACGCGAGTGTTAAAAAATAATGTCAGTTTAATGTATATCGATATGTAATTGATAACTGCCAAAAAGAACATCTAATCAGGTCAGTATTCACATCAAATATTATAATAATTTCATTTTGCAATTTATTTTATTTAATAGAAAAGAACAAATCTCCAAAATGAGCAGTTTTTAAAATTTTGAACGTCATATTTGCAATTATGCACAATACTTGAGCACCTGAAATCATGTAATAATTTGCTGCCGTTTAAAAAATGATAACGTGGGTAATATTTGAATAACACTGTATCAAAATGTTATTGACTTTTATTGAAAATAGTACAAAGCTTTATTTTGTTTGATAGGTGTGAAAAATCCCCAAAACGAGCGGATTTCCATTTTTATCTTATTGCCATTCGTTTGTTGATTTTACTTGAATCAAAATGGATTTTGAATAAAATTGTAGTACGTTATTGTTGGAATTTGTTGCTATCAAGTTTTTCATGTAATTTCCCTCGAAAGCTCCAAATAGTTGGCAGTGTTAAAAAAATCCTTATTTCGTCCTTTTATAAAACTGTTACTAAAAACTTACTTGTTTCTAAGCTCGACGCGAGTCACCCAGTTTACGGACTTGATGTGATTTTGTACAGCGGTTTTTAGGCTCTCCCAATCATTGGCGATCGCCTGAGGCTCTGGAATTTGCCATCCGAAAGATGTAGCTTCCTATTGGCAAATAAATAGGATTACCACTTTTTTTTTTTCAATGTTAGAAAGAAAAATCCTCCAAAGAAGAACCTTGAAAATAGGCTTCTCATTAGAGTTGTTAATGTCTAATACTCAGCAGTAATTATTATTATACGATCTGCTCTATAATTATGATTTTATAATAATAACATGTAGCGATTATAATACGATGATTAAAATTTTAAATGGCTGCAAAAATAATTATTTCACGATGAAAGTTCGAGTCCTTTTGAAATAATCCTTCTAAAAAATGAAAGAACATAATTAATGCATTAAGAAAGTAATGCATTACCTTTTGCAGCCGTTTTACGAGTATTTATTTACTTCAGTGGTAGAACATAGTGCAGTAAAAAAAAAATTAAAAAAAAAGCAATGTACAATATATTCACGAGAAAGAAAAATATCATCTCAGAATTATTTGTTTGTATATGCTTCGAGGTTCCGAAGAATTATCGTAACGAAGAATGCGGTTTTCTACCATTGTCTTAAATGCATTGGCGCTGGTTTTTAAATTGGCGTAGTCCCTCAAGGAATTTATTTCGCTTTTAAAAATACCCCCAAGGTATTATTTTTTGCTGTTTACATAGTTTCCTCTATGAGGAAGCCAAAATTGATTAGCATACTTCTTCATAAAGTTAGCTTTGTAAAAAGCGAAAAATAAGGAGGAAGTAATGTGCAAGGTTCTACTTTGCATCCTTTTTTTTGGTACGCGTTCATGATTTTGGGGAATTTTTTTACAGTATTTGTCACTGCTTTTTGAGTCAGGGGGAAAAAAAAGTAAGTTGAAATCCCTTAAAATCCGGAAATTTTTTTTGGCGAATGCAAAACGCGATTTTAAAAAATCTTACATGAATGGCTTCGCCAAGAAGCGCTGCCTGGTGCATCAGCTTCTTCGGAATGCATCCAACATTCACGCAAGTGCCGCCAAGACCCCATTTTGTTCCTAGCGGTGATGGAGTAACGTAATCGAGAACTGCGACTTTAGCACCAAGTTCAACGGCTTCTTTAGCTGCTGCAAGACCACCGGAGCCTCCTCCGATTACCACAAGGTCGTAGGTCGTTTTTTGATCCGCTAGACAAATAAAAAGTGACGATAAGGTAGTTGTTAACTCTGAAAATAGTTAAAATGGACTTCTATGACAATATCATTGGAAAATCGATAGAGTGAATCTTTTTGATTGTTAGGGTGCCCAGACCTTCCTGTAATGTGAATTATTTCTAGAATATCTTGTTAGTCATGGATATCTACGAATTAACTACAAAAGAGCTTAGAAATAAATGAACTGTGAATAAATAAAGAAATAAATAAAACCATTCAAAGATGTTTTGCATGTTTTTAGTTATTTGCTTAATATCTCGGTTGAGGTCCTTGAATGACTCCAAAATCAATAATACATCAGTTTTTTTAAATCATCTACAAGATTCCAAAACATTATTTTTTATGGTTTACATTAAAAAATTTAAAAAATAAATTTTTCTATATTTTCCGGGTTTAGAGGATTTCCGAAATAATCTGTTTTCTAAATATGAAATAATCCTCTGGAAAATATTATAGATTTATGAAACTTTAGAAATCATTATTTAATGAGTAATTTTTGGATTCAGAAAAAAACATTTGTTATCATAAAATAAATATATACATACAGAAGAGTCAGAGGAATTTCCAGAGTAGATAACAGAGATTTAATTGAGAATGCAATAAGTTTAAAGGGCTATAATGATAATAATCGAAAGAGTTTTGAGATGGCTTTTTAATAATGCTAAGAAAATTGATAAATACATTAATAAACATTAGTCAATTTCTAGAAAAGTAAGAGAATGCGCTGATCAACTTCTTCTTACGTTCACTTGTGACCAGCAAATTTCCTAGAGCTACAGAGCTACGAAGGAAAGAAGCTAAGCGAAACATCACTGTAATTCCCTCTTTGATGTTGCAATGAGAATGATGCAAGAGCAACGATGCCCAGACAAGTGGTTTACATACCGGTGTAAAAGAATTTATTGATCTGTATGTACAAGCAAAAGGAGAACAATTCGATGCAGAGATTGAAATTCGAATTCCTCGTCAGAGTTTAAAAATAAACAAAGAAATAAATATCCATTGCTATTAAATGCAATACTTTAGGTAGCAAAAACGAAATCTAGTTTTCATACAAAGTTTTGAAACATTGCACGACAAATGCTTCAAAAATTGAAGAAAAAAAAGGTGAAAAATCATTTCTGATGGAACTTTAAAACAACAAAACTGAGGATTAAGTTTATGATTGTAAATTTCACGTTCAAAGTTCAGTTTTTGCTTGAGATAAAAATTAACTTAAGTCTGTTGTTATTTAGAAACAATCCTAAGTTACTATTTGGGTTCAAATTTTAGTTATTACTCAAGTTCATATTTTAATTGTTACTTTAGTTCAGAATTGTATCATTGCTTAGGTGTGAACTTAAGTAGAAATTCAAGTTCTTGTTTGAACCTGATTTTGAGTCTAAGCAAATGAGGATTTCAAATTCCTATGTGAATAAAGGATTTTAAAAAAAAATCTCATCTTCACACTTAAATTTATTTATTTATTTATTTATAAAAAAAACCTTTTCAAACATCACTTAATGAAAAAAAAAAAGCTTTCCAAAATAAAAAATGAATAAATAAAATTTTCAAAAATTCAGGTTTGAAATAACAAGTTAAATTTGATTCCAAGTACAAACTCAAAGCTAGAAAATGTAAATTCAGAACTTCAGAATTTCACTCCCAAACAAAAAACCCAATTGAAAAAAAACTTAACAACAACAAAAACAAAATCATATTTCCAAGCAGAAATCATAAGTCACTAATTCCTAATTTTTTGCACCAACGTAAATCCAGAACTTCGAAATTCGACCCCTGCACAAAATTGACAATTAAAAAAAAATTTTAAACAACAAAAACAAAATCCTATTTGCAATGTTAAATTATGAGGTTATGTGACAAATCTCTCATTTTTTACTCCAAAATGAAGACAATAAATTCACTCCAATATAGTGACTTTCTTTCCAGGGAAAAAAAAGTAGTTTCCACAAACTACTAAATTATCTGGGAAAGTCTTTCTCTGTCGTTTTCTTTGGCTCCCTATCTCATAAACGATTTGACGGGTTTACGTAACCCACGCGGGTGAAATTTCTCGTCTTTCGTCACTTCCCCGCGGCCGCAAAGTGGACTAAAAAAAATTACACTCAAATTGCCATTTAAATGGGGTAAATTTTTTTTTCTTCCGCGCATAGAATAAAAATGAAGAAAAAAAATGGATTAATAACTCACTGCACACGCAAGCGACGAGACTCTTGTTGCCGTTCATCAGTGAATTGAGCGCGTTACGCGGCAGCTCGAACAACAATTTAGTCTGACCGCTGCGAAGTGACACGAGCCTCGAGACGAGCGTTAACGTCGCCATGATCGCGCTCTCGCGATTTCAATTGTCACTCGCGACTCTCGCGGGCGCGTAGGTATTATTATTGCCACTACGAGAGGACGATCACCACTGACGATGTAAAAGGCGACGAGGCACGTCGGCAAGTGGATATTGTACGTACAGAGCGGACGGCAGAGCCGCAAGTCGGTAACTGGGAGAGCAATCGTGAACCAATCGCTAGTAACTTATGCTCGGCACCGGTACCAACGAGCAAGACTTCTGGAGCACCGGAAACAGACTTAAGGAGGCTCGTCAGTAAAATTGAGGAGGTTCAGAAAAATCTGAAATAATTACCGCGTTTTTAATAATGCATTAAAAAACTCATAGAATTTTTTGGGAATTTTCGTCTACATCGTTTGGACAAAATTAATTTTTTTATGCATACATTTTAACATGGGCTCTTATGGCATATTTACGAATAAATAAAAAATTGAAAAATTGTTTACATCGAAAAAAAAAAATTAATTTCACCAAATACTTAAAAATTCAACGATGTAAAGAAAATTTAAATTTTTTTTTTAAATTCGTAAATATGCCATAAGAGCCCATGTTAAAATGCATGCATAAAAAAATTAATTTCGTATAAACGATGTAGTCGAAAATTCCCAATGTGATCCTCATGTGAGTTTGATATGGATTGTTTAAAACGCGGTAATTATTTCAGATTTTTCTGCGCATTTTCAATTTTACTGACGAACCTACTTAACGTGTATTCGGGTCGTCGTTATCAGAGCCAGGCAAAATACATGAAAATAATCAAAATACAAAATGCAAAATACTTTAGATATTGAAAAATGCAAAATACTTCAGATATTGAAAAATGCAAAATACTATAGATATTAAAAAATTCAAAATACTTTTGGTACTTCAATCATTTGGTACATAAAATACATTTATAAGTACTTGTCAAAATACTTTTTAAAAACCGTGTGAAAGTCAATTCTAAGGTTTTTTTAAAAAGGAATTCAAATCATGTTTATTCGTTTGTTAGTTGAACTTAAGGATGTATGATAGGTACAGTACCGCCAAATGTGAGTTTCAGAGACAATTTCGATCACTTCCCGATGGGATAAAAATCGGCAAAAAATATTGCATATAAAATTCTGCAATATTTTTTGCAGAAATGCGAATCTGCGAAAATGTTATTAACAAATCGATAGAAAAGCAATTGTTCAACAAATAAACAGTCAACCTAACTTGTTTTGAAATGAAAATTATATGTTGATTTTTTTGAATGCCTATGAATTTTTTCAGATTTTTTTTCTTTATTTTGATTTCGATTTTTTTTATATTGAAAAATGCGCAGGATATAACAAATTTCGGAAATTCGTTTTGCAAAAAAATTTTGAGTGAGGTAGATGGTCTTATGCCGAACACATATCCAAAATTGGTTATTTTACGTACATTTTTGAAAAAAAAAAAAAAAATCACAATCGAAATAATGAAACGAATCTGAAAAAATTCATACGCATTCAAATAAATTACCATATAATTTTCATTAGAAAAAAAAGAAATAAAGATTATTTCCAATCTCGATTTCCTTATCAACAAACTAAATCGCGCGATCTTCTGGAATCACGGATATTGCCTCGAATGACGAAACAAGTCGATCTTCTCGTATCTTCGAGATATTTATCATCGCCGCCCGGCGCTGATCGAAGAGTGGGGGTACATAATACACGCGGCGAGTCACTGCGTGGTTAACGGCGCAAGAATCCACAACTCGTTAGTCGCTCAGCAATTGCTCGTAGCTGCGAAAGAGACAGAGACCAATAAAAGCCGACAAAGCAAAAGAGAGTGAAGCGCAAGACAATGAATTCGATACTTGTAACCGGATGTAATCGCGGGATCGGTTTGGGTCTCGTTCAGCATCTTTCTCAACTGCCAAAACCTCCCGAAAATATATTTGCGACTTGTCGCGACATCACAAAAGCGGAGGTCAGTGTTTTTTCCTTACATTTCATGCTCTCATCGCCGTAAATTCGTTTGATCGGTAAAATGACCTGAATCGATCGGTAATTTAACGGGTAGTCAGGAGATTTTTTAATACCATCTACGGATGAGTTTGCGGAAGTAAAAGTGAGCGTCATCATCTGCACCTGATGATTTTGAGGAGGATGACGCTTTGGTTTTGCTCACGATTTTGTTGCTAGGTTCGAGGGCTTAAAAGTAAGCTTTTTTCGACGTCTTTCTTATGGGTAATTGCCGGAGCATAACTTCACCTTAATTTACGTAACGGAGATGGCGAAAATAGGGCTTAAGACTCACCGATCGGCGCCATTTTCGTTTTGATCGCTCTCGAGGTTTATTGGCGATTTTATTTCACGTGCTTTTTATACTTCCGGGTTCGCGAGCTTGGAAACTGTCGATTAGGGTTTTCGAGAGGCTTGCGGAGCTTTTAGAAAGACTTGCGCACTCCACGAGCAAATGAATTGCACTGACAGAGA
Source organism: Tromatobia lineatoria (assembly GCA_949699805.1). Classification (NCBI taxonomy): domain Eukaryota; kingdom Metazoa; phylum Arthropoda; class Insecta; order Hymenoptera; family Ichneumonidae; genus Tromatobia; species Tromatobia lineatoria. Next base: position 7,521,145 of record OX453038.1, read on the forward strand.
TTCGTGAGTTAAAGCACCGCCATCTACGCGGAGACCCTGAATTTTTAACCCCCACCGCTTTTCAACGAGGTAATAAACGCGCGGCTTGTATGAAACCAGCGGCGGGGGAACATATGCGTCATGGTTCGATTTTCCGTGTGATGATTCTCGAATTGCGTAATTATCACGGCGAGACTTGGTTATTAGGTTTTGAAATGGGTTTTTTTTTCTCATTTTGGGTAAAGAGGCGAACGAGAAAGGCTCGGAACTGGGGACTTCCGGTTAAATCGGATGTCTCTCGGTATTTTTTTTTCATAACTGAAATGGGTTTTAAGCTTATTTTTTTGCTGTTCAGAATTATTTAATTAGGGTTTTTTAGAACATTACTTTTAATGCGATTTAGAGAAATGATTTTGGAACATGGTTTTTTGATTATTATTATTATGATCTTCGGAAGTTGTTTGTGACACGATTTTCGAGAAGATTATTTTTGTAAAGATTTTAAAAAAGTATTTCTTAGAAGATTTTTAGAAAGATTTAAAAAAAGTATTATCGAAAGTTTTATTTAAGAGATTTTAAAAATGATTTTTTAAAAGACTTTGAAAAAGGATTTCTAAAATGATTTTGGGAAAGATTTTTTGAATGTATTTGGGACAAGATTTTTTTAGAATGATTTCTGTAAAAAATTTCTTAAATTGTTCAAAAGATTATTAAAAAAGGGACGAGAAGGAGGATGAACTGGGAGACTTTTGGTCGAACCGGAAGCATCTCGGTCTCACCTTGGCAATATATGCATCATTCGTTCGATTTTCTGGGATTTTTAAAATGAGTTCCACCAATGTCTTTAAAATGAATTTGAATTTTTTTCTCAATGACACTTTGATATGATAATCAAAATCATTGTTTATGATTTGTAAAATGTATATGTAATACGAATTTCGGAAGAATAATTTTGATACGATTAAAAAAAATTATTTTGTAATATGGTTTTTAAGATGATGTGAAACAAAAAAAATCTGCGAACAAAAATAGCTTGGAACTAAAGACGTCCGGTTAAACCACTGATCATGAAACCGATCTGTCCTGGGAGATATATGCGTCTTGATTTTTTGTGTGATTCTCGTATTGCGCTATTACCGTAACAAAAATTATTTCTCCATTTTTTCAAATGATTTTTCAAATAATTTTTGAAAATGGCTTTTCAAATGATTTTTCAAATAATTTTTGAAAATGGTTTTTCAAATGATTTTTCAAATAATTTTTGAAAATGGTTATTCAAATGATTTTTCAAATAATGTTTGAAAATGGTTTTTCAAATGATTTTTCAAATAATTTATAAAACTTATTTTCCAACTTAATTACTGAAAATGGTTTTTTGAAACAATAATAAAAAAAGATTCTTTAAAAAAAAATATCTGAAAATATATCTTAAAAATTATTTTCATAAATGTCTTTTTGAAATGATTCAAGTGATTTTCTTTGAATAACTGTCTAAAATGATTAAAATTTATTTCTTTTATGATTTACGGATTATGACCCCGGAAATATAGAAATTAATTGATTTTTTGATATATTTTTCATCATAATTTCTAAAAAACGAAATGTTAAAAGATATGCTGAGGAGGAATTGTAAAAAACGGCAAACTTTCGGTCATTCCAGAGAAACATCATTTTCCCCGGCTATTTACTGCTATATAGAACAATATTGCACTTATAGTTGAGTCATTATTTTATTTCTTTTTCATCCTTGATTTGCAGAAGCTGAAAGCACTCGCGGAAAAAGCTGGCAACGTTCATATCATTGAAATAGGTAAGATGCATTTTGTTATTAAAAATTACACTGATTATTTATAAATCAACTGGATCTTATATAGTTAATAATAATTGCAAATATTCTCTATAATTAACATAATATTAAACTTAAATATTTGTTATTCATAACCAATTTTAAAAAAGTTGTTATTATCAGTAATCATAGAAATATCTGATATATGATCAAATATGATGGATATTTCTATAATAAAATATCTGATAGATCGATAAAATATGATGGATATCTCTATAATAAAATATCTGATAGATCGATATACAATACGGTGACGTCATTGATGAAGCAATTTAATTCATGAAAGTATTACTCGACAGTATTTGAGATTGTCTCAGTGCTAGCAAAAGTTGCAACAGCATTTGCAGCGACTATTATAATTTCGAGCTCCTTCTAGAATTTTATGCCATGACAATTACGTTATGGTGAAATAATTCACAAAAGTATTAAATATAAAAAAATACAATAGGTATTGTATTACAGTACAATATAACAATTTACGCGCTATAAATGATTTCTAGAGGCGTTTGTGCGGTTTTCTAAACTTTAAGTACCGCATCGCAGCCTTGAAACAATTTCGAATAATAAATCATGGTCACCACTCACGTGTACTTATATCTGCTGCGATATTGTCGCAATTATCCTAATCGCCTGGTGGATTATGGCTGAGCAGTTTGAGATGGAATACGCCTACCAATTTTTTTTTAATAAAAAAAATGGTGTGTATTTTTTAGTGATATTTTTTTTATTGTTAGTCTGGCTAAAAAAAACAGTGAAACAACTCGAAAATATCTCGGTAATTTTTTAAAGTCTTCCAATGCATATAAAGTCTTAAAGATATATTAATGGAATCTTGTCCAAAAGATTTTGCAACAAATGTAGAATAGGACTGTGCAGGAAAAAGTTGCAAATTGTTTCCTCATTATTTTTCACTTTTGCAAAGTTTTTTTTATTGTTGGCTTCTTGGAGAATATTTAAGCAGAGTTCGTAAAAATTGACTCCAATTAAAACAAAACATGCATTTTTCAAAATTTCAAAATTCTATCAAATCTGAACCGTTTTATAGATTTAATATCGATCATGTTTTTTCGTTAATTTATTTGTTGATAAGTATTAAACTCATTAAGTAAAAAATTGCCTCGACTAGAAAACATACAAACTTTTGTCAAAAAATTCGAGCTCATGAAAAAAATATTTGCAGCACGAAAAAATTCTTACGAACCGAGTGTAAAATATTTAGAGCGAATAGAAACGTACAGGAAGTAGGTAGAGGTGAAGGACTTAACGGTGTGCTATCGATTTGCTACTTAGAACAGTACGTTTCACGCTTGATAAATTTATGAGGATAGAAAAATGTATTATTTCGCCGCTGGAAATACTAAATCGAGTCTCTTTGCTCATATTTCAGATCTTAAGGACACTGGAAGCTACGAAAAAGTGGCAGAAATCGTAAAATCCAAGGTTGGCGATGCAGGACTCAATGTACTCTTCAACAACGCTGGAATTACCACAAAATTTACTCGCCTCGGTCTCGTCAAGGAAGAGCAACTCACCGACGTTTTCTTCGTTAACACTGTTGCACCGATACTGCTAACGAAAGTAATATACGCTAGTACAATTCTAGCCCAGGCTTCTTCTCGACCTATTGTTAATTTTCGACGTAGAGCTGCTGAAGATTTAAAGAGTAAAAAAGTATTTTGAAGCGTATGCACGAGTTTGAAAAAACAGGTTGTTTTCAATATTTTTTTTTGGAGAAAGTATTGGGATGGTGAGGCCGGGATTTGATAGACAATTGATGCATAGTTTGAACAAGTATGAGGTTTTTTTTTTAGGTCGTTAGAATGTACAGATTTGAAGATAAAAATGCGAATATGATTTAAAATTATTTGTACGAGTTAAACAAAAGAGGTCAATTTCAATATTTTTTTTTAGCGAAACTATTGAGATGATGAAGTCGGGATTTTATAGACAATTGATGCAAACTTTTGCCAAGTATGAGGTTTTTTTTAAGTTGTTAAAAGTATTGATTTGAAGAAATAAATTGCGAATATTATTTTAAAACGTTTGCACAAGTGAAAAAAAGGTCTGTTTCTATTTTTTTTTGATGAAGTATTGGGATGGCGAGATCCAGATTTTATAGACAAGTAATACATAGTTTTGCCAACCATGATATTTTGTTAAAAATCGTTTGAATATACAGATTTGAAGATAAAAATTGTAAATATTATTCAGAAAGGTTTGCATGAGTTAATAAAATCATGTCGATTTCTTTTTTTTTTTTTTTTGAGAAAGTATTGGAATGGTGAGGTCGGAATTTTACTGACAATGAATGCACAGTTTCGTTGAGTACGGGTTTTTCTTTAGTTCATTTAAATATACAAATTTTCGAATATATCGAAATAAACGAATTCATCTCCCGACTATTTAGCTTTTCATTGTAAAGCAAGAGCCGAATAGTGGGTTCACTAGAAGCTTTATCTTCCCTCACTTATCTAATCTATTGAGCTCGAGTTACGTGTCAGATATCATGGCAAACGCCTTTAGAGAACTATCGATCTTTTTTATTGATGAATGACTCGCTAATTTTCAGGCTTTGCTTCCGCTGCTGAAACAGGCGGCTGAGGGAAAGGAAGGATTGAGTATTCAACGAGCTGCCGTCATTAACATGACTTCGATGCTTGGCAGCATTGCAGACAATCAACAGGGAGGATTTTATCCTTATCGATGCAGCAAGGTTAATATATCTATTAATTATCGGACAAAGATCTAGTCTCCAATTTTTTGGTGCTCATTTTTTACAATGATTTGATTCACTATACTGGAATAAAGAGAAAACCAAAATTTGAGATCGTTCGACAATCATTTCCAAAGGAAATCAAATTTAAAATCATTCAGCCACATTTTTTCGACCCTCTCCGATCTGCTCCGTAATCGGTCATTTCAAAATACCAATAAAGGGCATTTTATGTGAATTTTTCCAGATTTTTGAAAACAATATTTCAGAAAATGCCGTTTTTTCAAAATGCAAATATCTCGGAAACTCGAAGTTACTAGAAAAAAATGTCTCTACATAAAAGTTGTCGTTTTCTGTTATCTTTCGAGCTGTATATTTCGAATAATTTACACGTTCCGGTGAGGATAATTTTTTACCGAAAAACGGAGGACTTATTTTTTAAATTAAAAAACGGATATTTTTTTGACTGAAGAAATTACAGAATATTTCTACACGACTGTTGATAAGTCACAAAAATCGTTGTGGGGGCACCGATCGATGTTCTGATATAAAAAAAATGATTTGTGTGAAAGTTCTGGAAAATGAGAAAATCATTATGTTTTGAATACGAAAACGGTTTTTTCAAATATAAAAATTACAAAGAAATTGCGATTTTGACAGTCATGCACAAATACTCTGTAGTTTTATAAGCCAAAAAAAATAACCGTTTTTGAATTTCAAAAATAATTATATCCTCGTTTTTCGGAAGTTTCACACAAATACATTGTAAAATGGGCTTTTTAATTCTTTTAAAAAGTGGCACAGCTTGAAAATGTCATCAAACGTGAGAAAAATAATTTCTTAAGGAAAATTTAGAAATCTCCAACGAAAAACAGTACTTAATATTTTTCTGATCAGATTTGGTGAGACATTAACATTCAAGGTCGAAATTTGCGCTTGAAAACTAAAGTAGACAATTTTCTTTGAAATGAGAAAAAAATCCTGAATTTGGATTTTCCCTTTTTTTCAGTATAGTGAAGTGAGACATGTGAATGGAAAAGCAAAAAATAAAAATCTATTCGTTACGTAGCTTATAATTAAGCCGCTCAAATTTCGTCCAAGACATTTTTCGATAGAACTGTTCATCTCCAAACTTTAACTGTTCAAAAAAATTCAAATCCTTATAAAAATTCTCATAAATACGTGATTGTACATTTTCGAAATAGTATTTTATACATATTACCCTCATTCTTACCCATTCCAGAAAAATTAATATTAAGAAGAAAAAAATAAAATAAGGAATAAATCTTTAACCAGTAACTAATCATCATTAATTTTAATTGACGTTTCAGGCCGCGCTGAACGCAGCTACAAAATCGATGAGCATCGACTTCAAGGATGACGGAATTCTTGCCACTTGCGTTCATCCAGGATGGGTAAAAACGGACATGGGCGGTCCAAACGCTCAACTCGAAGTCGACACTTGTGTCGAGGGAATCATAAAAACCATGCAATCCCTCGGAGAAAAGCAGAATGGATGTTTTATTCGCTGGGACGGCGAATCTATGCCTTGGTGAAGAAAACAAATCGTTTTTGAACAAATACATTCGATCGCACTTTTCAAATATCGAAAATAGCTCGCGATTTATTCAGCAATGTTTTCTTATTTTCGTTTTACTTACTTTTTTTTTAAACTTTGAAGCTAAGAACATAACGTGTTTTTTTTTCGTTTGTTACTCTATGGTTGTTTTTTTTTATATAAATGCAAACATTTTTTAAGTTCGTGAAGAGCCTTCTCGAAAGACAAGAGAAATTTTCCTTTGTTTTTTTGTATGATTTAATGGTTGTTTTTTTTTTTTTCAAATAAATTTAAATGATTTGTAAAGTTGCTGACGAATTTTTCCGGAATATGACAAAAAACTTTTTTGTCGTTTGTATTACTTAATGCTTGTTTTTTAAAAAAATGAATGTAAATAATGTGTACAGTTGCTAAAGAGTTTTTCCGGAATCTGACAGGAAAACTTTTTTCTCTTCTGTACTAATTATTGATTTGATAAAAAATTTAAATAATTTGCAAAGTTGTAGAAGAGTTTATTAGAAACCTTAAAGTTGAATGTGATATTTTTTCGTCGTTTACTGTTAATGAAATAAATGCGACCATTTTTTATTGAAGTTTGTTGCTGAAGAATTTCTTTTGAGCCTGAGAGAAGAAGTAGATACGGCTTTTAGAGAATGCGTAAAAGTGAGAGGTATTATAACCTGCTCTACTTTTCGATTTACCTTGACCCTCTCTCTGAGATCCTCGCTCCAGGGATTTTGCCTGCGGGCCCAGTAATCTGTAATCTTCGAGAAAAAAAAATGAGACGGACCGGAAACACGAAATTCGATCGTGATTAGGGAGGTTTTAATGGTAAATCCGACCGGAATTCTTACTATATTTAGGTGGAAACAAAATTTTCGGGATTTTCGTATCAAATTATTCCAAATGGTCTCAAATATTAGAAACGTTGTTTAAGAAAAAATCCCGTATCTGAAAAAATTATCGACAATTAATGTGAAATTTTTTAGAGTGCATATTACTGCTCAAATTGTCGCGAATGAAAAAAATTTAATAAAATCGAGCTTTCGATTATCGCTTCATTTTCAGCATAAAAAATTGAATCAAATCAAACTTTCTGTTTAATTTTACTTATAATCAAATGAACCTCTTGGTATTTTTTCAATTGTGAAATACAGAACAAAAATTAATAAAACAAAACTTTCGATTTTTTTTTAATTCTCTCAAATTGAGATTAGAAATTTCAGAGATAAATCTTACCGTGATTTTTACTGTATTTTCCGAGAAAAAAAATTTCCAGATGTTCATGTCGTATTACTCAAAATACTTCAAAACATCAAAAGAGTGTTTGACAAATAAATTCTGTATCGAAGATTTCTCACGTCGACAAAAAATCGAAATAATTTGTTCAAATGTTCTTCCAACTGATTCAAGGATTTACAATCAATTTGCCATTTTTTTTAGGTGCATTTTTTTCCATGATATTCCAAAATGATGAGGAAGCTATTTGTTTCAACTTTGCAACTTTATTACTTATCGAAGTTAAATTTCTGAAAAATTTAAGCCACATAACAAATTATAACAGAACTGTGCACCTATTGCACCTGAATACTATTGATTCCATGTATTAAATTCGAGTTTGCTATCTTATTATTTTATAAAGTTAATATAATAACATAATTTTTTTCTGGAAGTTGCAATTCTGAGAAATTCGGACCACATTGCAGATTATGACGAAACTATAAACTAATCATCGCTGGATAGTGCCGATTTCATGTATGAAATTTGAGTTTGTTGTCCTATATTTTGACAAAGTTACGACAAAAACGTGATTTTTTCGAAAATTTCAAAACTATAAAACCGGAATCGCTTTACCGATTTCGGTCAAATTCAATAACAATGAACATTAAAAATACCTGCACTTATGAAGAATCATTTAGAAAAATATCATCAATTTTACGAAAGCTAGAGTGCACGCGTACTTTTTTGAAAAAATTTTCAAAGCCATAAACTAAAAATTTCTGCTTACATTATGTAAAAAATTGCAACAATCAAAGACGGGCTGCTGCTTCACATGTGTGACAAATTTCAGCTCAATCAGTTGAACGGTTACAGGTGACTTTGAAATTTTAAAGCCCTGCACACACGCACACACATTTGAACCACTTTTTCTCGATGGATTGGTCAATTCTGAGTGTTCTGACATAAAAATCTCGAAAATCGTTTTTTGTTCATGGAAACAAAATTTCCTCTATGGGGAAGCAAAATAATTGAAAAGTTCTTGCATTGAGAGACGGAAAGGAATATAAAAAAAATAGAAACAAACCCAATTGGAACTAATTTGATAATTTACTTGCAAAAAAACAATTGACCCTTAGTACTTGGCGAGCTTGTGAAGTATAGTTAATTATTTCATTATTTTATGTCAATAATATAATATCAACTCGAATAAAAAACTGCGGGAGGAGCATAGAATAAATATCGTCCGATAAATCGTGTAAAGCAACATATCTTTATTAATTCACTGTAATTACGATCACTCGAAGAGTCTTTTTCGAGTTTTGTCTGTTATTTTTTTTTTCTTTCGCTATTTCGTGAGCTTTGTAGATGTCTTGCGGACAGATCACGATGGTTAGAGGAATGCGCGTCGAGGTATGATGTATCAATGATGATTAAAATGGTAGAGAAGACGCGGTGCAGTCGTCTTTCACCGAAAAAATGACCGGCGTCGTTTTTTTTTTTTTTTTTAGAATATGTACACACGCGTACCGTCGCGAAATCACGTCGTTTTGTGTTTAAAGAGAGTCGGTCGATACGCGATTGCGCTAAATACTAGATGCACTGTTGAACGACAACGGAGAAAAGTCCGAGCTCTCCATTTGCTGTTGTTTTCGCAGTTTCGCCAAGCGGAAGCGACGAAGCGACGCTCGACATTTCATTAGGACACACAGACGTTTTCCTAGTAGTTAAATAACTCTCGTTCGACGACGATAAACCGTCGCCGATATCTCTCTAATCAGTCTTCATAGCTTTGGGCGTAGGTTCGCTATTTTGGGAATTTGAATCTTCAGAGAATCCTAAGTGCGCCGAAAAGTCCGTCAAACCCTGCGAATCGCTCACCGTCGAAAAACCTGTTGGAAGATTTCGAAAAATTCGTTGTCAGCTTGGAATGTTTCGCTTATTAATCGAGCTCAATTAATCGATTTTAACTAATTTATTCGTGAAAATCGATTTATTTATTTGTAGTAATTTATTCATCGAAATTGATTCTTCAATAGAATTAATCAATTATAATCAATTTATTAACCGGAATCATTTTATTAAATCAAATTAATTCATTAATGTTACATTTTTTCCTTTTTCGTTTATCTGATTACGAGCAGAGCCTTTTTTTATTCACTTTTAACTTTTGTGCATTTCCATTATATTTTGACTCAAAGTTTTCTTTTTTGATCTGCAATTTTCTTAACATTAGTTAAATTTTCCAATAACAGAGCGAGTTTATCAACACTAGTTCAATTTTTCAATAACAGAGCAACTTTTTCAATGCTAAAACAGCTTTTTCCACATGGGTTTAATTTCTTAAACATTAATCCAACGTCTTCAACGTTAGTTCAACTTTTTCAACATTACTCCATTTTGTTCAGTATCATACCAATTTTCCCAGAGGAAATAAACTTTTTTAAGATTAGTTTAACTTCCTTAACGTTACTTAAATTTCTTCAACAGTAATTCAACTTTTTTAACTGTAACTCTATTTTTTGCAGCCAAGTTCAACTATATTAAGCTACACAAAGATACTAAATAATTTTTATTTTCTAATATATAATTCCTTACATGTATTGGAGTCTTCTGTGAGACCAAAGTTCGAATTCGAGGTATCCATACCGTTTTTTCTAGCCAATCCATTCTCCTTATCAGAGCTGGACTTTGGTTTACCTTTTTTCTGTCAAATTGAAACATAAAATTATAAACAACATAGCAGAACAGTTAACATAAGAAATTGAGATCCGAACAGAACTTTATGAGCACATTACATGTTTTAATAAAAATTTATGACGAAATAACAGAGCTGGGCAGTATTTAAAATACATCATGTATTTTGTGTATACATCAGGTATTCTAAATACATATTTCAAATACTAAAATACTCATCAGGTATTTTAAGTACTTTATACAAAATTACAAAATACTTTTGCATTTTTCTCCCCTATATAAACACAACTTTTTTTTTATACTTCAAAAAGTTTATGGACAATTTGAAATTACTTTCAGATCAGATGACGGAATGTATCTTGATTTTTGAAGTTTTGACGAGTTGTTAATGAGCAATTTTAACTCTGCTCTACTTTATACGACATTACCTTTGCTTTCTCATAAAATTCATTTTTTCACGAGATAATTGAATTCTGTAATCGAGGTAGTTAATTGTCGATGAAAGCTTCATTCATAAAGAAGAAAAAAGAAGAAGTTGATTTTTTAAAGACTAAAGTTTATGAACAGTACGATGCAAATATGAAAAAGCTCTGTTGTAATCTTGATTCCAATAATTTTATTTCGTAATTAAAAATACTCAAATTATTTTGTACTTTGTATGCTGAGAATTTTCTTGTATTTTGCACAGCTCTACAAAATAGTTTATCCCACTAAACTATTTGTGTTAACTACTTTTGGAAATCCACATGGAAATTAAAAACTTAATCAAAAACTTATAAAGACAATCGGAAGATAAGTTAGCTATAACTTTTTATTTGCCATTCATCACATTTTATCACAATTATTTAACCGTTAAGTTCACAATACGATGAATATTGATGGAACCGAATAACGTAGGGTCACAATGTTGTATGTAAAGTGAAAAATGATTTACCTGGTCTAAAGTGGATATCGGAACCCATTTGTAAATTTTCATAGTCGTCTCGCCAATAGTCACCCATTTTTTTTCCCTGGAAACGGGAGGTAAAATTTTCGGCATTAATTAACAAAAGAGGAGACAAGTTTGATTAGAAATGGCATAAAAACGTCGGAAGTAACTTTACCAGTGTCGAACTTTGTCAACAACTTGCATAACCCGTTTAATATCATCTTTGGCCCGACTTCGAGTCTCCGCTCGCACGGAACGCGACATCATTATATTCCTCTGGTTCCGTAAAACGCCTCAACTACCGTCGAACACTCTTGAGATCGCCGTTTTTCTTTGCTGATTTTAAATTGCAAACAACATTCGTCAAACTTTCGCTTTTTGAGGTTAGGAATGATTGACAGCGGCGGCGTTTTGTTTTTCCTCGATTAGCCACCAGGTAGCGCGTCACCTGCGCATGCGCAGCGCTTTTCCGTCGCATGCACAGCACGGCAAGCTTTTTTTAAATTATTTATTTATTTATTTATAAAGATAATCGGAAATAAGCCCAATTACATATAAGGGAATCTATGCCGATTTGACCTGAGTCGGATCCTCGACCTCTCGGATTTGGTCGAAATTTTTTTATATGATTGGGCCAACTCCAAAAAGTACTGGAAATTTTCTCAGATTTTTTCCATCTGAATTTTTTTTTTTGCGATTTTTCAAAGCCAACATATCGTTACTCCAAATTTGAAAATCTGAAAAAATTCTCAAAAATTCTGCATGAAATAACAAAATTTTTGAGCCTAAAACCAAGGTTGGCCAGGTTTCGCTTCTATTTTTTTTTTTATAAAAAATTATTCAAAAATTTAGAAACGAAAAAGGAAAAGTTATCAAATTTATCTAAAATATTGCTTCCTAACTTGGATTACTATATACTTGAACTTATTTGGAGATCTATTTTTGAGTACGTGCAGTACTTATACAGTACAATTATAAGGTGGTCCAGTCACCTAAAAAAAGCGACAAGAAAAAAAATTCGGTAAATAATACACTTATTTTTAAATCTCGAATCAAAACCTCATGAAATACATAACAAGCATTATAATTTTGCAATTTCGTAATAACATATATTGCACCAGACTGATAAGCGTAACTAGCCGTACCTTTTCACTAGTACATTCAAGAAATCAATTTTTAAGGCAGATTTCTTTATTTCTCAATTTTCTCGAGGTAAATTTTCAGTTTTTCTTATGGTACTGCTAAAGTAGCACTCACAATGTTTTCATAATAACGCAAAAATTGTTACTTGCGTGGCCATTAACGTCGTTTCGAATTTTGAACTATTTCGAAACGTTCGCGCCATTTTTAGATGCGCCGTCTGGCGGCGATTCTGCGCGATAGCAGTCGATGCCGCCATCTTGTTTCGACTGCAATAATATTATTGCAATAAATAAACGAAGAAGTGCAGGAAAACTACGTAAAATCGTGGAAAGATCGAGTGAAAATTGTGAAAAATTGGTGCGAGGGGAGAAAGTAAATTGACGAGTGATTGGAACTTGACGAATTTTCCATGACTTCATCGATGAACGGGTCAGATCTTAACGATTCTGTCATTTGTTTGGACTCTCCGAGCGTTGAAGGCACGAGCGATGACGACGAGAGCTTTTCCGTCTCGGATTTCGTTAATTTCGAAAAAACCTTGGCTCCGGGAGTCGCTCCCGATGGTTTCATCCTTCTCGATGAATCTATCGAAGTCGTTAAACCCGAGGATAATGATAAAGTCACAAGTACAAGGAACGAGCAAAAGGAGGTCGAAAAACCGATGTTTAAGGTTCTGTTTAGGGACGAAACTGTAGCGCGGTAAGAATTGATCCTTATTCATTTTTTTGTATCATAACTTCGCTACTTCCGGTGCACTGTCAAAAATATTTGGAAAATTCATAACCTGTAAAGTAATTCAATGTATTGTATTTTTTACGAAACCAATGTAGGAAATTCGCTTTAATCTACGAAAAAAAATTAAGATTCAATATGTGTACTGCAATATTAAAGTTAACTTATAGCAAAAGTACTACTTTCAAGTAGCTACTGCGTTTTGCATTAGACAAATCGGGGCTAAGTTTTTAAGAATGTTTTTGTAATTCCTGGTTGTTTAATTGAGAGCTCCAAGGAGTTGCGAATGTAGAAGAGTTAGTTTTTAACATATAAGTACATTGGGAGTCGCGATTTGAATAGAAAATTGAGTGATATGTGAAAATGTCGCATGAAATGTTTTTTTCTGCAGTTTTTTAAAAGAAAAAGCTATAATTATAGTCTAATTGTGTCGAGCAATGTCTCATTTTGTTAGTTGTAAGATCCTTAAATAATTGACCATCTAGATTTTTATTTTATTAGTAGTTCATACAATAAATATGCTCAATTATCTTATCCTAACCTGACATCAGGCATCCAAATTGCTGTAACTTTTGAACAACTAATAGAATACTAAATTTGGACAGTCAATCGATTAAGGATCTTTTAACAAAAAAAAAATGAGTCACTGCTTGTTAGAATTGGACAACAATTATGGTTTAATCTTCTAAAAAACTGCCATTGGATATAAAAGGATAAAATCTTTATTTTTTAACAAAATACTTCCACTTTTATTATGCTACTTTTTAACTCTTTTTATTTCTTCAATTTTGTTGTATTATAATTCTGCAATTTGACCCTGAAAATTATTTTCTAATGATTTTTGTCTTCCAGACAGTACAAAAAGCGAGTCAGAGACTTTCTTCACAAACTAATCCCTGCAGAAGATAGAAATGAGAGCTCCGAAGCTTCAAGCCTTGTGCTTGAAGTTTGGAGCAAGAAAAACAGTAGAAAACGCAGCTGTGATCATTTGGATAACGAGATAAAAAATGGAGAGGATGATTCGATAATTGCTTGTGATGAGCTGTTGTTTACTATTGATAAGAAACCTTTACTGCAGGACAGACTCGATGTTCCAACATATGGAAAGGTACAATTTTGTTTACAGAATTATATAGATACAATTTGTCTGTTCAGTCTCAAAATTATACTTCTTATTCAATTTACTTTTTTATTTTAATAAATTTTGGTCATGTTTATACACATAAACAAATACTTTTTCCATTCTGGTAGTCATTTCGAAACAACAAGCAATTAAATACAAACAGTACAAAATATGCTTATTCAGTCTCAGAATTCAATTTTTTATCCTTTTATCTTATATTTTTCGTTACGCTCGGATGACTAAACGAATTATTATACGAATAAACGAATTCTTTTCTTATTTTGTGTTATAATTCGAGATAATAGAGAATAATAAGCAGTTGCCAATAAAGCGCAAAAAAATATTTTTATTAATTTTCAATTATCGCTTTGTCACGATAAAACGAATAAACCAAATTATTTATTTTCGTATTCCTCAAAATGTCGCGAAAGTATGGAATTATAGGCACAAAATATGTCCATTTCGTCTCAAAATGAAATTTTCTCTAGCAAATAGACAATTTTTTTTCCTTATCTCTGCAGAAATTCGACAGAATTATGGAAAAATCGAGTGGAGAGGCGAAACCCGAAGAGGAGGAAAAAGCCGCGGTCGCGAGGCCGAAAATGAGTTGTTGGAATTGCTTAGGCAATCACTCGATCCGCGACTGTCCACAACCGCGAAATGCTATGGAAATAGCCAAGAATAGGACGTTATTCCAGACAAAAGCAGGACCTCGAATGGGACGTTATCACGTCGATGACGAACAGACAAAATACGGTCATTTTGTCCCGGGCCAAATAAGCAAGGAATTGAAGAGAGCCCTCGGTATTCGCGAAAACGAGCTTCCCTATCATATATACAGGTACTGCGAGTGCCAGAAAGCACAAATTCGCGGAATTCAATTTTTCACATTAGATATACTCGTTCAATAGATGGTATTTATTTTTATTTTTAAATGTTCATCTATTAGAATTTGTTTTTCAATACTTGTTTTCACATTATGAAGAGACTTGGAGGAGTCCACGACAAAACATCCGAAAAATAAATCTGGTGACTAAATATCCCGATAAAAACAAAAACATCCTCGGCAAAAATATCCGCGAAAAAAAAAATCCGGCCCAAAATATCCGCAAAAAAAACAACCCGCGCTAGATGATCTCTCACACGTACACAATTCAGCGGGAATAAACACTCGATTTTGTTATGGATAACGAACGATATTTGCGACCGTTGACGATGAAAACGACCTCTCAATTCACCAGTGTTGAATATTAACGTGAATCGCACTCACACAAATAAAACGGGTACCAATTATCTATGACCAATCAACGACCCAGTAAAATCACTGATTTATTTAATTAACACAGGGTATTTAATGCAATTGAGGGTTTTTCGATTTTATGCGAGTACATTGGATTGTACATTGCACATTGGATATTTTATCACGATTTTTCAGATTTCCGAGGACATTCATGCACAGGATATTTTTGGAAGATTGGATGCTTTTTATGAAAGCATAAATTTGCGAATTAATGATTTATTGTCGAATATACTACTTACTTTTTTTTTTGTATTTGGATATACATTTTCATTTCTTAGGATAAATTTAACAATAATAATTTCTTCATAAATAATCTAAAAAAAAGCATTGAATGTTTATTTATGAGAAATTGTCTATGAGAAATCACTTGAAATCCCTTCATGCTGTATGCTATTTCATTTTTTAACTTGACTTAAGATTTTTAAGAGATTTGGAGCGCTTTACATTATTTAAATGAGCGTTAATTCTTTTGATATCATATCTTCCAAATTTGGAGCATTGAATAATATTACTAGACGATAATCTGTCTCAGATTATAAGCCATTTATCAAGTAAAATACATTTCTTAATTACAGATTTGTAATCAGTAATAATAAAACTCTACTGTTTCATTTATTCTCTATGAATAACGGAATATGTATGATATTCTTTCATATCTTACCGAATTCGTAAAAAATCTATCTTTATTTGATCACAAATTGAAAACAAATAATTACGTCATCATGTATTCTGCAATCTAAATAATCCTTCACTACAAAAATAATACGTACAACTCCGTAAAAAGCCATTTAGAGAGACTTAGTCTCGATTTATCTAATGAAAGGCTCTCAAAATTTTCTAAAACTTAGATCTAAAATATAATTTATGCCCCCAGCTGATTTTTATCAAGTGCCAGGTTTTTTTTGTAAATAAGTTGACATACATTTTCGGTATAAAAATAAATTCTATTTCACAAAGTCTCGGTTTTTCGACCGGACAGAGTTTCGTGGTCGTCAGGATACTTTTTATTCTTTCCGTTTGTTGCAATATTCCACCTAGAATGAGAATGCTTGGCTACCCTCCAGGGTGGTTGAAGGAAGCGAGGCTTCAGCATTCTGGCATGAATCTATACGATTCCGACGGTTTGCGAGAGTTGGATCCGATGGAAGAGCCTGGACAAATTCCGGAAATCGGTGACAAGGATCAATACGATGTTAAAAAGATTCACGACTTTCCTGGCTTCAATGTTCCGCCTCCCTCAGGAACTAGAGAGGTAAAGCATCGAAATTATCGAATAAAAATGTCTCAAGGGAGAAATGCGGTGATTTGTTCATTTTTTTATATGATGTCATTTCGCAATACAATATCCAAGCGATATTGTATTGCCGAATGGATTTGCGAAATTTTTTTTAACGATATCAATTGTTTTCGGCGATACTGGTAATTCTACCATGTTCAGAGAAATTGAGATCCATTGATATTTAAGAAAGTTATCCTGATTTAAAAAATTAAAAATCAAATTGCGACATGAGAAAAAAAGCAAATATGTGGACAAAATAGTAAATATTGAGATCACATTATCGCATTGCGCTCAAAAATCATATTTAAAATCATA
The DNA here is from genome assembly GCA_949699805.1 of Tromatobia lineatoria. Lineage (NCBI taxonomy): Eukaryota > Metazoa > Arthropoda > Insecta > Hymenoptera > Ichneumonidae > Tromatobia > Tromatobia lineatoria. The sequence goes on from OX453038.1 coordinate 7,537,976, forward strand.
GAATCAGTCTGAATTTTTTCAGATAAAAAAAAACGGCGTTTTTGAAATTGGATTTTTTCGAGGATTAATAAATATTACTGGTAATAAAGAAATCTGAAAAAAATTCCTAGGCCTTTATGGGTCGGTAATAACATCATTTAAAAAAATGAAGAAAATTGATGAGGGTGAGGGTTAAATTACAGTTAATTAACATTACAATTAAATTACAGCAAGAGAAAATGTACTGGAAATCCGATCAGTACTTTATGCACAGCAAGGAATCGATGCTCGCGATGCTGAGCGAAAAGAAGGTCGATGGTTACAAGAGAAAAAAGCTTAAGAGGGGCGCGGAGACGATGAGCGGTAATGCAGAAACCGTATCTAGCGTTATCAGCGAAATGGATGTGGTCGAAGAAGTCGAAGGTCAGTAATAACTGACGACGTAATACGTCGACTTATTCTGTAACTTATTTCAGATTAAATTAATTGTTATTTTTTATCGTCGTTCTGTTGCGGAAGTGATCTGAATTTTTTTTTAGATTGTTTCCCTCGGTGAAGTTTTTTTTTAAATCGGTTTATCGTATTGTATCATCGAAGGTTATCAGAAATCTAATATTTTGTTTAAACTGTGATATTTGTTTGTTCCTTTGCAATTTTTAAAAATATTATGGTACAAGCGTTGAAAACTCAATTTTGTTACAAATATTCGTTAAATATTTGCAGAAGGTTTAATAGAGGAAGAGTTACAGAACGGTAAGTTCGTTCCGCCACTACCAAAATCTCCTGTCAGGCCGCCATTGCCATCGGAACCGGAAGAAGGCGCCGTCGACTCCCCAAAACCGACAAATCTGGACGTAAGGATCGATTCTAGAAGGAAATTGTTGGATCTTTTCATTTTGCTTCCTCATAGAAGCGTTTGTTTTCATGAAATTTTTTTTTCAATATTTTCATGTCAGAACTCTTGAAATTATCTAAATCATAGAGAAAAGTGATTTAGAAAGAATGTCCGTTTGTGTGTTGTGTGTCTGCATACATTTTGTAAAAGACAGTTTCATTCAATAGCTTTTTAAACATTAACCCTTCGTGTGTAAACTATATTTTTCTATTCACTGGGTCTTTCAAGGAACAGTCGAGTTTTCAAAATGTTCTAACCTTTCAAAGAATCTGAAAAAATTCAGGGATACTTCTCGAAGTGTCTACTACACGGCTCAGAAGTTCCCAAAGTCAAAAGTCTATAACTATTGTTAATAAAAATTTAATTGTACTCGAAAATGAGGGAGAAACGGGGTTTTGTTAAAAAATTCATAATTTCGCAATGAACAAATATTTAAAAAACGGTTATGGGGTTTTGTAGAGTAGACTATGAGCTTTCAAAAGAATATAGGGTCATTGTGGTGAGCGTTGAAAAGTGCACATTATTTCAGTACTTGAATGTGGGGAATATTTGACGAAGTCAGGCATGTAATTAGTACACTGATCGGTAATTATCCGGCGCAAAATCAATATTTATTATGAAAAATACAAAAACGGTATAATTTTATTAATAACACAAGACAAAAATATGACTTTAGACCAAAAAGCAGAATACTTTGATTTCAACATTTTCAAAAAGTACAATGAAATTGGCCAGGAACAACGTAAAATTACAAGAAACATAAATTTTAGTCATGAAGAGACCGAAAAATTACGAAAAAAGAAAAAAAAACTGTTTCCGCTTACCTATCGAAACACCGACGTCGTCTGTACACTGACCCTTTGACGAAACGATCGCTACTTGCACAGATCGGTGTTTGTCCGCTATCGCATTTTATTCGTTGGAAGGAAATTTCAGGTGGAAATTTCGACTGATCCTCAAAAGACCCAGTTTACACACGGAGGGTTAAAAAAAAACAGGCGCGCTCTAGATTTCGTAAAAATCGCGCTATTTTGCTTAAGAATTCTCCATAAGTGCAGGTACTCTTAACGTTCTTCAGTATTGTATTTGACCGAAATCGGAAAAGTGGTTCGAATTTTACAGAGTTTTGAAATTTTTTTTTAATCAAATTTTTGCCCCAACTTTAGAAAAATATGAGATAATGAACTCAAATTTCATACATGAAATCGGTACTATTTAGCGATAAATACTACATAGTTTGATCACAATCTGCAATGTGGTTCAAATTCATCAGAATTTTCATTCGTATAAAAAAAGCGTACAAAGTTAAACTTTGCAGCAAATAGCTTACGCATTACATTTGATTTTTTTTACGAAGCTTTTCCCATGACGAAGCCGAAATCACTGAACATGCATTAACATACATAACATTTCTCCTATTCACTAAAGTCGATAAAATTATTCTCCCACTCAAAATTTCAATTCTAATTTTCGAAGCGCAGAATAAATGTAAAAAAATTCGAATTTTAAACTCTTAGAGGTAGCTTCGAAAAAACCATCAATAATGAGGCAGCAAGTTGAGAAATTCTGCCTTTGTACCTTGTTCTCACATACAAAGTATTCAAAGACAGGAAGTATCGCAATTTGGAGAAAATTCAACGCTAAGTTTTAATGAAATTTTACATTTCCGTTCAGATGGAATCTGTTGCCTCGCCGAGTTACGTTGATTCTCCGACGCTTGCTGACTTGGAAAGTCGAAAAAAGCAGCTACTCGATGAACTTGAAGACAGCAATAGCGCTCAATCCGCTCCTTCGACTCCAGTGACCAGCAGATCTTGCAGCGCGACTTCTCACATTTCAGCGTCGGATCAGACAGAAACATTGGCTTCCTTTGCGCCAGAAGCGACGTCAAAGTCCGAAAAATCGTTGAGTACACTAACAACGCCCTCTCGTGGCACAGTAAAATCGGTGGCTCTTGGAACTCCGATTCTCGAGAGCACTTCGCCGTACAGCAAATTACCGTCGGTCGAAAAATTCTCCAAAGACGTTTGCGACATAATAAACTTTGAGAATCTTCCGGACTCCACCGGAAAATACGAGCAAATGACCGGAATTTTGCAGAAAGTCCGCAACACTTTAGCGACTATACAACAAGATTGACAAATAATTGAGGATCCGGTGAGTTCGGAAAAAGGCTAAACGGTACAATTTTTGCGACCTATAAACCCACGAATTTTCTACGTTTTTAGCCAAAATTTGTAAGCTTCCATTATTTTCGTTTTTTATAAATGAAAATTCATTGTGCAATTTATAATTATGAGCGAGAAATAATTATTTGCAGAATTTTGAAATGGATTATTTAATTTTTCTTGGTAATTATGAAAATTTAAATTTATCGAAAAATGCTAAGAAATTTGTATAAAAAATGAGAAATTATATTGACACATTTGAAAAATTATTCGAAAAATTTCGACAGTTTTCGTATAATTTTTTTGTCGCGTTTTAGTGGAATGAAGTTTTTTTCTGCATTAATTCGATAATTGAACGATAATGTCATTATTATGAAATTATCATAAACAGTGATTATATCGAGCGGCGAACGCAATTTTTCTTCCACATATACATTTATTCAATGACTAAAATAGTAATTTTTTTGAAATCTTCATAGAAAAGTGAGTGAATTTTTAGGTAATGGCTGAAAATAGAAACATTCGATTTATTTTGGAAAATGATCTTGGAAAAATGCAGAATTATATTTAATGCATTAAAAAATGAATGGTGGACTCGTTGTCTTTTTTCCGAGATATTTTATTCAAAATTTACTTTTTTTTTACAGTTATTTCAAATTTCAAAAATCATTTTACACAACACTGCTCTTTATTATAAAAAAATAATTATTACGAAGTTGAATAAATCATAAATTTTAATTTTGTAAAATAATAATAACACAAAACTCGATCGAACTTCGACGTTTTCCGAAACATTCTATTGTAAATAAATAATCTTTGCTATAATTTGGAAGTTCAAGCATCGTTTTATAAGCAATGAGGTTTGAATTTTTCATGTCATTATGCAATTTTCGGAACCGGTGATTATATTAAACGACTTAGAGCCAACGCAAACTTTTTTTCAGCTAAATCTTTATTCAATGACTTAAATAATTATTATCTTGAAATCGTCATGGAATAGCGATAACATTTTTTGTAATGTGTGAAAATTTCACAGGAATTATCTTGGGAAAAATTCAGAGCTCCATTTAATGCATTAAAAAATAAATGCTGAACTCATCTGCTTTTTTTTCGAGTAATTTTACTCAAAATGTCATTTTTTTTTGCACTCATTTCAAATTTCAAGCATCTTATTACAATCACTGCGCTTCGTTATTAAGAAATAATGATTATAGAGTGAAATAAACCAAAAATATTAATTTTGTAAAATAACAGAACACAAAACTCTGATTAAAGTAAAAAGCCCTTACGATATTTGGCAAAAACTGCAAAAATTATTAGCAGCCTCAAAAATTGTACCGCGCGACTTTTTCAAGTTTGAAAAAATCCCCGAAATAGAATCGCAACTCGAGTAAGTATCGCGTAAAAACGAGCAAACTTTCACCTCCTTCTCCTATATCAACCGCGAGATTAAATCGTGGACGATTTTTCATACATGAAAATCGTTACTATTTTTCATTGAGAAAAATATTTTAAATATTATCAGAAATGGCAGTGAAATTCTCGAGTACTATTATTTCTTACAATGAAAATCCTTTTTCGAGTGGAAATCAACTAAACAATTCAACACGGAATGTTTTAATAACAACTTCAGGAATATTTTGGCCATTTTGAAAGAAAAAAAGAACTTGAAATGGAACCAAATTCAATTTTCTCGTCTTTTTACACATGCGAAGGTTTTTTCTGGTTTTTGTTACTCGAGATATTTCAGGAAATTCATTTTTCAAACACGACACAATTATTCTGCCAGAACTTTAACGACATAATTGCATTTCGAATAGTATTTCGTAAAATTTCGCCTTTTTCCCTCTTGTTTATAGATTTTTCGAGAATTTATTCTCTCTTTAAGATGTAAATAAGCGAAATCGTTCAACTTAGACCGGAGTCTAGTCGAGCAGCTCGAGACTCACAATCAGAATTATAGACTAAGAAACATTGCGTTTTGTGCAAAGTTTTCGACGATATACGGAAAAAATCAATGCTTAAATTGTGCATTTCGTATTAAGACATCGACGAGTTTATTCCGAGATGATAATAAACTTTAAGAGTCGGGAAATTATCCAATTTCGGCGACTCAAAAACATCTCCACATTTGACAGTTCGAATAAAATTCAAGATTTAGATGATCGTTAGTATATTGGGGATTGGTACAAATTAATAATCGGTTCAAACTACGATAAACTCTGTCGCACAAAAAAAGCTCCACGTCGACGACGATATATTACCTGAATTTAAGAATATTTTCAATAAAAATATTAATAAAAATATTCTGAGAGCTGATATTAAAAACTGTGATGTTCCTTTCCCGATTAGCAAGTTATCTACATTTACTAATCTTTTCTGTAGAAGTATTGGCTTTAGAAACATCCTTTTCATTTTAATTTTTTCCTATATTTCGTTCATTTTTTGTTTTTTTAAAATATTTTCTGTATATTTCGCAGATGCTAATTAAAATTTTTTTAACGTGATCTCGGATATTTTATCTATGAAGTTATTGGAAAAGTTGTGACACGAATCACGACAATTAAATATACAAAGGATTTTTAGATATGAAAAATAACGATATATAAGCTGAATTTGAGATTATTTCTAATAAAAATATTAATAAAACTACTCTGAGAGATGATTTTTAAAATTGTGATGTTCCTTTCCCGATTAGCAAGTTATCTACATTTACTAATCTTTTCTGTAGAATTATTGGCTTCAGAAGCATTTTTTCGTTTCCATTTTTTCCCATATTTTGTTCATTTTTGTTTTTTATTATATTTTCTGTATATCTCGCAGATTCTAATGTACATTTTTTTAACGTGATCTCGGATCTCCGTCCGCGGAGAACTACTGTGAACGTAGGCTCAGAACGAAAACTGTTCTCCGTGTCAATGCGATCGCTTTCGTCTCGCAAAACAGGGACGAAAGTAAACGAAATTTCGCTGCAGGGATGAAAGTAAGCGAAATGATGACTGCGTACGCGCACATCTGTCTTCCCAATATCTCTACGTTCGCCACGCAAAACTACTGCGAAAGACGCCACTTTCCATGCACGTGTTACAAAAAAATACATAAGTGAGGCCTTAGAATGATGCAGAAAGTTTTCCATTGCTAAACTACCGGTTTTAAAAATATTTTTTAATTTTTTTTTCAAAGAAAGCACAAACGAATGCGCCGAGCGTAAACGATTCGTTCTCTGTATATCATTTTAATCACAATCTCGACATTGACTTCGCGACATCGTTATTATTTAGAGCCAATGCATCTCAAATTTTCCTCTACAAGAAAAACAAATGAGATCACCAAAAAGATTCGATAACCTGAAAACTTTGGGGCCAATTTTGAAGGCTCGACTTTACAACTTTTTTTTTCATAAAATCGAAAACTAGGTCTTGCAGTCGTTTGGTTAAAAATCGAATGGAATTTGCCTCGCGTTAAAAGAGTAGCATTATTTTCATAGATATTCGATGAAGGGGCTAAAAAAATTAATTAAATCTTCGTGCCCTTTTCTCTCGTGAATTTTCGAAATTCAATCAAAAGCCAGATTTTTTTTTCATGAAAACAAAGTTTCCAGGAAATCGGAAAATTGTATTATTTTCATAGACCATCAATAAATGCACTGAAAAAAAATAAAAAGGCAAGCACAATAACAATAAAAAATAACAACGACAACATAAAATAAAAAGATCTTCGTGGATTTCTTTTTGATAATATTTTTAATCTTTCAAAAATTCACAGGAATGTACAGTCGTAAATCAGTTCTACTCTATCAACGGACGCAGTTTTACAATATTTTTTAAAACAGGATACATCCGGAATTATTTGCGTAGATAAACAATTTTTATTCCTGCAACTTCGACTCCACTGTTTATTACTTCAATTTATTATCGAAGCGTTTTCGAATTCTCGCCGTTTGTGAGATCAGTTAATGTGTTATACGCTTCGAGGATTGCATTGAATTAGTCTAATTGATTCATCGGAAAACCGATTGCATGTTTTTTCTATATTTCAAATTTAGTCGGAGTCTCCAACCAATCGAACAACTCGTATCTACAAAAATTCGGTATAATACAATTGCTATATAAAAATCGATCACCGCCGGAATTTGACGCTCCAAAAAATCTATTCAAGCTAGAAATTCGTCTTGAGCACAATTATTTTGCGCGTCATTTTATTGGTTTGGTTTTTAACAGCGCCTTTTGACGTTTTATTAATGAAAATTCATTCCTAATTTTATTCCGTCCTGGCAGAAAATGTGGGCGGTCGGGCAGGTCAAAAGCACCTTAAATTTCTCACGTATTAATACAAATATTTCCTGTCAACGAAACTATATTTCTCTCATAAATAATTAACATCTGATCCGCGATATTCTGTCGCAAATGTTTGGACCTCCCGATTGATTAATATCTACGATATCACCAGATTATCGCTTGTGGTACATACGTTTATTTATATTCTAATACTATTTGCGGAATAAAAACGCTATCTTTCTCATTATTGTATTATTAAGGGGCTATGTCAGTGTCAAATTTAAATTAATCAATTTCTTCTTCATTTTTGCTTCCTCATAGAGGAAGCTTTTCTTCCATGATTTTTCAAAAATATTTATGTCAGACATTCAGAATCTCCAAAACACTGCTTTTGGAAATAATTCCCCCGTTTTTCGGAACTTTCATAGGGATAATTTTTTTTTTATATACCGGAACCTGGATCCGTGTCACTGATGATTTCCTTGCGATATTGATAGTCATGCATGTATACTCTGTAATTTTATTAGTCACAAAAAAATGACCGTTTTTGCTCAAACAATGATTTCCTCGTTTTTCGGAACTTCCCCATAGATATATTTTTTAATACCAGAACATCGATTGGTGCCATCCTGGCGATTTTTATGAGATATCAACAGTTGTGCAGAAATACTCTGTAATTATTTCAGTAAAAAAAAATATCTGCTTTTCAATAAAAAAATTATTCCTCCGTTTTTCGGTACAAATTCATTTTTTTCGAAACGTGAAAATGATTAGAAATATACCGCTCGAAAGCTAACAGAAAATGACAACTTTTATGTAGAGACTTCTTTTTTTTTGCTAACTTTTAGTTTTTCAGTAACACTTTTTTAGCAAGTGCAAGTTTCCGAGATATTAGCATTTGAAAAAACCGGCATTATCTAAAATATTGCTTTGGAAAATCTGAAAAAATTTACAGAGTGCCCTCTACTGATACTTCGATATCACCAATTAAGGAGCATCGAAGAGGGTCGGAAAAAAGGGGCTGAATCGACAGAAAATGCTTCATATGTGTATGTGTGTGTGTGCAGAGTTTCGAAATTTCAATCACCTGTAACTCAAGAATCGTTAACCCGATTTAGCTCAAATTTGGTACATAAGTGAAGCAGCAGTTCATCTCTGACTGATTAAATTTTTTCCGAAATGTATGCATTTTACATTTTATAGCTTTTTGAATTTTTTCATAAAAGGACGTACGCGCTCTAAATTCCGTAAAAGTGACAGTATTTGCTGAATAATTCTTCATACGTGCAGGTATTGTAACTGTTGTTAGGTATTGAATTTGACCAAAATCGAAGAAGCGGTTCGGATTTTATAGTCTTGAATTTTTCGAAAAATTCACATTTTTGCCCTAACTTTGGCAAGACATGAGATAACGATTTTTAATTTTATATATTTTCCATAGTTGTCCATAGTTTCGTCTCAATTTGCAATACGGTTCGAATTTCTCAATTTTAACTATTAGAAAAAATGACATTGCATTAACTTTAACAAGACATAATAGATCGAACTCAAACTTTATACATAAAATCAGTAGTTTTCAGCAATGATAGTCACATAGTTTCGTAATAACTTGTTATGGGGTTCAAATTTTTTAGAAAATTAACTTTGATGAAAAATAATGTTGCAAAGTTGAACTTTGCAAATTGCTTCCTCATTATTTTTGTTTATTTTTTAAACTTTCTCTATGAGGAATTCAAAATTCATTAAGACACTTCCTCACAGAGGTAGATTTTTCGAAAAAACCAAAAATAATGAGGAAACAATTTTAAAAATTCAACTTTGCAATTTCATTTAAAAATTCATACGTTCTGAAATATCATATCAAAATTTTAAGGTCGAATCTCAGATAGTTTGGGAATGGTAGCTTTATAAAGATCAGATGCTTCCGGTCAGAAAGGCGATTTTTCCCTACTTTGTTGCAGCTCTGAGTAAAAAGTTAATTAACCAATTGTCTCAAAAATTTTACGGCGTGTTCTAAACATTTTTTTTCCTCATCCCTGCACGTAAACGACGACTTAACGGCCGGATTTTGGGGCGTGAAACCCTATTTCACAGCCTAGGACGTAAAAGTGTGACGTTTTACGGCCTAGGACGTAAAAGTATGACGTACTGTACGGCTATTGGCTAAGAAGCAGTTCTTTGGCCGGCTACATTCTAGTATACCGTGTGGCCGTTAGTCAGTTGCGGCGCCACGAAACTGCAGCGGTAACCAGCAGAGCTGCAGTCCGTTGTCGTCAACGTCTCAGCAACGGAATTAATTAACTACAATAATCTTAGTGTGAATAATAAACGTCCAAAATGAGTGATATCATGCCCGTCCCCAGCCTTGTCTTGCCCCAGAAAGTCCGTGCGTCGTGTACGTGTGGGATGAAAAAAAAAACAGTTTTCATCACGCGGACGAAATGCGCCACTTTAAGCCTCGATTTAATTTGTTGCAAGAGCTTACGCTTCGTCTTGGTTCTTGCAACGACTCCACCTCGACTATAGAAATGGCGCTTTACGTCCTTGTGACGAAAAGTATGTTTTTTCGTAAAATGATCTAGGATTTTTTAAATTGGATAAAAAATTTCAATTTTGCACTGAAAAAAAAAGCAATTGTTTTAAAAAACCTTGAGAGCCTCGATGGCGCATAAGTTGTATGTTGATTTTTCTATTAAAAAATGATTGTATATAGTGAATTAATGGATGAATACATTCTTCAAGTCGAAAAATATTCGATGTAATAATTGGCGATTAAAAAAAATTTCGAAAATCACCGAATTTAATACCGCTCACACTGATTTAACCCCTTAATCCATTTATTATTTTCTTTCTTGTTTATCGTCGTTCGCATATGGTTTTTGCCTTCGAACCCGTCGAAGATCGTTTTGCGGGAGCACTTTTAAAGATATTCTAAAAATAAATATACCTGTATGAAGCACTTATGCAAAAACCGGTGTTTTCAATTAAATATACAACTACAAAGTAATATAAAAGTATTCGTATATAAAATACAACTATTTTAGCGCGCTTTCAATAAGATTCAATAAATTTACGCTATCGTTGTATATTGAATATAATATACCAGCTTCTGCATAAATGATTTCTATGGAAGTATATTAATTTTTGTACAGGACATTTTTAAAGGAAACTCGCAGATCGCCGACGACACGCGGCTTCAATTCGCTGACGGAGGAGGAACCGGAGGATCACCGTTCGAGCCCTGCAACGAAAATGAAGATATTTTTGTGACAAATTGTTTTTATTCAGAGGAAGTCAAAGAAAATGAAGATCTTATTCTCGAAAACAGTTTTCTCAAGGGAATTAAAGAAAATGAAGATCTTATTCTCAAAAACAGTTTTCTTAATGGAGTCAAAAAAAATGAAGATTTTGTTATCAAAAACAGTATTTTTAAGGGAGTCAAAGAAAATGAAGATTGTATTGTCAAAAACAGTTTTCTTAAGGGAGTCAAAGCAAAAGAAGATCTTATTCTCAAAAGTTATGTATAGGAAATTAAAGAGGAACATGATATTTTTTTCTAAAAACGTTTTTTTTTAGTTTTTTCAGACAAAAGAAAAAATTCTTTCTCGGAAAACGTTTTCGTAAGCGAGTCAAAGAAAAATTATTTCTTTTTCCAAAAATAGTTCTGTAAGGGAGTAAAAGGAGAGAAGGTTCGTTTTTTTAAAAAACATTTTTTAAAGGAGTACAAAAAAAAGAAAATATTTTTTTAAGAACAATTGATAGTCGTAATGTTATGCTTTAAGGGAATAGTAACGTTAAAATGTTATATTATAATGTGCATAACTCCATTCGATTTCCATAAATATTGACGCGTTTATGTTATATTTCAAAAAGGCACATATTCGATCAGCTTTTTCAAAGAATAACTCGTATTTTTTTTTGCTGGATTTTGTTATATGCTTGTTCTCTTCGTTAAGAGATGCTTTACGTATTCACCGTCGAGATATTTGATAGTATGCCCCATTTAGAAATTACAGCTGTTTGTTTACGAAAAAATTTTATTGATGGGTAAATAAATGACTGTAATTTTCAAATGGAGAATACTATCAAATATCTAGATGGTAAATTCGTAGAGCATCTTTCAAGTAAAAGAATGAGCCACGATACATAGCAATTGAGCAAAAAATACGGATTATTCATTAAAAAACTGAGCGAATATATACCTTTTTGGAAAATTGCATAAATCAGTTAATATCTTTGGAAATCCATTGAAACTAATTTTTTTCTAAGTCAAGGATATCTGTTTTAATACGAAGCACCATTAACTGTAGTCAATTGATGCATAAAACTTTGCATACATGATTTACAAAGATTAGCACTTATTCGACTAGTGTGCGCTCCAACATTCTTAATAAGTTAATATCAATTTTTTGCGCAGATGAAGAGAAAAAAGAAAATAATCGAACATTGGAAGTTTTTCACTCACCGGAGCATTGTCGCGGGTCTTAGTGTCGTCGTCAGTCGCCTGCCGAAGTGAATTCGGCCTTAATACATAGAGCAGTGCCATTACACCGAAAATTATTGTCATGAAGAAAACATCGACGTTGGTCTGACCGCTCTGAGGGCCGGGAACTGGAATAAATCGTATTTTGTAAGCTTTCTACGAAGTGTTGAGAATTTTGATACTATGGAATTTTGAATTAGTGAAAATATTAACTTTATCCTATTAACTTTTGGAAAACTCATGAGGAAGCTATTAATTAACATCCTTCCTTATAGAATTAGCTTTATAAACACCGAAAAGTAGCGGGAGAGCAATGTACAAGGTTTTACTTTTTTCGTTTGCGGGAAATTCGTCTAAAACAATTCATCTAAATTAATTCGTCTGAAAGATCAAATCGTCTAAATAAATTTGTCTAAAATCCCTTCGTCCAAAATCAATTTTTCTGAAATTAATTCGTCTAAAATCAATTTGTCTAAAATCTATTCACCTAAAATCAATTCAGGCTAAATAAATTCGACTAAAATCAATTTTTTTATAAATTCAAACCAAGTACTCATCTATAAAAACTTTTTCGTATTTTTTAAAAGTTGTAGTTGGAATACTGAATACTACAATACTACTACATTGGAGTATACTGCTGAATACTACAATTGGTGTAGTACTTTTGTCACTATACACAAAACACTTATTACACATTCCCGCTATAATGAAAAATCTCTGGGAATATTTTCCGTTATGATTGAAAATCTCTATGAATATTTCCCGCTCTTGTTCAAAAAAAGTAATTTTGACACATCGTTTTTGGTTCCATTATTATAGATGAATTTTCCGCAAAACACAATTTTGTAAGTAATTCGTTTGTATTTGGCAGTTTATCGTTTAAACGATACTCAACAACAATTTCTTGCCGGCAATGTTGTTCCTTAGCTTAATTAACATTTCCAAAATTTTATATTAAATGGTCCATATTTGAAATTTTTTTGCTTAAACGATATTGAGAAATGATTTAGATGAATTGATTTCGACGAATTAATTTTGAACGAATTGTGTTTTCGACGAATTGTTTTAGATGAATTTTCCGCAAATCACTTATTTATCGACTAAGGAAGTTGGAGCGCTCCACACTAGTAAAATAAGTGCTAATTTTTGTAAATCGTGTATATAAAGTTTTATGCATCAATTGACTATAGTAAATGGTGCTCTGTATTAAAATAAATATCCTTGACTTAGAAAAACAGTAATTACGATGGATTTACAAGAATATTAACTGGTTTATGCTAATTTTCAAAAAAGGTACATATTCGCTCAATTTTTCAAAGAATAATCCGTATTTTTTGCTCGATTGTTATGTATCATGGCTCATTTTTTTCCTTGGCATATTCTCTACGAATTCACCATTTAGATATTCGATAGTATTCTCCATTTGAAAATTACAGTCATTTGTTCACCCATCAATAAAGAAATTTTAATTTCTTTGTAAACAAACAGCCGTAATTCTCAAATGGGGAATACTATCAAATATCCAGACGGTGAATGCATAAAGCATCTCTCAACGAAGAGAATGAGAGATAACACATCAAAACCAAGCCAAAAATACGGATTATTGTTTGAATAAACTGAACAAATATGTGCCTTTTAGAAATTTAGCTTTAACCCGTTAATATTCGAGAAACCGAGTGTAATTAAAGTATTTCTAAGTAAAAGACGCAGCTGTGAGAATCATCATTCATTATAATGAATAGATGCATAAAAGTTTATCTAAATTAAAAATCAAATCTAGCACTCTTTTGACTAGTGTGGAGCGCTATAATCTCCTCAAATACCATATATCAAACCATAAAATCAAACCACCTTTTTTTTTTTATGTAAAAGGCATTTTCCGTTAAAATAAATAAATGAATAAATAAATAAATTCGGAGGGTTTCTCGTACTTACGCCTTGTTACGGGAAAACATTCATTTTCCGTGCATGCAGATTGTGTCTGGCGCAGCTGAAACAGCGAAAAGTCATAAATTTAAAAGTTTGCGCCGTAGCTTCAGAAAATTAATGCGAAATTTTTGAATTCTAATGAATAAATTTAGAAGCTGTTAAAATCTGCGGTCGAAATCCCATTTTGCAAAGAATTGTTCTCATCAGTTGTTGTTTCTGACTCATCCCGTGAGCAATATACTACGTATTGCGTAAAAAAAAAAATTGCAACGTGGCTTAGTTGAGTCGTGAGAATATTACACCAACGTGACACAGTAAAATGTTATGTCAACGAGTTTCACACGTGAAATGCTCGGTTTTGTCCGCTAAACTTTTTCGTCAGCTAAGTGAAAAATTATTGCATCATTCCGCTGACAATGAACACGTTCGATAACGAAAGTTCCGCAGGTGTGGTATCGTAAACATTGCCAGAAGATAAACACACGAAATGACGTTTCTTTATATTCGATTATCGCATTGATCTTTCGCTTACTATCATTAAAAATCGACGTTATCCTAAATTGATTTCTGGTGTTTTTTAAATTGCGTTTACCGTAATAATTGATTCAAGAAATTCGATTCATTATTATAAGAGTAACGCTTAGTCAGAAAGTTATTTTATGCTTTTTTGGGCAATTAATTTTTATTAATTTTTATTATTATTGTTTAGTGATTATTAATTATACTCACAATAGAAAGAAGCCGTTGCATTGCTTGGTGTCCCGAAATACACTCGCAGGGATCAAAACCTTCATCTTCCATTGTTTTCTTCTTTTAAAGAATTTCAGAGTCTCTTAAATTATTGTTTGCCTAAAAAAAAAATAATTAAAGAAAATACGTTTTGGAAAACATAACAGTTCTTAAATTTAAGTACAATAATATATTCTACGTATTTATTCTGTTTATTATGTTGTATTGTTGGGTTTATTGTCGTGACTGAAAAAAGTAACAAACTTTTTATCTGGGAATAGTAAAAAAAATGAAATGTATGTGGCCAAGTAAAATTTTCTTGTGGCGAGTTATCGAAACGAATGATGAGCTAATGTGTTGTTGTATAGGCAAAAAATAGCAAAATAAAAGAATAAAGGAAATTGTAAAATATTTCAATTCATTTTCCCTTTGGAAAAATCAGCAGTATTTATATATTCTACGCATTTGACCCATTTCATTATTAGAATACTAGGCAAATAAAAACGCGGATTTATTTTTTCGGTGCAAAATAAATTGGAGCAAAGAAATTAAAAAGAAAGTAAAGAAAAAACAGAATTACAGGGAATCTACATGTTTTTTTTTACTCGACGTTAATGTCTAATGCTCGAACGATAAATATATTGAGGGCCCCAAAATGTTTAAATCCAAAAGAAATTTGAATTAAAATAGAGAAACAAGCGATAAAATTAAATAAAAAATAGAGAATAGAAAAGAAATTAAATTAAATAAATCAGAGATCGAAATGAAGAAATTGAAGACAATTCGATTGATTTTCTTCAATTTTAATATTTAATCTTAAGGACCGCAAAACGATTGAATTCAAAAACGTTAAAAAAAAACACCGTTCAGCGGAAAAAATCGGCGAAACGTTCAACAATCAACAGTCGTAAGATTGAAAAAAAAATTATGAACTGTATAAATGAAAAATCAAATAAAAAAAAATGTATAAACAAAAAATCAATAATTAAATGGGAAAAATCAACAATATTTATATATCAACGTATTCAATCCACTTGATCATCCCTTGGACTAGACAAGACAACAACAAAGTTTTTTTTACGACGCGAAAAAAATCAATGCGAAGAAATGAAAATGAAAATAGAGAATGGAAAATGAATAAATAATGAATAAATAGTTTATTGCTTATATAGATTACATGTGATTATTATAGCAAGGGGGGAGGGTGGAATTTCTCTTGACAAATAAAAATTGGTTAGAAACGTAAATTTGCATACATAAAATTTCTCTTAGCCTAATGACTCCGTATCAGCTGCTGTGACTATTTACTTAGTTCGAGGTCAAAAGCGCGCAGCATTAGCAACTTTGTTATGTAGTAAAACATATTTTTTATGTCGACTATTTTCTCCGCTTGTAGAATATTAGCCACAGTTTCTATGCTCAACGGATGGCCCAGATATTGGCGTCTGTATGGTTCGTAGATTGGGCAGCGCAAAATTATATGTTCAAATAAGTAAATAATAGAATAATAAAAAAAGTGAATACATCAAAAAGAAAAAATAAGAAAAAGGAAAAAATGGAAAATAAAATAGAGAACGCAAAAGCGTGAAGAGATTAAAAAGAAAATAGAGATAGCAAAAGACTGAAGAAGTTTAAAAAAATCAGAGATCAAAATAAAGAAATTAAAGACAATTTGATTGATTTTCTTCACCCATTGTTAATGTTTAATCTCAAGGACCGCAAAACGATTGAATTCAAAAACGTAAAAAAAAAAATAACAGCGTTAAGCGACAAAATACCGCAGAACGTTCAACAACCAACAATCGAAGAACCGTATAATTATTTCCTGATGTCTCCACGCGGTTATTATCTCGTACGAAGCAATTGCAACAGCCAGTAGCTAAAAGACACGTCGAAGTCGCAATACACATTAAACTTTCAAACAAGTCGATTGATAACGTCGTGAGTTTTAAAACGACCCAGCAAAACTCCATATACCGATTAGCCGGCACATCCGCCTAATCTAAACCGGAAATTGCCACTCTCATCGAAACTCCAAAGCCCGAAAATGCATTCCGCGCGAAAAAAAGCTTCCGCAAAACTTTTATCGATAAAACACCTTTCAAAAAGCTCAAATTCGCTTCCCGATTTTCCCGCCGCGCTCCGATTGGTCGAGACCTTCTAGCACACGTTATGAAACACTAGATAGCGACAACACTACATTCCTTATCGGAATTTGTGGTCAGATGCACTTCAAGATTGCGGCTCACAGCGAACGCCAATCGAATAATGCACGAATGTCGTTCCAATTAAAATTCAAAGTCAAATTAATTAAGAATAACCATAGAAATTTGAGAAAAATTGAGTAAAAAAAATTAAGATTTCTTTTATTTCATGACAAATTGGCGAAGAGTGTGAAGCGCTTTCACTGAGAAGCTGACAGCGACTAAATCTGTCACTGACGCCCAGTTCTGCGTGTATATATAGCGAAATGAAAGACAACTTACGGGTTTTTGAGCAGGTGGCGTTTTGGGAGCTTCTCTGATGTTTGGTACTGTTTTCTTCTTAATATTCACGGTTTCACTGAGCGAGGCACAACTATCAACTGCTCGGTGAAAGACGCGGCTCTTCTGTTGCTGCTGACAATATTTTTGTGTTGACGTACTATTTACCCACTTGGATAATGCCAGCAGCTGTAATGAGCATCGTGCTACAATGCCGAGCGTCGCTATTGGCTGGGGCAATCGGCCAACCGATGGCAGCGATCCTTGAATTGCGCAGCGGCGGGAAACCCCCGCTTTTTTAAATTTACCCAAGTAGCATTAAGTTATCCAAAAGACACCGAAACGATGACCGTCCAAAGATTCGGATAAATTTTATCTCCGTGATCGGATACAAATCGTGCCGCTTTCACTGAGAAAACTGGGATCGTACTAAATTATTTATTTGAGTCATTTGTAGTGGGACACGGTGAAACAATGTAAGCCGCCTGCGCGAAAATTGGGAAGCCTGATTGGCTGCTGCCTACGGCCGCCAGTGGCGCTCATCCAAGCGGCGATTGTGTCGCCATTGGACACCGGAAGCGGTCAGTAAGGGCGGCGGCAGCGGCAAGGGACGCTATGCGAGCAGGTAGTGGCGATGCCCGAAGCCACGAGGGCTATGAGCAATTGAATTCGGCTGGATTTGGGGGTTTTATGACCCTGAAGATATCGCATTAGGCGAAATCCCAAGCTTAGGTACACTCATTTCTCAATTTAAGAATATTTTTATGAACATAATAAATGTGTATGGAACGAAATCGTTTAACGACTGTAACGGTCGTTATGCTGTGCCCACGTAGATAAGTTTATAACAAATTGAATGAGTAGTGTGGAAGTCTGGGAATTTGAAAATTGGTCAGGCGAAAAGTGAATTGATGCTGAATCTCTCAATAAATATAATATAACATGAATTATTATAATAATGTTTGATGTTATAGAAAGCTTTATGTTACCAAAGATTGTTTATTATGTCATGTAAGGCGACGAAATACGTGAAGAAAAAAAATATATCGTTGATCGGCATAATAAATAATGTATCAAGGACTGTTTTGTACCTGTTTTGGATACATTTTCATTGGCATTCTTAATTTGTTGAATGGAAATCGTTGGAACTTTAGTTAAGCAAAGTCAGGGATTTTTTTTGGCAAAAAAATCGGCCACCATGTATAAACTAGACGCGTAGGCTTATAAGGGAATTTGAATGTCTGAATAAATAAAGAAAAGGCGTATCAGCGAATTGTATTTTCCAGTTTCACAGAAAATCTCTATCGGTCATGAAAAATAACATAGAAAACAGGGGCCCTTTATTTGAAAAATCCCTATGTGGTGCCATAGAGACTGGATTTTCGAACATTTTAAGACTTGGAACATGCGAATCGGACGAATAGGTTTCTAAATATGTTGTCAACCATGTTGAAAAACTTAGTATCGAGAAAAACGCGTTTTAAGTTTTGCTGAAGGACAATTCGACATATAAATTTAATTTTATATCTATATTTTTTTTTTGCTCACCATCAGTCAGCTTTTACCTTAATAAAGGAAAAAGGAAACTATTCCTAGACCGTAGAACAGCTCCTCAGCATCTAGACTCATTTTTTTGTGTGTTTTGCACGCAGTCGACACTCATGCGTGTTTTTTTCGACTTCGTGCTCCGCGTCGCATATCCGCTTGTTATCAATGTTTAGATAATATTGGGAGAGTGCTCTACCAATTTTTATTTTCAACATCTTCAATACATTTATGAGGCCAATATGACCATTGTTGAAAAGTATTGAAGCAATATTAACGGCAGTTTCAATACGAAACATTAACCGGAATACATTAGGGACGGTAAGGGTTCATAGAGGTCGCTCGCCGCGGTTTTGCGCTCGGAACGGTTTCACATTAAATGCTGTATCTTCGTCAATTTTACGAATTTTTTTACGAAATTTAGGAAGAGCATTCTTAACAAATGCATCTTTCAGAGAATGAAAAAAAAGTCTGGTTCGTCAAGTGCCTATCGTCAATATCATCAATTTTACGAAAGCTAGAGGGCGCACGTCCTTTTTCGAAAATTATTAAAAAGTCATTAAATGAGAATTAAATGAGAACAATTGAAGACAAACTGCTGCTTCACGTGTGTGCTCAAACGGTTGAACGGTTCTTAAGTTACAGGTGATGGAAATTTTGAAGTTTACACACACACATACATACATACACTTTCGTAAGCCAGTCTGCTCGATGTTTTGGACAGTTCTGAGTTTTTTATATATAAAAATCTCGGAATTTTTTTTTCCATGAACACGCCTTTATGAGGAAGCGAAAATGGTCAACAAAATTTAAAAAACCCAATTTTCAATAAAATTTTTAAAATCTATTTTTAACAAAACTCTGAAAATCCAATTTTTTAACAAAACTTCGAAAATCCAATTTTTTAACAAAATTTCGAAAATCCATGTTTTTACCAAATTTCGAAAATCTAATTTTTAACAAAATTTTCAAAAACCAATTTTGACAAAATTTTCAAAAACTAATTGTGACAAAATTTTCAAAAACTAATTTTTACTAAAATTGTCAAAAACCAATTTCGACAAAATTTTCAAAAACTAATTTTTACTAAAATTGTCAAAAACCAATTTTGACGAAATTTTCAAAAACTAATTTTTTAATTTTTTCACAAATCTAATTTTAAACAAAAAATTTAAAAAATCAAAATCTTAACAAAATTTAAAAAATCAAATTTTTAACAATATTTCAAAAATCAAATTTTTAACAATATTTCAAAATTCCAATTTTTAACGAAAATTTGAAAAATCAAATTTTTAACGAGTTTCATAAATCCAATTTTCGACAAAATTTCGCACACATTTCGAATTATTACTTAAATATTTTTGATGGTGTGAGCGCGTGCGGACCAACTTTCGTCTCCGTCTGAGTGCAGCATCCGGTTTGGGTGGCGATTGGTCGTCTGCGCTGTACCATGTGACGGTGGCGCATATATACCGCGCGTACTCACCGCGTTCTTGTCATTTGCTCCTCCAGACCTCTCCTATGAGGTACAACGAAGCCCGCGAGTCATACGCGCGTTCAATTCATCTTAGAGACGCGGAAGTCCAGTTTTAATTCGTAAGTGTTGCGTCGTCGCCGCCTCCTCATCTTCTATTTATCCCATTAACTTTCGTCGAATTAAAAACAAGTGCGCGATTTTCGTGTTCTTAGCGTTGCGATTGAACTAAATCGTGTTTCTCAATCGTCAATACCAGATTCTGTCGATATATCTCAATTTTACTCTCTATTATCCTTGAGATTGTTCGAGTGAACTGAACTCTACTTGTAAAACGAATTAATAAATACCTCGCGACTCAGGAATTAATAATAATAACTGGTCAAACTAGAATACGATACGTGTGATACAGAATAATTCAGCATTCCGAATTCTTGCGTCATCGCAATGTGAACCGATCGAATTTATATAAGAAAACATTTCAATTAATGATAGAAATTTGTACCATATGTAAAAACAATTATTTCGGTTATTTTAAAAAGATTTTTTTAATGGCAATGCGTTGTTAAAATTTCGGATTTATGAGAGCGCTTATAAATTTGGAAACTATAGCGAAATGGAAAAAAAATCAGATAGTGAATTTTACAGGGTCTTGAAAAATTTCGAATTTCATAAAAGTTAGATAAATTCTTATTAGTCGATGGAATATATAGATTTTATCTAATTGGTGAAGGGATCTGTTATTTCATTAATTGCAAAAATACACTGTATTCGTTTTCCAATTATAAAAATATTGATCATTTTTCGGTTAATTTGAGAAATTATTTCCATGCTTTTTAAGATTAATATGACAATTTGTGGTCAAGTTTTTGGCGGTTTAATGTGATATTAAAACTATTGGAATTATCTAAGATTTGTATAACTTTTGTAGGAGATGCAAAAAAAAACATAAATTTAAAAATACAAATTGATATAAATAAATTAGATAATAAAAAAAATTATTGTGATAATTATTCCTCTAGTAAATCATCTTCAATAAAATTCAATGAGAAATAAAAAAGTATTCAATCATTTTTAAATGCGCGTAATTTTACGCATGATAATAATTATCAAAGTAAACGATGAATGTAAATTTATGAAAATTATGTTAGTTTCTAATCTCGCAGTTTACAATCCGACAGTGCAAAAAAGTGATTTCCATAAACCATAAACTCACTTCGTCTTTTGTTATTGTACAGTTTCGTAACTTTTATAAACTTTATTTAACTTTGATTTTTATTTTCTGAAAATTAATTTACAAAAACGTTATTCAATTTTCAATTCAAAAAATGCTTAGTTATGCTAAAATTTCCATGTGTGTATATTTTATAAATGTATTAGATAAATTAATTTTTGGAGTTACTTTTCAATTTATATTTGGAAAAATAAAAATTGTATAATTATTTTCTGCGTATGAGATTAAAAAACAAAAATATAAAAGCTTGGTAATTTGTTATAACTATTTCGGGTGCTCGTCAACGTAAACAATTTCACATTAAATTACGTCTAGATTTTCATAAATTTTTTTTCACAGTTATTATTTAATTCGTATTGTTTTTTTATAATCAATAATTATTTTTGTGAATCGTATGAGATTAAAAACGAGAATGTAAAAGATTGGTGTTTTTGAAATTGTTCATAGTGCGACTTCCGGTCACCGGACCGAGAGGATCTTTGATGAGATTTCGGGTCGCGCGATCGTCAAACGATCGTCGTTAATGCAATTTGCGCGGTAAATCGGGATCTCCGACGAGACCAAAGTCATAAAGCGGGAATGGGTGAGACGGACACGATATCAGAGAAAAATCAGAGCCTGCGGCGAGTTTTTCGAGTATCGGTTGTGCCCAAGTCAGAAGAAGAAGGTTTACGTGAGCGCGAGGAGCAGCAGCATCAGTTTCCCGGTGTCTCGTCGCGCTGTAGCATCGCGAGGAGCGTCAACCACTAACCCGCCGAGATTCAACATCAAGCGAGTATTTTTCTTAATCTGAATTACAAATGAAAGAAAAAAAACGTAAAATCATTTAAGCTAGAAAAAATTAAGTGAATTTATCATTTTTGCTTCCTCATAGAAGAAGCTTTTTTTTTGTGAGGAAAGGGATTGAATTTGGAGTTAATCCGTCAACGTGTTCACAATTTGTGGCATTTAAAAAAAATGTCAACTCGGGCTGACGTACTTTTTATGATTTTTGGCGCAAATTTAGACCAGGAGTGAACTGTTATCAAATGATGTTTCAGATTGAATTTGGTGTCAATCCGTAGAGGGGTTCACAATTTATGCCATTTTTTAATTTTTCGAAATTTTTCGTTCATGCTCAAACTTTTGCAATTTTTCAAAAATCGGGCTCCAATTTGGTTCACGAGTAGAGTGTAGTTGAATAAGGTATGGAATCGAATTTGGAGTTAATCCGTCAGGGTGTTCAAAATTTGTGACATTTTGAATTTTTTTAAGAATGTCAGATTGGGCTCTAACTCCCGCAATTTTTATGATCTCGGACTCAAATTTGGCCCAGGAGAGGACTGTTACCAAATGATGCTTAAGATTAAATTTTGTGTCGTTCCGTTAAGGGGTTCACAATTTATATAATTTTACAATTTTTTGAAATTTTTTGTTCATGCTCAAACTTTTGCAATTTTCAATGTATCGTGCTTAAATTTGGTCCACGAGTGAACTGTTATTAAATAACGTTTGGGAGTGAATTTGGCGTCAATCCATTAAGGGGTTCAAAATTTATGGCATTTTGAATTTTTTGTTCGTGTTTTAACATTCGCAATTCTTAAGATATCGGGATCAAATTTAGTCTACGAGTAGACTGTAGTTAAACAAACCATGGGATTGAATTTCGAGTCAATCCGTCAAAGTGTTTAAAATTTATGGCATTTTGAATTTTTTCAAGAATGTCAGATTGGGCTCTAACTCCCGCAATTTTTATGGTCTCCGGCTTGAATTTGACCCAGAAGTAGACTGTTATCAGATAATATTTAAGATTAAATTTGGCGTCAATCCGTTGAGGGGAAATTTATGGCATTTTGAATTTTTTTTTCGTGTTTTAACTTTCACCAATTTAAAAATATCGAGCTCAAATTTGGTACAGAAGTAGAGTTTGGGTTACAACTTAGTGCAAATTTTTCGAGGTGTTGAAAAATTATGACTTTTTGAATTTTTCGAAAAATTAGTTCTAGCGTTCGAACTTTCACAATTTTCAAGATATCTAGCTCAAATTTGATGTGCAAGGAAGTAAACATCAGCTAGAATCTGGCAAAAATCTGTCAAGGGGTTGAAAAATAATGCCATTAAAAGTTTTTTAAAACAAGCTTGTAAAGTAGAACTTTGAAAATTGCTCACTCATCGTTGTTGCATTTTTTGAAATGTTCCCCTATGAGGAACCCAAAATAGATTAACATACTCTCTTATAGAGGTAGATTTGTTTAATTGAGTATGAAGAAGGAAATCTAAATCAGAATTGAAAGAATGGAAGCGTAAAATAATTAAAGCTTAATAACAATGAAGTGAACTTTTTTTTAAACGCCGATGAAATCAATTCAACATCGAGCGACTAATTTTTCAAAATACGAATCACAAATATGAGAAAAAAGCGTATAATAATTTAAGCTGGAAAAAAAAGAACTGAATTACTAAGCTTTTTATTGAGAATTAAGAACAAAACCCAAACCAGAAATAAAATAATAAAAGCATATTATAATATAAGTTTAACAAGAATGAAGTGCATTTAAAAAATTTCACTTAATTATTAGAAATAATTCCGGACCAGAAATAAAACAATGGAAGTGTATAATAATTGGAGCTTAACATTTTTTTATGTTCCTAACATTTTTCAAGAAATTAATGTAATCGGTGTCTACCAGTAACCCGCCATTATTCAAAATCCGAAATCAAAACTATGAATAAATAAACAAGTTTATATTTAATTTTCAAAAATATTGACTCGATTAAAATTATTTCTAAAAATTTAAAAAATTATTAACGCAAATTTTGGTTCAGTATGCGTCGCGTTTCTACATTAAGTGAGTATTTGAAAAAAAATACACACAAAAAATTGAGCAACAAAAACCTATAATAATATGAGTTTGAAGAAAATTAACTGAATCGAAATTTTTTCGAGAAACTGATGAAATTATCGGTTCAAGTGAAGGCCTCGAGTGAGGCTATTGAATATCGACGAGAGCTTCGCAGCCATGATAATATAATTAAAACACTACTCTACCAAATTTAGGCCAGAGTTCCATTCAGGCAATTGGCAAATTACCTATTTTTATTTACGAATTCCCAAAAATGTTCACAATATCATATGCAATATTATCTTTATATTATTTATAATTTTACTAGTAAGTTTGTAAGTCCCTTTGACGGTTTATTATTATATAAGAATAATAATTATTATTATGAAGGCAAGGCACTAATTCAATCGATATTCAAACCATTCAATTATGCTCTAAGAAAATATTAATGGGAAAAGTAGTAATAAATAAATAATATATTTGTATAAGGTGAAATAAAAATTAAGTAGGAAAAAATGCTTGGGATTGATAATGAAAATAAATGCAACGAGGGGAGGAAATTTTGTTCAGTTATTAAAGTTATTTCGATTAATAATAATAATTTTAATAATATTTGAATAGATCCAACTAAAGTATATTGAAATTTGAAAAAAAGTTGATTCATTCCAGATTTCCTTATAAAGTACATAATTTTAATATACAAAGATTGAACTTAACAAAATTCTTGATTTTCTATTGCAACACACATAAATAAAAATCAGATATCCTTGGATTGAATATTTCATGTAATTTTGTATGTTTAGCTTAGTGTAAATTTTATTGAATTTTTAACAGGATATAATTTCCCCACAAATTTGAAAAGTCCGTTTAAAAGTCTGTTGTTATTCTCATAATAATAATAGAAATAATAATCAAAGCTGCAAAGAAGAATTTTCCAAATTGCTTCCTAATTCCATTTGGTTTATTTATTCATTTACAAAGCTACTTCTATGAGGAAGTATTAAAATCGATTTTTCCATCCTCACAGAGAACCTTTGTTAAAAAAAAATCAAAAATAATAAGGAAGCAATTTGCAAAGTTCAACTTTGCAGCTTTATTTACAGCGATTTCACGTTTCGGACCATTTTAAGTGTCTTGACATGAAAAATAAAAAAATTAAAAAATTTCATGAAACCAAAGCTTCCTATAAGTAAATAATATGAATGAATAATAATATTATTGTAATTATTATACCAGCAAAACTTTAATTTCGTCGTTATTCGATATTCAAGCCACTCTATTATTTTCTAGCAAAATATTGTCGTAAAGAGTGTGAAAAAAATAAAATTCCATTGGCAAAGTGTAAAATAGAAATAGAGAGAAAGAAATGCGTGGGATTGATAACGAAAATAAATAACAGCGGGGGGAGAAAGGGGATTTTGCATGGGTATTGAAGCGTTCCCGAATAATAATGAAGCTTCGATTCTAATAAGAGGCTGAATCGTGCGTGTGACAGAAAAGCTCTCGTCGAGTACTCGATAGAACGATCGCGGCATATCCGCTCGTTCGAACGCGCGCGCGATCGTCACTCCCGTCCCATATACACATAGCGCCATCCCCGTAACACTTCCTTGCACGTCCCCCTCCTCTCCTCTCTGCCCCCCTCACGACATATATCGCCGCTTTGAAATAATGCTGTTTGACCGGTGCCCGTCAACGCTGCACAATGAGCTCGTTAGGGGGTCGAGGGTTGATATGTGTGAAGGGCTATCCATAACTTGTCGTCACCGAATTACACGCGCGCGCGCGGCAACTACGACCCCTCGCGCGAATTTACCTCGTCACCCTCAATTAACAGCGAGGGGAGGGGGGCTACACAACGAATCCTGATACCTTAGCGATTTTTCTTCAAATAACATTGTTCTCGAGCGTTTTTTTATTTTATTTTATTCGAATCGCAATAACTTGGCGACTCTTCTTCGAATAACATTTTTTCCGAGCGTTTTTTTATTTTAGTTTATTTGAATTGCAATAACTTGGCGACTCTTCTTCGAATAACATTTTTTCCGAGCGTTTTTTTATTTTAGTTTATTTGAATTGCAATAACTTGGCGATTCTTCTTTAGATAACATTTTTTCTGAGCGTTATTTTATTTTATTTTATTTTATATTATTTTATTTTATTTTGTTTGAATTGCAATAACTGTGCGATTCTTCTTCTAATAACATTTTTTCCGAGCGTTTTTTTATTTTATTTTATTTAAATTGCAATAACTTGGCGATTTTTCTTCAAATAACATTTTTATTGAGCACTTCTCAAATTTATTGTATTTTGCAAAAATATTAGTCGACTAACTTCGGGGGGTATAATAAATTATAATATTCTTAAACTCTATTCCATTTTGTAAAAGATCCAATTTTCCGATGTTTTTGTGGTTTCCCTTCAAATACCATTTTTATTATTTTTGTTTTATTTTTTTACTTATTTAATCGATACATTTTTCCATTCCAGGTTGAAAAATGACGTCGAGGGTGGTGAAGACGTCGGCCCCGGGGAGTCTGGATGGGAGCGGTGAGCGTCGTGAGACCTGGTCCGGCAAAGTTGACTTCCTTCTGTCGGTAATCGGCTTCGCCGTCGATCTCGCCAACGTCTGGAGGTTTCCCTACCTCTGCTACAAAAACGGTGGCGGTGAGTCATGCTATTTCGTTTCGTTGTCGCTAACTACCGTCAATAATTCACAATGAGAGATATGAGCGTTGAATGTAGTCGCTAATTCTACCGTATTTTAACGTCTATTTACCTATTTTGCCGTATCGTACTGTATCCTTACTGTATTTTCGCCGCATTTTTCACCGGATTTCCACCGTGTCGTATGCATATTGTTACCATATTTTTTTACCATACTTTTGCCGTATTTTCACAGTATTTTCGTTATACTTTTGACGTGTTTTACCGTATTTTTACCATATGTTCACTGTGTGTTGATAGTATTTTGACCGTATTTTACGGCGTTGTACCATATATTTACCGTATTTTACCGTATCGTACCATATTTTTATCGTATTCTATCGTATACTACGGTATTTTGGCCGTATTTTTATCGTACGGTCGCCGTATTCTACCTCATCTTTATCGGATTCTGAACGTATACTTAATAATTTTTTACCGTATCCTACCGTATTTTACTGTATTTTACCGTATTCTACCGTATTCTACCGTATTCTACCGTATTCTACCGTATTCTACCGTATTCTACCGTATTCTACCGTATTCTACCGTATTCTACCGTATTCTACCGTATTCTACCGTATTCTACCGTATTCTACCGTATCCTACCGTATTCTACCGTATCCTACCGTATTCTACCGTATTCTACCGTATTCAAGATGAGATATAAAGGTTGTGGCCGCAGTTAATAATGTTGGATGAAGGTTTTGGCTATTGGCGACCAAATAAAAAAGAAGATAGCTGCTCTTCTGTTAAAACGTTTCGACCTTATTGTAGGTCCTCTTCAGTTATTATTCCTCATCTTACTTTGATGCAACATGTCTGGAACAATGTTACTATTTTGGCCGGATTGTCTGGCCATGTTGTCAGTGGGAGGTTGGTTAATTCAATAATAATAGAAAAACAAAACTATTTTGTTTATGTCTTGCATTGTAAAACTTATAAAACGATCTATGTGGCCAGGCAATCCGGCCGGTTAGTGGAAACAGTTCATAATTTTTGAAATTTGTTTTTCAAATTTCAAAAATTTCAAATTTCAAAAATTATGAACTGTTTCCACTAACCGGCCGGATTGCCTGGCCACATAGATCGTTTTATAAGTTTTACAATGCAAGACATAAACAAAATAGTTTTGTTTTTCTATTATTATTGAATTAACCAACCTCCCACTGACAACATGGCCAGACAATCCGGCCAAAATAGTAACATTGTTCCAGACATGTTGCATCAAAGTAAGATGAGGAATAATAACTGAAGAGGACCTACAATAAGGTCGAAACGTTTTAACAGAAGAGCAGCTATCTTCTTTTTTATTTGGTCGCCAATAGCCAAAACCTTCATCCAACATTCTACCGTATTCTACCGTATTCTACCGTATTCTACTGTATTCTACTGTATTCTACTGTATTCTACCGTGTTCTACCGTGTTCTACCGCATTCTACCGTATTGTACCACATTGTACCGTATTGTAACGTACCTTACCGTATTCTACAGTATTTTTACCGACTTTTTCCTGTTTACCATAATAACGGTATACGAAATAAGTATACGTTGAGAATACGGTAAAACGCCGTCAAAAAGTGTACCTTTACATTTAATTCACCGACTACAAAAATACTGGTATCTCCACATTTCTAATAACAAAGTCATTGGTAGAGTGAGAAATTTGTGCATCTTTTTAAATTTACCTCTACACAATCTCAAAGTTTTTTTTTAAATGGTTGGAAAATTTCTCTTATCTTCATCGTTCACCGGTAGCAAAATGCCGCTTAATTTTCCACCATAACGAGACGGCTGATTGGCATTTAGCGCCGTCGAAAATGACCTCAACGCTTGTAATAGCAACTCGTGCTTTCTATCTACTTTTTTTTTTCGAAATTATTTCTCTGCAGTTCTCGACCATGAGTTAAAGCCTCGCGAGGACAGTCGTACCATTTCTGCGGTGAGAGAGCGAAAGCTTCTTAACTGCGCAACGAAATAAGCGACTTGGAATTGAGAATCTTCGTCGTCGTGGCTTTTCACTTACTGAAGAAATGGCTCGTGAAATTGACGAGAAATGCGTTTAAGCAACTTCTGAGTGACTCCACCGACTGTTTTGTCACTTAAGACGTTAAGGATGTACTTTCCAGTTGTGGCAATTACTTCGATAAAATATATTTGAAATACAGTTAATGGTCGAGTGAGTTACAGTGAATTAAACTATTTTCCGAAGAGATAAAATGGCAATTTTCTTCGCAAATGAATAAACGTTATGTAAGATAATTAATTTGAAAAAATGTTTCCACTTCTTACGAATTCTTAATTATTAATACTCAGAAATATTCCAGATAATTTTTTTTTTTTCAAATATTGGATTATTTCAATCTTTGAATATCTTAATCGACGAGTAAGTGCGCAAGGTTCTACTTTATGTCCTTACTTAAGTAAGGATTTCGCTCAACTTCCCTTTTTCGTATTTATTTTGAAATAAATTTAATAAAATACAGTTTAGCGAAATTTTCGTTGTCAAAATAGGGAAATAACAAATTTAAATTCATATATAATACAAATTCTACAACTGGTATCCACTAAATTATGTATCTAATATTACTGAATGTTATTTTACTCACGTACAAAATTTGGATTCAGTAGTTCATGTTTTGCAAAAGTTAATGAAAAACGTGAATTTCTTTAAAATTTTGAAATTTATAAAAACCGAACCACTTTTTTTATTCCGGCCAGATTATACAGCATTTAACATTGAATGTACCTGCACTTATAAAAAACTAGTTCGCAAAATATCGTAATTGTTACGAAAGCTTGGGCGTACATATCCTATTTTGAAAAAAATTCAAATTACTATAAAAGCTAAATTTTGAAATACATTTTGTCAAAAAATGCAATAATAAAATAGGGTTCTCTGCTAAACTTGTGTTCCAGTTTATTCGGTTGAATGGTTAGTGATTAATTGAAGTATAGGTAATTGAAATTTCGAAGAAAATATGTGAAGGACACATACACACAAATAAATATGGACTTTTTTTCTAAACCACTTTTTTCAAGGTTTTGGAGCATTTTGAGTATAATGACGCGTATGTGTGTGCGTATAAATCTTGTTATCACCTGTAACTCGAGAACTGTTCAACCGACTTGGCTAAAATTTGGTACACAAGTGAAGCAGCACTCCGTCTTTTTTTACTAATTCTATTTTTTTCAAATTTGTACAAAAATTTTCATCTTATGGTTTTTAAAATTTTGTCAAAAAAGGACGTGCACGCTATAGCTTTCGTAAAAATGGCAATACTTTTCTGAATAATTATTTATACGTGCAGGTACTCTTAATCTTATTTGATATCAAATTTCAGCGAAATCGACGAAGAGGTTCGGATTTTATGGAATTTTGAAATTTTCGAAAAATTCACGTATTTGCCCCAATTTCGTCAAAACATGAGACAGCGAACTCAAATTTCGTACATGAAAACGGTACTATTACGGATGTATGATACGGACAGTCCCGCCAAAAGTGAGTTTCAGAGACAATTTCGATCACTTCCCGATGGGATAAAAATCGGAAAAAAATAATCGATATTGAACGTGCTGAAAAGATAAATTTTGCATAATGATAATCCCAAAATGTTTTTAACAAATTGGTGAAAAAAACAATTGTTCAACAAACAATCAGTCAACCCAACTTTTTTTCTAATGAAAATGTTATGTTAATTTATTTGAATGCGTATGGATTTTTTCAGATTTTTTCCTTTATTTTGATTTTGATTTTTTTTTTGAAAAATGCGCAGAATATAGAAAATTTTGGATATGCATTTTGCAAAAAAATCTTGAGTGTAGTAGATGGCTTTATGCCGAACACATATCCAAAATTCGTTATTTCGCGCACATTTTTGAAAATTAAAAAGATCAAAATCAAAATAAAGAAAAAAATCTGAGAAAATTCGTACGCATTCAAATGAATTAACATATCATTTTCATTAGAAAAAAGTCAGGTTGACTGATTGTGTGTTGAAAAATCGTTTTTTTTCCAATTTTCTAATAACAGTTTGGGATTATTATTATGCGAAATCAATCTTTTCAGCACGTTTTCTATGCATTATTTTTTTCCGATTTTTATCCCATCGGGAAGTGATCAAAATTGTCTCTGAAACTCACTTTTGGCGGGACTGTACGCATCATACATCCTTAAGCGATATTTAGTACATTATTTCGTCATAATCTGCAATGTGGTTCAAATTTCTCAGAATTTGACTTTTCAGAAAACATTATGTTATTGCATTAACTCTAGCGAAACATCAGAAAGCAAACACAAATTTCATGCATGAAATCATTAGTAATCAGCAATAATATGTACACAGTTTAGTTATAAATTTGAACTTCTTTACAAGCTATGGCTCGTAAAGAGGTTCAAATTTTTCAGAAAATTAACTTCGATAAAAAATTAAGCTGCAAAGTTGAGCTTTGCGAATTGCTTCCTCGTTATTTTTGGTTTTTTTCCTAAAGCTCCCTCTATGAAGAAGCGAAAATCGATTAACATACTTCCTCATAGAGGGAGCTTTGGGAAAAAAAACCAAAAATGATGAGAAAGCAATTTGCGAAGTTTAACTTTTCACATTTTCGTACCGCCGAAAAGTATTTGCAGTTTTTTCCTATTCTTCTTAAACTTATGCGAAATGTACACGAAGCGTCGGAATTATCTTAAGCGTGAACGAGGAAAAGAGCTGAGGTGGGATAGAAGCGGCGAGAAGAGCAACTACACGCCGGAGAACACGATAGTGTGGTACTATGAGGGAATGGGGAGAAGGAGGACAGGAGAAGCACGATGCCATTAGTCCCTCTATCAAGTCCCGTAGGAATATAATTAAGGCCTGCTGTCAGTGATACAGGAGCTTCTCAAAAGCGGCGGCTAACCCAATTAAAGCTTCCACGCTGTAGAGGGCGCAAGAGTAGCAACAGCAGTCGAGCGCGTTGCCGGGTTGTCAGAGCATCAGGAGCACACGATTCTCTGGCGAAGCATTTAGGCGAGTTCCGGAGAACGGAAAAGCCAGGAAATGCAAGGCCGAGGATGCAAGATCGGTCGCTAATTTCCAATTACCTCGATTAATTATAATTTCCTATTTGGGACACCTTTGATCATGGACTATGCGAACTCGAACTTGGGTTAACGCACGCGACGTTTCTTGCGGCTCAATCTTCCTCTCTCTAAATAGATATGGCATATCGGAAGTCGAAATATCGAAAATCCTTCTTATTTTGAAGAAGTAATGGCATACGGAAGTCGAAATATCGATAATTCTCCTTATTTTAAAAAAGACATGGCATATCGAAAGTCGGAATATCGAAAAATGAAACCAGTTTTCAAGCATTCTGATTGGTCGTCGATGAGTTTGACGTAAGCCAACTTCAGAATGTTATGATCACTGAGGTCAAGTATCGTGCAGTTTGAATAGCTGTATTTTTCGCCTTTGTAGACCAAAATACATTTTCGCACCCGTAAAAAAAAAAAAAAAAACATGAAACATCGCAAGTCGATTATATCGAACATTAAATATCGAAATATCGAAAACTGAAGCCAGTTTTCGAACATTCTAATTAGTCTTCGAATATCTTTCAAAACAGACATGGAATATCGAAAGTGAAAATATCGAAAACTGAAGTTAGTTTTCGAGCATTCTGATTGGTCGTCGATGACTTGACGCAAAGCCAACTTCAGACTGTTATGATCGCTGCAGTTATGACAGATATTAAACTAGAGTACATTTTTCCTTACGCGAAAAAAGATATGTTAAATCAAAATCTATTACATTGAAGCTGTAAAGCAGAAATAGAATCATGTAGTTAGAAATTGTATAAATATAAAAATGTCATGTTCAGCGATAAGAAACTTCCCATTTTCTGTAGAACACCTGAGATATATATAATCCTCTCTTAAAAAGGACATGGAACATCGAAAGTCGAAATATCGAAAACTGAAGCCACCTTTCTAGCATTTGGATTGGTCGTCGTTAGCTTTTACATAAAGCCAACTTCAGACGGTTATAATTGCTGCAGGATCACGTGAGGCGCGCTTTTTGAATTTGTTTTTACGCAGTTGTGAAATAGAATACATTTTTCTTCCGAAAACAGATTATCTTTTATTTTTACCATTTTGTTCTATAAGAAAAAAAAAGTGGCACATCGAAAGTCGATTATACCAAATCACTGAGGTAGAAATGGAGTCACGTAAAGTCTCGAATCGTATAAACATGCAAATATCATGCTTAGCGATAAGAAGAGATAAATAAAAGAAAAAGAGTGAGAGTGAAGCGAGCACGGCTAGTATTACTATGAGATGAAACAATTTTGGAATCTCCTATGGAATCCCAAAATAAAAAACCATCAACCATGACATCGCCTCATTTTTATAGTACGTTGCAAAACAAAAAAGAATATTAAAATTAGGCGCGATACGAACGACGAATTAAAATAAATCTTTTTTTTTGTGGATGAAAAAATAAAATTCTCGTTATGCTTGTAACGAAAATCTGGAATGTAAACATTCCGAAAAGTATGATGCAGTATGTTCTTTGCTATTCACTGTATGGACACCCAGATAGGCGAGATCACTTAAGAGCAATCATAAAAAAAGATTACAAACACAATACCAGTAACCAATTATGTCGTCTATTAACGACGAAAGACTTTTAAGCGCCTCAATGTGATATATTATTATACTATTAAGTCTCCAAAGCTCAGAGCTCCACTCAAGAAAAGATTCTGCACTTTACTTATAATGGCAGCGAGTGGCAATCGAAGTAAAAAAAACAGCATAATTACGAACAAATAATTTAAGTGGAAAATATGGGTAATATAATATTTATATTTTTTCATGCATTACGTTAAACTTCCTCAAAACTATATTTAAACATTCGTCAATTTTATTTCACTTAGAATTCGTATTGAAATTCGCATATCTTGAACTTTTCTATAGATTAGAATTTTCAGGGCAAATAAAAACGAAAAAAATTATTAATAAATGTGTCATGAGGTCTCAATAAAAAAAACTATACACGAAATAAAAAAACCGAAATAATCAGGAACCAATAATTTAAGTGAAAGATATAGAAAAAATTATATTCCTTTTTTTCCATGCATAACTCTCTTAAAACTATATTTAAACGTTCGTCAATGAATTTTACTAAGAATCGGTTATGATATTCACATAACACGAAGTCTATAAATAAGAATTTTATGCGCAAACGACAATAAAAAAAGCAGTAAATGTTTCGGAATGTCTCGATAAAAATTTGAAGTGTGAAATGAAAAAAAATAAAAAATCGGGGTCGCATCATTTAAGTGAAAAATATGATAAGTATAAAATTTATATTTTATCATGCATTACGTTAAATTTCCTTAAAACTATATTTAGACGTTTGACAATCAATTTTACTGAGAATACGTAATGATATTCACGTAATCTGAATATGTCTGTAAACCAGTATCTTCTGGGCGAACGAATATGTACAAATCACCAATAAATTATTTGCAAAATCTTGATAGAAAAAACAATTACTTATGCTTATGTATTATTCATGAATATTCATTAGCACAACACACATTCAACAAGAATCTATGCCTATCTATCACACTAAATACAAAGAAAATATTATGCTTCTTGGAAAACTAGTTTTCAATCACGAGAACTTGTATCCGTTTAGCAATCAGTTTTTGCAAGAAGACTAAGTAACCTATAATTTCTTACCTCATCCCATAAATCGAAAGGTTTGTCATGTATCACGAGCGTCTTTTATGGGTTTACTCGATCTTGTGATTTACAATTCCTTGTACGTCTCTTAATTATTTACCTGCAATATGTAACCGAAAAACAACAACATTAAAAATAAATTAAGGAGGGAAATACATTAAGCGATAAAAAATGGGTAATTTTCGTACATTTGTTTGAATAATAAAAATGTATTCAACATTCTTGAAACTTCAGATATTTTTCATTGAGGGTTTTCTCTATCACAACGTATTTTATTTCCAGCTTTAGGTAATTTTCGAAACGGTAGCTAATCTATAGAATTAGCTTAGCGTTACGAAAGTTGACTGCTAAACCACGTCTGGGGTAGATACACACCCTACATACAATTGTGGAGTAAAAAGAGTTCCGATGATATGTGCGCCCATTTGATTTTAATTTTCGTGTGTGTTACATTGCAGATGATAAAACGATATTGGTCGCATAATTCGGCTCCAGTTAAGTTGCAGTTATTCGTTAAAAATCCTGGTAACACATCTTTTTTATGGTATAAGCGGAATCTTCAAGTTTTTACGCTTTCGTGACTTACATTTTTCTACTCGAAAGTTCACTGTACATTTATCAATTTTTCATCTGAAGTAAAAATTCGGGACATCTCCCATAAAGGACCACGTACTTTGCACTATGTTCAAGGTCTAATTTCTTAACAATTCGGTCGGTGACAGACGTTCAAACTTTGTAATTACGTTCAGAATTGCTAAAACTATAAACTATCCATTTTTCAACCGTGAGAGTTCAAACATAGGTTCCCGACGCATTCTAGTCAACAGTCCATCTGGAATGAAAAAATTGTAAATTGTTAAAGATTTACTAACTCATTAACGAAATTATCGTCATCCAAAATAGGGATTTGTGAATAAATGTTTAGTATTACTAAATTAACTCTTTAGCAAAAACAATTTTAGCATATTTGCTCATTTGACTTCAATTTTCGTGTGTGTTACTTTACAGATGGTAAAACGATATTGCTCGCATAATTTGGCTCCAGTTAAGTTGTAGTCATTCGTTAAAAACCCCGGTAACATATCTTTTTTATGGTATGAGCGGAATCTTCAAGTTTTTACGCTTCCGTGCCTTAAATTTATTTACTCGAAAGTTCACCTTACATTTATCAATTTTTCATTTAAAGTAAAAATTGGGGACATCTCCCATAAGAGGCCACGTATTTTGGACTATGTTCAAGGCCAAATTTCTCAGCAATTCGGTCGGTGACAGATGTTCAAACTTTGTAATGATGTTCAGAATTGCTAAAACTATAAACTATCCATTTTTCAACCGTGAGAGTTCAAACATAGGTTCCCGACGCATTCTAGTCACCAGTCCATCTGGAATGAAAAAATTGTGAATTGTTAAGGATTTACTAACTCATTAACGAAATTATCCTCATCCAAAATAGGGATTTGTGAATGAATGTTCAGTATTACTAAATTAACTCTTTAGCAAAAACAATTTTAGCATATTTGCTAATTTGACTCCAATTTTCGTGTGTGTTACTTTGCAGATGGTAAAACGATATTGCTCGCATAATTTGGCTCCAGTTAAGTTGCAGTCATTCGTTAAAAAACTCGGTAACATATCTTTTTATGGTATGAGCGGAATCTTCAAGTTTTTACGCTTCCGTGACTTATATTTTTTTACTCAAAAGTTCACCTTACATTTATCCATTTTTCATTTAAAGTGAAAATTGGGGACATCTCCCATAAGAGGCCACGTATTTTGGACTATGTTCAAGGCGCAATTTTTCAGCAATTCGGTCGGCGACAGACGTTCAAACTTTGTAATCATGTTCAGAATTGCTAAAACTATAAACTATCAATTTTTCAACCGTGAGAGTTCAAACATAGGTTTTCGACGCATTCTAGTCAACAGTCCATCTGGAATGAAAAAATTGTAAATTGTTAAAGATTTACTAAATCATTAACGAAATTATCGTCATCCAAAATAGGGATTTGTGAATAAATGTTCAGTATTACTAAATTAACTCTTTAGCAAAAACAATTTTAGCATATTTGCTCATTTGACTCCAATTTTCGTGTGTGTTACTTTGCAGATGGTAAAACGATATTGCTCGCATAATTTGGCTCCAGTTAAGTTGTAGTCATTCGTTAAAAACCCCGGTAACATATCTTTTTTATGGTATGAGCGGAATCTTCAAGTTTTTACGCTTCCGTGACTTATATTTTTTTACTCAAAAGTTCACCTTACATTTATCCATTTTTCATTTAAAGTAAAAATTGGGGACATCTCCCATAAGAGGCCACGTATTTTGGACTATGTTCAAGGCCAAATTTCTCAGCAATTCGGTCGGTGACAGATGTTCAAACTTTGTAATTATGTTCAGAATTGTCTTAATAATAAGTTATCCACTTTTCAGCCGTCAACGTTTAAACACAGTCAAACGTAGATTCGACAGGACCTTCTTATATAACCTTTAATACCGTTCGCGATACGACGAAAAGCTGCTCAACCGCCACTGTTCTTGACAGCAAACCTATTCCTCTCCGACAAAACCTTCAGCTTCAGTTTCTAGCAGCACACACATCCACAAACAAACGTTTGACCCTCAGAGATAATAGATTTAGCAGAAGCCAAAGCCACACATCCGTTTCTGAATGAAAATTCCGGTGTAAATCGCCTTGATACGTCGACGAAGGTGTCCAGGTGAATCACAGCGGCAGCCTTAGGCAAATCCTACATCACCTTCAGGAACATATTATCTAACATCCTTGCAACCTATTTTCAGCTAATATTCTACCACATATGAATTCTACTCTTTTCCGTGGAACAAATAATACATTTTTCATGATAAAAAATTACAATGATCTGACCATTTAGAACAGTTAGAGCATTTACACCCTTTTTGGGAAAAATTCAAAAACCTGTAAAAGCTGCATTCCTGCATACGTTTTGTCAAATATTTGAACGCAAACCGGAAGCTAGCAGGTTCGGGACCTGCCGGTTACATTCATTTTTTTTTCTTCTCTAACATGTTGTCCAGTATAAGGTCCGTACGAAATTTGAGGACACTTAAAGACATTTCAAAAATGTTTTTACGACTTCACAGGATATTTTCAGAAAATTTCAGGAACATTTTCCAAAAATTTCAAGAATATTTTCCAAAAATTTCAAGAATATTTTCCAAAAATTTCAAGAATATTTTCCAAAAATTTCAAGAATATTTTCCAAAAATTTCAAGAATATTTTCCAAAAATTTCAAGAATATTTTCCAAAAATTTCAAGAATATTTTCCAAAAATTTGAAGAACATTTTCTAAAAATTTGAAGAACATTTTCTAAAAATTTCAAGAACATTTTCCAAAAATTTCAAGTACGATTTCCAAAAATTTCAAAAACATTTTCCAAAAATTTCAAGTACGTTTTCCAAAAATTACAAGAACATTTCCCAAAAATTTCAAGAATATTTTCCAAAAATATCAAGAACATATTTGATCTTGAACATAATGCAAAATACGTGGTCCCTTATGGGAGATATCCCGAATTTATTGATAAATATAAAGTGAACTTTCGAGTAAAAGAATCCAAGTCACAGGAGGGTGAAAACTTTAAGATTCCGCCCGCTCATACCATAAAAAAGATGTGTTACCGGAGTTTTCAACGAATGACTGCTCAACTGCAGCCGAATTATGCTCCAGTTAAAGATTTTTAGAAAACGTCAATAGCATTTTCAGAAAATTTAAATAAAAATTAAATATAATGTTAGAAGATTGGAAAAATTTAATGACACTGCGTACAAGCCAAGGACATTTAAGGACTGCTTAAAGGCCGGACATAATTGAAGGACATTTAAAGGATTTCAAGGACCACTTGACATCATGTCCAAATACGATGTTCCACGAGCGCATGCATATTGTCTTGTTCTACCCTTGAGGTGACCTTCATCGTTAAACGACTATATAAATATGAGATAAGATCGGTCGTTCTGCAGTGATCGTTAATTGTTTTGCGGTCAAGTAGAAGTAAATTGTGGTCAAAATTGCAGTCACGTTGATATGTGACGGAACATTAACTGCGGATTTGAAGGTTAAGGATGTTGGATAATGGGCTACCGTATTATCTAACATCCTTCACCTTTACATTCGCAGTCGATATGAATTCAGCTTTTCACCATAAGACCGGTAATAATATTAACGTAAAATTGAAACAAATCGACTGAAATCTTTAACAGAAGATGAATAATATTCCGCTGTGCTACGTTATAATTTTGGTGATGATCGGTAAAGCGGTTCCAAATTTATGTGAACTCGAATTTTTCGAAAAAATTTCGTTCCGCTCTAATGCACGTAAAATTTAAACAAATAGACTGTAATTTTCTACACAGAATAAATAACATTCAGCTCTGCTACGTACTAAATTAGGTGATGATCGGTAAAGTGGTTAAGATTTTACATGATCTTGAATTTCCTGAAAAATGTTCGTTTCGCTCCAATTCCGGTAAAATGTAAGCAAATCGACTAAAATTTTCAACGCTGCAAAAATAAAACTTAGCCCTACCACGTACTACATTTGGTCATGATCGGTAAAACGGTTCCGATTTTATGTGAATTCGAATTTTGTGAAAAAATTTCGTTCTGCTCTAATGCACGCAAAATTTAAACAAACGGACTGAAACTTTCCACACAGGATAAATAACATTCAGCTCTGCTACGTTCTAAATTTGGTGATGATCGGTAAAGCGGTCAAGATTTTACGTGATCTTGAATTTTCTGAAAAATATTCGTTTCCTCCCAATTCAGATGAAATGTAAACACATCGACTAAAATTTTTCACGCCGCAAAAGTAAAATTTAGCCTTACCACATACTAAAGTTGGTGATGATCGGTAAAGCGGTTCCGATTTTATGTGAATTCGAATATTTTAAAAAAAATTTGTTCTGCTCTAATGCACGCAAAATTTGAACAAACGGACTGAAACTTTCCACACAGGATAAATAACATTCAGCTCTGCTACGTTCTAAATTTGGTGATGATCGGTAAAGCGGTCAAGATTTTACGTGATCTTGAATTTTCTTAAAAATATTCGTTTCCTCCCAATTCAGATGAAATGTAAACACATCGACTAAAATTTTTCACGCCGCAAAAGTAAAATTTAGCCTTACCACTTACTAAAGTTGGTGATGATCGGTAAAGCGGTCCCGATTTTATGTGAATTCGAATTTTTGGAAAAATGTTCATCCTGATTTAATGCACCTAAAATTTAAACAAAAAGTTAGATAATATTGTACCATATCCAATATTCTTCACTCTTACATTCGCAGCTAATATTCCGTCACATATGAATTCAGCTCTTGTCCATAAAACCGGTAATAATAATTCAGTCTCCCAACCGCAAGTCGATGTTCCTAGAAGAGTCAAGTTTCCTTTTCGTCGTTGAGAGTAGAGGATCGTTCTATGGAAGAAAGAAGAATTAATCAAAAGGCTCCGCACGGACGTTATCCTCTCTGATGCGATTACCGCGTCGGTAAGTCTCTCCTCGTCTCTTCTCTCGTGGCTCTGCGATATCGCGCCATTTCCTGTAGTCAGAACATACCGAGAAATGGATGTAGCTCAACTTTCCTGTACGATGGAAAGATCGCTGGAAAAATCGTGGCAGGAAAAGCGAGAAAAGAAGAAGGTCGAAAAGTGAGCTGGAAGAAGGAGAAGAAGATGAAGAGTGTGCATCACGTGCTTCTGAACGGAAGGCGAGAGGCTGACCTGTTGATCCCCTTAAAATCCAACATTATCCCTCGAATCGTTCCACTTTGGGAAAGCCTTCGCTTTGGCTTTTAAAGCTGCCAGGACGTGGACATCGATCTCTCCAGACTCTTAGTCTCGAGGCTTTTCTTTGCCTTCACTTTAGGGATGGATTTTTGGCACTTCATAATTTTGTTAGGTCAGGAGAAATTGGAGAGGAGTCGTCTGTTTTTTTTTTGGTTTTTCGTTCCGAAAAATTCTGTGTAAATTTAGTATGCTGTCAGTCATATTATTGCTAAGAGGACTTTCAGAAAGGCTTTCTGTAAATTTAGTTGGGATTCATCACAATTATTGCTAAAAAGAATTCTAAAAAGATTGTTGCTAAATTTAGTTAGCTTTCGTCACAATTATTGCTAGAAGGAATTTTAACAAAATCGTTCGTGAATTCAGTTAGCTTTTGGTTACAATTACTGCTAAAAGGACTCTTAAAAAGGTTTTTTTATGTAAATTCAATTACCTTTTGTTCACAATTTCTGCTAATAGGCTTAAAAAAAAAATTCCTTTGACTTTAATTAGCTTTTGATCACAACCACTGCTAGAAAAACGTTTTAAAAGATTTTGAGTAAATTTATTTGTAGGCTGAAGGACTCCGGTCGATGGCCCATTGGCAATGTGTGTACGGTCAAAAACCATGGATATATTATTTTAAAAATGAAGAAAAAATAAAAAATTACAAAAAAAAAATCGGTTAACGTATTGCCAATAAAACTTTTTTACTACTACTACCACTTTATTTGTATTAATTTAGCAATACATTTTTAACATTATTATTATTCGGAATCGATTATCTTAATAAATTTGAGTACAATAATTCTATTCACGATTTTTTTTCTCTAACAACTTAAATTCTAAGTCAATTAAAATTTTTGTTGGGAATGTTACTTATGTCTAAGCTCTCAACGTTACGCAACTAACACCTTGATGCTCCAAAAAGTTCAAAATAAAGTATTTTTTTTAAATTTGTTTTTGAAAAAAATCTTCATATATTGGAAGACTGTAAAGCAACCGCTTACTTCATATTGGACTCTCCAGACCTAAACACCCTCCGATTCTCGCTGTGCAGAATTCCCAAGTGAGTTAGTCGGACTATTAGAACGATTTGGTAGAGCGCGCGATAACGAGGCGAAGGATTTGAGTATGCTGAATGGCAACGCCGAATTGGCCAACTTGCTGTGGTATCAAGAGATTAGGAAGGAATCGCAGATAGCTCGTCTCTCGTTTAGAGCCGATTAGAGGATTCGTATGGTCAATTAATTCGGGTATTTTCCGGACTCTATTACCGGGAACAAGATGATGAAGCCACTGGTCGAAAGGTAACTAGTTTTAACGATCCACAAGCACGTGAATAAACATGTGCGCGAAATAACGAACTTTGGATATGTGTTCAGCATAAAACAATCTACTACACTCAAGATTTTTTTGCAAAACGCATATCCAAATTTG
This sequence comes from Tromatobia lineatoria, assembly GCA_949699805.1. Taxonomy (NCBI): domain Eukaryota; kingdom Metazoa; phylum Arthropoda; class Insecta; order Hymenoptera; family Ichneumonidae; genus Tromatobia; species Tromatobia lineatoria. The sequence goes on from OX453038.1 coordinate 7,579,682, forward strand.
TTATATTCTGCGCATTTTTTAAAATAAAAAAAATAAAAATCAAAATAAAGAAAAAAATCTGAAAAAACTTTGGATATGTGTTCGGCATAAAACCATCAACTACACTCAAGGTTTTTTTGCAAAACGCATATCCAAAATTTTTAATATTCTGCGCATTTTTCAAAATAAAAAAAAATAAAAATAAAAATAAAGAAAAAAATCTGAAAAAATTCCTATGCATGAAATCTTCTTGTAAAACACGACAGAGGTAAATATAAAAATCGACGCCAAAAGCGTTGAATAAATCGAGTTTACTATACTAAATAGGGTAATGATTACCAGACTCTTCTCTCCGAGTACGAAGACATCAATGGAAAATTTATTGGACTTGTTCACGGTACAACACATGTTGATTCGCAAATTGTCCGATCCCATTGTCAGTTGATCAGAACGAAAAGAAAATTATATGAATCACCAGAGGTTTCGATAAAAGATTTTGGCTTTTATCGAAAGCAATCCGTCAAAATTTGCGAACGGTTACAAAAAAATCCGTCCAGTGTTGGGACGTATAAGAAAATCGTCGCAATCCGTTTTCCTGTACGGGAAAAGCTCGCTAATTTGAACATCGTAATAGCATCTGTGGCAAATACTCGAGGTTTTTGAGAGACAGTAAATTGTATGTTTCGGAATCTTACACACGAGCTTTACAGACCATATTATCTTAGGTACATTTGGATAATGGAGTGCGCAAATTCGGCTTAATTAAGTGTTTTATCGAGGTCACTAATGATTGCGATTGCGGTGACGTTTGATATTGGGCGGTCGTCCACTTTGTTATTCTTAGAAAAATGATATCCGATAATACGTTTAACGCTTACGGAGAGCGTGAACTTCGTGTCCCTCTCGATTACGTACATAAATGTCACATAGGAGATAATTTTTATGCGATTCTGGTAGAATACTTGTGTGCAGTTTGTGTCTACATGAAAATCTACGGACAAAGTTTTATAGCATCGCCTGTAAATACTAAAGAATTAGAATAAACGTATTGGAAGCAATCTGTCTCATCATATTTTGCTTCCTCATAGGAAAAGCCTTGTTTTCGTGAAAAGAAAATTTTCCGAGATTTTCATGTCACTCAGAATGGTCCAAAACATCGAGAAAAATGGTTTGTGCGCAATGTGTGTGAGTGTGTGCACATTTCGTTGTTTACACGATAACTGTCGCAATTTTCGATGAATGCTCTTTAAATTCAGTATGCAAGTGGGCTATATCATAGAATATATCATAGAAAACCGTTCGGGATTGTATTTAACGCGAATCGGTTGAAATTTTTTTTTCTAAACCATTTTAAGAAATTTGAAAAAAACCGTTTTCATGCTATAATTTTCGCAATTAAAGAGGCACCGGGCTGAAATTTTGTACACAAATGGACTAGCCGTGACACATTATGTGTACGAAATTTTGCGAGAATCTGTTGAGCCGTTCTGATTTTATTGCAATTTTAATTTTTTCAGAAATGTCTGCAAATACTATAACTCACACAAATTCTGAGACCTCCGCGTGCAATTGCCGATATGATTTCACGATTATTGATTTCCAATTAAGATTTTGGTCTAATTAACTGTTGACGTATCAGAAAATTTCGATTTTGGTGAACAAAAAGATAAAAAAAACTTTAACGATAAAAAAAATGTTCGAAATTTTTAACAGATTTATCTTAAATCAGTGTACTCTGATTGGTGGGTTTCCTGGCTAAGGTCACAAAATGTAGTTCTGATTTCAATGATTTAAGAATCAACAAAAATTAAATAAACAGAATTTACAACATCAATACACATTACTTGATATCAACCTACAATATTGACAGCACATGGCTAGGAAATCCGACAACCACAAAACACAATATTTAGTACGATTAACAATGAACACCACTTAAGTGATTAAATTACTGAAGAGGACCCAAATCTGGGCCGAAACGTCTAAAGGAACAACTTAGTTTTGGTTTTTGGTCGCCAATAGCCGATAACCTTCACCACTCACGTTAAATTTCAATCGCCTTAACGATCATTACCAAATGTGGAAGGTAGTAGGTTTAGAAAGTTATTTTTCATCTGTACAAAATTGCAGTCGATTTGTTGAAAGTTTTCGTGAATTAGAGCGAAACCTCATAAAAATCGAACGCCTTTACCGATTTTTCCCAAATTCGATTCCAAGGGTCGCATCACTTTGTTTAATTCCAATACGAAGGTTCAGCACGATAGCTAAAGAATTGCGGCAGCTAAAGAACATACAGAGATTTTTTTGAAAAACTCAATGTCCAATTAAATCTGAAATTTGAAAACCAATTATTGTAAATGTGTAAATAGGACCGAGAGTTGGTCTCTACACGTGAACAAAGTTTCAGCCTGATGATTAGATTCAGATAGATTACCCAAAATTGACTCACATACTTCCTCGTGGAGGTAGCTTTTCAATAAAAGCCTAAAATAATGAAGAAGCTTTTTTTTGGGTTCACGAAAGAAAAATGAATTCACGTTTTTTAAAAGTCTATTACAAGTCACGATATTTTCGTTGTCTAATACCAATTTGACCCTTAATATCACTAATTTTCAACACACTTGCTCTTTTCGATAGCAATCCAAAATTATTTAAATGTAATTTTAAAAAAAAGTTTAATGTATGAACACGTGGCAATTCCGAATGACCTAGATTCTCGAAAAGCACGTTTAAGTGGAAAAATAATTTTCATTTTTTAATGAAGAACTGCTATGACACCGTAGAACATGGTGAGCACATAGGACGAGATTGAAAAGCCGGGTGGACTCGCGTGGTGACCGTGGGCTTAACTGCATTGTCCAGCGTTTAGTGTACGGTAAATGCTTTTAAGGTAGTAACTCGATTGCGAACTTTTCAAAGTACGTGTCTCTCTTTCTCTCTCTTTGGTAGCTATTGCTGTATTGAGCAGCATGTGTCTCTGTGACTTCAACTGGAACAAACAAAAAAAAAATTTTTTTAAGCCGTCGAATTTTTTTTTAAATATCCAGATTTTGGTGCATAAAAAAGTTTTTGATATTTTCTAATAATTCTAGACCATTCAATGGAGACGTCACTTATGCATTCTTATGCACAAAAAAAAATTTAGTAGTCTATGGACTATCAAATTCGATTTTTTAACTATCCAGCTTTTGGTGCATAAAAAAGTTTTTGATAATTTCTAATAATTCTGGTTCATTCAATGGAGACGTGACTTACGTCCTTTATTTATCCACACTTTACGTGTGTACCAAATTTGAGCCCGATATCTTAAAAATTACGGTAGTGAAAACACGAATGAAAAAATTTCAATTTTTTTTTTTTAAATACCATAAATTTAGAATTCCTTGACATATTAACTCAAAATTAAATTTCATGCCTTGTTTAACTATAGTCTACCTGTGGAGCAATTTTGAACCGGATATCATAAAAATTGCGGGAGTTAGAACCCGACCTGACATTCTCAAAATAATTCAAAATGCTATAAAGTTTGAACCCATTAACGAATTGACACCAAATTCACTCCCAACCTTTATTTAATAACAGTCCACTTGTGGACCGAATTTGAGAACGATATCTTAAAAATTGCAAAAGTTAGAGCACAAACGAAAATTTCAAAAACATTAAAAATGACATAAATTGTGAACCCCTTAACGGATTGACACCAAATTTAATCCCAAACATTATTTTATCATAACTCACTTCTTGTCCAAATTTGAGTCGGAAATTATAAAAATTGCAGAAGTTAGAGCTCGAGCTGACATGCTCCAAAAAATTCAAAATGCCATAAGTTTTGAAGCCCCTGACGAATTAATTCAAAATTTAATTAGAAGGCTATTATGCTATTAAAAAATTGTGCACACAGACATACAAACAGAACTTTCGTACAAACCATTTCTCCCAACGTTTTAGACCATTTCAAGTACTCGAACATGAAAATCGCGAAAAGAAAAAAAAATTTCCCGAAATCAAAGCTTCCTCTATGAGGCAGCAAAATTAACAGAAAATAAAAACAACAGATAGCTGCAAAAAAAAAGAGAAAAAATGGTGCATCTTTGGTAGGATTACATTCTCAATTCAGGACTTTTTTTTTTTCTTCTTCCAACGTAGTTGAGACGTTTTATCCAGCGGCATCCCTTTCTTTATATTTTACCTCCCTCTGTCGCCCCTAACTGCACAATTACCACCCTCTTGGCGCGACAATAGGTCCGGGCTGCTCCACAAGCCCTCCCAACCTAAGACGACTCTCTTTTCGCGATATCCCGGACGCGAACCTTTTCGCAGGGCGTGAGATTGTGCTCGATTACCCCGCGCCACGGAAACTCGCCGCCCCAAGTCGATGGAACCTTAATGATCCTCCATTTTTCCAGGCCAAGAGTATTTAGCAGAAGCAGCAACAGTCTCTTCGTGGTGCACTTGTTCCCTCTTATTAGAAATGTTCGATCTCCTCGTTCTCTCGTTCCTATAGAAGTACAAGCATGAATGTTAACTATTTTTCAAATTTCCCAATAATCTATAATTATTTGTTTATTTTTATTATGCAGATTTTGAAAAATAAAGTTTTTTTAACTTTTTAAGTTGAATCAAAAACTTTGCAAATTGCTTCCTTATTATTGTTGGGTTTTCTCAAGTCTCGCTATATTTTACAAGAGTATTTTAATTTTTTGCATTTTTTTAATACTAACCCAGTAAACACAGTTATATTGCGGCAATGTAACGGTAATGTAACAAATATTACGTGGAATATTGCCTGGACATTACATATGAGTTGCAATTTCCGACTCAACAATATAACATTGTTATGTTACACTGTTACATAACTGGTACTTTTATCTGATATAACAACAAATTTTTTAAAATAAGTTATATTATTCGTATATAACAACTGCAAAATTACATGTTGCTACCATGTTATATAATCGCAACGTATCACAAGTGTAACATATTTACATTGCATGTAATTCCCACGTTACATTACTGTCATGAAATGTGTTTGATGGGAAATAACATCAACACTACCTGATGCACGTACGAAGAATTATTTAACAAAATATCGCTACTTTAACAAAAGCTAAAGCGCGCACGTCTTTTTTTGAAAAAGAAAACACAAAAATTTATAAAAAGAAAATTTCTGAATACGTTTTGGAAAAAAATGCTGCTCCACTTGTGTAGCAAATTTTAGCTCAATCGGTTCTTGAAGTACAGGTGATGGAAATTACGAAGTCCTGTACACACAAGCACACACATATTTATTTTAAACAACTTTTCTCGATGTTTCGGACAATTCTGCGTGTTCTGACATACGAATGTAAAAAAAAAAAAATTTCTTATTAAAACAAAGCTTCCCCTACGAGGCAGCAAAAGGAAAAGTATCGACTGGCCTTTGTTGTTTACCAGTTAAACAAATTACAATTATATTTTCAAAGAATCTCATGTTGCTAAAAACGGAGGCCAGTCGGTATTTATTTTATTTTCGTTTTTTACGTTTGTCAAGTTGAGAACGAATTTTCTGCCAAACGATCCAGTGATAAAATCAATTCTTTTCAATATATGATTTATTTTAAATGTTCATATTTTTTACAAATCATATTTTTCATCGATCCACACATGCAAAAAACTATTGTGAAAGGAGAAATCCACCAGATAAATGAGCAAATTTATAAACTGTAATGGTTGTTTTACTATTATCGTGGAATTTTCAGAGAAAATCATTTCCATAAAATTAATTATAATTATAAAGTCAGATTGAAAGTAATGAAATGTATGATTCTTTTTTTACTTTGGCTGAGTATTTATTGAATTGATTTTATGATGCTTCGACGATAACAGCCTGTAGTCGTTTTTTTTTAGTTTTTTTTTTTAAGTTTCTTAGATGACCATCCAAAAAATCTAAGAAATAAAAGAAAATATTACAGACTGTTATCGTCGAAGCATCATTACATCAATGTAATGAAATGTAATCCATATTGATGCCTTATTGACACTGTTTTCGAGGGAAACCCAACAAGAATTATTTATGTAATGTCCTTTTTGTTGCAGGTGCATTTCTCGTTCCCTATTGCGTGATGCTCGTGGTTGGGGGAATTCCATTGTTCTATATGGAACTAGCCCTCGGCCAGTTCAACCGAAAGGGCGCTATTACGTGCTGGGGACGTCTCGTGCCACTCCTGAAAGGCAAGCAAAACGTCACCTTGCTCCACATAGACTTTACTAACGAAACTAGTAGCAAAAAAAAAAGCAAACTGATGTTGGCTGTTTCCATTCATTTTTTCAGGGCCGATATTTTCCATATTTTCCACATTTTCCATATTTCGCAAAATGTTGTTCCAGTGTTTTTCAGTTTCAAATGTTGTTCATCTTATGCTACTGAGAATTATTTGGCGGGCAAATAAAAATCGTATCAATGTTTCCGAAAGATTTGAAAATTTTTTCAAAATATTATAGCAAAATATTTTTCAAATATTTCGTCGATATTTATGTCCAATAAAGATATTCTATTTTCTGTCTGTGATTACTTTAAAAATTACAAAAAGTAGGATATTTTTCGAAATCCCAGCTTGTAAATCTCCTGATAACCTTAATTTCTCGTTTTGTTGCGAAGAAAGGGTCGTGAATTTCGCACTATTTGGGTGTATAAAAATGATGAGCTGAAATAATATCCGAAAAAATTGATATTAGATTTTACAAATATTTTCCAATATTGATCTACGATATTACTAATATTGTTTAAATTTTTCCTAAATTTTTGCTGTGCTGTATTAGTACTGAACTGTTGAAATCTCCATTTAGAGTATTATAGGACATTTTGAGTATGACTTATGGGCCATTTCGAGTATCACTTACCGGCCATTTCGAGTATCACTTATGGGCCATTTCGAGAATCACCTACCGGCCATTTTTAGTTTTACTTATCGGCCATTTTGAGTATTACTTATCGGCCATTTCGGATATTACACATCGGTCATTTTGAGTATCACTTACCGTCCATTTTAAGTATCACTTATCGGCCATTTAGAGTATCACTTATCGGCCATTTAGAGTATCACTTATTGACCATTTTGGTTGGTTTTTGTATCAGCCGCCATAATCGCATCAATTTTCAAATCTAAACATTTCTGGACATTTATCCCAGCTTGTAAATCTCAATAACCATCATCCTTAGTCAAGACCTCTTTTCACCCTAAATCGCAGCAAAGATGTCGTGAGCTCGTCGCTCTCAGGAAAATCCATTGGTTGCACAGGAGTCTCGCGAAATTCGTGCTATTTTACCTTTATTATATTCTAGCAGCTCGGGACATTGGTATTCCGGTCGCGCGAATGGACCCCACTTACTTTTCACTTCGCCACTTTACTCCGGCTCTTTCCCTTCGAACGCTTAACCGCCGGAGACGATAGAATCGTAAAGAGTCAAGAAGTCTTCCAGGCGACGATGATGGACTTGAAGTGCCTGGACTTTCGATTCTTTAGTACCATTTCTGACCCTATTGTTATTTCACTTCTTTTTGTTATGATTACTGCTATTGGGAAATCAGAAAAAGTCACTACGACATCTAGCGGATAAACTGTAACCACTGTAACCTCGCCTTAATAACCTATAAATTGCGAAATACGGAAAATATGATCTTATAAATATTTTAAACTAATCACATTCTCAAAAAACCATTTGACAGAAATTCAAAAAATTCAAGAATTGAAAAATTCAAAATTTAGGAATAATAAAATAACGATGCACATATTATGTTCGGGAAATTTGTACGTGATTAGGTGCAAAATTTTCCAGACTGTGATAGACAAATGGTCATTTGATCATTCATACTTTTTTGTTTACACAATTTGTTTATCATTCAAGTTCCTTTTTCAGCAGGGACTTTTTAAATTCTTGTAGAATCATTCTCATTTTGTTGTTTTTAAAGTAATTCCAACACTCTGCCACATATGAAGTTAGTTACAAAACACGCATCAATGGCGGCCATCTTGCGATATTTCGATATATTTCAAATAGACTGATTGCGGAAATTCATTTTTCAATGCAAATCGATAATTTATCATCCTAATTTATGGGAAAAAATTATTGGGCGTTATTCATAGAATCGACGTGCGAAATTTGGTCAAGTAATTTCTTACCATTTTCGAGAACAGACCGGACAAAGAAATCGGTCTAATCAGTGGATCAACATGAATCGTGTAACTATGGTTTTTTAGCCCTGAAGAGACAATCGGAAGTTGAAAATATTAATTAATGCAACAATATAAACTATATATTTAAGAATTGCACACTTTCGACTTTCTAGGTTATCTTCGCAATTTTTCGTTTGGTTTAATTCTCAATATTTCGCAGGTATTGGATACGCAGTCGCTCTCATCGCCTTTTACGTCGACTTTTACTACAACGTTATAATCGCCTGGGCTCTGAGATACTTCTTTGCGTCCTTTACGAATATGTTGCCATGGACAACCTGCGGAAATCCATGGAATACGCCACTCTGTCGAGAATTCGATGTCAACGTCTCGTACGTGGACAGCTCCTCCTGGAGCGACGATCCGGAGATCAGGAATAGGAGTCAGAGCGTCCTCGAAGCTATCGGATGGGGAAGCGCTGATGACAATGCCAACAATCATACGAAATATACGAGTGCTGCTCAGGAGTACTTTAAGTATGAGAAGTTCGAAATTTTTTGGGGTCTCAGAAGTAGATTCTAGTGTAGAAACTCTGGTGAAAATGTCTAGTAACTTTTCTAACAATATCTGAAATGTTTTTAAAAATTGTTTTGAATTTTTTAAGATCCGAAAGAGATTTGTAAATTTTTTAAAAAACGTCTCAACGTTTTTTTGCGATAGCTTTTTACAATTTTGAGAACAAATTGGACATTTTTTCTTAGTAGATTTGAAATTTTTCTGAAAATATCTAAAAATTTTCTGAAAAAATCTGAAATCTTCTGGAATTTTCTTAAAATATCTGAAGATTAAAAAAAATTTCTGAAAATATCGGAATCTGAAAATATCTGAGATTTTCTGAAAAAATCTGAAATTTTAAATATCTGAAATTTTCTGAAAAAATCTGAAATTTTAAATATCTGAAATTTTCTGAAAAAATCTGAAATTTTAAATATCTGAAATTTTCTGAAAAAATCTGAAATTTTCTGAAAAAATCTGAAATTTTTAATATCTGAAATTTTCTGAAAATATACACAATTTTCCAGTTTTGGAAATCCTGCCGACGCTTACTGTCTTTTTTTTCTTGAATATCTGAAAATAGTTTTGACAACTCTTAAGCCTCCCTAAAAATCTGAAAAGTTTGTCTCATTGCCTGCTTTTTGAACTTTTCAGAAAAATGAAAATTTTCCATTCAATTCAAAGATTACAAATTTCAAATAAAATACCTCTTTTTCCCAACCGATCAGTATTAAAATATATGAATGACGGAGATTTCCTCTACCAATTTCCCTTTTGACATATAATTTGTTTACTGACCATCGATTGGGTTTTTAAATGTTAATCAAAAAATGAATTTGCTCATGATAGTCGGGCGATTTTGGAGCTGCATCATAGTGCGGGTCTTCATGATCTCGGTGCAATCAAGTGGGACATCGCGATGTGCCTGCTTGTGGTCTACGTTATCTGCTATTTTTCGCTCTGGAAGGGAATATCGACTTCGGGGAAAGTCGTATGGTTTACAGCACTTTTTCCCTATGCTGTGTTATTAATTCTGCTTGTTCGAGGTGTAACTCTTCCCGGAAGTGCCGAGGGCATCAAGTACTACCTGAGTCCAAACTTTTCAGCGATCACGAAAGCCGAGGTAACATTAAGTAACTCTTCTCAGCAACTTAAGGCAGTTTTAGCAGGTCACTTGTGAAATGCCGAAAATGCTGAATAATTGATTTTGCATAATAATAATTTCAAAATTATATTGACAAATTGAACTTGCTGAAAATATTGATTTTGCATAACAATACTTTCAAAATTATATTGACAAATTGATCTTTAAAAAACTTTAACAAATCACTCGTCAAGCTAACTTTTTTTTACTAATGAAAATGATCTCTTCATTTTTCTGAATACGTATACGAGGGATTCTGCGTCAATTCAGCCATTTTTTCCGAAGCTCTTCGATTAGTCCCACAATTATACACATTTTAGTACCACTTAAAAGTACTCTCTTCTAATTTTTCCAGTTTCAACAGGTACCAAAATGTGTCCAATTATAGGACTTATCAGGGAAGTTAAGAAAAAGTGCCTAAATTGATGAATAATGCCTTATACATTATTTTTTAATTTTGTCCAATAAAAAAAAAATTATGGTCTTGAATTTTTTTTTTAGTCAGGAAAGTTACGAATACGTGTGTCATATGAACACCCATTACACCCACGAAGAATCTACACAATTGACGAAGTAGAATCGCAAATATAGATCAAATATTTAAAAAATAAAATGATTTTTAAAAATAACAGAAAATTTATCAAAAATGTATACACGTTGAGAAAATTTATCAAAAAGCTTCGGATTTGAACAATAAGTGAGTGGATTTTTCATATGATTTTGTTTATCCTGCAGGTGAATAGAAAATACCCTCATGATTTAAATAAATTTAAATTGCAGTGGAAAGAACGAATAAAACTTAAGAAATGATTGTTATAAGTGACCGGAATGAGAGGAAAGTCCTTTTAACATAATTCAGAGGATTGTCGTCGACAAAACATAGCGCACCCTTCGTGCAACCAATAATACGTGGTCTCTTACAGCTCTTAGGAAAAGAGGAATAAAAAAGAAAAGATAAATGGAAAAGCACTTGCTCGCTGCGTTGCTCTGAAAATGGAAAATCTGTGTACCCGTCATAACTGGCCATTAGAGATCATCGGGTCTCTCGGTCCAGCTTACGATTTTGCCCTCGCGCTTAACTTTCTTTCGCACGTGATTCACATTTCTATTCGCACCTAAAACCCTCACAATTCAAAACCGCGTTACTACGCCTTTCGAACACGTCTCTGTAAAATTCGCAAAGTTATGAATAACTCGCTTTTCTTCCCATGGAGTTAGCTTCGTTTTCTTTATTTTTTAATTTTTTTCAAGATTTTCATAGCAGAAAACTTAGAATGCTCCGAAACATCGTGAAAAGTGGAAAAGCACCGTTCAATCGAATGAGCTAAAATTTAGCCCACAAATAAAGCAACAGCCCGTCTTTGACTGTAGCATTTTATTTAAAATGTACGCAGAAATTTCGATTTCGGAGCTTCTTGAATTTTTACAAAAAAGTATGTGCGCGCTCTAGTTTTCATAAAATTGACACTATTTTGCTAAATAATTCTCCGTAAGTGCAGGTACTCTTTATGTTGTTTAGTATTGAATTTTATCGAATTTTGAAAACCGATCCAAATTAAAAAAAAAAATTTTAATTAGTTTTCCCACAGTTGTTCTAACTTTGGGAAAACAAGAAGCAAGTGCTAGGTTATAGTTCACAGTTTTTCAAAAGCAGTTGAGCATTTCACTTTTGTTAATTCCTTAATGTTTTTCATTGGTGTTACTAGGTATGGGTTGACGCTGCCACGCAAGTGTTCTTTTCTCTTGGACCTGGATTCGGTGTTTTACTTGCCTACGCCAGTTACAACAAATACCATAACAACGTTTACAAGCAAGTATTTTTATCTTAGATTAAACATTGATTATTATTTTTAATATTACTATTTACTGTAATTTTTTTTGTTCTAAAAAAATAAAAAATGTATAATACAAATTTGTACTTTCTCATCACATACGAAGTATGTAAAAAGATAAAGTATAGCAATCCAAACAAAATCCATCCTTGGATTATGATGGAAATACATGTTTTGAGTATTCCAGATTCAAAAAAACACATTGACTTATTTCTGTCAGTCTGTCTGTCCGTCTGTGCCGTGCGGAAACACAATAACTTTTGAAAAAATGTATGGTCCGTAATAAAATTTGGTGTGTGCTTTCTGCATTCAAATCCCAGTTTTGGTATTGAAATTCAATCCAAAATCTCTACTCCTTCGGATACTTTATCTTAAATGTGAAAAATATATATTTTTCAAAAGTTTTTCAAAAATTCTATTTCGGGCCGCAAGCTAAAATTTATGCTTCGGTCTGACATGTACGGAGAGGAAATGAACAATGAACCAAAATATGTGATTCAGTAAAGCAAACAGTTGTTTACTATTTAATCATTCGCATGAAATTTGGAAAATGGTTAACTATCAAAAATCCATATAAGCCACAGTATGGTTTGTGTTACAAATATACAAAATTATCATCACTGGTATTTAACTGTTTTTGAAAACAAATCTACTAATAATATTTGTATTAAATATTACATTCTCAAATTATTAGTCATTGACATGAGATTTCGGAAACTATCCATCATGGAAAATGTCTATTTTGTGAAGTATGGATTGTGTAATAATTTAGTAGGCCTCTAATATAATCCATGTTTCACTTGATAGACATTTTTTTAACAATTGATGATTTTATAAATTTCATGTGAATAATGGAAAAGATAATCTTCGCTGCATTGAATAACATATTTTTGTTTCCTGCTCATTTGCTGGTAATTATATCTGTATGTATTAAATCAAAGCCCAATAATTTTCATATTAGCTTGCAGTCTGAAAAAAGAATTACTATCAATGAACTTGTGCAATTTTTTCAATAAGTGATTTCGTCCTTTATTTTCAGAGATGCTCTTATAACGAGCGTGATAAATAGCGTGACTTCGTTTGTCGCTGGTTTTGTGATCTTCTCAGTGCTTGGGTACATGGCGCACGCGAGTGGCCGATCAATTCAGGACGTTGCGACCGAAGGACCAGGTTTAGTTTTCATCGTTTATCCTGCAGCGATCGCGACGATGCCTGGATCGATCTTTTGGGCTCTAATATTTTTCATGATGCTTCTGACGCTAGGCCTGGACAGTTCGGTATGTTTTATTCTTTTTTGCAACTTTGTGCGAGAAGTGCCTACTTCTCACACGTTCTGCTTCGCTTCGCGTGCGAGAAATCGCACTTCTTTCACTCGTGAAGTAAAATTGTATACGAAACTCATGCGAGAAACTTTTGCTCCACTCGTTTGATTCCAACACTCGACAGAAAAGGTTTATCGCACTCGTATCGTAATGTACTATTATGCAATCCGTGCAAGAAATGCCTACTTCCCACACGCTTTGAAGAGAAGTGCGAGAAGTGCGGCTCCTAAAATAAAATGGTATACGAATATCGTGCGAGGAACTTTTTCCCAACTCGTTTGCAAACTCACCCTCGTCAGAAAAAGTTTCATCGCACTCGTGTTGTAATACACTATTTTTTAACGCTAAGAAAGATTTATTCAATTTAACCGTTTATCTAAGGGAGATGAGTCACCTAAAAACGGTGATAAGAGAAAAATTCTGTAATTGATACTATTATTTATAAAAATCTTTCATCTAAACCTCATTAAGTACAAATCAAACATTAGAATTCTGCAATTTTGTAATGACACACAGAGCCTCAAAATATAATGTGAGTGAAAAGTAACATTTTCGATTCGTCACAGTTTTCAGACCAAACCAGTAAATAAACTTTAGTGTCTAATGTCTTATTTTATTCATCGAAGACCGAAGAATGCATTGTAGGATGAGTGTAGGATATTAAAAGTCTTTGTGACAAAATTATGTTTTATAATGTGTAAATTAACTTTTCTTTATAAAAAAACTCACTTTATAGTTGGTTATAGTAAATACAATTTCCACTGGATCCAGAATTGCTACACTCATCCTGGAATGCACTCTTCGACAGATAAAATAAAATATATAAAACACTAAAACTTGTTCACAAGTTTAGTCCGAAGGCTGTGACGGCTTAAAAATTTTACATTTCATCTTAGAGCACTTTGGTACACTGTACGTCTCTAAAAAAAATGCAGAATTATACTACTTAACATGTACTTAATGTGGTTTAAATGTAAGAATTTTTTTGAGTAACGATATCCACTAGAGAATTTTTTGCGTATCACTTTTTTTTAGGTGACTAGACCCCTCAACTACAGATAAAGCTGTAATGTGACGTAGCCCGGCTAAATGGCTGCAGAGGCTCTGTAATTTGACTATTTATTCAAATTTCTTGTTATCTTCTAACTAATTACTGGGGTATATATCGACCCCATGCGTTTCTTCTCCATTCAAGGGTCTTATGAACAGTAAAAAGAGATTGCAGCAAATGAATATTTCCGATTTTTAACAAGGAAAAGAATGCCATGCAATAAATTCGCTTCCATCGAAGTTTGAGGCGTGAAAATTACGCTTGAAGTTCAATACATAACAAAAATAAGCAAAAATCGAATTTTTTTTCAAAAAAAAATTGTAGTTCTTTTTTAAATAGACCGATTTTCGAATTTGAAGCGGCATTTTACGCCAAACACATCAGGCTATTAGGGGAAAAATAGTCTCATTGCTTACCGTTCAAAAAGTATATTTCTTTGGACATATGAAATTGAGGAAAAACCGAGAACGGTTTTTCATTCATTATGAAAAAAATTTTATGAAAATGCAGAAACGATGGGTTTTACATGGGTTTTAACTTTTATGTTGCGTAAAATATTGTAGGAAATGAAGATAATAATTGTTATTATGCGATTACAGCATATATACAAACCATTATGAATGAATTTGTACGAAAACCATTTATAATTGATTTCCTATGTGTTTATGGTACCATGAAACCATAAACAAAAAAAAATTATGAATGGTTGGTAAGAAAATTTTTGTGAAATGTGAAGTCATATCGTTCGCTTGCAGTTTGGTGGCTCCGAGGCAATTATCACAGCGTTGAGCGACGAATTTCCTCTGATCGGTAATCATCGCGAGATTTTCGTCGCCTGCCTCTTCACACTATATTTCGTCGTTGGATTAGCTTCGTGCTCTCAGGTAAATTCATTTAAAAAACAAAACGAAGATCAATGACGAAGGTAAAAAAAAATCATTTACGACCATTTGCCTGATATTTTAAGGGTGGATTTTACTTCTTCCATCTTCTGGATCGATATGCCGCCGGATATTCGATGCTTTTCGCCGTACTTGCCGAGTCCATCGCCGTCAGCTGGATCTACGGAGTCGATAGATTTTGCGCTGATATTAAAGATATGATTGGATTTTCCCCCGGACTTTATTGGAGAGTTTGTTGGAAATTTGTCGCTCCTATATTTATCATGGTGAGTTGGTATTAATTTTTGCTTTCTCATAGAGAAAGCAATGGTGTAAAGAGAGAATATATTTATTTTGTGACAAAATGTCTCGAGCGGCCGAAAATCACATTTAGAAAAAATGTTTGAATTTTTGTTTTCCGGCTTTTGAAATTTCCAAGAATCATATCTCGGAAGTGCCTCGGCTGATTATGTCAATTTTTGGTGCACTAGTAAAGCATTTCATGTCCTTTGTTTAGTACAATTTCTGTAAAAATTCTTGAAATGTGCGAATAGTGTTTGAATTGATTTGAATTGAATATTGTTATTCAATTCAAAATATTGAATATTGTTATTCAATTCAAAATTTTGAATATTGTTATTCAATTCAAAATACCGAATATTGTTATACAATTCAAAATTTGATATGAATATTCAAAATAATGAGTTATTCAGATCATAATGAATTATTCTTATATAATTATACAACGGAGAAAATCATCTGTAATACATCAAAATTAAGCTAAAAATACGGATTATTCTTTAAAAAAGCTGTGATTTCCGTGGGTTTGGTTTTAGTTGCCAGTTATTAAACCATATTGTTCTGTCGTCTGTGGCTCTTTGGAGCGACTTTATGGCTTATGCAGATTTCTTTGGTGGTTTAAAAAAATTTATATCAATTGATTATTGTTGTTACTTCACTATTGAAAGTTTTCTGATGATCGTTTCCTAATTCTCGCAATACGTTGATTCAACAAGAGTGAAAGTGTATTTTTCACACTATGAAGAATTACGACTTATATTCCCGCATCTGTTCTTTCTTAGTTCATCATCGTTTACGGCCTGATAGGATACGAACCGTTAACTTATGAGGATTACGTCTATCCACTGTGGGCCAACATTCTCGGATGGTTCATCGCGTCATCCTCGGTAGCGATGATACCCGGCATCGCAATATACAAGATTCTCATCACGCCTGGCACATTTCGTCAGGTGATTAGGAATTTTTCATTCCATCAGCAATAAGATAGATCGAGATAAAAATATATAGTTAAGATGACCGAGTCACCTAAAGAATGTCATAAAAACAAAATATCTGTCAATGATACTTTTTTTTTTATGTAACATAGGTAAGTAGGTTGATGGGTCTTAAGTTCGAATCCCCAAGTCGAAACTTCTCTCCGAGAGCAGTATTGTTATGAAATAAATATTATCGACCTATAAAGTCTGGCAATGAAAATATTTTTCTGCGATTTTTAAGAGATTCCTATGTTATTTAGTTATCTCTAGTGATTATTAGTTTACACCGTCAGTTCAAGCATTCAATAGAGTTAAATTTAAGAAAAAATCGTTTGGTAAATGGAATTGAAATATTTAGTTGGATAAACTGTACAATCTCTTGACGGCCCGTGACCACAAGATTTAGTTGAGTCAACAAAATTTTCAACACCTCAACCATTTATTTTTTTCTA
Organism: Tromatobia lineatoria; assembly: GCA_949699805.1. Classification (NCBI taxonomy): domain Eukaryota; kingdom Metazoa; phylum Arthropoda; class Insecta; order Hymenoptera; family Ichneumonidae; genus Tromatobia; species Tromatobia lineatoria. Next base: position 7,596,329 of record OX453038.1, read on the forward strand.
TATCAATCTAGAATGCACTCTTCGACAGACAAAATAAGACATCGGAAAATGGAATTTGTTCAGTGGTTTAATCTGAAAGCTACGGGAAGTGAAAAATTTCACTTTTTACCCACACCATTCTATACAATGTACCAGATTTTGAACGAATTATTCTTTTCACTTCAGAAATTTGATCGGTCCCACTCTGGCATTTATTTATGTTATCAATACATAGGCACAAATATTCTACAATTTTTTCAGCCAAAAAAATTGCCTGTTTTGGTTGAAACAATAATCTTTATATTCTTTACCGAAAGAGTAATATTATCGCGACGCAAAATTATTTGAAAATATTTATTTGAAAAGTTGACATGAAACTAAATTTTTATGTTTTAACAAATTTTTTCTAACACTTCAGTTTTTCAAGATTTATTGACTTTAAAGAAATACTCCATTGTCCGTAATATTGGATTTAAAAATCTGGAAAAATAATTAAGAGAGACTACTGTTATACTTTTTAATGACCACACACACACAAACGCACACGACACGCACAAGCGCATTTTTTGTAAACCACTTTTATCATCATTTTGAACCATTCTGAGTAGACTGACGTGAAAATATTTTTTTTTACATTGCGCACGAAAACAAAGCTCCCTCTATACGGAAGCAATACTCATTTCTAATTACGATTTTCCTGATTCCCTATTTTTACAGCGAATCAAAATACTCACGACTCCCTGGAGAGACACACAAGCTGCCAGGGCGAATGTTAGTTCGGTAGCGAACGGTGCCGTTTTGAAGAGCTTCATCGGTGGTGAAGTTCCTGGCTTCGCTGAGTCCCAATTACAGGAAGAGGCGACGAAAGAACAGACCGAAGTCATGTTCCAATCAGGTGATGATTACGGTGATCCTGCGCCCGCAGACGTCTAGGACAACGAGACCATCGTAATTCTCCACGGAGCAAGATTCCAAGTTTATCTCTGTTAAAAAAAAACTTCACATTCACATCAACTAATCACCGATGCTTCGAATTTTTTTTATTCAGAGTTGGACCAAAATTTCATGTGTTTTCTATTCATTTATTAATTTCGCAATTTTTCACTCCATCTGAGCATCTAACTTGATTTCATTTGTTTGTAAGCTGAACGATAAAATTAATAAGAAAGCTAAACTAAACTCTCGCGGCAATTACTTTAAATCGTAAAACGAGAAACTTGGAAAAAAATTTCAGCACAAAATTTTGCTCCAAAGACGAAATAAAAAATTAAAAAAATTGAACATCAAGCGTCGTTCATAATATTGGCTGAATTTTAAATCCCCAATTTACTGCCGATTTGAAAGAAATGCAATTGAGTTTTTCGAAAATTGGAAGCGTTGTATTTTTTTAATTAATATATTTGTCATGTTTATTTATTATTTTTGAGATTTTTATTGATATTTTGAGGAGTTGAAAAAAATACTCATTCGACAAGCTGGACTTTTGGGGTCTACACTTTTTTGTTGTTGTCTTTTTCATCTGCATAACTATTATTGAATTTTTGTAAATAGTTGTATCGCAAGTTGAGAAAAACGCGTTTCTAGTCTCTCCATGTAACGCGTTAAAAATTAGCTAATTATTGAACGTCGATAGGTAATCTTTTTGTAAAGGATTAAACGATAAGATAGAGAGCGAGGGCTTCGATTCCGCGTCTCGTAATAGGTAAAAGCTTTAGTAGAAAAGAGCCGAACGATGCTGCATTAGCAATCGCGTGTAATAATCTTAAATGCATAAATATAGTACATAAGCATAATATATAAATATATAATATATAAGAAACGCTGGCGTTTAAAAATTAAAAAATCTTAATTATCATCATTCCCACACGGCGAAAAGATTAAGGCAATCAATGTACTCAAAACAGATGATCTAAAAAAATTGAAGTATCAACCGAATCTTTTGAAAAATGTAAAAGTATTTTATTCAATATTCCATGAACATGAATAAATGTTGTTCTTGTTATTTTTTAATTTTAAGCAGTGATTAAGACGTAATAAACGATGTATATAGAAATCTGTGGAATTTTAGGACTTTTGATTATAAGCAGAAAAAAATTAGTTTCTGATTTTTGAAAAATTCTATTATATTGATGATAAGGAAATGATTAAAAATACGATCGTAATTTTTTGAGTTACTTTTTATGGTGTGAATTGGCGCAAAGTTTATTCGAAAAATTCTCTATTTCTTCGATACTGTAATTATTTTGTTTTTAATTGACCGATAATTGAATGAATAGTATGAAAAAAATGTTCTTCTGATTCCGAATAAAAGGCGTGAAACTGCATCTGTCAAAGTGCAATTTTCATTCTTTGAATATTAATGAAAATACTGTAAATTTTGTTTAAGATTTGCTTAAAAAATGGATGAAAATGCAGTTTCATTTTTCCACCAGTTTTTAACGACAATGTTGAAGACGATTGAAAAAATGTCAATATTTATCGAAAACCGACTTATTGGAATATTTTGAGAAATTATTTAGAAGTTTTTAATGAAATCTTTTTGCCGTGTGAAAATTATTCTCTATATAGAAACGTAGATAATGCATGTCTAGAAATTTTGTGCAAGTTATGTTGACTTGTATGATTTTTCGTCGCTCCTTTGAGGAGATGTAATCGTGTATCGAAGCTGCTGCTTAGATACATATGCTGTGAGGACTATACGCGAATTAAATCGATCATCAAGGTGTAATCTAAAAAAAACGGCGATAATACGCGGAGCAAGGACGACGCTTGCCAGTCTTAAGGATGTAGGAGTGCGATGAGGTGCCCAACTTCCTAAAAAGTGAGAATTCAGAGAGAAATTCGAACACTTCTCGATGGAATAAAAATCCGAAAAAAATCGAGCATATAAAAGGTGCGAAACAGATCAAATTTGAATATTAATAATTGCAAAATGTTATTAACAAACAGGTGAACGAAAAATTGTTCAACAAATTATCCGCCAACCTGACTTTTTTTTTCGAATAAAAATGATTCATTAAATTTTCTGAATACGTATGAATTTTTTCAGAATTTCGTCTAATGTTTGAAAATTGCCGTTTATTTTGTTGTATCAGCTGTTAAGTCGCAAAAAATGAAATTTCGATGATTAGAACAAATTCTGAAAAAATTCTTACGTATTCAGAAAAATTGATAAATGATTTTCATTTAAAAAAAAAGTTAGGTTGACAGATAATTTGTTGAACAATTTTTTTTTTCATCTATTTGTTAATAACATTTTGCAATTATTAATATGCAAATTTAATCTTTTCCACACGTTTTGTATGTTAATTTTTTTCATATTTTTATTCCATCGGAAAGTGTTCGAATTTCTCTCTGAATTCTCACTTTTGAACGCGTTGAGCACTTCATCGCGCTCCTACATCCTTAAGGTCTTCGTTTTGCTACATGCTAGTCAAATAAGTGAAGAATTTTTTAAAACTTTTCTAACCATTTTGATGGTTCGATTCATGGTTTTTGAAAGATTAACCTATGGATCTACATGTGTTTTTAATAAATAAATATAACCACGAACACGGATTCGAAAAAGATACACTGATGTGTATAAAGAAAGAAATTTTGAAGATCACCAATTTTGTAGAGGATTACTAATTTTTCTATCGGATTTTCGAATTTTGGAGTTTGCCAAAAGTTATAAGATTTTTTATTAAGATTCCTAATTTCCGTATGATTTTGTGGATAATTTCAATTTTCTTAATTCATTTTTCTAACTTTTATAGGATATTATAGAAAAGTACCGATTTTTCAATTACATTTTCTAATTTTCATCGGATTTTCAAAAATATTGCAAATTTCGACGTCAAATTTCCCTTGATAAGATTTCGAGGAAAATTGAAAATTCTTAATTATTACATTTCTTAACTTATAAAATTTTGTGGCAAATTGCGAATTCTTATATCAAAGTTCCGAATTATCGAATTTTGTACAAAATTACCCGTTTTTTCATTAAGTTTCCTAATTTTTATAGGATTTTGTACACATTCACAAAATTTCGTATTAAGTTCCCTGATTTTCATACGATTTCGTAAAAAATTACAAATTGAAATTGAAAATTACATATTAAATTTTTCCATTTCCATACAATTTCATAGAAAGTTTTAACTATTTATAATAAATTTCCTAATTTCCTTACAATTTCATAGAAAGTTTCCAATTATTATATCAAATTTCCTAATATCAATACGATTTTGTAGAAAATTTCAAATTTTTATATTACATTTCCCAATTCTCATAAAATTTTGTAGAAAGTATTGTAATTCGACAGTCCAACAAAGTGTTATTGACATCCAGTTTTATATTTTTTTTAATTTTAATTTTCGTCCGAGACTGACGAGTAATAGCTTATTTTGATAATTAAGCGATTCTCCAGTAATTGATAAAAAAATTACGACTGATTGTTTATCTGAACTAACCTAACATTAGAATTACTAATATTTGCAACTTTTAAACAACAAATACGAATAAGGTATGTAACCGGTGAATCGACAGAACATCAATTAACGAACAAAATAACATTTTTCTCGTCCCCAACCGATGAAAATTATGGTTTTTTTTTTCTAACATGACCTGAATGACAAAAATTTCATATCAGTCATTTCAATATTTCAGTGTATTATTTTCTCAAGTCGCATCTGTCGATGTATTTTTAAATTAAGAATGAAGCTCCACAAGAGTTATCAAAGTTAACAAAAGTTATAGAAATGCAATAAAAAATTTGGCACTGATTTTATTAGCATGTAGCAGAACGATTACCTTAAATGTTTTTACTATTTTTTCTTCTAGATATAGACTTAGATTTAAACTTAGATTCTAGATAATCCCAGATTAATAAAGTTGTGAGTGAAGAATTTTCAACGGCGAAAATTGAAAATGAAAATTGCTCGTAGCTTGCGTAGAGATCGATTTGTCGTGCCTTCTTGTGTTGGCGTTATAATCTTTGCAATAAGTAGCTTTTAAGGGTGTTCAATGGGTACAATTCCGCCAAACGTGAGTTTCAGAAACAAATTTCAGTCCGTTTATATAAAGTAAAAATCGTTAAAAAATGATGCACGTTGAAAGTGCTGAAAAGATTTATTTTACATAATCATGATTCCAAAATGTTATTAACTTGACAAAAAAAAATTATTCCACAAATCAACTATCAAACGAATTTTTTTTTCAGATGATAGTAATCTATTTTTCTAAATACTTTTTTTTAGAGTTGCATTTCATTTTGAAAATTTATTTTGATTATTTCTGAGCTGCCTTTGCGAAACTATTTTATCAATTGTCCGGAAACTTTGTAGTTGTAATTGATATATTGGTAGAAATTTAAAAAATATGAATATGATTTTTTAAAATTGACGAAAATGCTGAAAAATTCGTACGTATCCAGAAAAAATAGCAAATCATTTTTATGTATCTGTTGATATTGTTAATATGTATTTGTTAATAATGTTCCGGAAATTTAATTCAGGAAAATCAATTTTTTTAGCAACTTTTATATACGTGATTTTTGTCAAATTTTTATTTCATCGAGAAGTTTTTGGAATTCTCTCTAAAATTTACATTTGGCAGGACTTACTTATCGCTTCAATATCCACGATGGAAATTTTCTGATAGATAAATATGAATTGAATTATTTTTGCTTATTTTCCCATTCATTTGAAAATAATGTCTTCAAAAGTACGAACCGCAGTCCATCTAAAAATAATTTAACACTTTTCACACAATAGTTTTTTAATTCAATTTTATGTACTTTTAACGAAAATATTCTGTCGATAAAAAAAAATGTAGAAAAAGGGGATTACTTTGCTCTACCTATTTTTCTTATTGTAAAATTGAGCCATTATTACTACATCTTATTGAATTTAAAAGAGATTATTATTATGTTCTACGATATTATTATTAACATTATTTCGAAGCGAAAACGTCTTTAAAAAAAACAGGCCCTGTAAATGGTCATAATTTATAAAGCTGGATTTTTCTGAAATTTTCTGTAGTCCATTAATTGATGCAATTTGCAATTTATTATAGAATATATTAAACCGTTATTACTGGCAATAATAACGTTGCCAAATCCCAGGCGATAAGAAATGAATTAATTAGTGCAAAAATTCGATACGAAAAAAAGCCATTTGGGTTTATTTTTGGTCGGATTAGCTTCCGCGAACTTTCCAATTTTTGCAAAATATTTAACGATCAAATAAATTGTGAAATTAGTAAGCAAGGAATTCTAGTTGAAAATTCACGACAAGTGTCCATCTCTTTTTCCAGATGTCCTGAATAATTCCTCAAGAAATGATTAAGCTTTAGAAGACCCAAAAACAGCTTTTTCGAGAATTTTTTTTTGGGAAAGAAAAATATAACTTGGCTCAGCGAACTCTGGGGTATATTTTCTACTGTATTTAAGTGTAAATTTTTTTTTAAAGTAGATACAATAATAAACTACTGAGCAATGAGCAATTCATAATTTTCGCTTCGAATAAAAAAAAAACCAAAACAATTTCTAATTATCATATTTATTTTTTCTGGATGAAGTAAGAAAAAATATAAATAATCATGTAATTATAACTTTTTCCGGGTACAAAAACGCGAATGTATTTTTTCCAAAAAAAAAAATTACTTTCGCGTGCAATAACCTTTATCGAAATAAAATTTTCAATAATTTTCTTAGATATGCAGAAGAAAAATATATTATAATTAGAAAATCTTTTAATTTTTTTTATTCATCAGAATAGGAACTGCATTTTTACCGCCCATCGGAAAATGGATGTTTGGAAAATTAATTAAAAAAAATCGTTTTAAACAATCATTTTTTTCTGATTTAATATCGAGGAATCGATTATTCGAAAAATCATATTTTCGGAAACGTTACAATTATTTACATCATTTCGCTCGAAAGCTGACAAAGAACGAACACTTTTTTCACTAACTTTAAGTTTCGAAGATTTTTTCGAAATATTGTTTTAAGAAATCTGAAAAAATTCACACAGAGTGTCTTTTAAAGGTACTTTTATGTTACCAATTATGGGGTAGATCGGAGAGGTTTGAAAAAAAGGGGCTGAATAGACAGGGACTGCTTCATATACTTCATAATCGTTTTATTTTGTTTTTTTTTTCAACAAAACATTTTCAGTCCTGATTACGAATTTACTTAATTATCTAAGTACATATTTATGTTACTCATGTACATAATAACAAAACAAGATAAAAATGAGATCCTTGTCACTCAGCAATACATTTAAAAAACAAGACTCACATAGATACATACTACAGAGTAAAATTACTTCGATGTTACCTAATAATAATCGAAAATCGATTAATCGAATGAAAATATCGACGCTTTCGATTTATCGAAAAAAATCATCCCTACAAAACGCTTACGAAAAGTGTTAATTGCTCAGCAGCTTATGATTAAATCTACAAAAAAAAATTATGTCCACACTTCAAATACATAAAAAAATATATCCCAAATTCTGCAAGACATAGTTTTTTCTCACTTCTAAAAAAAATCCTCAAAAAGAATTTCTTTTTGGGTTTTCTAAAGCAGGATCACCCTTTAGTACATTAGCTATAATTAGATGACGTAGAAACATTAGTTACTGTTGTCAAATGAAGAAAATATATATATATTTTGTACATCGCATCCGAGCTGCGGCCAATCAGCCAAAGGTAGCAGTTCGGGCCTTGTTGATAATACCGTAAATTATTGAATAAATAAATAAATAAATAAAGGGCTTGTTGATAAGAAAAAAAAATTATGTAAGAGAATATATAGTAGCTTAAGCATCGTATAGTGTTAAAAATGTGAAGGTGATGTGTAAAGCGACGTTTTCTTTCTCTTTTCTTATAATTTTTACTGCAGGATCGCGATGCTTGTCCAAGAGCCATATTGGATGGGTATTTCACAGACTGTAGATCGCCTGATCTGTTGTATTAGTCGATTTTTATGTTTGATCGATGTTCGTCATAAGAAACTTCAACTCTCGGCAGGAGTGGAAAAGTTTCGGGGAGTTTTAACAATCTGTAACAAGCTATATTGGTTTTTCGCCAAATAAAATACGTATTCGCGTTGTTTTAATAAACGAAAATAATTATTTAAAGTATTAATAGATTTTTACTCATGGTTGACGAGTCTTTTGTATTCTAATCCCTTTCCGAGATTTTTATTTAGAGAAAAAAAGCTGGAATGTAAATTTAAAAAAGTATAGTCGGGCCTTGCATATTGCTTTTAAATTTTTTATTTTATTTAGCGAACGAAAAAACCTTTAGAAACCTCAAGAAATGTAAAATGGAAAAATTTAATCTATAACTATTAAAAAAAATATACTGGTGATTGGTTATATGACGCATCATTTCATATTGATCATTGACTTCATTACTCATCCTTCTATCCTCATGATTGATTCACATAACTCATCAATTTATCCTGATCATCGATTGAGTAACTCATTGTTTCGTCCTAATCGTTGATTGAAGAACTCATCATTTTATTCTGATCGTTGGTTGAATAATGTTTATGTTTATTGTTAATCAAATAATTCATCATTTTATCCTAATCTTTAATTGAATAGCTCACCGCCTAAAAAAAGTCCTAAAATCGAGAAAAATTTAATCTGCCATGTATATTCTATGATATTCCATTATTTGAGTTGATCAGGTTTTGAAATTCGCTATCTAATTGTATTTTAACAGATGCTTCAATCATTGCGTAAATTATTACAAATAAAATAACTACTCTACGATGGTAAGAAATTTCACTTAAATTGACTTTCTTTAGATTAATTTACAAGTTCGAATTTTGCAAGCATGTCGGACACGTGTGCAAACATATATTCACTCTGAATTATTTCTAAACCACTTTTCTCAATGTTTTAGACTATTTTTATTTTTCTTATATGGTAATCTTTTTTTCCACAGAGAAAAATCTTACTCGCAGAAAACGTGATATGTTGATTATTTACTAGATCAGCACTGGTGAGCTTTTTTAATGACAAAACTTGATGTACTTAGCATTCTCCAGAAGATTACAGCCCAGCACGACGACACTCGACGCCTACATTCAGCGGCTTCACTCAATTTGCACAAATTCGAGACTCGCGTGAGGACTTTCAATTATGACAATTGCTGCACTAAAGCGCGAGGTCTTTTGACCGTGTTCCATTATTACTAAGAAGGATGGGAGCAATTATTGCGATTTGTGTGAGCGAGCAGCATCAGACAGGGCGTTGAATCGTTGAGCTCGTTCAGCGCTCTTGCGATCAAATCAGCAACTGAGGCGCTATGCATTTTCACTCCTCCATTCCATCCATTTAATTGTTCCCGAGATATCATAGGTTAAATGAAAAATGAAAAATATGGCATATTTCCCCAGAAGAAAATGTCGAAAAATTCAAATTTTGTGTATCTATTATAACCACTGAACCTGATTTTTGGACATTTTTTCGAATTTTTTTTTTTTTGTATGGCTGAAGTCATGAGGAATGCTTCATATATAGATGAATTCAAACTCTCGTGCATTTAAAAATTTTGTGACCAATATAAATGACGGAAAAAGTCGTGACCGTCATTTTACATCAATGGAAATGTTTATGTCATGTTGGTCATGTCAACGACCCAAATTTGCATGACGTCCATTTTAATATAGAAAATCGACGAGTATAAAAATTACATCACATGACTTCGCGTCTCGGTCATAATGACGCGTCACTGACGCGAAACGAAAATGACGGTCAATTTACATCGCTGGTCATGGTTATTATCGTCGATCTTTTTGGCTCTTTTGTCTCTGAATCACGTGGTCTGATCCCATTCGATATATCTCGAAGACGCTTCGATATCGAACCTCGCGATATCGAAGATCGAAGCGTTTCGCACAGTAGAAAAGAAAACAACATGGCGCCCGCAGCAGTGAACATGACGGACTTGCAGAAAGCAGTATTTTCTAAAATAGACAACAATGAAGCCGCCGAGCTCAAAGTTTTGCTCGCGGCCAATAAAATAAAAGTCGATTTTGTCGACGACAATGGTATGAGACCATTGCAACATGCGGCTTATAAAGGAAATAAGGAAATAGTGCAGATGCTCCTCGATCAGGTAACAATTTTTCCATTTTTTTCCTCCCCTTATTTACTCACTTTGCAAAGCATATATATATGTACATAAAACCAAAATCTATGATAAACAATTCCTATTTTTTCTTCCTACCCCAAAAATGGCAATAAAAATTGTTTTTTATATGTAAATGAGGATTCACTAAATGTTTAATGTGCCAATGTAGAAACTGTAATCAAAAAAGATTTTTTTCACTTTTTATATCCTGGAGAAAGACAAAAAATAATTTCTTATTTAAAAATGTAGATATCGAGGATTCGTAACATTTTGAGGCGCAGATATAAAAGAAATGATAAAAGAAGCTTATTTCTTCTTCCGAAGCTGAAAATGCAAAAAAAATTGTTTCTAGTGTGAAAGTAAAGAAATTGATGATTTATAATGGTTTTAGGTTGCCAATGTAAAAGTTACGATAACAAATTCCTATTTTGCTTTGCTATTCCAAAAATGACATTAAAAATCGTTTCGTAAATGAAAATAATGGTTCATACAATTTTTGAGGAATAGATGTGAACATTATAGTAAAAAAGCTTCTTTCCTTCTGATCTCGCAAAATAAAAAAAAAATCCTTCTCAATGCAAAAATGGGGATATCAAGGGCTTATAAAGATCTTAGGATGCTGATTAAAACACTACAGTAAAAAAGGCTCTTTTTTTCTTCTCATCCTAAAAATAACAGAAAAATTGTTTGTAATGTGAAAAAGAGCATATTGAGGATTCATATAATTTTTAGGAAGGCAATGTAACAGCTTTGATGAAAATAAAATGTTTTTCCTTTTTTTTTACATTTTTAAGGCAAAGATAAAAAGTTATAATAAGAAAAGCTCATTATTCCTACCTATCCTAAAAATGACAAAACAAATAATTTCTAATGTAAAAAGGAGGCCACTGACAATTTACAAAATTTTTAGGGAGCTGATGTTAATGTTTGTCACCATGAAAATGCATACACAGCTTTGCATTTTGCGGCTCTTGGTGGAAACGCTGAAATATGTTATTTACTCATGTCGTATGGTGCCAAATTGACGACCAACAGCATCGGAAGAACACCAGCTCAAATGGCTGCGTTTGTTGGCAATCATAAGTGCGTTGCCACTATAAATAATTATATACCAAAGGCGGATATCAACTATTATATCAAACCGCAGGGTTTGCAAACGGAACCTATGTTTCCGCCTCATCTTGCCGAAACTTTTCACAAGTTTATCATGCAAGTCAATGTGCATCCTGTCAGGGTGCTTATGAATCTGCAAAAATGTCCTGGACTCCTGGAAAATTCTTCCAAGGTAATATATTTATTTTTATTTATTTTTCTTATTTTTTATCTCATCCATTTTCTTAAACTTATTTCTATGAACTATTTCTAAATTATTTTGATAGAGGGATAAACCGTGTATTCAAGGGATCGTAATGTTCTTTCTGGTAAAAAATTGCATTGAAAATTGAGGTTTTTACATGAATTTCTTTAGTATTATTCAAATTTCAAAATTATCATTCTTTATCGCTTTTTACAAAGCGACAATTTTTATTATTATTTCTAGCTTAAATTACCGATTTGTTAATCGTCAATTAAGATTGATAATTTCTCAATTACTACATTAATCGATAATCACAACTGATAATCATCCGATAATTGATTAATCGTTGATAGAAATTGGAACGTAAATGATTCATTGAATAAAGTTAATCGACAACTCAATCTTCAATCGGAATTCGACATTAATCGCTTGATCGACAAATTATCGATCCTGCTAAGTATTACGAGATTTTTTGACAGTAATTGATTATTCCGATTACTGAAGAGTCAATGAATCGGAAAATTTCTCTCCCAAATACACGATTGATTAACTAATTCAATAATTTTAACTTCTTATTACAACTTTGATGATTTCTGCTTAAGGTAATTGATTGGTGTTCATTTTGCATAGGTTTAAGAAAAATATGCGCAAATTGCAAATTCATCTCAATGATATAATGGTAAATTGGCTCACAAACGTGAATTTGTCGAAAATTTGAAAACGCTATAAAATCCGAACTGCCTTTTCGATTTTGGTCAAATACAATATGAAACATCATTAACAGTATCTGCACGTACAAAGAATTATTTAGCAAAATATCGCCATTATTACGAAAGTTAGAACACGTACGTCTGTTTTTGAAAACATTAAAAAAGCCATAAAATGAAAATTTGTCCGTACATTTCGGAAAATTTTGCATCACTCAAAGATGGACTGCTTTACTTGTGTACCAAATTCAATCTCAATCGGTTAAACGGTTTTTCAGTTACAGGTGATTCAAATTTTGAAACCCTGCACATATACACACACACATATCGACATTTTTTCTAAACTACTTTTCTTGATGTTTTGGAGCTTTCTGGTTGTACTGAAATGAAAATTTGAAGGGAAATTTTTTTTTCATAAGAACAAAGTTTCCATTATAAGGAAGCAAAATGACGTTTATTGCATTAACTTTACCAAAACATGAGATAGGGAACTCAAATTTTATACATGACATCAGTAGTATTCATCAATAATAGGTACACAGTTTCTTCACAATTTATTATGTGGTTGAAATTTTCGAGAAATTAACTTTGATAAAAAATAAAGCTGCAAAATTGAACTTTTCGAATTCCTTCCTCATTATATTTGGCTTTTTTTTTCAAAGCTACCTCTACGCAGGAGCCAAAATCGACGAACACACTTTTAAAAAACCAAGAATAATGAGAAAGCAATTTGCAAAGTTCAACTTGCAGCTTCATTTAATTAATTTGCTAATAACACCTTGGAATTATTATTATGCAAAATAATTCTTTTCATAAACTTTGACATACCTGAATTTGTTTAGATTTTTATACCAACAAAATGTATATGCAATTCTCTCATTTTTCTCGACCATGCGAAATGAACACCAAAAGCCATAACTATCTCAAAACGTCTCAGAATCCTTCCAAAATCTGTCCGCCATCACAAAAAAACATGCGCATTTGTCCACAGATGCAGAAAGTGCTGGAAGCGATGCGAAACCGCGAAATGTCCCGCGGAACGGACATGAACGAGATAATGGCTTTCAAGTACCATTACTTAAGTTGCGTTATAGGTCAAGTGGTAAAATGCCAGAAGCGTCAAGAGGCGATGAAGGCGGAAAAAAATGGGACCGAGAAATTGGTCGAAGAAACGGAAGAGAAAAAATCGGATCCGGTCGAGTTGCTCATCCGGAAAGTCCTCAAGTGCAATAAAAGCGGCGGCCAGCCCGAATATCAAGAGGCATTCGTTCGCGAAGCCGTTCGCGAATTTCCCTTCATCAAAAGCGCCATCTTTCGTCAAATGGTCGCAACTCTCGCGAGCTCAGATCCGCCGTCCGCGGTTTCCGTCGTTTCTGCCGCGATAAATGGTCAGCGAGGCTTCGTCGATAATTCACAAGTTTGCGTCACGTGCGGCGAGGAAAAAGCCATGAAAAAATGTAGCAAATGCAAAGCCGTTCAGTACTGCGACCGCGAATGTCAGAGACTTCACTGGTTTCTTCACAAAAAAGCTTGCGCGCGGCTCGGACAAAGTTCGGGCTCCGCCGTGAGAATTACGGACGCCGATCGGCTCGAAATAAGCAACGCCGTCGCCTCGGGAATTCAAAATCTCGCCGTTAAATAAAATCGTCTTTAATATCTAGAACGTCGAGCGGGCTCGGAAAAGGCGAGCGGATACTCGACCAAAAGTCGCGTTGGGACCGAAACAATAGTCGCCGAAAAAAATTTCACGAAATTCTGCCACAGAAACTCGAATTTTGTTGATACGGGGTCTTTTTTAAATACGATTTTCCGTTAAGCTGCTCATTGAAATTTCTTTTTCGTCGCCGCATGAAAAACACATTTATCAAGAGATTCTTCAAAAAATTTTACCGATCAGCGAGTTTTTGAAATAAACGGAAATAATTTTTCTTGTTTTTGTATCGTTTTTTATGTTGTGAATTTACAACAGAATTTGTGTTATTTTAATATCGTTATTTGGAAACTCATTTTTATGCATAATTTGAAGATTATGAATTTTTATTCCTAACTACTTTTTCTCATTGTTTAATAAACCATAGTTTACCGACAATTTTGTTCATTTTTACTCCATCGATAAATGTAAATTTTACATTAATTAATAAAATTAAGGATAATTTATGAACATGTGAAGAAAAGTTAACTATTTTTTCCGGTATTCAGTCTCTTGAAAATTTTTTATCGTATTTACAGTCACTTTTACGTCACGAGCAATTAAAAGTTGCGATTTTTGGAGATTCCTGCGCGAGTAGAAATCATTTTGTAGCTATTCTCTTTACTTGAACATGTGTTTTATGGTTTTGAAGGAGAATCACAATAAGCGACGCAATTAAAAAATTCTTTTTGAATATTACTTCTGTTTTTGTCATATTCACTTTTAAGCTGCGAAAAAGGTCCAATTTACGACAGGACGAGTGTCCGTTAGCCTAGAATTACACGGGGACTTTCTCATTTATCTGACAATGGTTATTTTCTTATTTATTGTGTAAATAGGTGTTCATTTATATAGATATTTGTGTATATGTTCGTGTTAGCTAGATAATAAGCCGAGTCGTTGCTGGACCGGCCAAAAGCGTTTGGAAACGTCACCGGCCGAGAACTGGACTAGAATAACGAACACAGACACAGAAACAACGTCGAGACTGCCATGGAAACGTTCGCTCGATCCCGGAGCGAAGCGTCCTAAAAATTCCACCGAATCCAATTAGACTGACGAAAGAGAGATTAAAGGTACCTTTCCGTCTTTTTCTTCCGTTCCTTCCGACAAAATCAAAGGATCTTGGGCTTTAAACACCAAAGAATGACTCATTTTTAAAAATTAGCATTCTCGATAATATCGAACGAAATTTAAAAAAATATTTGCCACTTTGCAATAACAATTTTTGTTCAAATAGCATTTAAATATCGGGAATTTTTTAATTATAATTTTTGTTTACATTAAGGTTATGGGCGCAACATCCTTATAAAACCATTACTTTTGAACGAAAATATGTTCCAAGCGCGATTAATAATAAAATTTCGATCGGCAATTACGTAGTTATGAGTTTTTAATGACAAATTTCTTTGAAGGTTTAGAGCATCACGATCCTTTTATCATAGAACATACCAATTTCAGGCACAAAAGAAAGGGTTTTATTTTATTTATCGGTATAGAAAGTTTATTACTGAAAATCTAGTGCAAATGATGCTTAATAGTGTTTCAATTATGTAAAAAAAATTATCCGGTTCAATATAAAAATTGTAGACATTTCCAGAAATAAAAAGTAATATACAAATTACATTGGTCCAAACTCGATTCGTCTCTTAAGATTCTTTAAATCGTGCTGTGAAAACTATGAATAGTTATTTTTGTAACGAGTTACAGAAAATATATAGTTTTTTGGTCATGTAAATTTCAACCATTACAAAGTCCTACTATTTTCACCAAGTTACTTTCAAATACGCACTATCAAACTATGTCTTCATGATTTGAGAAAAAGTTATCAACTTTCTGCGGTAAAAAAATAATTACAATTGTTATGGAAACTGCTCTTCCAATTTCTTAATTCAAAACTGTAGAGTTGGCAAAGTTTATTTGTCAGTTCTTTACAATTCCAAAAAAAGTAACAGATTTTAATGCATGCAAAACGATGTTTTGATGAAAAATATTAAAAATAAAATTTCGAACGATTTTCGCTATAGATAAAAAAATTAAACACGCTTTTTTGCCTGAAATCTTTCGAACGTCTCGTCATTAGCTCTGCTCAGTCAAAACCAGTCAAAAATCTACTGTAACTTGGAAAATTATTCAACAAAACGAACTCTTAAAATAAATTCATGTAGTAAAAAAAGGGAAATGCCACTATTGAAAATAACCCGATATTTAATTTTTTACGTGACGAAAAAACATTTAATGTTCTGCGGAGTTCGTTTTGGTAATTTTTCATATTATGGCCCATTTTTTACGAGAGAAGAAACTTGATCTCTTTAAGTACATTAATCCCACGTTTGTTGCCACATTTTCCACGTTCTTTTTATGTCGTCACGTGAATTAATAATTTTTACGTCTTCCTAGTGAATCGATTTTGCTACTCAGCTGTGTATACGCTCGCGCTTGACCGTCGAAACGTCTAAAGTTTTGTACGAACCAATCCTCGTCGCCTCCCTACTTGTAATTATTAATAAAATATAATTGTAAGTGAAAATGATGATGATGAATAAACCATTTGAGAATCTGTCAATATTTTGTTCCATTCATTCGAATTTCCCGTCGTGGGAAAGACGCTGACCTGTTTTGCTTTCTTTTTACATTTTCATGTCAATCCACTCAGAATGTTCCAAAACATCGGAAATTTTTAATCAGTGGCTTTTTGAAATATTTGAAAAAAGGACGTACGCGCTCTTGCTTTTGTAAAATTGATGATATTCCTCTGAATAATTCTTCATAAGCGCAAGTCCTCTTAATGTTGTTTGGTATTGGATTCGACCGAAATCGGAAAAGCGGTTCGGATTTTATAAAGTTTTAGAATTTTCGGGAAAATCACGTTTTTTTTTTTAAAATTCAGATTGATTTATAGTCGCTTCAACATCAAAGATCATTAGCGACTATAAAAATCACATTTTTGATATGATATGAATAAGTAATTTGTCTCGCATTTTTCATAGAAAAACGATTTTTTTTGGAAGTTTTCGTTAATTCAATAAAATATTTCCCTCAGCGTATTTTCATTTAATATTCAATTTATTTTCATATTCACGATGTAAAAATAAATTTTGAATATACTGTTGATGTAATTATTGATGAACCAAATTCATTTTCTAAAAATATTGTACTTAGTATGAGTTCTGAATGAGTAAATAAATATATGTCTTATTTGAGCGGATTAAATGTTTAGTAGCAACGGTAAAGTATTTCGTTAAGTGTATCAAATAATGCCATTAAAAACCACAACTAAAGTTCTAATGTATTCAAGTCAATAAAAACAGTACAACAAATACGGTAAATATATACAGTCCGCATAAAATTAAAAATATTAATGAGCTTAGTCCATTCGCTTAGAAATCCATTTAACTGAAGCAATTAAATATTAACAAGGTTAAAATAACTATCATCCACGTTAAAATAATTATGGTCGACATTGAAACAATTATTGTTTTGATCCAAAGAATCCAAGGATATATTTAGTTGGTAGGATTCCCGATATAATAAACGATATGATATAAATAAGTATTTTTTCTCCCGTTTTTCATGGGAAAGTTTCATTGAATCAACACGATAATCGGTTAAAAAAAAACACTATTTCGGTGAATCAATAAAATTTTAATTCTATTGAATAAAATATATAATTGGTATGAACAAATGGTTTATTTGAAACTTGCCGAATAAATGGTTTTTAAAAGTTTTCGTTGATTTAATTAAATATCTATCTCAGAGTAGTGGCTTTGATAATTGATATTCACAGTTGGTCAACGTCAAGTAGTCAATGCGCGTGAAGGACTCGATTACGAAATATCGAACGGTGAATGAATTCCATCGCGTAATAATCCACTGAATGTATTGCTCCATATTCATCCTTCAATCGCATAGATCATTCCATTCTCTTAGAAGATTGAAGGTTCTTTTTGGATGAAGAGCAATGGAGAAAAGAAATCGCTTGGATATTCAAAATCAGGTTACAAGTGTCAATCAAAATATTTTGGTGTTTGACGGAAAAAATTACCATTGTATTTGTTTATATGTATTTGCCATACACTTTTTAAAAATTAATTTCGATGTTTTGTTTCAGTCGTTTTTTTGAAGAATATTCCACTTATTAAAAAAATGTATGGACATTCATTCAATGTGAACTCTCATTAAAATCCAAAAATCAGGTAGAGACTTTTCTTTCTCTTTATGCCACTTTCGATAAAATCTTTGATAACTATTTAGTTTCAAAATAGAATGTTCATATATTGTGTCCACTTCAAGAACTTTCCCATTTTTAAGTACTCGTGATTGGGACCAGATATCATAGAAATTTTTTAAATCTATACTTGTCATATCTAAGAAGAATATGATTTCAGATTTCTAGCATTGACATCTTCATATGTGTCGCGAAAACACTGGAAAATAGAAAAAAGTAGGAGCATAGCCATTTCACCAGTTCTGGCCACAGTAACATGCTTAAGATCAGAATAACTCAATATTCATTGCACTTTAAACATTTTTAAAGGCGAGTTTAATCAATGAAAATCGTATTCTTATGAAAGTATGCAGTTGCTCTACACGAAAATGTTTTTAAATCACAGATGCCATCTGTGAATCTAACTAACTAATCTTTTTTTAAAATTCGTCTCCTTCATTTTCGACTTTATTGTAGCAGCTTTCTTTGTCACAAGTAGTCATACATTATATTAATGTTTTACTCTTTACACGTTTATTTTTATTTTTACCAGAGTTTTTTTACGAAAGTAGATTTTCGAATTGCATAATGATGAGGATCTTCAGCATGGAAGGTTCTCTAAGGTTTCTATTTGTCTTAGCGTTTTTAGTTTTTATTTTCGTTTCGCCTTTATGAATATATTAATTAATTAATTGATTTATTTATTTATTTATTTGACAGTGGACGGGACAAGCCCTTGAAAATACATAGAAAAGTTATGATGAATGAGTAAGTCGGCCAATTATAGCATAAATCATACATACAAGTAGATCATCATCAGGTAGAGTCAATGAGCGCAATATATACCTCGATCAAGCGCAAGAAAACCGAGAAAAGTTGGCAGAAAAAGTCAATGACAGCCGACGCAACGTTACCATTACAGAAAATTCTAGTGAGCGCCTCATTGTATCCATAATTCGTGCGGTGGGTTCGCTCGTGGAAAACTACGTGATTTTGTACATTACGCATAGGTACAGAGATGATAACAGAGGCCAAAAGATCAGGGCAATTCACTAAGTCATATATAATTTTCATATAGGAAGACTAGTTCAGCCTTGAGCCTACGTGTGGAGAGCGATGACATTCCCAAGACGTCATGCAAATAACCGAGATACCCCCTTTCAGCAATTTTAAATTTAAACATAAGAAACCGCACAAACTTCTGCTGCACCTGCTCAACCACCTTAATATACACCATGTAACTTGTTGCCCAGATAATCGAGGCGCATTCGAGTACAGGTCGAAATAACGCACAATACAATGTCCTAAGGGACCTAATTAATTGTGTATATAATAACCCAGGAAACCAAAAAATCGGTTTCGTTGCTGCTCTATTACAATTTCCCACTTAGCAATGTAACTGTTATGTAACAACAGTGTCATGTAACACTAAAATCGCTGAGTGGGAAATTATGATAGAGCAGCAACGAAACCGATTTTTTGGTTTACTGGGAATTGACAAAAAATCAATGGTTGTATCATCATGGTCATATGCGGAGCAATTGCTTATTCTATGTACCAGTTGTGGCCATCGTTTTTTTAATAAATTTATAGCTTCATTTAAAGATTTGAGTACATCAACATTTGCAGTGATGTCTTTTAACATTGATATATGCAAAGCTCTATGCAATTCGCCAACTATGTAACCCGAATAGAGCTTTCGTCGAAATCTTGTCGAATTACTCAGGGAGTTGAGAATTTGATGAATCAGCTGATGATACTTCAATTATTGATACAGTACTTTTTGTAATGGAGAAGAGCAGACGTGAAAATGACGATAAATTATTCCAAAATATACAACGTTATGAAACATCATGATTAATTACAGGTACAGAATTAAAATAGCCATGAAAAACGTATTTAAGTGTGGGGGGTGGCCACAACCGGTACAGTGGCCACAATCGGTACTTCTACCCTATGTATTTTGAATACTGAACTTTAAGTACGGGCTGCACTTGAAGTATGCTGAACTTTAAGTTTCTTCATGACTTTAAGTACTCCTAATTCAAGCACAATCCGTGAATTGTGAGAATATTCTGAGATATTACTGAGTACTTGTTAACTCATAAAGTACATGAAACTTTAAGTACAATGTATCTTAAATACTCGGTACTCAAAGCACTTTAAGCACTTTGCACAGCTCTGCATAGGATAGTTAGTTTAATCATTTCAACACAATATTTTATCAAAAAGATTAAATTTTTTATTAAGTCAATAAATTTTCTTCATCTAACGAACGCATCCAATTAAATATGTAATTGTATTAAATAAAGGGTTTGATTGAATTTTTAAAAAATTGTTTATTTTAATATTTTCAAGTAACTGGTTTATATTTATATTTTCAACTAAATGGTTTATTCAACAATTCTAAAATAAATGGCTTATTTTAATATTCATCTAATTGAATTATATATTCTCTCAGTGATTATTATTTTACATTATAATCAGTTTTTCCCAAACAAGGAAATAATTCCTCAGCTACCGATTCAGTATCTGATTAGATTGCGCGAGTGTTGTTTCTAGAATCGTGGACCACTAGAAAATAAGTTGTAACGAATACTTTCACCTCGAGATTTGTCAAAAGACGAGTCCATTCGTCAACACCCAATAGTTATACACGGCTTTTATGCCTGACTGTGAACTTTCACTTTAAATGACTTGTCAAATGTGAGAATTGTCGAATTTCCGGCTGGTTAAATGCTCAATGGGTTTTGAGAATTAAAAAAACGCCAGAGAGGAAAAAAAAGACAAATGTAAAGACATTTCGTCTCTCGGGTGAAACTTTGGTCAACAGTTGCCAAGAACATTGAGTTATACTGATTCTAGTCACGAACGAAAAACGTGCAATGCTACTTTCTGCAAATCTCTTACATATTTTAACAGTTTTTCTGTGGGCAATCGACAAATTTATTTCTTTTGCGAGGTAAAAAAGTTTCGTTCAATTTAGCGATTTTACGTTCAATTTCTATCACTTTATTCGATTGCTCGAGACAATGTCAAAAACGAAATATAACTTGCTCGCTTATTTTGGCTGTAAGGAGGTTGAACCGAGAAAAACTGTTTAAGGGAGAAACAACACTCTAGAATTTTTGGTAAATTTATTTTACAATTATTTTTGCTTATTTAATAATTGAGCTCCGTAAAAATAATATGCCGTTGTTTCGTCATAAATTTTTATCTTTTTTTATGAAAAAGCCAAAAATTAAATAAATAAAATTTCTCATAGAGGCGACTTTTCGAAAGATGAAAATTAATGAGGAAGCAATGTGTAAAGTTGTACTTTGCATGCTTTTTGTTTTTAAGGCGGTTGAGGCACAAAACACTATTTAAGTGATTAAAATTTTTTTATAATTTATTCAGGGAAGTTGTGTGCAAGAAATAATAGCAGGAAAAGTTGATTTGCGTTGACGTTGTTTTCTTGACCCAGAGAAGCATTAATACCGAAAGGTTTGCACAACATTCAATAATCAATTTGATTGTTTCTAGAGACTTATTTCATTTTTTTTCAAAAAACGAACATGAATATTTTACCAGTTTTAATACAGGAAGACTCATTCCGTTTTTTGGAAGACACTCTAAATATTTGATAGTATTGATTGCAAAATAATTTCAGTATGCTTAAGTACCGACGAAAATTTTTCATAAAACTAATTTTATGGATTTTATAATTTTATAATTCATTAAACAGAGTTACAATTTCGAACCAATCAACACTATCATATATTTGGTTGGACAATTTGTGAAGCACTTATTAATAAACAAAATACGATATGCCAGATGAAGATCGGTATTATGTTGTTTTGAATTGAGAAAATTAAATCTATGTAATTTCAATCTATTTTTTTCCTTAACTGATATAAAGTTTCTGGTGACATTTTGTATTTTCCACCAAATATTTTCCGTAGTATTTACAATTCTTCTTTTGTCATTTATATTATATTTTCTTTTGAACCCACATTAAAGATGCACATTTTTTAGTGTTGGACATTTAAGTTTGATTTTTATTTTTTTTTAGCTTCCTCTGGCGGATTTCTCATTCATGGATTCCAGTGCATCTGTTAATTCAGAAGAATTAATTATCATTTTATCATCTCAAGCTTAATCCCGGATTTACTAATCTCTGCATTACCTAATCGTAATGTTTTGCCCCTTCGATTTTTGGTATCGTAACGGCACTAACGGAATTAATAGTGGAATCAATTAATCTACGCTGAATATCAATGAAGGTAGTTTTACGGTACAGTCTGATCAAACATAAGATTCAGAGAGAATTTCGAACACTTTACGATGTAATAAACATCTGAAAGAAAATCAAGCACGTTGAAAGTGCTGATAAGACTAATTTTCCGCAATAATAATTTCAAAATGTTATTAACAAAATCATGAAAAAATTAATTGTTTAACAAATTACCCGATGAGCTCACTATTTTTCCAAATACAAATGTCTTCTTCATTTATCTGAACATATGTACATTTTTTCAAAATTTTGTCTATTTTTTTAGTCATAATTTTTATTGTGTGAAAAATCGCGAATTTTGTATCAGCGCGTGTCAAAAACCACCCATTACACCCACAAAAGATTCGGACAGTTGATGAAGTAGATTCGCAAATATAACATAAGAATAAAAAAATAAATTTAAATTTAGTACATATTTTCTTCCTGATATGCAATTGGTTTCAAATTTGTCAGAATTTCAAATTTTGGAAAAATGATGTTATTGCATTAACCTTAACAAAACACAAGATAGCGAAATCTTACTTTCGACATAAAATCAGTACCATTTTGCAATAATAGGCACACAGTCTTGTCGTTATTTTTTATAAGGGCTAAATTTTTCAGAAATTCAATTTTGATAACAATTAATGCTGCAAAGTTGAACTTTGCAAATCGCTTCCTCATCATCTTTGGTTATTCTTACAAAGCATTATTTATGAGGAAGCTAAAAGCAATTAGCATTCTTTATCATAGAGCTTATAGAACATTTTTGTTGTAAGAAAAATAAAAAATAATGAGGAAGCAATTTGCAAAGTTCAACTTTGCAGCTTCTTTACGAAGTTTTCCCCATGAGAAAACCAAAATCGATTAACATACTTCTTCATAGAGGTAACTTAAAAATAATAATAATAATAATAATAATGAGGAAGCAATTTGCAAAGTTCAACTTTGCAGATTTTTATGTGCATGAATGCTCTGTCTTTAAAATCCTGTTTAAATTGAACGTATGACCGGACTGTACCGCTAGAACTACGTTAATAGTGGAATTAATTAAACTACACCGAAGATTAGTTAATCCGGGGCCAGTCACACGAGCAAAGTGTATTCGATGTAAACATTGTGCCCCTGGCCTGTTACTGTGATGAGATGAATATTATTTCTTATGTAATTCTCTCTGTTACTCGGCATAGAAAGTAAAGAAGCGAAACAAACGCTATAAATATAGCTTCACGACTGACGAGTTTCTTACTCGTCGTTTGATCTTGGATCGCTGAAGATCGAGCTACGATTTATCTGGATAGACGAGTTGTACGAATATTCTGCAATTTAATACGAAAATTAAATAAATAACAAAAATAAATAGAATGAAAATTTAATCAAACGTGTAAGTGCTTACTAGTGAAAATCATTGATAATCATAGTGAAGTGCAAGTACAAAAAATGCTTAGATCTATCCTCGAATGTATTTTAGGATAACAATAAAATAAAAATTAATTGGACTACAAAAAAATTGGAAATTAAAATTGAATTGAATGAATAAGAAAAATTAGGGCCTATCGTCGAAAATCATTGATCATCATAGTGACGTTCAAGTTCTAAAAATGTACTAACGGTGAATTTTCACACGTTTTATAACCGTAGTGAAGGGTGATTTATTATTATATTCATATTATATTGATTTATATTATATATAATGGGCACAAGCAACAAGTCGATTTTCTATTTTTTCAAAATCACTTCAAAATTTAAAGATACTCTTTCCCCACGTTTTCCTATATTAATACCACAAATATTGATAGTTTGCTTTTCTCTATAGAAATTTTCATGTTAAAGTATTAAAATTTGAAGTGGGTCATCACTGAATGAACGAAAAATACAAAATCGGTGAAGAATTGTATGGAGTTTAAAATTTTTCAAACAAGGCCATGAATAAATTAGCTATTGTAAAATGTACGATACTCTGCTCTTTTGAATTTCCATTTTCTAAGTATATTGATAATAAGAATGCAGAGTAGAACATTGCACATTTTTCCGTATTATTATTAAATTTACACAAAGCTTTTTGTCTCTCTTTAACTTGTACAAACTTTACAAAAATTTTAAATAAATTTTCAAATTTATTAAATTATAAAAACAACGAAAATTTTTAGAAAATTTCAAAGTCTCATAAAAATCAAACAACCTTACCGATCTTGTGCAAATTTAATACCAAAGGTTCAATAACTTCGTATGATTTCTATACGAAGTTTCAGCCTGATAGCTAAAAATTCGTTCGAGCTAGAACGTTTACGTACTTTTTAAAAAATGTTTAAATTCTTACGAAAAACTGCAAAGCTGAACTTTGCAAATTGGTTTCTCATCATTTTTGGTTTTTTTGTACAAAGCTACTTTTATAAGGAAATATGTTAATCAATTCCGCTGACGAAGGCAAGATTTTTCTTCTTATAATTTTTCAGCTTTTTTTATTTTAAAAGTAATTTTTTAAATAAAAAAAATCTTAAGAAGTATGAAAAGAAAAATCTTGTCTACTTTTGCTATAAGCTAGAACATTTTTATATTTGATAAAGCTTTTTTCAGAATTCTTGCAGTTTTTCAAAATAATGGCATTCAATATGTCACTTCAAAAGAAACAGATTAATTTTTTTATATTTTTAAATAATTTTTTGGGTTAAACAAAAGCTCAAATCTATAAGAAAAAAATCTACCTACTTTGGCTATAAGCTAGATAATTTTGATATTCAATAAAGTGTGTTTCAGAATTTTGTCAGATTTTTAAGTTATGGCATTCAAAATGTCCCTTGAAAAATATACTTAAAAAAAAAAATTGCCATTAAACAAAAAAAAATCTGGTGCATTTGAGGCTCCAACTAAGACTACAAAATTTACGAGCCAAATCGACGAAGTCGAGGTCCAATCCTAGTTGAAACGGGGTAAATTTCTCCCTATACCTACAGATATTTTTCTCTAAACGACTTTTTTCGACGTTTTGGACCTTTCTGAGTATACTGATATAAAAATAATATTTTTAAAATTTCCCCAAAAACAAAGCTTCCTCTATAACGAAGCAAAATCGAAAAAAATGCAGAAACAATTTGTAGAGTTAAATTTTTTTTAGCTTGACAATTCACAAAAATGATTGGCAATGTACCTCTAATTTTGAATATACACTTTTCCAGCACGTGTTTTCACATCTTCACCAATAACATTGACCGTTCGCATTTCTCCGTAGAAATTTTCGTGTCAAAGTACTAAAATTTCAAGTGGATCAATGCGGAAGAATAAAAATACGACCAAAGTGATAACGATGTGAATGATGCGGAAAGAATGCTGAAGAACGAAAAGTAGGGGGCTGGCCAACGGTACCAACGATGAGGAATAATTCCGAACGGTAAAGTATGCGTGTCCCCACGTAAAGACTCGTCCAGAAGCGGGAGACTTGTGCTCAATCGAATCCAGTTGCCGAATTGACTTTACAGGGTTTGGTAGTCCAACAAGCGCGCCACTTATTTTTTTGCTGAAGAAAAATCAACGACCGTACGACTATGGAAGAAAAAGAAGCTTTTGTGTGGAAATCGGTGATTCCTCTTCTGCTACTCTTGATTTTTCCTCAGGGAAGCGAATCTCAGCGAGGACCAATTCAAGACGCGATTCAAAGCGGAGCAGCCGCCGAATATAATAAAGAGGATTGCACTTGGAGACGAGGAAACGATCGGGATTCTTGTCCGGATCCGGATATTCATATTTATCTCTACACACCCGGAAATCCGAAGAGACTTCTTGACTCGAGACAGTCCGATTGGCTGAGACAGGACTACGACAACATGAAGGAAAATATTATCCTTATACATGGTTATGCGGGTAACTATTCTTCATTATTGCAATTACGATTTTCACTTCCTCAGCTTTGTTTGTTTAAAGAAAAATCGAGATTCTTATGTCAGAATACTCCGATTGTCCAAAACATCGAAAAAAAGTGGTTTTTCATTTTTTGCCCTCAAAAGTGATTGTCACGCGCGCGTGAGTGTGTATGTGTGTGTACGTTTTTAAAATTTTGAGTTCGATATAGCATATTTTGCTAAAGTTAGGTCAAAAATTGAATTTTTTGAAAATTAAAAAAATCTGTAAAATCCGAACCGCTTCTTCGAAACAAACAACATTGAAAACACCTGCACTTATGGAGAATTAGCAAAAGTAAAGTCTCGCCAATTTTAGGGAACCTAGAGCGCACACGAATTTTTTTTTTATTAAAAAAGCTGCACAATCAAATTTTCGGGTTACATCCTGTCAACAATTGCACCAATTAAGGATGTATGATACGTACAGTCGCGCCAAAAGTGAGTTTTAGAGACATTTCGATCACGTCCCGATGCGATAAAAATCGAAAAAAATTTATGCATATAAAACGTGCCAAAATTAAAGATTGATTTCGCATAATAATAATCCCAAAATGTTATTAACAAATTGATAAAAAAAACATTTGATCAACAAACAATCAGTCAACCTAACTTTTTTTCTAATGAAAATGATATGTTAATTTATTTGAATGCATACGAATTTTTTAAGATTTTTTCATTTATTTTGATTTGTTTATTTTGAAAAATGCGCAGAAATAACAAATTTTGGATATGCGTTTTGCAAAAAAATCTTGAGTGTAGGTGGTTTTATGCCGAAATTTTTTTTCATCTATGGACCTTTTTGGGTGTCCCAACTCGCAAATCTCGAAAACAAATAATATCTGAGGAAAACAAAGCTTTCTCGATGAGGGCCTGAAAAACAATTTCAATTATTTCACTCGGTGCAAGAAACACGGTTTTACCTACATTTCGCGTGCATAAATTCCCATTTTGACACCTTGTGAAATGAAACTTCATCCGATAAGCCTGCGATAAGCGTTTTTTATTTATATAAAACTCTATTTCATGAGTGTGAAAAGTGTCTAGTTCTCGTACGCATAAAATAAAGTGCGAGAAGTGACAACTTTCTCGAACTCATGAAATAAAATGCGAGAAGAAGGCATTTCTCGCAGTTATAAAATAAAGTACGAGAAGTAGACATTTCTCGCACTCATGAAATAAAGTACGAAAAGTAGGCACTTCTCGCACCGAGTGGCATAAAGTACTAATTGTCATCCTCCAAGTGTCCTATAATTTTTAAAAATATTCACAGGAGGCGACGACTCTCTACCAGTATCAGTTCTCCGCGACGCTTACATGAAAAACGCAAGCTACAACGTTTTTCTCGTGGATTGGTCGGCCCTTTCAGCAGCTCCTTGTTATCCCGCAGCTGTTGCAAATTTGCGTCCAGTGGCCCGTTGTTTAGCAGCAAGTTTGACGACTCTTCGTCACCTCGGTTTGCCGATAACAAGGACAACTTGCGTCGGTCACTCTCTGGGCGCTCATCTTTGCGGAATAATGGCGAATTACCTTCTCTTCAGGATGCACCGAATCGTAGGACTCGATCCTGCTCGTCCTCTTATCCGTCCAGGATTCCCAAATCGTCTCGACAGTGGCGACGCCGATTTCGTGGAGGTTATTCACACTAACGCAGGTTATTACGGAGAAACCGGTCGCGTCGGTCACGTGGACTTTTGTGTTAATGGCGGGAAAGTTCAGCCATTCTGTGAGAATCGTCCCAACGATCAACTCTGCAGTCACGTTTGGGCCGTTTGCTACATGGCGCAAAGCATCGACGGCGGAGGAAAACCTCTTCTTGCGGAGCCTTGCTCGAGAAGATGTCCTTCGGGACCCAGAATCAGTTCGCGGGCCGGTCAAGTTCTTATTATGGGACAACACACACCTGACAATTCGCGAGGTTCTTTTTGCCTCACGAGCTACGATCCTCCATATTGTCCGAAGTACGACGCCGACGGACGTGGCGACGAAAGGTGTTGCTTGTAAATTAGGCGATAGCATTTCGTTAAAACCGTTGTAAATATTGTTTTTGTAAGTTTATTTTTATTAAATATACGTTGAACCATGATTGTTCTGATTTCTTTATTCGAAAATGCATTTTAATTGTTGTTTTAAATAATGTTTTCCATGATATTCTTGAATGATGTGCGAAAAAGTGATGGGAAGAATGGGAGAAAGGATCGATTCATCTTAAACGATCATTTTTTTTAAGAATCAATTTTTAAAAGGCGGTGATATACCGCTGGGCACGTCATAGACTCGCGTGTAACCTTACTTTTTTGTTTTCCGGGTCTCCCGAACTTATGGCATTGAGATTCGAGAAGCCAGAAGCTTAGCTCATTCCTGCCACACTGCCGCATATTCTCTGGGCTCTATCTGTCGAATAGTTTTGGAAAAAACAGGTTTCAAAATATTGAGGTGGGGGTTATAAGATGTTGAGGTTCCCACACCTCAACATTTCAAAACTCTTTTGTTTTCAAACTACTCGATAGATTGAGCTCAAACTTTGAGAGAATGTGCACTAGTATGGCAGAAATGGGCTCAGTTTCTAACTTCTAGAAATTCGAAGCCGTTTGTTTGAGAGAACCATATAAGAAGAAAAAAAGTGAGGTTAGGTTTAAGAAAGACAGTCCTATCTGCGTTTAGCATTGGACGATGGAATTCCTATTCGTGTATTACCCCTTAATGGCGATAAATCGTTTACAAAATAATGGATTTAAAAAAAATCGTTAAAGTTCTTACTCTGAGAAAACTCACGCCCGACAATTCTCGAGTATTTTTCTGCTAAATTTCTACTGAATTTCGTTAAGAACTTTATAAATACTGTTCTTGTAAGTTTATTTGTATCAAGTGTTTGGTGAACCAAGAGTGTAATAATTTTGTTTGAACAAATGCATTTTTTGCTTGTGTTGAATCATGTTTCTGATGATATATACTTGATTTATTTGTGAAGTGGCGATGATAAGACTGGTAGAAAAAAAATTCTATTCTTCATAATCGATCATTTTTTGAAGAATCAACTGTAAATGTCGATGGATCGATGTGAAAAAATAATCGATCTAAGAAAATCGAGAAATTTTTATTGCAGGGCAACAGACGCTCGACGATTCTCGAGGATCTTTCTACCTCTTATCGTCCGAGGTACGACGCCGACGAACGCCGCTACGAAAGGCGCTGCTTGTAAATATGGCAGTGGAATTTTAAGCAGTTTGTACGCAAATGACGTACGAACTATGTAGGAATTAATACGGACGTAATAGATCAAACCGTTAGCCGCTCTCGAAAACGTACTGTACGCGTCTGCTTTGAATATCGATAAAAACGTTGTAAATATTATTTTTGTACACTTCTATGTATTTAATGGATGTTAATTGAGGTCTTGGTATTGAAAGAATTTTTTAGATAAGGTACCACAATGTTATGTTTCAATTTAACGTTTTAATGTATGTTTCATTTCAAACTATATAAAAATT
Organism: Tromatobia lineatoria; assembly: GCA_949699805.1. Classification (NCBI taxonomy): domain Eukaryota; kingdom Metazoa; phylum Arthropoda; class Insecta; order Hymenoptera; family Ichneumonidae; genus Tromatobia; species Tromatobia lineatoria. Next base: position 7,625,979 of record OX453038.1, read on the forward strand.
GGATGTATTTTAATAAATTAATAATGAAATAATTTTTTTAAATATCGATTTGGTAGAAAATGCTTAAGGATAGTAAACAGTTAATTAATATCTATATTGTTTATTTATCTTATGAAGATGCATAAAAAATGTGGGATAAAAAAAGTTGAACTTTGCAAATTGCTTCCTTAGTACTTTTGGTTTTTTTTTACAAAATTACCTCTAATTCCGCTAAAAAAAAATTCGCTCGGGTTCTTCGATGAACCATTTTTTACCTTTATCCTCGAAGAAAACCAATTTCAAAAACGCTGTTTTTAAAAATCTGAAAAAATTCACACTACTTCTATGATTTAAAATATGATTTTTTAGCGTCATGCGGAGAAATTCGCAAATGCATTTCGCAATACAATATCGCTTGGATTGCGAAATGCATTTGCGAAATTTTTTTTGGCGATATCAATTGTTTTCGGGCATTCTAGTTATTCTACCATCTTCAAAGAAATTGAGATCCGTTGATATTTAAGTAAGTTATCCTGATTTTAAGAATTAAAAATCGAATTACGACATGATAAAAAAAAGAAAAAATGTGGAAAAAATAGTAAATATTGAAATAACATTATCGCATGGCGTTCCAAAATCATATTTTAAATCATAGAATCAGTCCGAATTTTTTCAGATTTTTAAAAACGGCGTTTTTGAAATTGGTTTTTTGCGAGGATTTAAGAATGTTTTTTTAATTTTTTGAATTTTTTTAGACTTATCCAAATTATGCAAATTAAAAAAAAATTTCTAAAGTGTAATATCGAATGCTATAATTTAAAAATCGCATTCTGTGGATTTCACTAAGAATTATGTATTCTCACAGATCGCCCTTAATTTTGAAAAATCTGAAAAAATTCTCACACAGAAATCTTTGACATTTCGCCCATAGTAGATTGACTTTTTTTCTGTTTTATAATTTTTCAAATAAAGAAAGCTTAAAAACTAAAAAATAAAAATCTTGCGTACTTTAGCAATAAGCTAGAAAAATTTGAAATTCAATATAGTATTTTTCAGAATTTTCGCAGATTTTAAATTATGGCATTCGATATGTCACTTTAAAAATATATATAAAAAAAATTACATTAAAAATATAGCACGTAATATAAAACTATCATATAAGAAGCAAGCGTTATTAAGATAATAGTTGAATGTTTTGTTTATAAAACAACCGGACTTCTGTTTGTTCGCACACTTCGACTGAGCCGGACGTGAAATAATAAACGTCAATGATTTAATTTAAAAAATCTCCGAGTTTTCATTGAGTAGTGCGACAAAAAAAAAAAAAAAAAAATTTTTTGTATAGTTAAGCGTCCAACTAAGCCTAAGAAAAATTATGAGCTAAATCGGAGGGATTGAGGTGAAGACCTGGTCAAAACGGGGTGGATTACCCCATATGAACTAGCATACCATCGTATATACACTGAGAGAAATAGATACTACCCGATAGTAAAAATATACTATCGAATAGTATATTGGATGCTTCGTATAGAGATCACTCTCTGGAGTGCAACAGTTAGTATAATTATAGTAATGGTTAATATCTGATTGTACCAAGTATACTCCGTATAATAAACCCTTACAATACATACAATACACGGTACTATCCAAATACTACCCGATAGTATATAATATTTAGTATATCGGATATTAAAAATCTTAGTATCTATTTCTCTCAGTGTACTTAGTAAATATACGAAAAGTAATATCCGATATATCCAATTTTTCGTCCAAAGTAGAGTTGGTATTAAAAAAATATACTCTTCGATATTTTTTCGAGTATACTTTTTTTTCCATGGGGGTCTTCAACCTGATCTCTATCTCTTAGTCTTTTTCTTCACGACAGACAGGAACCATCGTGCCCCTTTAGCATCGTCTAGTCTCAAGAGTCACGGGGACCGTCGAGAAGGCCCCGAGCGCCACTTCTGGTGCGCCGAATAATTGTTGCATCGGGCGCTGCACCTCCGAGATGCAACGGAGAGGAAATTGGGAGTCAGGAGGAGAGGAAAAACACGTGTAGCTACAACTGCTAATCGCTGATGGCTCCCGGTGGCCCTCGACTGCCATCGGCGCGTGTTTACATCCTATATTTCGTTGCAAAAGGAAACCAGACACCACCCGCAACCAAGTGCAGCTACTAGACGACACGCAGCAGGCTCACGAGTGCTCCAAGTGGTCATGAGATCTTGGGAAACGTTTAAAAAGGGAGACACGAAAGGAAGAACCCCATTTGCGCCAATATCTCCCGACAAATAAGTCTGTAAATACATTTTGGTCTAAACATCCGTCTACTTACTTCCTACTGACAATAAATACCATATGAAAATTACAACGTATGTGAGGCATTCTTCATCAGTTCATACTGAGAGAAAAGCATATCGTTGATTCAACGATTTCACATGATAAAAAGCGTATAGGAAGGCTTGCAATGTTTCATAGTCGAAGTGATAATAACATGGTTCAATAAAGGATACTTGCAAGTTTATTGGAAACAAACGTTGAAATCATAAATGCAACAAAACTGCATATTTGAAACTATATTAGAATAGTTTTTAAAACTGTTATCATTTTGATAATTGATACTATAATTATATTTGCTATAACAATGAAATATAGACGTTCCTCATGGGAATTATATAAATGGTTGACCCAACTATTTTCTTAAAATATAGTCGTTCCTCCTAGCAACGATACATTATAGTGGGACCGACCTTTGTTCCGAAGTGAAAAACTAATTTGTTCTAAGTTAAAAAAATGATGTCGAACTAAGATTTCAAAAAAGTCTATAATGGATCAACTGTTTTATTTATTTATCGTCGCATAAGCTCCTAGTTTTTTGAAAAATATATATTATGCATGTGAAAGTTTTACAAAATGGGGCCTTATTTTTTTTAAACCAAACGTCGATCTGTGCCACTCCGATGATTTTTTTTTATATCGCCAGTCATGCAGGAATATTCTGTAATTTTATTAGCCAAAAAAAATAACCGTTTTTGAATTTTGAAAATAATGATTTCCCCGTTTTTCGGAACACCATTGGTGCCACCAATCACTGACCATCAAACCTGACGATTTTTGTGAGGTATCATGAGTCATGGAAAAAATACTCTGTAAATTTTTCAATAAAAAAAAAGATCTGCTTTTTAATTTTTTCCGAATTTCTCCATTTTTCGGCAGAAAAAATCATATTCTCCGAAATGTTACAATGATTTCCATCATTCCGCTCAAAAGCTAACAAAAAAACTAAAAATTTTGAGTACAGTCTTATTTTTTCAATAATTTTAAGTTTCGGAGATATTTGGACTTGAAAAAAATTGCAGTTTCCGATAAGTTTCATTTGTTAGATAACAAAAATGGATGTAAGATGTCAATATTGCAGCTTGCGTTTTTAACGCACGAGAATACAAAGAATGATTTGCACAAATCATTGAATAATTAACGTCAATTTCCAGGAAGTTAATTTTCGATTGTGTATTAAAAAAAAAACAATCAGTATTGATTATAAAAAAAGGCTGCAAAGTAGAACTTCGCGAATTGCGTTCTCTTATCATTGTTGAATTTTCAGAAGTCTACCTCTATGAGAATGTATGTGAATCTATTTTTGCTGCCTCATGAAGGAAGCTTTGTGAAAATCCAACAATAATGAGGAAGCAAGCAGCAAAGTTCTACTTTGCAGCCTTGTTTGAAAAAATTTTAAATGGCATTATTTTTTAACCCCTCGACAGATTCTCGCCACATTCAAACTAATTATTAGTTTACCCACTCTCAACTTGCGTACGAAATTTAAGCCACATATTTTGAAAATTGTAAAAATTGCAATAATTGCAACGCTAAAACTAATTATTCGAAAAATTCAAAATGTTATTATTTTCTAACATGTCGACAGATTCGCACCAAACTCTAACGTATCATTCCTTCACTCACGCTTTACTTGTGTACCAAATTTGAGCACGATATCTTTAAAATTGCGAAAGTTAGAACACAAATTAAAAAAATCCAATTTTTTTTTCAAAATGCTATAAATTTAGATCCGCGCGATGGATTTACTCCAAACGCAACCCCATACCTTGTTAAACTACAGTTTACTTGTGGACTAAATTTGAGTCCGATATCTCAAAAATTGTTGGAGCCTGTGCTGACATTCTCGAAAAAATTAAAAATGCCATGAATTGTGAACACCTTAACGGCTTAACTACAAATTTAATTGATTGATTCATTTTAAATTTCAGCCGATATCTCAAAAATTTCGACGGCTATGGTGCTCACAAACAATTGTGCACATACTCACACACCACACATATATAGACATTTGGTACAAACCATTTTCCTCGACGTTCTAGATCATTTTAAGTATTCTGACATGAAAATCCCGAAAACAAATCTTTTCACGAAAACAAAGGTTCCTTTATGAGGAAATATTAAAACCGCTGTTTTTTTTACCGAAAATGTGACAAAAAATTTGGGGCTGGAAATTTCAGGTCAAAGAAGAAAAATTTCTAGGAAAAAGATGGTAAAATTTATTATAACAAGACGATATAATCTACAATATAAAAAGAGTCTCAATATCCTCGTGCGAGTGTATATAATATCTTAAACAACAATCTTAGGCATTTCTTAATTCTATCGTACAAATTTCGCGCTTAAACTGAACTGATCCTAAAAAAATACTTTGTTAATTGATACAGGCTAGAATAATAGTCTATTTACATTTTTTACAAAAGTATTAAGGCACTTTGAGCTTTGGTCCTCAATTTGTTTGAGTCTCACGAACCTATCTTAGGTAAATTTGAGTCAGCAAAGTTGAAATACAATTTCACTAGCCTTTACGCATTAAAAATGTATGTTCATTAAGCATAATATTACAAACGATTCAAAGAAACATTGTACCATATTTTGATTGAGGCAACCCGCGTTTTTGCTTATATATCTAAAGAGTGTTTCACCAATTCTCAAAAATGCAGCGCATTTTGTCTATAGAATAATTGGAAATTAAATTTCGTCACAAAGCAAAAAATAAACATTATGTCCACTTTTTAGAGTTAATAGTTTGCAGTAAAATGGAAGAGATTCCGTGAATCGAATTCCATTCATTTTTTTTCGGTTTCATTGTGTAATCAATTTCTTTTTGCAACAGTTATTTGTAGGATTTAAAAAAAACGATCAAATATTTTTTTTTTTAAGTTTACATTTTTATGCGAAGATGTACCAAATGCAGTGAAAAATGAGCAGAGAACCAGACTCCTTAATTTTTTTACAACAATTTTTACAACGAAATTAAATTTAAAATTTTGTGCAACCAATAATGAAATTTTTTTATGCGTTGTTGTAATCACTGCAGAATTAAGACGTAATAATTTTTACATATATTATATAATTACTGTGCATTTTGTAAAATAGAAGGAGCTTAATCGCCAGTGATTTTTAGTCACAAGCAGCTACAAATTATTATTAATTACACCAAAACTTGTACGTCAAAATTCAATTTTACATTTTTTTAAAACTTTCTATGTTCTCGTAATTTTCGAAAATTGTTGAAACCCTTAACTTACGTTTAGAGCTATAACTAGGGTAAACGTGTGAAATATGAACCAGTAAAAAAATGTTCTAAAAACTTTCAAAAAATTTTGTGAAAAAAAAAGAATTGTACGAAAAAAAAATCGATAAGTTCCAGAATCTACCGAATATTTTTGGTCCTCGTCTATAAAGTCCTCAGATCACAGGTAACGATTTTCTAGCAATCTCAAGGTGGTCCACAATATTCTACAATAATAATGGTCCACATAACGAAAACGTAAAAAAAGAGCAAACCTAATTTTAAAAAAATCATAATATTTTTATGTCAGGTCTTGATATAGTTTAGGTTCCACGGAACCTAATTCTGCCAACGTAGTGAGATTTAGCTTTTAAATAAAAATTCACCAAGGAAAATAAGGCGAAAAATGTTGTGGCCCATATTTCCCCCGTTTACCTTTAAAAATAATAATAACTTTTTTTTTTTTTTTCAGCGATAGAATTTGGGTAGATGAGGCACTGGCTGATAGCGGTGCATATGATGCTGAAGCCTCGCAAGTTCCAAGGCCGCGAGATGATGATGTGAAGGCACGAGGAAAGGATTCATGAGGTGGAAGTCGTGATTAAGATTTGGCTGAGTGATTGTGACTTCCGGTACTTTCGGAGGAGGTGAATCGGCCCAGGGTCTGTGAAGCCGCGGTTGCTGCACCGTTTCGTGATGGTTGCGATGGTGCTGCTCGTTTTCCGGAAGCCGAGGCGGTGATTGGTAGTTGGCAGGCGAATCGGCCAATGGCGGCGTCGCGCCGCCAGAACTGCTCACGCCGCTGTCGTCGAGGCTGTCGGCTTCGCTGAGCGCCCTCTTTGGGCGGTGGCCTTCACATTCCGAATTTTCTCGCGTTCTCGTAGACTCAGATTCCGACGACGAAGCGTTGTCCTCCTCGTCGGCGGGATTTTCATCCAAATTTGATTCGCCACTGCTCAAATGATGCAACTTCCGTTTGCAACGTGACTGGCCAGTCTCCCGAAAACCTTTGGCAAAAGGGTTATTGTCGATCTTCAGCTTTGTTATGTTTTCGTTCTGCAATTTAAAAAAATAAGTTTCAATTATTAACTAATACTTTTTATGAATTATTAGTGATTATTATTCATTATGAAGCACTATTCTCATTACCATGCAGTTTTGTTAATTATTTTTCTTCCTTATAAAGGAAGCTTTGTTCACGTGAATTTTTTTTTTTTTTGGGACATTCGTGTCAGAATACTCAAAATGGTTTGTTAGAAATGTCTGTGTGTGTGCGTATGTGCACATTTTTTCGTTAACACGATAGCTGTAGCAATTTTTAAGATATCCGGCTCATATTTGGACCAGAAGTGAAATGTTGTTGAATAACATTCGGCATCGAATTTGGTGTCAATCCGTTAAGAGGTTCACAATTTATGTCTTTTTTTAATTTTGAAATTTTTGGTTCGTGCTTAAACTCTTGCAATTTTTAGGATATCGGTTCATCACGTTCCACATTTGTTAAAGATTTTTTTAACACTTTTCACCTGAGACATAATTTTTGGAAATTGTTTAAAAACCTTAATTTTTTATTACTTGAAAAAATGCGAAAAATTCTTATATGTCATAACATCGCCATCGCCTCATCTTGATCGAGATGTCATGGAATGCCCCATACATACGGCTATTTTTTTCTAGATCACTTTTCTCCACGTTTTGGATCATTCTGAGTGTCCTGACATAGAAGTCCCGGAAATTTTTATTTTTCATGAAAACAAATCTTTCTCTATGAGGGAGCAAAAAATATTTACAAATTCACTTTTAAAAAATATATTAATTAGTCATAACGATTTTTTAATTTTTTAAATTTCATAATGATTTTTAATATTTGTTCTGCTACTTTTGAATTTTGAATTTTTATTCTGCACTTCGTAGATTGGTACTTTGAAATTTTTAATTTTTATTCTGCGCTTCATAGATTGGAATCAAAATTTAAAGCGGGTAGAAAATTTTATCGAATTCAGAACATTGAAAAAAAAAAATTACTCCGTTAATTCGTATTACTATGAAAATTCCTCCGTGCATTTCTATAACCGTAAAAATACTTTACTCCAAGTCCTGTTATTATTATGAAAATAATTTGCACTGAATTTATTTTTTCGGGATCTTGTAAATCTGTTCTAATTCCCGGAAACTAATTTTGTATACGGCTTTTGATATTTCTTCTTCTACTTTGAAATTTTTAATTTTTATTGTGCATTTCATAGATTGAAATTGAAATTTAAAGCGGGTGGATAATTAATTATATCAAATTTAGAAAATAGGAAAAAAAAATTAATTAGTCATAATGATTTTTTACCTGATAAGCAGTAACGGCGATAAACTCGGTCTCGTCGAATGTGAAAGAAGCCGATGGTTGGCTGTAGAGATTGTTCATGCTGGCGGGGTCGTCGCACCGAATGATCCAGATTTTTGGGACGTACTTATGCATCGACGTGAGGACCACCTGTAACACGGAGATAAATTATTGTCCGGTGAGTCGAATCAACTTTCTTACGCTGGTGGAATTTTATTGAAATCATAATTAGTTTCAGGAAGCCAGGATCAAGGGATGCCGACGAAGCGCCGGCGCGACTGGTGAGCGATAGGGTTGGCGCCGTTTTTTAAGACAACCATGAAGAAAACACGAGGCCCGCACGTCTCCTCAGCTCAGGCAGACGAGATTCTCGAAATTCAGGCTGCGAAGCTCAACAGAACGAGACTCTTCGTTCTTTCTCTGCACAATCCTTCCCGGAAGCTAAGTTTATATACTTCTTTCGATATTTCTTCTTCTATTTTGAAATTTTTCATTTTTTTTTCTGCACTTCATAGATTGGAATTAAAATTTGAAGCGGGTAGAAAATTTTATCGAATTTAGAACATCGAAAAAAAAAATTACTCCGTTAATTGTTATTACTATGAAAGGTACTCCGTACATTTTTAAAACCGTAAAAATACTTTACTCCATGTACTGTTATAATTATGAAAATAATTTGCACTAAATTTGTTTTTTTGGGGTCTTGCAAATCTGTTCTAATTCCCGGAAGCTAAATTTATATACTTCTTTCGATATTTCTCCTTCTACTGACAAATTTTTTATTTTTATTCTTAAATTCATAGATTGGAATAAAAATTCAAAGTGGGTAGAAAATTGTATCGAATTTAAAACATTGAAAAAAAAATTACTCCGTTAATTGTTATCACTATAAAAATAAAAAATTACTCCGTTAATTGTTATCACTATAAAAATAGAAAATTACTCCGTTAATTGTTATCACTATAAAAATAAAAAATTATGTTAATTTTTATTACTATCAAAAATGTACTCTGTACATTTTGATAACTGTAAAAATAATTTGCTCCATGTACTGTTATTACCATGAAAAGAATTCGCAATAAATTTAATTTCTTATTTTTGATTTTAACTCCGCGCTCCATTTATTGGCATAAAAATGCTAGGATAGTCCGATATCTTTATCGTTTTAAGTAATAAAAAAAAATTCTATGAAATATTATCATTATTTTAAGGAGGCACATCAGATGAATTTTTTTATCAATTACAATTTTATCCCAACTAATGTTGAATGACTAAAAAACTTCTTAAAAATTGCTCGAGAAATACCGATAAATCGAATATTCGATAAAATTCAATAGTTTAAGTCGCTCGTGACCTTTTAACATAAATGAAGCTATTAAAACCAAAATTCCCCATTCCGTCTTACCCTAATCGTCTTTACGACTAAAATTAATAGCAGGAAGCTTTGCTAAGTTGTTCAGGTACCTCTATAATCGTTGTGGAATAGCTTTATCCAAAACGGTAGTGGCTAACGGTAGCCCTAATGCATTTCGAGATAAGAGAAGAGAAGTGGCCATTAAAATTGTTAGAGAAAGAAAAAGCTGTTAAAATAAGGAGTCGAAGAGAGCATAGAATTGGGAGGAAATTACTTATCAAGCCTTGTCCATTCCCAATCCGCCGCCGTTAACGGAGGAAAAGCGATATGATAAGGAACAACAGTAGAAAATCTCTTTGAATCATCCGACAGGATTTTTTTTTAATTAAAATTTTTCGTTTAAGCGTTAAATAAGAAATGTCTTAACATTGTGTTTCTTAGACTAAATATATTATTGATTATCCCTGATAATGAATCCACTTAAAAAATTGCAGCCAGATATCTCAAAATTTACAAGAGTTAAAATGGTCTCAGACATTAAAAAATATAAATTGCAATAAAATTAGCACCGCTTTGTCGATTTTCGTCAAATTTAGCACGGTTCATGCTTCACTTTTTGTTTATTTGTGAACCAAATTCCAGATTGATATCTCGCCATTTACGAAAATTATAGTATAAAATAACTTTTTTAGAAATTTTCAAAATGCTATGAAATTTGAAGTATTCAATTGATTCGCGCCAAATGCTAATACTAAGCGAAATTGGCACTACCTGAACTTACGAAGAAGTGTTTTGAAAAATATCGTTAATTTTATGGAAGTTAGAGCATTTACGCCTTTTTTTTTTTAAATTCAAAAAGCTATAAAATCCTCATTATTGCATACATTTTGTCAAAATGTGTCCCGCCAAAAGTGAGTTTCAGAGACAATTTCGATCACTTCTCGATGGGATAAAAATCGGAAAAAAATATTGCATATAAAACGTGCCGAAAAGATTGATTTCGCATAATAATCCCAAAATGTTATTGACAAATTGGTGAAAGAACAATTGTTCAACAAATAAACAGTCAACCTAACTTTTTTTAATGAAAATGATATGTTAACTTTTTTGAATGCGTATGAATTTCTTCAGATTTTTTTCTTTATTTTGATTTCGATTTTTTTTATTTTGAAAAATGCGCAGAATATAACAAATTGTGGATATGCATTTTGCAAAAAAATCTTGAGTGTAGTAGATAGGTTTATGCCGAACACATATTCAAAATTCGTTATTTCGCGCACATTTTTGAGAATAAAAAAAGTCAAAATCAAAATAAGGGAAAAAATCTGAAACAATTCATACGCATTTAAATAAATTTACATATCATTTTCATTAGAAAAAAAGTTCGATTCACAGATTGTTTGTTGAACAATAGTTTTTTTCGGAAATTTTTCAATAACATTTTGGAATTATTACTATGCAATATTTGTCTTTTCAGCACGTTTAATATCGATTATTTTTTTCCGATTTTTATCTCATCGAGAAGTAATAGAAATTTTTTCCGAAAATCACGATTGGCGGCACTGTACGTATCATACATCCTTAAGGAAGCTAAACCGAGTAGAACAGTAAGAACGAACGGATATACCACTAATAGTGTGTGTGTGTGGCGGTGACGACCTCCCATGTACTGAACATTGTCGGAAATCTCGCCGGGCCTTTCAGTAACTCGAGACGAAGAGCACCCTAAGGACAAGAAGCTGTCCAAACACAAACTTGCCAGATAAATGACGGCTAAAGCGATTTGCATCCACTGCAGTTGAGTTCTTTCCGTTTCTTCCCTTTCATTCATTGTGGTAGCAACTTTTGCTTCATCTATTTTTTCAGCTTTCTTTTCCAATGCCTAATATCAAGTCCATCATGAAGCCAACATTGATAAGCATACTTCCTCATAGAAATAGCTTTGGAAAAGCAACAAATAATGGAAAAGCGTAAGAGGAAAATCTGGACTTAATGGGAATTAATCGGTCCCAAAGTTCGACCTATATATATATATATATATATATATATATATAAATTGATATAATTGAGATATATGAATATATGAATATTTCTCAATTAATATTGAGATACATAAATATATATCATATAATTTTTAAAAAACAATTAGAAAATTTAAAAAATTTAAAGCCAAAAAAATTGAGGAAGCACTGTGCAAGGTTTTACTTTGCATCCTTTTTTCAATGATTAATAAGGAAACTTACATTATTGTGATGATCCACGGCATTATTGGTGAGCTTAAGTTTGCTGAAACTAACTGGATGTTGCATCCAGTGATGACCAGTGGCTGGACTATCGGGATGAAGGTAAACTCTGCGATTGATGCGAGGCTGAGGCTCAGCAGGTCCAGCGGAAGTCCATCCTTTGGTGCCTGCGGAGCCGCTAGCGTTCTCAGCGCCTCCTCCTACGTACTTATGACGGCGTCGCGACGCCGGCTCCACCTCCAGAAGGAGACAGTAACGGGCTCGGCTCTCGAGACCCGAAACACTCAACTGAAGGGCCGGGAACATACGTCTGCAATAATTACAAAAAAGGAAAACGTTAAAACCACAATTTTCTTAAGAATTAAATTATTTTGAATTTTGTCAGAGTTATAAGGAAGTTTTATTTGGTTTTTGACATAAATCACTCAGCTGAACTGACAACAACACACGTCTGCAACAAAGAAAAACACTAAAATCATAATTTTATTGAGAATCATTTTGATTTACTCGGTCAGATCGGTAAATCATTCTTATTTTGTTTTTTAAATAAATGACTGGATATTGATCATTTTACTAGAATTTTTTTTCGTCGTAGTCACGAAAATAATTTGCGGTTTTTAAAGCATGGATTTGTAAATTGATATTTGAAAATCCATGAAAAATACAATTTTTCATGATATTTGAAAATCCAAGAAAAATACAATTTTTCACGATATTTGAAAATCCAAGAAAATTACAATTTTTCATAATATTTCAAAACCCAAGAAAAATGCCTTTCATTATATTTCAAAATCGAAAAAAAAAAATTTTCATTATATTTCAAAATCGAAAAAAAAAAAATTTTCATTATATTTCAAAATCGAAAAAAATAACTTTTTGATTATATTTCAAAATCGAAAAAAATAACTTTTTGATTATGTTTCAAAATCGAAAAAAATAACTTTTTGATTATATTTCAAAATCGAAAAAAATACAATTTTTCATTATATTTCAAAGTCGAAAAAAATACAATTTTTCATTATATTTCAAAATCGAAAAAAATACAATTTTTCATTATATTTCAAAATCGAAAGAAAAAAAAACGTTCATGATATTTATAAGCAATAATAAATAACATAAATTATGAATTAATAACCCTTTAAAAATTCCAACAGAATGTATCAACATTTTTCCTTCGCTAAGCTTTTCCCCAAAATTTCCTTTAGGAATTGCGTGCATGACTGCAATAATTAGGGGAGCCTTTGCCTAATACTTGTTCTCTGTTTGAGTTAGTGCTCTGGTTTTTCCTAAGTCAAGTTGGGAAATCCCAATGTTAATCCTCTGAGTCTGAACGATGCGACAGGTTTGATCTTATCGCAGGTGCCGAGCGGAAGCTAAATTCTCGTTGGAGCGCTGCAGAAAAGGGATTAAAGGCAGCGCGCGTACAGCAATATCTGAAGAAGTTCGCTGATAACATGAGTGAGAACGCGCGCCGATAACTCGAGTAAATTGGAGTTAAGGGGCCACCCGCTCATGTCCAGGAAAAAAGGCAATGTGTCGCCTTTTTTTTTCTTATCAGGCACGCACGCCAACGAGAGGAAATTTGTCATTGAGGGAGCACTCGCCGCCGCATCTGGCGATAGGACATGAAGAAAGAGCTGCTGCGCGCGTGACTGTCGCGCGACCCTCTTAATCTCGATTGCCAGAAGGCTTTTTACGTGGCGTGCGCTTCAAAAATTTATTGGATGAACGGAGAGGCTCTGGCATGGCTAATATTATGCTCAAAAGCACCAGGAGGTCTGCTTTCGAGTTCTGAATTTTTTAAATATTTTTATTAGTGCCAATTCATTAATTAAGGAGGTATTAATGGTACAGTCGGGTCAAACGCATACCAAGATTTTAAACATTTTGTGCTTCCTCAAAAAGGAAGCTTTGTTTTCGTGAAAATTTGTTTGTTCGAGATTTCTATGTTAACATACTGAGAATCACCTAAAACGTCGTGAAAAGTGGTCTAGAAAATATGTCTATATGTATGTGTGTGTATGTTCCAGACACCGAAAATTCAATTGTCCATAACTCACGAACGGCACGATGGATCGAAGTAAAATTTGGCACGCAACTAGAGTATTGATTCCTCTGTAATTGACGTGATTTTCAATTGAATGTATCAATGCATACCGATTTTATAGAATTTTTACTTTTTCAAAAAAATGTCGTGATGGCTCTAACTTTCGTAAAAGTTCGCCAATTTAGCTAAATAGTTTTTTATAAATAAAGACACGTTGAATGATGTTTGGTATTGAATTTCAGCGAAATCGGTAGAACGGTTCCGATTTTGTAAAATTTTGAATTTTTTGAAAAAAAAAAATTTTACTCTAAATTACGTCGAATCTCATCAAATGAACCGAAATAATCTACAATCAAAAAATACCATACACCCCTGCTACGTACAAAATTTGGTGATGATCGGTAGAGTCGTTTGGATTTTACGGCATTTAAAATTTTTTAATAAATGTATATTTTCGCTCATAACTTCCGCAAAAGTTAAGAGAGTAAGATAAAAAGTTGTACTTAATCATAATGGTTAATCATAATGGTATTGGTTCTTGTTTGACTTGAGTGTACCGTCAATAGCTCCTTAATTCATTAAGGGCAAAATAAACTATTTTACATAAAGTTCCATCTTGAATTTGGGATGTAAATGCAAAATCACAGTATTTTCTACTGAATTCTATTAAAATTATGAAATTTAATAAAAAAAATTGGAGTGCTGAAAAAATGTATTATATGGTGTTCGTTTCCTTTTTTTATAAATATAATTAATAAAAAATCCATTTAAAAAGAATCATTCCAAACGATAGATTTCCCATTCAAATTAAATTACAACATAAACCTGTACATTTTCCTCCACTTCAAATCTTTGATAAAGTCACATGATATTAAGAACAATAATGTGTTTCTTCTCAGCCAAAAATAAAAATGTTGTACTGAGTCTCAAAAATCTTGAAATCACTACGAAATTCAAATAGTTTTTCTTCACAAAATTTTTTTTCTAACTTTTGAATGACCACTAAAGTCAAAGTAGGTGGAGAACCCTTCGAGTGTCCTCCGTTAAATATTGGAAAAAGGAAAACCCGCGAGCGGTTTTCGTACAGTTCCGCCCCTAAGACGAGTTTTTCCTCTTTTTCTAACAGACAAGAGTCCAACGTGTCTTCGAAGCGACGTGAAGAGCCTCGTCACTCTCGTCACTCTTCGTGAAAGCTTGCAATTATGTACGTAAACAGAAGAGGCCAAATGCCGCAGAAGTACGAAACGCCACCGCGAAAGATTGACTTTACGGACTTGACTTAGGGATTAGCCGAGTTTGAAATGTTTACACAGCGGAGCGAACTAGGATCGGATGCAGCTTCACTTTTAAATACGAGATGACCCTACTTCCGAGATCTGAAACAAGGGCGTATCTTGGTCTTTTCGCTAATGACTGGGAATTTTTCATATTTTTGACTTTTCGCTCAGCTCCGAAGAGAAAAGTGCTTTTTCCTGTGGCTTTCCGAAGCTACAAACAGGGCGGGCCGAGAAAATGTTTCGGGCGTGCGCCATAAGCCAAAAAAGGCCCTGGCTATCAGAACTTGAAGCTGAAAGTCAGCCCAAGATCTACTTAAAATGATGCACAAAATGTATAAGTGCATTTTATGGATAAAATGCTATTGTAAGTTTGAATATAGATATGAAGAAATAAATTATTTGCTTAATTTTGACGATGACAGTACGTTAATTTCCTATTACATTTGCGAAATAAATTTAAGTATGATATTTGTTGATTTTAAATGCGTAAAATTTTCCTTGAGGAAAAAACAAAAGGCTTGTAAAGTTCATCACTGGGAAGGCAACGAAATGGTTGTTCATGAATCGCGAGTACCTGAAGAATCTTCTCTACTTCAGCCAAAATCCTTATAGACGACTTCAGGTAAACCTCGGAAAGGAAGCTTAACGACAAGTGCAATTAAGAGAGACAGAGGGTAGAACGAAGCCTTCTACCGGCCATTAGCTTTGCTATATCCTCGACATGTCTAACGATCCACGCTTCGTTTACCTTCGCCTATATTTCGTCTCTTTTCGAGCTACTGTGTCGTCATACAATGCTTAAATTGCAGGAGTTGATACAAAGGAGATAATGAAGAAGAACATGAAGGAAAATATGAAAACGAACATAAAGAAGAACATGAGGCAAAACATGGAGACGAACATGAAGAAGAACATAAAGGAGAACATGAAGGCAAACATGAGGAAGAACATGAAGAAAAACATGTAGATGGATATGAAGAAGAACATGAAGAAGTAAATGAAGAAGTACATGAAGAAGAATATGATAAAGAACATGAAAAAGAACATGAAGAAGGATATGAAGAAGAACATGAAAAAGAATATGATGAAGAACATGAAAAAAATATGAAAAAGAACATGAAGGATATGAAGAAGAATATGAAGAAGAACATGAAGGATATGAAGAAGAATATGAAGAAGAACATGAAGAATCTGAAGAAGAATATGAAGAAGAACATGAAGGGTATGAAGAAGAACATGAAGAATATGAAGAAGAATATGAAGAAGAACATGAAGGATATGAAGAAGAATATGAAGGAGAACATGAAGGATATGAAGAAGAATATGAAGAAGAACATGAAGGATATAAAGAAGAATATGAAGAAGCACATGAAGGATATGAAGAAGAACATAAAGAAGGAAGATGAAGAAGATAAAAAGTAGCAGGAGCGACCGGAATCAGGAACACAAGTCAAAGAGGAGACACAAGGCCCTTGAGGAAAGTCGCGACGTCGAGTTTTGTGCGTCTTAAGGCGCCTACGAGTGGTTGCAATGTATTTTCGATGTTGTCGAGAGGCGCAGCTCTCCACGAAACGTTAAGCGGCCACCGGCTGCACGAATTGTCGAGAAGTATACCGGCAGGAGAGGAAAATAACGAATTCCCTCCTCCCTCGTACCGCTTACTGTCATATGCTGTCTCAAAAATTTTACTGGCGCCTCGCTGACGATCCATGCACTAGATTGCATCGCTTTAGCACTCTTGACATAATCTCAGACACCAAATGCCCGGATTTTGGTGCCACAGCGTCGCGACAATCATCGAAAGTGAAAAGTTGCAAGGAAACATTAATTGAAGGCGATTCTTCAATAAATGAATGTCTGTAGATTATTCAGCCTACAGAATATTATTATTTATCGGAAATACATCATTTTTCTGAATTATCAATAATCACTATACGAAAAAAAAATTTTGTATTGCCTCCGCAGCTGGATATTCAGATTAAAATTATTTTTCCATTCAAATATACTTGTCGTTTGTAAATAAATTTGCTGTTACAACGAATTTTCAAGCTTTTCATAGTAAATCCCGAAAATTCAAAACAAACGTTGTGAGAAAAAGACGGTAACGTGTTCGCCACATTGTGGACCAGCTGTACTCGAAGACCGACCCCGAAGAAATTGCGCGTCTGGCCACGAAGAAAGGCATTGTCCGTTGCGAGAGGATTACAAACAGCAGAAGTGTCGAGGAATACTGATCAGTTACGAGTACAGAGTTGCCGAAGGTCAGCAACACGTGGTGGGCACGTGCAATACACTTGGACAATGCTACTGGCCCTTTGGTAATTTTACAATCTATGGGAACAGTTGGAAGAACTTGAAACGTGTAACCAGCCGTATCATAGAGCCTCTACAAGCTCTTGGACTCTCAATGGACAAACTAAGACCTCCCGCGAATACGATCCTTCAGTCTTTCTTGGCTGAGCAGCGAGGGAAACCCTTGGAAGGTTTCTCTGGCCAACAGACGCAATACCCTGAAGACAATGAACACAATGACCAAAAGTGTGTGCCACAGGAGTTAGCCTCTTGCACTTTCGGACCAATTATTATGCAAGGGTATTCCAAACACTGAGAAAAGAGACCACTGGAGATATTTGACTGATGCGACACTTCCGTTTCCGCTTCCGGAACGAAATAATCTTCTTCTTCTTGCCTATTTGTGATTTTTTTTTTACGCGAAATTCTAAGTACGTTGTTATCGGAACTGTTCGTGCGGGAAAGGGAAACAGGATGGAAGGAAGGAAGCAAGATGCGAGGGATGCGGATACCGGAAGTTGGACATATATCGGCGATCGTGGCATAATCAAGTTTGTCGAAATGGCTTTTCTTAGGATTTTTTGCTTCCGGAGAAAGTTTGATCAACAGGAATTGTTTGTTTGTTTTTTTTTGGTTGTAATTTTGATGGGAGGATTTTTGGAATCCAAGATTCGAAATATCTAGGGAATTGTAGGGTGGAAAAAAGGCCCTATATGTGTGTGTACAGGGTTTCGAAATTTTAATTACCTGTAACTTCATAATCGCTCGATCGATTGAGCTGAAATTTTGCACGTAAGTGGAGCAGCGAGCGATTTTTTATTGTTGTAATATTTGACAAAATGGATGGAGAAATTGAGATTTTATAGCTTTTTGAAATTTTTCAAAAAAGGGTGTGAATTGTGTAATTTAAAAAATCGTTCGACTCATTGAGCTGGAATTTAGCACATAAGACTACCAACAGCTTATCTTTTGTTGGTCCAAATTTTGAGAAAATAGATGCAGGAATTTAGATTTGATGGCTTTTTCAAAATTTTCAAAAAAGGGCGTGAATGCTGTAACTAATAAACCGTTTTACCGATTAACCTGGAATTTTGGAAACAAGTTCAGTAGCAGCGCATCTTTGATTGCTGCAATTTTTTACAAAAATGTATGCAGAAATTTAGATTTGATAGCTTTTTCAAAATGTAAAAAAAAAGTCGTGAATGATGTAACACAAGAACCATTCATCTGATTGAACTGGATTTTGGCACGGACGTGCCAATTTAGACTAAAAGAATTTACTATTTAGACTAAAAGAAATTATCAAATTATTTTGACAATGATAAAAACTCAGAATCGAAAAAAAATGCAAGCTTGTAAAATTCTAAAAAATTCTCTAGAGGTCGAAGGACTTTTTTTTTTAAATGGCCGATTTAGCGGTAAGGCGAATGTCGAATTTGATGAGACTTTTTCATCCTCCGGTCAAGGACAAATAAAGCTACAAAGTTGAACTTTGCAGCTAGAATTTGAACTTTCCAACTTGAGTTGAACTCTCCAAAGTTACGGCAAAAACGTGATTTTTTCGAAAATTTCAAAACTCCACAAAATCGGAACCGCTTTACTGACTTCGGTCGAATTTATTATCAAACTACATTAGGAGTACCTGCACTTATAAATAATTGTTCAGATAAATATCATTAATTTTACGAAAGCTACAGCGTGCACGTCCTTTCATGAAAAATTTTAAAAAGTCATAAAATAAAAACTTCTGCATACATGTTGTAAAAAAATGGAACAATCAATGACGAACTGGTGCTTCACGTGTGTGCCAAATTTTAGCTCAATCGGTCGAACGGTTCTTGAGTTACAGGCGATTAAAATTTCGAAAACACACACACACACATGGACACTTTTTCGAAACTACTTTTCTCGATGTTTTTGAAAATTTTGAGTGTCCTGACATTAAAATGTCGAAAATTTTTTTTTTTCATTAAAACAAAGCTATGAGGAGAGAAAAAAAATAAAAATAAAAAAACGTGGTAGAGCGAGCAATGCGAGAAACGCGCGAGTGACGGGGACGATGGAATGTCGTACGTGACGACGGGACGATTAGTTTCGCCGGAGGTGGCCCCGACAAACCGAGAGTATAGTCTCTCTCTGGTGTCCGAGAGGGAGAGCAACCGCTTGAAATTGGTAAAGAGCTTATCGTGGGCACCGATCTGGTCCATTGCGAGACAAGCGCAACGGCGACAGCGGCTCGATGCTTCGCCTCTCTCCGCGCCATTTACAAGGGTGTAGACAAGAGAGCGTGTAGACTCGGTGAAACCTATGCGGTCGATGGAAACTCGCTACGAGGCTCCTGACCAGGAGCATCAGGTACGCGAGAGGGTGGAGCTCCAATGCTTTCCCAACCAACTTTGTCCCCTCTCCTTTCTCGCAACTTTTTCCTGCATCTTCGTTTTATCATCCTGGATCAGAGCTGGCCAGTATTTAAAATATATCATGTACTTTAAGTATTTTAAATACGTAGTTTAAATATTTAAAATATATCATGTACTTCGAGTATTTTAAATACGTAGTTTAAATATTTAAAATATATCATGGTCTTTAAGTATTTTAAATACGTATTTTTAATATTTAAAATATATCATGGACTTTAAGTATTTTAAATACGTATTTTTAATACAAAAATACTTCTCAGGTATTTTAAGTACTTTTTAAAATACAGAATACAAAACACTTTTCTTTTTTTTTATTCTACATATTCGGAGCATTTTTTGAATATTTACCAAGTGCACGTTAAATTTGAAATTTGAAAATTAACATGTACTTTTAACAAGCGAAATGTATTATTCAACGCTTTTAATAATGCGTCTGACTCTCTCCTTTCGTTCGACAATAAGTCACTCGAATTATTAAATTGACGGGGTTGATTCACCTGAAGAAATTCAACGTATTATTTTTTTCAGTGAGATTATTAATCTGAATTCAAACAGTTTTTCACGTTCATGAAATTCATATACTGGACGAACTCTTTAAATTTTTCCGAGTGATGTAGGGAATTTAAACATTGGAAAGTGAATTTAAAAATTTTCACTTGTAGCTTTCAGACCAGACAACACAATATATCGGGACTCTCGACGTCTTAACGATTTGCGAATGAACAACGTTAACTTCCCTTTACTTAATATAACGTTACCTTCGCTTCCTCATAGTTTGTTTTTTTTTTTAATACGCTTCCTTATAAAATTAATTTGAAGAAAAAAAAACAGTTTGATGTTCTAAAGTCTAACGTTTATGGACGGTGTGATACAACTGTGAGGAAGCTCTGTTCTAATCTTAATTTTCAGAGTTTTCCATGCTCAAAAAGCTTTCTTTCTATGAATTTTTATTATGTAATTTTCATGTACACGGGTTTTGAATGTTCTAAAACATTGAAATATTATTACATTCAGAAAAAATGACTTTATGTAGTGAAGTCAATTGCGTAAACGAGAAAATGTTTCGAAAACAATTATTTCCTCAATTTGCTTCAATTAAAAAACGGATAAGCATGTATAAAGTGTGTCATGCAACATTGAATAATTACTACAGCATCCAATAAATGCGCAATTCCTTAGAATTGAATTTCATACGGTTTTTTGAGAAGTATTTTGAAAAGTACTTAGAAATGTATTTCAAGTACCGAAGGATTGAAGTACCAAAAGTATTTTGTATTTTAAAAAACTGAATTATTTTGTACTTCTTATTTTGAGTACTTTCATGTATTTTGCCCAGCTCTGTGCTGGATTTTTAAGGCATTATTAAAAAACCGTTCACATTGCTTCCTCATCATTTTTCGCTTTTTTTAAAGCTACCTGTAGGTGAAAGTATGTTAATCAATTTTGGCTTTCTCATAAAGGAAGTTTTGTAAGAAGAGAAAAAATGGCCTTATTTTTCATGCCTATCTATTTAAAACAAGGGTGCAAAGTAGAACCTTGCACATTGTTAGAAAGCTTTGTAAAAAGCGACTAAAAATGTATTTTTATATTTTTTGATAATTTTTCGAATAAAAAAAAAGCTTAAAGACTATAAAAAGAAAAATCTTGCTCACTTTGGCTATGAGCTAGAAAATTTTGATATTAAAAAGAGTATTTTTCAGAATTTATCCAGATTTTTCATATTATGGCGTTCGATATGTCAATTCAAAAATATATTTAAAAAAATTTCCGTAGAAGAAAATATGGTGCATTTGAGGGTCTAAATCAGGCTATAAAAAATTATGAGTCAAATTGGAGAGGTCGAGGTCAAATCCTGGTCGAAGCGGGGTGGACTGTCCCATATATGAATAAATTAAATGGCGTATAAAATTGAATTAGCAAATGGTGGCTCTCTTCAAGTTCCTCTTCAATTGAACTAAAAAAGCATTAATCATCTTGGAAAAAAAAATGATAAATCGTTCGATAATCTGAAGAATACAATTTGTGGATTTAAAAAAACAGCATATGTGGCTCCTCGAAACTCGTTGATTGGTTGTAAAACAGATTTTGCAAAAACCATTGTTAAGCACACAATATCTAACCAATTAATATATATTTACAATAAATATATATAAATAAATTGGTAAAATCGAATTAGCAGCCGGTGGCCCTCTTCAAGTACCTCTTCAACATTGACCTAAAAGAGCATTGATCAACTTTATCTGATTTAAAAAAATAGATAAAATTCCCTAATCGGTTGTAAATCCATGTTGGAAAAAAAATTGATAAATCGTCCGATAATCTGAAGAATAAAATTGGTGGATGTCGAAGGACAACATATGTGGCTCCTCGAAACTCGTTGATTGGTGGTAAAACAGATTTTGCAAAAACCATTGTTAAGCACACAATATCTAAACAATTAATATATATTTACAACAAATATATATAAATAAATTGGTAAAATCGAATTAGCAGCCGGTGGCCCTCTTCAAGTACCTCTTCAACATTGACCTAAAAAAGCATTGATCAACTTTATCTGATTTAAAAAAAATAGATAAAATTCCCTAATCGGTTGTAAATCCATGTTGGAAAAAAAATTGATAAATCGTCCGATAATCTGAAGAATAAAATTGGTGGATGTCGAAGGAGGACGGCGCGTGTGGCTCCTCGGACTCCGATGGTACCCTGCGTGCCGTACATGCATGTGAAGACCAAACGATGTCGGGGGGCGCGCGCGCTTCAGCCCCCTCCCCCCCCCCCCCCCCCCCCCCATGTACAGGCCGTGTTGTCGGTGGCGGCCGTTAAAGACAAAGAAAAGTAGTTTGAGGCGCCGGCGACTGTCTGCTTTCGACGCGGGACCAGCGATTCGACGGTGTCCGGACGCTCTTCAGGGCTCTCTGTGGAGCCGCTGAAGAGAGAGAGAGAGATAGGGAGAGAGGATCTCGAGAGGATTCGAAGAGTCCTGACCGACCCCCTGTGCGCGTGGGACTCGAATGCTCCGCTCAAAAAAAACATATATATATATATATATATATATATGGGGAAAACATTTGAATGTACATGGGGCATTCCATTCAAACTCGACCGCGGTCAGACCCTGGACCACTCGAATGTCATCTCCGATTTTTTATGTTATTCTTCCATCCCTAAGAAGCAACCACAATTTTTATTACATCTTTTTTAAACAATTTATTCACTTATGAGTATTTATAACGAACTTATCGAGAGCCGGAATTTAAATATCGGACGAAATTCTCATAAGTCCGGGATCAGCTATCAATTTTTTTGAGATTAATTCTGAAGTGGTCCGGAGATCGATTCTATTTTTTACGGATTTTTTTCCGTTAAGGAAACGATGTAAATTAAATGTGTAAGAATTATTTAACTGCGGGCTGTTGATTAAACATTTTTGTAGCACTCTTTAATAAAACTGAGAAAATTTGCTCCTTTTTTATATGCACCAGGACTTTAGAGAATTTTTTTAGATTTTTTTTTTATTTTTTTTATTTCACCACCAAATATAAAAATTTAATAGGGAAAATTGGTTTAAAAAAATCTGAACAAATTCTCCGAAGTCCTGACATTTATAGAAAGGTTCAAACAATAATCTGCAGCGGGGGGATTTTTAAATTGCTCACGTTTTTTTTAATTTTCATTTTGAAATCAATTTGTAAAAAAAATAGTTCAGGTTAAATGTTTTGATATCTAATACAGGATGAAAATTTTGTCCACATGAAAATCTTGTCGGATTTCTAAAATCTGGCCTTCGATATCTTCAATATAAATAATCATAAGTATAAATTGTTTGAAAATAAATCTAATAAGAATTATAATTGAGTCTTAGAGATAGAACAAAAAGAAAAAAATTGACAAATCCTAGATCGAGAGTCAGACACCAGGTCAAGTTGAAGTGGAATTCCCCATATATATGTATACACAATCATATAGTCTTCACGGTATTCCAATAATTCTTCATCTATGATCTCAAAACCATAAAAAACGTTCCACGGATACTAAAAATTCTTGTCCTTTTTTTAGTCTGCTAATCGTTTATCGTCACTAAAAACATGGCAGCTCCGTTTACGAGGATGGGTTTAATTAATTAGAAGAAACTAACTTGCTTGTCGCGTTAAATTTTTAAAATACAATTGAAGAATTCGGTCAATAAAGAAAAGCAATAAATTTGCTATAAAAAAGTCAAAGAGTATTTTTAATTATCTCGATTGATTTATATACATTTCTTGTTAGTGCATAAATTTATTTAATAAATCATTTTATCAAATGTGGGATATTGATTGTGAATATGATTTAACTTTACATCGAAATTTATTCTAATTTAAAAAAAATTAATTGAAACAACTAACGTTCAATTCACATTAGATTTTTTTACTACAATAAAAAAAAAACACAATAAACTCACGCAAGAAATTCGCGCGAAAATGATGGATGCGTTTCGTTAATTTCACTTGATTAATTTTCTCATATTATCCGATCAAGAAAGGATTTATTTTGTAAAATATATAAGATTGGATTGTACAAATAATTAAAGTCGAAATTTGATCAATAAACTTAACTAACAAATTGTCTGTAAGAAATTCTATGTAACTTTTTCATTATATTTAATATCGTAAATTCATGAATGTAATCAAAACATTTTTTACGCCAAATCGGCAAAAAAATTCCATATAATCAATATACTATAAACTATAAAAATATTTTAAATTTTCATCAATAATCAATATTGATCAATTCTATCAATGAACTCGAATAACAAATTGTTTGTCAAAAATTTTATGTAATTTTTCATTTAATTTAATATCGTAAACTGATGAATTGAATCGAAATTTTTTTTTTTTTTTTTTTTTTTTGCCAAATCGGCAGAAAATATTTCATATAATCTGTCGACCAATATTAGAATACGGACATCCTATTTTCATCAATTGCAAAGAAGCAGCTATTAAAAAATTAAAAACAGCGGAAACATGTGCGATTCGCCGTCTAACACGCATCCGCCACCCAAATAACCCCCTACATAACCCACGAAATACTCTTCTTTATGAATCCACGAAAATCACACCCATAACATCGAGAATCAGAGAGCTCTCCAAAAGATTCGCTGCAACCCAACTGGATAATCTTGAGCCTCTCAGTATACAACCCACACCGAACATAAACCCTACACTCAAACACCCTACACATACAACCTACCAGCAACTAGGAAGAATAAACGAATAAAACCAAAGTTTTTTTATTTGAAGCAAGGCTGAAGGACTTCGGTCGATGGCCTATTGGCAATGCGTGTATGGCCAAAACCATAGATATATTATTTAAAAAATAAGACAAAAAAAATGTACAAGAAAAAAAATCTGTAAACGTATTGTCAATAAAACTCTTTTACTACTTTACTACTATTTCATATAATGAATATACGACTATGAAAATATTTTTAATTTTTTGGTGTTGGAATTAGCTGAGGAAGGCGCGGACGTTGCCGGCGTAAGAAGAGACCAACATGACAAACCCTCTCTTAAGATTATCGTGAAAAATTAATAAGCGTAAGAATATGTGTAAGGGGAATTCCATCGGGACGATTTAACAAGTCCGCGCGAGATCCGGGAGAGCACCACGAAGACGGAGCAGTTGAGTCTTATCTGCGAGGAGAGAAAGAGAGAGAGAGAGAGAGAGAAAAATGTCGACGTGGCTAATTAAGAGAAGATTTCAACGGGAGATCCTCGCGGAGTTTCGGTCAGTCTCAAAGACCGCCGCTGACTCGAGGATCGCGCGACGTCGTCGTGCTCCACCAGCCCGAGGCTGACCGCCGACGACTGCTCGCTCGAGCATGAGTCGCGACGCCGACGCCCTGACGCGACATCACACACTCTTCTCTTCTTCTTCCCTGATGAAAATATTTTTCTGATTATTTTACTGGATAATTGACTTGAATTTGTTGATTGCAAATTAAACATTTTTTAATCGATTTTCTTCCGCTTTCTCGGTCACAAAACTAATTTTTTAAATCAATTTCATGATTTTTTAATCATATTTCTAATCTAAGATGAAGAAGATGAAGAGGATAATTTCTTCTTTTCTGATAAAAATATTATTCTGATTATTTTAATGGATAATTACGCTGAATTTGTTGATTACAAATTGAACATTTTTTAATCAATTGTCGTCTGCTTTCTTGGCCACAAAACTAAATTTTTTTCGTCGATTTCCTGATTTTTAAATCATATTTTTAATCGAAAATGAAATGGTCGAAGAAGATGCAGAGGATAACTTCTTCTTCTCTTCTTGTTCTCTGATGAAAATATTTTGTAAATTATTTTACTGGGTAATTATGTTGGTTTCGTATATTGCAAATTAAACACTTTTCAATAAATTTTCTTCTGCTTTCTGGTCACAAAACGAGTTTTTTGAAACGATTTTATGATTTCTTCATAATTTTCTTAATCGATTTTATGAATTTTGAATCCACATTTTTCTGATATTTTCTGAATATTTTGGCAATTTCTACTGTTTTCCTTAAAAATGCATAATTTATCAGAGTTTCCGAATATTTTTTAATTTAGCTGAAACTATTCTGTAAAACGTTCTACAATATTAAGATACTTGTTTCTATCTATTTTTAGAAATCTGTCTGATAAAAAGAGGTATTTTTCGCTAGCACCAGATACTTTATTCCTCGCAAAAAAAAAACGTTGCAAATATTTGCAGAAAAGCTTTAGATTCCAAGACGAGCAGTATTCTAAATATTTTCCGCAAAAAAGTTCAAGAGATTTATCAAGTATCAGATACTCCATTCGTTAGAAATAACACATTGACAATATTTTCAAGAAAATTTCAGATTCAAAAAGTGATTTTGTAAATATCCATCAAAAAACTTGATGTTATAATAAAAATTTATTGATTTTTAGAAAAATATACAGACTCTATGAAAACTATTTTCACAAGGATGTCATTTTTTCGGCTCTTCACGAAGCTTCGCACTCGCCGGGTTCTCAATATCAAGCCGAACGTTCGCATAAAGAAGAGTGCGATGAGAGCAAAACGTTTAGCCGGCGCTTAGTCGCGCTGGGCCAATTCTTCTCAATGAGACTCTTCGGGTATCGCTTACCCACGGTAATGAGCTGCACAAGAGATCCTGAAAAACCCGCGTGGGTTTTGCCTCGATTCTGAAGAGGCTTGCGGACCTTTAGAGGATTAACGGGGATGCAACTATAGCGGTAGCCTTTTCAGGGTTTTCACGTTGTAATACCAAACTCTTGGCATCATTTCTCAACGTTCTTCCGCAAACACAGCGCACTATTATTCGCAAAAGAATTTCAAGGCGACGACAAACCGCAAATTCCTCTCATATGGCACTTCCTTTTTGGACTCAACGACAAATATATATGATCGATAAACTTACCGGCCGAGCTTCGTGATTATCATCTCAGTCGTTTCGGCGTGAAACTGCTGCCAAAGTCTTCTGTTCTGCAGCTCTATCTTCACGTTACCTGAAAGCCGAGGACCAGCTCCAGGAGCTGGAGGCAACAGCCATCCATTCGACTGCGGTATCTCTTCTGGAAATTAACAGATACGAACTCATTACATTTTGCAATTATGTGCATTTTCAGCTGGTAACCATAAAAATGAATATTCAAGGTTACGGAGTAGAAATACTCTTCAACTCTGCAGTATTATATATGCTGAGTTTGTACTTCACATCATTCAGAAAATGGTAAACCATGATTTCACATTGTGCATAGGCTTTTGAACATTTTCTTCGTTCAATCTAATATGACCTCATGATTATGCAGGCAGAATTTACATTGAGATAAAAGGTCGTAACAATTAGGTACGTCAATATTGCTTCAGCGTATGTTTATGCATCAGGTTAAAGGTGACGAAGATGATGAATTAGTAGTTTCAAGTGAGATTAAGAGACCTAGTATGCAGTTAAGAGATTCTAATGGACGATGAACGAGGAAACGAAGAAATCCCAGAAGATGGAGAGCCAAGAGAAGACGGAGAAGAAAATAATGACTTAGATGAAGTAGAAGATGAAGTAGAAGATGAAGTAGAAGATGAAGTAGAAGATGAAGTAGAAGATGAAGTAGAAGATGAAGTAGAAGATGAAGTAGAAGATGAAGTAGAAGATGAAGTAGAAGATGAAGTAGAAGATGAAGTAGAAGATGAAGTAGAAGATGAAGTAGAAGATGAAGTAGAAGATGAAGTAGAAGATGAAGTAGAAGATGAAGTAGAAGATGAAGTAGAAGATGAAGTAGAAGATGAAGTAGAAGATGAAGTAGAAGATGAAGTAGAAGATGAAGTAGAAGATGAAGTAGAAGATGAAGTAGAAGATGAAGTAGAAGATGAAGTAGAAGATGAAGTAGAAGATGAAGTAGAAGATGAAGTAGAAGATGAAGTAGAAGATGAAGTAGAAGATGAAGAAGCTGAAGAAGAAGCTGAAGAAGAAGCTGAAGAGGAAGCTGAAGAGGAAGCTGAAGAAGAAGCTGAATAAGAAACTGAAGAAGAAGCTGAAGGAAAAGCTGAAGAGGAGGAAGTTGAAGAGGAAACTGAAGAAGTTGGCGAAGAAGCTGAAGAGGAAGCTGAAGAAGAAGCTAAAGAAGAAACCGAAGAAGAAGCTAAAGAGGAAGCTAAAGAGGACACTGAAAAAAAAGATAAAGAGAAAACGAAAGAAATCGCGAGAGAAGGTAAAGAAGATGAAAAAGAAGAATGAAAAGACGAAGAAGACGCAATAGACGGAGAAGCCAAAGAAATAGAAGAGGCGACCGGTGTTGCTGGCTAGATCAACGCGGTTGAGGTGTTTCGAATGGACGAAGATGTCTCCGGGTTTTGGGATCCTTTAGCTCTCCTCGCATGAGCGAGCTACACTTGTCTCCGGTGACTGAGAGTGCACACTGAAAATTCTCACAGAGCGCACGGGGTCCTCTCTTTCACGCTTTCCCGGAGCTAGCGCATTATCCCGAGGACAAGGATAATTGACATTGGCCGCGGAGAACCCAGAAGCAGAGGAAGCCCGCGCACGCTCGTCACCCTACTTCTCTTCCGTAGACCCACGGGCGGCAGATAACGATTGTCCGGTTGAACGGACCGCGGTGTGTTTGATCTCGATCCTCTATAGGTTACCCTCGACAAGCACGGCGCCTCTGTACCCACAGCACGACCGATCGCCAACAAAACTCCACACGGTTTTAGCCTCCGTACACTCGAACATGCGAACCGCCTCTTCAAATGAGAAATTCATTCCTTTTCATGTACCACAAAATTTTTTTATGTCATTTTTATTCGAATAATTGCAAAGGGCTAATCGAACTATTGAATGTTCCTCTGAACATTGAAGCTTAATTAAAACATTTTGTTTGCCAAAAAGGGCATTTAGTTATTATTTACGGTATAACAATATTGGATAACGAAATACCATGTATTTGATAATCTAAGTTTGTGCAAAAATATGCAGATACGAATTGAAAAAAAAGGGATTTGAGTTTCTTTAATTTCAATTTGTTAATATGCTGTGTTTGAAGAAATTTAACCACGCCTATTAACTTTTATATGTGGGGTTTGAATTTTTTTTTTTCACTTCGCAAATGTAATGTTATGAATTTACGGTAGTATGGAATTTTTTATGCGATTCTGTGCTGGTTTTATCAGAAATAAAACGCGTTTTTGTTCGCTTGTTATCCATGACGCGAATAGTGGAGTAATAAAGGACGTTCTGAATTTATTTTTCGGCTTAAATTGTCGTGTTTGAGCCCAGCAGCTCTTCTTAAGTACTTGAGACGAAAGACAAACCGGGAAAAAGATTAGATAAAACAAATTTCTTGTGTTTACTAACAGTATCGCGGAAGTATTTCCAAAAATCTGGTATTAATATCTCGGACAATGTGTTATCGGTGTTAGAAATGGGAGAAATGTGATGTGCGAGGATATTAACCTATACAAATAAACCCAAATTATTTGAGATAAACTGCAAAAAAAATTAACAAAATAATTTTTCAATTTTCTTTTTTAATGTTTACCTTGTAATTGAAAGAATATATGCTAAAAAAAGCGTTAAAATTGTGCTCCATAATTAGTTAATTTAATGAGCTAAAAATTAATTCCTGGACATTAATTAATTAATTTTTCGTTCAATTTTCAACATCATAAAAATGTCAGAAACCTTTCATTTAAACAATTCGTCTAGCTCTTAATTTAAGCAGTAATTGTTTGGAAATTTATTTCGAAAGTGAAATTCGACATTTAGGTAATACTTCTGTGTTTAGATGGAATCTGCGTGAGAAAAAGTGATCGTAATGTCGATTCTCAAAGAACAATTTTTTTTTTGTAAGAGTAATTTCGCGTCTAACGACTTCTTTGCGAGGATGTGATGACGTAAAGGATGAGACGCTCGACTAATGAACTTATAATTGTCGTAGGTACACGACGAGACCACCGCGTCCTTTCCTGGCATCATTTTTCCTCCTTAATGTGGTCCAGCCGGCGTTTTAACCACAGAGTGATCGATGGAAAAGCAAACAGTCGGAACGATTAGGTACAAAAAGTAGTTACATTATTAAATTAGACAAAAAAGATTAGTTAATAAATTCATTGTGAAAGGGTGGATGTAATTTTTTAATAACATTGCATTTAATGAATTCAATGGATAATATTTTTTTGCGTAATTTACCCAAAAATTCTATTTAACAAAATAACTGGAAAATTGATTATAAAATTTTTTTTTATCATGAATTCCTTCAAAAGTAATTTTTGGTATGTACTTGGTTACTTTTGTTATTTATTTGAGACTACCATAAGTACAAAAATGGTACCCATTCTGCGTTGAACAGATTTCTCATAATAAATTCTAACAAAATAGTTAATTTTTTTGAATGCGTATGATTTTTTTCAAATTTTTTTCTTCATTTTGATTTTGATTCTTTCGATTTTGTAAAATGCGCAGAATATAACAAATTTTGGATATGCGTTTTGCAAAAAAATCTTGAGTGTAGTAGATGGTTGTATGCTGAACACATATCCAAAAATCGTTATTTCACGCGCATTCTCTAAATAAAAAAAGTCAAAATCAAAATAAAGGAAAAAAATCTGAAAAAATTCATACGCATTCAAATAAATTAACATATTATTTTCATTAGAAAAAAATTTAGGTTGACTGTTTGTTTGTTGAACAATTGTTTTTTTTAGAAATTTGTTAATAACATTTTGGAATTACTACTATGGAAAATTCATCTTTTAAGCACGTTTGATATCGATTATTTTTTTCCGATTTTTATCCCTTCGGGAAGTAATCGAAATTTTCTCTGAAAGTCACTGTTGGCGGGACTGTACCTACCATACATCCTTAAGATTATCGTGAAAAATTAATAAGCCTAGGAAGACCACCGGAGGCTTTCCTGACAACATTTTTCCTCCCTAAAGGTGGTCCCAGAGGCGCTTTAACCGCAGAGTGGCTGATGGAAAGGCAAACAGTCGCGAGGGTTCGGCCATTAGGTATAAAAAGTAGTGATTTTGTTTTAGGGATTCGTGGGTTTGGCTTTACCGGAGCAAACAAGCCTGGCAGATGCATCGGGCCTCCCGGAAGCGGCCCAATTCGCCTTCTGTCCTTCTCGCTTCGAAAATGAATGTGGCAAGTCCCCAAAAAATTGGCCGCACGCGCATCGCAGTATTCGAGTCTCGTTATGGATGATCGAGGAACGAGGCGAGACCAATCGCACCGGACGCGACGAGGAAGTCCCTACTCTGTCATTGGATAACGAGAGGTATACGAAAACTAGGTAATTACAGGTAATTATATCGATTTTTTCTTTTTTCAAGGGATGAGAAAATAATAGCAATTTTGAACCTTGAGCAATTTGCCCACATATTCCAATGTCCCTCAGCTGAAACGAAAAGGGAACAAGGATATAAAGGAAATTGGGTTCAACAATCATTTACCAATATTCGTTGATTTTGTTTCCACCAAAACCAAACAAAAAATTGGGTCAAATATCTTTGGCAAATGTGGGAATAAATAAATGGGTACATTTGAAGTAAGGACATGTATCAATGACTGAAAAAGTTGTAATTTAGGGAGAAAGAAATTAATACTTAATGTAGTAATCCTGAGCTCACTGAGAAATTTTTTTCAAAGAGAAAGTTATTAAAATTGTATTAGTTAATTGGTATAAAAAAAGAAGAATTCTTAAAGTGGGAATTTTTTAGGAACAGAAAATTATAATGAGCAACCGGTATTAAAATTGCGCTCCGTAATTAAGTGAATCACTTTCAATGATTAATTAGAACTACTGACTAAATCTTGGATTCTTGGAAGAGTTATATTGAAAATCAGCATATTGTGCTCAATTAGTATCGTAAATTTGATCCAAGCATTGTATGGCATATTTTAGTCAAAAACCTATTTTTGTAACGCAATTAAAATTTTATTTCGATTATATTCACTTGCTTATAAATATATCGATTTTTAAAAAAGCGCCGCTTGTTTTGGTTCAAAAAGTTCACTTTTCTATTTTGCGACGAAAAGTTTACTCTTCTATTTTGCTCCAAAAAGTTTACTTTCCTATTTTGCTCCAAAAAGTTTACTTTTCTATTTTGCTCCAAAAAGTTTACTTTTCTATTTTGCTCCAAAAAGTTTACTTTTCTATTTTGCTCCAAAAAGTTTACTTTTCTATTTTGCTCCAAAAAGTTTACTTTTCTATTTTGCTTCAAAAAGTTCACTTTTCTATTTTGCGACGAAAAGTTTACTCTTCTATTTTGCTCCAAAAAGTTTACTTTCCTATATTGCTCCAACAAGTTTACTTTTCTATATTGCTCCAAAAAGTTTACTTTTCTATTTTGCTCCAAAAAGTTTACTTTTCTATTTTGCTCCAAGAAGTTTGCTTTTCTATTTTGCTCCCAAAAGTTTACTTTTCTATTTTGCTCCAAAAAGTTTACTTTTCTATTTTGCTACAAAAAGTTTACTTTTCTGTTTTACCTTTAAAAGTTTACTTCCTATTTTACTCCAAAATATTTCATTTTCTCCAGTTACCTATCCATTTTACTCAAAAACATTCATTTTTACTCCAAAAACTTTACTTCCTATATTACTCAAAAATATTTTACTTCACTCCAAAATATTCAATTTTACTCCAAAAAGTTCACTTCCTATATTACTAGAAAATATTTCACTTCACTCTAAGATATTCAATTTTACTCCAAAATATTTTACTTCACTTCAAAATATTCAGTCTGACTCCAAGAGTTTGTTTACTATTTTACTCCAAAATGTCAAAAGACGCGAAAGCGTCTAGAGACAAGTACATTCACCCTTTTTTACCGACTTAGTTTCTCTCCGAAAAGTTAACTTCCTATTTTAATACCCAGACTTTTTTCTCATTTCTTAAAACAAAAATATTGAACTTATTCACATCACAATAGGAGAAAATTCTTCCAACTTCCTTTTAATTTTTATTTGCAGTATATTAGTGCAAAAATTATTTCCCCCTTTAAAAACAAATACCAAATGTATACCCAATATTCTGCTAAGCCAGATTAATAAAAGATGACATTCTATCACCGCAGAGGAGCAAAAATTAAAAAACGCACCTGGACGATGATGATGAAGAGTCATTTGTTGCTGTCTGTAGAGCATCTGTTGATGAAGATGCATCTGAAACTCCATCGGCGATACGAGATTCATCCTTGGACCGTTTTCCAACACCACTCGCGAACGTTTGTTTATAACGAAATAATTCGTTAATTAATTAAACTTCGAAGTAACAATTTTTTTTTTTTTTTTTAATTAGAATAACAAACACTTTGCTGATGGAGAATAAACTGGCACTGAAAAATCCAGAGGAACTTAAGGCACAAGCGCGGTCTCGTCACGACGACAGTCGCTGCTGTACTAACTTTGAAAAATCAACGAAGAGGAGAATATCGGACGAATGGAGGAAAAGAGAGATCCGATAATGACCTGAACCGCGTGGGTAAGATCCTCCACCTCCGCAGCCCTCGAAAGCCCATTGGACGAATATGGGATACACCCACTTCGGCTCCATTGGATGAAAGAGCTGAGCCCTGAAGAGCAGCCACAACTAACTCGTCAAGAATATGGGCCTGGTTCTGAGAGTCACGCACGCGTGTGTGCTACCACAGCAGCAACGATTACGAGCTTCCGTCTTATCTCCCATGAAAAATCTCTCGCAGGGCCTCTTAAGGGCGCCGAACAGCAAATTTACAGGCTTACATGCTCTTTTAACGCTGTTTCCTAGTACTCAATGATTCAATTATTAGATCTTTGGATTTTAGTCGACGCAACCAAAAAAAGAAAAAAATATATTCATTTATATATTTGGAACTTATACTGAGGGAACTTAAGTTCAAACTTGGGATTATAAATTCGATTAAGTTAGAACTTTAGTTCAAACTTAAGTTAGAACTTAACCAATTATTTTTTGTAGAATGTATATGAGGCATTCCATACGGTTTCGAACGGTCGAAAGGTTGTCCGCTCTCAAAAAAATTGAACTCCTGTCAAATTATTCCATTGCTTGAAAAAGAGAAGTGTAACATTTTTCAAAATTTTTGGATCGCATTTTTTCGAGTTTTTCAAAATTTTAAAATTCTGTAAATACCGTGATAGCTTGGAAGAAAACGATTAAACAGAAAAATGTTTCACACAAAAAAGTTGCAGTTTTGCATAAATTTTGTGATAAATTTTTTTTTGATTTTTTCGAGTTTAAAAAATAACCATTTTCATAAACAAAATATACGGAAATAATTTTTTCGGTCGGTAACTGACTTTCGATTTATCTCAAAATAATTCAGAAAACTTATGCTTTGTTTTATTATTATGATTTTTTTTTAGAAAAATCAGTTATTATTAAAAATTATTTTCTCCCAAATTGTCTCTTTTAAATTTTTAGACAAAAGAACATCTACAATAATAATATTTATGTTTTGGAGCTTATTGGAGCATAATTCATCGGTAAAGTAGATGGAACTCCATTGAACTTGTTCGAATACTACGCTATATATAATCGTCCGCCACTCGTTGAAATCAGCAAAGAATTACAAATTATATTTGGAAAAAATATTGACTGAAAATTCTATTAGGAATTTTATTAGGGTATTTTTAGGAAATAAATTTGGTTCATCAAAAAAACATTAAAAGTATGTTTGAAATTTATTTTTACACCATAAATGTAAAAATAAATTGAATATTCAATGGAAATGTATAAACCAGTTTTGGGAATCTGACTGAAAATTTTCAAAATTGCAAAGTATTCAATTTATTTTTATTCGTAATTATAATTTTATTTAATAGCGTCGATTATGACCTTTGGTCTTATCTACCACGAAAAATCTTCTCGAAATTAGAAATTTTCATAAAAATTTGAATTATTCATGAAAATTTGAATTATTTATAGAAATATAAATTATTCATGAAAATTTGAATTGTTGATAAAAAATTTAAATTATTCATGAAAGTTTAAATTATTTGTAAAAATTTAAATAATTCATGAAAACTTGAATTATTTATAAAAATTTGTATTATACATTTGTATTATAAATGGCAATTGACATACACTGTTAGAAAAGATTAGAAGTTTTTATTTATAAACTCATCGTCGAAATTTAATGAACAATTGTGGGATAGAGATCATGTACTTTTCCAGCAAAATTAAAGTAAATTATTGAATATGCTGTACCATAAATTGATTTTACATTACACTTGTACACTAAATTTCATACACCAGTTTATAAATAAAAACTCCCAGTAAAAGTACACTAAATATCAAGTAGATTTTTTTCACAGTATACTAAATTTAATGAATTGATGATTGAACCTCCAGATCTACTAAATTGTCGATCAATCTATCTCACACGATAAATTCGATGTTATCGATCGTCTCCGTAACAAAAAGGACTCGTGATCTATATAGATTCTTTCGAAAAGTCGTGTCGATCGTGTCAACACTACTAGTTTGAATATAATACGGAGAATGTCCGAAAGGGCCGGCTACAGGCGCCAGGGCCGATCGTGCGAGAATCGTCGAAGGGACGATCTACCGAGAGCAAAAGTGCCATAAATATAACTGAATCCCAGACGGACGGAGAAGCGCGAAGTTAATGGTTTGTTCTGTGAGGAAAGCCAGTGGCGAGAGGGTCCAGAACGGAGGATCGCGATGAGGAGATAAATTAACGAAAGCCCCGAGAGTCGCTGACGGCTCTTGCGTCTCAGTGGCGGCGACGAAACATCAAGCGGCTCGCGATACCGATCTCTTGTCTCTCCTCTTTTCATCATCGTAATTTCCTGGCTTTTCTTCGTTCCTTTTTATTTCGTAAACGGGAACTAAAAGAATCTCTGGTTAAATAATAATTTTATAAATTAAATCGATACCGATCCCTTGTCTCTTTTCTTTGCGTCATTGGAATTTCTTCGCTTTTCATCATGGCTTTTAATTTTTTAAACTGGAACTGAAAGAATTTCTGGTAAAATAATAATTTTAGATAATATACCGATACCGATCTCTTGTCTCTTCTCTCTATATCATAGGAATTTCTTCGCTTTCCTTGTTTTTTTTTCTTTTTTAAACTGGAATGAAAAAAATCTCTGGTGAGATAATAATTTTAGAAAATGTATGGATAATGATTTCTTCTCTCTCTCTTTTCTTTGCATCAACGTCATTTCTTCCTTTGTCTTCGTGCCTTTTAATTGTTTAAACTGGAACTCAAAGAATCTCTGGTAAAATAATAATTTTAAAAATTAAATCGATACCGATCCCTTGTCTCTTTTCTTTACACCTTGAAATTTCTTCGCCTTACTTGGTTTTTTTTAAATGCCTGGAATATTTTGTATTAAAATATGCCTGAAGTATTTTGTATTCCAAAATGCCTGAAGTATTGTGTATTCCAAAATGCCTGAAGTATTTTGTATTTCAAAATACCTAAAGTATTTTGTGTTCCAAAATATGTGAAGTATTTCACAATATCTGAAGTATTTCGTATTTCACAATATCTGAAGTATTTCGTATTTCACAATATCTGAA
The DNA here is from genome assembly GCA_949699805.1 of Tromatobia lineatoria. NCBI lineage: Eukaryota > Metazoa > Arthropoda > Insecta > Hymenoptera > Ichneumonidae > Tromatobia > Tromatobia lineatoria. The sequence goes on from OX453038.1 coordinate 7,662,555, forward strand.
GCATTTTGTATTTCACAATATCTGAAGTATTTCGTATTTCACAATATCTGAAGCATTTTGTATTTCACAATATCTGAAGTATTTTGTATTTCACAATATCTGAAGTATTTCGTATTTCACAATATCTGAAGTATTTCGTATTTCACAATATCTGAAGTATTTCGTATTTCACAATATCTGAAGTATTTTGTATTCCTAACCTCCTGAAGTATTTTGTACTTCGTATTTTGAGTATTTTTATGTCTTTTGTTCAGCTCCGCTTCTTCTCCTTTTTCTTCTGGCAAGCTCCAAAAGTATTTTCCTCCTTCTTCATCGTTACTCCTAGTCGGCACATCGCCCTCTACCTTTCGGCAGCAGCAGTCATCGCTTCATTGTTGCGGATTTCGGATTGCGGATTAACTGTAAGCGATACCCACAACAATAAAGCTCTCGACGCTTTCTTCGAGCGGCGTGCGTCCTGCGTTCCCAACGTAGCTGTGTATTTCTTCTTGCCTCTTCTGGCTACCTGTCTTTCTATGTATATACATACAGAAATACCTTTTTTTCGACCCTGGCGACAACCAGGTAAAAACGCCCGGGGTGAACTCATCGTCCCAAAGATTCTTTCCTACACGACATTCAACAGGCATGTCTAGACTACCGAGTCTCTTGTATTTCGCTTGTTTTACCTGATTGTTACTATACCTCCCGCTGAATATCTTCTTCACCTACAAAAAAGTCTCAAATAATTATTTCCATCGAAAACTGCATTTTTAATCCTTCAAGTGTTGGGAGCTTTATCCTATTTGTGTAAAAATTTTCGTTAAGGTACTATTACTTAGATGGTGAAAAAATAAACAAATTATACCAATAGTTTTTTAGAAAATATTCTCCTCTTCATAAAATAAATAAATGAAATTTCGGTGAATCGATGTAAATATTGGCAGCGCAGAAAATTATTGAGTTTGTTTCTCAATCCAATATAATTGATAATTTATCAGGAGGTTAAATTGAAAATTAATCATTGATATGTTTCCATAAAAAAAAGATTTCGGACTTGAATGGCAAAAATACTGACTGGAAAATTTAGGCAGATTATATTGAAATTATTCCAAAGTTCTGGAATTTTTTAATCTGGTCGCATTTTAATAATTCGTCTAAATCCCTTTTTCTCATATTTATGAAAATTCAAGTTTAGGAAAAATGTCGTAAAATTTAAAAGCGGAAATGTTGAAAAGATAAAAACGAAAATGATGAAAATAATAAAATTGAAAATGTCGGAATATTTCGAAAACCCTGTATGTATAAAAAAACGCCGATCAAGATATTTAGAAATAGCTGTAAATCGAGACAACCATTTGTGTAATCTCCATGACTCATTCATTCAAGAAATTTGTGAGTACTTTTCGTTCCAACTCTTTTCGCAGCTTTTCCGTCGTCCAGACCGAAACTAATTTATTTTCCGGTTTACTGTGGGCTATCAGTTTCAGACGAGCTCTCACGCCTTGAAATGGTGTCTTCAGGATCTCCGGGGGGTCGAACCCAAGATATTATACTGCCTCGGTCTCTTTCCATCGATACTTTTATCCTCGCGATTACCCAAAGTCCGTTTTCCAGGTCGTGGCGCCTGCCCAACGGTCTCTGCACCTGAGGAACCATCGAACACCCGGAGAAACTCATTAGCAATGGTTCTGAAGCTCCTTCGCTTCGCCAAAAGGTTCAGTATGCTATTTTCTGCCTACAAATCGTATATTTATCAAATTCTTTAGTCAAGAAATATTTCTAACGATCCTTCCGCTCTTCATTCATGAATAACGTTTTTTCAAATACTGATGTTTCAATCATGTCGAAATATTTCCACAATGGGAATATGGATGCATTTTTCCAATGACAATTGCAAATTAAACAACGTTAATCAGAATTCATTTTTTACTCAACTCACAATTATTTGATTAATATTGCAAATTGAACAACGTAAATGAGAATTTAAATTCTGCTCAACTCCCAATTTTTACAATGAAAATTGCAGATTATACGATGTTGAAGATAATTCATTTTCTGCTCAACTTTCCATTTTTCCAAGAAAATTGCAAATTGAACAACGGTAATGAGAATCGATTTTTCACTCGACTCTCAATTTTTTTAATTAATATGGCAAATTGAACAATATAATTGAGAATTGAAATTCTGCTCAACTCTCAATTTTTACGATGAAAATAGCAAATTATACAACGTTAAAGATAATTCATTTTCTGCTCAACATTCCATTTTTCCAATGAAAATTGTAAACTAAACAACATAAATAAGAATTCAATTTGTGCTCAACTCTCAACTTTTCCGATAAAAAGTACGAATTGAACAATATAAATGAGGATGACAATTCTGCTCGACTCGCAATTAAAATTGAAAATTTAACAACGCAAATGAGAATTCAATGGCTACTCAACTCTCCATTTGTCCAATGAAAATTGCAAATTCATCAACAAAATTAATGAGGAAGCGAGGTACGAAATTTTACTTTCCAACCTTATCTTAAAGTATATTCAAGTTACGAATAATTTAGCGGGTGCTTTATATGAGCTATTCCACCGAAATTCAGCCACAAAAATATTTCGTCCCTTCAAAAAAATTCCAAAAAATCGACTTTTGTTGTTGTAAAACCATCACTAAATTTCAATGCGAAATCCAATGAGATTAGAGTTTTGCAATTTTTCATCAGGACATTTCTCCAAAAGCACTTTTATCAACGTTTCAAACGAATCTGTGTAGTCCGACATTAATATCTTGAAAAAAAAAATCCATGAAAACAAAGCTTTCTCTATGATGAAGCGAAATAGACTCTTCCGACTTCTCCGATAAATTAAATTTGTTTTCGTTCTCCAAGACTGACTGTCTCTTTTATCCTAAATTCTCAAATGCTCCTGATGTTTAGTTCTTAACGATTGTACTTCACAAAAAGCTTGCGTTTCAAAGAGTCTCCAATAAAATATGGTGAAAAGAGCGGTTTGCTCCCTGTGGTGCAATGTCAGATACATATATATTTTTTAAATACACACACATATATACATATATTATATATATATATATTTATATATTTGAAATATATAAATCTTGAATTATGCGCAAGGACAAAAAAAATTTCTTTAGTTTATTTTTAAATTTTAGACGTTAAAAACACGATCTGAATGGTTTTGATCTCTATAGCAAAGCTAAATGGTCCTAAAAAGTCACTTAGCGTAAAAAAAAATATTTAAAAAATCATATTACTTTTAAAAAAAACCATTTCGTTGTGAATAAAATATTTTTCCCGAAATTTCTTATTGGCACTATCAAAAGAAGCAACCTTAAAGATAGTGTCAACCTGTTTCGAATTATTTTGCACGTTAAGTAATCGAATGAAAAGAGCTTGAAGTCAGTTGTCAAAGAAGGCTCTTGCCAGCTTCAAAGACTTTAGTAGCTTAAGTGTGTTAAATATAACGATGAGATGGTTATTAAAATTTGTTTACAAAGTACAACTACTTGACGTACAATTCGTACAGTATTTGGATTTTTCCCACATTTGTGAGGCTCGGAAAAAAAATTCAAAGTAATTGTGCCAAAACTCCCATGTTATTTAAATAGGAAAATGTTCGTGCTTACAGGCACGTTTTCCCGTTGAGATAGAGCTCTCAAATTTTATCCAGATTTAAAAAAATTTATTTCGAACAAAATAAAGGGGCGTCTCAGACAAAATCGCTCAAGATAAAAAATAACGGCCACCCTAACACATATATATATATATATACTTATATATATATATATATATATATATATATATATATATATATATATATATATATATATATATATATATATATATTTATATACACCAGTTGTATACAAGAAAGTCTGTGGAGGAAAAAAGGGGTTGTTTGTGAAAGCCGCAATCTCACCCCCAGATCTGCGTCATACTCTCTCGCCCGAAAGGTTTTTTCTTCGTTTCTCGTCTTGTTGGCAAACGAGAGAAAACTTAGCCGCAAGAGAGATCGTCGAGTGATTCAACGACGCGCGCAAAACCGAAGATATGTATCTCGTTGCGTAGTCGTTTTCTCTCGCCGCAGCGTAAATTCAAAATGTTCGAAGGGAAGGAAAAAAAAACGAAACGAGCCGTAAAACTCATTTGTCGGCTTTCCTGCCGCTCCCTGTAGTACGCGAGGGCGCGCGCTTCGTCACCGAGCGATCCCTTCGCTCTCGGTACGTACAAATCTTAGCTGCGATATACTGGGCGGCTTTTCTACCCGATTCTCAAAGAACTCGACCTGAGTCGCCGCGCTTTGTCGCAAGGCAAACTCGAAGACAATTGCGAAGTGGCTTCCTCACGACGACGTTGGATATCAAGAAACGCGTTCGCGTTCTCGAGACAAGTACATTTACCCTACAATTAGAGTATATTTTTTTGCTATTTAATTTTCAGGAAATAGCTATCGGAAATAAACATGTGGAGGAGTGGAACATGATTGATAAAATAAATCAGTCTCGTTGATTTTATATTTATAATTCGTAGTCTTTGTTCATTTTAGTGAGTAGATTATTATTCATTTTTCGGATGTTAAATGAGCGGGTCTGCTCTTGGCGAGAATTCTAAGAAAAAATGTGCGCGAAATAACGAATTTTGGATATGTGTTCGGCATAAAACCATCTATTGTTTCTTAGACCGTGTTGTCACTAATTAAACTATGAACCTTTCTGAACATAATAATATATTTATTTGGAGGTAATTATAAAGTTAATACACGATGTTGAGGTGATACAAAGAATTCCGTGTCTCCCGTTTTTGACATTAATAAATAATAACAAAAAACATATCGATACACCATGGTAACAAGAAGAAAAAGAACGATAACATGAGTGCACGTATTGATTTTAAATATTAATTCAACACCATCTACTACACTCAAGATTTTTTTTGCAAAACGCATATTCAAAATTTGTTATATTCTGCGCATTTTGCAAAATAAAAAAAATCAAAATCAAAATAAAGAAAAAAATCGGAAAAAATTCGTATGCATTCAAATGAATTAACATATCATTTTCATTATAAAAAAAGTGAGGTTGACTGATTGTTTGTTGAAAAATTGTTTTTTTTTTTCACTAATTTGTTAATAACATTTTGGGATTATTATTATGCGAAATCAATCTTTTCAGCACGTTTTATATGCATTATTTTTTTCCGATTTTTATCCCATCGGGAAGTGATCGAAATCGTCTCTGAAACTCACTTTTGGCGGGACTGTACGTATCATACATCCTTAAGGCATTACTGTTTATTTAAACCCATTATTTTAAAAATGGATAATGGAATTCGGATCTACTACACATTACTTTTTAAATGAGTAATGGAGCAGAGATCCATCACCCATTTTTTTTAAAATGTTTAATGGAGCAAATTACACAACATGAATAAAAATTGAATTTCTGCTTAACTCCCCATTTTTCCAATGAAAATTGCAAATGAAATCACGAAAATGAGAATTCAATTTATGCTCAAATCTACATTTTGCCACTAAAAAATACAAACTAAGCAACGCAAATGAGATTTCAACCCCTTCTCAACTCTCCATTTTCCCTCTAAAAATTGCAGATCGAACAACGTAAATGAAAATTCAATTTTTGCTCAACTCTCCATTTTTCCAATGAAAATTGTAAAGTATTAAACAACATATTGCAATTTTTTACAAAATATATGCCGAAATTGAGGTTCCAAATCTTATCAAATTTCTCAAAAAAAAACAAGAATACTTCAACAATGAAATACTAATGAATAAATAAATATAAATATTTTTCCAAAAATTAAATTCATCTTTTGAAAAAGGAGCTTGAATAGCAAAAAAAATTAAGTGAATAAAAAACAGTGAAACAATAAAACACTCATGTGCATATTATAGTCGGTAGATTTCCACACCCACCACGATTATGATATGCGAATGGTAAATTATTTCCTTATTATAATCAAGGCCGCAATTTTAGTGGGACATTTTGAATTTTCCAAAATAGCATTTATTAATTTAATTGGGCTGAAGGACCTCGGTCGATGGCCCATTGGCTTTTGCACTCTGTGTAACACCGACCTTATACACTTAGACACAAACAAAACAAATAAATATATATATAGATATATATTACACGAGTAGCCAATAAAAAAACGTTTACTACTACTACTAATTTAATATGAAAACCTAAAAAAAAAAATTTCATGAAAAAGGGGCATTTTCATAGTGTTCCACAAAATTCTCAATACCATATGGTTCGCACACCCGACCCGTGCCGAATCTCAAATCGTCGCCTCGTTAAACAAACCTTTTGCTTACAGCGGATGAGTTATGACTGCTCGTAGGATTCCTATGGTCAAGAGCCGCAAAGATTGTTGTTTCAGGACTGACGCGTCCCCAAACATAGTGAATAGATCTACCAAAAGACACAAAGGAAGAAAATGCTTCCTTCCCGCCCACCCGCAGTTGCTGTATTTTCTACACATAAATATCCAGCTGTGATATAACATTATCTACGCGACAACTCTTTATTTCTTATCTCATTGATTACATTTGGTTTCTTTTTTTTTACTGTATTCTCCCTGTGAAGAGGCTTCTGAAAAGTAAACTGTAGGCCCGGACGCTGCTGCTTGTTTATTTGCGGCAAGGACTCTCTCCTAGCTCTTAAAAACAGAAGGCACTTTTCCTTCTTTATTTTCGAGACTGGAGAGGAGATAAAAATGCATCGACTTGTTACATCTGGTGAAGTCTTGGCACCGAAATTGCACTCAAATTTTAGACTTGTTTACCTTTAGGCTTTTCTCTATTTTTTAATGAAATATTTACACTTTTGGCTACACAAGTAACTTTAATATACGAAACGGCTAATAAACTATTTGAGAATAGTAGGTATAAGCTGGGCAAAATACATGAAAATATTCAAAATACAAAGTACACAATACTTCAGGTGCTTTGAAATACGAAATACTTTTAGTAATTAAATCTTTTGTTATCTGAAATACATTTTGAAGTACTTTTCAAGATACTTCTAAGAAGGATGCAAAGTAAAACCTTTCATGAGGAAGATATTTATCAATTTTGGCTTCCTCTTAGAGAGAAATTTGCAAAAAGCAAAAAATAATGAGGAATAAATGTGAAAGGTTTTACTTTGCATCCTTGTTTCAATTAGGTAAGAGAACATGTTGTAAATTCGCTTTGTCTATTTCGTTGTTCAATATTTCGTTAATATTAGAGCGTTTTCGAATGTAAATGTGATATGTTCATTTTTTTAAATCATGTAACATTCCATAAAATAGAAACTTTTATACCGTTAGTCTCTAAAATATACATATATAATGGCTGAATATCGTTCCATTTACATACGAAAATTGAGCTCGCTATCTCAAGTTTAGCAAAAGTTGCAGTAGAACAATAATGTCAATTATTTAAAAAATTCAAAATTCTATAAAATCCGAACCACTTTACCGATTTCGCGGCAATTCGATACTAAACAACATTGAACGTGTCTTCAGTTATGAAGAACTATTTAAAAAAGACATGGCACACCGAAAGTTGGAATATCGAAGACTGAAGCCACTTTTCTAGCATTCCGATTGGTCGTCGATGGCTTTGACATAAAGCCAACTTCAGACCGTTATAATCGCTGCAGGATCACACGTGGCGCGCTTTTCAAATTGCTGTTTTTTTCGCAGTTGTGAAATATTATACATTTTCGAAAATAGATTTGCTTTTCTTCATGTTATTTTCATTCGTAAAAGAAAAGGCACTGTACGTATCGAAAGTCAATTACATCTCAACTTCGAAATGATGAATGGTATAAACATGCAAATTTCATGTTTAGCCATTAGAAGAAACAAATGAAAGGAAAATAGTGCCACCACGTTGTTGCTCGTTTGTTAAAAAGTACAGATATTAGAACATTTCGACCAAGGACTTGAAGACAAGTCGACACCAAGGACACAACACTATGTGGTCGCGTCTATTTTCGCTCCTCAACGTGTTCCGTGCGCCTCCAGCGGCTGTTTGAACAACATGCGAAGGAGAAGGAAAGAAAGGCGGTGCAGGAAATGCAGAGGCCGCGAAATTCCGCACGAAGAATAACAATGGAAGTATATGTTATACGTAAGTCACGTGTGGTGCGCGACCACCCTTGGGATTGGAGGCTCTGTGTGTTCGGCGAGACTTTGAGGTTATTCGTCGCTCGAAACCACCGACGACAATTACAACGAGATTGATCACATGACAGAGAAGCAGCGAGCGGATCGGAGATAACTGCAGGGACTGCAGGCGATGCTTCCGGTGTGTGTTCCACACTCTCTTCTCTATATTTCGCGCGCAATAGCCGCCATAATTTCTCGCGATCACGAATAAGGCGTAAAAGAGGAGCTTCCGGACACTGGCATGGGGTTCTGCAGCGCGCGCGTGGGTTTCGGCCTCTTTGAAAGAGTTTCGCTTCTCTCTCCGACGCCCAGCGTGAGTAATAATCCCGCACGAGCCTCTCTTTAGACTGCGTAATGCATACTACGCCTCGCATTATGCGTATCTGCCGCTCGTACACTTTTTTTTTTCTTCTTTTTCCTTTTACGCCCGACAGCGCGCCGCGCAAAGAGACGGAAGTTACGCGTTTAGCGGTGATCAGCTGATCGACACACTTTTCTATGTCACGAATGTTCTCGAGAACGGCACGAAATGATTCAACCAAATTTGACATACAGATTTTGGATAAGCGTGGGGTGGTTTTAGGCTATATTTTGGTGCGATCAACTGTTTACTCAGTGAGATAAATGTCTTTTATGAAAAGATTCCTAAATGTATCGAAATATCGCAAGAAGGCTACCATTATTGCATATTCACAGCGCTTATGAAAAAAGATGAAAGATATGCGTTTAGCGGTGATCAGCTGATCGACACACTTTTCTATGTCACGAATGTTCTCGAGAACGAGAAAGAAAAGATTCCTAAATGTATCGAAATATTGCAAGAAGGCTACCATTATTGCATATTCACAGCGCTTATGAAAAAAGATGAAAGATATGCGTTTAGCGGTGATCAGCTGATCGACACACTTTTCTATGTCACGAATGTTCTCGAGAATAATTTAATTATATTTTAATTATTATTCGTTAATTATTAATTATATTCGAGAATAATTTAATGTTAACGGAATAATTTAACCACATTTGACACACAGATTTTGGGTATACGTGCGGTGGTTTTAGGCTATATTTTGGTGCAATAAACTGTTTGCTCAGTGAGATAAATGTCTTTTATAAGATTCCTAAATCTATCGAAATATCGCAAGATCGCTACCGTTATCGATATTCACAGCGCTTATGTAAAAAGATGAAAGATATGCGTTTAGCGGTGATCAGCTGATCGATGCAGTTTTTTATATCACGAATGTTTTCGGAAACGGCACGAAATAATTTAACCAAATTTGACACACAGATTTTATAAGAAGATTCCTAAATGTATCGAATTATCGCAAGATGGCTACCGTTATCGATATTCACAGCGCTTATGTAAAAAGATGAAGATATACGTTTAGCGGTGATCAGCTGACCGACGCAGTTTTCTATGTCACGAATGTTCTCGGAAACGGCACGAAATAATTGCTATAAAAAACTGCTCAGTTTCCTTTGTTACTCATAAGTACGTGAAGCGGCTTATATATTATTAATACGTATTATCTTACGAGAACAAAGTTGAATGGAATAGTTAGGCAGGACAACAGAGAACATGAAAGTTAAGCAGCTTGGGCCGCGGTCACTACAAAGATGGATAACCGGAACAAAGCCATAATTGTCGGTCGATTTTTTTTTCTTGTTTTCACCCTTGGCATATTACTAAATGCATGCATACGTAGTATCGCATACTTTTATTATTAAATTTAATACAAGAATAATATCATTTATGATACTATTATAGGATATGAAGAAAACATATAGGATTTCGATCGTAAATTCATGATAGTACTTCGTAAACTCACGAACCAAAGTCCGTTTTCGGAATGAAAGAATTTTTTTAAATCGTTTTCTATTAATTATTTTTACCAGCAATACCTTTTTGGTAAAATAGACGATTTATTTACAGAAAAAAAAGCAAATTATCCTTAGTGACTGTGATTATCCCATTCTCTCATAATCCTTAGTGACTGTGATTACCCCATTCTGCCCTACTACTCTCTTTTCGAAGCCCAGCGTGAGTAATCCAGCACGAGCCTCTCTTCAAACTGTGTAATGCACTCGACGCTTCGCATTATGCGTATCTGCCGCTCGCATACCCCTTTTTTTATTTTTTAAGACGATTACGATTGCGGCGTGAATATGAGATCTTCAGACGAGCCGGCGTTGACACAAACACGTGTTAGATATGCAATATCTCACTCGACTATGACGAAAGACGACTTCAGATTAATTTAACCGTAATTGAAAACTTTTTGCAAAAATTAAAAAACTCTCAACTGAAAAATAGATCGTATGATTTTTAAAAAAATTGGGTAATCAAAAATAGTAAAATAATAATCATTCGCACAGAATAATGTCGATAATCATAATGACAATAGTAGAAAGATCAATTCGTTAAGGTTGTAGAAACTTTCCAACTATAATATGCAAATGATTATTATTTAACTATTTTTTGTTCACTAGTTATTTACTGAAATAAAAAAAGATTCGTTTAGTGAAAATAAATATTGCCTCCTTAACATATTTGAACACGCGCTATTATTTATTGTTCATTGATACTTACGAAGTAATAACAAATAAGTCAGGCACCTTGGAAATTTTCTAAAAATAAAATTGATTCAGTATAAAATATTATTCTTTAAAATACTATAAATTAGTATGGTCTATGAGAAAGCAAACGAAGTTTTAAAACAAATAAGTCTTAAACACCAAATAACGTGATTCGATTGGTATCTTCGCTTTATTTGTTAATACTTGAAAAGTAATTGCGAATAATTCATACATGTAAGATTTTTTTTAAATGAAATTATTGCGAATAAGTCGGACGTGTGAAATTTTTTTTTTATAAAAAATCAAAACAAATGAACAAAAACAATTATTTCCCCCCTCAAGGTCTTTGAATTTACGCTATTAGCTATTGGAAATAATCGTATAATTAAAAAAATCTAAAAAAATTCACCCAGATGCCTTTTCTTAGTCCTTACGACATATTTCGAACCGAAAAAATAACATTGATTTCTTAGCCCTGTCGATTTTTTAGATTAGCCAAAACAAATTGTATAAAAAATCCGGCACGCTCGATTGTTGAGAACAGTATGCAAATCACGAAAAAGCATTGACAGGTCAGGATATTAAAAATTGTAAGACAACATACATTTTTTCGAATCGAGGGCGATACATTCATTTTTATTTTAATTAATGCAAATTAGGTCCTGTAATAGTAATAGCTTTGATTTATTTTTCCGGAGATATGATTTTTTGAAACATCTAGCATTATTTAGAAATTTTAACGTCCGAGGCGTTTGATCAAATTAGCGAACACATTACGTCACAATAATAAATTTTCAAAAAAATCATATCTCTAGAAATATCATTCAAAACTATTGATATTACATGACATAATTTATATATCATTAAATTGATATCATTTTAACTGCACCTTACGAAAAAATAAATGTCTCGCTGTCGATTCGAAAAAATATCTCCTCCTACAATTTTTAATATTCTGACCTGCCAATTTTTTTTCGTGCTCTGCATAATATTCTAAACAATCAACCGTGGCAGAATTTTTATATAATTTTTTTTTGCCACTTCGAAAAATCTATATTGCTCCAAAATCGATGTCAGCTTTTCAGACCCAAATATGTTATAAAGAGTAAGAAAATGTATGTAGGTGAATTTTTTCACATTTTTTAAACAATTATTTTCAATACCTAACTCTCGCCTTTCCCCTTCTCTAATTTAAAAAAAAATTCAATTAAAAAACAAATCTAACAGAAAATATATTTTCCCTTAAGGTCTTTGAATTTAAGCCAGTGGTTATTAATACTGGACAGAAATCGCATTTTTTACAAAAATACTTTCCATTTGGCGGTGAAAACGAATGTATAAGTCTGAAACACCAAGTAACATAATTTGATTGGTATCTTCGCTCAGAGCAGACGGTATTATAGGCATTTGCCAAGGTGGCATTGTGCCGGCCAAGCGGTATGGATATCCATTTCACAAATAAGTCCCGCTTCTCTGCTTGCACCGTAATCCCCTTAAACGGTTCACTCTTCCGAGCGTAAGACCGCGCACCTTCTGTGCAGCAAAGAGAAAGCCGAGAAATAGGCGATGAGTCTTCGTGCAATTGAAAGAAGCGATTATTTGGCGCCTACAGGGGTCCTTCTTACCTTATTACCAAACTCGTCGACCCACCGAGATTACAATGGGCTCAGCCAAAAGGGCCGAGAGTGCGGAAGACACCATTTCACTAATTAGCCGCACGAAACGTGCCCCAACGTCTCCGACCCAAAGCAACATTCCGATTCCACATTTCACTCCTAATTTTATATTGAATATTTTACCCAAGTTCGCACAAAAAAATGCCACGTGTTTTTATGTACGGTAAAATTTGGCGAAATAAAAAAAAAACTTAGAACCTTGCACATTGCTTCCTCATTATTTTTCGATTTTTACAAAGTTACCTCTATGAGGAAGTATGTTAATTGATTTTGGCTTCCTCATAGAGAAAGCTTTGTAAAAATTGAAAAATAATGAGGAAGTAATGTGCAAGGTTCTGCTTTGCATCTTTTTTTCTATTTTATTTTTAATCTCTGATGATTTATGAAATCCAGTGAGTTAAAAAAACATCGTCACATCGCATTTTGATTAAGTACGAATTTTTATCTTAGTCTCTTAACTTTTGCGAAAGTTCTCCTTTCTCATTATTTTTCGATGTTTACAAAGTTACCTCTATGAGGAAGTATGTTAATTGATTTTGGCTTCCTCATAGAGAAAGCTTTGTAAAAATCGAAAAATAATGAGGAAGCAATGTGCAAGGTTCTACTTTGCATCTTTTTTTCTATTTTATTTTTAATCTCTGATGATTTATGAAATCCAGTGAGTTAAAAAAACATCGTCACATCGCATTTTGATTAAGTACAAATTTTTATCTTACTCTCTTAACTTTTGCGAAAGTTCTCCTTTCGCATTATTTTTCGATGTTTACAAAGTTACCTCTATGAGGAGGATGTTAATTGATTTTGGCTTCCTCATAGAGGAAGCTTTGTAAAAATTGAAAAATAATGAGGAAGCAATGTGCAAGGTTCTACTTTGCATCTTTTTTTCTATTTTATTTTTAATCTCTGATGATTTATGAAATCCAGTGAGTTAAAAAAACACCGTCACATCGCATTTTGATTAAGTACGAATTTTTATCATACTCTCTTAACTTTTGCGGAAGTTATGAGCGAAAATGTACATTTATTAAAAAATTAAAAATGCCGTAAAATCCGAACGACTTTACCGATCACCAAATTTCGTACGGAGCAGGACTGTATGGTATTTTTGACTGTTGAACGTTTTGTTTCTTTATTTGAGACGTGAATTAGAGAAAAAAAAATTTTCGTCGAAAAATCCAAAATTCTATGAAATCGGAACCGCTTTACCGATTTCGCTGAAATTTGATACCAAACATCATTTAACGTGTCTTCATTTATAAAGAACTACTTAGCTAAATTGGCGAACTTTTATGAAAGTTAGAGCGGCCTCGACATTTTTTTGGATAATTAAAAATTCCATAAAATCTGTATACATTTATACATTTGATTAAAAATCACGTCAATTACAGAGGAGTTGCGTGCCAAATTTTAGCTCGATCCATCGTGCCGTTCGTGAGATATGGACAATTGCATTTTCGGTGTGTGGATCATACATATGCACACACACAAACATACCATACAGACATATTTTCTAGACCACTTTTCACGACGTTTAAGGTGATTCTGAGTATGTTAACATGAAAATCTCGAGATTTTTTCGTGAAAACAAATTTCACGAAAACGAAGCTTCCTCTATGTGGAAGCAAAAATTCTTAATATCTACAGATTTTTAATTTGCATTTGATGGAAATACATGTTTTGAGTGTCCCAGATTCCAAAGAAACACATTGACTTATTTCTATCTGTCTGTCTGTGCCGTCCGGAGAAAGAATAACTTTTAAAAAAAATGTATGAACCGGGATGAAATTTGGCGTGTGCTTCCGGCACTAAAATCCCAGTTTTGATATTGAAATCCATTCGAAAATCTTAACGTTTGCTTATACTTTACCTTAACTGTGATTTTTTTTTCTCAAACATTTTTTTCAGATCGCAAGCTGAAATTTATGCTTCAGTCTGACATACACCGAGATAATCATCAACAAATGAGCAATAAACGAAAGTATGTGATTCACCGAGCAAAAAGTTTGTTACTATTTAATCACTCACATGAAATTTGTAATATCACTAATAATAAAAAATTCCTATTAAGTACAATATGGTTTGTGTTACCTACAAAATTATCATCTGTGGTGATTAACTGTTTTTTATAAGAAATCTACAAATCATATTTTAATTAAATATTAAATTCTCAAATTGTTAGTCATTCACAAGATTTCTGAACTGGAAAATGTCTATTTTGTGAATTGTGTACTAATTTAGTGAACCATGTATCAATCAATAGACTTTTTTTTACCAATTTATGATTTCATAAATTTCATGTAAATAATAGAAAACAGAATAACAGAATCATCGCTGCACTGAAACGCATATTTCTGTTCACTGCTCATTTGTTGGTAATTCTATCTGTTTGCGCCAAATCAAAGCCCAATAACTTTAATATTAGCTTGCAGTCATTTTTTCTGCGGCGAGAGTGATGTTACTCCTTAAGGGGGGTAAATAAATCAGTAGACCAAAGTTGTTTCTTAGAGCAGCATTCTTTTTATGATCATATCATATCACATACCTCCATTCATACATAACTAACAAACTTAAACTCGTTACAATGACGAAGTTAAAGAAAAGTGTTTCGGATTTAAACTTTTGGAGCCGCAACATAAGCAGCAGTTTCTTCGTAGGACCTCCACTTTGTTTTGTTTTTGTAGCTTTCGGCAAATGCTACAATAAAGATTCATTACAGAAAACTGGAAAAAAAAATTCGGGAATTGGCAGTGAAATGCCCGAATTCTTGGCTTCTCGTCGTGGTGAGAAAAATCAGGTGAAACCGGAAGTTATTTATTATTCTTTCGTGCTTCATGTAAATGCCAAGTAACGATGTAAAATCAATATAAATCGATCTCTGACGTCTTCAGCGGGCCCAATTCATGCTCTTGACAGTCTCGAGGCTCGTCCGGTGTTGGGAAATTTATAGTTTTTGGGTGGGACTAGGATTTTAAGGACGCGTCACGACTGATCTATAATCCGGCCAATCTCTCCTCTTTTTCCTTCTTTATTTCTCTCGGCAAGAGTCTCACTCGCAGCTGTAAATATTCTTCAACGGTATACTATATATCATTATAAAAGTACAAAGGCGCGTGAAAAAAAAGAAGTTTTAAAACGTCGCGACAATTCTTCGAAACTTTTATATAACAAATATGTTGTGGTGAAAAAGAAAAACAAACAAATTGTACAACTAATAGAAACAAGTATTATCGAGCGTCCGGCGAACCGTTCGCGTAATAATTCGCTCCTACGATAATAACAATGACCGCGAACCGCGTAAAATCGTTGCTATTCGTAGAAGTGTTAAAATATTGACTAAAGACGCTCTTGCCGAAGCTGCGATTCGTCTCTGCGAGCCGTTCGCCTTTTTTTCCTTTTCTTCGATAGAACCAATTGATCACAGAATTCGCCGTAATTTTCGACTGCTCAAAGCAGCGACTTTTCTCGGCGTACGAAAGGTTATTGGAATCTTCGAGCTTCGACGATCCGCCGCTGGAATTAATTGTCTCTTCGAGGAAACGAATTTCGGCGGTTTTTTCGCGTTTCTCTATGTCGAAGCTGCGCCAACTTTTTGTCGGGCTTCCAATTAGAGTCTCGGCTATTCTTTCGTGCAATTCATCGCTTCTGGAACACCTCAGCTTCACTATTTTAGCCGCCAGAGCGCGACTCGCGTGGTGCAATTCGCTCTCGAGATACGCGACGAGGCGACGTATTTTCGAGGATTTTTCGCGACTTGAGCGCGGAGAATCGAAGGAGGAAACGCCGAGAACGCGAGGACGAAGATCGCCGGTTGGGACAACGGATTGGGAGGGATTTTGGCGAGATTTGAGCCTCGAGAAGTGCAATTTTTCTCACGTGAGTAATGTATCATCCAACTCTTCTATCTTGCCCTCGGGCTGCGATAGCACCTTTCGCAACACTTTGCTGACGACGTCCGCGAGAGACTCGCGCGCGCCTATGTCCAGCAGATTCATGCAGCGCTGAAAAAAGGAATTTTCTCGTTCAATAAATTCATTCAGACGTAAAATAATTCAAAAATTGATAATACTATTTTAAAGACACATTAAATATACACGATGCCAAACAAAAGGTTCATTCGATTAGATTTTAAGGTAGTCCTTGCGCATTAACCTTTCCGAACTTTAAGACTTAACATTTTTTTACATAATTGTTAAATCCCTTCGAAATGTGAATGCAAAGTTTCAAGCTGGGTTAGAGACTAAATTACTGAGAAAATAAATATTTAATAAAGAATTCTTATGCACGGGCTCTTATGGAAAATTAACCGATTTCGTACTTTCGAACGAAAATGAACATGTATAAACTGAACTTTTATACCTGTCTAAATATGTCGCGATAAGAAGAAACTCACCTGTTGCTCGTCATCTCCTTGCTTGAGCCGCAGCACGGCGATAAGCGCAAGTTCGCTATTAGCTTTGACGTAGCCATTCTTTTCTTTTGTGCCGTTCACCAGCATCGGTAGCAACGCCTTTAATAACTCGGGGGACATTTTGTCCGATGGTATATTCCTTGCAATGTGAGTGCAAACTCTGGCTAAGAGTTGCTTCACTTCATTGCTGTTGTTATTCATCGACTGTGAATGAGAGAGTATTTATTATTCATCATTTATTATTCATTAGAAGTTCGCCTATTTGAAGGGTTTCAAACTGGACGAGTTTACTTCGCAGATTCCGTTTCAAATTGCTTTATCAATTCTTAAATTAATGAAGCAATCTGAACGGACAAAAATACAAAGATTCCAAATGTTTGATTTTTCCATATAGAAAGATCGATAACAACGAAATCTTCGGCATCGGTAGACTCAGAGTTACGATTTGCCAAACTTCCATCTAATTAAAAATATCACAGGCTGTTATAATCAAAGCATAATAACATCACTATAATAAGTATTCAGCCAAAGTCCAATCAGAATAATGGTAATTCTCATAGCTGCATATGTTTTTTACTTAGAAAAAGTTTAATTGCACTCGATATCCACAAATATTAACGGGTTTGTGCTAAATTTCGTAAAGGCACGTATTCGTTCAGCTTTTTCGAAGAATAATCCGTATTTTTTTTTCTTGATTTTTATGTATTACGGATCATTCACTCCGTTGAGAGATGCTTTGAGCATCTACTGTATAGATATTTAATATTTTCTATGAGTGAACAGATGGCTGTAACTTGCGAATGGAGAATACTATCAAATATACAATACTATCATAACAATCGAGAAAAAAAAATCAGATTATTCTTTTAAAAAAATGAACGAATATGTACCTTCTTGAAAATGAGCATAAACCCGTTGATATTTTTGTAAATCCATTGAAATCAATGTTTTTCTAAGTCAAGGATATCTATTTTAATACAAAGCATCATTAACTGTAGTCAATTGATGCATAAAACTTCGTATACGCGATTTACAAAAATTAACACTTATTTGACTACACTTTTTAAAAATCTACTTGAAATTTAGTGTAATTTTACTGGAAATTTTAGCCATAAACTAGTATAAGAAATTCAGTATACAAGTGTCATGTAAAATTTATGTATGGTAGGCCATATCGAATAATTTACTTAAATTTTATAGTAAAAGTACTTGAATTTTAATAATTTGCTTTAATTTTACTGGAAAAGTACATTAATTCTATACCACAATTGTTTATTAAATTTCGATGACGAGTTTCTGAATAAAAACTGACAATCTTTTTTAACGATATAGTGTAAAGCGCTCCAATCGCCTTAATATTCGCTAAAAAAATTGTATCACTGGGCGTTAATCGACTTGAATTACTTACCCGAACAAATGGCGTCAGTATTTGCTGAGGAATCGGCAAACCATGGTTCATGAGATATTGGAAGAGATAACCACAAGCCCGAACTCCGTTCATCGCAATTTGTACGCGATCGGCGGCCAAATACGCGAGTATCACTTTGCAGACGCGTTCGTCATCCTTTCCGTTGTAAACGGTGGCTGGTGATTCCTTAAGGACGACAAAAAGGGCGGCGGAGCGTCCGTGTCTCAACATCCAATCAGCATTCACATCGTTACCTATTTACAGTGAAAAAATAAACTTACATGGACTTCATTTACCTAAAAGACTTTAGACTTTTTTAGGAAAAGGTCGGAACTATTATTGTGTTTTTGCAAGAAACTATTGGTCGACAAGGACAATTTTTTTAATCAATTTCTGGAGAAAAACCGCCGTTTTCTTGGTGCAGAAAAATTATCATAAAAAATATGAAAAAATATATATCTCAAGAACCGCTAGATGAATTATTTTCAAATTTACACGAAATACGCCGAGAAAAATGTAGAGGTCGATGACGATTTTATTTTGTGTAAATCGTTCATTATTCTTGTATAATTACGGAAAAACAAGTACTTTTTTCATGGATATTTCAGGTTTGAGTTTTAAATCAACAATCAATCGTTGTTATTAATTTTAAAAGTCGTTTTAGTTTTTTATTTTACATGAACCGTTCTATTAGCCGGAGCTACCGCAAAACGCCTCGAGAAATTATACCACTCGTCGGCCATATATTTTTTCCTTTCATTTTAATTGCACGAATCGATTTAAAAAATTGATTCGGTTCGACCAATACTTCTATGAAAAATAAAACCAATACTCTGAGTAAATGTAGGTTCTTAAGGAGGTTAAAGCGCTCCACATTAATCAAATGAGTGCTAATTTTTGTAAGTCGAGAATACAAAGTTTTATGCATCAATTGCATAAGACTTAGACTTAGAAAAACATTAATTTTAATGCATTCACAAAAATATTGACTGATTTATGCTAATTCTCAAAAAGGTACATATTCGCTCAGTTTTTCCAATGAATAATCCGTATTTTTTGCTCGATTGTTATGTATAACGGCTCATTCTCCTCCTTAAAAGATGCCCTGAAAATTCACTATCTAGATTTCTGATAGTATTCTCCATTTGAAAATTACAGCCATTTGTTTACCCATCAATAAAATTTCTTTGTAAACAAACAGCCTCAATTAAATAATGGGGAATACTATCAAATATCTGGACGGTGAACACGTAAAGCATATCTTAACAAAGAGAATAAGCTGAAAAAGCTGAAAAAGCTGAACAAAAATGTGTCCCTTCGAAATTGAGCATGAACCCGTTAATATTTGTGAAAATAGAGTGTAATTAAATGTTTCCTAAGTAGAACACATATGCAGAGAATCATGAGAATCTATGGGGATCATCATCCATTATAATCAATAGATGCATAAAAGTTTGTGTAAATTGAATTATAAATTTAGCACTCTTTTGTCTAGTGTGGAGCGCTCTAAACTCCTAATGAAAACATAATGCAAATGAACGAAAATTCCAGGGACTTTTTATTGAACTTACAGAGTAAGTTGTCATTGAAAGCTGCATTAAGTTGCTCCGGGCTGAGCCAACGCAACAAAGCGCCGTAACATCCAGCGACCGCGTTTCTCGTCACGTCGTCCGAATGCCCAAGCATCGAACTCAGCGTAGCGAATACTTGTTTTCTCATGGGTTCAGTCATTTTGTCACCTGCAGGCGTTAGCACTCCTCTCAACGCTTGCAGCATAGTTTCTCTACGGAATGTCGATGAACGAGTTGATAAACAAGTAACAGAGACAATATTTTCTTCTCAAACTCTCTATTCTACACTATTACGAACATCATAGCAATAAAATACTACCCCGAAAAAACACCACATTGAGAAAATTGTCTTTTTTCAAAAATACCATAAGGTAAACGGCCCAGTTTCGGTCACCGACCTTCCATTTATATCAATAATAAATGTATTTTGCGAAAATCGAATAAAATAATGCCATTTTGAAGTCCGTTTTTTACACTGCATTTTCGCAGTGGAAATGTGATTTTTTTCATGACATTTTTCATCAAAAAATGCTAGACTGTGCGTGTTTCTCTACTTTCGAGCAGCAACGGTTTCCACGGAAGACATCGAACTTCATTTGTAAGTATTTAGAGGTACAAATATCATATGGAAAGCTTCGTAATGAATCACGTAACCGATTAGTCTAGTCTGAATTTATTTTACAAAAAATTATTTCACAAAAATGGGCCTGGGCCCTAAAGATGACCGAAACTGGACCATTTACCTTAGTGGAAGGAATCATGAAAAAAAAACGAGCAGCAAAAACTTGAAAGCCAGATTTTTGTCCGATTTTACTTCCTCATAGAGGAAGCTCTGTTTTCATGAAAAAATTTTGTTTTTTCAATATTTTCATGTCAGTATACTCAGAATGGTCCAAAACGTCGATAGAAGTGGTTGCCATCATACATGTATAATTTAGTGACAAACAGAATGAAATTTTTGAATTTATGGAATGTTGAATTATTTAATAAATATATACGTTATGCCATTCAGTTTCGGAAACGCTCTAATAATAACGAAATAACGAAACAACGAAATAAAAAAGCCAATTCACAGCATGTTTATTAATCTAATTAAAACACGGATGCAAAGTAGAACCTTGCACATTGCTTCACTTTTTATTCGCTTTTTACAAAGCTTCCTCTGTGAGGAAGCCGAAATTGATTAATATACTTCTTCGGGGGTTTCGCTTTGTAAAAAGCGGAAAATAATGAGGAAGCAATGTGCAAGGTATTTTGTGGAATGATCGAAATAAATAAATAAGGAATAGAACCTGATAGCGTAAAAAGCGAAAAATACTGAGGAAGCAATGTGCAAGGTTTTTTGTGGAATGATCCAAATGAATAAGTAAATAAGGAATAGAACCTGATAGCGGAATCGTCGGACGTCTTGATTCCCGTGTGGAGCTCTGCAAAGAGCGGATCAGCCCTTGTGTGAATAACGATCAGGTTGCTGAGGGCATAAGCAGCCTTCAGTCTGACTTGCCTGTTGCTATCGTTCAGAGCTTTTAGGAAAGTAGTTTGAAGTTGTGGCAAGAATTGTTTTAACATCACGCCAACCTATAGTCATAGAAAAAAATTTATCTTCCATCGCGACCAAAAGTCACGGTAGCGACTCGACACCAAGTGTAAAAAGAAAATTAATGTTCCAATCGTCAAAATTGTAGATAGGAGTTGATATAATTTTGTTTCTCAATCAATCATGGAATTAGGAGAGAATTTTTCGAATGGTAAATCGGTAATTGGAATTTCCCATAAGTTAATTTCCCAATCAATGAGTAATCATTAGTGAATTCTCATCGATCACTCAATCAATGAGTGATCCGGATAAAAAATCCGATATTAACTGACGACTTCACTAATTGCTAATCAGGATAGAATATTTCATGATTACTTGATTGGCATTTTTACGAGAACGCAACATTTTTTATTTCCTTCATCAAGGATTCTCTGAATAATCGAACAATTTTCAGTTCTGATTGTGAATTAATTCAATAAACGAACCCTTTTTAGTCATTATTCAGTCCGAAAATCAAGTAATTCCTCGGCATGATTGATGATTTATCGGTGAAAAGAATAACGACAAGTTCCAATTGACGATTGAGTAATCGATCAATTTCAAGTACAGATTACTAATTATTCGATTAATCAGGAACATTTCAATTTCTATTGTGGATTTATCGGTTAATGGATAATTCTCAATTGTGATTATCGGCTCATGAAGTAATTGAGAAATGATTAATCTTAATTGACGATTTACTAAAGTAATTGGTAATTTGAGCTAAAAAATCAATGAAGTAATGTGATTAATAAAGTAAATAATAATAAATTAAAGTGATTAATACCTGCAATTAATATTTTTAGGAGAAGAAATAAATTTACCTTGCCAAGGAGAATAGCCAAAGTCTCGAGAACTGCGGCTTTCACGCTCCAATTGAAACGGTCACCGAGAATACGAATTAACGGTCCTGTTATGTGAACAACACTCGGCTGCAACGCTGCCGCGCTTGTGAGCTTTATCACCTCGCCAAGACCCTGAGCTGCTTGCTCCTTTGCCTCGGGCATTCCATTCAGAATTGCCTCGCGGAAAATTGGCAGAATTGGCGTGATTCCTTTGGGCAAACAGAAACCAGGAAGGAGCTCTTGCCCCTTAAGATCAGAAACTGCAAATCGTACGGCTTGTCTGATGTCCTGGACGTGAGCGATTTGCTGATCGGATCCCAGAGTCTATCGTAGACGAAGTAATTATTTATTTTATTCAAGTCAACTGTCAGATTAATACAAAATAGAAAAAGATTTTTGCCGATGTTTCAGGCAGCTCGAGACATTGAGAGAATTCAGCGGTATGATTTTTTACATTTTACTTTTCACGACACAATGATAAAAATGAAAAAGACGGATATGTGATCTCTAGATATTAATTTACATCATTCCTACTTTGCAGGTAAGAATATTTACAGAAAATGTTGAGAATATTTCCAGAAAATTTTAAGTAAATTTTCAGGAACATTTTCCAGAAATTTCATAAATATTTTCAGAACATTTTTAGAAAGTTTCAAGAACATGTTCAAAAAATTTCAGGAACATTTTCAGAAAATTTCAAGAACATGTTCAAACAATTTCAGGAACATTTTCAGAAAATTTCAAGAACATGTTCAAAAAATTTCAGGAACATTTTCAGAAAATTTCAAGAACATGTTCAAAAAATTTCAGGAACATTTTCAGAAAATTTCAAAATCATTTTCAGAACGTTTCTTGAAAATTCACAAGACTTTTTTAAGTTGTTTCAGAATACTAATGAAAAAGAATGAATTAGTTCGGAAATAAGGATAACGCGTTTAATTTTCAGCGACACTGGGGTATTTTTTAAGGTTATTTGCTTATGATATTTCAAAATAAGATTAAAATCGAGAGGATATGATAAAATCAAGCACAGAGCTCAAATTCAAGGACTTATTCCAGAACCGGCATAATTTTAAGACATTTCGAAGATTCAAGGACTTCCGGAGCCACTAGACATCATAATGAAGCAGCCACAAACAGCTGAACCTTCATTCCAACCAAATAGCAAGAAAAAACCAACAGAAACTACTAACCTTGGTAACAGCAGTAAGAGCTTCCCAGCTCTTCTGTAAAACCTCCTTGTCATCATCAGTGAAAAGATGCACAAGTCCGCGCAGCAATTGCGGAACATATTGGCTATAATCAGCCCTGGTATCCCTGCAGAAAGCGCAGAGCAAAGTAGCAGCGCTGCGTCGTCTGGAAGCGTCTTCAGATTTCGTAGCGTCCATGAGTTGATCCATAACAGTTCTGACGCCAACTTCGTCAGTAATCGACAGAATAACAGCCTGACAATATTCCAGTTCCTGTGCTTCATTGGGCGTTCCTTGAGCGCTCGACAAAGCGGTGAGAAGAGCGGGAAGAATTTTATGAAGGAATCGCGTGAGAGCTTCGCCAGCGACGCTAGCGAGAATGGAAAGCGCTTTGGTGTTGACCGGTGGACTCGTGAGTTGTGGCACGAGATACGGCAGAACGACGCGCGATTTGATAGCCATAACTTGTCTCAAACCATCGAGAGTATTTTCCGCTTCCGCCGGATTCGGAGAATTCAATTGCGTCAACATAGCAGGAAGAATATCGTCGAGAGCTCGAACTCCGACAGTCGAATGAAGGCTATCGAATGTTTTCGCGGCCGCTTGACGAACTTCCGGCAGCGGATCGCAAAGAGCTTTGCGCACAGTTGGCACGAGACTATTTACGAAAGTAAGAACCATATCTTTGCTCGTACTAGCCATTATTTCCGACAAACCAATGCAAACTCCTTGTCGCTGATCGGGCTGATCGCTCTGAAGTCCTCTCTCCAAAATCGGTATTATTTCCGGCAAAACTCTCTCCCCAAGTTTTCTAACAAGATCGCCAAGCGTTCTCGCGGCAACTTGTCGCTTATCGTAGCTCGTGCTCGCTAAACAACCCAACAAAAGGCTGAAGAGCGTCGGTAAAATTTCTCGCAATGTTCTCGGTGTGTTGGTGACAACGACTTTCCAAACGTGAAGCGCAGCTTGACGAACCATAAGCGCAACGTCCGATCTTCCCATGTACAAACCTGCGAGCACGCGATTTCTTCTCTCAGCACCGAGAGCGTTGATAATCGCGTAATGCGATTGTTCGGTACCGAAATTATCGTCTTCGCTCGCAGTTTCCGTGGACATTTTACCGGATACACCGGAAATTCTGTATAGCAAATCACCGAGCAATTGCACGGATGAATAGCGAATTCTCCAGTTATCGTCGAATAAACCGCGTTCCAATTCCGGAAGTAAAAGCATTATCGCGGAATCCGCGTAAAGAGTCACGATTCGCTGTCCCGCACGCAAAGCAGTTTCTCTTACGTATTCGTTTTCGTCCGCAAGCGCTTTCAGTATGGGATTTATTATTTGTCCGATGTACGGCGTAAATTCGCTTGTGAAGGCACTTGGCATGTAAATAAACATCATTATGTAACCGTCCTTAACGTGAGGCGCTATATCCGTTCTTTCCGCTGTGCTGATTATTTCCGGCATCAATTTGTGAAGCTTTTCCACTCCGAGACCTCGCACGACTTCGGAAAGCCCTTGAGCAGCGCCTGATCTGTCTACGCTGCTTGTTTCCGAGGTTAAAGTCTGCATTAGCCATGGCAGAAGATCCTCGAAGCTGGATTCGCCCATTCCCCGAACCATCGCGCCCAAAGCCCGCGCTGAAACGCTTCTGACTTCCGGTACAGGATCCAGTAAACTTGTTTTCAATCCTGGGATTATTGTGGGCAAATAAGGCGTTAAATCCTTCTGATCTGTTAGCGAATACATGTTGCCGATAATCTGCGCTGCCATCTTTCGTGTCTCCGTCGAACGGTCCATAAAAGCGCGTTGAACGACCGGCATTATCAATGCGAGCGAAGGAGCGTCGATGAAGTGCACGAATTGAGTGTCTAATAACGTTTGCAAACACGTTGCGGTCTTTCGTGAAGGATCTTGGAGAGCTTTGAGCAACACAGGGACGATCGCCTGGATCTCAGGGTTTCTTATTACGCTACCTATTACTTTTAACGCCTCAGCGCCAGCCTCTTGCACTTTTTTGTGCGAGTCGCTGAGTACTTCGATCAATTTTGGCACGATACTTGGCAGGCAACTGCTTAACTGCTTTGGAGCACAGTACGCCATCGCACCGAGCAACTCCACGGAACCTGGGCAAGAAATATACTTGATTGGAATTAAATAGAGAGAGTAAGTACGCCAAGAGAAAGGATTTCATTGATTCACGGCAATCTTCGCCAATGAAAGGAAATACTTGAGTTTCAATACTATCTTCAATACTATCAATAAGGTCATTAGCGTACAAAAAATACTGGCAGTTGCGGAAAATCACGGGTACACCCAGAGAAATGGGTCTGATGAGTTTATTTGAATCGATTATGTGGTGTACATGGAATGAATGAAATCTCATTTCAATCACATAGAGTTTATTTCGATCCTAAGTGAAGATAGGATAGAAACGTGGTTTTTAAATCTATTTTTTTTTCACTTTTTGACTTTAACAACGTCAAATTTTTTCGGAAAATTTGTGAAAAAAATAGTACATTACATTTTCCTGAACAGATTCGGTAAGAAAATACAAAGTTTAAATTTTGTATTTGAAAACTTAAGTAAGCGATTTCCCTTAAAAATTATGAACGAAAAATTCCAAATTTCCGTTTTTCCTTTATTTAATTATTTATTCATATCTAACGAGTAATAAAACCCAAATCCGGAATGCCAATACATGCCCTCACACTCGTCTATGATACACTGACAACGATAACAGTCTAAAAACTGAATCACCCATATTAAAATTGAGTAACGCCCAAAAAATAATTAAAGCTCATCGAAGCTGTGTACGAGCTGGACAAATAATAGGTGAATAGAATACAGAGAGACGTTCACTAGACAGAATTAGTTGCATAAAGGTTTTACGTTCAATCGGTTTAATTAGATTTTTATAGGTCACTCTTCCTGACGACTGTGTGGAAACCTCTAACATTTTTTTGTACTTCTTTATTTAAGTACAGTGAAACGAATCATGAAATAAAAAGAGCGCCAAAAATTTGAAGGCCAGATTTTCGTCCGATATTTCGTGGACTAACCTAAATAAATAAATGAGTAATTTAACCACTCACCAGTCTTAGTTCTCCACGAATCCTCTTCAAGAGCAGCAAGCAAGCTGGGCAGTACGAGTTTAACCCCATGAGCGGACAATTTGCTCATAACGACCCTCGCAGTATCGTCAGTAGCGGTCCTAACATATTGGCTGGAGTCTCCAAAGCAAAGAAGCAAATGGGGCAGAACATGAACGATGTAAGGTTCAAAAAGTCTCCCGAGCATCGTGCAGAGCATCTCAAAAGCGAAAAGAGCTCCTTCCCGATGTCTGTAATTCTTCTTATCCTGAATAGCGTTGGTCAAAGTGGTCATGATGTCGAGTTGCTTAAGTGCGAGAATTCCCATGCCTTTGATAAGTCCCGCGAGTCCGTAAGCGGCGCCTTTCCTCTCTCCATATTTATCAGACTTAAGAAGCTGATCCATAAGATTATCAACGATCCTGGGCGCGTCTTCTTTTATCGACGGCACAAGATGCGGCAGGCAATTAGCCACAGCTTCCTGAACTTGTTGCGAAGGCGTAGAAAGCGCAGCGATTAGTCTCCTGACGATAGGTTTTATCCTAGGATCATCTTTGTCCAAATGTCTGGCTAAAGATCCCATAAGAATGACAACGGACTGTTTAATCGAGTCAAAACTCCCGATTTTCGGTGCCTTGTCCATAAAATCTTCGAAAACAGGCAGCAGGGATGTAATGTTAGCTTTTCCGTGATAGTCCACAGCCGCGACAGCTGCAGTGAGCATCTCCGTCCTAACGGAAGCGTTTCTGTCGCCCAAACCCGTGGAAACGAAGAATTGGACAAGAGGATGTATAGTTTCCGGTGTTAGAAGTGGTGCTAATTGTGCTAGAGCCAAAGCAACGCCTCTTCGCGGTCCCCAAGTGTCGATTGGCTGCTCAACGACGCGCCCAAAATCGTTTAACTTGGGCGGAATCATCGCCAGCTTTTCCTGATAGAGTCTCAGCAAATTGTCGAGAATTCCGGGCATTAAATTAGGATCATCGGTGAGCAACTTCGCGAGAGCAAAGGCAGCAGCTTGCTGAACAGGTTCGACGGGATGAGCGATGTCCTGGATCAATTCTTCGCACAGAATTTCAGGATGAGCGGCAAGACCCGCGGCTTCCCAAAGTTCGTCAGCCAAAACTTTGTTCTCGTCGGTAGTGTCGAATTTCGCGACCCAAATTCTTCGGGTCAGACGCAAAAGTTGCTCGTAGTCTTCCTTCTCCGAGGGAAAAGCTTGTTTAACGATTTTGAGCGCTCGCAGCGCCGCATCCCGCACAGCGGGCAAATTATTCTGCAGAGCTCCTGTTAACGAGTCTATCTCGTCACTGGAAGCGATTGCGCAGCCGGCAGCGCCGCTTCCGGACTGTGCGACGTCCAGGAACGTCGCGACAGCGTAGGACTGAATTCTGCCACTAGTTGTGCTCATAAGTTCGATCAGAAGGTCGAACATTTGCTTGCGAGGAAGCAAACGAGGATGGCGCGGATCTTGAGGGTTATTCTGATCACCGCGCTGCTTCGCGTGCTCCTGAACAAGCTGAAGACCTTCCGTGGTCATAGTTTCGTCCTTCCACGTGAGCAGAGTCTTCATTACGAAGGGAAAAACGTACGAAAAAGCTGGTGCGACTAAAAGTTGCTTTTGTCGCACTGTGTGATTGTGAACGAGGTTCAGAGTCCGCGAAATCGCTTTCTCCAGCTCCTCGTCTTCCCAAGCGCGGTCGAGATCGCACTGAGGCTGCAATTGGCGGAGAGTCACGTGCGCTACGAGATCTCCGAGAGTTTCGTCGCTCGTTATCGTAACGATCTTTCCTAAATCGAGGTACAATTGCGTCATCGTTGGCGCTGCTAGCGGAGACGCGAGATTCTTGAGAATCGGAGGTAAAAGGTCCTTTAGATAAAAGGATAAGTGAAATTTGTCGCCTGAACTCGCCGCTTTTACCATCGAAACCGCGTCAGTTATTTTCGAGTGAAAATCGCGCAATCGCTTTCTTATCGCGTTCTCGCGAGCGATTTGAGCCTTCAACGCTTCCTCCTGCTTCGCCGTGAGCTTAGGTTCTTTAATCTTGCCTTCGCGTTTGCGTTTTTCGTACAATTCTCGCCTCAATTGAAGCTCCTCTTGCTGCTCCTTAAACGAATAGACTTTGCTCTCGCGTTTCATATTCATAGCGTTCAAAATATCATTCTCGTCGTTACCGGGGATGACGCTTTTGTCGTAAAGCTCGCCATCTGGCGTCAAATAAGTAAAATACTCGTCTTTCGTGACTCTAAGAATCTCCGGATCGTCAAGTTTGCTCGTGACGCTCGTTACGAGCGCTCCGAGCAAAAGATCCGAGCCCAGAGAGACGATAGTAGCCAACGCGTTTTCGTAGGAAGCCAGAGGCTTGTAATTGTCTATAAAAATTGTTTTAATCTCGTTGGTGTAACGTTTCAAAAATTCACGAGGCGTAAGCTCAAAGTTCTTGACGATTTTCGGCCACAAATTGGGCACGGCTTTGAGAATCGCCGGATGATGAGCGGGTATCAAAGCGTCAGCGATTAGCTGAAGAGACGGTTGTTCGAACAGAAAGGAACCTGAGCAAATGGCAAGCAAACCATCGGCCAAAGAGCGTCCGGTTACTTCGCCGTTAGTCGGGCAATCGTCTTTGTTCTCTCGGTCGCTGTCGAAGACCTTTACGCTCTCTAGAAGTCTGTTAAACTCCGCGAGAACTGCTCGAGCTGGTTCGTAAGTTCCGAGACCCGTGAGAAGCTTTTTAGCGAGCGGAGCGCATCGTCGACGCGTCGAGGATTTCGGGGCGGCGACACAAGCGACGATCGCTCTGTGAACGCCGCTCAGCGCCTTTTCGTTAAGCCTATCGGCAAATTCCGTCACAAGTTTCTCGCACAATTGCATCAGATTGTAGAGAATATCGTCACCGCACGTAGTCAAAAATTTGTCGGTGAAAAAGATCTGATCGTCAATGGCGTTCCATAAAACGCTCTGTTTATCGTTATCGACTTGACCGGCGATAACCAATTTTAAAAGTAGATAAGTACCGACGAGACCTTCGGTAACCGCCGGAGGCTGCGCAGATTGCTGCGTCGCCCTTGCTATCGCTTGCGTCAAGATCGGTGTTATCGTTGTCGAGTGAGAAACGACGGAAACAGACAAAAGAAGCTGAATATATGCAGTGCGAACTCCGGCGCTTGAGCTTTTCGCTGACATTCCTTTTTTGAATGCGTCTATAACGCTTTTTGGCGCTTGGTTCGAATATTTTGCACACCACAAGGCCATCATCTCTAGAGCATGGATTAGAGTCTTTTCGTGGACTTCCGTGTCCAGAACTTTGATAAAATGACCGCAAGCTATTTCCGCGAGCGACTGAACTCCACTACCGGATGCTACGTTGTAACTCAGGTTTCCGGCGCCCTGCAAAACCGATATTTTGTGGGTTACGACGGTTAACTTTCCCTCGGAACCGTGGAAAACCGCGAATATCGATGCCAGCAATTTTTCGAGCGCCGTTGAGTCTGAACATTGCATCGCTAATCTCTGACATGCCTGAGCTGCCTGCTCACGGACTGCGTCCTCTTTTGAGTGCAGATTCGCGAAGAGACCTTTACTTATGTCCAAACTGTAACGGCTTAAGTCGAGACTCAGGCCTGTTAATATGTGACTCACTGACTCGATTATTATCTCGGGATTACGCAGCATCGCCTTCTGCAATGCTGGCAAAAGTTGGTCTTTGAAATCGTCGTGCGTTAGACGCTGGAGAAACGGCCCTGCTGCTTCTACCACGTAGAGTTGGGGCTTCTTTTTGCAACTTATAGCCACTTTTATGAAGGCCTCCAAAATGTTCGCCTGGAAAAAATGTTTTTGGTGTTGTGGAGATCAAGGGAGCAAATTTCGTTATTTTAAGGGGGTTTGTGGTGTACGGTTTGGCAGAATAAGCTTGGATGGAATGAAAAACGACATAAAAGTGAACAGAAAATAATTTTCAATAAGGAAAAAAAATTTCCAGCTAATCTCCTTTTTTCATGATGACCAGCAAAAGGTCCGTACAATATTTATGGACATTTTCGGCAAGTTTTGAGGACATTTTCGGAAAGTTTTAAGGACATTTTCAGAAAATTTCATGAATATTTCTAGAAAATTTCAAGAAAATTTTCAGGAAATGGCCTCAAAACTTTCCGAAAATGTCCATAAATATCGTACGGATTTTCTGTCCTTCATGAAAAAATCGCAGTAATAATCTATTTTACAGCCATTACGCTGTGATAATCCCTTAAGGGAACCGAATCACCTTAAAAAAGCATACATTTAAAAAAAAACGTATCCTGTTTAAGAAAATGTTGCACTTATACCTCATGACGTACATAACAGACATTATAATTCTGCAATTTTGTGAATACATACAGTGCAAAAAAAAGGTATGATTCAAAAGTAAAATTTTTCACTTGCCGGATCTTTCAGAACGAATTGGTGAACATATTTTAGTGTTCGATATCTTATTTTATCTGTAGAAGTGTGCATTCTGTATTAAATATAGCGATTCTGGATACGGTAAAAATTTCTTTTACTGTAACCAATAGTTTAGTGATTTTTCAATAAAGAAAGATTTATTTAGAAATATAAAAACATAGCTTTCTCATAAAGACTTGAAATAAAAATTCCTATATTCAATCCAGAATGCACTCTTTGACAAATAAAATAAGACATGAACACTAAAAATTGTTTACATTGGATGTCTGTACAAAAGTGCAAGATTATAATGTATGTTATGAATTTAATGAGGTTTTAATTGAGGATTTTTCGAAAAAAGGGTATCATTCACACAATTTTTTCTTATGACTTTTATATTAATAAATCAATGATCACGAATTATTTTTACCTTAAATGATTCCACGAGTTTCTCTTTGCCATTGGAGATGAGAAATTTGGTGAGCAAACTGGCGAGTACAATTACGCCATTGCTCGCCTCCAATTTACTGAGAATTTCGACGTATTTCTCGTCAATATCCTTTACAGCCATCCATTGACAACTCAGAAGAGTGTAAACTTTGTCGCTCAATTTTTTGTCCATTGTGGCGAGCGCAGCCGCGCTCAAATTCGCCTGAGCCTCAATCACCTTCGGTAGTTCGTCTTTAATGGCTTGCGATTCTCCTTTGCTCATACCATGTTGCACTATCAGCGCCGACCATTTGAGGGCCAGATACGCGCTCAATGCTGTGTTTTTACTGTAATAAAGATTTTTTAGGACTCTTGGAACATCATTTGCAATCTCTAATGGTTTAAGCCCATAGTTTGCTTCCTCACAGAGAAATATTAGTTTTTCTTGAATAATTTTGTTTCAAGATTTTCATGTCGGGACATTCAGAATGGTTAAAAAAAACAGAGAAAAGTAATTCAGAAGAAATTTCCGTATTAGGGCGGTAATATTTGGAGCACCATTTTTTTTCTTAGTCTGACTAAATTCCCTCCATTGTACTCGAAAAATTATTCTCGCGAAAACGACCGCTAATCAAAAAATATTTAGAGGTTGTTCATTGCACCCAAACGTTTTATCTATTTGAACAAAAGAAACTAAATTTTTTTCCCTATGATTATGTTATCGGTCAAAGCGTTCACTACGTTCATTTTATGAAATTAAAAATAAAATTTCGCAGACAAGAAACATATATATATATATATATATAAAATATATATATATATTTTTTTTTCGATGAATACAATTTTTTAATGCAATGAGCGACCTTCGAATATTTTTTGATTGCGAGAAACTTTCGTGGCATTTTTTGAGAAACACGAAAGAAAATATTTGTGCAGTTACAGATGCAATAAGGAAAAATTTCGATATCGATTTTTAAAATTGCCAAAGTTTTTGAGTCTAGTGAGTGACCTCTAATTATTTTTTGACTGGTCAAGTCTTTCAATGGTTTTATCTTTTTTTTTTCAATAAAAAGAATAATTGTTAGAGGAGAATTCTTGATAATAAAGGTAAAAAAATCTGTTTTTGGAAAATATTGATACTGTTTATTGCTCTGAACGACCTCAAAATATCTATTGACTAGCCGCAACTTTCGAACAAATTATTATTTGGTTACAAAGAAGAGAATTTCGGAGTGAGACTAAGAAAAACAAAATGGAGCTCAATTTTCGAAATTTCAATCACCTATAACTCGAGAACCGTTCATCAGATTAAGCTAAAATTTGGCATACAAATGAAGCAGCAGTTCGTCTTTAATTGTTGCAATTATTTACGAAATGTATGCAGCAATTTGTATTTAATGGCTTCTTTACATTTTTCAAAAAAAGACGTGCGCGCTCTAGCTTTCGTAGAATTTATGATCTTTCCCTAAACAATTCTTCATAAGTGCAGGTCCTCTTAATGATGTTTGGTATAGAATATGATCGAAATCGGAAAAGCGGTTCGGATTTTATAGTTTTTAAATTTTCGATAAATTCATGTTGTTGCACTAACTTTGGTAAAACATGAGACAATGAACTCGAATTTCATACATGAAATCAGTACTGTTTAGCGATTATTAGTGCATAGTTTCGTCATAATCCGGAATGTAGTTTAAATTTCTCGGAATTTTAACTTTTGGAAGAAACGATGTTATTGCATCAACTTGAACAAAAGATAAGATAGCAAACTCCAATTTTATACATAAAATCAGTTTTATCCAGCAATGATAGATACACAGAGGCTTCACAATTTGTTATGTGGAGCAGATTATTAAGAATTTCAACTTTTATTTTAAAGAAAGCAATTTGCAAAATAGAACTCTGCAAACTGGTTCCTCATTATTTGTAGTTTTTCTAAAAAGCTTCGTCTATGAGGAAGCCAAAATCGATCATTTTTTTCCTCGACATTCCCTAGTTTCCCCTAATTATGGTCACCATGTGCTTATAGAGCTTATAGAGTTTCTTTCTTTATGGTCACCATGTGCTTATAAAGTTTTTTTCTTGTACTTCTTCCTTATTATCGGTTATTCCACAAGTACGCCAATTGACTTTTACTATTCCCTCCCCTTTATTCCCCATTTCATTCTTCGGAACCCCTCTCGAGTGTTGTCCAGCCTTTCTTTGCCGAACATTTCTTTTCACCACAGCGCAGATCCAACACATGCATTTCTCCGCTACGCCGATACTACGCGCCAGTATTCCTTCACATTTCTAATCTTCACGCGCTTTTTTCTCCACATGTCGTTCTAACACATTTCAATCCAACGCATTCTTTACTGCACAATCCGATACCCCTCAGGATCACATCAGGTTTTAGTCCCACACAACTGATCCAACAAAAACTTTTCCAACACATTTCGTTCCTGCACACTATCTCTGTCGATATCGATCGAAGAGAATATTCCGTTTCGGTAAAGTAGAACTCCGAGCAAGCAGTGGTTGACACGCGAGTCCGTATCGCGGACGTCGTATGGTGGATTCTTCGATTGATATCGACAGAGATAATGTGTAGAAACAAAATGTGTTGGAAAAGTTGTGTTGGTTCGGTTGTGTGGAACTGAAACGTATTGTGATCTCCCTGACGGGTATCAGATTGTATGGAAAATAATGTGTTGGATTGAAATTGAAATGTGTGAAATCAACATTGCAACAGAGCTTCCACATAATTTTGTCACCCGCTTCATAAACTTTAGTCTTTGGAACATCAAACAGTTTTTTTTTCTCCCTAATAAAAAAAAGCTTTCCTCGACAATGAACCACTTTTATTACTGAATTTCATCATCTCATACCAAAATAAATTTTATGAGGAAGCAAAAGTGATTATAATATAGAATAAAGCGGAGTCAACATTGTTCATTAGCAGCTTATCAAGACTCCAAAAATCAAGATACATTTTGTCATCTGATGCAAAAGCAATTTATATTGAACATGAACTTTTTCCAAGATAAAAAAATCATCCATATGTATAGGTGTTAAAAATGCAAAAGAATTTTGTATTTTGTATTTTATAAAGTACTCAAAATACCTTCGAAATATTTAAAAAATTTAAATACTCAGAATACATAATGTATTTTAAATACTGTTCAGCACTGTCTTCTTCTATATAATCAAATATCAAGTAAAAATATACTGATCGACATTGCTTAAAAGTCACTACCTTATTGGCTTTCTTCTTTGTACAACAGAACATTTTTAAATAAAAAATGTTTTCTTACTCGTCAAACGAGTAATTATCTCGTCGCTATAATGAATAAGACATTCACTTGTGCAATACTCACGTAGGTACTACATTTTTGTGCCAAATTGCCTGTTCAGTCACAACAGCGGAGAGATTTTTAACGGCAGCTTCAGGATGTTGTTTGAGCATAGCGACAATCAGGTTTTTAACGTAGGACTGAGAAGCGGTATCTTTGTATCGATGCAAAGTGATGGATACAATTTTGCAAATACCACCAAGGATTTTGTCGTTGATGCCTGAATTGTTGAAATTTAATGATAAGAAATACGATGAGTATAATGATAAGCTCGATAAAAAGTGAAAGCCGGTTTTGTTAGTTAAAAAATGGACATTTGAATAGTTGTTCTATTGCTTACCAGGGTTTGACAACACGTTGACGACATTCTGTAGAATGTCGCGTCGCTCATTTTTGCTCGCGGTCTGAATTCGATTTGGTAGATCTTTCAGCGCTCTCGTTAACTGCAACGAAATAAATGTCACTCTGTGTTTATTACGGTCGTGGCAGTGACTTTGTTGCAATTCCACGTGACAAACTCACCTCGGCATCCGCCATATTTGAGCTGATTTGAGGATAAACCGGGCGCAAGTTATACGATAGATCTATATATATATGCATGTATCGCTCTTTTTCCTTCGCGGAACTCGTTGCGGAGCCGCGATCGTGTAACTTTGGAATAGATACCGACTGAGGATAAGTAAGCGCTCTGAATTCAGTCACGGACCTAAAAGTTACTCAGTCGGTAACAAAAACTGTAAGCAATTTGGAGAAATTGATTTAGGGAGAGCTAACATTGGGTGGGTGAAATCGTAAATATTTGAAAAAAAAAAAAAAAAAAAAATGGTGAGCGTCTCATCGATGTGAATGTAGTTGTGTCGAAACGCTACCGCGTCTCTTGATAAATTCACCGGAAGCGCCATTTAATTGTCGTCTAGTTGACATGTTCCTAATTGGTCCAAAATAAGTTCTAGTATAAGTCAATTGACTTATACTGTGACAATATCAATAAAATAAAATCAGAATATGACAATAAGTCAGATTGAGATCCACTATTATGACAGCTTCGTAGGCGAAATAACCTTATTTATTATAATATTATAATAGATTATTATAAATATATTATAATGTATTTTTTATAAATATATTATAATATTATAATAAATAAGGTTATCTCGCCTTCGAACTGCCATAATGGTGAATCTCAATCCGATTCTCTGAAGTTGGCTTTGTGACGTCGCGTAACGTTCACCGTACGCGACTCTCGCAACGGTTCCAACGTTACGAACGTCATGAAAACAACTTCAGTGAATCAGATTGAGATCCTCTGTTATGACAGCTTCGAAGGCGAGATAACCTCATTTATTATAATATTAAAACCTTATTTATTATAATATGATAATAAATAAGGTTATCACGCCTTCGAAGCTGTCATAACAGAGGATATCAATCTGATTCACTGAAGTTGGCTTCATGACGTCGCGTAACATTCGTAACGTTGGAACCGTTGCGAGAGTCGCGTACGGTGAACGTTAGAAGCGTGTGTCTAACTCGGAGTACCACCCCTGGAACCAAACGAGCATCTGCATGAATAAGCGTAACACTAGACACTTGTTTTTTGCGTCAGTTAATCACCGAATTTCATTTTTATCGAATCAACATGCACGTTCGGCACTCAACCGCCGCAGCGTTGGTTCAAATTTTGAACCTACCGAATCAACCAGTGGGGGTGTAACTCAGTGGTAGAGTGTCCGCTTCGCATGCGGAAAGTCCTGGGTTCAAATCCCAGCTCCTCCAAATATATATTTTTTTTTCGCAAAATATGATTTCCGTACACATTATAAAACTGCGTCGCAACAAATTGTTAACAATATATTTGTACATATGAAATCTTATATATATATATATATATATATATATATATATACATACATATATATATATATATTTGTTTGAAAATTGCCGTTTTTTTCCAAGTGTAAAATTGAAAATCAGAAAAAAATCTGAAGAAATACGTACGTATTTAGAAAAATAAACAAATGTTTTACATAACAAAAAAAAGTTAGGGTGCCAGGTAATTTGTTGCACTATTATTTATTCAAGTAATTTGTCAATAACATTTTAAAATTATTATTATGCCAAAATAACCTTTTCAGCATTTTCTATACGCTCGATTTTTTTTAGATTTATATCTCATCGAGAACTGTTCGTAAATTTTGTTTAATTCTCCCTCGAACTTATACGGCGTCAGACCGTACATGAGGACTACCTTAAGTCACTTTAACGGGAAAACCTTGAGTTCCACGGGACTTTTCGTTACTTTAATACTACCATTAAAGTAACGTTTACGTTACTGTAGACACCGCGTATTTTACATGGTAAGATTGATTTTCAGGCTCTACTTGCTCTACTTAGCTTCCGCGATGCTAGGATGCCTACTAGATCCACGGAGCTTTTTACCACCCTTTTTATCGTATGGGCTATTCCGCTTAGAGTTGGTTACGGCGCGTTGAGCGATTAGGAAACATGTTTTTCCTGAAAGCTAATATTCTGAAGTTGTGCCTTGCTCGCTACAAGAATGAGATCCTTCCTCTTTTATCTAACTAATTATTTTATAATGGCTAATTATTTGATGGCTGATTACTTGATTAATTAGTTAATTATGGCTTGTAATTACTGTTATAGTTAGGCTTCAAGATTATTTATGCTTTGTTGTCTACCTGTTACCGTCGTCGATATTTTTTATCACATGAATACCATGGTATGTCATGGTATTCTGCAATTGGGTGTTTTACCCGTTAGATTGAAATAAATAAATAAATAAATAAATAAATAAATATTTACGTCATGTTGGTCATGTCACTTGACCGAAAATTGCATGACAGACAGTTTTCCATACCCAAATAGCCATTAAGGTTCACGGTGAGACCACACAGGCACCACGAAACGGCACGGCGTGATGGCACAATGCCGTTCGTTGCTTTCAAATGTGTCGGCATAGTGACGGCACGGCGTGCTGAAGCTGCATTAGTGCTCCCACGGTTCCAGTACGCCGTGCCTCTGCAAGACGTTATGATACCGTGCAGGCACAGTGCTCAATCGGGACGCCGTGCTGTCACAGTGCCGTCTCATTTGAAAGCATCTAACTGCACCGTGCAGACATAGCGTGCGGCACTGGACGGCACGTTTGTCTATCTGGGTAGAAAATCAGTGAAAATAAAAATTATGTGACATGTCATGAGACGGTCATAATGTATCACTGATGCAAAATGGAAATGACCGTCAATTCACATCACTGGGTAATTTACCACCATAAGAAACGAAACAAAATCACGGCCATCCCTTGTTATTAAATTCACGACTCCGTGACGTTAGACAAAATTGCTCCCGTGACTGCAGCACGTTGAATCCGCAAATTCTCTTTCCTTTACTACCGCATTGCGCTTTTTCCCCGCGCTTTCTTCAAATAGGAGTAAGAGAGAGGGACGCGCGTTTCTCTACTCGCTTACTATTCACATGCGTATCGAGGCCATGGGTCTACGATTTAATACGACTCAGTCAGCGGATCAGCTGCTACCACGGCCATTCACAATAAAAACATGTTTAGACACGTTTGTCCTTAGTGCGTTCGATAATCGGTGTCACGCACGTTTTTATCTCAAAAAGACATTGTTATCGCGATTTAGGAACCATTGAATATTGAATGTCACATTGTGACCAAATTTTGTTATCGTGAATTTCGCAAAATTGTAGTTTTTTCTTTGTTATTTTTTTTAACAATTTTAGGTTGTTTTTGTGAATTACTAGTGATTATTTCGCGACCAATGTTACAAAGCCGTTATCATGAGTGCCATCAACAATTCTGTCATCATTTGTGAATCGCCGAGTCCTGTGAAAACTTCACTTTGGACAAATGCTGTCACGAATTATCGAAAACGATTACGATCCGGCGGCAACTCGAAATCATTACTCGCGACTCCGTACGAGAGTCCGCTTAATCATTTCAGACGAAATCTCAAGTATGAAGAATGAATCATTACATAAATAAATAAAATCAATAGTAACAAACATTTTACAGGAATAAAATTTTCAATACAAGAGTGCGCTTAATCATTTCAGACAAAATCTCAAGTATGAAAAATGAATCGTCACATAAATAGATAAAATAAATAGTAGTAACAAAAATTTTATAGCAATATAAAATGTTCCATACAAGAGACCGCTTAATCATTCCAGACGGAATGTCAAGTATGAAAATTGAATCATTACACAAATAGATAAAATAAATAATAGTAACAAAAATATTATGGGAATGAAATTTCCCATACAAGAGTGCATTTAGTCATTTCAGATAAATTTTTCAGGAAATTTGTAGTGTTTAGTTATTATATCTAGAAAAGTACATGAAAAGGACAATTTTTTCAAGGATTTTATTATAAATATCTGAGAAATCATTTGCAAGAAAATCCTAAGTATGAAAAATAAATGATTATGTAAATTTACAAAATACAAAAATTTATATTGTTTTTAATACTTAAAAAAAAACAAAATGGACCAAGTATTTTTGGTATTACATAAATCAATCAAATAAAGATCGCACAAAGCTATTATCTTAACTGTTATCAACAATTCTGTTATCATTCGCGAATGAAAACAGAAAATAACATGAAAAATTATCGAAAATATATTACACAAATTATCGAAAACAATTACGATACGGCGGCAACTCAAAATTGTTACTCAAGACTCCGTACAAGAGTCGCTTAATTGTTTCAGATGAAATCTTAAGTATAAAAAATGAATCATTAGATATACAAATAAAATGAAAGTTACTAACTAAAATTTCATAGTATTTAGTTATTCTATCTAAGAAAGTAATCATTTTGAATGCAATTTGAAGTATGGAGAATAAACCATTATATAAGTTTTAAAAAAATGAATGAAAATATGAAATTGAAGATTTGTCAGAGAAATCTAAAGATGTACAAAAACAAGGTTTTTAGGAAAATTTCAAATTATTCAGTAAAAGTAAAAGATTTTTACAAAAATTAAAATACTTTTGAGAAATTTGAAGATTTCAATCAAAATTAACGATTTTTAGAAAAATTGGAGCATCGAAGAAAAATTAAAGATTTTTAGAAAAATTGGAGCATCGAAGAAAAATGAAAGTTTTTTAGAAAAATTGGAGCATCGAAGAAAAATTAAAGATTTTTAGAGCAATTTAAAGACTGAAGGAATTCGAAAAATCTTCTAGGAAAATCCAGAGATTTCAAAGATTCTTTAGGGAGATATAGTTACTGAAAAACCGAAATCCTGAAAACTAATTGAATGTATCATTACAATCCCAATTTCATATACTTACATACTTTCTAAAATCTCACTTCCAACTAAAGTTCCTCAACTTGAAAAGTACAAATTCCATGTCATGAACTATCATTATTATTATCAATTTCAGCCCTATCAGCGAAACAAATGACGACACCGGTGACATATCAATTGTCTGCACACCACCAGCGAAAAAACAGAAAACAATGGATGAAAATTGCAGACAATTATTTCATTTAGATGAGAGCGTAGTCGTTGTAGAAGACTACAGACCAGCATCTGCTGTGAATAGTAGATTGGAGAATGTGCTATCGGATACAGAGGAAACTGACATAGTCGAAGTACCTGAAAAAAACATTGTGAGAAATTTGGCAAATACTCCTGGAAAAAAAATGCCAATGGTAAAATCTGGTAAAAAGGCTAAGACTCCAATAAACAAGACTAAAACACTGAAACAAAAGAAACAGAAGGGTACAAAGAGAAAGCTTCTTAATTTAAAGAGTCCAAAGAATAGAAAGTCTGCACAGACTAACGCCAATTTTCCAATTGTAAATGATGAAAATCACAATGGACAAATTATGGGGAACAGGTCAAATGGTAAGACAATCCAGTTGCAGAAATTAATCATTCCTCTGACTTGTAATTCATTTTTCAATCGACCAATTTATGCAAATCTAGTGCTGAATGAGTTTTCAATGAGTTTTATCAAAAACCAGTCAGCTTATTCAATTATAAAAATGCTATAACATCTTAACAGAACATTCCGTCAATTTTAGTCCAGATGATAATTTATTTTTACCTGTTTTATTCTTAATGAATAAGAAATCGTTGCAAATTTTTTCTAATTTTTTTCTCATTGTTATTGAATGCTTAGAAGATATAAAAAACTATTGAAAAAGTTCATAAACAATTGAAACTCAATTCCTTAAAGGATTTCTTACTAGAATGGAATAGGATCGAAGTATTTTTTTACTATATTCAACGATTTTTCACACTAGTGTAATTAGTATATAATTTCTACAGCCAGTGTTTGATATAAAAAAAGCGAAATAATTTATTAAACGGTGCAGAAAGTACAATGTAAAATATTATAGAAGATGCGGTGGCAACGGCGTCGGATGTGGAAGAAATCGAGGTGATATGGTCGTCAGGACCAAATGCTGAGACGGCGAACACTGAAATTTCCCCAAAACGGGCGAAAACAAGTCCACAAGACCCAATTATAGTGGACGTAGCGCCCACGATGGCTAACGAATGTTTTGATGAATATGTACCAACTCTGCCAACAACAATGAGGTCTAACAATTGCTCTAGCGATTCGCACAAAACTGCTAAAAAAAGCAGTAAAAAATCACGGGGAAAATCCGCTAAAGGGCGGCTGAGAGAAATCGTCATCGATGGACCCAACGTCGCTATGGGGTACAACATAAAATACAACAGATATCGAGTTTTCCTCTTTTTTTCGCTGAAAATAATTTGTTTTCGTTCTTTTTCTTGGTGAAAAAAAATAATTTTCCTTTTTTTCTTGGTGGAAAAACATTTTCCTTTTTTTATTGCCGAAGAAGAAAACTTCTTTCTTTTTTGTCGAAAAATAAAAATTCTTTTTTTTCTTTGGTAAAAATGATATTAACAATTATCCTTTTTCTGTTGCTGAAAAAAAGAATTTCCTTTTTTTCCTGCTGGAAAAAAAATTCCTTTTTTTCTTGCTTAAGAAAAGTTTCGAATTAACAATTTTTTTCTTACCATGAAAAGTGTGGTACTTTCTATTTTTTACTTGCTAAAAAAAGTAATGAATTTGCCTCTTTTCTCTTGCTAAAAAAGTGATATTTTTTTTTCTTCCTAAAACGGTGACTTCCTTTTTTTTCTCGCTAAAAAAATTACTAATTTATTTTTGCTAAAAAAAAATGGGGAATTCTTAATTGTTTTCTTGCTAAAACAAAAGCGACGAATTCTCAATTATTTTCTTGCTACTAAAAGTGAAGAATTTTCAAATTCTTTTCATGCTTAAAATGCGACGAATTTTCAATTTGTTTCTTGCTAAAAAAGTGATGAATTTTGTCTTCATTCCGCGATGAAAAAATAGCAAGTTTTTTTTCCACGGGATTTTGAAATTGTTATGAAAATTACAGGCACTCTAGGAATAAAACGTTCTCAGAAAAGGGATTGCAGTTAGTAATCGATTATTTCAAGAGTCGGGGTCATGCGGTTAAAGTTTTCTTGCCGCAAAGTTCGCGAGCGCGAGGTCGAGAACTTATAGAAAAGTTACACGTAGAGGGAACGGTCGTTTTCACGCCAAGTCGGACGATAGCCGGCAGAAAAATAACGCCCTACGATGACAGGTAATTATTACCTCGAATATTGGATTTTTTAACATTAGCTAGAGAATTTATTAGCGATCTATTCTCGCCGAGTGGCCGGTAAAAATGAAACAAAAGTACGTGTCCTCGATAGAGCAACCGACGAACAAGATAAAAAATGCACAACTTCTCGATAATTATGTGTAAATGATTGATGATTTATTTCTATGTCGTTCTGAAATTCTAAAATAAAAATGATCTCACGTCTATTCTCAGCCAAAAGTTTTATTTTATTAGAATTCGCATATTTAGCAACAGTAGAAAATGTTTTTAAAAAACCAATTTACCGATTTAGTTATCGCTTTATCGCGAAAATTTATTTACCTATTTATCACACAGATTTACTTACTGATTCATCACACCGAATTATTTATCGATTTATCACAAAGATTTCTCTACCGATTTATCTTGAAGATTCCTTTTCTGCTTTTTTTTTCACAAAGATCTACTTACCAATTTATGACAAAGATTTGTTTACTGATTTATCACACGGATTTGTTTACCGATTCCTCATGAAGATTTGTTTACCGATTGTTCATGCAGATTTATTTACAGATTTCTCATGCAAATTTATTTACCGATTTATCATGCAGATTTACTTACCGATTTGTCATGCAGATTTATTTACCGAATGCAACCGATATTTACCGATTTATTTACTTTTTTAAACCGATTTTTACAGATTTTTTACCGATTTTTGCAGATTCATTTATCTATCGTTTTATCGATTTGTTTACCCATTTATCACACAGATACATCTTGGAGTACGCGACTCAATGCGACGGCATCGTCATATCGTCCGACCAATTCCGAGACTTATGGTTAGAGAAGCCACAGTGGCGAAACACGATAGAAAATCGTTTGCTCGCTCCAACTTTTGTAGGAGACTATTTGATGTTTCCTGAAGATCCTCTGGGACGTGCAGGACCGAAGCTGGATGAGTTTCTCAGATATTGAATGAAAAAAAAGCTATATACACGTTGTTTCTACGGAAAATCTGTACAGTTTATATTTTTTATTTATAAATTATTTATAAATATGTTTGAAAATAATTGTATACAGCGATGAAAGAATTTCCGTTTGATATCCCGAGCGCAAATCGACGAGAGTTCGATTATCCTCCCAGCTAATCGATTCCAATCGAAAAACCCGATAGTTTTGTTCGCCAACATTACTCTTAGATACTGCATTTTTCTTTCATGAGATATAATATCGAAAAAAGTCTCATCGATTCTTTCTCGGGGCTCGAGCATAAAAATCTAGGACACAACGTATACAAAATCTGTAAAATACTTTTGTAACTGGCGTTAATGTTGTACGAGCGCTGAGGCTAATAAAATTAAATATAAGGATTTTTTCCACAGTAATCCGAGTTACAGCCTCAATTTATCGTATTTATATATCTATCAGTCTTTGTTCTGTTTTGTTTGCGTTTTCTGTGACGCCATTATTCATTATTCGTCGTCTATTCGGTGAATCTAATGAATTCTCCATTTTTTCTTGCAAAGAAAAATTCATTCTCCATTTGATTCTGTTTTCAAGATTATTTTCGACGTCAAAATACATTTTTCTGTTTGCCAAAGTAAAAAAATTTCTGAATGGAAAAAATGAATTTTTTTCCTGGTTTAAAAATAACGAATCTTCTATTTTTTTTAATCGTTAGAAAAGAAAAATTCCCTATCGTTTTCTGTCTTTAAAAAAGTGAAAAATTTTCAAGTTTTGATTCCTCATAGAGAAGCTTTTTTTTTCTTGTTAAAAAATAAATTACAAAATCTTTAATTAATTTCGTAGTTAAGAAAATGACGCTTATTATCTATCATTCGTCGTCCCTTTTCGGCGTGTCCCACGTTGGCCTCCAGCACCATTTTCGGGACTTGCGAATAATATCCATACTTTCTTCCGCAGCATCACGAGCCATTCGATGCATCGGATTTATTTGATCGCCCCCCATTTTTGCTTGCCCAAGAACCGCGTCGTGTTGATATGCGGAGCTAACGTCTGGAAAAATAATAAATATATGGGGCATTTTCGCTGAAATGTTCATGCTGTAATTTTGAACAAAAAATGTGTCATATTCGCTTATCCGTAAAAGAACCTTTGTCTTCGTGACAATTGTTTCCGGATTTTCAACTCGGGATGCTCAAAGAGGTCTAAAGCGTCAAGGAAAGTGCTTTGTATGAAATTTGTGTACGTGCATTTGATTCCATGACGAAATATTCTGATGAAATAACCCTGGACAGAATATGTCAGAAAAAAGATCCCATTTTACATCACATTAAATATCCGTCACAAAACATCCCATTTTTTAATTCCATTACATATCCCTAACAAAAAATCCCGCGACAAAACCTACTTTCAACCTACATTAAATATACCCAACAAAAATATCCCATTCTACATTACATTACAGAATATTGTTAGTTAGGGGATATTTTGTCGGGCATTTGTCAGTCTGAAGTTTGGTAAACGAATAAAGTATGGATAGATAAACACTGAATCCAGATTTGGCACAAATCCGTCGAATGGTTAAAAACGTAAGATTGACAAAAAAATTCTAATATCACTTCTAACTTTCGCATTTTTGAAGACATTGGGCTCTAATTTAAAACACGAATGGACCTTTATAGACTGATA
Organism: Tromatobia lineatoria; assembly: GCA_949699805.1. Classification (NCBI taxonomy): domain Eukaryota; kingdom Metazoa; phylum Arthropoda; class Insecta; order Hymenoptera; family Ichneumonidae; genus Tromatobia; species Tromatobia lineatoria. The sequence continues at coordinate 7,707,538 of OX453038.1, forward strand.
ATTGGTAATCAAAATGAGTAAAATCAATCGAAACATTAAAATTTTATGGGATTTTTAATTTTCCGAATTTTCTGAAAAATTTGTATTCTCATTCTAGTACAAATTTATGTATCATGTTATGAACTATTGTATTGCAGTAAAATATTAAAAATCCATTGTACTTACTGGTTTTAGAAAATAATTTCATCAGAACATATTGATCATCGCAAGTTGAAGAAATCGCTTCCTCCGTTTGTTCCGACGTTGCGAGTCTCCGTCCAATGAGACACGGAACTTTTTCGCCCTCAAAAATAGCCGAAGTTTCAGCGTTGAGCTCGCCGCTGGTTTTGTTCTTCTTGTGACGTTTCTTCTTCCGTTTTTTCTCGATTTTTTTTATTTCTGGAGGCGAAACTTCTTTCGTATGAGTTTCTTCCTCTTTAACGTCGGTTTTGTTTGAATTTTCTTCGATCTGTTGAACTTCTGAAGTTAAAATTATCGTTTCCTCAAGTTTTTCCTCCTTATCGCCTGTTTTTTCCGAAATTTCTTCGACTTTTTGTACTTGTGTTAGCGATTCTTCAGTCGCTTTAATTTCTCCCTCTTCAGCGTCGATTTTTCTCGGTACTTCTCCGAGATTTTCGTCGTCTGGTGTCAAAGTTGTTGTCGCATTAATTTCCTGCGTTTCATTGTTGCAATTCTCCGAAACTTCCATTTTTTCGTTTTTTAATAGCGAATTGACTTTTATTTTTTCGTTCTTCTTTGATATTTTTTTGCTAACGGAAGCCGCGAGTTTTTTCATTGCCTCCAATTTGCTTTGAGAAAAATTGGCCACTGTTGGCTTGAGTTTACAGTTGGAAAATATTCGATCGGATTCGGTGGTTTTACCGTCGATAGGAACGTTCAGATTGAAAAGTTCTGAAAGATCAGAAGTTTGGAAAAGTCTTCTTTGCCGAGGGTTTTCCAGAATTCTGTTTGAGAGAAGAACTTTGAAGATTTGTCGATGATAAATCTGTGATAATGAAGAATAACTGTAATTTAACGATGTACTAATAACGATTAAATCGTTGGTTTATGGATAACGACCTTTTCCTCGACTGTCCCGGCTGTAATGAGTCTATAGATCGTAACCCGCTTGTCCTGACCTATTCTCCAAGCTCTTTCCCTTGCCTGAGCGTCCACAGCAGGATTCCAATCGGGATCGTAGATTACAACGCGATTTGCACCTGTGAGATTAATTCCGAGGCCGCCAACGCGAGTCGTTGACACGAAAACGAAGTAATTGGGATCCTAAGCAGTAAATAAACGAGAATGAATAATCACAATCACAAATTACATCCAGAGCTAAGCAAAGGACTTGACGTATCAAGTATTTGAAGAACACGTTTGTGTAAATTACTTGAAGTACGCATTTTGTGAAAAGTACTTGAATCTTACGTTTTGCGAAAAGTAGTTGAAGTTAATATTTATAAAAAGTACTTGAAATACACGTTCGTAAGAAATTCCTGAAGTACGAGTTTTGTAAGAAGTACTTGAAGTGAATGGTTGCAAAAAGTACTTGAAGTAAATATTTGGAGAAATTTGTTAAAATAGGCGTTTTGTGAAAGTACTTGAACACGTTTGTAAATAAGTATTTGAAGTACAACTTTGTAAAAAGTACTTAAAGCACACGTTGGTAAAAAGTACTTGATGCACACGTTTGTAAAAAGTATTTGAAGTACAATTTTGTAAAAAGTATTTAAAATACAATTTTGTAAAAAGTATTTGAAATACAATTTTGTAAAAAGTGTTTGAAGTACAATTTTGTAAAAAGGATTTGAAGTACAATTTTGTAAAAAGCAGTTGAAAACCGTGTTTGCGAGAAAGTACTTGAAGTAAACGTTTAAGAAAAGTGCTTGAAGTTGATAACAGACACGTTTATAAAAGGTACTTAATTCAAATAAATAGTACATACAGTAATGTACTTGAAGTATTGTATTGGAATTAATGTACTTAAAGTAATGTCCTTAAAGCATTGTACTTGAAATAAAGTACTTAAAGTATTGTATTGGAATTAATGTACTTAAAGTAATGTCCTTAAAGCATTGTACTTGAAATAAAGTACTTAAAGTATTGTACTTGAAATAAAGTACTTAAAGTATTGTACTTAAAATAAAGCACTTAAATTGTACTTGAAATAAAGTACTTAAAGTATTGTACTTGAAACACTGCTTAAATGATTGTAATTTAAATATTGTACGTAATAAAGTATTGTACTTGAATACCGGACTTCAAGTGCTAAAAAAGTATCATATACTTAAAATCCTGCGCAGCTCTGCTTGCATCCAAATACATTAATTTAGAAGATTAATTTGGAAGAATTTATCAGGCGAGAAATATTTATCAAGTAAGAAAAATGTAACGAAATTTTAATACACTTTTTGGTGGAATTTTTAACTTACATTGTTGAATTTGTGAATTGTGTGTTGTCGCTGAGACATCGGAGTCGTTCCATCGAGACGCAGATACTCGTAACCTTCGCGTTGAACGAGAGCCTCCAATACGCCCATCATCTAAATATGTTGAAAATGTTTGGTAAATTTCTAGTGCAAGCCTAAAGGATTTATTCAATTCGAATATTATAATACGATAATGTGTCTTAGAGTTTTAGATCAATGATCGTTAACAATTCATTTTATTTTGCTTGTATAATATCTCAAGGTATCTCAGATTTCTAGACATCGTGAAATATTGATTCTATTCTAATTGTATGGCGGCGAACATTTCTGCAAGTTATGAAAAAATTGTAGACAAGGCATGAAAAAAATTCTAATTTTTTTACTCAATCAAAAGCTTCATATTTCTCGGTTAATTTAAGAATAGAAAGTAACTCAGGACATGATTTTCAATGGAAAATATCTACAAATAAAAAATGCCACAACTTTACAACGAATTAATAAAATCGGAAATGAAAGTGAATAATAAAAAGTATCAAAAAAACTCTCTAATTTCCGTTTTTTTTCAATGCGGATTCCATCTACTTTCAAAATACAAGTTGAAAAAAACTTTTCGTTTCCCGATAAAAATTTTTTTTACAAAACCCGAAGTTCTGTATTTTTTCGAAGTGAAAAATTTTCACATTATTTTGAATTTTTGGTTAAGAAAAAATTACTTCACCTAATTGAATCTTTTCTTACCTGTCTTCCCTGAGTGAATAAAAGAACTCTGTGGCCCTGACGCTTCCAGATTTTTAAAAGCGATCTCACAACAGCCAACTTTCCGGAACGCTTCCAATCGCCGAATTTTTCTATCACTTCTTCGGTTGGATTCAACTCTTCATCGGAACCCTGATTAATTACCAATTAATGTAAACATGGTGATCGTTTGTGTTTTAGAGAAAAAAATTTCAGAACTTTCCTTGATTTTTCCCGACCAATTTATGAATTTTTTTCTTACTAAAATCCGTCTTGCATTTATTAGTTAATAACCCGAATTCTACATTTCATTTTTTAATGACGTATTACAAACCAGTACAAACAAATTATTTTTTCAATTATTTATTTTCTTTTACTTCTAAATTGCACAGGTTTTCTAAATCTATACTCACATATTTCGATCAGACGGTCAACAACTAATATTAACATTTAAAAAAACATCTAAAGTATTCTAGACTTGAAAAAACATTAACCGTCATTATGATTACAAATCTTTGAAAGTAAAATAATATTATCAAGAATAAAGTGTTTTGTCGATCTTGTTTATAATAATGATTCTGACAGTCTTTTCCATTTTCACCTACAATAGTTAAAAAAGTATTAAACGTGATATCGCTCATAAAAAAAAGAACGGTACCCGTTTTGTCATTTTGTAATCGTTTCTCTTTTTGTTTCGAGTGTTTTGATTTCAAAGTGATTTGATTAGAAAAAGAATTTTGCTAAAAAATCCTTCGATTCATTTATTAAAGAATCTGTCTTTTTTCGCTGAGCAATTTTTAAATTTCTGGGAATTTTTGTCCTCTGACATTTCCCGGATTTCTCTGAACGTGGCCATAAATCATGAATAAAACATTGATATTTACATAATAGTATGAATAAGATATTCATTTATAAATAGAATCATCGGAATTATTTTTATACATCAGATTATTATTTTTATTCTGTTGAGTTTTATATTTCATTGCACCTCAATTGAAACTTACCGCATCGGCATTACCAAAAGTGTAAAGATCCGGATGATTGCAAATTTTTCGGAGCGTCGTGAGAGCTACGAGCAATCTTGCTCTGTAACTGTTCTCCGAGCAACTACTTTTATCGTGCAAAACCGACGAAACGTGATCAGTTCGTAAATAATCTTTGTACAAATTCGTTTGTTCCTCCGTCAAACTGCAGAAGAGAACCTGCAAATAATCGTTTTTGTATGACGTTTTCGGCCACAAAAACAAAGCGGAAATAGTCATTCGGGTTTAAATTCTCGATTGGTATTTTTTTTTTTTCAAACTGGGAAAGTGATAATTATTTTATTCCGTGTTAATTAATTTTTACCCCTAAAATATTGTTTAAAAAAAGTATAAATTAATTATTACAATTCTGTTCATTATAAATGTAAATATCATTATAAATCTCTGGGACATTGTTAATGAGGTACAAAAAAATTACAGAATTGTAACGATTCTTAATAAGTTTGTTTTTTCTCGCAATATTGTTGAGAAAATGTACAAACTTAAAAAAAAAAAGTGTTTGCCCAAAAGTTCATCACAAAATGCCAAATGAACAAATAGAATGAGTTTCAAAGTAATAGATAATCACAATTGTGATCATTGTTTCGTAAATATCACTACAAACATCTCTGTTGCTAATAAAGTCCAAAAAATACCGAATTGTACCAATTACCAATAAGTATTGTGTCCTTAAAATATTGTAGAAAAAATTTATATGACTACAATGTACAAATGTACAAAAAATGGACTTATTTTAAAAAAATAGAAAAAACAGCATTCCTGTAAAAAATCATCACAAATCATGAAATGGAGAGATGGAGTGAATGTCAAAATGATGGATGTTTATATTGTAAGATCATTTAAAGAATCTGGATAGTTGTTAATGAGGTAGCAAAAAAACTGCGCGCTTTTTTGTTAAACTTCGAGTTTCGTCACACCAAAAAACATTCAATACCAAATTAAATGATGAATTAAATATCGAATAAAAAAGAAACAAATTAAATAATAGATTAGATAAAAAATTGAATGATAAATTATTAAAAAATTTGCGGGAAATCACCTGTTCGTTTTTTTCCGGAAGGCTAATGTGATGCTGAACGTCGTGTTTCGTTCTTCTGAGCATGTAAGGAGCGATCGCATCCTTAAGCATTGTCGCTACTTGCAGCGCAGTAGCTTCTTGAAGAGGCGATGCGTTGGCATATCCTCCGCGAGTTATAGGATTTGCGCAATGCTCGAGAAATGTTGGGAGAGTTCCCAACTTCCCAGGCAAAATAAAGTCGAAAAGCGACCAGAGCTCTTTGAGCGAATTTTGCATCGGACTTCCGGTCAGAAGTAAGCGATGAGGAGTCGAGAATGACTTTACCGCTTTACTGACCTGCAATATCGTTTTTTTTTATAAACGGGTTCAGATTTTATAGAATTTAGAATTTTCGAAAAATTCATGTTTTCGTTCTAATTTAAATGAACTTCGAAAAACTTTGCTAAAATCTTCAACGAGGATAAAGTAATATAAATTTGTAGTATGTATTAAATTTGGTGAAAAACGATGAAGAATTTCGGATTTCAAAGCAATTTCGATGTTTTGTATTTAAACCACTTCGGCATTCGAATCATTTGATGAAACGAATTTAAACTTGAGGCAAGTGCGTGAAAACGGTTGAGGATATTTGGTGACAAATTTGATGGAAATCGACAGGGGCGTTTAACTTTTATACAAAAAAACGTCTTTCGAATTAAAAGAAGTCAACATCTTCCAAGTTTATATCATAATTTTTTGCTTTTTATAGAGTTTTCTCTATGAGAAAACCAGAATCTATCACCACACTTTCTCCCTGAAGTAGCTTTGTAAAAAGCAATAAATAACGAGAAAGCAATTTGCAAAGTTCCAGTTTACAGCTTAAAAAAATATTTTATCGTGTAACGAACCTTCGCTTCGGGATTTCTTATCTTGTGGCCCTCGTCGAGGATCACATAATGCCACTGGCAATGTATCAGGAGTTCTTTGTGCCCTAAAACTCCGGAATAAGACGTAAGAACGATTCCTCCTGATTTCTTCATACTTTCAATTAGATCTTCAGGTTCACCTGCAAAAGTCATGAGCTTTTGATTAATTCTCCTCTAAAGGTTCATTAGATATTTTGTTCTCAATTTTTTAATGGAAAATGCTCTTTGAAGCTTGCTGAAATTATGTGTTTCTGAAAGTTGTTGTTTATTCACATTTGGAATTATCAAAATAGATATCAATGTCGTTTTACCGCGATAAGTTCCAGAATGATGTAAAATCACAACCCGCAATGTTGGACACCAGTCCTGAAAATGCTTTACCCATTGTTCAAGTAACGTAGCCGGACAGATTATTAAAGTTGGTCCCAATCCTCTGAACCTATAAACAAAAAAAATAAGCAAGAACTGTAATAACTGAATGAATCGAGCAAATAATTAAGGGGAATTAGTTTTCATTTCATAAAATATTTTGCTTTTGAAAATAAAAAGTAACGGAAAGTAAATTGACTTCTTAAGATATGAGGATCTTTCGACGTTAGATGTTTCGTCATGGGGATATTTTGAGTTGCCATTTCATCGCGAATATTTCGGTTCGGACGACTTGTTACGTGACCGAATAGAAAACGTCAATGAGACAGATATTAAGAGAAATAAAAGTGCTTTATGATAAATAAGTGTGCATTATGAGAAATAGGTGAGCATTATAAGAAATAACTATGCTTTGTGAGAAAACAGTGTGGATCATGTGAAATAAATATGCTTTGTGAAAAATAGGTGTTCTATACAAAAAATAAATGTGGATTATGAGAAATCAATGTTCTTTATGAGAATTTAGCAAGCTTCCTGAGATATAAGTGCGCCTTATGCAAAATAAGTCGTGAATTATGAGAAAACTTGTGCTCCATAGAAACTAAGTATGCATTATGAGCAATGGTGTACTTATTATGAGAATGAAACGTGCTTTACAATAATTAAACGTGCTTTATGAGAATGAAACGTGCTTTATGAGAATGAAACGTGCTTTATAAGAATCAAGGGTGCTTTATGAGAATTAAACGGGCTTTATAAAAATTAAACGTGGTTTATGAGAATTAAACGTGATTTATGAGAAATGCGTGAATTTCAATACCTTCCGCCGTCTGAGAGTAATTCGCTGGCGTCGAGACCGGCAAGAAATGCTATTACTTGAACAGTTTTGCCAAGGCCCATTTCGTCGCCGAGCAAGCCACCGAGATCTCGACCGTGAAGCTCCCACAACCATCTAACCGACACCTTTTGATACTCATAGAGCCTCTTCCATATAGATTTCGGAACTTTAAAGAGATTGTCGACCGTAAATAGAGCATCTTTCTTTTTTTTCGCTCTCAGCTTGTGTTCCATGCGCTCTTGATACATCTCTTCGTCTCCGTCATCGTAAACTGAGCAAATAAGCAAATTAAAACGTTGTCGTTTATCCGATCCACGAATTAAATTGTAACGAAAAAATTTGCATTTAATTTCGTACTTCTCTTTCTTTTCCAAACAGAACTTTCACTCTCCAGATTCTTTTCCTTCTTTTGTTTTTTCTTTCCTGCTTTACTATTTTTCCTTCTTTTAATTTCGACGTCTGGATTAAAATAACGATTAAGCATTAATAAATTGTGTAACGAGACATAAATGTGTGATAAATAATTGAATATAATGATAATGAATTAATTAATATACAATAATATATAATTAGGCATTTTAGTTTTACCAGAATCGGCGAGTTCTCCGTCGCTTGGTACATATTCGCTTCCAGAATCGTGACTTCCGGTTTCTGGTAAATAAGATCTTTTTCTTTTCGTCGATTCATTTACCTCTGCGCTCTCTTCTTGTGTAATCGGATTTTTTTCCGATTGTTCGGTTGTCTTTTCTGCATTTTGTAAACTATCGACGTTTGAACTGGTCGATGCAACGATCTTTGCTTTCTTTTTCGAACTACTTTCAGACTCGTCAGCAGGAGACTTTCTTTTTGCCTTGTCGGACTTTTTCGACGTTTCTTTCGGTTTTTGGGGTTTTGAACCTTTCAATTTTTTTCTTTGCTCCGAAAGCTCTGCCTGACGTTTCAGATAATGCTCCAAGCCCAACAAACCTGCTGTTTGAGTTGATCCCCTGCACAAACCAATTGTTTCACAACTTAGTGAAGAATTTAGGCTCCAGGACTTGAACTTTTTCCTTTAACACATTATTACGATCTTTACAGTTCGGAATTTTATCACTGATTATGTTTTTGACTTAATTTTTATTTATATTTTATTACAAATTGTTTTGAAAATAAGAGATAGAAAACGAAACCTATTTTAAGTGTTTTTTTAATTAACCATTGCCAGTTTTTAAGCCAATAAATGGCAAAATTATGATCAGTGAAAATACATAAATATTTATAATTTTTAGATATTCTCAAATCTTTAGTATAGAAATTGTCTTTACTAAACAATCTGTAACTTCACTTTTGGATGAACCTACAACTACAATTAGTGCTAATTTTGTTCACAAGTGTTTAGTTAAAAAATAGTAGTCAATAGTATTTAATTTGTTTTTGACATTATTTCCATTTTCCATATACAATTTTTATGTCGGATTTTTCAAACATCTTTTGCTTTTTAGTAAGGCAAAAAAAATTGAATTTAATACCATTTGTTTTTATTCTATTTATTAATTTATTAAATATTTACTCCATTTTATAATTACATTTAAGAATGAAAGGATTTGGACAAAAAGGATGAATTTTTTTTATATTATTTAAGATAATAATTAATTGATAATGAAATAATTATCTAATTCTGAAAACGTTAATTGTTCAAATTAGTGCACACTGAGTTTTTTCAGTTCCTGTAAAAAATCTAGACTTTTTATTCGTTTCTGAATTGTTTCACTAACGTTTTGCTCCTTTTTCATTGATAGTATTGTTCCTTTAAATTCTCTTCACAAATGTTTAGTTTCAAAATAAGAGTTAATCAATACTATTTAATTTGATTTTGGCATTATTTTCATTTTCCACATACAGTTTTTATATTGGACCTTTTAAACATATTCTGCTATTTAATAAGGTGGTGAATAATTAAATTTAATACCATTTGTTAGCAGTTGGATTGCTAGATTTGTTGTTTATAGCAACAGCCGCTTGAAAAGGTGTAATTTCACCAACTCGAACACGGCGATCCAATTCGGTTTTCTCGTCGGTAATACTAGCAGTTTTTGCATTATCATCTGAATTGCCAGATTCGTTTGTTCCACTTGATTGATTTTGGGAGGATTCTTTTAATCGGTTGAGAGTCTCTTCTATGTGTTTTGATGCTGCCTCTGCGATGCTGTCTTCGGAGCGTATAGAAACAATCTACATGAAGGCAATATTAAATGATGATTCCTTCTTGAACATAAGACGAGGAATGATACATTGCACAATTTTTTATAAATAGGCATAAGTTCGCCCATGTGTAATTTGCACAATATTTCATTGGCGTTGTACGCTTGTAAAAAAAAGTGATAAACAACAGTAAATAATAATAATAAATATAATAGAAATAAGAGAATAAAAATAAAATAATTCACAATGAACATCAAAACTTACGAAATTACATCAACGAAAATAATAATATCAATGATAATAACATTTTTAAATATATATATGTATAAGAAAAGTATATCTTTCACCATTATTAGAGAGATCTTATATTGATTTTTCTTTTCCTCTTATATGATATGCACTTAAAAATACTGATTACTCTGAAAACCATTTTTGAGTTTTCCATTAACCATTGTACAATTGATGATTATGATATGCTTTTCAATGATATGGTTTTTCTGTGATATCACACATTTCTCAGAGTCGATTCTTCAAATACTGAAGTCAATTTTTGTTTTAAATAATAATTTGTTTATCGAATTGATGAATTGTTTGCTATTAATCATTTTAGTTGGTAATACATTTTAGAGAAAAATCAAATATCGCATTTAATTTAATTAGAATGCTTTCAACAAATCCTGATTATTATTTTCAACGTAAGTACATCGATATTAAAAATCTCCATGTGATTCCGCAAGGATTATTAGATTTAGATTGTTCATGAAGATTAAAGATTTCTACAATTCCAGAAATTTTGTAAAATAATCAATACCCACTTTCTAATCAGGCTGAAAATGTGTGTTATGTCATACTTGATTTTTGAGAATTGATTTCAATTTTCAAATTGGGGCCAAAACTTATAGAGAAAAACAATCATCTAAAAAACCAGCTTTGAAAAGTTTGAAACATAAGCTCGATTATTTTTCGGGTCAGGATGATAACAAGAAATAATTTATTATCATTATTTTCAATATTGTTCGAAAATATAATTCACATCAAGGTAATATCAAATACTGAAGACAATTATTGACTTTGTAAATTCAATTTTAATTCTTTACAAACATTTTGTTTATTAAACCGATTAATTATTCGCTATTAATAATTTTAGTTGGTAAATACATGTTTGGAGAAAATCAAATATCGTATTAAATTCAATTACAATCATTTCAACAGTTATTGATTATTATTTTCAATATAAATACATCAATATTAAAAATCTGCATTCAATTCCTCAAAGATTATTAAATTTATATTATTCATAAAGTTTTTAAAATCTCTAAAATTTCAGAAAATTTGTAAATTAATTAATATCCACTTTCTAATTGCAAAAAAAAATGTCTGGAGATGATATAACAATTTTTTCAGCGATTGTATTATAAAAAAAATTCCTGGAGATAATATTATAACAATTTCTAAAATTCCAGAAAGTTTGGAAGATAACACTTTCTAATAAGGCTTAAAATGGCATTTTTGCAGTTTTCAAAATTAAATAAAAAAAATAAAAATCATAAAAAACCGACTTCAAAAAATTTGGAAAATAACTTCGAGTATTTTTTGGGTAGATACAATAACAAAAAATAATGGAACACATTAGGAGAAAACAGGGTCAATTTTTTTTCGTATTGACCTGGAATACCTCGTATATTACTTACTAACCTCTTTAAGCTTTTTCGCGTCATTGTTATCAGACCAAACTTCGGAAGCATTTTCCACCTCATCTTTGCTATCGTCATTCCCGATATCTTCGCACTCCATAGATTTCCCGATTTTTATTTGTTATCCGAAGTGACAAAAACTGTTATCTGTCAAACATCGATACGCGTATACACAAGACACGAATAAACACGTTTAGTTCAGACTCGTGTCAAAAACAGATTTTGATGTAACACATTTGCACGTGCATATTCTAATCATCCGATTTGCTTTTCCTAACTCGCAGGATATAAAAGAAAATCAATGCTTCTCGTAATTTATTCGTTTTATATTAGAAAAGTTCAAGGATTACACGAGTTTCACGTTAAAAAAATAAAATGAGAATGAAAGATATGTTTCAATATTTCGCGCAATATTTTTTGTCCAAATTTTGAAAAACTCCACATTCTGAAAATCGAGATATTTCAAAATTTTGCATGTTTAAAAATTCAACATATTTCAAAATTTTACATGCTTCAGAATCCTACATATTTCTAAATTTTACATGGTCCAAATTCTGCCTTTATTTCACAAATATCTAATTTAGACAAAAATATCGATAACATTGTAAAAATCTTCTCAGAAAATTTCGGAAGAAATTAGCGAACAATAAAGCTATTGATTTTATACTACAAACTCAAAAAAATCTTTTATAAAAAAAAAATTTTCTTACCGTGAATTTACCAAATTACAGTTTTTTTTACCGATTGCGCAGTACCTCATCATTACCGAAACAAATATACTACCGACGGGGTGTTAAAGAAACGTATTAATATAAATGATTTAAGCTCAAAACACAATGGTTTCTACAGAAAAAATTTATAGTGTTCGGGTCATTATTTGTATCACATGAGTTTTGTTAACTCACCAACTGTCACGTCAGAGTTTTGCGACGGTCATTAATGTACCAACATAAACGCCACATAAATTATTCATAACCCCTTAATGGATAAAATTTATTTGAAAAAAGCTGGATGATTAGAATATTCGATAAAATGCGAGAATTTCGACATCATTGGGAAAAACTGAAGTGTTTGGATAACAATTTTCCAGAGATGATTTTCGTTGACTTATCCACCGTCGGCAACTTCCAACTCCATTGACTTATCAACCGCTGGTAACTTACCGACTGTCGTAAAACACGATCGCATTCATTCCTGTCCGCGTGTACTGTATATACATGTGTACACACAGGCATATATACATATATACATCGTCTCTATGAGTACGTCTATTATTACACATACATAAGCAATAAATTGGTAAAATATCATCGAAAAAAGTGACAGATGATTCGAATATTCGACAAAATGCAACGATTTCGTCACTAGGCCGCTCACGTAAGTAGGATTCAGTGTTAAAAAAAAAAAAAAAAAAAAAACCTTATGAGAAGATCATTGACATGGCTGAGTTATTTTTCACAGGCAGAGCCCAATGGAAGTCTTAGGATGATTTGTCCTCTGAAATTTGCATCTAAACGCGTTTTTTCGCGACTCAGTAGCTGATAGAAAGTCCAGCCAATTTTCCTTGTAACTGGAGACGGTTTCATGGTTTTTCTGAAGCCCTCGACAGACTATGCGAGCTTCGACTAATGTAGATGCTCGTAAGATGTCCCTGGACTCTGCGAAATCAAAGTGTCCGCTGGTTGCAGAACTTTCAACACATTTGAAGGAAAATTCGAGGAGCGGAATCGTTTCTTGCCTCACAAAAATTAAGAGCGATCAGAAATGCTTTCAACGTCTCCTGGAAAATGGCGGAGTCTATTTGCTGGTGGAACTTTTGCGATATCGCAATGTAAAGGTGCTCGATGCGACACTGAGCATTTTAGCGAATGCTTGTTTGCTTCCAAATGTTCGAGAAGAGGTATTCAGCTTTTTCTACTATATTTTTGAATTATATTTAGGGGTGAAAGGATTTGGAAAAAGTGGATGTTCATTTTTTTTATTTTTATTAGGACAATATTATATATATATAATTGAGAATGAAATAATTAGCTCATTCTGGAGAAGTTGATTGTTGAAATTTCTTTGCAGTCGGTTTTTTCAGTTGCTATAAAAAATCTAGATCTTCATTTTGTTCCCGGATTGTTTTATTTACATTTTGTTCTTTTTTTAATCATGATATTGATAAGTGAAAGATCCAGTGAAACTTTTGCTATCTTATATATTCAGCTTCTTTTACTTTTTTTCTGCTCCATTTTTATTCTGTTTTATAATTTAGAAATGAAAGGATTAGAAAAAAAATATGAAGTTTTTTACAATGATTGTGAGAATAATAAATTGAAAACAAAATAATTGTTTGATTCTCAACAACTTGACTGCAAAAGCTTGTGTGTTGTGAGTTTTTTTAGCTACATGAAAAAATCTGGATAATGTTCTGGGTCTGAATTGTAAAACACAAATCCATCCGGTCATTTTTTTCTAAACCGCTTTTTCCGATATTGTAGCCCATTTTCAAAAATCTGAAACAATATCCGGGAAATAATTGGCTGAAAAAAAATGGTCCTCTACGAGAATAGAAAATATCAAAGCTAAGCTTTGCAAATTACTTCCTGATTAGTTTTGTTTTTTTTATTACAAATCTCCCTCTATGAGGAAGTATGTTAATCGATTTTGACTCCCTCAAAAAACCTTTGTAAAAAAAACCAAAAATAATGCGGATGCAAATTGCAAAGTTCAGCGTTTGCAGCGTTATTCGTTATAGAAGTGGAAAATTCCTGAAAAAATTTAACTACATAACAAATTATGACGAAACTGTGTACCTATTATTGCTGAATACATATTACTGATTACATGTCCCAAGTTTTACTTCGCTATCGTATGTCTTCCTAAGGTTAATGCAAAAACATCATTTTTTGTGAAACTTGAAATTTCGAAAAATTTGAACCACATCGCAGATTATGACGAAACTATGTACTAATCATCGCTAAATCGTACCGATTTCATGTATGAAATTTGAGAACGTTATATCATTTTTTTCCCAAATTAGTGCAAAAACGTGAATTTTTCGAAAATTTCAAAACTCCATAAAATCAGAACCGCTTCTCCGATTTCGATCAAATTCTACACCAAACAAAATCAACAGTACCTCCACGTATGTTTAGCAAAATATCGCCATTTTCACGAAAGCTGAAGACCGCACGACCTTTTTTGCAAAAATTCAAAAAGCTATAAAATGAACATTTCTTGATACATTTCGGAAAAAATTGCATCCGTCAAAAATAAACCGCTTTACTTGCCCATTGAATTTTAGCTCAATCGGTCGAACGGTTTTCGAGTTACAGGAGATTGAAATTTCGAAGTCCTGCAAATACACTCGCGTGCACACATAAAAACAAAGCAGAAAATCCAAAACTGACACAAGAATTTTTTGCAGGTACAAGGAACAAAAATAGCTGCGTACGTAGTATGGATCCTGAAAAACCTGCAATCAGGCGACACGATGCACTGTCGAGCCTGCAGATTAATGGGCAATCTTTCAGAATCAAGTTCGCACGCAAAAGCGCTTTGCGAAGCAGGTGCAATTGTGGTGCTGACAGAAACAGTGCGTTCAAAAACAAATGCCCAAACTCTTGGAATGGCAGTGAGAGCGGTTCGAAACATATGGAGCATTCACGAGGGAAGCAGAGAAGAAATCCTCGAGGCTGGAACGATAAAAGCCATCACCTCGCTTTTGGTACAATCGAAAAAGAAGCTTTTGGAGCGTGATAACGACACGAAATACGTTGAATTAGCCGAGTCCTGTTTGAAAGCGATGTACGTATTCGTCGCTGGACCGGATCCTCGATCAGGAGAACAAATGCGAGGCGAAAAAGGTCTTCATGGCTACCGTTGCATCGTCGATTATTGTAGAGCTAATAATAAAACCGCTATCAAGTGTTTGTACAAATTATGTCGAAATGCGGAGCGCAGACCGGATTTGGGATGTTCAGGAGCGATAGAATGTCTCGTCGAAGCTGTGAGAGGAAATAATCGCTCTTCTGGAGCCTCCAGACCACGAAATTCCTCCGCTTCGTCGTCCTCCGCTTCTTCATGGGAAAGTCTCGTCAGTCTCTGTCTTTTCTGTCGGGAGGCTGTTAATCGAGCCAAAATAAGAAGTGGTTCTGGTCTCGAAGTGATTCTCGGACGTCTTGGGGAAGTTCACGACGAGAGGTATCATCCAATGTTGCTAAATGCTCTCGCGCAGTTTCTTTGCGATGATCAGAGCATCACTATCATGGTGAAAAATGGTTTGGTCGACGTTTTGGTTGATAAATTGAAGAAAATGGCCCTGGAGACGAGGACGTATGAGGTGGCACAACGCACGTCGAAAAATGGGAAGAAACGGTCGGCGGACACGTCGCCGCAAATGCAGGCAGATGCTAAGTACAATAAGACGAACGAACGGTTTGGAAGGTACGAAAAAAAAATATGTTGCATTCGTTGTACGTATGCAAATATTCGAAAATATCGAATATCCGGTTTCGAAACGAATAGAATTTTTCGATACGCACTTCAATTCGAAAATTCGATGATCTCGAATATTCGAAGTTTCAAGCGCATTATTCGACGATCTCAAATATTCGGAGTTTGAATAGCGTTATCCGATCTCGAATAATCAAAGCTTAAATCGCGTTATTCGATTATCACGAATATTTGACGTTTAAATAGAATATTCGATAAATTCGAATATTCAACTTTTAAATAGAATATTCGGTAATTTGAATATTTAACTTTTAAATAGAATATTCGTTAAATTCGAACATTTAACTTTTAAATAGAATATTCGAATATCCGGCATTTAAATAGAGCATTCGATAAATTCGAATACATGACGTTTGAAAAGAATATTCGATAAATTCGAATACATGACGTTTGAAAAGAATATTCGATAAATTTAAATATTCGACGTTTAAATAGAATATTCGAGAAATTTGAATACTTAACGCTTAAATAGAATATTCGGCAAATCCAAATAATATTTATTTAGTTACTTTCGAATTGGTCACTAATTTTGTTATTTATTCACTGATTTTTTATTTCTTCATCATCGATTAATAATCTATAGAAAATGCTTGAAACGTTTAACGCATTTCCGGGATAAGTGAAATATTGTTTTATTCTTTTATTTTTCAAATCAGGTTCAGTCTTGACTATCCGCGATACGATTGGAGTCCTGGAGGCACAAGCAATGGATGTTTCTCACCGAGGAGCACTCCGCCTTTATCTCCTTGCGATACGGCCTCCGACATTGATGAAAACGCTGATGACAACTACAGTCCAATTTGCAGCGACAATGAGTGGCTTGACAACGACGATACCAACGGTTTGTCACATTTATTCACTTGCCTTAATCGAGAAGATACCGCAAATCTGACTTTTTTCGATCGATAACTTTTTATAAATTTTTATAACAAAATAAATGTGCATAGTCGAAACTTGCACGTTTTTATTATTTTCCACGTTGCTTTACGACAATACTATACAAATCGATACGAAATTTCACCCAAATTTGAATACAGTACTTCTACACAATATACTTTAAGTACAGTAATTCTACACAATACACAATTTATTCATTTTATGAAGGTTTTCAATCAAGTTGCGCTCATTTTAACGCCAGAATTTATAGAAAAGCTGGGCGAAGTACTTCACGACCTTCATTTGTCAAAAGTACTTGGAGTATCGATTAAGTACAATACCATACCAAGTACAATACCTTAAGTACAGCACTACAAGTACAATACTTTAAGTACATCACTTCAATTACAATACTTTAAGTACAGCACTTCAATTACAATACTTTCAGCGTAGAACTTCGAGTACAATACTTTAAGTACTCATACTTTCAAAAATTAGTTCAAGTTCATGTACTTTGAAAAAGTACTTTAACTACATAAACTTCAAAAAAGTAGGCAAATCACATGTAATTTGAAAAACTACTACAATCAAGCGTACATCAAGTAAATGTACTTAAAAAACTACTTGAAGTACATGTACTGAAAATAATTGGTACTTTTTACAAATCTCTACTTAATCGATACTCCAAGTACTTTTGACAAATGAAGGTCGTGAAGTACTTCGCCCAGCTTTTCTATAAATTCTGGCGTTAAAATGAGCGCAACTTGATTGAAAACCTTCATAAAATGAATAAATAAAATGGAAAGTTAGAAAACGGACGAATTTTTGTGCAGAGGCTCAAGATATAACGGATCCAACGACGCGTATTCGAGGCGAAGGCGAAGAAGATGAAGATGCTGGTTTTTTGGAACCGGAAGCCGATGTCTTCGAGGACAAATACGAGGACGCTGAGGACGAAGAGCAAGACGAACAGACGCAGTCGCCTAGCGCAGGCGAGTCTAAGGAACACGCAGCGCATATTTGGACTCTCGCACTTCTTAGCATGCTCAGTTATTCCACTGATCCTATCGATGGACTTTCCGATCCTACGACCATTCAGGCATTGGTTGGCTATATCACTGCGGCAAAAAATCATCGAGCTTCTGTCATACTCGCGAGAATCGTTAGGTAAGATTTTGCAACTATTTGGGGACCTTAGAATAAGTTAAGCGGCCCAGTTTCGGTCATCTTTAGAGCCCAGGCTAATGTTTTCCGCTCCTTCTGAATGGGTTTCATCGAAATTTCGAAGTTGATCTTTTCTTATTCATGCAATAAGTTCTTCCAAATATCATCAAATAATTATTTATGTTGCATTATTACGTTATAATATTTAAATTATCGTTTTACTAACGACACTTGGCTGCCGGGGTTTCGGTCGCTTTTCAACGTCCATGTTGCAGTTTAATTCACCTAATGAGTACTAGTTTCGGTCACGCTTGCGGACCCAGTTTCGGTCAATTCCTTATATTTTACAATGTTACAGGCGAAACTGGCGGAAATGAAGGTGTAATTAAAGCAAGAAATTTCCATTTATTACTATAATTATTACCTTAATTCCAATCAACCCAATAAACAAAAAACAAATTAAATAACCTTGAAAAAATTATATATTCATTCGGTACAAAATTCGGTAAAAATTGCAAAATTAAAATGTTGGTTATGCACATAATGAGGCACAGGTGCAACATTGTTTGAAAGAAAGATATCCTAAACAAAAATTCCTTATGACTTTTTTTAAGGTGATTTTGTCCCCTTAAATCTGTTTAAAACTTCGAAAATTCAGAAAATTTCGGACGAAAAATAGTATTTTGGATTTTCTCGGTTGGACGCGTTACGACGCAAAAGGAGACCATTTCCTTCGGGAATGATGAGCAAAAATTTTCAAATGTGCGTTTTCTGTCTATTTCAGCGAATTGAATGAAAAAATAGAAATGAGCACGAAACATTTGGAGGCCAGATCTTTGCCCGATGATTGGTGGAGTGACCAAACTATTTCACGATTATTTTCTTTTCAGAAATCGCGTCTACTTCGTTCCACTATTGCTCCAGGGTTTCGTGTTCAAGGCGCAGACATTATACGGCACGGAGCAATACACAAGAGCGTTATGCGAGTTGGCAGAGACGGGCGGAGCATTTGGGGAGTTAGCATCGCTGTTACTTCGTGGCCAAGAGT
Source organism: Tromatobia lineatoria (assembly GCA_949699805.1). NCBI lineage: Eukaryota > Metazoa > Arthropoda > Insecta > Hymenoptera > Ichneumonidae > Tromatobia > Tromatobia lineatoria. Next base: position 7,726,320 of record OX453038.1, read on the forward strand.
CCCAAAAATTCATAGTCGCTCTCTCGATCCCTTTTATAATAAAGAGCCACGAAAAATTGCGTATTCTCCTAACGAATCACGGCGGTTTCGAGTTGATATTCAAGGTCCTCGGAGATCCCGAAAACGCGCTTTACGACGATGCCATTCTGGCGATCTGCCGATTGGCGGTATCGTTACAAGTGGCAGGTCCCGAACCTAGCGGCAAAAAAACGAACTACAGCGATTTATCCGAATCCGAGCGTAACGAAGTTATCGCTATCGACGAAAAGTCCTCGAACGAAGAAACTGACGTGTCTGGTAATGTTACTTTTGAGCTCGATGATGGCAGCACCGTCGAAGCGAGCAGAACGAATCTATGCGAAAAATCGGAGGTTTTTTCAGCGATGCTCGAAGGATCGTTCAACGAATCGGGCAAAAGTCGCGTGCGATTAAAAAAAGCCTCGAACCACGGGTTGATTACACTTTTATCAGCAGCCAACGGCCAAAATGAACTTCAAGGAGATCGAAATATCGAAGCTCTTCTCGATGCCGTTCTTTTAGCCGATCAATTCCTTATGTTCGACGTTTCGGATCATCTTACTGAGACTTCGATCGCTCGGCTGAGCCACGAAAATCTGAGCCGCGCTTGGAGCTGGTCACGCGAAAATTCTTGCCACGAGTTGCAAACTTGTTGCGTCAAAATTTTTCTCACAGCGACGATGACCCGAGGTCAGCGGTTGCAGGCCTTTCGCGACTTTTCCAAGGATCCGAACTTCGCGGATTTCGTCGAGGATGTTAGACAAATACTCGCGAAAGCGCTCGCGCCATCGCGAGGATAGAACTAGCGATTTTTTCTGCAGAGTTTAAAATGTTTTTTGAGGTAATCGTTCTGCTGATGCTAGTCAAATCAGTGCCGAATTTTTAATTGCGTTTCTACAAATGTTGTCAACTTCTCTGACTGTTTTTAATCGTGAACCTTCAACTTTTGAACGGTCCCTTAACTTCCCAAATATGGTGCGCGATTTTTTTTCGTTATTCTTCTACACAACAAATGCATGTAAAATTCTGTCAGATTTTTTCACCGCCGTTTTTACTTGTAAATATTTCAAACAAAGCTAAAAGTGCTGTTTTAATAAAATGTGTAATTTTTTTCAATAATACTGCGATGTACAACAAAATTTTTGCTCCAAAAGCTAAAAAGTGAAGGGATCTTTTTTAAATTTTTTTTCTGCAGATTTTCGCAGACAAATCGCGCATTAATAACGTCAATCGAACCACTACAATTGTTAGGGACGTTTTTGAAAATTTCTCACTGATTTGACTATTACATAGCAGAGCGATTACTTTAATTTAAGAAACATAGTTTACAGTGCAGTTTGTTTTTTTATTGTGATTTCTAATAGACGAATTATCTGTCAATTCGGACACTTTTTTTCGCCTATCTCAGATTAGTCTAGTAGTTGGTTATATTAAAGTACCACAAAAATAGACTCTATATGAATTTTTTCGGATTTTTCGTCGGATATTTTGGGAAATGTCTTTTTTACATTTAAAATATCTCGGGAACTCAAAAATAATGTCCCTACATAATAGTTGTACTTTTGTGTTAGCTTTCGAACGGAACAGTTGTAATAATTTTAACGTTTCGTTAACGCTGATTTTTCACCGAAAAACAGGGAAATTACTGTTTTTCTTCAAATAAGTGGCATTCATCGAAGTAAAAGAATTAAAAAAATCTCGATTATGTACAGTCCAACGTAATTGACGATTTTTTTTGCAATATCGTCAGACATACTGAACGACTAATTTTCTTTCAGCCAAAAAAAAATTTCCGTTGATGAATATAAATATATGCCACGTTTTTCGGTAAAAAAATTAGTGCTTCCGAAACGTAAAAATTATTTCAATTTATTTCAATTTTTTCAAACAAGAACGCTGACACAAAACTGCAACTTTTATGTGGTGACAATGTTTTTCAGTAATTTCAAGCTTCCGAGATATTTCCACTTGAAGAAAAAAAATGGCAGTTTTCAAATATTGGATTACAGAATCTAGAAAAATTTCGTGTTTTCTTAGTGGTACTTGATATAATTATGGGGCAGATTTGAGATGTCAAAAAGAATGTAGCTAAATTGACAGAAAATGCTTCAATAATAATCTGTAGCCATAATAAAATTATGTATAAACATGGAAATAGCTGCAAAAATAATAATATTTCTTCAAATATTGGAATAGTAGGCAAAATGGGTCATTCTCCATTACTTTCTGAATGCATGGGGCGGTTAGCTATTGGAAATAATCGTATTAAAAATCTGATAACATTCACCTGAATGTCTTTTCTTACTCTTTACAACAAACATATTTTGAACCAAAACTCGAACATCAATTTTTGAGCACTATCGATTCTTTAGAATAGCCAAAAAAAATACATAAGAAATCCACTACGCTTGATTGTTGATTGAAAAAAAAAATTGGCAGGTCAGAATGTTACAATTTGTAAGAGAAAACACATTTTTTCGATTCGAGGGCGATACATTTTGTTAATTTTTGAGTGCCACTATTTTTTTTCGTAATGTGCAGTTAAATTGATACAAATTAGGTTCTGAGATATGAATAGTTTTGACGGATATTTCCAGAGATATGATTTCCAAAGAATGTATATAGTATTATTTAGAAATTTTAACGTGCGAGGCGTCTAATCAAATTAGCGAAAATGACACGAGAACACGATTGGCAACGAAAAGAGGAGTCGTACGGAGCGGCTGAATTCTGATTATTATGTAAGTTTTATTCCTCTTTTTAGTTTATAGGCTGCCTAACTAAACCCTAGGTCACTTGAATGAATTTTCAAAAAAACATATCTGCGAAAATATCATTCAACACTATTAATATTATAGGACCTAATTGATATAAATTTAACCGCATCTTGCGAAAAAAAATAGTGGCACTTAAAAGTAAAAATAAATCTCCTACAATTTTTAATATTGTGACCTGCCAATTTTTTTTTCGGGCTTTGCATACTATTTTTAGCAATCGAGCGTGGCAGATTTTTTATATAATTTTTTTTGGCTACTCTAAAAAATCGATAGTGCTAAAAAATAGATGTTGTTTTTCCGGTCCAAAATATGTTGTAAAGAGTAAGAAAATGCATCTAGGCGAATTCTTTCAGATTTTTAATGAAATTTGTTTGATCGAAAATTCATAGTTTTTGGAGCCAATCAAAAGTTTACTCATCGTATTACAATTTCTACATGTTATTATTAAGAAAACACAATTAGGAACTAAATTGTATCGTCATCTTTATTTCTCTAAGTATCAGGCATTTAAAAATCTGCTTTTGTCGCTACATTTGTACATAGTATATCAAATATACGCAATCTTACCGCAACTTCATGCACATTGCACGGGTTCACACTAAGTTTAGTGACATTATGACCACAAAAGGCTCAGCGGCGATAGTTGTCCTCTTGTAACGCCGAATAGTGTCCAAAATTATTTAAACGAAAGAAAATCTTCGTTGAGTTTCGAAATCATGTTTTGCATTACATATATCGAGAATTATTTTAGTAGCAGTGATGAAAACATGCTGAGACGACGATTTTCGAAGGTCTGGAGCTTTTTAAATTTATTTCATTTTTTTTTTAAACCGTATCGGCCATTTTTGTAATTAGCTGCTTAGGAAACTAAATCGACGAGCCGAAGAAAATTTAGCGAAATATTAACGCAGCGGGATCAGCGTTGATAGCTGTTCTTATGTAACGCCGAATGTCGTAAACGAATTATAAAAAAAAAAAAAAAAAAACAAGAAAAAACTTCGTTAAGTTTCGAAATTCTGTTCTTCTTTACATATTCCCAAAATATCCAGAATAATTTTAGAACATTTTAATAATTACCAAAACTTTTTCATCTCTAAAGTTTTACGATAGTAATGTTTTTTGCTTTTTGAAAATGAATTCCAGATTTTTTTTTAACCAAAATAGCAAAATAAATTTTTTTTTTTTTAATTTGCCTCTTCCAAGTTGGATCGTTGAGCGGAGAAAAATAAGCGAAATATAAATAGAACAGGATTTGTGTATAGTTATCATTTGCTAAGGCAGAATGATTGTAACCATTTATTTGAGGAAAGCACAACTTTATATCTGTAGAAAGTTTTAGAATTACATTCTTTTTGTTACATTTATCGACAATTTTGAATTGATAATCTTTTCTTTTTTTTACATATATCGACAGATTGCAAATGGACAATTTTTTGTTGACATCTATTGATAAGTTTCGATTGAATATATTTTTTTTACATCTATCGTCTTCAGATTTATTATCTCTTGTACAGCTTTAGTTCTATGGGCTCCGAGGGAACGGATATCAAGTGTAGTATCATCTTCACTCGCTCGGCGTTCGAACACTCAATTCGGAAGTTTTTCACAATCTGCAAACGGCAAAAATCGTACATTTATTAAAGTAGTTGTTGTAAATTGCAAATACTTTTCGATGGTATAAGGATCTAAAATATCCATGCTTATTGAAGGTACTGGAAATATTAATTTTGCATGATAATAACGTTAAAATGTTATTAAAAAATTGATGGAAAAAGATTGTTTAAAAAATTCGCCGAAAACCCAACTTTTCTTTTTCATAAAACTGATTCGCTTATTTTATTTATTTATTTATTTAAAAATGTGAATGTTTGAATTTTTTGAAAAAAAAAAAAATAAGGATGCAAACTAGAATTTTGTTGAGTTTGTTGTTGTGAAACATTGTTTCGTCAATAATTTTCATTTTTCGAAAAGTTTCCTCTGGGAGGTAGCGAAAAATAATATAAATAAACTTCTTCGTGGAGGCGGCTTTGCGAAAGATAAAAGTTAATGAGAAAGCAATGTGCAAAGTTCTACTTACCACTTTTTTTAAGATTCATATATCATCGATAAGTATTTACAATTTTATCTCATTTTCCTCGGACTTACGCGAAATAAACACCAAGCGATAAAATTACCTCAAAAACGAATAAAATACTTACTAAAATCCAAACAGATATTTACCTCGCTTAGAGTCAGAATCATTTGGGTTTCTGCCAATTTTCGTCCGATGCAGCTTCGCGCTCCGAGCGCAAAGGGCAAAGTTCCATGAGGATTAATAACTTGTTTATAAGTTCCTCGCTCGTTTCTCATCCAACGGTCAGGAAGAAAATCATTCGGTTGGGGAAAATTATTGGCATTTCTGCTGCTCGAGTAGACCGACATAATGATCAGTTCCTGCAGCGAAAAATCACGATTGTTTTATCAAAAAAATTATGTAAGGTCTATCAATTGAAAAAAAAAAAATGGAAGGAAAATTGTTTTTTTACTTCAATTAATAAATTATGACCCAGAAAATATCCGCATCTGCGAAATTTAAAAGTTTGCTCGCCGTTACTGCGAAACGCAGCGGTCAAAATTTTTTTTGCTAAGGCACATTTTTATGACTTGCGATTCTCAGTGGCGTTTTTTTTTTCATTATGAATCTGTAATATTGGCAGATATCCTTGTCCCTTTTTCTGCGGTTACAGTCGTACTTCACCTGTGTATGCAATTTTTTTTTCCAAGGCACATTCTTAAGTTTTGCGATTTTCTGGTCGCACCTATTTTTAGTTTAAAGACATTTTTTTTTACCGGCTTCCAATTTTTCAAAAATATAAAAAAAACTAAAAATGACGGCAACAGAGAATCGCAAAACGTAAAAATATCCTTTGGAAACAATTTTTTGCAGTACAGTACGACTGTAACTGCAAGAAAAATGGCTGCCAATATTTCAAGATCATTTAAAAAATAAAAAAAATAAAACACCAATAGAGAATTACAAAACGTTAAAATATCTTTTGGAATCAATTTTTTGCATGCACAGGTGGAGCAGTATGATTATAACTGCAAGAGAAGAGCGACACAAATATATGCCATTATTTCAAAATCATTGAAAAAAATTAATAAAAAACACCACTGGAGAATTGCAAAACGTAAAAATGTACTTCCGAAAAAAGTTCTCGACCGCAGCGTTCCGCAGTAAAAGCGTGAAAACTTTTGAAATTTACAGATGCAGATTTCTTCAGGGTTGTAATAAATTACCTCTTTTGGAACGTGATAGCCAGCGATGATTTTTTGAATGGGATATTACTTGTCTACCAACGGTTTTTACTTGGCTAATAAGATTCGGTTGAATATTTTTGAAAGTCAATTTTGTTTTTTAAGATTTTTCATTTAACATTTTTTTTATTCCCAGTGATTTTTATATGGGATGATAACACTTTTAATATTTAGCGTACTAATTTTTTTCAGGAAAATTTTTTTTGGGGTAAATTACCTCTTTTGGAACGTGATAGCCAGCGATAACGCTGTCCTCTGGCAGGATTCTTGTGAGAAAAGGAGCCACCGGATATAATCGCATAGCTTCTTTAATGATTGCTTTGATAAATACATCAGTCAGAATTTCCTTCTGGTTCAGCCGATTGATTCTTTCGAATAATTTTTCCTGGATCGCTGGATTTTTTGCTAACAAGAAGAGCGACCACTGCGTTGAGAATGCCGTCTACTAGCAAATAAACAGAGAAAAAACGAAACGATTCTATTTAAAAGAGGCTCTAATAATTCGAAGCAAAAAATTGAAGGTTCATTTTCTTAATCGTTATAACAAAACAGTATAAATCTTTGCAAGGTCACGAACAATTCCAAAATTCTTGATAGAATTTTAGGGATAATAACTATGAATTATTCAAGAGAGGCTTACTAAAAAATATAAATATTCGCAAGGGCTCCAAAATTTCACGTATTTTTGTAATTTATTTAAAAATTTACAAAAAGAGCAATTTTTCTTCTCGTAGATCTAAAGATTTTTTTAAAAAGAATAATTTTCAAAATAAAAACAGCTTGAAAACGGTTGTAAGAAAAAAAAATCTTGCTTATTTTGGCAATAAGTTTAAAAATTTGTATATTCAACAGAGTATTTCTCACAATTTTTGCAGATTTTTTAATTATGGCATTCGATATGACACTTCAAAAAATTATGAAAAAAAATTTGCATAGTTCGGGAAAATATGAAAAGAAAATATATTTTGAAAAATGCGCAGGATATCACAAATTGTGGATATGCGTTTTGCAAAAAAATCTCGAGTGTAATAGATGGTTCTATGCCGAAAACATATCCAAAATTTGTTGTTTCGCGCACATTTTTGGAAAAAAAAAAAATAAAAATCAAAATAAAGATAAAAATTTGAAAAAATCCATACGCATTAAAATAAATTAACATGTTATTTTAATTAGAAAACAGGTTGACTGATCGTTTGTTGGACAATTGTTCTTTTTAGAAATTTGTTAATAACATTGTGGAATTATTACCATGCAAAATTATCTTTTCAGCACGTTTAATACCGATTATTTTTTTCCGATTTTTATCCCATCGGGAAGTAATCGAAATTTTTTCTGAAACTTACGATTGGCCGGACTGTACCTATCATACATTTTTAATATAAATTACAAAAAGCGAGAAAATTGTACCGTATCACCAGCCGCAATTACAAGATCGGTGACGATCCTCACAAGATCGGTTTCGTTCGAAATCCCTTCCTTCCTCATAATTGCCAAAAGTCCGTCGCCCTCGAGTTTGGCCATTTCCGGTACCAGAGATCTGACCATGTTAAGAGCGTCGTCAGCTACGCTGCAAAAATCTCGCCACACGGGCAACTGCAGCTTCATAGCCCACTTAGCAGGCAAAAGGGAGAGTTTTGCGCTCAACGCGAATATTCTGTGAAGGGTTTGCGCCAAATCTTGTGTTTCCTTATCGACTCTGGACTTGTAAGAGTGCCACAGAGATCCGGTTAATGTGGCTAACATCACTGCAACAAAATCAATTTATTAATTATTATTAACGCTCTTAATAATAATCATAGCGTTAATATAATTCATTTCTAAGGGTGGGCGTCAAAATCAGGGAAGGGCAATATTTTAAAAAAATTGTATTTGAAATACATGTCGGTCTGAATAACTATGAGTAATTGTAAATATATTGCATGATTAATATATTTTTCTAAAATGTCGAGAAGTAAATTGGATTAATTAACAATTAAAAATCGTATTATTGGTCCTAGTTACGAATTATTTACTGTTATTCAAATTCATAAAGTATTTAGAATCCATTTTTATTCGAATATTGCCCGTTCCTGACCAAAAATGCGAATAACCAAAATAGTAAATGGTTAAAACAGCGAATTCTAAAATAAGGGACGTCTAAATCTAGAATGGCCGTTATTATGAAATTCGCTATTCAGTTATTGTCTGCTTTGACCTCCATTTTATTAAAATGCAATCAAAATAGCGAATGGTAAAGAAAGCAAAGGGTTAATAGAATAGTACTATTTTGACCCCCTCCCATCTAACTCAAATTGGAAATTCATTTCGAATTTGAAAAAAAAATCGTACATCATTTGGGGGGCGGGAGAGTTAGCTATTGTTAGCGGGGAGTCTGCTAACGAGAGTTAGCTATTGGAAATAATTGTATACAAAATTCACCTAGATGCCTTTCCTTACTCTTCATAAAATATCTTGAACCAAAAAAATACGATTGATTTTCGAGTACTGTCGATTTTTTAGATTTTTTTTTATTATCTAGAATAAAATTTATTAAGTTTATTTTTCAGAATAAAAAATTTTGTCACGCTTGATTGTTGAGAATAGTATGCAAAGTACGGAAAAAATCGGCAGATCAGAATTTTAAAGCAGATCATTTTCTTAAAATTGAGGGCAATACTTTTTTTAAATCTCCGTTTCACTATTTTTTCTCGTAAATCCAGTTGAATTGATACCGATTAGGTCCTATAATATTAATAATTTTGAATGATATTTTCGGAAATATTACTTCCATTTTTCAGCAATGTATGTATAATAAAACTGTCCCAAAAAAATGGTGTTTAAAAGAAAAATAAAAAAACTCTAATATCCCAAGAGATTTCTATTTTATTATATTGAAATTCGCTGAAGTTTTTATATTAACAAAACCCGATCTTTTTTTATTTGTTGAAGGATAAGAAAATTTTGGTGGCTGAATTTCGGTGGAATCGCTCATCAATGATGTATTCCAATTACTAATATTCTATTTTTTCCTTTGCAATACGATTTAAGACAAACTTTTTTATTTAATTTTACTAAGTATTATAAAGAATGAATGAGATTTTGTTTCCTTATCTACGTAATTGCAAATCATCTTACCTTGAACTCACCTTACACTCACCTTACACTCACCTTACACTCACTTTACACTCACCTTACACTCACCTTACACTCACCTTACACTCACCTTACACTCATCTTACACTTACTTTACACTCACCTTACACTCACGTTACACTCACGTTACACTCACCTTACACTCACGTTACACTCACCTTACACTCACCTTACACTCACCTTACACTCACCTTACACTCACCTTACACTCACCTTACACTCACCTTACACTCCAATTCAAACGATATCGCGATAGAATCATTTTTGCAGAAAAATATTACCCTCAATGGACCATCGGTAGAGTCTGGTGGCAAGATCCGGTATAGCTTCCCCCGTGTTCGCGAAGCATTTCCAATCTTCCACGAGATCCCTTGCCGCTTCCTGGCAGGGCTCAGCCATGGTATTTCCGGGATCCGGTACGAGCATTGCTCTGTTCATGATTTTTCGAAAATGCAGCCATTCCGCACCATCCCTGCGCGATATACAGAAGGAAAAAATACTTTACATTTCTGCTAACGACGATTATTAAGGGGACCCAGTCACCCAAAAAAAATCATAAGAAAAAAAAAATTCTCTAAACGATACACTTCTTTCAAAAAATCTTAAATTAAAACCTCATTAACTACTTTACCAGCATTATAATTTTGCAATTTTGTAGAAGCATACAGTGCACCAGAATAATGTTCGGTAAAAAGTAAAAATTTTCATTTTTCGAAACTTTCAGATGAAACCGGTGTTCAATTTTAGTGTTCGATGACTTATTTTATCTGACGAAGAGTGTATTCTGCATTGAATATAGGAATTTTGATTTCAAGTCTTTATGACAAAGCGATGATTTGAAATGTATACATAAATCTATCTCTATTGAAAAAAACAGAATAATATGTTGCAGTAAATATAATTTTCACTGTATCCTGAATCTCTATATTCAATCCAAAATGCACTCTACGACAGATAAAATAAGACATCGAACACTACTAGTGGTTCACCGGTTTGATTTCAAAGCTATTAGAAATAAGAGAATTTACTTTTGACTTCACACTTTTCTTGTGTACTCGCTCGGGTGAAAAAAATTATATATGTTTCTATAGAATCATATATGATATATATGATATATTCATATATGATTTGTATATAACTAAATATAATTACATATATTTATTTTTAGGGTTTTATATAATTATATGAAACTATATATAATAAAATATGATCATATTGACAACACTAAACTAATAATATGTAATTCTATAGAAATATATATAATTATACATAGTTTGATATAATTATGTATAATGTTGCAAAATAATAATATAAAATAATATATATTTATATATATTCCTATAAAATTATATATGATTATACACAATTGTGTAGAATTATATATATCGAAATATATATATTTATACATAACTTTATATAATTACATGTAGTTATATATAATCATATAGGGCCATTTTTCATACTTAATTATGTCTAATTATATCTAATTTTTTTTACCCGGGCGGGTGAACATTTTTTGGGCTCTTTTTTTCTTCTTCTTACCCGAAAATTCTCTTTGTACCAAAAGAGAATTCGTGCAAATGCTGGGGCCTGTCACAATATATTTAGAGATTGCTCAAAGCAATAAAAAAATGGCAACGTTTTCTAACTTTTTTTTTTCATCATAGAGGAAGCTGTTTTCATGAAAAAAAAATTTCGAAATCGGTATTATTTAGCAATTTTTTTTGTCATTATTTTTTTCGTCATAAATTGTTATGTGGTTTAAATTGATCAGGAATGTAACTTTGATAAAAGAAAAAGCTGCTAAGTTGACCTTTGCAAATTGCTTCCTCATTATTTTTGGTTTTTTTTTACACAGCTTCCTCTGTGAGGAAGCAAAATTGTGGTTGTTGCTTGGAGATGGAACAATAACATAAGAAATCGTGAATAAAATCGAAGAGGTCGAGGGTCAGACCCGAATTGATGTGGAATTTCCCATTTCCTTAATGAGGTGGGTGCAAAATTTTTTTAAAGAAGCATATGATAATAAAAAAAAAAATCTCATCAGTTTTTTTACGTGTTTTTGGTCCCCTTAAATCGCGTGTACGTTACGTTGCTATATACCGATTATAAAAATCAGGAAATACAGAAGTAATCCGTCAATGACGACGTAAAAAGGATGCTCTCAGCCTACATGAAGAGGAGACCGCGAGGACACTGTCGCTTCCGGTTGTAGAGACCCCAAGCTTCCGGCAGGAAATGCATAGGCGTTGCTCCCTCCATTCGAAAGATTTTCCGGAAGTCGTCCGGCGAATTAACGAAGACAGCGTTAACCGGTCCAACGCGATCTTTGTAAATTGGTCCGAGCTCTTTGTGGAGCTCGTCTACGTGCTCGTGAAGCTGAAGCGCACGATCCGAGCTAACGAGAGACACGATCCATTCCAAAAGGCCGGATATCCTCCTTCTTCCGGGTTCCGGAATTTGCGCGCTCTGCATCGTCGAGGAAATTTTTCTCTGCTCAGCTCGTAATGCCGATTTTTTGCACCCATAATTTCTCGAGCCGGAAATTTCTTCGACGAACAATTTTCGACATTTTTGTCTCCAATCCGTGATTCGCAGGGATATTTCAAGTTTACGCAGATTACCGATTCGCATTTCGCGAAATGGAACTTGAATTTCAATTAATTATTTCCTATTTGGATAAAATATATCGTGAGTGAACACTTTTTTTATTCGACTTGATTTTTATATTTCTACCTTCAATTGGAAATATTTAGTTTCGGGTTAGAATATGTGTTTCAATGAAATGATTTCACAGTATTTTATTTTATCACTCGAATTTAGAACAACTCTTTTTGGTTTTGAATATTGATTGCAATTATGTAAGTTCACTATATTTTATTTTATTTGGAAACTTGATTTTTAATTTTGAGTAGTTACTTTCGAATGGAAACAATCATGTCGACTTTCGAATATGTATTGCATTTGAAGAATTTAACTTTCCTTGATTTTATTTTACAACTTGATTTTCAATCGTAACAAATTATCTTTAATTAAGAATAATTACTTTCATTCTAAAAAAAATGTACATAAATGTATTCCAATTACTAATATCGTATTCCTTCACTCGTAATGCAATTCAAACCAAAGTTTTGTATTTTATTTCACTCCGCATAACAAAAATTAATGATTTTATTAACTCAGCCATTTATAACTAAATATAATAAGCAAAAGTTTATATGCTTTCCACTTTTTAATATGAATTTCAATTTTAAGACTTAACTTTATTTTACTTCATTTTACCACTTGATTTTCAATCTTAAAAAATTATCTTTAATTAAGAATAATTACTTTTATTCTAAAATACATAAATGTATTCCAATTACTAATATCTTATTTCTTCTCTCGTAATGAAATTCGAGCCAAACTCTTTTATATTATCTCACTATGTATTGCAAAAGATAAAGGATAATTTATTTCCTCATCCACTGATAATTCAACGTAATGTACGTAATTTAATGTAAAATTGATTTAATTCGGTGCGTGAGGCAATTGAAGCGATATTTTCTTTCGTCATTCACTTATTGTTCAACGTCATTTACTATAAGTCAATTTAATTCGGTAGATGAGCCAATTGAAGTGATAGCAAGTATTAGCGATTTTCCCGCAAATTTTCGATCGTAACAAATTATCTTTAATTAAGAATAATTACTTTCATTCTTAAAAAAAATGTACATAAATGTATTCCAATTACTAATATCGTATTTCTTCCCTCGAAATGCAATTCGAGCCAAACTTTTTTATATTATTTCACTACGTATTGCAACAAATGAAGGATAATTTATTTCCTCATCCATTGATAAAAAATTTCTTTGAATTGTTGTGTGAGGCAATTGAAGCGATATTTTCTTTCCTCGGTCACTTATTGTTCAACGGCATTAGAAAAGATTGGAAGTTTTTATTCATAAGCTCCTCATCGAAATTTAATAAACAATAGTTTTTCGATGAAATTAAAGCGAATTATTAAAATTCAAGTGTTTTTATTGGAAAATTAAAGTAAACTATGGAATATGCTGTACCATATATTAATTTTACATTACACTTGTATACTAAATTTCATATACTAGTTTATAAATAAAAACTTTAGTAAAAGTACATTAAATTTAAAGTAGATTTTTTTACAGTGTACTATAAGTCAATTTAATTCGGTAGATGAGGCAATTGAAGCGATAGCGAGTACTAGCGATTTTCCCGCAAAAATTCAAGTTGCTCGTTGCGGTCCCGAGTCGCGTCCGAGCAAAACCACCGGACAATCACAACTGTTTAGGCGGTGCACTCTCGGACTTGACCGGCTCGACTAGAACATGCTGTATAGACACATTTCTATCCAGAGAAGCAAAAGAAGCTTACAAGAATGCCACGCAAGCCGCTCCTCGCCCCTTCCTCTTCGTAGGCAGTGGGAGAAGTCACGCTGCTCCCCCGTTCATTCAACTTATGCATGCCAGTATGTAACAGCGTATTCTATACTCCCAAGAGCATAATCTTTTATTTTAGCATTTCGCATTGGAGCCTCGAGTATTTTCTGCTCTCCTCTCTTGCTCAACGCTGCAAGACAATTCGCAAGGCGTTCGAGATTCGATATCCAGATAAAATGCCACTTTTTTGCTTCCTCATACAGGTAGCTTTGTTTTCATGGAGGTTTTTTTTTTGAAATTTTTATTTCAGGACAATCAGAATGCTTTAAAAATGGTTTGAAATTTTTTTAGTATTTATGTCTTTCATAAAATTCGTAAAGCTTTCGTAAAATTGATGATAATTAATTTAATGTTGGAATGTTTCAATATTTAATCATGATATTTAATTGATGATATTAAATAATTTTGGATAAGTGCAGGTACTCTTAATGTTGTTTGGTATTGAATTTGACCGAAATCGGCAAAGCGGTTCGGATTTTATGGAGTTTTGAAATTTTTGGCAAAATTACGATTTTGCCCTAACTTTGGAAAAAAATTAAACAAGGAGTTCAAATTTTATACACAAAATTGGTGCTATTTAGCGATGATTAGTACATAGTTTTGTCGTAATATGCAATATGGTTCGAATTTGTCAGAATCTTAAGTTTTGGAAAAATGATGTTATTATATTAACAAAACCTAAAATAGAAAAGTCAAACTTTAGACATGAAATCAGTACTATTTAGCAATAATAGGTACACAGTTTTATGATAATTTGTTATGGGGTTCAAATTTTTTAGATGATTAACTATGAAAAAAATTAAAGCTGCAAAGTTGAACTTTACAATTTGCTTCCACATTTTTTTTGGTTCTTTTTACAAAGCTTCCTCGAATCAGGAAATCAAAATCGATTGATATACTTTCTCATAGGTAGCTTTGTGAGAAAACTAAAAAATGAGATCTTCGGTATCGAATTTGGGCCGAATCGGCAAAGCGGTTCGATTTTTATGAGATTTTGAATTTTTCGAAAAAATTTCGTTCTACCCAAATTCAGGCAGAATTTTAACCAATTGACTGAAATTTTCTACACAGGAAAAATAACATTCAACTCTGCTACGTACCAAATTTAGTGATAATCATTGAAGCGTAACTGATTTCACGTGATTTTAAATTTTTCGAACATTTTTCGTTTTGCTTTAATTCAGGTAAAATTTTAACAAATTGACTGAAATTACACTACACAGAAAAAATAATATGCAGCCCTGTAATGCATCCAATTTGGTAATTTTTGGTACATTTGGTGAAATTTGGTAAAGCACACCAAATTTTACGTGATTTTGAATTGTTTCGAAAATTTTTCGTCTTGCTCTAATTCAGATAAAATTTCAACGAATCGACTCAAGATTTCTACACAGGGAAAATAATATTCAGAACTTCAACGTAAAAAATTTGGTGATGATCGGTAAGGCTGCTTAGATCTCACGTCATTTTTAATTTATCAAAACACTTTTTGTTTTCCTCTAATTCAGGTAAAATTTCAACAATTTGACTGTTAATTCCTACATAGGGAAAATAACATTCAGACCTGCAACGTAACGAATTTGGTGATGATCGGTAAGTCTGCTTGGATCTTACGTCATTTAAAATTTTTCCAACATTTTTTGTTTTGCTTTAATTCAGGTAAAATTTCAACAATTTGACAGTTAATTCCTACACAGGAAAAAAAACATTACGTTTTGCACTCGCCTCTTGCTTAATGCTGCAAAACGATTTGCAAAGCGTTGAAGATTTGATATGCAGATAAAAGGGAGATTTTTTTTTCGTAAGGAGAGGAGAACGGAGAACGCTCCGAAAAAAAAGTGTCACCGGGTATTTTTTTTAGAGACGAGGCGAGACCCTAAAGAAGAGATGGAAAGAGGGAGAGAAAGGAGATAAAGGGAAGGAGAGGCAGATCGTCGATTCAGCTGCTAGTCCGAGAAACGTTGACCTGTCCGAGGGTCGATTGTTGAACGCAACCGGGAATGACAAGGACCGTGGTAAATCGAGGCGAGACTGTCCGCCACTGGTGCTCATTCAAATTTCATAGACCCTGGGAAAATTCATGAATATCGTGAAGAATCGATGAAGCGAAATCGTGAATGGATCTGGAATGGATTCGCAAACATATTTTTAAATCATGAAGAAATTTCGCGGGCTTTATTTATCGTTGTATTTTGGGGCCAATTGTGGAATAGTTGGCGTTAGTTTTGAATTTACTCTATTTATTTCTTGTTATGAGAAAAATTGGAAGCTAATTTTTTTTTACCTTTTTCTGTTATTAGTTATAGTAGATCTAAACATTTAATTTAAAAAAAGGGATGGATAATGAATGGTAGGAAAAGTGATAACCATTTTCCATTATTTTGGTTTTCTGAATATTTAGTTCAATCAATTTTATTAATTCCAAATACTCTCCATAATTGATTTAAATGAACTCTTCAGATCGATTTCGCTCTCTTTGTGTGCGTGTGCGTGTGTGAAGTACCGATCAACCGATTGTGCCAAAAATTGGCATACAAATGAAGCAGCAGATCGAATTTGATGGGTGCAATTTTTTACAAAATGTATGGAGAAATGTTTGTTTTATGATTTTTTGAAATATTTTAAAAAAAGTCTGTGCGTGCTTAAGATTTTGCAAAATTGATGATATTTTCCTAAATAATTCTTCATAAGTGCAGGTACTCTTAATTTTTTTCAGTATTGAATTTGACTGAAATCGGAAAAGCGGTTCAGATTTTACAGA
This sequence comes from Tromatobia lineatoria, assembly GCA_949699805.1. Classification (NCBI taxonomy): domain Eukaryota; kingdom Metazoa; phylum Arthropoda; class Insecta; order Hymenoptera; family Ichneumonidae; genus Tromatobia; species Tromatobia lineatoria. Next base: position 7,742,759 of record OX453038.1, read on the forward strand.
GTTTTAAAATTTTCGAAAAAATCACGTTTTTGCCCTAACTTTGGCAAAATATATGCGACAACGAAATCAAATTTTATACATGTGATCAGCACTATGTATAGGAATGATTAGTACATAGTTTTATCATAATATGCAATATGGTTCAAATTTATAAAAATTTTGACATTTGGAAAAATTATGTTATTGCATTAACCCTAACAAAACCTAAGATATCGGAGTCAAACTTTGGACATGAAATCAGAACTATTTAGCAATAATAGGTACACAGTTTCGTCATAATTTGTTACATGGTTTGAATTTTTCAGAAATTCAACTTTGATAAAAAATAAAGATGCAAAGTTGAACTTTGCAAGTTGCTTCTTCATTATTTTTTGTTTTTTTTATAAAGCTTTCTCTATGAGGAAGCCAAAATCGATTAACATACTTTCTCATAGAGGTAGCTTTGTAAGAAAAGCCAAAAATAATGAGGAACCAATTTGCAAAGTTCAACTATGCAGCTTTTTTGCATGAATTATTCGAAAAAAAAATTTATTCTGTATTGCGATGGGATTTTTGGTTTTTTCAAACAGATAAACAAATAGAGTACATTCTCAGTAAATTCAGTATTGAACTGTAATCAGGAAAATAATCGAATTCTAGACCGGGAAAATGTACGAATGTCGGAAGAGCGGCAAAACGAAACAAAATCGTGAATGGATCCGGAATAGGATTTGTGAACCGATTTTGAAAATACGAAGTAATATCGCGTGTGGAATGTGCTTTTTGTCTAGATTTTGGGGTCAATTATAGAATTGTAAGCATCTATTTTGAATTTAATGTATCCGCTTATTTGTTTTAATTTGATAGCACTATTTTTTCAGAATCTGCTATTACATGAGCATGTATAAAAGTTTTGTATGAAATGTAACCGATAATGGATAATAGAAAAAGTAATAGCCTCCTAGATTTTCAATAACTTTAAGTTTCATGCCTTTTTTGAATACCATTTTGGAAAAAGATATTCCTATATGTTTTTGACGAGGCGAAATTAATTAATAGATCAGCAATAGGATTTGTAAACAGATTTTTTTTTAAATAAATAAATATTGCTTCGTATTTGATTTCTTAAATTGCAGAATTTAAATGATTTAATTTACTATCTGCTCATTTGTTCCAGAATAATCCGATATCAATAATATCCCTTAGAATATTCTATCATTTAAGTAAAATAATGTATAAAGATTCTACTGAAAGAAATAAACGTATAATGGATTTTCGTGACGTTATTTAATGAGTTTATGAGAGAAAATATTTCAACTTTGTTTTCAATTGAACATTCATCAATTTTTTTTCGCGTTAGAGTATTTTACAAAAAACGATTGATGAACATTTATTTAGGAAACGATCATTAAATAGAGTAAATTAAACGATGACCTGTAAACTGTGAAGAAACATAGATTGAAAAGAAATTAGGATTTCAAGAGTGACGTTGATATTTTTTGTTTGCAAGGTTTTTGAGTAAATTCTAATCAGTAAACAAAAAGAGACTTATTCAGTAGAACAGAAAATGCCGATCGTAAATCAAACAAATTCTGCAGAGATAAAACGAAACACTGACGTCTGTTTTGAAAGTCTGATAAGAATGAATTGAAGGCGATAGAATATGAACTGAATACATAAGTCATCATGTTTTTGTTTCCTCGATTTGTGATTGTGAGATTGTGATCAGAATTCTTTATAGGGAATCCATCAACAGTCTAGGCGATAAATCGAAAAAACTGCTTCGAATAAGCAAAATGAACTGTTATTCCTGATATTACGACTAAAACTTCTTTTCTTTAAGTCACACGAAAAGAATTTGTTTGAAAATCAGCGTGAATCGATCCAATTTATTTCAACTAGATACATGATTGTTGATATTTAATCTATGCGTTCAATTTTAATTCAAATAAATGTTAAATTAATAAGAAAAACTATTTCTATAAAAACTTGTAGAATCAGGTAAAAATCTTTCAATCTTGGTATCGTTTTTGATAATTATCGATACCAGAAACTCACGAAACTTCGCAACGTTGGGGCCGTAAATATTTCTTACTCAAAAAAATCCTGACAGGTTTTTTTTAAGCATCATCGAGAAGATACTTTCTATTTTCGACGAGGCCTGCAGCATTTTTTTTTTTTTTTTTATGGTCGTACAGTACGTTGCGCATAAATGAGTAAAAGTCGAATTTCATATTCAATAAAATGTTAATTTTATTTCATTTTTTGAATTAATCGTGAAACTGTTTGCCTGTTGGTGAATAGGCAAGCAATTTGGAATACAATTTTGAATACATATTCGGCAACATCACTGCATTGTTAATTACAAATATATCGTATAAATTTCATAAATTTTCTAATCAATTTTTAAATTTTTTCGGGACTAACAATCTGCGAATATATCCGGTGATGCAGAGTCAGATTCGATGACGTCATTATCGTTTAATGAGCCGAGGACTCGCTCGTTCTTTTGACTCAAACAGCAGTTGTTTCCAAAAAATATTCCTGATTTTTCACTAATTTTTTGAGAACTTTCTTCTGACAGAACAGTTGGACCTTCAACCATTTCAATATCATTTGGCAGAATGATTGGACTTTCAACAATTTGAATGTCAAAATTTGACACAAGTGTTGGACTTTTTACCATTTTGGTATCCTTTGGCAAAGCTGTTGGACTTTTTACCATTTCTATATCATTTGGATAAAGAGTTGGACTTTTCAGCATTTCACTATTGTTTGGAAAAACAGTTGGAATTTTCTCCATTTTGATATCATTTGATAAAACAGTGGGAATTTCAAACATTTCCGTATCATTTGACAAAACAGTTGGACTTTTCAGTATTTTGATATCATTTGACAAAACAGCTGTCGTTTCTTCCATTTTGATATCTTTTGACATTTGACTCATTGCATTTTTCGGCACTTTAATACGATTTGAAAGGGCAATTAGTTTTTCATCTCCATTATTGCTATCATCACTGCAGGTAAGGTTTTGGCTTCGTGCACAGTATTTAGCGAACCACGATTCGAGCCTGCAATTAGGATAAAAAAATTACGGAATGCCAATAAATTTTTTATCAAACACGAGAAAAAAAGGATTTTCAGAACATCAAGAATTTTGTCAAAATAATTACCATGAAATATTTTGTCGGCCTAATTGAAAGAAATTGGTTTGTGCGATTTGAACGCATTCATATTCTGATAGAATTTTCGCCTCTTATAAACAAAATTGAGTTTTTATTTATTAATTTTTTAATTTTTCAAAATTGCCGATATTGAATCAACTTTCGGCAAACTGAACATAATAGTAACATTCTATTATGCGAAATGTATAATATAGTCAAAATTGGTAAGAGCATTCGAGTTTTTGCGCATTATTTCTTGAACACTGAAATTTTTCTGAAAATCAGTTTTTGATTTATTTTTAAAAAATGCAAAGTAAAACGTCGTAAGTTTGTCGGTCCTTACTTTTTTTTTTTACAAAGTCACAAATTACATGCAAACTTCTACTTTGCGCTTTTTTAACCAAAGTTTTTAGTAGATTTTTCATTTGAATTTTTGGTTTGCCAAAAAATATTTTTTTCTTGTATGCACATCATGTCAAGATAATATTTAAATACCTTTGGGCGGTTTCTTGATATTTTCCTACTGCCGTAATCACTTTGTATTCAGTTTCGGGTCCAAAATCGCCCCATTTAATTTCACCTTCCGAGTAAACGCGAAAGTTCCACACCAAAATTATGGAATACAAGGGAACATCAAAGTTTTTCGCCGCTAAATTCCACAATAAAAGATTAATCTGTAAACAATAATCTATTACAATTTCCTCGAAAAGTTTTCGGACTTTCAGGCAATTTTTGTCTGTTTTGTTAATTTCTTTTCTCGAGGGTATTTAAATATTCGAATATTCGTGCAAAATCGTGGACTTACAACTTCTTCGCTTTCGTCGATAATTTGAATTATTCGAGTCTCAAATCTCATGCCAGATTCTGTTATTTTGTACATTTTCGATGTTATCATAATACCCATTATACCTGAAATTAAAAAATACCGATTTTAAATCGACTCTAAAAAATTCTTAGGCAGATTAGGCGGAAAACTAACTCGTCCTTGTTTCGTCAGCACAATTCTCGAGTACCGAATTTATAGAAACGACCGGAAGCTCACGTTGCTCTTCGTTTTTCTTCTCATCGTTTTCTTTCTTGCAAAAAAGATCGTACCACTTAAGCAATCTGTCGAGGGAAAAATAAATAGCTTGCATTAAAATATGTTGAAGATTACAATGGTCTTCATATTAGTAAAGTCACGTTTTTTTCTCATGCATTTTTTTTAGATTGTCATTATGTGACGATATTTTAGCTCTATTTTTGTCTTAGTCTCATCCCAAAATCCTTTTTTTGTAATAAAAAAAAAAAATTTAATCTTTTTTTTTCAAGAATTCTCATGTAATAATTATTCTTTCTATTGAATGAAAATAAAACCAGCGAAAGCCGGGTAATGAATAATTAAACTTCGCTCTCTAGTCTCAAATTGCTTAGTAATTTTCTAAAAAAAATTAGAAACTTTTTGTTTATTGCATCGCTCACTGCAAAAATATTTTCTTTGGTGTTTTTTAAAAACTGTCACGAGAGTTCTTCTCGATCAAAAAATATTTAAAGGCGCTCGTTCCATCAAAAAATTTCCGTTATCGAAAAAGGATTTGTGTCTATCGATTTTTAATGTCTCTCATCTGAGAAATACTTTTTATTTCCAAAAGAAAGTAAACCTAGTGATGAAAGGAATGATTTAACCGATGAAAAATGGTATGACCAAATTTCAGCCTTTTGTTAAAATAGATTTAACTTTTGAGTCCAGTGAACAACCTTTAATCATTTTTTGGCTGGTTAGTGCTTTTGTCAAGTTTTTTTTTCAACAAAAATACTAATTATCTGTCAGACGTGTTGAATAAAAACCTTTTTTTTTTTAAATATGGACATATTGTATTGCTCTCAGCAACTTCTGAATATTTGTTTATAGGCGGAAATTTTCGCAAGAATAATTTTTTAGGTACGAAAAAAATGTAGATACTGACGAAAGAAAGAAAATGGTGCTCCAAAATTGCCACCCTAATTGTCATGTCAGTACACTTAAAATGGTCCAAAATATCGAGAAAAGTGGTTTAGCAAAATTATTCAAATGTATGTATGGTTAATTCCATACCAAGTGGGCCTAATCTCGTAATTCGCACAAGTAAACGCGTCACCGAGAATTTTGAAAAAATAAAAAATGACATAAAATTATAACGCCATGACAGAACTGCGTTAATTTTGTACTCAAATACTTTTCGACGATAGTCCATATATGTACAAAGATTAAGATAACTCCGTGAAAAAATTTCAAATTTTTTTTTTTTTTTTCGTGACGGCTTTTTTCCTTTTTTTTTCATTGAAATCAAAATTTACCGATATATCGTCAATACCGTTGACTAAATTTATGATTGATAATCAATGATCGTGAAATTGTGTCGAAAATCGCAGCCGAATATGTCAGAATTCACCGGAGTGGAGACATGAAGAAGTAGTTGAAGACAAAAAAATACTGAAAATGCAATACAATCAGAACCACTTTACCGATTCTCGTCAAATTCGTTATACATAATCTTTTGATAGTCGTTAATTTACGTACAAAATTTTAGCTCCATATCTCTTAATTTGCGAATGTTAACAGCGTCGAAACGATTCTTCCAAAATTTTCATAATGCTGTAAAATAAAAAATTTCTAATCGATTCGCGTTAACAACAATTCCAAACGTTGTAGCGACAACAATAGGTAACGTGTGCTAACTTTGACGAATATACATCAACTATTATGACAGTTAACGTGCTTACAGAAAAATCTACATACACATATAGAAATTTTTCCTAAACGTTAAGGTGTTGCGAAAAAAAAACGGATTTTATTATAGCCTCTGTCACCTTCATTTTGTATTGAAATGATAATAAAAAATGTATTATCCATACTTGAAAATGTGTTCGATAAATCCTCTAAAAAGAAATCCTATCCCTCTTTTCATAATCTCAAAATAAGTTGTCAAAGTTTGGTAATTTTTTCTGCCACTAAAGTGGTGTGACCCCTTAATTTCTAAATCAAATTTTGCAATTATTCTTGTGCAAAATCCATTCAATAAAGAACCTAAATGTGCTTGATTTAGACCAATAGACAAACAGCCCAGTCTTACTCTTTAGCTTCTTTAGTTGCGGGGTTAATGTCGACCCGTGATGCTCTACTCGTACACACAAGTTCTAAACCGCTTTCGTATTTACAAACTTGTACATTCCTCGCTTGAATGGCAACCGTTTTTTCTCTATTATTTCTCAGATCATTGGCAACTGAGAACGGCATTGTCATAATTATCTGCGCAAAGAAAAATGACAAATGTTAGTCATTCGTTACGAATATTTCCATGATGCATTTCCAATTTGTAATTCCTTTAAATGTCGTCTAAAAAATTTGAGCCCATTGCGAAATCGCAAAATAATTATTGATATAAACAAACTTTAATTTTGGGACAGCTGACGCTGTGAAAATTCTTCGTCGTATAATTTTTGTAGAAATAAATCATGTAGTGAAATAGATGAAAAAATGATGGCATTATCTTTGAGAAAAATATCATCTCATCAAATTTTAAACAAAAATTCCGAAAGTAATCCGAAAGTATTCACACAGTTTCATTGTCGGAAATAAAAGTATATTTACTCGTAAAATTTGTTGAATACACAAAAAATAACCTTTTTAACTATTTTCGTAATCTGAAAAACATAAAACGTTCAAGAACAATTATTTTTTCTACAGAAAAAGGTCTGGACCATTAAATCGTTAATCACAGCGCTAGAATTGAAACAAACAAAATACAACAGCCTACTTGTCGTAATTATAAATACAATAAATGTTATTATGCATTTTTAATAGAAATCAAGTTTTTCTTACGCTTTCGCCACTTGCATCGATAAGCTCGGCGGACTCGCTTCCACTTTCACTTTTACTCATTTTCCTGTTTTCCTCTTCACTATCATCCGATGAATTATCTACAGCACTAAATCCGAAAACTTTTCTCGGAGGATTTCTAACAACAGCCAAAACTCCTGCACCAACAAACGTACCAATTAGTAATTTGATTTATGAAAAAATATTAATATTACGAAATATAATTACATAATATTTATTTATACTTATCGACTATGTCTCTAAAAGCTGACAAAACTTTAGTTCGTGATCACCAAATATTTTATTCGTGGTAACTTTCGGTAAGGCAAAATAAAATAAATGTACTACCTAATAAATTATTTATATGAGGTGTTCCACACGAATTCAAACGGTCAAAACCCCGACTCTCTCCAATATTTTTCAAACTTCGTTATCATTCAAGGTTCGATGAAGGATGTATATGCATTTAAAAAAAATTTGTATCCTTAGCCATGTTTAAGATACAATCGAATTTAAAAAAAGGACGAATATTTTTTCAAATCATTGTACTTTGGAAAATATGGTATTCTCAAAAAAAAATCTACTCGCTAAAAGTTGTTATTTTGAATGGGCGTTGAAAGGAATTTTTTTTAGATTAAAAAAAATAAGTTTGCCTGAGATATCCTTCAAAATAGGCGATTTTATTTTTTTTGTCCAATTATGTCACGTCTTGAAAATCTGAATTTTTCACATAATGTTCTTACATAATCCACAAATACTATCACGTGGTTCAAAATCGGCTGTAAATGTATAGCATTTATAAAGCTTTTCACACGGATTCGAACGGTTATTTATTTGCAGCGATTTCACACACAATCAAATTTTTTTTAAATAATCGCTTGCGAAATTTTTTACAAATATCTACAGAAAATAATTCAGAATGTCAAAACTTAGGCTCGGCACATTCCAAACAACATGTGAACGTATCCGTGCATTATGTAAGAAATTATGAGAAAAATTCAGATTTTCGAGACGTGACATAATTGGACAAAAAAAAATAAAATCGCCTATTTCGAAGGATATCTCACGTGAACTTATTTCTTTTTATCTAAAAAAAATCCCTTCAAACTCCATTCAACACAAAAATTTCAGCTGGTTTACATTTTTTTAGATGAATTCCATATACTCCAAGGTCCAGCCATTTGAAAAAATATTGGACCTTTTGTAAATTCGATTGTATCTTGAACGTGATTGAGGATAGATTTTTGTTTGAAATTGCATATTCACCTTTCATTGAAACTTAAATTGTAACGAAGCTCAAAAAATATTTGAGAGAGTTGGGCTTTTGACCATTCGAATTCGTGTGGAACACCTCATACATTTTTTAAATAAAAAATGTTGGCCAATATTGGATTCAAGTCTCACCTAATTTATCTCCTACTTTCGACACCTCGAGAATCCGTTTTATTGGTACAATGCAAAGGGACTTTGCTCCTCTGAAGAAAAAAAATTAACTCGTTTCATACAGAAATCAGCAAAAAATGTGATTAGAAATGAATATCATTTATTACTCAATCAAACATGTATTCAGGAAAAAACTTTCTAATTAATTGAGTTTTTAATAATAATCACAATAATTATTTGCTAATTATTCGACTAACCGGTAACTGAACATTCTCATCAATAAATTTCTCAAGCAATGAGTAACCATTAGTGAATTCTTATTGATTACTCAATCAATTGCCAATGAAAATCAGATATTAACTGATTACTCCGTTAATTGTTAATCAGGATAGAACACTTCTCTATTACTCGATTAATATTTTATGTCGACGCTAAATTTTCTATTTTTTCATCAAAGATTCTCAGATTAATCGAATAATTTTTAGTTCCTATTGACAATTAACTCAATAAACGGACGCTTCCAATAATTATTGACCATTTGTCTGAAAATCGAGTAATTCCTGGGCTTCATTGATGATTTATCGATTAAGCGAATGATATCGAGTTCCGATTAATTTAGTAATTACTTGATTTCAAGTACTGATTCCTAATTATTCAATTAATCAAGTATATTTCGATTTTGATCAACGATTTATCGATTATTCGATAATTCTCAATTGTGGTTATCGGTTAATGAAGTAATTAAGAAGAGATCAATCTTAACCGACACTTTGCATAAGTAATCGGTGATTTGAGCTAAAATATTGATAAAGTAATGATTAAAGCTCAATCGTGGTTTCACATAATCGATTTTACTGTATTACCCACCAAATTCATCTGAAATCAAAATTTGCTTTTAATTTAAATGAACGTGTTCTTACCTATCACTTTCAGAAATTTGCGGGTTGATTGTCACTTCACTCGATTTAACGCTGAGCAAAATTTCTTTCTCTTTGATTTTTATCAAAGCTCCTTTTGCGGCTATTATCGTATTTAGGCTAATCGCGTTTTCGTCATTCGAAGAATTGTGATCATTGGATCCCTGAATGACCAATTTTATCTATCGACGAATGATTAAAAAGTCGAATAATTAAATTATTCAATTTTCTGTATTATTTTAACGTGCGTAATTTTATCAATTATTGACAAAAGTTTGTAACTCACTCAACAGATTTTACTGTTGATTTGCTAATATTGAATACGATGTGAAAGATAGTTGCTTGAATATTTTCAGATTTTTTAAAATTCGTACCTTCCAGGTTCCTTAAGGGTTTCAAATTGTTGAGATTTTTCGATTACCTGCTTTGAATTATTTTGGTACAGGATTAATAATCTATCAAAAAGAAGTCAAGATGTATTCCTACGTAAAAAAATCTCAGCTTTTCAATAAAAATACTGAGAAAAAATGTATATCGAAATAATTCATTGATGAGCTACTGTAAAATCGAAATATATTTAGCAAAACTTTGTCAGTTTTTCAATAAAAATACATAATGAATAATTAAAAGATGCGAACTCTTTTAAAAACCCGTTTTCAAAGTTGTTAGGCTTTTTTCACTACTGGACACTAACACTTTCGGATCGGAAGGACGGTATTCTATTGGAAAGTAGATACGTTTTTACGTAAGAAAACGATTCGATTTTTTTTTTAAAGTTCCTGGGTTAAAATCATTTTGAAAAGGAAATCGAAAAACCGGATATTTTGATACTCTTAGAAAAAAATTCAAACGATCTTTCCCGTTGTATTCAATATTGGCAAAGTAATAAGAATATTCGTCAGAAATTGCGCAAAATGGGTAATAAATTGAGCAACCTTTTGATCGAAAAATTCATAAAATTCTCAAAAAGTTCCGAGCAAAGTTGCAAATTTTTTAAACATATCTCACATCGATCTCATTCCTCAGGATAAAAGTACGCTCGAAACACGTCTTGACAAAAGCGTCTGGTATTGCATCCGCTGGCAGTATTTCAACGACTTGACCGATGATATCTACGCAAAAACCAAATAAAAACAATGAAATCAGCTAATTGCAAAAAAATATTAACTAATTCAGGCGTCGACGTTCGCCACTTACCCACGTTGCAATCAACTAGTGAACGATCATGCAAAATCGTCTTGAATGGCATAAACCCTTTTGTAAAAGAAGTTTTTTCTCTCTTCAGTTTGTTAAGTTTACTCCTGAAATTGCCAAGTCCATTAAGTAAATGAAATGAATAAAACTAATAAAATTAATGAAATTAATAAACTGAATTAAATGAATTCAATGAATTGAATTAAATTGAATTAAATGGAATTAATTAAATGAAATTAATTAAATGATTTGAATGAAATTGATTGAATTAATTGAAATTAATTAAATGAAATGAATCCAATTTACAGAATTTTTTTAGGGGGGTGGCTCGTTCCCCTTAATATTATTAACCAAATGTCGCTATTAAATTACCAGCTAACGTCAAATAGAAAAATAAGCTAACGAAAAGTAAAAAGATGTCTCACTCTTCAGCTTCTGAAATCATAGGATTGATTTGAACGCTCGATCGCAGACACCACAATACTTTATCGTCACCGCACTGTCGCAATGTCGCATCGCTCGCCGCAATTACGGAATGGACTTTAATACAATTATCAGTCTTCGGAGTTTTTTTAATAATCAAGGTAATCTGAAATAAACGAAAAAAACTGAATAATTAGGAGTGGACATTTTCGCAAATGCGGTTTCTACACAATTTTTTTTTTAATTTGCATGTAATAATTTATCAGGAGCAGAGAAAAATGTATTAGAAACAAATAGAAAATTAATTTGTCCCTAATAAAAAAATTTGTTAGAAAATTTTTTCCTGGGTATGATAATCTTACTAGCATTTAAATCTCACGAATCTTTACGAAGAAAAAGAAAATATTCGGATTCAATCGATTTATTAAGAGTAAAGAAAAATTAATTAGAAACTAAGGAAAATTTCATCTCTCTCGGAAAAATTTATTTGATTTTTTGTTCTAAATGCAATAATCTTACAAATTTATATCACCAATATTTACAGTAAAAAATTTATTTGGACTTAGTACATTTATTAAGAGTTAAGAAAAATCCATTAGGAATTTGTCTGTAATAAATTTATTCAACAGAAATGAATTTGTTTTCTGCGTGTAATAATCGTACGAACGATAAACATACCAGCTCGCTGTCCACATCCATTAGTGTCACTCTCACAGTAAAAGTACGGTTTCCACATTGTTTAGTTCGTCGTTTGATCACATCGACGACTAGACCGAGCACATCTGGTTAATATAAGTTAATAAGTTAACATAAGTTAATTTTCGCGGCTAACAGTGTTCAACGTCGAGATATCAGAAATCGAAAAATCCTTTTGTTTTTGGATTCATGTCAAACCATTAAAAAACTGTAAGAAAACTAGAAGAAAGTAATAGACCATGGTGACTAGTATTGGTGACCAATAGACACCAATATTAGTGATGATTAATGCCGAATCTTGGTCCATTTCCGTAATGTAATTCATATATAATTATTTATGGAACGAGTAAACAAATAAAGTGAATGCAAAAGCAATTAAGGATGTAGGAGCGCGATTGAGTGCCCAACTTCCTGAAAAGTGAGAATTTAGAGAGAAATTCGAACACTTCTCGATGGAAGAAAAATCTGAAAAAATCAAGCATAAAAAAGGTGCTGAAAAGATCAATTCTGAATATTAATAATTACAAAATGTTATTAACAAATAGGTTAAAAAAAATGTTGACAAATTATCCGTCAACTCAACTTTTTTTTCGAATGAAAATGATACGTTAAATTTTCGGAATACGTATGAATTTTTTCAAAATTTCGTCTTTTATTTGAAAATTGCGGTTTTGTTTTCTTGTATGAGCTGTATTCGGGAATCTATCTGATCAATCGTTTGGAAACTTCTTGGGTGGAATGTGTGGTTTTGTGACAAACACATATGAAACATTCGCGACTTAATATGCATTTTTTAAGAAAAAGAAATTCCAAAAAAACGCATCTTCAATCGTGAAGTGTTTGAATTTCTCTCTAAAGTCTCACTTTTGAGCGCGTTGAGCACCCCATCGCGCTCCTACATCCTTAAATAGTAAGGACACTGAAAAACATCGCTTAAAGTCTAGAGTCTTACTCAATGTGGATCCTAGCGGTCTTGTCTCCTTTATCTCCTTAATGGTCGTAAAATTGTTGGGGTCTTGATCTTCCGGACATTCAAATCGAACCAAAGTGTTCAGAGCAGCTTCTTTGAAACTGCGACAGACGCGATATGAAAATCTTCAGTATTTGTGCAAAGAATATAGTGTTTTTCTTTTCAAAAAAGCGATAAATATTTTTCAATCGATGGAAAGAGAAAATCCCCTCAATAATTTTAGTCACTAAATTATGAGATCCATACATTTTTTGTCCACCTTTATTTCGAAGAGATAAATCGAGTTTAACTAATGGACATTTTTGTAGAATCTTTTTTACCCTTCACTTTCTGGAATATCGATGTCAAATTCGACATTGTCGAAGCGACAATGCAACATCAACTCCTTCTCATTTTCCGTATGATTACACGTTGCGTCTTTCACGGCTATCACACAATTTAATGGAATTTCGAAAGCTCTTGACGGATTTGTGAAGACGGTTAATTTAATCTGGGAAAATGAATTGAACATTAATATTTCTGTATTTTGATGGTCGAAGACTTCTTGATGGTTCTGAGGATCTGTAATTTACCTGAGAACCATTTCTGCCTCGCAAGATACATTTTTTAATGTAATAAGTGTTTCCGCTTGCATTTTTCCATTCCGTCGGGGGATTTACTTCCACGACGAGGCCAATCGTATCTACAAATAAACGATAATATAAAACCGTGAAATTGCAGAAAAATTATTCATATAATTAAGTGTACGTTTGAGTAGAAGTAAAGATGACGAAAGTTCATAAAGCAGAATAGTAGTTAAAATTGCGAATAAAAAATAACGAACGTCTAAATCTAAGAAGGCCAAAATAAAAAGCCCATAACATAGTAATGCAAATTGAGAGAAATCGAATTATCGAAAATTCAATACACAAAAATCCAATTCGTCGATTTCTAGAATATCTAATATGCCGAACGCTCCAAATTTTTAATTCCACTGCATATTTCCCGCGAATTGGAAACTACAATAGTGAGGCGTTCACGAAAAGAGCTCCGCAGTTTATTATTCTGTCAATAAAAAAAAAATTTTACACTTCAGATACGTAAGGAAATGACCCGAAAGTTCGCTGGGCTATGTTGTTCTTTCCTCGTTAGAAAGAAGCCTTTTTTGAGTGTTCTGAAACAGGATCGAATCTTAAATTTGATAATTTATTTTGGGACCATGAAACAAAAATAGGATTTTTTTCAGAGAGTTTATTCAACACATGTTGAGGTATGAAAAATATATTTTTTATTATTATTCCAATACAGAATGGCGGCGACAGGGTCCGTGTTGATGAGTTCTTTACGTTGGGCTCTTTAGGTTCTTCAACTTGAAATCTCTAGGTTCTTTAAGTTGGACTACATTCTATTTAGGTTGAACTCTTTAGGTTCTCCAGGTTGGAGTTTTTAGGTTCTTTAGGCGATTTTTTTGCAACTACTTAACGGGAGGACTGTTATCTCGGAAATTATACGACCTGGCACAAAAAACCAAACGAATTTGTAATCTATAAACCGATAGGCTACCGAAGTGAGTAGGTGTTTTTTTTTTTTCAATGAAATTTTGTAAAAATGGGAAAAACATCGGTTGTTTGCAAAACAATCAGCAGTCAACTGTCCATACAAAAATATTTATACGAAATCGCAAACCGACTACGTACTCCTACAGATAATCTAACATTGAAGCGACTGATAGAATTTGAAACTGATTAATGCAACGGTGATCGAGTAATCCGTCCTCCTAGTTTTAAAAAAGTCGTTTCGAGAAAAACGCGTTTAAAGTGGAGCAAAATCGATAATTGAACGTTTTGAAATATTTTCATCACTGTATGACCAACTGCATATTGTTTTTATGAACCTTAAGTATTGTTTAGACGAAAAAAAAAATTTCTAAAATTCTAGCGCAATTTTATCCCTTAAAACAACTTACTGATACAATCGCCCGGTTTATTCCGCCGCAATATCAGGTCAATTGGAGTGTAATCTTCGATCTCGACGTCGACGTATTCTCGAAAATCAGGCCATCGTGAATTCCACTCTTTTTTTCGAACTTGCTTAAGTCTGGAACGAACGAAATTAAAGTATGTACACCATTGTCAAAGATTGAAGAATTGCGGCCGGTGAACAATTTTGTTACCTCTGAGCTTCCGGAACATCCGGATCAATTGTAATCTGATCCCAGAAAACACCAAGAGCAACTCTGTCGTTAGCCATTCGAGCTTCTGCACCTTTGGCAGCCAATACTGAATCCAATGCAATAGCAGATTCCAACGATTCATTGCTCCAAATGACAAGTTCAATCTACGGAAAATAAATGAAATATTTAGTTTAGCAGAAGCAAAATAAATCGCTGTTTTTTTTTTAATTCAGAATAACGTAAAATCGGAAGGGCTTTATCGATTTCCTCCAAATTTAATACGAAACAACAATCAATGGATCTTCATTCATTAACAATTTCTTAGCTAATTCGTCAAATGTTTATGAAAAATAGAGGGGAAACGTTAATTTGAAATAAAAAGCCAAAACATCGTAAAATCGGAATCGCTTTACCGATCTCCTCCAACTTTAATACCAAGCAACATTGAACGTATCTTAAATTATAAAAAACTGTTCAGCTGCATAGTCAAATTTTTACGAAAGTTAGAGCATACGCGTACTTTTCCAGAAAATGAAAATTAACGTTAAATTAAAAATGGCCGCATGTATTTAGCAAAAAATCGCAACATTCAAGGAAGGATAACTACTTCATCGGCGTGTCAAATTTGAGTCCGGTCGCTCAAGCGGTAACTGAGTGAGAGGCCATTGCATTTCTCTCTCAAGTTTTGGACCATTCCAAGTATTCCGACATGAAAATAAAAAAATTAAAAAATGTTACAACGACAAAACTTCCTCAATGAGGAAGCAAAAAAGGTTATCGGCGATTCGCAAGGTACATAAGAGAAGAAAACGTAAAAGAACGTCGATATATAAATACATCTTTTAAGCAATGTACAGTTTTTGTACAGAAATTTTCTATGGTGCACAATACACAACATGAAAAAGGCAGAAAAAAAAATTATTTTGGCGATTTTTTTGGAAGCTATTTAAGAGTTTTTTTAATCAATCCAAAATTTTGACAGACATTTTCTGTAATGAAATATAGAACGCGAAAAAAAAAATCAAAATCAAAATCCGATATCTTGGAGAAAAACGAATTGCCGTGGATTATTTCGACCGAAGGCCGGTCTATCGATTCTGAAATCAGAAATGTCAGAAAATAATTTCTGTTCAAATGAACGTAAAAAGGTTTGAAACGAGTGTTTGATGCGATTAGACGTAGAATTGAAAAATATGAGGGAGTCCAAAGTGGGATATCTTATAAAAATAAAATTCCAAGTAGATTGTTTGGACCAGAAATCAGACTTCTGAAGTTTGGAATTATAAACTGCGTAAGATAAGGACAATAACTCACCAGTTTGCCATTAGCGTCTTTTAATTTTACTTTTGTAAACCAGTAATTCCCTTCCGGCGACGAATCTAATTGCATTGATGGCTCGGTTTTTTTAACAAGTCCAATTAAGTCTGAAAGAGAAGAAGAGCGAAAGTTACATCATTGATTGATGTTGATTTTTGTGAATGTTTCTATCTTACTCCATTTTGAAATGTGCCCAGTTTCCTCCAATATTTTCTCAAACGAATCGAAATCATGAGAATCGTCACGTTCCCTCGCAGCATATCTATGATTTGCGAATATTTTCGCGAGCCTGCAGACGAAAAAGCAACAAAAATGAATTATCAGGCCATATTTTCTAAATCTAAATCTAAATGTTTGTGAGAAAGTACGATTATCACTTTTGGTGACAACCGTTAGTCCTGAAGAAGCTTCGTTTTGTGAATCCATTCAATCGATCGTTTAGGCGAACGAATCTACGCTAGATTTGATCCTGCGCCTTGTTCGATAAAAACTTATGTTTGTTTGAAATTTCAAGTATTCACAAAAATGTAAGAGTTTAGAACGCTACGAAACATTTTTAAGAAAATATAAAATGGCGTGAAAACGGAACGTCTCATGGATTTCGCTCAAATTTAACATCGATCATTGGATTATGATAGTTCAACTTTGTACAAAATTTTAACCCCATATCTCGAACAATTTGGCAGTTAGAGCACATACAAACTTTTTTGAAAGAATTCCGTTAAAACTGTATGACAGCATATGTTTTGTTGAATATCGGACCAAATAAAGCGACGTGTCTCTACAATATGTGGTATAAATTTCAGCTTAGTATTTGGAACCGTTTTTGAGTTATAAGCTAAAATGATGCGCAGATTCACAGACGGACCGATATTAATTTTTTAATAGTGATTTTTTACCGTTTTAAAACATTCCTAATACGTCTACATGAAAATCTAAAAATAGAAAATTATTTCACAAGAACAAAGCTTCTTGAGGAAGCTAAATTAACGTTTGAATTTACAATTAAAAAATGACTTACTTATCGGCTTCTGGAACATCGGGATTGATTTTTAGATCCGTCCACAGACAATTCAATGTTTTATCGTTGTTTGATTCTTGTATTTCAACATTCTGCGCTATTATGACAGAATGCAGTGGAATTTCGCCTTCGTCTCCCCAAACCGTCAGTTCCATCTAATAATAATAACGTACAATCGAAAAGATGAGCGATATTTAATAGAAATCTGTTAAGAATATTGTCGTAACTTCGAACTAATATTTTTTATTTATATAAATTTAATAATTTATGTATTAAAAAAGTAGTCGAGAGAATCCACACGCATTTGATCAACAAGAACTAAAATACTGTTAATATACATAGATTAATAAATGCAGTTGATAAAATACGAAACACAATTACTTTTGAATTTGGCTCGTCCGAAACAATTACAACCTTCTTAAACGAACCATTTTCAGCTTGACTCGACTGTGTTTCCGGCGATTTTAGTTCAATAACAATACCGACGATATCTGCAAGTAGAAAATACAACAAATACATTGTTTTGATTGTAGAAAGTGAAAAACAAGAGGTTCTAATGGTTCTAAAAGTAAATAGTTAAAAGATACTTTTAATGATTCTGCAAGTAGAAAGTAAAAATATTGGTTT
Organism: Tromatobia lineatoria; assembly: GCA_949699805.1. Classification (NCBI taxonomy): domain Eukaryota; kingdom Metazoa; phylum Arthropoda; class Insecta; order Hymenoptera; family Ichneumonidae; genus Tromatobia; species Tromatobia lineatoria. The sequence continues at coordinate 7,760,440 of OX453038.1, forward strand.
TGACGTTTCTAAAAGCTGAAAAAAAAGATCATTCTAATGGTTCTAAAAGTAGGAAGTAAAAAGATAGTTTTGATGATTCTGAAACTAGAAAGTAAAAAAAAATTGTTTCGATGGTTCCGAAAATTGAGAGTAAAAAAAAAGGTTTTGTCTTCTGACCCGGTAAAAAAAATACTACAAAAATCGCACGCAATTGGTTATTTGTACCGAACTCTGTGAAAAAATGTCCTAATCGGAAGATAAGAAATTGAAGGACTTTCTCTTGTGAAAAATAATGAAAGGGAATAAAAAATATCGTCTAGTGTCCTTGGCTCTTACTGCATGTGGATTGTTGCGTCTCTCCTGATATTATCTCCCTAATTGGAGTAAATTGGATTTGTTCCTCAGCAAAACGTTCCTGTGACTCAGAATTGCGGTCATTTTTGGTTGCGATAAGTTCTTTCAACCTGCAGAGGAAGCAATGTTTAGATAACTGGTCTCACCTTGCATTAGATTTCACTTGCATTTTAACAAAAATCATACAAGTTAAATTTTGTTTATTGTAAAAAACTTCTGTTGTTTAGATTATAAAATTATAATTTTTTTTTACCTTTTGGCTTGAGGGACGGCGGGATTAATATGTAAATGTGACCATATACAACTCAAAGTTTTTTCATTGTTAAAATCCCGAACCAGAACATTTCTAGCCATGATCACAGAATGAAGAGGAATGTCATTATTTTGAACTTCATTTCCCCAAACGGCCATTTCGATCTATGAAATACCAATGATCGATAAATCTTAAAGCATATATTGCGACTTTACCTGCTTTTATACTTTAAGGGGTAAAACACCAGAGGCGGACAAAAAGCCTAATTCTGACGATTTATTTTGGGAGCATGAAAGAACGAATAGGATTTATTTTCGAAGGGTTTATTTAACACATGTTGAAGTATGGAAAATGAATTTTTGATTATCTCGTAATACGATTATCTCGTATATTTTCTCGTAAATGATATCCTGACACTAGGAACCAAACAAATTTTTAATCTTTATGTGATAGGCTATAAAAGCACGTAGGCTTTCTTTTAAATCAAATTTTGTAGAAATGGTGAACTTGTGAAAAAAAATCGGTTTTTTACGAAAAATACACAGTAAGTTTTCCATTTTAAAAAAGTTTACACTACATTAAAAAAAAACAGCTACGTACTTCTATAGAGAAAGTAATTGTGAAGCTACTGTCAAAATTCGAAGCCGTCCCATACAGCGGTCTTCAAGTAATCCGCCCTCCCAGTTTGACAGAAGTAGCTTCGAGGAGAATGCATTTAAATTTTACGATGTGGAGAAAAATCGATAGTTGAACATTTAAAACTCTTTGTTTCACTGCTTATTGTTTTGATGAATTTAATGATATGTTTAAGCAACAAAAAATCTATTTTTCCGCAATTCTAGTGTGGTGTTACCCCTTAATTACCTTGTAGGATGATTAATTAACCCACCTTGGTATCTACGTCATCCATCAACATTACGACTCTCATCCACATTCTTTTTCCGGCTTTAGTTTCTTGCTCTTCAGGCAGTCGACATTCAGTAACAAGCGCTACAATATCTACAAAAAAAATGGGTACTGGCGTGACGCAACACATGACTTTTCTATCACGATTGTTACTGGCTTCACGTGAATTTCTCATCACGATTGTTACTGGAGTCACGTGACTTTCTCATCACGATCGTAACTAACGTCACGTTAGTGTTGTGGCGTTAGTATTGTGGCTTTAGTGTTGTGACGTTTAGTATTATAACGTTAGTGTTGAGACGTGAATGTTGTGACGTAAGTGTCGTGACGTTAGTATTGTGACGTTAGTGTTGTGACGTTAGTGTTGTGACGTTAGTGTTGTGACGTTAGTGTTGTGACGTTAGTCTTGTGACATTAGTGTTGTGACGTCAGAGTTGTGACGTTAGTGTTGTGACGTCAGTGTTGTGACGTTAGTGTTGAGACGTGAGTGTTGCGAAGTTAATTGCGAAGTTGTTTGTAAAGATAGTATGTGAAAATGATATAAAAATAATCTGTAATCAAGTATGTATTTCACAACTATTTCATAAAACTTCTACGCAACGATTTTACTTATTCAAAGGGAATTCTCTTTGAATTGTCGAAAACAAATAGAACAGAAATGTCACGAAAAATATCTCGATAAAATAAAGACATCAAAATAAAGAAAAAGATCTAAAAAAAATTCATATGCATTCAAATAAACTGACATATCATTTTCATTAGAAAAAAAGTTAGGTTGACTGATTGATTTTTGAACAAATGTTTTTTTCACCAATTTGTTAATAACATTTTTTGGGATTATTATTATGCGAAATCAATCTTTTCAGCACGTTTTGTATGCATTATTTTTTTCCGATTTGTATCCCATCGGGAAGTGATAGAAATTGTCTCTGAAACTCACTTTTGGCGGGACTGTACGTATTATACATCCTTAACAGACATTTAAAAAAAATTCAAAACCGCGTAAGAATTCAACGATCATAGGGATTTTACAAAAAAATTTGTATGGACGATGAGAATTGAGTCCGCTATCTATGATATAGAAATTCAGCTCGATATCTCATGGCATTCGCGAGTTATAAGGGTTCAAATTTTTCGAGCATGTAACATACATACAAACAGACATTTCTTCCTGAACCACTTTTTTCGATGTTTTGACCATTCTGAGTGTATAACATGAAAATCTTGAATTGAAAAAATTTCACGAAAACGAAGCTTACTCCATGGAGAAGTAAAAAGATTAATTATACTTGTATCAACGTAATATCGTTTGATTGGATCGACGAAACTTACCGTATTTGGATCCTGCGGTCGTTATTCCTTTTATCTCTTTGATTGATGTTATGTTCTTCCAATTTAAAAAATTGTCGTGGGTTTTTGACGATCCAGCGATTTTCGTTTTATCAGTGACCGAACTTTTCGGAATGAGTTTTTTCAGCCTGCAGGAATAATGCATAAAATGTAATTAGTATTTTTACTAAGTTAATTAGATTATGAACAGAGTTACATTATGATTGGATTATTCGAAAACGTGCACTTTAAAATTCCATGGAAATGTCTTACCTTGAAGATTGTGGAACGTTGGGCTCGATTTGTAAGTGCATCCAAAGACAAGTCAATGTTTTGCTGTCGTGAAAGTCTCGCACCGAAACATTTCTCGCCATTATCACAGAATGAGGTGGAATGTCCTTGTTTTTCACTTCATTTCCCCAAATGGCCATTTCGATCTATCAACAGAAAATAATTGATAAATCCTGAAGCATATATTGCGAATTCAATTGATTTAACACTTTTATGATGTCGTAGGATAGAAAATTAACTCACCTCACTATCTTCGTCATCTATCAACATTACGACCCTCATCCACGTCGATTTTCCAGTTTTTGTTTGTTGCTCTGTAGGCGGTCCACATTTAGTAACAAGAGCTACAATATCTACAAAAAAATTATTCATAAACTCTACATCAAAAACAGTTAAATACGAATGATGGTAATTTTGTATATCTGTAACACAAACCGTATTGCACTTAATAGAAATTTTTTATCATTAATGATTTGACAAATTTCATGTGAATGATTAAATCTTAACAAGCTGCTTGGTCTACTGAATTAGATATTCTTGTTTATTGCTCATTTGTTGATAATTCTCCCGGTATATGTCAGACCGAAGCATGAATTTTAACTTGCGGGCTAAAAAAGAATTTATGAAGAATTTTTGAATTTTTTTTTTAAATTTAAGGTGAAGTATCAGAAAGAGTTGCGGTTTTGAATTGGATTTTAATACCGAAACTCAGATTCGAATGCAGAAGGCACACACCAAATTTCATTGCGGTTCATAAATTTTTTCAGAAGTTATTGTGTTTCCGGACCGCACAGACGGACGGACAGACAGACAGAAACGAGTTATTGTGTATTTTGGAATCTGGGATACTCAAAATATGTATTCCCATCATAATCCAAGCGTCGATTTTTTTTTAAATAGCAAAAAAAGTTAATAATCGCTTTAACGTGAATTATTATACAATCTTTTGATTAGATTCACGAATTGTACCGTATTTAGATTCTGACGTCGCCACTTCATTTATCTTTTTGATTGACGTGATTCCATTACAATGTGAATAATTGTCGGTCGATTTTGATGATCCGGCGATAAATGAACTTTCCATTTCTTCAATTCTCGGACTTTTTGGAATGAGGTTTTTCAGCCTGCAGTGATAAAGCATAAAATATAATTAGCACTGCAATGCAGTCAATTAGATCATTAGATAGATACTAAACGCTTTTTATTCCCATTATATCGTTTATTTACGTTTTTACATTGTATTTATGTTTCTCCAAAAACATAAATAACAAAAACAGAGTTACAATTTGTACGATTTTATTGCACTATTTGCGAACTTCGACGTTAAAGTCCGATGGAAGTTTCTTACCTTGCGACTTGCGGAACGTTTGGGTCGATTTGTAAGTGCATCCAGAGACAACTGAAAGTTTTTTCATTGTTAAAGTCTCGCACCGTAACATTTCTCGCCATTATCACAGAACGAAGTGGGATATCATTGTCTTTAACCGCATCACCCCAAACAGCCATTTCGATCTATGACAAATCAATAGTCGATAAATCCTGAAGTACATATTTCGCACTTACACGATTTTATACTTTTATTATCCCGTCATATGAATAAACAGCTCACCTCGCTATCTTCGTCATCCATCAACATTACGACTCTCATCCACGTTCTTTTGCCGGCTTTAGTTTTCTGCTCCTCAGGCGGTCCACATTTCGTAACAAGAGCTACAATATCTACGAAAAAAAGATTAATAACCGCTCCGAAACGAATTTATTTAATAACCTTCGATTACATTATCAAATCTTACTGTATCTGGATCCTGCCGTCGCTATGACCTTTATCTCTTTGATTGACGTGATTTTTTGACAAAGTGAAGAGGTGTTGGACGATTTTGAGGATCTAGCGATAACTGGATTTTCCATTTCGTTAGCAGTCGAATTATTCCGAATGAGTTTTCTCAGTCTGCAGTTATTATGCATGAAATGTAATTAGTATTGTAATGAAGTAAATGAGATTTGTTATTTTCCCTTCTTATTTCTATGATGAAGCATTCTCTCTCGATTCGGCCACTTTTTTTCAATCCTCTCCAAACTCCTTCATAATTGGATGTACGGAAATACAACTAAAAATTACTCTATGTAAATTTTTTCAGATTTTTGAATGCAGTATTTCGGAAAATGCCAATTTTTTTTTTCAATTCCTAATATTTCTAAGCCTTGAAGGTACTGAAAAAAATGTTTCTTCATAAAAGGTTCTATTCTCTATTAGCTTTCGAGCGGAATGTTTGAAATAATCACCACATTTCGGGGAGTATGATTTTTTACCGAAAAATGAAGGAATTTTTAAATAATTCAAAAACGGATATTTTTGTAGAATGAAAAAATTGAAGAGTATTCTTGCATGACTCTTGACATCTCACAAAAATCGCTAGAGAGGCAACGATCGATGTTGAGGTATAAAAAAATGTAAATACATTTTTTTATTAAAAGTTTCGAAAACGGGGAATTATTTCTTCAAAACTAAACCTCAATCCGTGCTTCTCTGATGATTTTTTCGCGATATCGACAGACATGCAGGAATATTCTGTATTGTAGTAGCTAAAAAAATCACCGTTTTTGAATTTTTTAAATAACGATTCCCCCGTTTTTCTGAACTTCACACAATTACATTTTTTTTATACCACAACATCGATCGATCGTAGCGGAACCTTCGGTGAAGAAAATATTTTATTGATATTTTTCTGAAAATTTGAGTTAGATTGAGCTGAAATTCCCCTAAAAACTGTATTAATTTTCTTGTTATGGGCCATAAAATTCCAGACATTTCCATTTTTCAGAAATGCATCTACGTTGAAACTGTCCAAAGATAAAGCCGTATGAATAAAAAAAATTTTAATTCTAATATCTCGTCAGAATTTCATCTTATCGTATTGAAATTTGGTGAATTTTTTACAATATCAAAATCCGATTTTGTGGAATGTTTTTGCGAAAAAAAGTGTCACTCGCAAAATTTCGGTGAAATCGCTCATATATAACTCTAAGTTACATGACTCAGAGTTACGTTTGGAACATTTTAATTAGATTATTTGAAAAGTTCGACGTTAATGTTTTATGAAAGATTCTACCTACCTTGCGACTTCCGGAACGATGGGCTCGATTTGTAGTTGCGCCCAAAGACAATTTAATGTTTTTTTATTGTTAAAATCTCGAACCGTAACATTTCTCGCCATTATCACAGAATGAAGTGGAATGTCTTTGATTGTAACTGAACCGCCCCAAACGGTCATTTCGATCTATGGCAAACCAAACGATTTATCCTGAAGAATATGAAGCATTCTCTGTCGATTCAGCCCCTTTTTTTCGACCCTCTTCGATATTTCAAAGTACATACCACTAAAAGGCACTCAACATGAATTTTTACAGCCTTTCAAAACAATATTTCAAAAAATGCTATTTATTTTTTAAGTGCAAATACTTCCGAAATTTAAAGTTACTGAAAAAAATGTATGCATTTTAAAGTTTTCGTTTTTTGTTAGCTTTCGAACATAATGAGTCAAATAAATGTAACGTTTCGGAAAATATGATTTTTTTTTCTAAAAAAATGCAGGAAATTAAAACAAAAACGATATTTTTTCGATTGAAAAATTGAAGTATTCCTTCATATCTGTCGATATCGCGAAAAAAATCATTAGAATCAAAATCAAGATCCCAATCTAAAGTTGGGTTCAAAAAAATGTACTAATTTTATAGTTTAATTATTGATTAGAATGAATAATTAACGCACCTCGCTGTCTTCGTCATCCGATAACATTACGATTCTCATCCACGATTTATTTCCGGCTTTAGTTTGTTGCTCCTCAGGTTGTCCACATTTAGTAACAAGAGCTACAATATCTACAAAGAAAAAAGGTTAATAATCGCTTTAACGTAACCTATTATAGAATCTTTTGATTAGATTTACAAATCGTACTGCATTTAGATCCCGACGTCAGCACTTCATTTATTTCTTTGATTGACGTAATTCCATTACAATGTAAATAATTGGCAGCAGCGTTTGATGATCCGGCGATAAATGAACTTTCCATTTCGTTAATTGTCGAATTTTTCGGAATGAGTTTTTTCAGTCTGTAGTGATAATGCATAAAATATAATTAGCATTGTCATGTAGTGAATTGAATTATCAGATGGACACGGAATACTTTTTATTTCCATTATATGGCTTATACACGTTTTTACATTATGGACGTTTTTTCCAAAAAATATAAGTAACAGAAAAGGAGTTATATTTTGTACGTTTTTATTGCACTATCGACGAACTTTAACTTTTAAGTCCGATGAAAATTTTTACCTTGTGATTTGCGGAACGTTGGGCCCGATTTGTAAGTGTACCCAAAGACAAGTCAATGTTTTACCATCGTTAAAATCTCGCACCGTAACATTTCTCGCCAGTATTATTGAATTAATTGGAATGTCATGGATTTTCACTTCATTTCCCCAAACGGCCATTTCGATCTATCAATAAAAATAATCGATAAATTCCGAAGCTTATATAAAGCATTCTCTGTCGATTCAGCCATTTTTTTCGATCCTCTCCAATCACTCTATAATTAAATAGAAGAGTACTTCTGGAAGGCACTCTATATGATTTTTTTTTAGGCTTTTGAGAGCAGTATTCCAGATAAAGCCATTTTTTAAAAGTCCAAATATCTCGAAATCTTGAAGGTACTGAGAAAAAATGTCTTCCCATAAGGGTTTCCTTTTTTTATAGCTTTCGAGTGGATAGATTGAAATAATTATTACATTCCGATGACTATGATTATTTACCAAAAAACTAAGGAACTAATTTTTTTATTCAAACGCGGATGTTGTTTTGAATTTAAAAAATTGAAGATTATTCCTGCATGACTGTTTATATCTTACAAAAATTGCCAGCGTGGCCCCGATTGATGTTGTGGTACAAAAAAATTTGATTGTATGAAAGTTCCGAAAAAAAACGGGGAAATCATCATTTTTCAAATTCATAAACAGTAATTTTTTTGCTACTAAAATTACAGAGTATTCTTGCATGACTATGGACATCGCGAAAAAATCATCAGAGACGCACGGATTCAGTTTACGGTTCGAAAAAAAAAATTATTCCTGTGAAAGTTTTGACAAACGGGGGTTTCATTTTTTTTAACCCAAACCTTGATCTGTGCCAGTCTGATGATTGTTCGCGATATCGACAGATATGCTAGAATACTCTGTAAATTTTTTATTTAAAAAAAACCGGTTTTCAATTTTAAAAAACCGGTTTTCAATTATTTTTTTAATTCCAAGTTTTTCGGCAAAAAACTGCATTTTCCAAAATGTTACAACTATTTCAATTATTCCGCTCGAAAGCTAAAGAAAAAAGAAAAAATTTATGTGGAAATATTAATTTGCAATAAATTCAAATTGCGGAGCCATGTGCACTTGAAAAAAATGGCTTTTTCTAAAATATTGTTTTAGAAAATCTGAAAAATCTGCAGAGTCCCTTTTGAACGTACTTTCACATAACCAATTATGGGACAGATCGGAGACGATTTCAAAAAAAGTGGCTGAATCAATAAAAAATGCTTCATATTGCGAATTCACCTAATTTAACACTTTTATTATCTTGTAGATTGAATAGATAACTCACCTCGCTATCTTCGTCATCCATCAACATTACTACCCTCATCCACGACGAATTCCCGGATTTGGTTTGTTGCTCCGTAGGCGGTTCACATTTAGTAACAAGAGCCACGATATCTACGGGAAAAAATATCAATAATAGTTTTAACTAATCAATGTAAATCTGACTGTAAATCAACGTAATATTTTTCATTAAATTCTCGAATCTCACTGTGTTTTGATCCTGCATTCGCTATGTCGTTTATCTCCTTGATTGACGTTATATTTCCGCGATGTGAAAAATTTCGGGGAGATATTGATGATCCTGCGATTACTGAATTTTCCATTTCATTGGTAGTCGAATTATTCGGGATGCTTATCCTCAGTCTGCAGTGATTATGCAATATAATAGACATTATAATGAAGTACATTATAACTTTACTATTATTTAAGTTATTATTTTATTTCTCCAAAATCGTGAATAACTATTAGGGTTGCATTTGTCACATTTTCATTCGACTATTCGAAAAATACGGTTCTAATATTAAATAAGGATGTATTACCCTGCAGCTTGCGCGTCGTTACGTTCGATTTGTAAGTTTGTCCAAAGACAGGACAATGTTTTAGTATTTCCGAAATCTCGCACCCCGACATTTTTCGCAGTTATTGCAGAATTTAGTGGAATACCACAGTCTTTAACTTCGTCACCCCAAACAGCCATTTCGATCTATTAATAACAGAGAATCAATGAGCCGAAGAGTTGTATTAACTATTCAAGCACTTATCGTATTCTAATTTTCTCGTAAGACGTCAAGATTAACTCACAGCGCAGTTGTTTCCATCAGTGAGCATTAAGGTCTTCATCCACCTTAATCTTCCCGATTTGGTCTGTTGTTGCACTGGCGGCTCTTGACTTTTAAGGAAACCCATTATATCTATGTGAAAAAGTTGCAGAAAAATAAATGACAATCTCAGAAATAGGAAGGATTTATCGACAAAATTGGCTCGGATTTTTCTCTCCTTAGTAAAGGTAAACATGGCTTCTTAGGTAGACAATGTTAGAAAATAATGCGTAGGAAGACAATTATCAGCGGAACCGATATCCTCGACTTTCTTGTTATTTCAAAAGCCAAGGTGAAAGCAAAGTGAGAGCCAAATGAAAGCAAAGTGAGAACAAGGTGAGAGTAACCTAATAAAATTACAATAAAGAGTACAATGTTCGATTTCACCAATGAGAAAACAATGGGCAAGTTCGTACTTGTCAAATCTTTTTAATCTGATAATGGATAAAAAAATTTGTTTCCTCATAGAGAAAGTTTCATGTTTCATGAAAATTTGATTTTTCAAGATTTTCATGACAGAACGCGAAAGTAGTTTAGTTAAACTTTCTTTATAAATGAAACAAATTTCAACCTTTTTTGGGTTTTTCAGTCGTAGATATAGCCTCTTAACATATATCTCCATAAAAGTAGTTTCGTAAGGAGCAAAAAATGAGGGAACAACGTGCAAAGTTCTATTTTTCCTCCGTATTTATCTATGTTTTTGAGTTTACCGATTAAAGCTCCTGCAGGTAGCTTTAGAGCCGCTTCGATCGAAATGTAGTTTCCCTGGAGGACTGAAGTTGATGTGGAAGCGAAACAACCCACGATTTCGGTTTTACGGTTATCAATAAAACTATTGTTAGTTCTTTGTACCGTATTTTCAATAATCGCGGAGTTTTTATTCAAACAGGCGTTAGCCGCAGCAGTCCATTCGCTATACCATTGTTTTAATCTGTGAAAACGATTCAATAATCAATCGAGGCCAGATTTTTTTTTTTTTTTTTTTCTTTATTTACGTAATTGATTATTCTAATTGTATTCGCAGATCAAAAATTACCTCTGAGTTTCATCAATCGGTGGATCAACGAGCAATTTGCTCAAGTGGCAAGTTCTCAAAACCTTTGCCGAGTTAAAAATACGTACGGCTACTCTGTACGCAGCAATTACCGATCCCAGCGGAGCATTAAAGTTTTTCGCTGCTTTGTCCCAGAGCGTTAAGACTATCTACATTTTTACATAAAATTCAATTAAATAGAGCTATAATTAGTTTACATACTCGCAAATATAATGTACCCACGAGACAAGACAAAAATCTACTTTTACTGCAGATTCAAATAATAAATCCAATTACGTACGGACAAATAAAATTACGTAACTTTACATAACAATATATTTTAATATCGTCACCTGTGACGAATCTATCGAGAAATATTTTTTTTAATGACAGAATATCGTATGTCATGAAATATGCATGTCATGATACAGCATATTGGATTCGCTATTTTTTTATTCAACATCGTGATAACTGAATGAAACCAGCGATTTAAAAAATCCCAGATTTCTGATTTTCATAAAGATAAAGTGACTTTTGAAGTGTCAAATATTCGATAATTCAGTACTTGATGAACTGAATTCAAGTATTCGATACTTCAACAACTTGGAACTTCAAAAATTTTAAACTTTCAAAACTTAATAGTTAAAAAAATTGATACTTTATGTATTTAGTACTTCAACAAGGTTATACTTCGTGTACTTAGTACTTGAAAAACTTGGTTCAAATATTTCATAAACGTCTACTCCAAGTACTTTTGACAAACGTATACTCCAAATGCTTAGTACTTCAAATATTCTGCCAAGGTCAGTTGAAGACATAGTTAGGAAAATTGGCGATAATGATTAGAATTCAATTCACAATGTACAAGATAGTTTTTGAGGTATAAACAATTTCAAAGTTTGTATCATTTTACATGTCATACTAAAAAGCTGATAAACAGCAATAACTTTTATTGCCACATTAATAGAAAAGAAATAAATAAATATTCATCGAGCCTTTTTGAGGTTCTTACGTTTGCCTCGCTCTCATCAATGATTCGAATTTCGCGCATCGAATTTCGTTCCATCTCAGTGACATCTTCGAGGATTCCCAAAATATCTGCAATCATTAGTCTTATATTTTACTTTTTGTAAATTTTAAAATAAAAAAATATAAGCATTTTCAATTATTATGTATTTGTCTATCTATCTATGCAATATTAATTTTTTTTAAGAGATTTATTAAGGAGAAATCGAGAATAACTGACCGATGACATCGCGCTCATTGCTGTTATCCAGAACATCTCTTATCATCTTTCTTACGGGCTTCGGAGGAACCGGTGAAATATCTTCGATTTTTATTAAGCTGAATCTGTTGACGACTAGTTTATAGCATTCGGGCTTATTTCCCTCTTTCTCAACCTTTGTTTTTTCCAGAATGACCGTAGCGCCGAGCTAAAACGTTATCTAAATAAATAATTATCGGGGAATGTTTCGCATATTTTCGTGCAAAGGAAAGTTGGTTTATTACCTTAAAGTTGTTATGAAAATCTTCGCTCAAAGGATCGAACGCTATACCCTTTATCTCTCCGCTTTCGTCCCTCAAACGGAACACCAAGAATTTTGCCAGACTCTGAGATATTAACCATTCGCTTACTTCCGTCAACTTTCCTTTTATTGCAGGGCTGAAAAAAAGTTATGAATTTTAGACGGTAATCAAAATTCGTGACGCATTCCAAAGCCAAAATATTATTGCTAAATATCCTTCTACTGAATTAATATTCTCATCCTCTATTTCATGAGTGATACCTTTATTTATTTTCATTATAATTATTCGGTCATCTACATTTTTCATATTCCCTAAAATTCCAAGGAAAATCTTAATAACAGTGACTAAAAAAAAAGGAGCTGAGAAATTATAACATTTTCGAATTTGACAAATGTTCTCTTCTTAAAAATGTTAAAAAACCGCACTTGACTGAAGGTAGGTTCATATTGGATGCTATTTTTATTCATAACTTAAGCTCTAAAACAGCTCTTTATTTATGAGATTAACATTCGTTATTCTCTTGAGTTTTCTCTATCGTTCAAAAACAATAATTTATGGCAAACTGAAAAAGAGAAAATGAGCTTCCATTATTAATTTCGATTTACAATTCGCTTACTCGCTTTTCAGACAATTTTGCTGTGTTTGACTCACCAGGAAAAAGTTGGTTTTAACGACGCAATTGGAAAATACTGTTTCGTCTGATGAGCTGATTGATTCACCGACGGCTGTTCGATTTTGCACTTTTTTACATCAACCGGTTCATCGTCGATGTACGGGTTGCTTCTCTTCGTAGGTGCTACAATTAAAAATCGAACAACATTCAAATGCTATTTAAGGCAAATGCTCATTAAAAAATTGAAAAAAAAACAGTAATCTTACTGGAAGTTGCCATTGTATTGGAGCTTCCTCTATTAATCCGCATTATTGCATCTGCAATTGACGTTGAGGGGTCATCCATTTTTGTATTTTTCATGGAGTTTATGGAAATCCAATCCTCACCTAAATATATTTATGTTTATTGCGTGAAATAGATGTAAATTAGACGCTCCAGCTCAGTTGGTGCATCATTTTAGCCAAGCATTTCAAATTTTATTAATCACTTTCAACAAAACTTACAAATTTTTATTGATTTTTAAAACCTTTTATTTTTTTGTTGAATGAAAAATACCTAAGGTCTGCGTGGCTGTTAAAAAATATAGGACGAGACTGTCTTCCATTCCCATATTTGAAACAAATTACGCAATGATAAAATAAGATTTCAAAATCAGTTTTAGAAGGATAAATAATGTTCAAAAAGTCCACTATTTTGCAGTTAACTTTCACATTTTCTTACTCAACGAAAAAACAAAAATAAGGGACTTTTGAAGCTATGCCTTATCATGGGTTCTCTCAATATTTAAGATAAAAATTTTTTAAATATAACAATCCCTTTAAAGAATTAAAATTTGACATCTTCTGGATTGACAAAACCTCCTTAAGAAAATCTTGTAGGTTCAACCCAATCCACTGATGATTTGTTATAAAAAAAAGTTGCAACGCTAAACTTTGCAGCTTTATTTATTATCAAAGTAAAATTCTGACAAATTTTAACCACATAACAAATTATGACGAAAGTGTGTATTTATTATTGCTAAATATTACTTTAAAATTTCAATTACCTGTAACTCAAGAACCATTTAAACGATAGAACTAAAATTTGGCACACAATTGAGGCAGCAGTTCATCTTTGATTGTTTCATTTTTGACAAAATGTATGCAGAAATTTTTATTTCATGACTGAAAAAATTGAGAAAAAATGCTATGTGCACTCCATTTTTTGTAAAATTGATAATATTTCCCTAAATAATTCTACATACATGCAGGTGCTCCTAATGTTGGTTGGTATTTAATTTGACCGAAATTGGTAGAGCAGTTCCAATTTTAAAATTTTTGAAAAAATCATGTTTTTACCCTAATTTTTAAAAAACATGAGACAACAAACTCAAATTTGATACATGAAATTGGCATTATCCAGCCAATTCGATACATAGTTCCATAATACGCAACATGGTCCAAGTTTGTCAGAATTTGAAGGTTTTAAAATTGATATTATTGCATTAACTTTACCAAGACAAAAGATTGCAAAGTCAAACTATAGACATGAAATCAGTACGTTTTAGCAATAATAGGTACACAGTACCTTTTTTTTTAAATTTAATACACATAACAAATTATTTTGTCATAATTTGAAACAATTTGTTATGTGGTTTAAATTTTTTATAGATGTAACTTTGTTTAAAAATTTAAACAACGTAACAAATTATGAAGAAATAATTTGTTATATGGTTTAAATTTTTTATAAATGTAACTTTGTTTAAAAATTTAAACCACATAACGAATTATTTCGTCATAATTTGTTATGTGTTTTTAATTTTTTTTAAGTGTAACTTTGGCAAAAAATAAAGCTGCAAAGTTGAACTTTGCAAATAGCTTCCTCAATATTTTTCATTTTTCTTACAAAATTACCTCTATGAGAAAGCTAAAATTGTAATCAATTTTACATTAACATAAACATAAACATGCTTTTTTATAGAGGGAGCTTTGTAAGCAAATAAAAAATAATAAGAAAGCAATTTGCAAAGCTCAACTTTACAGCTATTTTTCAACAGTGTAACTTACCAAACGGCAACGACGACACGGAAACCACCTGTAGAGCCGGTTGACAGGCCGTCGTTGGGAAAATATCGATCACATTCTCTTTCGATTGCAGTGAATAGTTCGTTTACCACGAAAATCAAACCCTGACGATTTTGCACACAAATCTTAATATAATACTCAAATCTCGTAATGCAATGTAAAGTTCGAAAAACATCAAATCCTTAAACTAACTTAAGCACTGCTTATATTGCGCGTCGCGATTTAATCACGATGGCAACAAAAACATTGACTATTTTAGGCCCACTCGATAATTATTACACTATTAGACCAATGGGTTAGATTATCAAACTTTTACATCAATCGATAGTGCAAATCAATTCGTACCAGTTTATCCTAAGAATGCAAAAAAAAATAATATTGTTAAGCTGACAGCAAACAATGAAAACAACGTTTTGAGGTTATGGCAGAAAAAATCGACGCAACATCAATTGCACGTGCACCGGCATTTAACAGCCGACTAACGTATGTTTTCGTACGTTACGTGGAAACGGGATGAAATATACAAGGGGCATTCCATGCCAACTGGACCTGGGTCTGAGCGAGTGGGGGTAAAAATAGCGAATAACCAAAATAGTGAATGGTTAAAGTAGCGAATTTCAAAATAAGGAAGGTCTGAATCAGGGCTGAGCAAAATACATTAAAATACTCAAAATACAAGATACAAAATACTTCAAGTATTTTTAAATACAACATACTTTTGTACTTGAAATACTTCGGTACTTAAAATACATTTTTAAAAAACCTCTTAGCTTCAATTCTAAGGCATTGAAAATATATTGGGAGTGGTAATTATTGTTCAATGTTTCACAACACACTTCATATATGCTTATTTGTTTGTTAGTTGAATTAAATTGAGGAAATAATCGTTTTCGAGTCGTTTTAGAATAATATAATTTTCCAGGAAAAATTATGTTATTAGATTAACTTCAGCAGAACATAAGGTAGCGAACTTAAATTTTATACATAAAATCAGTAACAGGTACACAGTTTCTTCATAACTTGTTATGTAGTTCATATTTTTCAGAAATTTCACTTTAATACGAATTCAACCCAATTCATGATGTTACGGAAAAGTTATCCGAATGAGATGCATATACACTGTTAGGGAAATTAGCTAGAAAATTACAGTTCCAGACTGAAATTTTTCATCCACAAGCTGAGACATACATTTCTTTACTGAATAACAATGCTGAGAATTTTTTTTCGAAATTGAGAAATTTAATGTTACAAAGTACAAGTACAAGTCGTCACAGTTAATTTACAATCTTTCTTAACAGTGTCTCTCCGCCAGAATGTTATCTGTAAGCTATATGTCCTAAAGTTAACATTCGGACATACGATATCTTACAGATAACATTCTGGCGGACATATGTAACATATTCGGATACCATTTTCGTAACAACGCAAAATTTGCTACTAGTATTTCATTGGAAATTCGAATATTTAATTTGAAATTCGAATATTTAATTTGAAATTCGAATATTCAATTTGAAATTCGAATATTTAATTTGAAATTCGAATATTTAATTTGAAATTCGAATATTTAATTTGAAATTCGAATATTTAATTTGAAATTCGAATATTTAATTGGAAATTCGAATATTCGATTCGGAGCTCGAATATTCGAGGTCAGCGAACATTCGATTTAAAGTTAGAATATTCTATTTAAAGTTTAAATATTCGATGTAAAGCTTGAATATTCGATATAAAGTTTGAATATTTGATTTAAAGTTTGAATATTCGATTTAAAGTTTGAATATTCGATGTAAAGTTTGAATATTCGATGTAAAGTTTGAATATTCGAGATCATCGAATTTTTGCACATTTGATTTCGATGATATTTTTTGAAAATGCAACCGAATCTTTACCCATTTTGGGTCTAGGTTTAAAATTTTTTAATTTTGAGACTCGCCGAAGAGTTTTTGCGTAATTTTTATATTTTTCAATCATTGTCAACACGTGTTTATTAATTTTTTCATAAAAACAAAGTTTCCTCTATAAAAAAGCAATTATTGTAAATGCCTTATTATAGCCAGATGTTATTGCAATATTGCGAAAAATTCTTTGCTTTATGGGTCAACGATACATATTTTTGATATTACATTAGCAGTCAAACAAGTGAGACATTCGTCGATGACACTGATTTAGATTCGACTCCTTCCCCTATCATTCTGCTGACGTCAATCGTACGACTGCTAGAAAGTTTTGTGAAGATCGCAGAAGTGCAAAAGAGAGCATATCGAGTCTCCCCTTGAAAGCCGTTTAAACTGGACGTTCGAGCGTGTAACGTCTTGTGTAATCAAATAAGCAGCGATAATAATTCACTAGAAAGTGGAGCGATATCCACGTGTTGCATAAAAAATGAGAATTAAAAAAAAATAACAAAGCTTCCTTGTACCTAAAATAGAGCATTTTATATTTTGCAAAAAATTATTGCCTTAAGGAGACCAAGTCACCTAAAAAAAATCTGGAAATTATACCGTTTTTCTAAAAATGTTTATATTTCAACATCATCAAGTACACACCAAGTATTGCAATTATGCAATTTTCTCAAGACGTATAGTGCACAATAATGGTGTGATGTCAAAATATAAAATGTTCACTTGTCGTAACTTTCAGACCAAACCGGTCAATTAATTTTAGTGTTTGATATCTTATTTTATCTGTCGAAGAGTGCATTCACGATTGAATATAGCGGTTTTGGGTGCAGTAAAAATTAGATTTACTGTAACCAACTGTTTATTAAGTTTTATGTAGAGGAAATTTATTAATACATTTAAAATCATAGGGTTGTCATAAAGACTTGAAATAAAAATTTCATGTACATACGCGAACGCGTCTCACATACTATTTTATGCAACTCCGTGCGAGAAGCGCACGCACCGATTCGCTTCGCGTGCGAATAATCGCACTTCTCGCACTAGTGCAATGATAGTATATTACGATACAAGTGCGATGAAACTCTTTCTGACGAGGGTGAGTTGCAATCAAACGAGTTGTGAAAAGGTTTCTCGCACAAGTTTCGTATACGATTTTATTTTACTAGTGCGAGAAGTGCGATTTCTCGCACGCGAAGGGAAGCGGAGCGTGTGAGAAGTAAGCACTTCCCGCACGGAGTTGCATAAAATTGTATACGAAACTCGTGCGAGAAAATTATTCTCAACTCGTTTGATTGCAACACTCGCCTTCGGTTCGTGCCGCAAACTCGTCCTCGTTAGAAAAAGTTTTATCGCACAAGGGGGTGGGGTAATTTTTTTTTGGCTATACTAAAAAATTGAGAGTGCTCAAGAACCGTTGTTTTCTTCTCGGTGCAAGATATGTTATAAAGAGCAAGAAAAGGCATCTAGGTGAATTTTAAAAAAAATTTATACGGTTAATTCCAATAATCTCTAACTAACTATAGCTAACTCTCGCCACATTCCCCCCTTACGGTTCATAAGATTTTGAAAAATAATTTAAACCATTTTAAAGGCAAAATTGGTACAAATTCCCATAGATTTTGTTTCCCACTTGATATTTAAAAATTGTGTAACAATAGATTTATGAAATTTTCATTTTTCAATAACTCGAATTTCGCCAATATTTTTACAGTTTTCAATGGGAAATATTTGTAAGTTTATTTGGATCTTGCAGAGAGATAACTCATTCAGTTTTTTAATAGACGCTCGACAATACTACCCCAAAACATTTTTCATGATATTCATTGTTTTTAAATTACAGATATTTGTTAATAAAAAAGTAACAAAGCTTTAAAATGAATCTAATCTAGCTTTATAATGAGACTAATCGAATAAAGTGGAATAATGATTCTCTAGAAAGTGGAGCGACAAAAAGAAGAATTTTAGAAAAACGAAGCTTCCTTAATGAGCGTAAGTCATTGTAGTAGGCGCTCGACTATAAATAGATGCTTCTACCATTTTGTAGAAAATTCTTTCTTAAAGTTTCCTAAAAATTGGAAAAGCGCTTTGAATCATTTTAAAGGGGAAATTCGTACAAATTTCGATAGATTTGGCTTGAAATTTACCCTGAATATTAAGAAAATGTGTAACAATGAATCCACAAGCACATTTTCACAATTCTCAATAAGGCAAATTTGTAATTCTATTTGGATCTTGCCGAGGGACAGCTCTTTTAGTTCTTTAATTGACACTCTACAGTTTAACCGGTAAGAAATTCTGATGATATTCACCGTTTTTAAATTACAGATTTTTTTTATTAAAAAATGCAACAAAGCTTTATAATAAAAGATTATAAAGAATTCATGAGTGAAAAAGAAAGAGAAAAAAAAGGATGTCTAACAAACCGTTGAAAACTGCGTAAAGCATAAATTTAAGCGTAGTTTCGTGAATAATCGAATAAGCTGCTATAATAATTCACTCGAAAGTATAGCGATAAAGAGAATTTCAAAAAAAAAGAAGCTTACTCAATGAGCAAGTCATTGTGGTAGGCGCTCTATCCTTTTACCATTTTGCAAAATATTCATTCCTTAAGATAACTTGAAAGTTGAAAAACGCTTTTAACGACTTTAAAGGCGAAATTGGTATGAATTTCAGTGGAATTGATTTAGAAACTCTCACTTATTATTTTAAAAAAAGTGTCACAATGAATTTATGAAATTTATTAACTCTATTTTTGCCGGTAAATTCACAAGCATACTTTTAGTTTTCAATGAGAAAAATTTGTAACTCCATTTGAGTCCTGTCGAGTAATAGCTTATTCAGTTTTACGATAGACAATCTATGATTTCACCGGAAGTATTTTTTATGGCATTTATCGTTTCAAAATCACAGATAATTGTTTAAAAAACAACAAACCAATTTCTAAAAAAGAGTTGTAATTAAATTTTATGGAGAATTAATGAGTGTAAGAGAGATTAAGAGTCATGATGTCGCGAAAACCCTTGAAAACCGGGTAAACCAGAAGTTCCATCGTAGCTTCTTGTGTAATCAAATAAGCCGTGATAATGATTCACAGGAAAGTGGAGCGATAAGGGAAAATAACGCAATTAGTGCGTACCGACGTCACAAAACATTGTAGACACAGCTGTGCGATTCATTGAAAAAAACAAACATTTATTTTTTTGTTTGCACAATTTTTAAGAATTTTTTAAATAATAAACTCGCGAGTATTTATCGTCTAATATTAAAATAGTAAACACTAGCATACATAATACTTAAGCCTTTGCAGTCGCTATCGATGGGAACTGGCTTTGTACATTTTTCGAGTCGTCTTAAGAATTAATTCTAGACGCGATTCGACATTTTCGTATTTTATTCCTATTTTGAGAGAAAAATCGAAATCTCATCTAGATTCTCTTCGAAAACATTTGGGAATCCAAGAAATGATATTGGAGGCTCACAATGAATTTATAAACGTTGAAAATTGGCCCTTTCGTCGTTAATCGCTCGACGCACAATCAAATATTCTTAGGAAAGTCGTAAACGAAACTTTCTCTCTTTGAGTTTGCCTCAACTTTATCGTTTGGTCAAACAGCTAGCTCTATTATATTTTAGATTTCTAGTATTATCACTAATATAAATTAGAAGATAAGAGGCAAAATGCAAGGCATGTTTTCCTCAGTTGTACAAAATGCTTTTCGTCGCTATTATTTTCACGCGTACATATTATTTTCCAATCTACTGTGAGTCGACTTGTTCAATTGCTGCAATTAGGTTGTCCAGTCCTAAGAGAAATCCCTCCTCGTGATTTCCCTCCTTCCACGGACTTCTGTGGGTTAATATTTGGCCGTCGGGCACTTGATAAGTCTTTGCAAAATCTATGAGCCATACGCCGACTTTTTCGTTGTCGTATATCATAAAAATACTGCTGCCGATCACCTGTAACATGAAAGAAAGAAATAATTAGTCTTGATTCGATTATTCGATTTGTCCATGCTGCAATAATTCAATATATAATTTCATAAATTGAGAAAAAAGAGTAGAAAAAGAATTAGGGGTTCTTTTATGAAATGTTCAGAACGAAACAATATTTTATACTAATTATTTTCTGCTAAAAAGTCATTTATTTATTGTGCAAAGCACACAATGGATAAATGAATTTTTAGTCACAAAATCCAGTGTAAAAATTTGTATGTTATGTCATTGCAATTCAATGGTTACTATGAGAAAAAAATCGCAAGTTTTTATAAACAAATTGGCGAATTAAATATAATGTGGAATTGCGATACAAAATTTGGGTTTTAAGAAAATTAAGAAAATTTGAGCTAAATTAAGAACATTAAAGGAAATTATTAGAATCAAAAGAGATTATCAGTTCAATTGAAGCAAAATATCGAAATTGAAGTATTTTCACATAAAAATGAAAGTAAATTATTAAAATTACGACACCAATATTAATTTTACAACGCACGTGGATATAAAGTTTAGTACATAAGTTTTTGCATGAAATCTTCTGATATATTATTCCTTGTATATTTAATTTTAAATTGATTGTTTATAGTCAATTTTTATGCACATTTATTCTAAATTTGATATACAAATATGATTTTAAATAAATATTCGGTTTACGACTCGTTTAATTTTTATCATTTACTGTGAAAAAACATGATTTTAACGCGAGGATTGTTCAATAAAATTTATGTTTCAATTTGTGCGCAAGAACTGCCGGTTAAGTAAATTAAAATTACCAATTATTCAACAGTAAATTTTCAAGCTTTGTCTTCATTTCCATTGAACTTTAAGCATCTCGTAAATTTATTCAGGCTCGAATTTACTACCAATTGTGAACAATATTTTTTCATTGACCAGTTTATTTTTTTAGTTTTCAAAGCTAAAAAGAAAATTCAAAATATTTACACAAGATTTTTCAAATTTCCCAAAAAAATTGTCAAAATAAACCAACTTTAACCGATTGATCTATTTCTTAGTATACTGATATACGAAAAATAAATGTACAGCTTACTAAAAAAAAACGTATTTAACACAAAAGTGGAATGTAAAAAAAATGAACATTTTCGAAAATCAATATACAGCACAGACGTTTTTTTCGCAGACACTGTATATTAAATTCAATATACTCTTCGTGTAAAATTCCGCTCAAATGTATTGAAAACACTGTAAAAGTTGTGATCATCAAAATATTTTCTGCAAAAAAAACCTTACATCCATGCAATAAATTAATCAGGGATATTTAGATAAAATTGTATTTAAAATAACCGCGAGAATATTTTGGGGAATATTAATCCCCAAAATATTTCCGCGAGTTCACGAATTGTAATCAAAATTTGAAAAAAATCCTTCAAATTACCTCATGAGTCCGAAAGTAGTCAGAATTCTCGAGCCTCATTCTGATATCACATAGTCGTTCAAGCAGTTGTTTCCTGGTGTTAGAATTATCTCCCAAGAAAAGTTTCATCGTATCAAGAACTTGTGTATGAGATTTCACTTTTTTGAGATCAGTGATAGGCGGAGCTCCCGGAAGTTTCATGGCTTCGATTCTAAAGCCATGACTGCACGTAGAGCTCTGTTGTTCCCTAAATTGCATGTACCTAAGTTTGGTAACGGCTTTATCTCGATGTTCGCTTTCAGTTGGAGCATGAGGATCAACTGCGATCATTTTCATGTACAAATCGGGTCTGGCAGTGGTTTTCGAGACTTCGGACTCGAGGAAGGTCCTCGTGCCTAATTTTATGTCCATAACGTGAGGATCATTGAAACCAAAGAGAAGATCCTGAAGTTCGATGAAGGTGTCGCCCTTGTATTCGACTTCTCGATAATACCTCGGTATGCAGTCTTTTACATTTTCGTCTCTTGACAAATTTTCATAGACAATACGTTCGGTATTTTCGAGACCGCCGGTTTTACGTTTCCAAACGGTTCCAGGACCAGCAGGAGCAAATCCATCCGGATGACCGGACAATTGAAACCATGATTTTAGTCGATTTTTAAGTAAAACGTCGCTGGCCGGTGCAGTCAATTCAAGAGCGTTCTGGAAACAAAGAAGCAAGAGGCCGTTCGTGATACGATTCGTGAGGACGTTACGTTGTTCCAGCTAATAGGTATTAATTGATAGACTTACAAGCGCGAGATACTTGAGCGAAACATCCTCCTCGGGCATCGTAGCGTCCGACAATACGTTTGGAAACTGTTGCATCGTCGTATTGAGTAGCGCGGAGGGTTTAGCATCGCCGTTAGCGATTCGTCTGTACGACGGTGCCGAGGACTCGTTATCGACGCTGCTGGCGTTGCAGTTTTCGCATCTGTTGCCCGACGCGCTTCTTCGCCATTGACGAAAAGCGTTGACCGGTGAATAGGCTGCCGTCGATGGGGAAGCTGTAGTTCCGGCTTCCGCGATTTTTCTCCGCTCCTCGGCTTCTCTCTCGTTGTCATGTTGCTTGCTCCGCGACAAAACTATATGCTCGTTGCTCTTACGGGAGACTCTCGACTTTGCTTCCTTGCTGTCCTTTCCACTGTTTGCCGGCTGTAACAACAACAATAACTGCGAATTATTTTCAACGTGTCTAGAATTTTTTTTAGAAATTTCTAGAAGATTTTTGGGACATTTTTCTAAAAGATTTTTAGAAAAAAATTTTCAGATGTTTCTAAAAGATTTTTAGAAAAAATTTAGGAGTTACTAGAAGATGTTTCGAACATTTCTAGAAGTTGCTAGATGTTTAGAAAATGTTTAGGAAATTTTTAGGATTTCCTAGAAGATTTTTCCAAAATTTTTGGAAGCTTCTAGAAGGTTTTAAAAAGATTTTTCGGAAGTATATGAAAACAAAATTCAGCAACCTTTAAATTTCTTTGGAATATACCCGAAATTTTTCAGGATCTTCGAAATTTCTTTTTTTTCTAAAATAAATAAGAAGTTCTAGAAAAAATTAGTAATTTTTAGAAAATTTCAGACAATTATGCAGAAAAAATTCAAATTTTCTTCCAGAAATTTTTGAATTATCTTTAAGAAACGTTTTTAGAATATTTCAGAATTTTGTTCTAGAAATTTTGATGGTAAATGACCATGAATTGTGGTTGAATTTGCATTGCCCATTGTCAATGCAAGCTAAAAACCTCGGTTTTTGGGTTGTTAATTAAATTTCAAATAATTGTCCATGTGGATATTACAACTCTATAAATTAGTTTAAGTATAAAAGTAAGAAAATATTGTTGCGCATTGGTCAATGAAATTTGGTAGACTATATACGAAGAAGAAACTTTATATACATTCGATGAATTTTTTAATGTATTCTAAATCGCACAACATTTTTCACATTGTACATTATTCGCTGTGAATATTATTGCGAGCTTCGGATGAGTTTTGCTACTATTGCTGCTGCTGATTATTACAGTTGGGTATTATGAGGGCACGTGACAAGTGCGTGAGACTGTCGAGGACCTCTAGCAGTAGCAGCAATAGCAATAGAAACATTGCAGGTGTGTGTCGAATTGTAATTCATTGCTGCACGCGCAGAAGGAGAATGCCGCCAACTTCCACAAGCGGAGTGATAAAATACGTTTGGAGCCAATGATTTATTGTCTGTACGCTTCGTAATATGTACTTCTATTTGTGTTTGCCGCTGAGCGTAAATCGCACGTGGATGTGAAAATTCTCTGAGGGATAGCAAATGAATAACAAGCGTTGATATCTTTTTAAAATACTATGTCCAGACGCTAGTCTTGATTTAAGAAGAATACAGCGCTTTATGCTTGCTAAATCGGTGGAAGCGTTTGAAAAATATTTCTAACCATTTTTTTTCGTCAATTTAATTCCATTAAGTTGATGAAATAGAAACATTTTGAAATTACTATGCAAAATTCATCTTTTCAGCTCCTTCTACATGCTTGATTTTTTTTTTTGTATATTTATCCCACCGTGAAGTCCCCGAAATAATTTGTAAAAAAAATAATAATAAATAAGACATTCTCCGAAAGATATTATTTTTTTATTTTCGTTTATTATATCAACTAAATATTTATATTAAGTTGTGACGTTTTAATGTTGTTACGGTCGCACCGCAGATTCGATCGTCGGAGCGTGCGCCTAGAATAAACGAGCAATAATAAATTTGTGTGGTCGAGGGTCTGCGAGCCGCGACACTCAATGTGCGTAACGCGAATACATCCGTTGGGCACAAGCTGAGGTCATTATGATGCACAAAGTCTGAGGCTCAGTCCTCACACCGCGTGTTATATTTTACTTGCTTATTATGCAGCGTTCGTTAACCGCCGCTGACTCAATTCTCTTATTTTTCCCGCGTTTACGCACATTCTTAATTTAATTCCCTCGCAAGTTTATTCCCGGCCGTCGTTACGAAACTATCGATCAATTTTATCGATGCACGAACGTCACGAATGCCCGCTGCGTCCGAATCGCATGATTTTCTTTACAAAATTCATTTCTGGACATTCCGATTTTTTAGAAGTTACACGAAAATTTTTATAATTTTTTTTAGAAGTTTCTAGAAGATTTTTAAAAGTTCCTAGAAGACTTTTAGAAGGTTCTAGAAGATTTTTAGAAGGTTCTAGAAGATTTTTAGAAGGTTCTAGAAGATTTTTAGAAGGTTCTAGAAGATTTTTAGAAGGTTCTCGAAGACTTTTATAAAAAGCTTAGAAAAGTTTTAGACAATTTTTAGAAGTTTCCGATTTTTTTTAGAAATTTCTGAATTTTTTTTAGAAGTTTCTGAATTTTTTTTAGAAGTTTCTGAATTTTTTTTAGAAGTTTCTGAATTTTTTTTAGAAGTTTCTGAATTTTTTTAGAAGCTTCTGGACTTTTTTTAGAAGTTTCCAACAGATTTTCAGAAGTTTCTAGAAAATTGTAGAAGCTTCGAGAAGTTTTTAGAAAATTTCAGGAATGAAACAAAATTTAGCAACACTCAAAATTTACGGGAATTTTCCTGGAATTTTTTAGAATCATCCAGATTTTTTTTAGAATTGACTAAAAAAAATAAAACGTTTTAGAAAAATTAGTAATATTTAGAAAGTTTTAGACAATTCTTCAGAAAATTTAACAATTTTCTCTTAGAATTTTTATTAAAAAATTTCATTGATTCATTAGAAAATTTTAGAACTTTCTTCTAAAAATGTTTTTAGAATAATTTAGAATTTTTCTTACAATTCCCTTATTTTTCTCGCGCTTAAGCATATTCTCAATTTAATTCCCTCGCAAGTTTATTCCGAGGCGTCGTTACGAAACTATCGATAAATTTTATCGACGCATGAGCGTCACGAACACTCGCTGCGTCCGAATCTCATGATTTTCTTTACGAAATTCACTTCTGGACATTGAACAACCAATTGTTGATGAAATATTTACAGATTTTTTCCTCGGTAGCAGATGGAAATTTTGAATAGATACGAAATATTTGTGGCGAGAGATCGAAGGCGATTTTTTTTCTATTTCCGATTAACTCAACGATAAGAAAATCCCTTGTGCTACTTTTTCCACTCAATGTGGAACAGCTTGAGCTGTTGTTTGATAAGTTTTCAATTCTTGAAACGAAATTTTTTTTCGTGTCCACGTGAATATTTATTGATGCAAAATATATTCGAACAAATATTGTATATTTCTCATGTATTTAATAGATCATGTACATTTTACATATGGAAACTATTTATACAAGCAATATAACATTTATTATTTTCTTGTAAGAAATTTTAATTTACATGCAATATATTGCATGTAAATAATATGCAGGAAAAATGTATTGTTTTTTTATTCTAAATTTTGTTTGCATACAATATTTTTTTAAATAAAATAAATCATGATATATTGCGGTAAGTAATATTGAAATTACAGATATATTGAATATTTGAAACTAAAAATTTACAAAAATTCAATCTTAGTTTTAATATTTGTTGGAATTATGTTTATATGTCTATACTATTTATCATTTTTGTCAATGAAAGAAAAAGTAGATGTAAACATAATAATATTTGCGTGGACTATTAATTAATAGTAGTCATTTAATAGTAACGAGACTTACTATGATTTTTCTAAATATATACCAATTAATTTATTCATTTTTGTCCACGTGAATAGAATCCCTGTGTAATTAATTAAATATTTGCCTCAGTAAAACACAGATGTGTTGCGATTAAAGGTTTGCGGTCGACTATTTGCCGAATCACGAACATACCGCAAAAAGCTTGAAAAATACTCAGAGTTACGTCATCGCTAATTCAGAATTTTTATTATCTTTAGATTCACATTAATTGCATTATCTTTTTTCCAGCAGGAAAACCCCAACTTCAAGATAGCTTTTAGGAAATAAATACTCGTTGAGAGAATAGTCGGATGAGGATTTAAAATTTCGGTTTTGTCGTTAAGAAAAAATAAGATTTTTTTTTAAATAGCAGTTTATTATTATCAATTTTTTGAATAACAATTTCTACCAAAAGTTTAAAATTGATGTCGAAGTGAAGTATGCGTTGCGACGTCATTTTCAAGAAAATCACGTCACAACTTTGTCACAATGTATAGAAATGTCATGAAAAAAAAAAAGTTGACTTAAATTGTAAGTTAAATGTAGCCAAAACTTGTAACTATAAAAAAAAAAGTTGTTAAAGAAACTATCTTGCAAAATGGGACTTACTTACGACTATAAGTAGGGCTCTCAATAAAGCTTTATTTATGTTTGTAAATAAACGTTGCGTTTGTTTAAAATATCCCCCATATTTCAAGAATTTTTATGTTTTCTTTTGTGAATCACACGCATTGACGAATATCACTTGTTTGACTACTGGTATTAAATATAGAATATAAACTGTTGACTCATTTGATGAACATTTTTTTGCGAGGTCGCAAACGCATCTGGCTATTGTGAGTCATCAACAACAATTTTTTTGTTTATTATACTCTGCATATTTTTATTTTCTAATACAATTGGTCAAATAATCCCAAATAACTTTAGCCTATTGATATATACATATATATTATTCGTGGCGTTATGAGTTATTGAATATATCACTTTCATAATTAAAGTATCCTCTTAATTTCCACTTGATTAAGTAAACAAAGAAAGAATTCCCTGAATAAAAGTTTATTCATTGAATATTTTTACTCAAATATATTAATTGTTTATTTTCCTGAAAAATTATCAAAGAGCCGGTTACGTAGTTATAAACATTAATTCCCTTTAATCGAACCCTGAACAATTTATTATTTGAGGCACAAAATGAAAAAGTGCCCTAAATAATTATTTACTTAAGACCCTCTTCTTTTATAAGTAATTTATAGATTTATTCATTCATTCAATAATTTATTCCTTTATGTGTTATGTAAAATCAACATGCACGAACAATTTTTATTTCCATTTAAAAAAATGTCCCAGTTTTCAATAACGCAAAAAAAAAAGTTTAACCTAACCAGTTTAAATGGACACCTGTCGCATTTGCATCAAGCAGTGATTCCCTCTAATCAAACTCTGCATCACGCTCGATTAGCCATTTAATTCAAAAGCAATCGGCGTTAAAAAAGTTGTTAAAGATTGCAGAGCCAGCGTCAAAGACGTTGCTTGTGGAGCATGAAATCTGCAGCTTGTGTGTTGCGCATGTGGCTGATAAGCTGGTTAACGATCATTGCCCTGAAGAGCAATCTGCAGAAAATATATACGGCAGCTCATTACCCTCGCTCTCCGCTTCACCTTTTGTCCTCGTTCGATTGCCCGTCGAGGATTTATTTCTCGACAGCAAAACCGATCGGTGGCTTCGTGGATCGACAAAGGCTTTATCGCGGCGTTTTGTCAGCCGAGAAATTGGCTTTGATGGATTAAGGTACACCGAGCAAAAGGTTTGGTATCATTACCCTTGCCGGTAAGGTCATACGAAATTCGTTTGAATGTAACGAGGTATATTCGCCATCTAGTGGCGTTATACGCAACACTGATGCGCAATGCTCCGCTAGATGGCGAGCGGCCGAAGCGATTCTCGCAAGTGACTTAGCGTGAATAACACTACAAAGCTGTATTAAGTTCAACTATATCTGAGAGGTTTACTCCTTCGTTGACGGTTGAAAATGGACCAGCCGCTACCGTTGTCCACTTACTGGCTGACCGCTTAGCCATTCACTGGTTTGCGCGCTAACTGTTGACAGGGACGCAGTTTCTCTAAGCTTCAAAAGCATACCGAGGGATATCACACATTAGAAAAATACATTTATCTTGTTGGAATTTAAAAAAAATTGTCACTAACAATATTTTTGTTAAATAAACGAACCTTTTATTGTTTCATATTAAATTTATTGTTTCTCCCGATAAACTATAATGTAGTCTCTTCAAACTTACGTATGGTCAGTTTAACCAAAAAACTTGCTGGTAAAACCCATGTTCCAACATGTATTAAGACATTTAACCAAACATACGATAAAAATAATGCAATATTTTGTCGATAGCATTATCCAATCGATTGGGTCAAAGATATGTTGAGTTGTCATAATGAAATTCAGTCTTTGAAATTGATAGAAATTTTCAGTCAACTAAATTAAAGATTTCCTTCGCTACCCGCAACCACTGATTAACCAAACCGGGTTTGGTTAATTTAAACCAATTTTTTTTCTGTTACCAAACTTTTTTTTCGATGTCGTTTGATGTTCTTTTCGCACAAGTTGGAGGAAAAAGCTGCAAAGTCGAACTTTGCAAATTGCTTCCTCATAATTGTTAGTTTTTTTTTTCACGAAGCTTCCTCTATGAAAAAGCCAAAATCGATTAACATACTTCTTTATAGCGGTAACTTAAAAAAAAAACGAAAATAATGAGGAAGTAATTTGCAAAGTTCAGCTATATTCTTGAACTTATGCAAAATGAACATGAAGCGACAGAACTACCTCAACAAGCGTTTGGCCATAGCGATTCGCATGAGCGTCGCCTCCGATCAGTCGTCAATGCTTCGAGGTCATTGTGACGAGTATCGCGAAAACCGGTCAAAATTTGTATGCGGTTTGATAAAGTTTCTTCCGAGGAAGTTATAAAGAGTATATCATGAGGTGTTTTCCTTGATTCGACGACGAGTCTCTCCTCCGTCCCTACTTTGTCTTTTTTTTCTGCCCCTTTTTTTCCACGACAATTTTTGATGCCGGTTTGTGTTTATTGCGATCGTGCGATGCCAGTTTGTCTGGCCGAAGAGGAGAGCGAAAGGTCAGCAGGAAACATCGGTCGTTCATCCGTCCGAAATAGATTTCTTTCCGACCAATCGAATCGAAACTGAAAGCCGTCTGGTGTTATATTCGCGTTTTTTTTCGCTGAGGCGAAACGGCCATAAAAGATCGAACAAGTAACTTGTCGAATATGGCCTAATTTAGCGCAAAATTTTTCATCACTTATTGATTGAGTAAAGTCAATATTTGACGAACAATGTAAAAAAGCCAAGTAGCATCATTAATCGTTAACGATCAATTGTTTTTATCCCGGTTATTTAGTGGCAATAGTTATGTTTTCCTTCCGATTTCGCTAAAATAGCCTATTTTCGTGCGTGTTACGCGGGCTCGTAATCGCTCTGACTCGTACGCTTGCGCAATCCAGGTTCTTTACGCCTTAGGGAGAAAAACGGCTCTTTACTTCCCTAGGGAGGAAAATGGTTCTTTGTCTCCCTAAGTAGGAAAACGGTTCTTCATTTCCCTAGGGAGAAAAACAGTTCATTACGCTCTAAGGAGAAAAACGGTTATTATAATCTAGGGAGTAATGAAAAACATACTGCACAAGTGTAGTTATCATCATTTAGGACATTTGCAATCTTTGCAACTTTGTTGCAAAAAAGGAAATTAGTAATATTGAAGCAAAATAAATTTTAAAAAACAACGGAAGTATATAAGCCCTCTGTAAAAATCACTGTACTCATTCATTTGATAAATTTAATTGTATCTATTAATCGTTTCTTCTTATTTGGTAAAAAAAGACTAAATTATGGTAATAATGTATTGTTCGTTACATTAATATCCTGGTCTTTCCTAATTGATGGAAAACATGAATAATGGATGGGTAGATTATCGGTCTGGATGTCTTTTTCAGGCTGAAACGAATCGATAATGAATTTCTTCAGCGCGAATTGAATCGAAACGAATTTTTTTTTTCTGGACGAGTCGAGTTCAAACTGAAAGGTGTCCGTTATTATACTAAATGGAAGACAAAACTGAATTATCTACTATATCGATCTTTTAGGCTTGATTATATAGTGGTCAAGTGAATTTTAAAAAGAGATTGATTTATACAATGAATTATAAGAGCTATTCACCGTTATTGTTGTACGTTGAAAACCATCTTGTCGATGCAACAAAACACAATCAAACAATTCGCCTCACTGATTGCTCGCTCCAACTAATAACTTGTTCCTAATCGTTTTACTAGTCAACATCTTAATCATGAAAGTTAACTAGATGCTTAAATTTAAAGCTGATAAGCACTTCATTCTCAGAGTTATCAATTAGTCGTAAATCAACCAAAAACTACTCTTTCAGCCTATTACATCCTTATGGCTTGTTTTGGCATTAATCACAATGTTTACAATATTTTTGAACATTAGCAATATCGCAATATTCTCCACTTTTTTTTAATTAAAAGGAAATTTAATAGACTTGTTTGAATACAATGGCCTTTTACAAATTCAATTATCATGATTATTGCATTTCATAAATTTAATTGTATGCGCATACTTTTACAAAAAAAGCGTCAGCTTTAAATTTTTTCAAGGTTGAGAATCTTAAAATATGAAACCCAAAAAACACAAACCCATTAACCATTCGAAAATATTGAGGATCTGGAATTTGTTGTTGATTTCAATTCCTTCGGATTCGAAAGACACTGAAAAAACTTAAGTTCAGTACTTTAATAAGAGTACTTTAGTTTTATTATTTACTTATCTTTTCTTGTGGCTAAACATGATATTTGCTTGTTTGTAGGATTCGTGTCTTAATGTGACCCAATTTCTGCTTCAGTTTTCGATATTTCGATTTTCGATATGCTACGCATTTTTTGCATTGCGGTTTTTCAGCACATTCTAAGTACATTCCATAATCGTGTGTTCAGCTTTTGATTTAACATTCCAAATATACGTAATTGCAATGGGATCAAGATTACTACTATAAAGTACTACAACACTACTTTTATTAAAAAAATCCTCCAGACAAAAAAAACGTCTTGATTATCCAAAAATATTTCCCTTTTCACTTCTTACTATCGATCTCTACGTAAGTAGCTGAAATACACGTTCGTGAAGAATAATTAGTATTCCAAGTACTTTTCACAAACGCCTACCTCAAGTACTTTGCCAAGCAAAACGTGCTAACTGCCCATCATTGCGATGAACAAATAAATAAAGGAATTTTAAGTCGATAAACATTTACCAGTTTCACACACACACACACGCACGCACGCACGCACGCACACACACACACGCACACGCACACGCGCGCGCACACACACACACACACACACACACACACACACACACACACACACACACACACACACACACACACACACACACACACACACACACACACACACACACACACACACACACACACACACACACACACACACACACACACACACACACACACACACACACACACACACACACACACACACACACACACACACACACACACATATATATATAGGATAATTCAGTAAACTTATTTATTAAATTCCTCCTTAACGTTCTGCACTTTCCTTTTTAATTATAAATTCATATATTGCGTTGAATTTTTCTGCCATATTTTTCAATTATTGTGAATTTAGAAAAACGTGGCTTTCAAAAAGCTCATCCAGAATGAACTATATTACGGACTTGATGCTGGCTCTGAATCGTTGAATATAGCATGGTTGAACGATATTTGGTGAAGTGATATTGGAGCTGAATATTCTCACAATTCACGAATTGTGCTTGGATTTAGAGTACTTGAAGTGATGAAACAAAACTTAAAGTCCAGCATACTTTAAGTACAGCCCGTACTTTAAGTTCAGTATTTAAAATACACACACACACTTAAAGTCTCGAACTTAAAGTACTAAGTAAGTGCGAAGTACTTAAGGTAGCCGCCTCGACACGTGCTAGTTAAATCAGTACTAAATTTTGAGAAGCGCTTCCACAAGTTTTTGAGATTCAATTGACGGTTTTATAAACTTAATTAGGCATCAGCATGTGTTCTGAATATATAAATGAATTACCAACCACGATTTGGAAAGAAAATACACTATGATACATGTAAAAGTTCAATAAGATGTTTCTGTCATCCAGTTATATATGAGAAAAAATCATAATATAAGTCCGATCATGACGAACAATAGCTCAGCTTGTTCATTGAAAGTTGCTCTGATGATTTAACGAAGAGATTTCTCAGTCATATTATTTATACAAAGATTACAACCGTCTGTTTATCCAACTTAATCTAACAATTAGACATTCCAATGGTTGTACCTTTAAAAAAAATAATAACACTGAAGAATCTTTCCGTTAAATCGTTGAAACATCCTTCAATAAACTAGATGAGCTATTGCTCTTCATAATCGGACTAATATTATGGTTTTTTTCTAATATAGAACTAGATGACAGAAACATCTCATCGAACATTTGCATATATTAGTGTATTTTCTATTTATCGCACTTCTCGCACTAGTGAAATAAAATTGTTTATGCAACTCCGTGTGAGAAGTGCTTACTTCTCACACGCTGCGCTTCGCTCCGCGTGCGAGCAATCGCACTTCTCGCACTAGTGGCATAAAGTTGTATACGAAACTCGCGCGAGCAACTTTTTCTCAACTCGTTTGATTGCAACAATCGCCATCGGCTCGTGCCACAAACTCACCCTCGTCAGAAAAAGGATTCATCGCACTCGTATCGTAATATATTATTAACAGTGTACTATACAACTACTAACTACGATACCACGACTTCTCCTATTGGCGGGTCTCGCAGCCAGTAGATCGCCAGACCTTTCTTGACTCGACTTGATAATAAACCTACTTGACTCGAAGCGTAACAGACCAGCCCAAAGAAAGGCCTGGAAAAATGGATGGAAAAAAAAAAGGATGGAAAAAAAATCCATCGGATTGAGTGCTTACTTCCCGCACTAGTTAAATAAAATTGTATACTCAACTCGTGCGAGAAACTTTTTCTCACCTCGTTTGATTGCAACAATCGCTTTCGACGGGTGCTACAAACTCACATCCTCGTCAGAAAAAGATTTCATCGCACTCGTATCGTAATATACTATTAACAGCGTACTATACAACTACTAACTACGATACCACGACTTCTCCTATTGGCGGTTCTCGCAGCCAGTAGGTCGCCAGACCTTTCACGGAGGGACCTACTTGACTCGAAGCGTAACAGACCAACCCAAGGAAAGGCCTAATCCATCGGAGGCTCGAGTTTCCCATAACGGTAAAACTGAAATAAATGCCTCGAGGACGCATAGTAGTCACTAATATATCGCTGCACGCATCCGTCGTCGTCCCCTCCCATAATAACAATATCCAGCGCAGCCCGCGCTAACCATCGGCGCACTATCGATTTTCCCTCGGAATTCTCTAACTTCCTTTTCGGACGCCAGCGCAAAACGCTACTACGCCTACTTCGAGTATAAGAGCCTCTTGCTTAATCGACAGAAACGACGAATTAATCACTATAAGTAGGCGTACGCATTTAGCGCATACCTTGTTGAAATGCGCCTGAAGAAGCCGCTCGTATTGGTCCACAGCTCGTAGACAAATCCTCGTGGTAAATGCTTCCATCCGTGCAGGCAAAGGCGCGTGGCACACACTGCTTGACATTATTTATAAATATTCAACAAACTCTTCTGCTTATTGCTCTAAAAAATTTGCACTATGAGCGCACTTTTTTTTTTTTTCTTCACAGAGTTATAACAATTGGATTTCCACTTAAGTTGGATACGTGTTTTTTTTAATCACGATAACACTCATTTATATCACATTTGTCACTGTTTTTTTTCAATCGTCCTCTGACCGGAAGTCGATTATTCGATGTTTACACATTTGGGTTCATCACCGTCGCTATTTGTATTGTGATTTTTGTTATTATTAGCGTGGAAATTATAAGGCGTGTTGCTTGGCAGGCCTTTTTTTTCAGATCACCAGCCACAGCGGAAATCGGGCTTTATGATCGTATCGTTTCGATCGTAGCTCGGTTTTACAACGCTTACTCGATACTACTGAACACCCGAGAGTCTACCAACGTCATTTTATCGCCTCGTTTCCCTTCCCCGACGCTTAAGCTGCGACGGTCTTTCTCCCACTATATTCTACAGCCGGGGCCACTCTCCTCAGCCGACAAACGGACGACACACTCGTAAAGACAGGGCGCGAATGGGTGCTGGATGTGGCCGGGGGAAAAGGGCTTGAAGGGCGGGAAAATAGGTTTTTTGAATTTTTTAGTTTTGGCGATTGAAGGGCGGGAAAATAGGTTTTTTGAATTTTTTAATTTTGGTGCTTGAAAGGCTTGCAATTTTTTTTGGGGGATGGTGGGACTTGAAAATATTAGACGGTTTCGAATTGTAGGATATTCGAAGATTTTGGAGGTTTTTGAATAGTAGATATTTTTTATGTTAGATGTTTCGAAATTGTAGATGTTTAAATATTAGGCTTTTCGATTTCGTAGATGTTTTTGAATGTCAGACATTTCGATATCGTAGATATTTTCAAACGTTAGACATTTCGATATCGTAGATATTTTCAAATGTTAGACACTTCGATATCGTAGATATTTTCAAATGTTAGACATTTCGATATCGTAAATATTTTCAAATGTTAGACATTTCGATATCGTAAATGTTTTTAAATGTTAGACATTTCGATATCGTAGATATTTTCAAATGTTAGAAATTTCGAGATCGAAATAATTTCAGTTATGTATCTGTAAATGCTGAACGTTTTGCGAATTTACATACATTACATTTTTTTTAGATTTCAAAATGTCAACTTCCATTGAATTTTGTGAAATGTAAGCCATTTTTTCAAATGTGACAACTTCTGAATGTTAGACATTTGCCGAATTCATAAATTTCTAATTATTAGACTTCTCATAATTTGTAACTTTTCAAACGTCAGACATATTTTAAATTTTGTATTTATAAGCATGAGATATTTCTCAATTGTAGTTTTTTTTTTGTTCCGGTGATTTCTAAATTGCAGATATTTAGAAATATAAATCTATTCCCAATTTTAGATACTTATATAACATTTGTAAAAGGTAATTGTCAACATTTTCTTAATGTTTTCATTCGCACTTTTTTAGATCGTTCTGTAATCTATACACGTCTCAATATACAGCGAAATCTTCGAAATGTCAAATCGAACTTCAAGCTTGATGTCACCGTTTTATTCATATTGCGATTGGTTTTGAGAAACGTCATAAACAAGTTCAGTTTAGTGTCAAACCTGACATCAGAAGACGCTCGTAACCTTTTATAACATTGTACAAGACAGTGAAAACGGCTCTTGAGCCGTACGTGAGAATTGCCTACAGTGTCTAAAAAAAAAAAATCTACTTCAAATTAAATAAGAACATGAGAAAAGATATAAATAACCGAGCGATCATAACTTTTTTCGGGTTTGCAAAAAAAGAAGATCGTTCAACAACATGAATTGCTTCAACGTGCTGTGAAAATAAAAAAATTAAAAAAGTATTTGGGAATTATCTTAGTTTAATCAGGAGAAAAATGTATGATAATTGATAATTATTTTGGTTTTTTTTGTTTTAAAGAATTTGGCACTGCATCTTTCCCGTTAATTAGAAACTGTCTACAACATATTTTGAACCATAAAAAGAACATCGATTTTTTAACACTGTCGATTTTTTAGAAGAGCCAAAAAAAATTATATAAAAAATGTGCCATCAATTATGAAAAGTTAGCACTGTTTTGATTTTCATAGTCGTCACCGAACCTCCAACTGCATATTATGAAAAAAAAACAATGGGACTTGAAAATGATGGAAATCTATCGATTCGAAGAAATGCATTGCCTCCTACAATTTTTAATATTCTGAACTGCCAATTTTTTTTCGTGCTTTCCATACTATTTTCAACAATCAAGCGGGGCAGATTTTTCATATAATTTTTTTTGCCGTCTAAAAAAATCGACAGTGCTCAAAAAACGATTTTATTATTTCGGTCCAAAATATGTTATGAAGAGAAAGAAAAGGCATCTAGGCGAATTTTTTTCAGATTTTTTATACAATTATTTCAATAGCTAACTCTCGCCGCAGTCGCGCCCTTTAAGGGAATACTTTTTTTAATAGCTCAACTTTTCATCTCAAATAAGGACATGAATACAACATTTTTTTTTCTACATTCTAAAATCAAAATCAATTTTTTTTTGCGAGTATCGTAATTCCCAAACGTAATCTTTTTTTTTAAATGTTATTTTGAATGGGGAAAAAAATTCTCAAAGACAGAAGTCAAAATCTGCGATTGTGATATCTTTTTTTAACAACAACAGCAACAAATATAGACGTCAGGAAGTGAAAAAAATTTAATTTAAATTTAAAAAAAGGAACCACAATCGCAGATTTTGTTTTTTCTCTTCGAGAATTTTTTTCCACATTCAAAATAACATTTTAAAAAAGATTACGTTTGGGATTTGCAATAGTCTAAATAAAAATTAAATTTTGTCTTTTGAATTTTGAAAAAAAAATGTTGACTTCAATTCTTATTCGAGATTAAAAGTTGAGTGATGAAAAACATTTCGTCGTGATCACCTGAGAAATAATGTTACTGGATTTGGCAGGGCGATATCCCTTTAAAACGCTTTGCATTAAAACTTGTTTTCGTAGTTATTTTTATTATACGCAAGTCATTGCCGAATTGATATGTATTTATCGCGCGTACTCGACCTTGTTGAGCGATAGACGAAATCCTAGCGGAAATCGTGGACGTTCTGACCGGGAAAAGACTTCCTCCGTCGTCGAGGACTCCCACTCGCGGCTAATTAAAATTCTGCAAAGCCTGGCCAGCCGCTGGACTGTATCGTGACGAACGGCTGAGACAGTTACGAGTCCAATTGTTGCAAAATTTCGTCACGAGCCAAAGTTCTGCGAAGTTAAGGAGGTTGGATTGTTTCACACTAATCAAATCACTGCTAGATTGTTAATCATACATGAATCAATAAAACTGTATGGCTGGTATAATATAGCTTCATTTATGTTGCAGTTATTGATTAAAAACCCCGGTAACATGCTTTTTTTTTGTATGAGCGAAATTCTGAAGTTTTGACGCTTCCCCAACGTACTTTTTATTGCTCGAAAGTTTACTTTAAGTATATCAATATTTCATTTACAGTCAAAATTCGGAACGTTTCCAATAAGAGCCTATGTATTTTGCACTATCTTCAATGTCGAATTCCTCAGCAATTCGGTCGGTGACCGACGGTCAAACTTTGTAATTAAGTCCAGAATTGCTTAAACTATAACTTGTACGTTTTTCAAGGGTAAAAGTTCAAATATGTAGTTGCAACAAAACCTCCTAAGCATGTAAGTACATTTCAGCTTAAAAAATAATTTTAAGCAATCATAATAGTCCGATTGTGACGAGCAATAGCTCATTTTGATCATTGGGAAATTTCCAATCAATTGAAAGAGCCAATATTTTTATAGAATTAGTCGTTCAAAAGTTACAGCCATTTGTATGCCTGATGTTACGTTAGGATAGAATACTAAGACCGTTATATCTTTCGAACTACTAATATCATCAAAAAATCCAAACAGTCCATCGAACAAGAATCTTTTGATACACAATATTGAATTGTGATTGAAAAAATTTATACGTATTCAGAAAACTTAACGAATCATTTTCATTTAAAAAAAAGTTAGGCTGTATATTCAATATTCAAAATTAATCTTTTCCGCACCTTTTGTATGCTTGATATTTTCAGATTTTTATTCCCCCGAGAAGTGTTCGAATTTCTCTTTGTATTCTCACTTTTCACGAAGTTGGGCATAAATAAATTACCATCCACGATTTCAAAAGAAAATACACTATAATATATGCAAATGTTCTGAAAGGAAGATGTTTCTGTCATCCAATTATATATTAGAAAAAATCATAATATTAGTCCGATTATGACGAACAATAACTCAGCTTGTTCCTTAAAAGTTGCTCTGATGATTTAATGAAGAGATTTTTCAGTAATATTATTTATACAAAAATTACAACCGTCTGTTTATCCAACTTAACCTAACATTAGACATACAAATGGTTGTAACTTTTGAAAAAATAATGACGCTGAAAAATCTTTCCGTTAAATCGTTGAAGCATTTTTCAATAAACAAAATGAGCTATTGCTCTTCATAATCGGACTAATATTATGGTTTTTTCTAATATAGAACTAGATGACAGAAACATCTCATGGAACATTTGCATATATCAGTGTATTTTCTATTTATACTGTGGCTGCGGATGTATTTACATATTAAGAACACACGCTGATGCTTAAGTTGATTTTTAAAACCGTCAATTGAACCACAATAATTTGTAAGGTGCTTTTCAAAATTTAACACTGATTTGACTGGCACGCAACGAGACGACTACCTTAATCGTTTCAAGTCATATAATCGTTCCAAGTCGTATCGATAATGGGCGTCATTCGGTTTCTTAATCATACAATTGTTCAAAGAACGAAATCGTCGTCTCATCAAAACTTCCTTCCGTGACACACACGCACGATACGCGGTAATTGAGTGTCGCTAAAGAAGACGAAGCTCATCGCTAAGTTTCAGGAGGATCTCATGTTATGACCGCGCATGAATCATTGCTTACTTTCAGATAACCAACTAGCAACTCAGTGTAAACTCTCATAGTTCTTTCATTCCACAAGTGGCGATTCATCGATAGCGGTGCTGATTAATCGCAATTATACGGTTCTTTTACCGCAGGCTGTAGTACTACTACTACCACTTCCGGTATTTCGTCACCGAAATACAATTAGTGAATTATTTGCAGGATAATTGTAGTGTGCAGTATTTACAGTTAGGAATTTAGCTAGAGAAAAAAGTTTGTAGTTTTTTTGGTTTCCTAAAATTGTATTTTTTCTTCTGGTTTAAAAATTTTTCAGTTTTTTTTCACTGTTTGAAATGGTTTTTTAAAATTTACCACTTGTTTTAAATAACGAAACTCGGTTGACAATTGCATTGTACAATATTTACAGTTAGGAATTCAACTGGAGAAAAAAGTTTGTAGTTTTTTTGATTTCCTAAAATTGTATCTTTTCTTCTGATTAAAAAATTCTTAGGTTTTTTTCGCGGTTTGGAATGGTTTTTTTGAATTTATAACTTTTTTTTAATAAAAAAAACTCTGTTGACAATTGCATTGTGCAGTATTTACAGTTAGGAATCCAGCTGGAGACAAAAGTTTGTAATGATTTGGTTTTAAAAAACTGTATCTTTACTGTTTCGAAACTCTTTAGGTTTTTTCGGTTAAAAATTTATTTTCATTTT
This sequence comes from Tromatobia lineatoria, assembly GCA_949699805.1. Taxonomy (NCBI): domain Eukaryota; kingdom Metazoa; phylum Arthropoda; class Insecta; order Hymenoptera; family Ichneumonidae; genus Tromatobia; species Tromatobia lineatoria. The sequence goes on from OX453038.1 coordinate 7,800,666, forward strand.
TCCTGATTAAAAAAAATGTTTTTATTTTTTTGGGTAAAGAAACTGTGTTGACATTTGCATTATGCAGTATTTACAGCTAATAATATAGATGGACAAAAACTGTATCTTTCCTTTTCGTGTAAAAATTCTTCAGTTTTGTCGCAGTTTGAAACGGTTTTTTAAAATTTTTAACTTTTTTATAAAAAAAACTCTGTTGATAATTGCATTATGCAGTATTTACAGTTAAAAATATGTATGAACAAAAGACTTTGCATTTTTCCTTTGTTTACATAAAATTTTATCTTTTCTTCTGGTTTAAAAACATTTTATGCTCTTTCGGGCTTACAAAACAATTTTTTGCCAGATTTAAAAATTCTAGGTATTTTCGGCTTGAATAAACTCTTGAGCTTTGGTGGAGCAACTTTATCTTTACTTTCAGTTTAAAAAAAACGTTGCTCTCGGTCCAAAGAACTACTTTTTTCCGGCTTATAAAAACTTTATCTCCTTTATAATTTAAAAATCTTCCCTCATTTTAGTTATAAGAAATACTTTAGATTTTCTTCTGGCTTGAAAAAAGTTATCTTCCAGTTTGAAAAAATATAAAAAAAATTTCGTCAGTTTTTTTGTGCCTAAAATACGAAAACTCTGTAAATTTCGAATAGTTTCTCGGTAATAAAAAAATATTCATATTTGTTTTTTACAAATACTCGAAATTCGGAATATTCAGCATTAATAAGAGCTCAGAATTTACGCAAAAATTAATTAAATTTACATATCTTTATTTTAAACATCTTAAAATTATTTTGGATATGATTTTTCTTCATAGATAAAACATTTTATTATATCGACTTTGTTGTCTATCTGAAAATATCCCCGTTGATTTTCCCGACAGATAAAATGATATTCCAATGTTTAATTCAATTATAGAATGAATAAATAAATAGATAAATAATTAATTAATAAAAATTGCATACGATTGAATCGGTAGAAAATAATTATTTAACATCCAATCATTTGTTTTGAGTGCAATTCACAAATTTTGTTACCAGTCCGTACTTTGACCCAAGAAATTAATCGTTTTCTACGCATAAAATACGTCTTTTACCGTTGGGCTCTAATGACTCTGTCTAGAGAATTTTTTTCCCACCGATTACAAATGGCATGAGTGTTATGTCATTAAATCGAAAATTGCATGCAATTACGATGACGATACGTCTCCGTAAAATCCCAGAGTAATTTCCTGTTTAATCAATTTTCTGTTGACACATGCAATGTTAATAATGTGATAAGATCATTACCACACGTTTAATATACAAAAAAAAGTCGTGTAAATTGTTTCCTCATTTTTTTTTGCTTTTCACAAAAGTATTTCTATGAGAAAGTATGTTGATCGATTTTGGCTTCCTCATAAAGAAAACTTTGTGAAAGCAAAAAAAAAAAAAGAAACCGATTTACAAACTTTTTTAGTTTAAGAGATTTTTTTCTAAATATTTAAAGCGATGATAATTGTGTACATCTGCAACACAAGCCATATTGTATTTTATAGGAATTTTTTTTATTAATGATTTTACAAATTTCAAATGAATGATTAAATAGTAATGAACTGATTGCTCTACTGAATCACAAACTTTTGATCATTGTTCATTTGTTGATAATTTTCTCGGTAGGCGGACAAAAAACCCCCGACAAAAAACCCCCGAATAAAAAACGCACGACCATACTTTTTCATATTGCATACAAATAAAGCAAATTTCCAATCATTTAAAAAGTTTCGATAAACGAATAATCGTATTTTATTCGTCCTGATACATTTTTCATTTATTTTCTTTTCTCATGGAGGACGCTTTATTTTCGTGAAAAATTTTTTGTGAATTTTTTTCAAAAAAGAATGGGCGCGCTCTAGCTTTCGTAAAAATGGCGATATTTTGCAAAACATTTTTTTATAAATGCACGTACTGTTAATGTTGTTTGGTGCTGAATTTCACCAAAATCGGAAAAGCGGTTCGGATTCTATAGAATTGTGAAATTTTCGAAAAATTCACGTTATTGCCCCAAATTTGGCAAAACACAAGATAACGATCTCAAATTCAATACACAAAATCGGTCTTAATCAGCGATCATTAGTATATAGTTACGTTACAATCTGCAATGTGATTCGAATATCCTAGAATTTCAACTTTCAGAAAAAAAGATGTTATTGCCTTAACATTAGCAAAACATAAGATAGCCAACTTAAATTTTATTCATGAAATCAGTGATATTCAGCAATAATAGGTACATAATTTTGCCATTATGTAGTTAAAATTTTTTAGAAATGCATTTTTGATAACAAATAAAGCTGCAAAGCTGGAGTTAACAAATTGCTTCCTCGTTATTTTTAGGTTTTTTTTACAGAGCTTCCTTTATGAGAAAGCTGGCATCGATTATCATACTTCATTATAGAGGTAGCTTTGTAAAAAAAACCAAATTAATGTGGAAGCAATTTTTTCTCGACGTTTTAGGTAATTAACCTGACATGAAAATCCCGGAAAGAAAAAAGCAAAAGTGGTCAACTTTTAAAATTGTTTTACGAATTTTCGAAGAAACATGTTTAGCAGGGTGTTTAGAATGTAGCAATTAGGCTGTGAGGATTTTTGTTAAAATTGGAAAATACAGCTTAAGAGCGACGAGAGTTGAGACGAGGTTGTCACCTGCCGCAAAGATAAGCATCTCAACTTGTGATGAATTCTCCGCAGGTGTTTAATCTTCCTGCCGACGAATTTACACGACGATTCGCCACCGTGACGCCAAGATATCAAGTAAAAACAAATTAAATTGCACTACATCTTTCCAAGCAAATATATCGTTGACGCTAAATACCTGAGCTATTGGATCGTAAAAGTTGATGAAACTTTTATGAGCCACCAACGTCAGAGCTTCAATAAATAATTTATTTCATCATATCAGCAGAGACTTTTTTTTATCGTGCTAGTAATATTTACAAGATTTTTAGGCTACGATAACAAAAAAAAAAAAATTTATGGCGAACTAATAATAAATCTGCAATAATTTTCCCAAGACTATTGATCGCTGACTATTTCTGCGTTCAGAAATGATTAAAGAACTGAATATTCATTTTTGAGATATAATTATCAGGGTATAAAAAAAAATTTACATTTTTGATCACTAATACAAAAAAGGAATATCGACGATTCTTGTATTCATAAAAAATAGCCCAGAAACATTAAATTTTATTTATTTGTATTTTCAGAAATAATTCGCGACCAAATATTATTATTTTGCGTGAGAAGTTATGGAAATATAATCATCGATATGTGTCGTTACCAAAGTGAAAATATTGTTGTGTGGATTCAAGGATTTCGGTCGATGGTTGAATATAAACACTATGTAAATAGTTGTAAAAGACGATAAGTTAGGTATCAAATTTTTTGTTGTATTTACAACAAGGTCCCGCTTATTACTACTAGTAATTATTGTTTCCTATCAAACATCTGCAATAATTCCATGGGAGCCCATGTTACAAATGATAATCCGTAGATTTCTGTCAAATCTTGTTCTATGTCAATCCATGTGAAAAGCAAAATCAAGTTAAGTCTAAGAAAAAAAAATTTCTATTAATATCAATGTTTTTGTTATGTTGAGGCAAAATTTAAATTTCTCCACGTAGCGACGGTTCCTTGGACGCAATTCATCATTGATAATCGCTTATCGTAAATTCACATTGAAAGTTGTGCTATTCCAGAGTTCACACTATTTCAAATTGGGAAAAGGTCATCGGCTGTTGGCGGCAGCCGATAACCTTCCCAATTAATATAACTCGGCCGCAACAATAACACCATCAAGTTTACACTATTTCAAATGTTTAGACATTTAAGGAAAAAATCAAATTGTGATAAAAAGCCAAAAATGAAATTTTCCAAGACTTTCAAAATGCTGTAAAAGTCGAAAATTTCAACCAGGCGCAACATGCAATTGCAAACGACATTTAACTATACCTGCACGTATAAAATTTTTTTTGGTAAAATATTCTAAGATTTACGAAAGTTAAAGATCATTCACCTTCTTTTTTAAAAAAATTCAAAAGCTATAAGTTCTAAATTTCTCTATACATTTTGTTAACAATTTTATATGAATGATTCAATAATAACAAACTCTTTGCTCTCTTGTATCACATACTCATGTGATTTATCGCCTATTTGTTGATTATTCTCTCCGTATATGACAGACCGAAGCATAAATTTTAGTTTGCGGTCTTAAAAAAAATTTCTGAAGAATTTTTGAAAAAAAAACAATGTTCACATTTAAGGTAAAGTATCAGAAATAATAGAGACTTTGGATTGAGTTTCAATATCAGAACTAGGATTTAAATGCAGAAGGCACACACCAAATTTCATTCCGGTCCATACATTTTTTCCAAAGTTATTGTGTTTCCGGACGGCACAGACGGACGGACCGATAGACAGACAGACAGACAGACAGAAATGAGTTTATGTGTTTTTTGGAATATGGAACACTCGAAACATGTATTTCCATCAAAATCTAAGAGTCGATCTTTAAAAATTGGAATACTTTCTCTTTTTACATACTCCGTATGTGATGAGAAAGTAAAAAAAAATCATCCCCCAAAAAAAATTCCCCAATTATCTCAAGCTATGGAAACATAAAAGCTAAACTTTCGCCCAAATGCTCATCAAATATTTTGTACACACCGTGGAAAAATTGGACGTGCGTAAATGAAGCGATCACAACAATGTTATGGGCGCCTAACTGTGAGTTTAATGCGACTGGTACACTTTCCAGATTGTTGACACGACCATTACTTACCAGGCTCGAATAAGAAGGTTTGCCGGTGGAATTAGCAGTCGGTACGGCAATCGGACGGAATATCACCAGGTCTGTGGCCCCGATACACCGTTCTCTCTTCCTGTGTCTCTCCTTTTTCTCTCCTACGCACGAATTATCCTCGAAGATCCCCAGCGAGTAATAATAACAAGCAATGTACCAAGCAGTCTGTAATTTCATTGCGAAGCCATCCTCTCACCTTGGACTCGAAGAAATTTTTCCATCTGCAGCCTCGCACGCACAGCCAACACGACTCGCGGGTTTTGCGTCAAGTCAAGGTGTGAATGTACAAGACGCTCACTAACCGACCAGTGTAATTGCAAAAGTGACGTTGCTCGGCCATTTTTCACTTTTTGCACGTGATAAATCTCGGGTCCGTAAGGGCATACCATAACGACAAAATAACGAGTGAATGGAAGATTACTTTGGGCAATAAGGAATAAAAAAATTAATCCGATTCAAGATGATCAGGATCAGCGATGGTTGAACTGGCATGAAATGCCCTATATTTCCTTTTACACCCTAGTGGTAAAAGAAACTCTGAATTCTTCCGAAATTTTTTCATAGTATCTCGTATTAATCTTTCTGTAATAGCGTGCAGAAATACTTGTTTTTCGAACTTCGTGCGTAAAGTGCTCGTTTTTCAAACTGCGTGCGAAAAACAAATTTTGAAAAAAAAAATCGCCGAATGTAAACATACATTTTATTTTGGGAAAATTAAAAAAATTCCTAACAAAAAATAGTACTTTGGTTTTCATGATCAAATTCGGTAAGACGTTAAAATTTTATGTTGAAATTTTCAGTTGGGAAATAAAGTAGGTAATTTCCTTCCCGAATAATGAGCAAAAAATTTTGGATTCGATTTTTTTTTTAAATTTCAGTGCGGTAAATCGAATCGCGAAAAAAGGAGCACCAAAAATTTCAAAGCCAGTTTTTCACCCGAGATTTCGAGGGATAATCCACATACATTTTTTCTGAACCACTTTTCCCCACTTTTCAGGTGATTCTGAGTATTCTGACATGAAAATCCGGAATGGCCCTGGAGATATCTGCACTATTTTTACTGACTTATTTTTTTCGTCTTGAAATTCTCTAGAAGCAGTTATTTTTAATTTTTTCATCGATCTTTGATTTAGTGATACGAGCGAAAAAGTGCAGATGTAACTTTTGACAAGCCGTAGCGCCCTTAATTTTCATCCTATGGAAGTCAACCAGGGCTTCACTTTTTTGTCTCAAAATTCTCCAAATGCCACTATTTTTAGACTTTTTTAATCATTAGAATTGCACATGTAACGTTTGACACGGAATAGCACCCTTAATTTTGATTATACGACATTTATACATGGCTTAATTATTTCGCCTTAAAATTCTCTAAATTTTAGAGAATTTTTGGATTTTTTTCATGAAACTTTTATTTGGTGATATAAACAGAAAAAGTGTAGTTGTAGCATTTAACGTGATGCAACACCCTTAATTTCCATCTCACGTCATTCGTACTGAGCTTAACTTTTTGATCCTAAAATTCTCTAGGTGCCGTTATTTTTAGATTTTTTTTATCGACCTTCTATTTAATGACATCAGCAAAAAAGTGTAGATGTAACATTTGACACAGTATAACACCCTTAATTTTCGTCGTAAGACATTCATACTGGGCTGAATTTTTTCGTCTTTAAATTCTTCAAATGCCGTTATTTTTAGATGATTTTAAATCGAAATAATCGCAAATGTAACTTTTACGACACCCTACCCATGTTCTTGCAATTAAGGTGGTACTTGCACCAACATAAAATCAAACTTTCTCGGTAAAAATATCGAAGAAGGGAAAATCAACCTCATCAGAAAATAATCCTAAAGCTTAAAATACTTCTATCGTGCAGAATCGGAAATACAATGCCGTAACCATTGTTACACGTTAAATTTTCATTTTTTTCGTCAATTTACATTTCCTTTTTTTTCCTTGTGTCACTGAATCAAAGGTAGATTAAAAAAAACAAACAAAAACGGCATCTAGAGAATTTCAAGACGAAAAAAGAAACCCTAATTGATCCTCGTGCGATGGAAATTAAGGGCGCCTCGTCGTGTCGTAGGTGAATGCAGATATCTTCAGAGCCATAAATCCGGAAATTTTTTTTGTTTCATGAAAAGAAACCTTTCTCTATGAGGAAGCAAAATGGATAGTTGTCACTCGATAGTTACTAATATTATAATTTTCTCTCGATTCGGGGCGTAAATACTCAAAAAGCTCAGGCATCGACTAGTGTAATTACAAAAGTGATGTCGCGCGAGTGTTTTTCACCTTTTGCCCGAGATTAATCTCGTGCAGATTGAAGAAATACGGGCGATCTGGTGAAGTTGTAGCTGCTGAATCGTCGGGGTGTCTTAACCGGAAGGTGAGAAGGCAAGGCGAGGCGAAACGCTGTCCAGACGGCAAAAGAGAGAGAAAAGTGGTTAGAGGGAGACGCAGAGCTGCATATACTCATTTCACGAGGTAGAAGCCGAGTCGCCCGCTGACCGAGCGGCTATCGCGCGTTTTATAAGGGGGCCCACCGCTTTATCTCTTTTCTGGCCGAGAGCACGCGAGAACGTGCGTCATTCCGGGCACACATGACGTCTCTTGGTGCGTTGGGCCGTTTCTTCAGCCGCTTACTATGCCACCCGACTGGTGAAATGCTCCGCTCGATCAACACTCAAACGTAGAAAGTGTTGGATCAAAATTTTCTCAATGGTACTATTAACTGTAACTCGAGAACGGAGAAAATGCCATTTTTCTTCTTCCTCCTGAAGGTCATTTTGTTTTTCCGCATTTTTTGCTTTCTCATAGAGGACATTTTGTTTTCATGAAATAAAAATTTTTGCGATTTTCCCTAAAATTTGGCCCAAAAGTGAAGCAGCAGTTCTTTGCTTATCGCAATTTTTTACGAAATTTAGGCAGAAATTCTTATTTTCTGGCTTTTCGAAATTAAAAAAAAACGGATGTGCGCGCTCTATCTTTCGTAAAATTTATGATATTTCTCTAAACAATTCTTCATAAGTAGAAAGAGTAGAGTTTTGAAATATTCGAAAAAATCCCGTTTTTGCCGTAACTTTGGCAAAACGTGAAACAACGAACTCAAATTTCATACATGACATCGGTACTATATAGTGATGACTAGTACATAGTTTCGTCCTAATATGCTATACGGTTCAAGATAGCACGAAGAAAACGGTTTTGCTATGCCAGTAAACTTTTGTTAAAATAGTGATAACATCGCGTTATCTGCTAGGTTAACCATTTTTTTTTGCTCGATTAACATATTTTGTTGCTAGAATAACAAATTTTTTTGCTAGAATAACAATTTTTTTTGCTAGGATAACAAATTTTCTTGCTAGAATAACAATTTTTTTTGCTAGAATAACAATTTTTTTTGCTAGAATAACAATTTTTTTTGCTAGGTTAGCAGATAACGCAATGTCGTCACTATTTTAATAAACGATTTGCTGGAATAGCAAAACCGTTTTCTCCGTGCGTCAGAATTTTAAGTTTTGGAAAAATTATGTTATTGCATTAACCTTAACAAAACAGAAGACAGCGAAGTCAAACTTCAGACATGAAATCAGTACTATTTATCAATAATAGGTACCCAGTTTTGTCATCATTTGTTATGTGGTTAAAATTTTTCAGAAATGTCACTTTGATAAAAAATAAAGCTGGAAAGTTAAACGTTGCAAATTGCTTCTTATTGTCTTATTATTTTGGATCTTTTTACAAAGCTTTCTCTACGAGGAAGCCAAAAACGATTAACAAGCTTGTTCATAGAGGTAGCTTTGTAAAAAAATTAAAAATAATGAGAAAGCAATTTGCAAAGTTAAACTTTTCAGCTTTTTTTCATTCTATGAGGAAGTCAAAATCGACTAACGTTCTTCCTCATGAAAAAAAAACCAAAATTAATTTGAACGAAATTTGCAAAGTTGAACCGTGAATTTTTTTTCAATTTTTGTAGATCGATAAAAGGAAAATCACTAATGTGACAAGAAAAGAGAGAGAAGCTTGGGCTCATGCTTCTTCTTCGGCGCAATTCCGCTGCTCTCTTCTCTCGTCGTTTCCTTCTTCTCAACGGACGCACAGCGGACCACACGTCTCGAATTCATTCACTTATTACTCAAGGCTTTATCCTTCCTCGTTGCCCCTCCTTAGTCAACATAAGGAACGCGACTAAACAATCGATTCGACAGAACTGTTTTTATATGAGGAAACGGACAACGCTTTGCAATCCAATGTATTGCGAAAATGAAAGGATTTGTGAGGGTCTTTTAAAATTCTACACGGAATAGAACAGTCATTTTAAATACGCCGAGAGTCATTTTTGTAATCGAGATTTGACATTGATAAATATTATATTTATTGAAATAATTTTCTTTCCTGAAATAAATTGATTCATTTAAATAATTTTATTTATTCCAATAATTTATTTAATCAGCCGGGAAGTGATGTTAGAAATATTGTTAGCAAAGATAAATGGAGAGTAATAAGCGAACAATCATTTATATTATTTATATTATTTATACTATTGCAATTTATAATAATCCAGATAATTTCTGAAAGCGAATTAAAATTCTGAATGAAATAAAAAAATTCTCCGAATTTTTCCATGAGTTAAATTTGATAATCGTATTATTGAAATATTAACTCATTGACGTACTTGTTTAATCATCGTTTCAGTACAATTATATTCCAAGTATTTTCCGCGAAGATAAATGAACAAATTGAGAGGGTCATTGACGAAAAATGTCGAAATAGTGATTATTCAAGAGTTCGAGATAATGTTTATAATTATATTTTTAATATTCGACAAATCGTTGTTGAATTATTTGAAAGGAAGTTGATATTTGATGCGACGTCGACAAGTCGAACAATCGCTATCTTATGCTATCTTAAGCTGTAAAAAAATATAATTTGCCGCCGAGCATTTAATGCTTTCGGCTTTTTAAAAAAAATCGAAGAACTCTAAAGTTGTTGTTTGCGTAATTTTTTTTCTTTTAAGCAACCAAAAAGCAGCTAAGATAATTAAAAATAAAAGGATTCAAAGTGAAATCTTGCATATCACACTTTTATTATTTTTAACATTTAGCAAATTTATTTCTATGAGGAAAGATGTTAATCAATTTTAGCTTTGTTAAAGAAGAAACATTTTTCTGTTAAGTAATGGGGAAAAAATATGAAAGATTCTACTTTTCATCCTTGTTTTAAATACATTTAAAAAATCGGATATAGAAATATTGATATTCGTATATAATCCGAATCCTTCTATCGATTTTTTTGAATTAATGTACTGTTACTGTTCAAAAAAAATTTTCGTGAAAACAAAGCTCTCTCTATGGAATAGCAATAAATCTGATTAAATCTGATAAAATTCAAGCGATCTTCACTGCGGGTTATACTAAACATTGAAGAATTTACACGTAAATCGAAGAGGGAAGGTACAAACTTTTGTCAATAATTGGTAGAACGATTCGTATATAATCCTCTCTCAAAAAAGAAATGGATAGTTGGAATATCGAAATGTTAAGTCACCTTCCTAGCATTCTGATTGGTCGTCGATGGCTTTGACATAAAGCAACTTTGACAACTTCACACTGTTATAATCGCTGCAGAATCACATAGCGCGCTATTTGAATTGTTTTTTTTTTCACAGATGTAAAATAGAATACATTTTTCTTCCAACGATAGATTCTCTTTTCTTTCTTTCATTTTTCTTCATAAATACAAGACATCGCACATCGAAAGTCAATTATATCGAAACACTGAAGCAGAAACAGAGTCACGTTGAATGATGATGAATGGTATAAACATCCAAATAGCATGTTAAGCTATAAGAAGAAACTAACGAAAGGAAAATAGTGCGAGCGAGGTGAGCATATTGATGCTAGTAAGGTATACTTTATTTTCACGGGGCAGCATCGGAAATTATACAGAAGTGGAGATTATCTCGCCCATTGCAAGTCACCGCAGAAATTGAAAAAAAAAAGGATGAATAAATAAAAGGAAGAAACTGATGCCCATTGGTGACTCTCCGCGGGAAGAGAAAAAAAAAAAGTGGGAAGGAGAAGAAGAAGAAGAAGAAGAAGCTACGTCGCTCGCGTATAAAATGACGAGAGAAGCAGAGGCGGTTTCGTAGCCTCGTTAGTCCCAGGGATCACCGGAGTCGGTGCGGAGCCTCACACCGTATAAACCCGTCGGTAGCACGTTACACGCTCCCCACGAGGTGGTGTGCATGTGGTGGAGAGAGAATATCGTCTCCCCGGAGGTCAGCATTGACGCAAATCCATCCGATGTCACGTGACCCTTCACAGGCCCCGAACGAACACAATATAACTTCCCTCCTTCTTCTCCTCCTCCGTCCACGCCGACCACAACCACTTGTGTGAGTCCGGAGAGCAGCCGACGACCACCTTTCATTTAAATCCACTTGCTTGGCTGGCGTATCCCTGTACGGTTCTCTCTCTCGTCTCTCTCTCTTACTCTTGATCGCACTCTCACGTAAATATCGCATGTACGGTACTATTTATGGGGCATTCCGTACTAACTCGACCTGGGCCTGACCCTCGACCCTTCAGATTTCGTCCTCGATTTTTTGGATTATTTTTCCGTCCTTAAGAAGCAAACACAATTTTTATTAGATTTTTTTTCAACGATTTATATACTTATATGATAATTTTTTACGAACATTTTGGGGAAAGGAATTAACAAAGCTAAACATTGCAAACTGCTTGCTCATTATTTTGAGTGAGGACCGACTGTACACCTCCCAACTCTACACGAAGTCATCTCTATACAAAAACTGTACGAGAAGCTTTGTTTCGTGTGGAGTTTTTGGGTAGAGATCAGTTCGTGTAAAGTTGGGAAGTGTACAATAGACAACACCCATTATTTTTGGTTTTTTTTACAAAGCTGCCTCTATGTGAAAGAATGTTAATCGATTTTGGCTGACTCGGAGAGGAAGCTTTGTTAAAAAAACCGAAAATAATAGAGAAGCAATTTGCAAAGTTCAATTTTACTGCTTTATTCATTATTAAAATCTGATTACTGGTAAATTCGAACCGCATAACAAATTATGACGAAACTGTGCACCTATTATTGCCGAATACTACTGATTTCATAAATAACACTTACGTTCGCTATATCTTATGATTTGCTGAAGTTAAGACGATAACATAATTTTTTCTGAAAGTTGAAATTCTGCGAACTTTGAACCACATTAGAGATTATGACAAAACTACGTACTAATCATCACTAAATAATACCGATTTCATGTAGAAATTTGAGATCGCTGTCTCATGTTTTGCCAAAATTCTGGCAAAAACGTGAATATTTCGAAAATATCAAAACTCCATAAAATCCGAACCGCTCATCCGATTTTGGTGAAACTCAATACCGAACATTAACAGTACCTGCACTTATGAAGAATTATTTTGCAAAATATCGCCATTTTTACGGAAGCTAGAGCGCGCACATCTTTTTTTGAAGTTCGGGGGTTCCAATATTTCAGAAAATCAACATTGACAAAAAATAAAGCTGCGAAGTTGAACTTTGCAAATTACTTCCTCATTGTTTTTTGTTTTTTTTTACAATCAAAGAAATATCATTACCTGATACGGAATTTACAATGTTGCCAGATTTTTCAATTCCGCTCCTCAATATTTTCGTTATGAATAATCATAAGTATATCACTTGTTAAAGAAAAAATCTAATAAAAATTGTGGGTGCCTTTTAGAGATAGAACAATTAAAAAAAAATCGGGGATGGAATCCGGGAGGCCGAGAATTAGACCCAGGTCAAGCTGGCATAAAATGCCCCATACATAGCGAAGCGTCGTACGGGAGATATCGTTGGGCCACCCACGCGTTAATCACCAATTAACACGCCTATGGCAAACTTGGAATCCTCATTACCACGCGTTGAAGCAGCTCGTGAAAGCAAAGAATAAATATTAGCACGTATGTACACATACAACTCCTGAGGATTTGATTACCACTATTGCATTTCAATAGCGAAGAGTTGGCTTCGATTAAATTTGTTTGGATGGGCTATTGGGTTTGTTTGTTTTGATATTGTTGAAGTACTGGGCTTGAATAACAATGTTAGGTTATGTTTGTTCTGAGCGACGTAGGTTATGTTCGTTCTGAAGGTTTGCAAACATTCTGATTGGTCGTCGCTGGGTTTAACGTAAAGCCAACTTCAAACTGTTATGTTCACGCAATCACGAATTACGCTCACTTTGAATGACTGTTTTTTTTCACGGATGTAAGATAGAAATTTGCATTCTATTGTACAACTGCGAAAAAAATAAAGCTGCAAAGTTAAACTTTGCATTTATCTTGCATGTAAAAAGTTGCAACAATCAAAGACAAACCGCTGCTTCACATGTGTGCCAAATTTTAGCTCAATGGGTTGAACGGTGAACACTTATTCTTAACCACTTTTTTCGATGTTTTGGACGGTTTTGAGCGTTTTTGTTTAAATAAAACAAAGTTTGCTATTAGAATGCGAAACAGGCATTCAAAATGAGTGCGATACGTGACTGCGCGATCATTACAATCTGAAGTTGGCTTTACGTCGAAGCCAGCGACGACCAATCAGAATCCTTGAAAACTGGCATCAGTTTTCGATATTTCCAGTTAGGATGCCTCGACCGGACCTCCTCAAGAGGTAAAGCCTCTATAGCGGCAGAAGGAAAACCTAACTCGGCCGACTTCTTTCGATAGTATAAAAAAAGGAATAGGATTTCTTTTCAGAGGGTTTATTTAGCACATGCTTGAGTATGAAATAAAAACTTTTCATGATCTTTTTAATACAAAATGGTGGCGCCAAGGACCATCTTGAAATTCGTGTTTTTGCTTCCTCGATAAGGAAATTTTGTTTCATCAAATTTTTTTTCGAGATATTCATGTTACCACACTCAGACTGCTGCAAAACACCGAGAAAAGCGGCTTAGATAAATTGTCCGTATGTATGTATGTGTGCGTGTGTGTTTGTATGTCAGGGCATCGAAATTTCAATTACTAGTAACCCGTAAACCGCTCAACTGATTGAGCTAAAGTTTGGTACACTAGTGAAGAAGTGGTCCATCTTCGGATGATGCAATTTTTTTTTCGAAATGAATGCAACATTTTTAATTTTATAGCTTTTTGCATTTTTCCAAAAAAGGACGTGAAATTAGTACTGTTTAGCAATGATCAATACATAGTTTCGCCATAATTTGCAACGTCGTTCAAATTTCTTAGAATTTTAACTTTCAGAAAAATGATGTTACTGCATTAACTTTAGCAAAACATAAGATAGAACTCAAATTTTATAAATGGAATCAGTAGTATTCTGCAATAATAGGCACTGAGTTTTGTCATAATTTGTTATGTAGTTGAAATTTTTTGGAAATTGAATTTTGATAACGAATAAAACTGCACAGCTGAACTTTGAAAATTTATTCCTCATAATTTTTTTGGATTATTTACAACGCTTCCTGTATGAGGAAGGTAAAATTGATTAACATACTTTCTCATAGAGGTAACTTTGTAAAAAAAAAAACTAAAAATAATGAGGAAGCAATTTCCAAAGTTTTTAAGACTCGAACCAAATGCATATTCTTTTTATAACCTGAAGTATTGTTCAAACCTTAAAAAAATCTATTTCTCCAAGATTTCAGAGTGATGTTATTTCTTGAAGACAAGTGCCTTCTTCAGATTTTGGAGCATATAAATGAATAGCATAAATATGAAACCGTATATTTTTTCCATTCAAAGTTTGTCCGTTTCGTATTGTTGTGTTTTTTAAATTAGAACGTTTAGGATATAGGGATTTGGAGCTACGAATAGTGTAAATATGAACTCACATAAAATCTTTATTAAATAAGTAGCTTTTGATGGAAAACTAAATCTGAAAAATAAAATTTCTATTCGGGATAAAATTGGAAATAAAATAAGATTTTCAAAAATTACGGTTTGAAAGTGCTGTTTTTCGGACTATCATTTGGAGCATATGCCTTAATGAGAAGATTACTCATATTATAGTAATATTTTATTTTTAACCTTTAGTTTTTTTTAGAATTGAACAGTTTAGAGAACAAAACTTTTTAACTACGGATTAAAAATGTATTGCTGAATTCTCGACATGTTTCGATTAGATAACGGCCAAAATGGAGATGTTACATGTCCACCAGATTATGAAGCTTCTGACGCAACCGTAAAAAATGTGACTTAACGGATATTTTTAGTGGAGATTCCGAGGTACGACGTAGTAATTCTAGCAGAAATTGGTGTATCAGCAGAATCGAAATGATCAAATGAAGCAAAAAAAATGTTCAACTTCTATAGATGAATAAATTTGCACACTCTATTTAATTCATGGATACACTACACGACCTTAAAACGCCATATTTTGAGTCTGTGAAATAAAAAAGAAATTGATTTGTAGAAATCAACTTAAAAAATTGCAAAAAAAATGTTAACTTTTTTCTTGGTAAGTTATGCAATCTGTAAAATTAATAAAGTAGTAACAATTCCGAAATTTGTGAAATACACTAAAATTTCAAAAATTTTGATATTCGTAGTTTAAAAATTAGAGAAAATATTGAAACTTGATCATTTTTTCAAATTTCCGGAAGTTTTAAGTGACTAAAAGTCGAGAAATTTAACAATTTGTCCTAAATTTGAAAAAAAAAAAAAACTAAAAGTAGTAAAATTTTATAATTCTGCGAATTCGTCAAATTTGCAAACACAATAATTATTTCTAAATTTTTTAATTCGCGTATAGCTTGGTTATTGAGATAAACCGTATCTGTTTATTGGCACGACTCAAATATCGTCAGCTGGCATTACAATATTTTCCATTCCGAAGATGTGTCGTAACAAAAATATTTACTGCGTAACGTATTATTGCGGATTAACGGGGAAATAATTTAAATTTCTTCCCCGTGATATTCGTTTAAATAATTTCGAAAAAAATTCGATATAAAAACCGCGATTTTCTAAATCAAGATTTAAGTAGCAATTTCCGTTGTCAGAAATATGTCTCGTAAATGTTTTACACAATTTTATGACCTCGAAGTCGAAAAAAGGGGCAATATATGCGAAATACAAAATATACTGAACTTGGACTGTATTTTGTTTATGTAGTGCAATTTACTTTTTTTTTGCACCGTAAAAATCAGAAACTTGGTGCTAAACTCGATTGTGACTTTTTAAAAAAATTTGTTGCTTAGCCTACGCAAAAAAGCGGGGGAAAACATTCATTCATTGATAATAAACCGTAGAAAATTATTTTCCCTATAATTAATTCCACGTGGATTTCTGGAATCGGCAAAAAAAATCGTTGCATGAATGTTATCAGAATATTATGAAGTGTCATATAGTATTTAAAAAAACAGGTATTATTGTGAAGTCGACATTCCGACAGCTACGCATTTGATAAGCGAAAACCGCGCCTTCTCGCCTCATTCATATGTATTATTATCGGCCGTGTCTCGAGGCTCCGACGTATCACAATAAATCGGATGTACGTACAACTCGTGCCCCCACGATCGCCAGGAGAGATTGGGGCACATTACACTAGTCAAGTAATTTTTTTTTTTTTCTAGAATAGATGAAAAACCTTTCGTTATTTTTTTGTCTAAGTACTTTTTGCTTATCGCTGCTACTGGACCAGTTGTAGTAGCACTACTAGTGCAGAAAACAGTTGTTTGCAAGATTGCTATTAATTTAGCGAGCATTAATAGTTTTTAGTAGTAGTTATAATAGTACCATTATTTTCCATACAGCTACTATAAAATCAATTACGTTAATGCTTCAATACATCAATGTTATTGAAACAACTATTTTTTCCCCGCATCGTTAAAATTCTAACAGAATTACAGTATTGTTTCAAAATGTAGTGTTTAAATTCTAACAGAATCACAAGTTTGTTTAACAATGAAGTGTAAAACGTTTAACAGAATAACATTATCGGTTGGAAATGCAATGTTAAAGATCTAACAAAATTACAGTTTTGTCAAAAAATGTAGTGTCAAAATTCAAACGGAATCACAGATTTGTTAAAACATGTATGTGTGAAGCGATAAGCTTAAACGATAAACTGAAATAGGGCCAAGCGTAAATTCAATGTCACGCGATCGCGTAGTAATCGGAGTGTCGAAGGCTTCGCTTTCTAGTTTCGTTTAAAAATGTAGTGCCAAGATTGTAACAGAATCACATTCTTTGTTTGAAAATGTATTGTTGAAATTCTACGGAATAATATTTTTCTTGTAACATGTAGTGTTAGAATTCTAACAAAATGACAATTTTGTTTAAAAATTTTGTGGTCAAATACTAACAAAATAACAGTTTTCTTCAAAATTATAGTGCTGAATTCCTAACAGAATTACAGTTTTCTCAAAAAATGTAGTGCTGAATTCCTAACAGAATTACAGTTTTCTCAAAAAATTTAGTGCTGAATTCCTAACAGAATTACAGTTTTCTCAAAAAATGTAGTGTTGAAATTCGAACGGAATCACAGATCTGTTGAAAAATGTATGTGAGAAGAATGCTTTAACAAAAAATAAAAACTGGGATAGAGCCGCGCGCATAATCTATGTTAAACTATTGCGTAGTATTTAGAGTGTCGCAGGCCTTTCTAGTTTTGTTTAAAAATTTAGCGTTAAAATTCGATCAGAATAATAGTTTTTTAAAAAATTTAGCTTTAAAATTCTAACAGAATAACAGTTTTCTAAAAAACGTAGTGTTAAAATTGTAACGGAATCCCAGTTTTGTTAAAAAAATGTAGGGTTAAAATTCTAACGAAAACATATTTTTGTTAGAAACATCTATCTGTAAAGAATGCTCAATAACAAGCTGGAATAGAGCCGCGCGTAAATTCAATGTTTAACGACCGCGTAGTATTTAGAGTGCCGGAAGGCTGGGCTTTCTAGTTTTTGCGTGAGTTCTGTCGTCAGGCAGATGGCCCGAATGGCCCGGCGAACCCGTTCAGCGAGAGAACCGCGTCGAAAAATCGTGGGAAGTGATTCTCGCTTGATACGCCGGAGAACAACGAGGCTTTGCAAACATCCGGCTATATAGTTGTCGTTGACGTCGACCCTGGTTGACTAACACCCAGTTTCCTCCATCATACGGGTGCAATTGTTCAACGAGATATCGCGTTTCCCCTCCGCACGATTGCACGCGACAAGCGCCGCTAGAATCGTCACTCCCTTGATTTTCGTTTGCATAACTCATTGAAACAATCGCTATTTTTCTGGCGCTCAAATAAAGCCCGATAAAACCGATAGAACAAGCCAATCGAGCATCTGGCTTCGTGTTGACTGATGTATTTTAATATTATCCTCGAAACCAGAGAGTCAAGCCTCGTATTACTGTCCAAATCCCTTCATCTGTTCGTTCGCAAGATTATTTTGTATCCGTGGATTTATTGTCTGGAAATTTTCTACTCGATTGGCAGTTCAATGTTGGAATATCCCTAAGAATTGAGTAAAAAGCATTTTCCTTGAAATTGGATATTCATGGGAAATTATTTCATATTTATTTTCCGGATATTTTTAGCTATATTGGCAGTTGAATGTCGAAGTATGTTTCGAAATTAAATAAAAATCATATTCCCTGAAGACGACTTTCATTCCGAGACATTTTTTTCAGTAACTTCAAGTTTCCGAGATATGTTCACTTGAAAAAAAAGGCGTTTTTTTGAAGTAGTGGATTAAAAAATCTAAAAAGATTCACACGGTGCTTTTTAATGGTAGTTTGACATGACCAATAACGAGGCAGATCCGAAATGTTCGAAAAAAGTGACTGAGTTAACAGAGTGTTTCGTTTTAAAAAACCCAAAAAAAAAAAAAGATTAAATGTGAATAAATAAGTCGTATGAAATCATGTTCAATAATTCCATCAAAATCGTTTCATTTTTCATTATGTCATGATAGACTAGCGAAAGTGAACTGCCTTAATTCGTAATTTCACCGCTAAAAAATTTAATGAAAATGTCATTCAAACATTTTTCGCTTCCGCATTTCGATCGGAAAACGTGGTTGATTATCATTCACGTACAACCAACGACAACCGACTCGCAATATCGAATAGTTTTGCATATGCAGTTGGAAAATGAGGTAAAGGGCCCAGTTTCGGTCACAGTTCCGGTTTCGGTCATCGACCTTTCGTTTATATTAATAATAAATGGGGCAATCCACCCCGATTCGACCAAGATTTGATCTCGACCTTTTCGATTTGGCTCGTCATTTTTTGTAGACTCAGCTGGAATCTCAGATGCACGAATTTTTTTTTTTCTATAGCAATTTATTTTTTTAATTTTTTTAAAGTGACATATGAATGCCATAATTTACAAATCTTTAAAAAATTCTGATACAGACTTTGTGCAATATCAAAATTTTCTGGCTTATAGCAAAATTGAACAAGATTTTTCTTCTTATAGTTTTTAAGTTTTTTAATTTTTTGAATGATTACAAAGTAGAAAAAAAATTGATCTACTTCAGTCGATTGATCAAATATTTATTTATGTGAAACCGGATTTTGAGGAATTTCCTCTTATTTTGCCGAAGTATGAAAATAAATGAATAAAATTTCCAAAGTTACATATCGAATGTCATAACTTTTAGAACTCCTAAAATTCTGAAGAAAAATTCTGTTGAAAATAAAAATTTTCTAGCTCATTGCCAAAGTTCCTAAGATTTTTCTTCTTATAGTTCTTAAGATTTCTTGATTAATAAAATAATTATTAAAACGTGACCGAAACTGCGACATGGATGTTGCATAGTGTCTGAAAACCCGGCAGTCGAGAATCGTTAGTGAAACGATAATTTAAATATTATAACCTGACAATTGAACGCAAACGATTATTTGACTATATTTGGAAGGATTTATCGACAAGTAAGAAAAGATCATTTTCGGAATTTCGATAGAACCCATTCAGAAGTGGCGGAAAACATGAGCCTGTGTTCTAAAGATGACCGAAACTGGGCCGTTTACCTTATGCGATGAAAGGAAAAAAAAATGTGTGAGTAACTTTGAGGAAAGTTTTCTTTATTTACCGTATCAAAGTGACGAGGAATGGAAAATGGCAGGTTAGTTGCTGGATTATTCGGCGGGGAAGGCTCAGGATCAGCCGATTTCCCTGGAATTCGCTCGAGATTCTGACGGGCTCAGCATTCCTGCGACATAGTGAAGAACCTCCGTCAGATCCTGACGCTGTTGTTCGTCAGGCGTATTAAGAAGCGTCAAACGGCCTAAAACCTCCTGAATACTCTGGGAAAAACCGGCGCTGCGAATCTTCAGTTTTCCTTTTTGATTGTTGCTCACCAAGGACCACAAAATGGAAGCAACGATTCGTATTTCACTAAAGGAACCGCGCTCCAAGGTCGAATGTAAGAGGTTTATGAATGCCACTGGAAAACGAATAAACGAAGAAAAAGTTAATATTTAAACTGACTCAACAATAAGCGTTAATGTTTAAGTTGACTTGAAGAGTTAATATCGAAGTTAATGAAGAGACATTCTTTCTCAATTGAGCCACTTTTTTCGTCGACCTCCCGGATATTTTTTTAAATTTATCAGTTTATTGTACTACTTGAGATGGACGTCTATGATTTTTTTGAAGATTTCCGAAGGATTACGTTCAGGATTTAAGCTTTTTCACAGGAACGGGTGTAGAAATTTTGCTACACTAGTATAACGTAAAATTTTAATACCATTCTTTGAGATTCGTTACGGAAATAGTATTAATTACGTAAAGTCTACTGAATTCGTTACCAAAGACATATTCATTAATGCACAGTATGCTAAATACGCCATACAAGTAGTGTTTTTGATATTAATGCATTTTAATTTTACAACACTCTCTTCCTCTGTCAAATATATTTGAGGTAAAATTACTATACTTGCAGTAAAGTTGATAGACATGTGGAGGAAGTTCGTTTACAGAAACGGTCATAGAAATCGTAGTACAACGAGTGTAACGTAAAATTTACGTCCTATTCTACTTAATTCGTTAAAAGAATCGCCCTTTTAATATAAATTGACTTCAATTTCGTGTAGTGAAATTTCGTTTTCTTTGGTACGTTAAATTGAATTGCATAGACGTGTTGAGTAAAAATACATTACACGGGTTTAGTATAAATTACTATGCAGTATATGAATTTACGGAATATTTTTTACAGTGTACGGATCAACAAGGAAAAAACTTAAACTTAAAATTCCAGATCAGTCAGTCAGGCGGTTCAAACTTCATGACACTTTAAATATTCAGCAAAAGTTCTCTCGAACTAATTTATATATTCGATGCTCACCTGATGCCAGAAGACGCGGTCGGTTGGCCGAATTGAATACTAAATTGCGTAGCGTCGAAATGGCGAGTAGACGATTGATTGGCGTGTTGGACCTCGCGAGTTCGATGAGAACATCCAATCCATCGGGGGCCTTGTGGACAAAAACAACGACGGGTACATAAAACATAAGTCGATTATATTCCACGGCGATAAAGAACTTTTAGAGTTTCCGATGAAAACGCACTTTTGGCACGGATATTTGTCCCTCCTCGAAGAACGTAAAGTCATTGAGAAACTCCAGGCAGTAAACTTCAATCAAAGGCCACGGTTTCGCTCGTTTTGTGCTTGCCGGATGAATTTTTTCAAACAGCGACAGAAGATTGCTCTGAAAAGTAAAAAATTTCGCTCGTAGCTTAAACAATATGAAACGAATCGAGAGTTAATGATATAAAATGAATCGAGAAATGATTTATCCAAACAACGACAAAAGATTGATCTAAAAAGTCAAATATTCCGCTCGTAGCTTAAACAATATAAAACTAATCAAGAGTTAATGATATGAAACGAATCGAGAGATGAATTATTTCAAACAGCGATAAAAAAATTGCTCTAAAAAATCAAATAATTTTCTCGCAGCTTAAATAATATAAACCGAATCGAGAGTTATTGATAGATCGCCAAAACGCACAATATGTTAATGTATTTAAAATCGTTTGTGCCTAAAACAACACTTCTCCAGACAAACGGAAATACGCAAATTGTTATTTTGCATAGCTTTACATTCGTGAATTTTATTTTTAGAAATTCATAGGTAGGAAAAATCGTCTGAGGTTTTTTCGTGTGTTTGCGGATCTTTCCGTCAATATTTCGCTACTTTTTTTCGCTCGGTGTACGAAAATCCCTTTCTAACAGATTCTTAGTGTTTTCATATTTTATAATTTATTAAAATTTATTTTTAATTAGTAAAATGAATTTTTTAAATTCATATTTCAAACCATATTAAAATAAATTTTTGTTTATCTTTGTTGCAGGATAAATTAAAGAAAAAAAATTTTTTATCGATTAAAGTTTTTGCCGCATATTCCGATAGCTTGCAAAACGTTATTTAAGCAAAAAAAAAATCGCTTTCCCGAAAAATGTTGTGGTGTTACCCCTGAAAATAAATTTTTAGTCATTCTCAAGACGTTTTCGTGATTACCTCGGAAATAGCGGTACGACACTTGTGAACATCTACAGAGTTTTTTTAAGCCACTAAAAAATTGACAGTGATGTTACTTCTTAAAAATTTTTTTTGTTCATCTTTGTTGCAAGATAAGTTAGTGGGACGAAAAGTCGCGGAATAAAACGTCTGGCTACCATTTCGGAGCATTCCGACGCGCTTGGAGAAAAGCTGGAAATTTCAAGGGAAAAATATCTTACAGACAATGAAGTTTTTGCCCCATATTCTAAAAGGTTTCAAACATCTTTAAAGCCAATGAAAAAAATCGGTTCCCAGAAAAATTCAGTGGTGGTAGGCCTTAAAATAAAATTTTAGTCATCCTCAAGACGTTTACGTGATTACCTTGGCAATAGCGACACGACACTCGTGAACATGCACAGAGTTTCGCAAAACATGGAAAGCGTAGTGGAGTTTCTTATTGTCAAAATTACGTCCGGCTTTGTCGAGCTCTCTGCCGACAAGATTTATTATCGCGTGTATGAGCGACGCAGTGTTTGGAGTTCTCCTGAGTCCCGATCCGTGCAGCGCAGTCGTCAACGTCAGTGAATGCGTGCCTGATTAAAAAAATGCGATAACGATTATGAAACGAAATGAAATGCTATTCGTATCGTGTTTTTTTCCCTCGGTAGAGATTAACAATATTTACTTTTGTCCGCGCTACTTAAAACTACGCACAGATACCGAGTTTTGTCTTCGAGGAAGAAATATAAAAACCTTCTGTGCACTTGGTCGTAAAAGTAGCTACGAGCTCAAGCGCTGACGTAACAGTGTTGTCATCGAGCGATATCCAGGCCCAGAGTTTGTGCAGGACGTCCGCTAGACCAGCTCTCGCTAGTCTCTCCTTTGCTTCGACGCTTTTGTACGAGAAATTCATCAGCAGACCGAAAACTCGCCTTGTGTCACCCAAAAGCGGATAAACCTGCGCAAGAAATAAGAATCTTTGTCGGCAAATTACTCATAACAATCATTTTCTATTGCTTTCTCATAGAGGAAGCTCTGTTTTTATGGAAAAAATGTTTTTCGAGATTTTTGTGTCAGGATATTCAGAATGCTCCAAAACATTGAGGAAAATGGCTTTGAAAAAATGTCCGTATGTATATGTGTATGTATGTGTATGTGTGTATTTGCAGGGCTTCGAAATTTCAACCACCTGTAACTTGAGAAGTATTCAACCGATAGAGCTAATATTTAGTACACAAGTGAAGCTGAAGTCCATTTTCGAGTGATGCAAATTTTAACGAAATGTCTGCAGAAATTTTTATTTTATGGCTTTTTGAAATTTTTCAAAAAAGGTGATGCGTGCGCTAGTTTTCGTAAAATTGATGATGTTTCCCTAAATAATTTTGGATAACTGCAGGTACTCTCAATGTTATTTGGTATTGAATTTGACCGAAATCGAAATAGCGGTTCGGATTTTATAGAGTCTTGAAGTTTTCGAAAAAATCACGTGTTTGTCCCAATTTTTGCAAAACACGAGACAACGAACTTAAATTTCATATATGAAATAGATACTATCTAGTGGTGATTAATATATAGTTTCGTCGTAATATGCAATGTGGTTGAAATTTTTCAGAATTTTAAGTTCTGGGAAAATGATGTTGTCGCATTAATCTTAACAAAACATAAAATAGCAAAGTCAAACTTTATACATGAAATCAGTACTACTTAGCAATAATAGGTATACAGTTTCGTCATAATTTTATATCGGATTAAAATTTTTCCGAAATTTAACTTCGTTAAAAAACAAAGCTGCAAAGTTGAAATTTGCAGATTGCTTCATTATTTTTGGTTTTTTTTTTTACAAATCTTCATCTCTGAGAAAGCCAAAATGGATTAACATGTTTCTTCATAGAGGTAGCTTTGTAAAAAAACAAAAAAAAAAATGAGGAAGCGATTTGCAAAGTTCAACTTTGCAGCTTTTTAGTATCTTGAATACGCTTGGATTTTGTCATATTTTTCTCCAATTAAGAACGATTAAAAAGTTTCTGATGAGTTTAAGTTGCAGAGAACCGTATCGCTAGAACAATCTTAAGGTGCACAATTAATTTGTACGCAAGTTTTTTTGGTACATATATGTATAAATATTCGAGGAAGTAAGAGGATAAGTATTTAATCTCCTAGGACAACATTTCCGAGAATTCGTTAATGAAATTTTTTGTGTATTGAAAGGGTTTTTTTTCGGTCTCTAGGTTTTACGGTTACTACTTCAACAGATTTTAACTTAGGAATTTTTATCAGCAGAATTTCCTAGTAGAGCTTTCTCTTCTCTTTGAACTATTAAGGACGAGGAAGTTAACTGCTTAATAACTCCATGAGTGCGACAGAAACGGGGTTTTTCAGATCCGTATCGTTTTCTCTCCGACCTAGTTAAGATTATGAGAAAAAACCAAGTGTCTTTCACAGCGGAATTACCAGAGGCAAGATTTCTGAGAAGATGACGACACTCGATTTAATTACGGGTTAAGGTGACACTATCCTTTACGGATGAATATTTTTACAGCTAAAAGGTTGATGCACGAATGAATAAAAAAATCGTAAAAAACTCTGCGTAAATCGTAAAAAATTTAGTAGCGATTGTCCTATATCATTACCTCATTTGCCAAGAACTATTAAACTAATTAGCTAAAAAATTGCAGCGGCTCGAAAAAAATGCAGATTTATTGTTCAATTTTTTTTCAAAATTTATACGTACATCCATCCATTTTTTCAACCACCTTCCTCGATATTTAAGACCGTTTTTGGTAATGTGACACGAAAATTCAAATTTTTTTTCCGGAAAAAAAAACTTTCGGTTGCCCTTCGACATTTATATTTGATAAGTGTGCAAATTAAATTCCGTGCAAAATTAACACTTTCAGAAATGTAACATGAAATTGCCGAAATTTTTTTTCGCGATAAACAGTACGATATTATTTATAAAAAAACCAACTGAAGATAAAATTCGACCAACCTTTTTCTCTCGGTTGCTCTTCGATTTGTACATCTGATAAGGTTTCAAAGTAAATTCCTTGTGGAGTTCTTTAAGATTCATCAGACAAGTTTCCCCAAGATTTTCGTTAATAGCAGTAGCTTTTGCTGCCATTGAGACGCCAAGAAGATTGGACAAAGCGCCAGTAACAATATCCTTATCTCTGGAAAGCGTCGAGGAATCTTTCTTCGATTTCGCGTAATTATGAGCGATGAAGAGATGTATAAGTGTCTTGGAAATTTCTGCGCCAATAGGAATGCGATGTTCTCGATCCTTCGAGTTCTTTTCTTGCCCAGATTTTCCGGAAGGGCCGCTCGATTCTTTTCCCACCGAAAGTCTATTGATACTCGACAAAACTTGGCGCATATTGTAATCGTCATCGTGGACGCAATCCGAAGAAATAACGAGATGCGAATCGAGCACAGACGACAAAGATTGATCCGAGCGATCGTTCCTCTTCTTTCCGTCCTCCTCATATTCGCTGTTTCTCTGAACTTCCAGGGAAAGCAAAAACGCGAGACATCCAATTGAACTCATGCGCAAGTCAGGAAGAGAATCCTTCATTGCTTGGCAAATTGAGGTGAGAATGTGTTTAGCTCCTGACGTTTCTGTCGCTGTTATTATTGCGTTCATGTGCTGTTGTCCGCTTTCCGTTGCCGATAAGACCGAGAGGAAATTGTATACCTCCGTGCAGAGGCTTTTCCGCAAGTATAGAACGCGGCTCTGGTCTTCGACTATACGGGGAAAAAGTAGATCATTTAAAAGGCTCTGTCAATTCGTGTTTCGTTTAACAACAACAAAAAAAAAAACAAGTTTTCCGTGAAGAAATTGTTCTCAGTAACTCTAAGTTTCCGAGACATGTTCACTACACAGTAAAAAATTTTGTCTGAAAATGAATATACCGGTGTATATTCAGAGCTTTGATGCATATGGGCGTATCTCACAAACCTTTGACTTTCGTGTAACTCGACTGCGGAATGCGATAGTAATTTACACACAATGAATTACGCAAGTATCAAACTTTTTCTAAGATGTACGAAGTATAATCTATCTAAAAAAAAATAATTTATAATGCACCAATAGACTGCTTTATCCTGGTTCAAATGCGGAAATGACCAATGTTTTCGCGTGTAACTCTGACTTCCGCGTCACTTTGTACGGGTGTAGCATTGATATGCACCTTCAGAATGATAAGAAAAAAAATCATGAATTGTTGGTAAGGTGCAGTGAACATAATGTACCAATTGCAACAGCCAAACATGTCAGAAAATTAAGCGGTTATCCCGTGAACATCTGTAACTTGGTTTCGATGGTGAACCTGACATGCACCGTTAAATGGATCAGGAATACGAGCACAAGGTAATTGAGCCAAATGAATCGGATGCACATGAAGGTAGATTCATCACGAATTGAATAAAGTAAAATTGACGTCGGAGAGTCAATTATTATGCTCGCAACGATCGACGACATGAACGAATATTGCTGCGTGGAGAAGAAACGTCAGGTTTTCCCCATCGTTACTCAGCCAAACGAGTCATGGAAGATTATTAAATTCCATATGAGTACGTTACTCTTATCACGACGCAGATGTGCGCAGATGTGCTCGATCTTTCGACGGGAAAAAATTTTTCCCTGCATCAAAATGTGTGCAATTGTCAGGTTCGAGAATGTCAGGTTTATAAATTTGCAAGATTAATTCCAACTATCATTGTTCTTAAATTATCTAAATTATATTTTGAGTTGGTAGAGTCATTTACCAGTCACACTTTTCATTTTCTGCATACGAGTTGAGTCAAATTGAATTAGAAAAATTCCCTATGAGAAGTGATAAAACTATGTCGTAGGCGCCAGCAGTATTCATAAGAGTTTTAATAAATTGAAAATATGTTGAACTCTTGTAAAATGCAATCAAAGATAGTTCCTACAATCAATTAGCACTAAATGAATGATTTTTAGTTAAAATGATAATATGATTTTTTATGCGAGCATCCTGTGTATGATGCCTTGTTCATAAACGAATATTGCTTTCTAAAGGTCTCAAGATGAGTGCAAAAAATTAGCGATTCTGTGCTCCTATAGATTTTTATTCTTTGAGGCCGTGAAAGTCAAAGGTTTGTGAGATACGCCCACATACCGTATATTAATTTGTGGGTAAATTCGTCATTGACAAATATAATACTGTACCAGATAAAAAATTAGAATTTTTTCAGGAAAATCTGTGATTACGCTTTAAATGTAAAACTTTGGTTGAACTCGAGTATTTGCTTACAATAACGTTCTTTGTCCAAGTATTTCAACAGCAAATAAAGAGTTTCGGTTGAAAAACTCGCAAAGGTAGCGAATTCTTGACAATGAGCTATACAGTTTGTCAGTAAAGTGCAGAGGCTGATGTACATCTCCAGAATGTCGTAGTAGTGAGCAAGAGTCTTTCGCTCGAGCTCCTCGCACGCCGGAATTTCACCGAAGCATCTGATGACGAAATAAAGATCGTGATTCATGTTTGATCAATAAATTTGGATAAATAAATACTATTGATAGCCACCACTAATGAATATCGATATATCAATACAATTGCACAAATTAATATCATTTTTCTTGATAATCACCATCAACCAATTAAATTGTACACAGAAAGACACGAGACATAAAAAATTATAAAAAGAACTTGCCCTAGAAAGTATTTGTCCAACGATTGCTCGTAAATGTGTTTGGCGACATCCGAGCCACCAACAATTATCAAATTGTTCAGTAAAGTGCAAATAGCGCTCATCAAAGACGGCGTCGTCACCCAATGCCGACAATTTTCAATGTCGTCCTCCTGCTATGGGAAAATAGATTCCTTAATTTTTAGATTTAGATTTAGAGTAGATTTTTTTATCGACTTTAGTAGGTAAATGTGGAATATTTCTTAGTATACAATATTTATCGTTACTACTTTATCGTTCATGCTTTATATTTGACAGAGATGTAATATGAACATAAACGCTTCAGTGTTCGGTCCGGTTAAAACAAGAACGTTGATTTAACCGCACATTTGGTTTCGCTAAAAAAAATCGCTGTTTCAACCAATCGAAAGAGTCGATGAGAATAGATTAAAAATTTGAAATAATTCTATTATAGAGCATGTGACTAAATACTTTTATTCCATAACTATAAAAAGTTGCTAAGATGAGGATGGATAATTGGCTATTGTCCGGCTATAGTCGATTATCCATCCTCATCTTTCACGAAATTCGGCCGCAGCATCATTAACACATAAAAAAGTTACTGAGACTTGAATACGAATGCAATATGCGATTTCTCCATCACATTTGGTTACTAGCATGAAGTTTTTATCGTGAATTCAATATTGTGAAAAATGTAATAAAAATTAATAAAATAATTTTGCGTTTGTCAATGAAGCAAAACGATTTTTGTTTAAATTAGAAAATTTCTTTTTTCATTCAAAAGTTTTAAAAAATCAGAACATTTAAAATAGTAAATAAAAAAAATAAAAAAAATATTTTTAATGACAAATTTAAAAATATCAAAATGTTAAAAATGAAATTTTCGAAAAATATGAATAAAAGTAACGAAAGAACTCACCAAAGATTCACTGTCTTCGGATTGTGTACAGATCGCGTCTTTGTGTTCGGATTCGAGTGTCGTACCCAAATAGATATTCGAGCAGAGAACACTTATTTCATAATACACGTTGCTTTGCTCGATGTATAGAACAATGGCGCGTGCTTTCAGCGAATCCATCTACAGAAAATAAAATCACAAAGAATTTGTAGGAATTCCAACTGAAAATTTAAAAAAATCACGAAGTCGCAGAACTTACATATTGAAAAGCAGATTTATTGGAATTCTTCACCAAATTTGCAAGTGCTATGCACGCTTCTTCCCTCACGATACAACACTCTTCCCTGTTCGTAATGTAGCGAAGCAACGTGTGACACAAATCGCTCGGTGCGAGAGCCACAACTTTCAACAATTGACAAGCTGTGTGCTCGGCTTTCGTCAAACCCGCTAAAAGTTGAAATGCGGAAGCCCTAACAAGTGGATCGCGATTTCTCCAAAGCATTGGCAACCAACTTAAGTTGCGATCCTCGTCATACCAAAAGTCAATCCATTCCTACATTAAATTGAACAAAAGACTAATTATTTATCCAATCTTACACCTGAAACGGCCAAACAAGAATATCATTCTGTCGCTAATAATCTTAGCAGATGATACGATTTTTCTGTATTTCTGTTAATGAAAAAAAAAAAAATTTTCTCTTTAAATGGCAAAATGATTTTTATTTATAGAAAAAACTTTTGATTATTGTAGTTATGACGAAATTTTTTTAATTTTTGTATGTAATAAGAAAAACTTTGCAAATTGCTTCCTCATTATCTTTGGTTTTTTTTATAAAGCTACCTCTTTGAGGAAGCATGTTAATCGATTTTGACTTCATTATAGCGAAAGCTTTGTGAAAAAAACACCGAAAATGATGAGGAACCAATTTGCAAAGTTCAGCTTTGCGGCTTCATTCGTTATCAAAGTTGAATTTCTGAAAAATTTGAACGACATGACAAATTACGACGAAACTGTGTACGTACTATTGCTGAATCCTACTGATTTCATGTATAAGATTTGAGTTCGTTAATGTTTACATTACGGAAAAAATTACATCAGTCACAGATGAAGTGCTGCTCCACTTGGCTACCAAATTTTAGCTTAATCGGTTAAACACAAACACACACACGTTTTTTTTCTGAAAATCTTGAGAAAATGAATCATAAAAACAAAGCTTTTTCTATGAGGACACAAATTTTTTTTTTGATTATTCCTTATAACCAGAACAATAATCATAATTTTCGTTTATATTCTAGAATTCTTTTAACTTTAACTAGAATAAGCAGTATGATTTTCATATAAATAATAATCATTTTACATTTTTTAAATTTTGTTATAATTTAATAATATTGATCATTTTGATCATTTTGATTTTATAAATTTCGTAATAACTAATTTGAAGTTCTTACATTTTTTCCGAAATTTTGTTGCATCTCGTAGAGCAAGTGATTGAGGCATATTATGGAATTTCGTGTTATTGAAAGGCCCATAAAGCTGACCGTTCCCGCACCATAAAACGAGATTATGAGCTCGATGAGAGAATTACCGAGGGATGTGAGGAGATTCTTATGGCTTCGCCATTGGCACTTGCTCGTCAGGTACGTGAGACACCGCAGCAACCAATCCAGATAAGCTATATGCCAGAAATGGAAAAACAAATCAAACATAATCGAAGATCAACTATAACAATGCTCAATTCATTTAAAAAATAACAATTAAACATGTGATTACTCTACGGAGTGGGATGCAACTTTTTTATTTGTCATATAAACTGAATTCACAGATAGTTTTTCTAAGATCTAGAAATTCTCATTTTCGGGATTTTTTAAAATCCTCGTTTTCAAGTTTTTAAAAATTCTCGTTTTTGAGATTTTTTAGACTCTTGTTTCTGAGATTCTTTAGATTCTTATTTCTAAGATTAAATAAATCTTCGTTTTTTAAAAATGTTTTTACTTCCTGTCTTTTGCAATGATCCGAAAATTGTAGCTTATTTTTCCGTGACATTTTATACCTTGCTCATTAATGTGCATCGAATTTAAAAAAAAAATATATTGTCAGGATAAAATAAATAGTAAGGAAGTGAAAAAATTGGGAAAAAAACGGAACCAAATTCGGAAATTTCAATTTCTGTGCTTACAATAATATTAAGAAAATAATTACGTTTCAGGATCAAAGGGAATTAGAGACGAAAAACTGGGATACAGAGAGACGTCAACTAATTTTCATTATATATAACCGAGTCCGATGAACAATCCCCCAGATGGAACTAAAAGAAATGGCAAAAACTGAAAATAAAACCAGACAAAGTGGAGATTCGGGACTTCGCTAATAACCTGAACAACCTAAGCTTGGAGACTGTTGTCAGTGTAGCTTCTATAGACTCATTGGGATAAGATTCGGACATGTTTAATTAAACGTGTCCGAACCTTATCGAAAAATAACAGATATATAGACAAGAACGGCAACGAGGACGTAGCAAAAGTGGAAAGAAATAAAACACCTCGAGAAACTCCGGTCCCAGATTCGATAGGACGCCATGAACCAAGAATTGGATGCAAGGAGAAGATTTCAAAAAGTACTTGCGACTGCAAGGCTTCAAGACAACGCTAAAATCAAACAGGACATTCCCTGGTGTTTGAAGTAACGTTCAGACATTTTAACAAAAATCTAAAGGATCGAACGGAACGGAAAGGACCGACAGTTGAAATGACAACCATGGAGAGGAAAATGCTGATCATGAAGAAAAGAAGTCATCTTAAAGAAGTTAGAGCGCTCTCCACACTAGTAAAAAAGTGCTAAATTTATTATTCAATTTAGACAAACTTTTATGCAATCATTGATTGAAATGGATGGTGATTCTCATAGCTACGTGTGTCTTTCACTTAGAAAAACCTTAATTACGCTCGATTTCCACAAATATTAACGGGTTTATGCTAAATTTCGGAAAGGCACATATTCGCTCAGCTTTTGAAAGAATAATCCGTATTTTTTGCTTGATTTTGATTTATCAGGGTTCATTCTCTTCGTTGAGAGACGCTCTACGCGTTCACTGTCTAAATATTGGATGGTATTTCCCATTTAAAATTACGGCTGTTTGTTCACAAAGAAATTTTATTGATGGGCAAACAAATGGCTGTCATTTTTTTATAGAGAATACTATCAAATATCTAGATGGTGAATTTGTAGAGAATGCATTAAGGAAGATAATGAACCATGGTACAAAATAATCGAGCAAAAAATACGGATTATTCTTTTAAAAAACTGAGCGAATATGTACCTTTTTGAAAATTAGCA
This sequence comes from Tromatobia lineatoria, assembly GCA_949699805.1. NCBI lineage: Eukaryota > Metazoa > Arthropoda > Insecta > Hymenoptera > Ichneumonidae > Tromatobia > Tromatobia lineatoria. The sequence continues at coordinate 7,832,867 of OX453038.1, forward strand.
TAAATCAGTTAATATTTGTGTAAATCCATTGAAATAGAAGTTTTTCCAAGTCAAGGATATCTATTTTAATACATACCACCATTACCTATAATCTTGAAGCATAAAACTTGGTATACACGATTTACAAAAGTTAGCACTCATTTGACTCTTTAAATGGGATGAAACTGTAATCCGAAAAAGGGCATAAAATAATGTGATGGGATGGAATTTATAAGGTGATTGAAACCATACAATGGAAATGAAAACAACAAACAACAACTAATTACGTTTGGGTTTTTCGATCCGTTCACAAATAAGAATTTTTTGAAATCAACATTTTGGACTTTGACGAAAATGGAATTTTTTTTTACCTTGTTTTCTTTTTTCGAATGAAAATTTAAACGACGATAAAAATTTTCGTCGTGCCACCTTGTTAAAAAAAATCGACCCTCGACGTGAGATACGACCTTAATACAGAAAGATTTATTCACACATTTAAAACCATAGCTTTGTCATGAAGATTTGAAATATAAATTCCTATATTCAATCCAGAATTCACTCTTCGACAGATAAAATAAGATATGCGATAAAATAACAACACTAAAATTCGTTTACCGGTTTGATCTGAAAAAAAAAGTGCGCAATTTAAATTTTTACCTCACACCATTCTGGTGCACTGTATTTCTTTAGAAAATTGCAATATTATAAGGGTTGTTATGTGACGCATTCTTCGAACCGCCCCATAATTAAATATATCAAAGTACCACTGTGAGGCACTCTCTATGAATTTTTTTCCGATTTTTAAAAACAGTATTTCCAAAAAAGCTATTTATTTTTCAAGTGCAAATATCTCAGAAATTTGAAGTTGCTGAAAAAAAATGTCTCCACATTAAAGTTTTCGTTTTTTTGTTAGCTTTCGAGCAGAATGTTTGAAATAATTGACACATTTCGGTATGATTTTTTCACCGAAAATCGGAGGAATTTTTTTTTTTTTAATGAAAAAAACGGATATTTTTAATACTTTAAAGACATTTTCGCGTAGTTCAATTGCATGCATTCATAAGAATACGATTTTCATTGATTAAACTCGCCAGAAAAAATGTTTCAAGGGCAATAAATATTGAGTTATTCTAATCTTAAGCATGGCCAGTACCGGTACATTACTATTTTTTTCTTCTTTCTATTTTCCATTGTTTTCGCGAGACATATGAAGATTTCAATGCTAGAAATCTGAAATTATATTCTTCTTAGATATGAAAAGTTTGGGTTTGAAACATTTTAATGATATTTGGTCCCAATCACAACCCTAGCAATCCCGGCGACCACGAAAACGACCTAAAAAGTCCAAAAAGCGACCGAAGAAACGACCGGTCGTTAAATGCAAAAAAATACCCGTTCAAAAGAGGTAAAAAAAGATAAACGACCGAGAAAACGACCATTGAATTTATTTTCGATTGGTCGTTTTCTTGGTGGTTTATCTTTTTTACCTCTTTTGAACGGTTATTTTTTTGCATTTAACGACCGGTCGTTTCTTTGGTCGTCGGTCGGTCGCTGGACCTGCGAGGGAAGTACTTGAAAATGGGAAACTTCTTGAAGTGGCCACAACCGGTACTTCTAACGTACAGAGTAAGAAAAGGCATCTAGGTGAATTTTTTCGGATTTTTCATACGATTATTTCCAATAGCTAACTCGCTCCATGATCTTTCCTCCCCCTCCCCTCGATAGCTGCTCGAAAATTAAATTTTTACCGAGATTGTAGAAGTGTTGCTGCTGCTGCTGTTGCTTCTGTTGCTGCTGCGGTGGCGGTTGTTGATCGCCGAAGCAGAGATTCGATACAATGAGCTCAATAAAACCAATCCAGGAGTTTTCATTCTGAGTCTTCTCAGCGATTTGCTGAGTCTCTTCGATCGCAGAAGCCGATCGAACAAGCTTAAGCACTGCTTCGTGAACTTCCTGATTGTCTGTGTTTATCGTGCCGACCAAATCGGTCAGCGATCTTGTCACTTTTTTTCTAATAATATTGCAGAGCCATCCGTTGTTTTGCCCTGTAAAAACATGTAAAAAATACGAAAAAAAACACTTAAAATTTACTTAAAATAACCAGGAAATTGTCTTTTTAATCGATGGTCGACAAAATTTTAGCATTTTTTCACTTACCACTCATTTCGGCGTTGATATAAATATACAAAAAATTAAGTACTTCAACGAACAATTCGTAATCCTCTTTATTAGACGGTTGGGCGAGAAGAAATCGAACAAACGACTGTTCCCACGGCAGTTTGTTAAGATCGTCCATAGAAGGTTCGTAACACACCATTTTCCTCAGTTTCAAGTACCTAAACAACTTTATTAAGAAATAATCGCGAATCGTTTATTCTATTTATTTTTCCGGAAAGTAATTTTCATTTTTTTGCTTACATGAAGAGATAATCCAAAGATACGGAGACTTGACCGTGCGACGTTGCATTCTGGATGTTCATGAGCTGTTGACGAGCGCAAAAATATACGGAAGTGTAACGAAGTGCGGAATATTCGTTTTGAGTTATTTGAAGGTTTTCGGAAATGTCGCGATCGTTCAGCGATTCCCAAGGCGTAAAAAGCGTCGTTGTGTCCGCGTAGTTCCAATGCCAGAGCCAAAACTGACGCACGAACGTCAAAGCTTTCGGCTTACTGCTGTTTACCACTGGAAAAATAAATAAACTCTGTTTCTTCACGATTATTCATCTATTTTTCGCAGAATTATTATAAACTCACTGCAAAAATCAGCACGTTTATGCAGACTCGTTCTCCAATGAGATTTGCAATTTACTGGCAATCGCATTCTCGTCGCGACGATGTGAGGCAATGAAATCATGTTGTATTCGTTTTCTCGCGCTGTCGAAGGCATCACGATGTACTCGCTGAACAACAGCAGACAGAGAACCTGGGAAGCGTCGATTTTCACGCATTCGATGTTCGGAAAGAGGAACAGGCCTGAAATTCGTGATTTACAGAAGAATTTTTTATGTTTTAAGGGCTATTGCAATTTCTAATAAGAATTTACTAATTTTTATTGCGGGTTATCGAACAATTTCAGAGCTTAAAATGTTTGAGGTAACGAAAATTATATTTCCTTTATTTCAAAATACATTTGATAATGATTCCACAATAGATTACACCGTAATCTGTACTATTTGAAGAACTTTCGAGTTTATCCATTCACAATATAAATAAAAAGTAAGTTTTCTAGATTTCTGAATCGAAATATGAAATTCGGTGTACAACAGCAGACAGAGAAGCTGCGAAGCGTCCATTTTCACGCATTCGATGTTCGGAACTCTTTCAAAAATAGGCTAAAAATTCATTATATTTTTGTGGGCAATTGCAATTTATAAGAAGAATTAACTATTTTTTATTGCAAATTTTTGCGCAATTTCGAGGCTTAAAATGTTTAAGGTAATAAAAATAATATTTACTTTATTTTCAAATATACTGTATAATGATTACACGATAGATTAAATTGTTATCTATACTATTCGATGAAATTTTGAGATATGCTCTGCGCAATATAAATAAAAACTATATTTCTTACATTTCTGAATCGAAAAATGAGATGAAGCAATTTATTCATTTTTTATTGTTATCGTTTCGAGTCTTAGAATGTATAACTCACAGAAACGTAGATTTTCTGTCTGTGAATAATTAAATATTGAAGTTACGAATCTATTGCCTTTTTTTCCATTTCTGTGGAATTCGAAATTCTCGGTGCGTAATTCAAATAACAAAAAGTTTTTTTAGTAGTAGTATCAGTAGTAATTAAATTCTCTATTTTCTTTCAAATGCACATCTCACATAACCATTTTAATTCAGTTTCTTATTCTAATTAATTTTTCAAGTGTAAAATCAATTAAACAAAAACCAGATATTTGGTATTGAGGAAATTAATATTTAAAAAAGTTTTTTCACTTCATTTTCTCTAGTAGCATTAACAGTAATTTTAAACTTACCACGGAGAATATTAGAGAAGACGTCAGATCGCGTGGACAAATCGTGACGAACTGAACATTGAGTCGAAGCTAATATTTTCAAAATGGACAATATGGGAATTACTGAGTCCGGATAATTGCCATATTCCTTCTCAGTCTGAAAGAAAATATTTTCAGACTCGCTAAAATTTACTCCAAGTTATTTGCTGAGCAAAACGACTTACCAAAGCCTTGTTCATGATATCGAGAATTAATTCGAGGCCGTTTTCGCGAACGAAGAGTTTGTGCAGGCAAGTATCCGTTAGCATTACGCTCATTTGTACTAAAGCAGATTTTCGAACCTTCGGTTCTACATCTGGAGTCTTGATTAACTCAAGGACTGAAAGCAAACTGCTCGTCTAAAAAAAAATTTGATTTTTAAAAATAAAACGTGCTAAATCGACAGAAAAAATTGGTTTTAATAGCTAAATTTTAATGCAAGATTACTGCATAAAATTGGGTTTTCAACCTCAATAACTCACAAAAAAAACTTTAATTTATTTAACTATCATATTCAAAATATAATACATAAAAAATACCCATTACCAAAATTAGATGCACTTAGAGAATTGTCACCGATTATGGACAACAAATCGTTGTGTATATGAATTTTTTTCTGATTTTTCGAACCACCAAAAAGTTAAAAGTATAATGTAATCAATTAGATTCATCAAATTTTTCGACGAATAACCTGGCTCAACGTTACAAAGATTGAAATTTACCACAATGCCGATTTTTATTTTATTTTATAACCATTATAGATGAATTTCCGTGAAACTTTCAGAAAATCAAAATGTTCTGATCCAACGAAAAAAATATTCCCAACTTCATTTCAACCGAAAATAAATAAGAATCATTACGCACGACTACAAAAAAAAATTGTACCGAAAATTACATTTGAAGATCTAGATTTTTTGTCTGGACAACTATTTTGTGCAATGTCAAATTTTAATCACACAGGGACTCGAAATTAAAATCGAAAAAATGAAAAATGAAGAGAGTTATAAATGGGAAAAAAACTGAAAAAAATTGTAGGTATTGTGGATACTCAAATTATATTCCTTTAAAGTTTAATGATTTGCGAGCAATCGAATTAGTGGAGTGACTCGCTTGGCACGGAATTACCTCTACATAAAATAAGAGAATACGAAGACCGACCTGATAACTTCCTTGGGAGCGTTTATAACCGCAGAAAGACCGCTCAATGATGCAAAGAGAACTGAGAGGAAGTCCGTGGAGAGACGAGGTGCGAGGAAGCTTTTTCGACGAGTCTTTTTCCGTTCTCAGCAAGAAAATCAATCTACAGAGAGCTTCTTCTCTGAGGCCGCTGTCTGCCGCGAATAGGAGTCTCGCATTTCCTTTCAGAACTTCGATGTAAGGGAGTTTGATGCTCTCATAAACGTCTGGATCAAGCATTTTCGTAACGCACCGACCGAGAGTCGATGTTGTATCCGCGAGACATTGTAAAAGCCCCAAAACTCGAATCAAAGCTTCCTCGAGTAATTTTGACCATCCCTCATCGCCAATGTGAATTTTTCCCTTCAATATGTACACGAGTATGTCTTCCGCGAGGCTTTTTATCTGTTGAACATAAGCACATTTTTTTGCCTCATTAAAAAATATTTGCTGCTTCTTAACACTAGAAATAAATGCTACAGACGCCGATTCTCGTTGCGGTTTTCAACGTAGAAAAATATGATTTGTGGTCAATTCGCAAAAACAAAAATCAATCCATATTTTTATGAATCATTGTCATTTTTTTTAAGAAAAATAACTTAGGTTTAACGATTTTTATAAGCTATGTTTTTTTTTCTTCTCTTTTTCCAAAGTTTCTCTATATTCACTAGGTGATTTTATTGATGGTATTGGCCATTGGAAAATTATAATAGTTTGTACAAGGTTTTGCGTGTATTCATCAATGTATCTATTGAACAATCGCCGATTTTTATTGCAAGTCTTTAACGTAGAAAAATATAATTTGTGATCAAATCGAAAAACATCAATTAATGCATATTTTCATGATTTATTAACGTTATTTATAGAGACCAATATTTTAGCCCTAACGATTCTTATAAACCAAGGTTTTTCTTCTTAAATGCTTCGAAGTATCTTTATGAATTCACTTGGTGATATCATTTATAGTATTGGCCATTTGAAAATTATAATAGTTTGTTATGTTGAACAAAATTTCGATGTTTTTTCTGTTCTCATGTAATAAAATATTAATTTTAATAGAAAAGTATTAAAATACTTTTGTATTTACACATTTTGAACGTTTCTGGTATACGCACATTAATTTTATGTTTACTTTGTATATTTTTTTTTTAATATAGTCATTTATGAATACAAAATTTCGTTGTCGCTGTATAAAATTTTTTAAAAGACGTTTTCATTGTGTCAAAAGGCCAGTTGCTATTTTACTTCATTTCGAATAATGGTTTACCGTCTCGTCTTCTCCCGCGGCTCCATGACAAACGATTTCCGTCAAAACGTTTGCTTCCAAAAGGAAAGCTACTTTCATCCAAGCGCATTTGCCAATTTGCATGGCTTCTACTCCCAAAGTGGCCGAAACTGCGTCTCGACATTCGGTGTAAGTGCTTCTTCTTACGTCTTCGTCAGCGTTCGACAAAAGATTGAGAATCAGTTTGTTGGCCATTTCTTTTTCCTCGTTCTCAAGCAAACTGCAATTTTTTTTGTTGATGTTGATAAACACTTATTGACAATAAATAAAAAGTACCGGTATGCGAATGTTCGAAAATATCGAATATTTTGCTTGGAATGGTATAGAATGGAAATTAATCGATTTAATATTCGATTCGATTTAAATTCATTCATTCAATATTCGATTTGATTTGAATTCATAAATTCACTATTCGATTCTATTTTAAATCGAAATCGAATCGAACTTTAAATCGAAATTGTATCGAATTCGAATTGATTTAATATCGAAATTGAATTGATTCAATATTCGATTCAATTTTAAATCGAAACCGAATTGATTTAATATTCGAATCGATTTTGAATCAAAATCGAAGTGATTTAATATTCGATTCGATTTGAAATAGAAATATAATCGAATTCATTTATATTCGATTCAACACGATTACCATTCGCACACCGCTACTAAAAAGTTGTAAAGTGCGCACTCACACATTCACTTCTTGCAAAAAGGAGACATATTTCTTGACGATGGAAAGCCGTTTATGGAAAGGAAGGCTTGATTTCGAGTTCCACATAATTTTCAATGTTTCTTCATTGGAACGCACATTATTAGAGGTTTCCTTCATCAGACTGATTGCTGCTTTTAAAGAGCATGTGAGGTAACGAGTCTCGTCGAACAATTCCATCAATTCAGTCACTTCGAGATCGCTAAATAGCTATTCATAATAAGAATCATAATAACTATTTGTTAATATTTTACAATAATTTTTCAATTAAATTCAAACTATTTTTAATTTCACTCTCTCTCTCTCTTTTCACAAAAAAAATTGGCAGATCAGAATAACAAAAATTGTAGGAGATACATTTTTTCGAATCGAGGACGATAAATCTGTTTTATTTTCAAGAGCCACTATTTTTTTCCGTAGTTGCAGTTGAATTGATACAAGTTAGATCACTATAAAAGATTTAAAAAAAATCATATCTCTGGAAATATCATTCAAAACTATTAATATTATAGAATCTATTTGGTATCAATTTAACTGCACCTTACAAAAAAAAAAGTGGCACTCAAAAATAAAAATAAAATATATCTCCCTCGATTAGAAGAAATGTATTATCTCCTACAACTTTCAATATTCTGACCTTTTTTGACTATTTTTCTTCGTGCTTTGCATACTATTTTCAACAATCAAGCCTGGTAAATTTTTTATACAATTTTTTTTGGCTATTCTGAAAAATCAAAAGTGCTAAAAAATCGATTTTTTTTTTTCGATCCGAAATATGCATAACATATTTATAAAAGTGTAAGAAAAGGGATCTAGGTGAATTTTTTCAGATGTTCTATACAATTATTTCTAACAGCTTAAAATGAATAAAATAAAACATGTATGACTTACCCTTGCGTACTGTTCAAGCGTAGAATTCAATCCCGGATACATAAGAAAAATCGGGGCATCGAAAACAGCCTGACTGACGGAGACCTTAAGGATTTTCGGCAGGACAATGTCAGCCAATTCAAGAGGCACAATTGCACTTAAAAGTTTGCCAACGACACAGACAATTTGCAGATAAGTTATGCGGTGATGATCGAATTCGCTTGCGCCATAATATTGCGCTAATTCACCCAATAATTTCGCAAGCGATTTGAGATTGTCGATTATGTTTAAAGACAAATCGTCTGTCGATAGCCAAACGGAAGGCGTTAAGCTGGTCGTCAGAAGATGCACAAGTTCCAAGGAAAGATCCAAAATATTTTTAACGTTTTTCAACGGCGAAGAATCGTCGTCAGGAAGAGAGACTAATAAATTCAATACGTGCTTAAGACTTTCCACGCAATAAACTGGAATTAGCATCTGTTGTTGCTGAAGCAAAGAATCGTCGGCGTTGCTCGTTCCTACGATTTCTGTCGGACTTTCCTGACTGGCAGCGCATTGCTGCTGATACGCTTGGTAATTTGCTTCCGGTAATGCGCCTTCCGGACTCTCGCGATCCTCCGAAGAGGATTCGTAAGCCCAACTGCTTTCCGACTGACCCGAGAGAACGTTTGGCTTCCTATTTGCGAGGCAAGGGTCGCAATAGTAATAAATTCGGTACCTTAATGATCGTGTTAACTTGTGCAGCGTTCTTATCACAGCGGGCACGATTTTTGCTCCGTCCATTTGACTTCTCTCCAACAGCGCTTGGAGAATCTGGAAATGAAGTTTCAGAAATCTGTAGGAGGATTTGGCTTTGCAATACATTTTGCAAGTGCGAATTTATGCTTGTTATATAAAGCATTCTCTGTGAATTCAGCCACTTTCTTTTTCAACCTGCTCCATAATTGATTATTTGAAAGTACCTTTAAAAGACACTCTATGTGAATTTTTTCAGATTTTTTCAAACAATATTTTATAAAATGCCATTTTTTTCAGGTGCAAATATCTCCGAAGCTTGAAGTTACTGAAAAATCATGTCTCCATATAAAGTTTTTAAAGTTTTCGTTTTTTGTTAGCTCTCGAGCGAAATGATTGAAATAATTTCGGAGAATATGATTTTTCACCGTAAAACGGAGGAATTTTTTTTAAATAAAAAAACGGATATTTTTTTTAATTGAAAAAATTTAAAAGGATTTCTGCATGACTATTAATATTTCACAAAAATCGACAGAATGGCAACGATTGATGTTGTGATATTGAAAAAAAATTTATTCGTGTACAAGTCTCGAAAAACGGGGGAATTTGTATTTTCAAAATTTGAAAACGGTTATTTTTTTTTTGTGGCTAATAAGATTAGAGAAGAATTTTGCAGTTCTGTCGACATCACAAAAGAATCATCAGAGTAGCACGGATCGAGGTTTGGGCTTTAAAAAAAAAATTTCCCTGTTTTTAGACACTTTTGCAGGATTAATTTTTTGTTTATACCGGAACCTCGACCCATGCCACTCTGATGATTATTTGCGATATCAACAGTTATGCAAGAATACTCTGTAATTTTATTAGCAGAAAAAAATGAGCGTTTTTGAATTTTGAAAATAATGATTTCCCAGTTTTTTGGAAATTTCGGAAATTTCACACAATTTTTGGGTGTTAATAAAGCAAAAGTAAAATCTGACCGACTCCTTTTCAACCAAGTGAAAGCGCTCTTTTTTTTCAAGGACATAAAATAGGAATCCTATTTGTAAAAAAAATATCAACAGCCAAAACAATCAAATCGAATCAATCAATCAAATTGGAAAAAAAATCAAATTCCTTGGAGGGAAACTTTAGCTGAAAAATCTTGTAGCATGATGTTCAAATTTTACAACATTTTGTAAATTTTGAAGAAAGTATTTTTACTCTTCAACTTTTGCAAATTACATGACATCAGACTGAAATTTGGAACATAAAAAATCTCAGCCAGTTAATACGAATAAATAAATAAATAAATTATAAATCAATAAAATGTACGATAAAAAAAATGAGGCAACAGGTTAATTTTAAAGCCTGTAAAAAACAAACGAGAGTGAATGAAAAGAAGTACAAAGTATTTTCGTAGCAACAAATACCATTGCAATTATAAACCCTAAGAGAAAAAAATCAGCTCAACAATTTCGTAGCATCATGTTCAAATTTTACAACATAAATTATGAATCAATAAAAAAAAAATGATGCAACAGGTTAATTTCAAAACATGTGAAAAACAAATGAGAGTGAATGAAGAAGAGTACAAAGTATTTTCGTAGCAACAAATACCACTGCAATTGCAGGTCCTAAGAGAAAATAATCAGCGGAATAATTTTGTAGCATGATGTTTAAAGTTTACGGCATTTTGTAAACATCGTACAATATAACTTTTGCACATTACGAGATACCATACTAAACGATGAAATAAATTATGACTTAATAAAAAAAATTATGCAACAGGTTAAATTCAAAAATGCTAAAAAAAAAAAATCCTGAGAGCGAATGTAGAAAAGTATAAAGTATTTATACAGCAACAAGTACCATTGCAATTGCCGGCCTTTGGAGAAAAACTTCAGCTGGAAAATCTTGTAGCATGACATTGGTGATAAATTGACAAGTGTGAACTATGAGAGTAGTATCCATGCTATTTAAGAGCGATTCTTCGACAGCTGCAAGAACCGCGCGATCGGATGCGACAAGCGGTTGCCAGGGCATCACTAGCCACTTGATTCCAGCTCCATCGCCAAATCTTTTGCTTATCCTACAAAAAACCGAGAATTCCAAAATTACATTTATAAATAAATCTCAGGAGGAAAAAATGGTTTTAGGATGAATTTACCTGTCCATCGGTCATCTGCTGTAAGGCCAACAATTTAATACCAGTTTAACCTTCATCTCGTCTAAGCCGACGACAGACAGACTCCAAATAAACATAGCGTCAAAGCTGCTGTATATTTGAAAGTTTGAAAGCGGTAAAGTGGGGGACGGCCTCACGACTGCGGCGCTCGTAGTGGCCAGATCTGAACTAACCACAACGCTTTACAGTTTTTATTACCGACCGAGCAGAAGCACAGTTTCGAACTCTGTCAGTTAGAAAGGATCTCTGCTTTAAAAAACGTCTGTCAGTAAGACGGTTAAGAAAACGTCTATGTCAGTAGGACGTTTAAGAAAACGTCTATGTCAATAGGACGTTTAAGAAAACGTCTATGTCAGTAGGACGTTTAAGAAAACGTCTATCTCTGTATGACCTTTAGCCCTTTAAGAAAACGTCCATGTCAGTAAGACGTTCAAGAAAACGTCCATGTTACTGACAGAGTCCGGCATAGAAAATGCTCTGAACCTTGGCCGAAAGCACACAAAACTACGCGAACGTAGTTTACACTATTCGTGAATTTGGTGTGTAATGTCGACATTCCGACAGTTTTAAAAGGTTCAGCAATAATCAAAGAATGGATGTCCGATCTGGTTTAACACATCTGAGTTCCAGAAACGTTTATATCTTACCTCAAAGAACCTGTTGATATTTCGAGCGTCCATATTGGTTTTTAACAGGTTCAGTAATATCCCATTTTTTACATTTTCTCTATGTTTTTAACAGTAATTCGACCGGACACCCAAGCATGAATGTTTTTATTACATCCCTGCAAAATTTGACGTATATATGTAGCATATTTTCGATGAATAATGTATACTACGAATTCGCCTGTTCTTACCGACCGAAGTCGGTAAAAAAAATCTACTCCAGCATATCCCCTTAATAAATAGCGTTACCTCACTGGCACTTCAGTCGGTAACTTACCGACGTAAAAAAACTTCCAGCCAGCCCTCATCTCACGATGCCTCATAGATATAAATGCCAAAAGAAACTATTACTAGCATCTCTCCATTCACTAGTATGAATAGAACCTCTATGCAAGCAACAAAGCAACCCAATAGGCCAGTAGCTGCCAAATCAGCAACAGCAGCAGCAGCCCCACGAAAGTACTATAGTACAGTACAGTACTACAGTACTGTAACAGTCTCTGGTGTGTCAGTGCTGGTCTGGCTGGTCAGTGTGCTCAGTTGCCCAACAAGAGAGGGATATAGGATAAGTTCTGTGGCCGTTCCATCGGCGTGGGTGGATCCTCGATCGAAAGTACAACACAAAGGTGTAGTGAGTGTATAAGCGTCTCTCCATGACATCTTTTATCAACGTTTCTAAATATACAAAACGCCGATTCCACATACATATTACAAGCAACAACGCCAACGCTCGGTTCAGATAAATTGCGTAAAAATTACGCTTCCGCCAGTGATTAATAACTGAAAGTTATTTAATATATTACTTTCCGAGAATTCGGAGTGATAACTGAGATAAATATATGCGCGTGACGATGGCGAGGAATCTCCTCGCGTTATTATTTTTCGGAATATGCGCCGAAGTAATGGGATTTAATCTTGAGGCTCGGATACCTGTTATCAAACGGGGAATTGCTGGATCTTATTTCGGATACGCCGTCGCTGAGCATCAAGAGCTCCAGGATGAAACCAACCCAAAACCCAAAAGCTGGTGAGTCTCGCGTTTTTTTTTCATTGGTTTTCTGGGTTGGCGGGGATTTTTTCAAATGAGCAATTTTTTTGTGAGTTTTGTGAGTTAGCTGTCGCGATGAGGGACGAAAAATGGATATGATGTCATCGTCATCCCCTCGAGATTATGCTGCTCGTTAGTCACACCCTAGTTGTATTTTTGTTGTGCTATTACAACGAATGATTGGTCACGCCTTCCTGGACATATGTGTATATGTGTATGAGTTTATGCCGGCTATTTTTAAGCGTAAATACCGCGGTTAGCGGACTGTGGGAAACTGTGAGAATTTTTGGCACACTGGGGTTTTTTTTCGCGGTCAGTTTGGTCAGTTTTGTTGGAAGACTTTGTTAGCAGAGTTTTGATAGAATTTTAAGTGTTTTTTAAATATTTTGGAGTTAGTTAGCTGAATTTCAGGCATACTGGGTTTTTTTTTTGAGGTCAGTTTGGTCAGTTGTGTTGGAAGACTTTGTTAGCAGAGCTTTGATGAGATTTTAAATGTTTTTTATATTTTTGGAGTTTGTTATAGTTATTCAATTATTTATTTACGAATAATGAGTATTGAAACATCTGAATTTTAGGCACACTGTGTATATTTTTGAAGTCAGTTCGGTCAGTTTTGTTAAGAGATATGAAAAAAGAACATGAAATGATGTTCCAACCTTGGCTTGGGGACTAAAAATGTTGTTGTTTGTCACAGCATTGAAAAACAAAACAGATTTTTTAAAAATTGCCCCTTTTTGTTGAACTTTGAATATTTCTAATTAAAGACTGACGTTGAAAATTAATCTGAATAAATTCTAGTTATGTGAAAGAATAACAAAAACTTGTGAACTATATTTGACTAATTACAGGTCAGCTGTTTCTTGAGTTAGTATGGAATGCCCCACACACACACACACACACACACACACACACACACACACACACACACACACACACACACACACACACACACACACACACACACACACACACACACACACACACACACACACACACACACACACACACACACACACACACACACACACACACACACACACACACACACACACACACACACACACACACACACACACACACACACACACACACACACACACACACACACACACACACACACACACACACACACATACGGACATTATTCTAAACCACTTTTCGCGACGTTTTGGAATATTCTAAGCATACTGAAATGGAAATTGAAAAAAAATTCTTGAAAACAAAACTTCTCCTAAGAGAAAACAAAAAAAAACTAAAAATGTTTATACGTTTTCTATTTTCGGAATTTTTTTTTTTTAAATACGAAATAAATTTTTTCGTCCGTGAAACATACACACACACACATTTTTTCTAAACCATTATCGTTAATGTTTTGGACCATTTTGAGTGTACTGACATGAAAATAAAAAAAATAAAAATTTTACGAAAACAAAGTTTTTCAAAAAACAAACAAAAAAAAGAGTTTTTTTCCTTCTCTTATGAGAAAAAAAAAAGCCTGGTGAAAAATTGTTATTTATGTAGCCAAAATATTATTTTTTGCAGGATTTTGGTGGGTGCTCCTTTAGGTCAAAACCTCCAGCCAAAAACTAACAGGTCTGGTGCTCTCTGGCAATGTCCTTTGAGCACAAACCCAGAAGACTGCACTCAAGTTATAACAGATGGACGAGAGAGTGAGTTTTTTGGATTCTGATAAAAAGGTTTTTTAAATTCACGAAAATTACAATTATCTTCTACATGGGTCATTCTACCGAATATCGCACAAAGATCTGGCCTCTAAACTTTTGGTGCTCATTTTTAATCCTGATTCAATTCATTACACGAAAATAAAGAAAAAACCCAAATTTGAGATTTTTTGCTCATCATCCCCAAAGAAAATGGTCTACTTCAGTTTTCCTTGAAAATGATGAACAAAAACTCTCAAATGTGGGTTATGCTTCATTTCGGTACATTGAAACGAATCATGAAAAAAACCGAGCGCAGAAAATTTGGAGTTCGGATAAAGATCTGATAATTGGTAGAATAACGCATATAATCATAATTCCGATATTTTAACCGCAGGAATGTAGCTCTACGACCACAGTACACAACTTATAATATTTACAGCTAAACGTAATTAATAGTAGTTAGAAAAAAAGCGAAAATTAATAATCGGCAAAGGTGTAAATTAACTCCGATTAGTATAAAACGCGATAACAATCATTATTCATTATTAATTCTCATTAATACGCAATTTATGTTCAAAACTGTCTTTTGATTGTCTTAACAGCGCCAGATGGTGTGAACGATTCAAGTAAGTGAAGCTGAGAGGCTCGGCCGACAAAAAAAAGCCTCTGAAAATTGTTTGTTACAAGTTTTACTTGCAGAATCTTTGAATCTGCGCATGAGTGATGCTGATTTTTTGGCCATACAGCTTGAGCTTGGATAGCACTTGCTGTGCGCTGAAAAAAATTAAAAATGCACCCATGAATGTTGCAAAAATTTACCGCAGCTAACAGCCGAACTATTTGCCAAAAGCTTTGATTTTTATTTTTCACTAACAATTTTTTGTTCGATTCCTTCGCTACAAGTCATTTTGAAATATTAACAAATTTTCAACGCCTTAATTCCTGAACTTTATTAACTTAACTCCACACGCCTGTTACATCTTCCACAAATACAAATTTACTAACGAAAACCATGTGAGAATTATGCGATTTGCGATTTATGCCCTTTGCGATTTGCTCCGAAAGCTTTTTCGTTTGTTGCATTATCTAAACGACAACTTTCGCAGGTTTTGATTCCGACGACTTGACTCCACCGAGAAACGATGAAATTAAGGAAAATCAGTGGCTTGGCGTCACTGTCAAGAGCCAAGGAGTTGGCGGTAAAGTTATGGTGAGTTTTAATACTGTTTTTTTTTAAATCATTTCCCATTGAATTAGGTTCGCAATATTAAAAGCTCAATAACTCATCCATGGCCTTATGAATCGAGTTGAAACTTGGTATATAGCTAGAGCAGTTATGAATTTTTGCTCGTAAGAATTTACATACAAATGGAAACGGCTGTTCAAATATTATCGGATTTTTAATTTTGCGCGGAAAGGTGCAAATTCGACTTTGCACATAGGAGGCGTAAATTTTGATTTAACGCTTTGTTTTCGATGCGTGGAATGAGTTTTCACGCACTATTTTTGGGGCGTGAATATGAATTTTTACGCACTATCTTTGGTGCGAAGAACAAATTGTTATGGCCATTTTGAAATTTTCCTGATATCTTGAAAATTTCCTAAAATCTTGAAAATATCCCGAAATCTTCAAAATTTTCCGAAATCTTTAAAATTTTCCGAAATCTTTAAAATTTTCCGAAATCTTTAAAATTTTCTGAAATCTTCAAAATTTTCTGAAATCTTTAAAATTTCCTGAAATCTTTAAAATTTCCTGAAATCTTCAAAACATCCGAAAACCTTCGGAGATTGCATAGAAATATTAAAATCTCGAGAATTCTTAAAATCCAGTGAAATCTGTAAAAAATCTCACGGTCTTGAAATCTATTATTCGCTTGATTTATTTAGAGATTGATCCCTCGGTAAAATCAAAAAATTTTGTCACGAAAGGAAAAACAACATATCTTTTACTCACGAGAACCTTGACACAATTATGTTTTTTTTTTCTGCAAAGTGAGAATAATCGTGGAGTTGTAAAAATGCAATATTTCTGAATGTTTATATTCATACGATTAATTAGGTTTGCGCGCATCGTCACATCGTAGCAAGCAAGGACTCGCAATGGGGCCAGGGTCAATGCTACATACTCACGCACGACCTGAAGTATCAGGACCTCAAGAAACCTTGCGCGGGAAAGCCTACAGCCAAGTAATTTCATTTTATTTTATCTCTTTTCTTTTTCCCATTTTCGCTTCATTATTATCGTTAATTTTACTGCCCGAATTTTCAAAAATAAGTTCACGTACGGATCCGCACAAGTTAGCGACAATTTGTAACAAAAATCGCCATCAGATACTAATATTAATGAGGTTCTAGCGCTCCACACTAATTAAACGAATACTAATTTTTGTAAATCGTGTATACAAAGTTTTATGCATCAACTAACTATGATTAATAGTGCTTTGTATTAAAATAGATATCCTTGACGTACAAAAACATCAATTTCAATGCATTTACAAAAACATTAACTGAATTATGCTAATTTTCACAAAGGTACATATTCGCTCAGTTTTTTGAAAGAATAATTCGTATTTTTTTGCTCGGTTGTTAAGTATCACGGCTCATTCTCTTCCTCAAAAGTTGCTCTACGAATTTACTATCTAGATATTTGATAGTATTCTCCATTTAAAGATTAGAGCGATTTGTTTACCTATCAATAACATTTCTTCGTAAACAAATGGCTGTAGATTATAACTGGAGAATACTATTAAATATCTAGACGGTGAATGCGTGAAGCATCTCTCAAGGAAGAGAATGAGCCGTAATACATCGAAATCAAGCAAAAAATACGGATTATTCTTTGAAAAAACTGAACGAATATGAGCCCTCTCAAAATTTAGCAGAAACTTGTTAATATTCGTGGAAATCGAGTGCAACTAAATTTTTTCTAAGTAAAAGACATACGCAGCTATGAGTATTACCATCCATTATAATCAGTAGATGCATAAAAGTTTATTCAAATTAAATAAAAAATTTAGCAGTCTTTTCACTAGTGTTCAGCGCTCAAACCTCCTTAATCATGCGTCTGCACAATTTTTGGGCCCCAAAAAACGATTCGAGTAGAAGTAGTAATTGTATTAATTGGCAATATATGTACATTTTGTTTTTAATACAGTGGTTAGATAAAATAATTCTGTTATTGCGAATAGGCCATCGACCGAGATCGTTCAGCTTGAGTTTTTTTACCTATTATTTAGGCAGCGGAATTTATTGTGTGTATATAAATGTGATTAGGTCGAAGTTGTTATATTTTCCCGTCGTTGTTCATTCTTTCCAATTGCTAAATTATGGTGTGTTTCGAGAACTTGTATCTGGATGTGATAACGATTCGATTTTCAATTATTTTCATAATTCTGTTCCATGAAAGTCTTCGGATGTCGAGGACAATTAATACATTATTGTATCTAGTGTCAGTTTTGCAAAAAATTAAGGAACATCGATAAAAAATTACGTTTTTTTTAAAGACAAAATACTCCGAATAATTTTTTTTATATTGAATAAATGTATAAGGTAGAAAATAACGACAAGTTCTTTGGATGCCAAACTTACGCAAAACCTTTAAAATATCGTAATTTCGAAACAGTTTGTTTTACCAAACTTAAGTGTTTTTTTTTAACTTACAAATATTGATAAAGAATGTAATCATTCATTTATATTAAATGAATAAATGATTATATTTAATATGAAAAATTGAACCGTTTTTTTGGGTCGTAGCCCCCATGATAAATAATTATTTCGAAATAATTTGTTTTTTTTTGCGCATTTTCTGAGCTTTTCGCGATGCGAATAATTAATTAAGTACGTTTCAGAGCTCACGAACAGTACGGCTATTGTCAGGCCGGTACCAGCGGAGTCTTGACGTCTGAGGATCGTGTAGTAATCGGTACCCCCGGGCCCCACACGTGGAGGGGCACTCTCTATCTTTTTACCGTCTCCGATGAATTTCTCACACGTGATAACACTGTTTATAGTGCGCCAATGCAAGAAGCTTCGCCTGTTAACAAGTACAGCTATTTGGGTAAGTTTCAGAGTCGTAATGATATCTCACTTACTTTTTAATTCATTCTATAGAAGAATTTTCTGTCGACTCAGCGACTTTTTTCGATCCTCTCCGATCTGTCCCATAAATTCGTCATATCGAAGACCTATAAAAAGCAATTTATGTGCATTTTTTCAGATTTTCGAAACAATATTTTAGAAAATGCTTTCAGCTCTGTATATATGGGGCATTCCACGTCAAATCAGCAGCCCATGACTCTCACCCTCATCGATTTTGTTCTTTTTTGTAATATGATGTTTTTACCGACCCATAAACGCCTCGAAATATTTATTAGATTTTTTTACCACCAGTAACATCTTTAAGTCCCCCAAAAAAATCGATTTCAAAAACGCCGTTTTGAAAAAACTGAAAAAATTCACACTGATTCTATGATTTAAAGTATGATTTTTGAGTGTCATGCGATAATGGGATCTCAATATTTACTATTTTTTCCACAATTTTTTTTTTTTTTTCAAAGTCGCAATTTGATTTTCCATTTTTCAAATCAGGGTAACTTTCTTAAATATCATTGGATCTCAATTTCGCTGAAGTTTGTAGATTTACCCGGATGCCCAAAAACAATTGATATAAAAAAAAAAAAATTCGCAAATGCATTTTGCAATACAATGTCGCTTGGATTTTGCTTGGAACTGGAGGCAGTTTTTCTGAGTTTCTAATGTATTTTAATACAGTAGAAACTTGGTAAAGATAAAGCTGCCTGTATCGGCCACATTTTCCGCAGTTTCCCTGAACCCTCATGCAAATGGGGGTCACATCATTTTGCCGAAAAATCATTACATCGAGTCGTGGTTTCGCCGAAAGCCATATTGCCGAATCGTTTCTTTGCTGACAAATTATAATGCCGAATGTCATTTAGCCGAATCGTCAGATCACCGAGACTTCAGAAAGACGAATATTATTTTGCCGAATTGTCAGATCACCGATTCTTCAAGAAGCCGAATGCTTTTTTTTGTCGAATTGTTATTTTGCCGGACGGTATTTTTCGAATCTATATTTCATTGCATTAAAGGCATTACTTAACATTATTAAAAAAATGTTATGGTTTAAAAAATGTGTGACGTTATTCCTACATGTATTCGAGAAAAATATATGAAATGAATTCAGACGAAAGTTAGAACAGAATGGAGTTTTTACAACACCCCTATTGATACCACCTTCTGTTCTCCAGTCGACGGGTGTAAGTTTTATTCAATATCTAGGATAGTGGCTCGCATCAATTTCGAGAGACGCAATTTCAAAGATCTGATTTTTCGGAAAAACGGCGGTTCGGCAACATGACGATTGGGAGAAATTAGCGTTCGGCGAAATGATTTGTCGGCAAATCGACGAGTTAGCAAAATGATTTTTTGGCAAATCGACGATTAGGTGAAATGATTTTTCGGCAAAATGATGTGGCCTCGGGAAATAAAGGGAATAGTAAAAGCCAATTGGCGCACTTGAGGAATAACCAATAATCTTGGTCTTAATTTTCGACTTTTAGGCATGTCAGTAGCCGTGGGCAATTTTTTCGGCAAGGGATTAGCCTACGCCGCTGGCGCACCGCGTTCTAATGGCAACGGTCAAGTCGTTATCATGACGAGAAAAGATTTTCGACCTGACATGGACGTCGCTCTTACTCTCGACGGCGAACAATTCGCCTCGAGTTTTGGCTATGAAATCGCCGCTGCCAATGTCAACGGCGACAAGTAATTATCCTCTATTTATTTTTATAATATTGTTTATAATAATAATTTATAATAATTTTTATAATAATAAACTCTCGCTTTATTTTTCTGTATTGCTCAGGTCCTTAGGGGATTCAATATCTCAGGGTCCTACAAATAAATAAATCTAAATCTAAATCTATATTACATTAACTAAATGCAATCATTAATTGGTCAGCGTTTGCGTATAAGAAAAAATTTGAGCCTCTCAGGAAGTGGAACAAACTTTTTCTAGGTTTATTCCACTCTCAGGAAGTGGAATAATTTTTCACGCTAGTAACAAACGAATTCGATTATTGGTCTTTATAAAAATGGTCAGGCCACCCGTAAAAATATTACTCTAAACATTTCGGTGAATTTTCGGCGTACTTATGCAATTATCGATTTTTCGAAGAAGGAAAAAGCATAAAAATGGTTTTAATGATATTTTTATAGAATCACTGATCTTATCGTATTCGCGCCTTTCTACTTCAACAAATGATAACAGAAAGAAACTCAAAATATTTCCACGTTTTCTATTTTCGGAAACAAAGATTTTTTGAGGAAAGAAAAAGGATAAAAAGGTTTTAATGATATTCTTACAGAATAACTGATCTCATCGTATCCGCGCCTTTCTACTTCAACAAAGCAGAGGGCGGTGCAGTTTACGTGTACACAAATCTATGCAGAGTGAAGCGAGAGAGTCCAGAGTGCAAACCGACGAAATTAGTCGGACGTGAAGATTCGCGATTTGGTTTTGCGCTGACAAATCTGGGCGATTTGAACAAGGACGGATTTGAGGACATAGCAATTGGGGCTCCGTACGAGGGAAAGGGAACAGTTTATATTTATCTAGGATCGAAGAACGGGATAATCACAGTTCCGTCGCAGGTATGCCTCTCGTTTATTTGCTTATGTTGATTCACGGTTTATTTTCAAGGGCTTGTCCCGTCCACTGTAAAATCAATAAATAAATGAATAAATACGCATTTAAGAGGCCGCAAAAAGCGATGTTTTAAGAATTTGTCCCGGATCGAAATTTTAATTTATTAACGTAAAAAATTAAATAGACGTAAAAAATTAACATATCGTTTTCATTTGAAAAAAGTTAGGTTGACTGTTTATTTGTTGAACTATTGTTTTTTTTTCACCAATTTGTTAGTAACATTTTGAGATTATTATTATGCGAAATAAATCTTTTTGGCACGTTTTATATCGATTATTTTTTTCCGATTTTTATCCCATCGGGAAGTGATCGAAGTTTTCTCTGAAACTCACGATTGGCGGGACTGTACTTATAATACATCCTTAAATAATGCCATAAAAATGCTCCCCCGTTCGACTAGCTTTATCGGCCATGTGCTTTTCTTTAGGTGATTCACTCGGAAGATACGCCAGTGCCCTTGAGAACCTTCGGTTACTCGTTGAGCGGCGGTATAGATATGGACAAAAATGGATATCCGGATCTCCTCGTAGGAGCTTACGACAACGATGCAGTCGCGCTTCTGCGTGCACGAAAAATAATCGACATAACGACTTTTATTCAATACGCCAAGAAGGATGGAACTTATCAGGACAAAATCGAAGCTATCGATCCGAACAAACTTGAATGTCGGGTCGATAATTCAAATTATACATGGCAAGTCATTGTTAAATCATTGATTCTTTTTAATTGTTATTAAGGTGAGACGGGTAAATAACATTGAGTAAATCCGGTTCTTTAGGTTCTTCAGGTTTCTATTCTACTATATTTGACCTTTGCTTTACATTCTGTTCGTTATTTTCCTTTTCATTTTGCTTTCTGCTAGAGAAACCTTTTTTTCAGGATTTTATATGTCAGAGTTGTAAGTCCCCATTAATTCATAAGATATAGTTTATATTACAATTTGTTTTGTAATGATGATTTCATAATAATCATAATATGTAGTGATTATAAAATGGATCGTAAACATTTGAGTAGCAAAATAATATAGTAATTTTCGCTTCCACATTGGAAGAAATAGTGGAAATGATGAGCGAAATAATGAAAGCATTACTTTCTTAATGCATTAATTATGTTTAACTGATTGATGTTTTTTTTTAAATATGAAATTTGCTCATTGAAATTAGAGAAAATTTATGTGCAAATAATTATTTACAATGCTAAATTTTAGCAATCGTTAACAATCAATACATTAGTAATTAATCAATCAATAATTAACAAATGTCTTTAGCAAAAAAGCCCAAAAAATATGAATATCAAAGAAGAATGTTTGTTAATTTGCAGCTTTACTTTTGAGGCTTGCTGTAAGACGGAATCGCTATCGAAAAACGAAGATATGCAGTATCTAGAGTTGAATTACTTCATCGAGGCCGAAACTTATTCGGGAGCGAAGAAATTCTCGCGGGTTTGGTTCGGCTCGAGTAAAACGAGGCCGCATTACGTGAATCGTACTGTCAGTCTCGATCCGACTAAACTTGTCCACTGCCAGCGCGAAACCGTTTATCTCAAAGAGAATACGAGAGACATACAGTCGCCTATTAAATTCCGTCTAAACTACACACTCATTCAGGACGAACCGATGATGCCTGCAGAGGGCGCTCCACTTCCGGATATCAAAAATTATCCGATACTCAATCAACAAGAAGCCGCACGAATTTTCGAGGCTGTCTTCCAAAAAGATTGCGGCGATAACGATATTTGCGAAAGCGATTTGCGAATTGAGGCTAAATTAAATCTGTCCGGTAAGTCGATCTCAAAGTTTCATAGCTACCAATTAAAATATGAAAGTGTATTTTGGGACAATACCGTACAGACACGGTTTACCGTAAACCAATACACGGTATAATTACTTTCTTCGCTTCATTATAGCGTGCACGGCATACGTTCCTACGATATACGGTATATGAATTTCAAATAACGACATGCCGTGATACCGTGCACTGTTTTAAACGTCTTAGAGAAGATTACTCAAGGTCTGGAGGAGGTAAATGAAATACCGTACACGGTTTTGCAGCACAGTATCCTAAAAAATCGAAACGGTGTTGACGTGATAACCGTGATGTCGTGCACAGTTCCGCAGTACGATATATTTCAATCTTGCATAAATTGCCATAGGATTAACGAAGCGGTCTTTCGTTCATGTAGATAATACGATGTATTAATTATTCATTTGATAATCTAATTTGTTCAAAATATACGAGGAGATAACCGATGAAATCTGGAGGAAGTAAATGAGATACCGTACACGGTTTTGCAGCACATTATCCTAAAAAATCGACACGGTGTTGACGTGTCGATTTTTAACCGTAGGAACCGATGCCGTGCACGGTATAATTACACGAAAAATGAAATTATACCGTGTAGAATCACCGTATACCGTGTGTTTTGATTCACGGTATACCGTGATTCTATACCGTTAAATATACATTCTATATTCTGGTTAAAAAATAAATAAACGAATTTATTTTCATTATTGTAGTTGAATGTAGAATTCGAGTTATTAAATTACAGGACGAAAAATTGACAAATTAGTCAAGAAAAGTCCGGGAACTTTTTTTTTTCTTCAGAAAAAAAGGTCACTATAATTTTTTAAAAAAGATTCTCAATATTTTGTCTTGCGATTCTAATGATTATTCTATTTTACGTCATTCGGGAATACAGCAAATTGCGTATTCGTTCATTTATTGGTCTCTGCTTTTAAGACGATGCAGACATGAAAACGTTTTTTTTTTAATTTTAGCGTCGACGGTGAAACCAAATTTCTACGAACTTCTTTTGGGCGAGGTCGAGGAAGTCGTTGTGGAAGTGAGTGTATTAAACGCCGGAGAATCCGCATACGAAGCGCAGCTTTTCATCAGCCACTCGCCGAGCTTAAATTACATTGCGAGCAAAAGTAACGAGTCTGTAATTTGCAATTTGCATAATACGACACTCGTGATATGTTCGATCGGCAATCCCTTCAGACAGGCGAAAGCCGTTAGTATACAAGTAAGATTCGATCCTAAAGGCATCGAGGATAACGAACCTCAGTTAGGATTCCTTATATTCGCTAATTCGACGTCGAAAGAAGATCCAGAAAAGAAGGAAACGAAATTGCAGGCAACTGTACTGAAAAGAGCCGAACTTTCGATTAAAGGGTAACATTTTTCGTACAATATTTAAAAAAAAAACCTTGTAAACAGAGTTGGGAAAATTTTAATGTCAAAATAATGCATTATTTGTGACAAAAGAAAATCGATAATAGAATTTCGGATCCATTGCTCATTACTTTTTGAATGAGTAATGAAACTCACATCTATCATCCATTTAAAAAAAATTGATAACTATACTCAGATCCATCACCGATTTTCAAAGTAATTGTTTATGTCCCATTGTTCAAGAAAATTATGCTGCATATATAAATCGAAAAAATGTTGAAACGTGAAATACATCGAAAATTTGCTTGAAAAATTACTTCATAAATAGATAAATATTTATATTTATCTCTATTAATCGTTCAAAAATGATAGAAATTCCAATTTAATCCACCATTCAGAATTTCGGTAATTTAAGGTGGCTTCGTCATCAGCGACAACAATAAACCTCGACTTCAGAATTTTATTTAAATTTAATAAATTTTGCTTCCTCATAGAGAAAGCTTTGAAAAAAACAACAGAAAATAATGAGAAAGCAATGTGCAAGGTTCGACTTTGCATACTTGTTTTAAATGAATAAAACACATGCCTAAAAATTATTTAGCTTGCATATGAATATTGGGCAAGATATCTTAAGTTTTGTTAAAGTTAATGCGATAAAGTACATTTTTCTAATAACCAAAATTCCATAGAACAAATATTTTTTACTCTTTGTCCGTACTTATATGTACAGCTAAAAATTATTTTCTGCACATATTTATCTGTCACTTGGTGTTCATATCGCACAAGTTCGCGAAAAATGAAGAAAAATTGCAAATACTTTACGATGGTATAAAAATCTGAAAAAATTTATGATCTTTTTGTAATATAGAGAGATTTATTGATTTATAAATCGATTTTTCGAAAAATGTATAAACTATCTGAAAGATTTTTCGATTTACTTATTTATTTAGAAAAATTTTCTAATTCAATGGGTATTGGATTTGAGTTCGATTACACGTTAAAAAAGTAATCGATAATGAACCCCAATTCCATTATCCATTTTTTTAATAATGCGTAAAAAACCGTAATGCATTATCTACAACTACTATGATCGTTAACAAACGTCACATAACTCAGGCAGCTTTTTATTGAATTTCGCAAAAAAATCAATTTACAGAAGCGCCAAAACGCAGTGGGCTTATTACGGTGGACCTGTTATCGGTGAATCTGCGGTAAAAAGCTTGAACGAAGTGGGACCGAAAATCTCCCACGATTATCAAGTGTTTAACGAGGGCCCGTGGAAAGTAAGGAGCGTCGAAGTGCATATTTCCTGGCCCTACGAAGTCGCCAACGACAAAGCGCAAGGAAAATGGCTTTTGTATTTGGAAGAAATGCCCACCGTTGAAAGTAAGAGTTTCTCTGGAAATGGAGAAATCAATTTCGTTTTAATTATAATAAGCCTGTAAGGAAGCTACGATTATGAACATCTTTACAAAATTTCATGAAAATTCCAAATGCCGGGCATTTTTTTCACTTCCGAAAACATGAAAACCGTGATTTTGAGAAAAACTCTCTTCCCGTGAGTAGCAATTGTTTTGTTCACATACAATTTTCGTTTTCGTCAACAAATACATACTAGATTTTCGCTTACTCGGAGAAGAAGCTCTGTAAAAAACGAAAAATAACCAGGAAGCATTTTGCAAAATGCTAATTTGCAACTTTTATTAAAATGAAAGTTAAAATTTTGAAAAACCTGAACCACTGCGAAAATTATGACGAAACTGTGTACGTATTATTGCTGAATAGTACTGATTTCATTTAAGAAATTTGAGTTCGCTACCTTACACTTTGCTATAATTAATGCAATAACACGATTTTTTCTAAAACTTAGAATTGACTATAGTTAATGAGGAAGCAATTTGCAAAGTTCTCCTTTGCAACTTTGTTTTAAAAAAATTGTAAATTGCATTATTTTTCAACCCATTATCAGATTCTCGCCCGATTCAAACAAATGTTATATTTACCCACACTTTACTTGCGTGCCAAGCTTAAGCCAGATATCTTGAAAATTGTTAAAATTGGAACGCTAAAACTAATTTTTTGAAAAATTAAAAATGTCACTATTTTTTAACACCTTGACGGATTCGCATCAAATTCTCACTCATCTTTTCTAAATGTAAATGTAAAAGGATGTAAAACATCCTGTGTAGGAAAAGTGTAGGTAAACCTACACTTGTGTACCAAATTTGAGCCCGATATCTTAAAAATTGCGGACGTTGTGGAATTCCAATTTTTTTTTCAAAATGCCATAAATTTGAAACCTCTTGACAGATTCACTCCAAATTCAATCCCATGCCTTGTCTAGATACAGTCTCTTTGCGGGTGAAATTTGAATCTTTGAAATTGCGGAAGTTAAATCACGAACAAAAAATTCAAAATGCCATGAATTTTGAACCCCTTAACGGATTGACACCAAATTAATCCCAAACATTATT
The DNA here is from genome assembly GCA_949699805.1 of Tromatobia lineatoria. Classification (NCBI taxonomy): domain Eukaryota; kingdom Metazoa; phylum Arthropoda; class Insecta; order Hymenoptera; family Ichneumonidae; genus Tromatobia; species Tromatobia lineatoria. The sequence goes on from OX453038.1 coordinate 7,859,540, forward strand.
TTATAACAGTCTCCTTTTGGTCCAAATTTCATCCGGATATCATAAAAATTGCGAGAGTTAAAGCCCGAGCTGACATTCTCCAAAAAATTCAGAATGCCATAAATTTTGAACACCTCGACGGATTAACTACAAATTCAATCCTATACCTTGTTTAACGACAGTTTACTCGTGGTTGATAATTGAGCCTGATATTTTAAAAATGGCGACGGCTATCGTACTAACAAAAAATTGTGCACATACGCACACACACGTACATACGTACACATTTCGTACGAACCATTTTTCTCGACGTTTTAGACCATTTTAAATATTATGACATGAAAATGCCGAAAAAAAATATTTTCACGAAAATAAAGCTTCTTCTATGAAGAAGAAAAAAATAGGCATATTAACATAGTTAATAATAACGTTTGCTCTTAGCATTAGGAGAACGCGGCGTGTGTTCGCTTTCGGGTGATCACGAGCCGAATCCTCTCCACCTCCCAGAAAGTGTGAATTCGACGACTTACAAAGTTCCTGAATTGACTACAACGACGGCAAGTGCTCCAAGTAATTTCTACGTGAATCGCACGAGTCATTATTACAGCAATCGTACAAGCAACTTTATCAGGGAGAGGAGAGACACGGAAAAAGTAGTGAACACGAGAACGATTATCGACAGCGACGGACATCGGCATCAAGTTGTATCGATGGTAATTTGAGAACTTATACATATATAAGCAAACGGCGAAAAACGATGCACGCTTCACGGATTTTTTCTCGTTAATATCAGCGTTATCTGATTAATTTTTGATTGCTTGGAAAGAGGCTTTATATAAAAGAACATTAAGGAATTTCTTTAAAAAATTTTCATCGTTAAATAACTTTTTTACGGGGTGCAAAAACTGTTTCTTTTTTAACACGCTGTACGCAGACCTCAATTTTATCTTCCCAAATTATCTAAAAGGAAAAAATCATTTTTTTTTTTTTCACAAGTGATATTAAAAAAGCTCCTCCACAGAAGAAAAATACTTTAAAAAATTAGCAAAATGGCAGGCGTTTGAAATAAAAATTTGCTTTTACTAAATTTTTTCCACCTGTTTTCCGTTCTATTATTATTCCTATTATTATGAAATTTAAAAAGAATGTGAATCTAAGACCGGGAGAGTCTCGAGTATATGTTAGAGTATATCGGTAATAATTTTTGTCGAAATTCATCCGGAAGTTTTAAAAATATTCGCGTCAACAGTTTCGAAAAATAAGATTTAAGAAAAACGCGTTTCAAGTTTTGTAATTTCCATAATACGCTGAATGTCGAGTTAAAAATTTTATACAGTATTTACAACAGCATGAACTATTGGAAAAAACTTTGAAATAGCTTTGCCCGTGTGTGAATGTTTTTTTAAAGTTTATTCACGACTTCTTTTCTCTTGTACTTAGTAAATATTGACTTAGTGAATTTTATTCCGCAGAATTGCAAGGCCGGCACTGCAAAATGCTTTAACATAAAGTGCACAATCTACAACTTGCAGAGGAAGCAAGAAGCGATGATAACTGTGAGAGCGAGGTAAAGATTTTTTCCTATCCGATAGGAAAATACGCTTATGAACGAAGCTTTTTTTTGCTGACGTAATTATCTTTAATATTCGCAGACTGTGGAATGCAACCCTCGTCGAGGATTATCCACGAGTGGATAAAGTGAGAATTGGATCCAATGCCAAAATCGTAATACCACCAAACGTGGAAATTCAGCAGGAAAATCTCAGCGATGATCAAGCTATCGTAAGTTGCACGAATACGGAGCTTAACATTTTTTATGGAAACAAAATATACTTTTTGTATGTGCAAATATCCTCGGCGACACTTTTCCATCTAATTGAAAATGGAAGAAAATTTTCTCATTGAATTTATACTTAAATTTTTGATAATTCAAATGATAATTCTACAAAAGTCATACATTTTTTAAAAAATGAATCAAAATGTTTGATAATCCTTCTGAAGAATGTTTTTTTTTTAAATGAGACAAAAGCATCCTATAGAAAAATACCGACTTCTCAAAAAAAGAAAGTGAAACTGAATAAAATTTCGTCCAAACCCAGTCTAAAAAGAATCGTAAATATTCATTATTCACATACAGAACTGAACAAAGATCATTTGGCTGGAAAGCAGCGGTACCTTCGGTGAAAAAAAAAATTATATATATTTTTTTCGAAAATTTTTAGTTAAGCAACACTAAAATGTTGCAATAAGACTATATTCATTTTTTTTAGTCCATAAAATTCCACGCGTTTCCATTAATCATAAATTGATGCACGATGAAACTGACCCAGATAGAGCCGTTTGGATAATGGATGGTGATTCACATAGTTGCACATATCTTTTACTTAGCAACAATTTAATGGCACTCGATTTCCACAAATATTAACAGGTTCATGCTAAATTTCGAAAAGGCACATATTCGTTCAGCTTTTTCTAAGAATAATCCGTATTGTTTACTTGATTTTTATGTATTATGGCTCATTCTCTTCATTAAGAGATGCTCTACGCATTCGCCGTCTAGATTATTAATAGTATCCCCGATTTAAAAATCCCATCTGTTTGTTTACGAAGAAATTTTATTGATGGGTAAACAAATAACTGTAATTTTCAAACGAAGAATACTATCAAATATCTAGATGATGAGTTCGAAGAGCATTTTTCAAGGAAGACAATGAGAAGTGGAACATTACAATCGAGCAAAAAATACGGATTATTCTTTGAAAAAACTTAGCTAATATGTACCTTTTTGAAAACTACCATAAACCAGTTAATATTTTTGTAAATCCATTAGAATTAATCATTTTTTGAGTCAAGAATATCTAATTTAATACAAAGTACCATTAACTATAGTCAATCAATGGAGCGCTTCAACCTCCGTAAGATTAAATTATGTGTTTTTCCTTTGATCTTGTGGATCTTCCATCATTTACCGATTAATTTTTTTTTTCTAAATAGGCGGAAACCATTGCCTATCCCGATATGCTGGACCATCAAGAATCTGAGCCGGTGCCGATCTGGATAATAATCGTAGCGATATTAGCGGGACTTTTGCTGCTGATATTGTTGATTTTGGTGCTATGGAAACTCGGTTTCTTCAAGAGACGTCGACCAGATCCGACTTTGTCTGGAAATCTGGAGAAGCACAGAGAGGCGGATAATCCAGAGAACGAAGCGCTCTTCAAGCACTGAGAGTAGCTTAAAAAAAAAAAAAAAAAAAAACCCCCGAATAACGACTGCATCGGCAGCGCGAGCTTTTTCATACTTAAAAGCGAAACGATTGGACGATCACTGCCAGATAAATTGCCAGAAACTTTTATCGTCCGCCCAGTGCAGCTACAGGAAGGATAAAAGCAGGGATCGGCAACAATGTAATTAGAAAGTAATATTATTTTATTACTCAGTCAAACATGTATTTTAGGGATTCTTCGTCAGTTCAGCCACATTTTTTTGAACCTCGTTCATCCCATAATTGGACACATTTTAATACCACTTTGAATTACTCACTCCTAATTTCTCCAGATTTTTAAATCCAATATTACGGATAATGGGTTATTTTTTAAAAGTTAATATATCTTCAAAATGTGTCCAAATATAGGACTTCTCAGAGAGGTTAAAAAAAAAGTGACTGAATTGATGAAGAATGCCTCATTTAAGTGAGAAATTTTCAAATTAATTGATTATTCAATAATCCATATAATCAATAACTGATTACTTGACTGATTGATAAGTGGAATTTCTCATAAATAATTTGTAAGTTCTTATTGATTTTTCAATCGTCAATGAAATCAGATATTACCTGATTACTTCAAAAATTTTTAATCAGGATAGAATATTTCTTGATTAGTTGATTAATATTTTATGAGAACGCAAAATTTACCATTTTTTTCGTCAAGAATTTTCCGGAAAAACGAATAATTTCTGGTTCTGATTGATGATTAACTCGATAAACCAAGCCTATTCAGTAATTATTAACCATTTGTCCGAAAAATTGAGTAATTTCCCGGTATGATTGATGATTTATCAATTGAGCGAAGAATGTCGAGTTCTGATTGAGGATTGATTGAATAATCAATTAATTTCAAGTACTGATTACTGATCATCCGATTAATCAAGTACGTTCCAATTTCGATTAACAATTAATCGATTATTGGATAATTTTCACTTATGATTATCGGTTAATGAAATGATTGATCTCAATTGACGATTTACAAAAGTAATCGGTAATGTGAGCTGAAAATATCAATATAGTAGATATTAATGCCGAAACCTGGATAAAAGCAACTCTGGCAACTCCGAGTCTCGACAAGACTGACTTTACGCACCGGTTAAACCGTTTTTCACGGCTAGCAAAACTACAACGGCAAGAAAGACTTTAAGCGCGCACATTCAGTCGAATTAACGCTAAAACATTTTTCTATTAGACCATTTAAAAGTCATTTCATATCCTTCATATCTTCCACTCAAAGATACTTTTTGAAAACGGCGAAAAGCAATGAAACTAACTAAATGAGTCCTAATTTTGAAAAGCGTTTCGACATTTATTCGTAGATTTATTTATTGACCGACCTTAAGGATTATTTGCGCAGCTGCAAACGTTATATGAAGGTATTGGCAGTCATATTTTAGAAGAAAATCGCGAGAATGGGAATGTACATTTTTCCAGTATTATTGAAGATTAAACCGCATTTTTTGGTCGATTATGGAAAATATCAGCTTATTTTCTTCAATGAAAGATTGGCCATCAATTTCCCGTAGTAAATTTTTCTACTATGCAAAATATTTCGACAATGATAAACATTTGTTTAGCTTTCGATAACAAATGGTTTTAACTTTTTAACAAATGTTATGAAAAATCTAGGCTAAAAAAATGATCTTTTCTTCCGAAAGAAAAAATGAATTTTTATTCATGATCGGACAAATGCAATACGAATATTCATTTTCTAATTACGTTGAAAAACAACTTTTCAGAAATCATTGTAATTTGGTAGAAATTTTTATTTTCCGAAAGTAGTATTTTTTATATTCAAAAGTTATATCGATATGCAAATTATCCTTCGGAAAGGATAACGAATAAAAATTTTACCAGTTTTTTTTACGAATTAGAACCGATTTTATTAGTTTAAAGCGCTTCGCCCTCTTTAATTAGTATTGAAGTCGTTATCGAGTGAGAAAAAAAAGTTTATCCTCTCAACTATGAGAAAAAAAGCCATACGATTACTATTTTTGTACAAATCGCGCGAGGCAGCCAGTGTTAATGTTGAGTAAAATTAGTAGCGACGAGTTTTTATTTTATACGTGACTAGATTATTGTTGACGAACGATTATCTCTTCGTTATTTTTTTTTTTTTTCGTCGATTTCGTGCCTTTTACGATTACGCTACAGACGAGTACTTAAGATATGCAGAGTTAATATTGTATATTTATAATCATCGATCGCGATGTCTTCGACGCTTTGTTCATTGGTTTCTATTCTCATTTTAATATTTAATGTCGCTAAACATTCCTTGAAAAATAAAGAACAAAAACGAATTTAAAAAACGTTAGCTCGAGTCTGTGCAACTTGAAACTCTAATATCGCGTTTTCTCGCAAACGGAACGTTACTTAAGCACCTTTTTACGGATATTTTAATAAAAATTATATCAGAGTCTACTTAGATAGCGAATATTACAAACAATGTAACGATATTATTGCGGCGAAACGAATAGACCAAGAATTAGAGATAATACAATTTATTCTTGTTTTTTTTAGCCTCTCCTTTCCTTTTTTCATGATCAAGAATTAGAGATAATATAATTTGCTCTTATTTTTTTAGCCTCTCCTTTCCTTTTTTATGACCAAGAATTACAGATACAATAATTTGTTCTTATTTTTTTAGCCTCTTTTTTCCTTTCTCCATGTCAAAATAACAACGTCGAAATAATACAGTAAAAAAGGAGAGTGGTTTTAAATTGTTCATTAATATTGTTTTTGCTTCCTCATAGAGGAAGCTTTGTTTTCGTGCGAACTTTTTTTTACGAGTTTTTCATGTCTGGACACTTAAAATGTTCTAAGACGTCGAGAAAAGTGGTACAGAAAAAATGTCTGGATGCATGTGTGTGTGTGTGTGTGGGATGCTTGCAAAATTCAAACTGCTGTATGTCGAAAACGGCGTTAACAATCAACCTGAAATTCGGTACATTGGTAAAGAAGAAGCGCTCCCTTTTCACGTATACATTTTCGAACAAATTGGAACATTTTTTCTGATTTTATAAGACGATTAACTTTTCGAAAGAAGTTTGTATGTTCTCTAGCTTTCGCAATTTTTAAGCTAACGAGCTGAATAGTTTTTGACAAATGAAGCAATGAAAAGTGACGTTCGGTATTGAATTTATAGCGGTTTCGATTTGATAGAATTTTGACTTTCTGAAAAATGTTTGTTTCCGTTTTAATCCAAGTTAACTTCGACCAAACAGTCTTACGTCTTCTACGAGGTCGAATTAATATCCTGATGTAGTAGATATCAGATTTGATAAAGATCGGTACGGTGAGTCAGATTTTATAAGACATTCAATTTTTCAAAAAATCTTTGTACTGTAGCTTCCGCAATTTTTAAGCTAATGAGCTGCATAGTTCTTGATAAATAGAGCTGTGTGAAACGACGGTCGGTATTGAATTTGAGCGAAATCCATGAAGCGATTTAGATTTTACAGAATTTCGAATTCTCGAAAAAATTTGTTTCCGTTCTAATTCAAGTTTTAGCAAAAGTCATAAAGCGGTTTCGTTTTTACAGAATTTTGAATTCTCAAAAAATGATTGTTTTCGTTATGATTCAAGTCAAGAAGATCTCACCAAAAATTTTTTTTTCATAAAAACGAAAAATCTTTTTGAATGAGCAGGCAAAAAGGATAAAAACTCCATTCGGCATCCAAATTCTTCTTGGAAATCTCCAGTTAGCCACCAAAAAAACCTGCGTCGGCTCTGCAAAAATCATCAGAACAAAGTATTTAAATCGGATTTCGTGTGAAATTATAGTTCTATTATTTTTTTAAATATAAGTAAAAACTCTTTTTAATATTTCTTATCACTTTTACAGAAAAGAAAAATGTTTATTTTTAGAATACACTTTCGATTCTATGGCTAGTTTTCGTATTTTTTTAAATATTTAGGGTTGGCATATTTTGACGCCGTCCTATTTTCTCTATTGATTTAACATGTAATTTACAGTCATGTGATATTTCAACGTACCTCCTTTCCTATCTCTTAATTATAAATATTCGTAAATAATCTCATAGTTGTAATCACGACTAATCAGCATTCGTCGGCCTTTACGATACGATTGTTCACAGTTTTTATTTGTTTAATCTCCAAAATTACAATAGTAAAGTCAACATTGAAATATACATTTTCAATTTGTTCCATTTCTAAAATCACAAAATTTCTCTAAAATCACTATTTTTTAAATCTGATATTTGAGTATGACTGATTGATTTATATTATTATGTACGGAAAAGAGACGAGGACGTCTAATAACATTAGAAAAGGATCGCTTGATTATGTTTATCATTTCGTATACTTTAAATTATTCTACTGCGCTCGTTTTTTAAATCTTCGGCGTTTGATCGATAAATCTTACAGTCTGAATGGCAATTTTTTTTTAAATTCGACCCATTCGAACGATTTTCGATTCCTCAATCTCTTATCACGATAATAAATAAACTGATAAAGGAAATCGCTCAATATTTAATTAGATGGATTTCCTCGCCTTTATACGTAAAAATTCGTAACTTTGAGGACATATTGTTACAAAACTTAGTCGTTGCTACTGATGAAAAACAATTGTAGAAAGTTCAAAGTTCATTCGTAAAATTAACCGTCAATAATCACGAAAAAAAATTGTAAAAAAATTCAACTTGCCTATAAACTTGACATTTGAAAATCTTAACAAAAAATTGCAGAAAATTCAAATTTTATTCGTGAGTCTAAATATTGAAAACCGCGAAAAAATTGTATTCTGCGCTATTGTTGTAAAAATCATTTGTTACTATTCTCGAATTTCTTGTAATTATTCAAACATTGACACAAACTTTTTTTTGGCACAAATGATTTCAAATGTGAAATAAATTATCTCCGATACAAAAAAATGTTAAAAACCATAAAAAATCTAAATAAAGAAACGATACTAAACTAAGTAAATATATACTTGGAAATTAGTCATTTAAAATATTTTCTAGGACAAAAAAGATTGCTATTGTACATAATATCAATTGCTATCACGATAGACAACAGAATTTGAACATTGAAATTTTTAGAAAATTGAAGAAGTAAATTTAAAAAATGTTACCTCAAAATAATCGAACGTTCGCATCGCCGATGATAATGGATATTATAGAGAGCGATTCTCCAAACACTAACACAGAAGACATTATTTTAAGGAAGATAGACAATAGATTCGACTAGTCCTATCTGCTAATAAAAATTGCCTAAGGAAATTCTTTTAAGTAACGCGAGTAGAGGCGATTTGAGTATTTTTGCCTCATTTTTCCCGTGGAATGTTTACTTAAACGTCAAAGAAAACGGATTATTTGTTAATTGTAGAATTCGTGATCCAGAGTTCCGAGGCTGCTTTGTTTTCTGAGATACTGGCAGTCCAAAATCATGAACCTGGCGACAAAAGATTCCCAAAATTAGAGATTAAATTAGAGGTCTGAAAAGGAACACCATTTATACGAAAAGTCGGCTATTTTAGAGATTTTTTTTCCAACAAAACGAATCGTCTGATATTATTACAACTGTGTTTACTTTTTATTTTACATTTTTACTATTTGAAAATATTTGCTGTTTTTTTTTTAAATAAAAAACGGCGAATATCCAGCTCGACCTTCTCGCAAAGGCACATCGCGAATTAAAAAATTAATGGCATTCTAGGATGAACCAATCTTTTTTTTTCAAATTTTACATTCATATGCTATCGGTAAATCAAAAGGATAAAAATAAATTAAGAAATCGCAACTGCAAAAACGCAATGTAAATGTTTAATGAAATTTCCGGTGCATTTCACGAAAATACTATATATTCTCATCCGAACTTCCAGCGATCCATTAGTTCAGCGATAAGCTGATAACATCGAAAAAATACATGTCGAATTTCATTTGAATCGGTTGAATATTTTTTCAGAAATCACGCTAAGAATTTAGAAAAACGTATTTAAAGCTTTGTGGAATTTTTGTTGACACCACATATTTGATGTTTCATGCTTGAAAAATGTAAAGGTTAAACCGATTCTGAGCGTAAAAACAGAGTTTGGGCATTTGTCACCGACCGGATTGCTGAGAAATTTGACGTTGAATATAGCGCAATTCATGTGGCCTCTTATGGAAAAATCCTGAATTTTTACTTCAAATAAATTATTGATGTACGAAAAATGAACTTTCGAGTAATAAAAAGCATTTTGCGGAAGCGTCAAAACTTCAAGATTGCGCCCATACCATACCTAACAAGATATTTTACCGGTCTTTTTAATGAATAACTGCAAATTAAATGAAGCCAAATTATGCGAGCTATATCGTTTCATCGTCTGAACCAATGAAACACACGCGAAAAAAAGTCAAATGAGCGTACCTACATTAAAATTTTTATGCTGAATGGGAATATTTTCATTAAAAGACCAATTAATTTTTATCAACGTATGTATGTAATTTATGAATTTTCATTTCTTCTAAAACCAGTGAATCTTTATCAATCTATATATTTTAATAACAGATAGATAGTCTAACTGTTCTTTTCGAATTTCAAAGTCTATTTTAAAATCGATCGTATCATACTTTTACTATGTTTAGCTATAATTGTATGGTATTATTTGGAAATTTTTTTTTTTTCAAGCTAATAAATGGTGTTCCCCTTGAAGAAAAAAGTAATAGCTGATCTTAGTTCTTACTTGTACAAAAGAATGGTAAGCGGTGCGGTAGACGCGTGCCAAAGAGCGTGAGCGTCGAATATCCAGAAAAAAGGTGGAAAATCAGCGACTTCCAACAACGTAACCGAAACGGTCAGCACATTGAACCAACCGATAAGATAAGCGTGGCTGAGCTTTCTCGAATTTCGGTACCACCATATCATTGTGATAATAAAGGTGAGGAAACCTTGAAATGATTAATATTCAAGGACTGCGGGAGCCATAAATAATGGATATTCGGTAGCTACAGTGATTTTAGCAGAGTTTTAGTTATTGGGTGTTAAGTTTTGCAGTCGCTTAGACAAATATAAATATAACCAAATACAAAAATAACAAAATGAATTTTTTTTTTCATGGCAAATATTTTTCGACTTCTCTGAGAATTTTTCTGTAGCTTCAATCAGTACTAATAATTTTATACTTCCGTCAATTAATGCATTACAATCGGCTCTGTCTTTTAAAAAAACTAAGCATTTTTTTTGTACTCCGAATCGCAGTAGCTACCTGAATATTCTTAACTTTTTATTACCAAATAATATATTCATTTTCATGTTGTATCCATAGTTAATTTTCCCTGACCACAAGTGCGACAAGTGGGCGAAGAGGATGCTTATATAAGCGCACGTTATCACAGCTAACGCTTTTTTATTCCTGTATGCTATTCTGGAATTAATATTGATTTTTTTATTTTAAATTGTACACATAAATAACGATCATTTTTATATAATATAAAATATGTCTCCTTCTCATAAGGTAACCCATGAATCAATTATAGCAAGTTATGATTTAAGGCTGACTAAACATCTAAATAAAAAATATTTTTTGTAATTCCAATGCAATTTGCCAAATTAGTAACTAATTGGAAAATGCAATTTTCTGCTAATAAAATTTTACTGAATTCTAAATTTGCTAAAATTTGTTTACTTAGAGATTTTGTAGATTCTAAATTTTTTAATTTGCTGGGTTCGAAATTTGTGGAGTTTGAAATTTGCTAAATTCTAAATTTGCTAAATTCTAAATTTGCTAAATTTTAAATTTGCTAAATTCTAAATTTGCTAAATTTTAAATTTGCTAAATTTTAAATTTGCTAAATTTTAAATTTGCTAAATTTTAAATTTGCTAAATTTTAAATTTGCTAAATTTTAAATTTGCTAAATTTTAAATTTGCTAAATTTTAAATTTGCTAAATTTTAAATTTGCTAAATTTTAAATTTGCTAAATTCTAAATTTGCTAAATTTTAAATTTGCAGATAACTGCAGAGTTTTTAAGACAAATTTTGAGACGTTTGACAAATAAAACAATTTACCTCACCAGCATGCAGTACAAGAGTGTAAGGACAATGGCAAAGGCACAGGAATAATCCATCATTTCTGTAAATGGTCTGTCCCTTGCATGAAAGATTGAAGACCAGAACCAACCATTTAAACACACCTAAAAAAAACCAGATCATTGTTGGCTCTTATGTTAAATGTACTTAAGTATTTAGATGTACTTGAGTACTTAATTACTGAAAACAAAAAATATATATATTCATGTAATTACCACTGTAAAATATGTCCATACAAGTGACATTGGTGAATCTGCTCTTGTTTCTCTTCTAAATTTCCTGTACATTGTTACATGTGCATAAAAGTTGAGTAATGAAAAAAATACTGAGGCTGGTTCCTGTAGTCCGAGTATCCTAATAAATGGCCACTGAAAAGTAATTTGGTATATATTGTCAAAACTTAGTTCATAAATGGTAGTAAGAATTAGAAAGCCCATTAATAAAATTGCTTAATTGTAGTTGAAACTGCTTTTCAATAGTTTCATTTGAGAAGAGTTTTTCATCCTGAGAAAACATAAATGTGCCAATGAAAATAGAAAAAAAAAATTTGGGTATATAATTGATAATAAAACTTCAAATAAATTATAATCATTTATAATAATTCATTGAAAATGAATGAAAACAAATGAACTTTGTGTTAAATTGCAATCTAAAAATTGGTAAATTTTGAATGAATTATTGAATATTTTTTAAAACATTTTTCACAAAATTGTTAATTAAACAATAATTCATGAAAAATCTTGCCACAAATAAAATCATTCCAATAATCAATTGAAAAAAAATTAAATAAAATACAGTTTTCCACTGAATTTTAAAAAATCAAAATTTTTTTGAAACTCAACTTTTTAAGAGTCCAGAAAATTTAGTATTTAGAATATTTTTAATAATTTACAAAATCAAAATATTCTTATAGTTATATCTTTTAAGAATTCAAAAAATTAATGATTCAGAAAATTAAGAATTTAGATAATTTATAAGAATGTAAGAAAACCAAACTTTTCATAAATAATCAAGATCATCTTGAAGAACAAAATATTCTTATATAGTATTCCTGAAATTGGCAAATTTCCACTGAATTAACAAGTCTTCATCATTATCATTATCACAATATGTTTAATTCAACAATTGATAAAATACCTTGCCATGAAACTGGGGTACCTGATACCCATGCCTTGTGAAGGCTTCTGCAGTTTCCCACATGCATTTATAGCTGCATTCATCTTCGCAGGTCCAGGTAAGAAGGGAATTATCAAGAGGTGAGGCTCTGATTTCGTACTGGACATCTATAAGTTAGCAGGAAATGAAAAGATAAGAACAATCCGAAGGTCTCAAAGAAAGGAAGACAGATAATTAAGTAACTCTAATAAATAAAGAAACCAAGCATTTGGGTCTTACTGTGTTTGCAGGAGGCAGAGTAACATTCGGGAATGCACTGGGTGTAAAATTGCGATCTGTCGCCGAGAGAACCCAGCGCATTATTCACAAAAAGAGCGTTTAGGATAAACAACGATGCTTGAAATTTGCACATGTTTTGCTTCAATGCGCTGCAGTCATGACCTATCGTTGTCTGGCGACTATTTAAGCGGGTTTGGTTGGATTAAGGCGAGGTGAGACACCCTCCCCCTCGGCCGTTCCGTGCCTAGTCGGTAACAAAAACTGTAAACAATCATTTTCACGGATGCCGAATGTTTCTGAATAAAGAAAAGTCTTACAACATGCAGGATTGGTAAAGGAATGTTGTAAAACTTTTCTTCGATTCAGAAACATTAGGCACCCGTAAAAATAATTGTTTACAGGTTTTATTACCGATTGAGCAAAGTTTGCTAAATTGTAAATTTTCTCAATTTTAAATTTATCAAATCCCCAATTTACGAAATTCTAAATTTGCTAAATTCTTAAGTTCCATTCTAAATTTGCTAAATTCGAAATTCGCAAAATTCTAAATATTAAATTCGCTAAATTGTAAATTCACTCAATTCTAAATTCGCTAAATTGTAAATTCGCTAAATTGTGAATTCGCTAAATTGTAAATTCGCTAAATTCTAAATTCGCTAAATCCGCTAAATTCTAAATTTGCTAAATTCTAAATTCTCTAAATTCTAAATTCGCGAAATTCTATATTCACTAAATTCTAAATTCACTAAATTCTAAATTCGCTAAATTCAAAATTCGCTAAATTCTAGATTCGTTAATTCGCCACATTCTAAATTCTAAATTATAAATTCACTAAAGTTGGTAAATTCGCTAAATTCGCCACATTCTAAATGTGGTAAATCTCAAATTTTGAATTTCACAATTCTAAATTTGTTAAATTCTTAATTCACGAGATCCTAAATATCTGCTAAATTAACTAATCTAACACTAATTTGATTACTTCCAATCGTAGAATCACGTCCAAAGCTTAGGTTAAGTCATTTCGATGTCCTAACCCAACCTGTAATCTAGTGGTGCCATCTACCGTCCCAAAAAAAACTCGGTTTTTTCGGGGGGTCGGGGGGTTTCGATGTGGATGACGGCTGTCCAGTTATGTTATGGCGCAGCAGAAGCAGAACCGGAGCGAGCCATCGACGTGAACGTGCCTCAAAAACGGCTCCTCCGCTTCTGTAAATACGTCCTTAAGTTTCTTAATCGCACCTTTTACGTCAACCGCGTTTTTGCAACGAGCTTCGTAATCGAGTATAAAACGTGATTATTAATCCCGGAAGTGAGAGCGCGAGTGAAGGGCTGACTCTCCGAGCCCTAATCCAGTGAAGTCAGCCTCGGCTTCATTTTTATTCACTCAAACGTCAATTGCAGATAACAAAAAAAGCAAAAATTTTTTTTTTTTTTCTACGAAAAACCAAAAAGTTCAGAATTTTGCAAAAATGGTTCAACAGTATCAATCACCTGTGAGAGTCTACAAACATCCGTTCGCCCTCGTCATGTTGGTTCGTTATTATTATTATTAATATTATTAATATTATCGGTATTATTATCATGTTTAAAAAAAATTCAATAAACTATCATAATCTTCAGAGGTGTTTAACAAAAAAATGCTTGTAATTATTCCTTTCATTATTATTAATATTAATATTATTTTAATATATTATTTAAATAAATAACCGTAATCGTTAGGTTCATTTGAAATAAAATGCTTATTTTGGTGCATGCAAATGGTTTAGATTATTCGATAGCCTTCGGAGCAATGTTACCTCATTTATCCATGAAATATTCATTGCGCAAAGTGGCTACTTTCTCCTACTTTCATCAAGCGCACATTATAGTCGTCGGCTTTAGAATAAAGTTGATAGAAGACCTTGGCTCGCTTCAATGTCACGATTGGAGGTCGCAATAGCGTGTAAAACCAAGAACGTGATAATGCGTGCGCGAAGAATGCATTGCAAACTCATCGTCATCGCGGACGTCTTCATAATGTAGTCTCGTCTTCGCACTCCATTTTCATCATATTAGTACATCATGCGTAGTATGTAATCATGCGCAGCGGAGGGGATTATTAATTGTCGGCCTTTGAAATCTTTTTGTAATTGGCGCAATGACTCTGCAGGCTTACGAGAAACGTTTTCCCACTTGTCCACAAATACCTGTTTTTGTCGGATGCGACGTAACGCTGGACGAGGAGAGCCAGGGTGGAGCTATAAGAACCACAGAAAGAAGGTGCAAACTCAATGTCGAGGCTCCTTACATTCTCAAAAAGGTACGGAATATAAATGAAATGAAAATTCATCAGTTTAGGTTTTTTTTTAGGTATCTGCCGGAATTAGCATTGATCTATGATGAAACTAGTGCAAATACACTGAGAGGAACATATAATTGAATCATTAGAATAAACTATTTATTTTAAAATTTTGGAATTAACCATCCATTCAGAAATATTAAAATGAACCATTTATGTAAAAATATTGAAAAAAAAACCATTTCTCTTAAGATGCTCAAATAAACCTTTTATTTAAACTACTTATTGCACATTCACAAACTAAATAATTATGGATTGAGTAAAAAAACACTTTCAGGCTTTTGGGGTAATTATGAGTAACAAGCATTAATTTTTGTTTTAGCAATGACTGATATTTTTAAAAGAAGATTATTGAATCTTTGCTGTAATATCAAAAGTTAAGATTCGATATAAACTTTATATTTTGCTTATGTTCAATATTCTTCTAACTGTTTGAGGTAAAGTTTGATTTGTTATTTGGATCAATTTTCGTTTTTATATCTATGTTAAAAATACCAATAAACCCAATGAATTGTGAATACTCATAAACTAAATGATTATGGATTGAGCAGAAAAGGCTTTCAGAGTTTTGCAATAATTATGAGTAATATGCATTAATCATTGTTTTTGCAATGACTGATGGTGTTAAAACAGTATTATTGAATCTTTGCTGTAATTTTAATTAATATGACAAGTAAAGATCCAATATAAGTTTTCTATTGAAATTCGATTTTGCAACATTATGTTTTTATATCCATATTTACAATATCAATACTACTACTTGTAAATAAAGCAATATTTATGCCCTGTTTCATACATAAATAGTATTTCATATACATAGAAATTAATAATCAACTACTAAAAATAGTATTTAAAATCCCATTTCATTTGAATAATGCAGGAATCATTGTGGAGATCAAGAGCTATTGATTTGGAAAAATAGGTTTTTAGTTATCTAATTTTTTTTGCGATTCATCAATTACTATTTAAGCAACCTGCAGTATTTTCAAATAATTAAAAAATTTAATCCCTATACTTGGAAAATTATAATAAAGTAATAAAGTAATTTTTAATAATATTGGATGGATTATACAATTTCGTTCTGTATTACATGAGGGAAAGATTTTTTTTATTGTATGTGCTCCAAATTTTTTATTTAATATTACAAAGCTGAATTTTATGTGAGTACTTGAGAATACTTAGATTGAATATTCAATGTCGCTCGATTACTATTTAATAGCGAAGTGGAGGATTTTTATGATTAAAAACAAAGTTAATATACTTCAAAATAAGAACAACGTTCATTCAATGTAAAAACGATTATCTATCGTAAGGTCTTTAAATCGTCAATTTAATATTGGAAAATTGAGTTTTATCCAAAGTGTTAATAAATTTTGGCTCTCGCGAATATTCGATAAATTATTTCTCATGATTTACGAAGCCTTAAGAAATTTTGCTCACACACCATTTTTTTTTAAAGCTTTGAGTAAA
Organism: Tromatobia lineatoria; assembly: GCA_949699805.1. Classification (NCBI taxonomy): domain Eukaryota; kingdom Metazoa; phylum Arthropoda; class Insecta; order Hymenoptera; family Ichneumonidae; genus Tromatobia; species Tromatobia lineatoria. The sequence continues at coordinate 7,876,021 of OX453038.1, forward strand.
TCGTTGAAAAAAATTCTGACAAATTTACATTACTGTTACGGTGGAAACCGAGCGTTGTTTGTTGTGGCTTTAGTTACAATCGATACGGCAATGAATATTTTACCGGATTCGACTTTGTAGAAGACTCGGCCCTCTAATTAACACGATTAACGATCGGCGTGACCGTGGATGACAAAACACGTGAGAACTTTAAGTACAGTCTCTGCTCAAAATACAAAAATTCTCTTTAATAAATTTAAGGATAATTGAATAACAAGGGCTCACTATAAATTGTGATCTTTTTTTTAAGCGACTATAAATAATTCGCAAAAATATTAACAATTCGGAAATTTACAGATATATATGTTTTGTAACTTAAAAAACTTCTATCTAAGATTAAATAAATAAATTCAAATATAAGAAAAACGAATTTTTTAAATAATGCATAATTAATAATACAATATAGATGATTTGTATAGACTTACTTTTCGTTCAGATAACATTTTTTGCCTTCAATGCGTTAAATATAATTTAGTAACCACAGCAAAAAGCTTATTATGAACATTTTTTAACGACTTGAAACATTTTCCTAAAAATATCAACAATTTGGGAATATTCGGGATTCGGGATATTTTTGTTGAGTGATAAAAATTCTATCTGAAATTAAATAAATAAATTTTAACATAACAAGAAACGAATTGTATTAATTTTTTAACTATCGACTCACTTTTCGTTCAGATGGAATTTTTTTTTCTCCAATGAGTTCAAGGACAATTTAGTAACGGCAGCAAAGAGTTCATTACACATTCTTTTTTAAAGGTCTTGAATAATTTGCGAAAAGCATTAACAATTCGGGAAGTTTACTAAATGAAAAATATATAAAAATCTTACCAAGATTGAATGAATAAATTTAAACATAAAGAGATACGAATGTTATCAATTTTTTCGATATATATCGAAGATTCAAAAAAATAATATCAATGTTTTGTTCAGATCTGATTCTTGTTCGAATGATCAAAATTCTCTTCAATAAGTTCTAAGATCATTTTGTAACCACAGCAGAGCGGCTACTACTTTTTTTTTTTTTAAGAATGGTAAACAATTGGAAAAAAATATTAACAATCGCAAACTTTACAGAAATCGTATTTCAAGTGAAAAACTTTTCCAACGTTAAATCAACGATGTTGACCATAACAGAATACAAATGTTATTAATTTCCGTAATAATGCATCAAGAATTTGAAAAATAATATCAACATTGTGTTGACCTACTTTTGGTGCAAATGAAAAAATTCTTCTCGAAAGCTCCAATATAAATTAATATAAATTTTCAATTAGTGTCCTTCATTATTACCAAATCTAATTACATTTGTTTAGAAGGTTCAAAGAAAATATACCATAATAGTTATACTTGAAAATTTTTAGACATGTATAACGAAAGTTAAAAAAATTTCTTCTTATGACTTTCTTATTGATTGTATGAGCGATTCCACTGAAATTCAACCGCCAATTTTTTTGCTCAAAAATCCCAAAAAATCGGGTCTTCATATTGTAAAAATTAAAAAAAATTTAAATACGAAAAAATAGAAATTTGATGAGATATTATGATTGTACAATTTTCCATTCAAACGGCTTTATCTTGGGTCAGTTTGATCATACGACATTTCTGAAAAATAGAAATGCGGAGAATTTTATGGCCTAAAACAATAAAAAATAATACACATTTATACGGGACATTCTAGCTCACGTTAACTCAAATTTCTCGAAATATATCAATAATATATTTTACCAATTGACCAATAATCAATAGAATATTGACCAAAAAAAGTCCCGAAGTAAAAAAATAATTTATGCAAATTAAAAAAAATTTCGTTGAGGAAAAAATAGAAATGTTAACAACGCTTTTATTCGAAACATGTAGTTTATGCGATGATGGATAAATAAAAGAGTTGGTCTATTATAGACTTTTGAAAAAAGTTACTATAACTACAACTGTTATGTTGAAACAATTTTTTTCTACGGCAGTAACTTTTCAAAGTATATCATCTTTAAAGAAATACCTCATTTTCCGTAATATCAGATTAAAAATTCTGAATAAATTAGTAGAGAGTACTTTCAACAAGTACTAAAATCTGTTCAATTGTAGGATTTATCAGAGGTTTGAAATCCAAGTGCCTGCATTGATGAAGAATGGCTCATATATTTTCAAACCCTTGCGGTCGCTTATCAAGTCTTTTATCATTTTTTTCATTGAATTAATTAATTTCATTCAATTTAAAAAAAAACCCTCAGCAGTTGAAATTGTTTGAAGACTACAGAGTTTTTAAATTAAAAAATCGTATAATTTTCTTGTGTCTTAAGGATATCGGAGCCCCCCCCCCCCCCAAACTAGTCAAATGAGTGTTTATTTTTGTAAATTGTGTATCCAATCCATTTTAACAGATGGATAACTATGCTCAGTTCCATTATCGATTGTCAAGGTAATGGTTTTTGTCCCATTATTCAAGAAAATTATGCTAAATAAATATATAAATCGAAAAAATGTTAAAACGTGAAATGCATCGAAAATTCGCTCGAAAAATTAATTAATAAATAGATAAATATCTATATTTATCTCTGTTAATTGTTCAAAAATTAAAGAAATTCCAATTTAATTCACCATTCAGCATTCCAGTATTTCAAGGTCGACTTTGTCATTCAGCGACAATAAACCTCGACTTCAGAATTTCATCCAAATTTGATAATTTCGCTTCCTCATGGAGGAAGCTTTGTAAAAAGCAAAAAATAATCAGGAAAAAATGTGCATGGTTCGACTTTGCATCCTTATTTTGAATAAATAAATACACATGACTAAAAATTATTTAGCCCGCATAAGAAAATTGGGCAAGATATCTTAAGTTTTGTAAAAGTTAATGCGATAAAGTACATTTTTTTTAATAACCAAAATTTCATAGAATAAATATCTTCAGTAGTTATGTATAGATAAACATTATTTTCTGCACATAGTTAATTTGGGATTCATATCGTAAGGTAGATCTGTTACTTGGTGTTTATATCGCATAAGTTCGGGAAAACTGAAGAAAAATTGCAAATACTTCTCGACGGTATAAAATTCTGAAAAAATTCATGCATATTAAATGTGTAATTTGACCCCGGCCAGCTCGATCCTTGACGGCAACGAGAACGGCGAGATCTTTTTATAATATAGAGAGATTTACTAATTTATGAAACAATTTTTCGAAAAGTGTATGAACTCTTTGAAAGATTTTTTGATTTGCTTAGTTATTTAGAAAAATTTTCTATGCTAGTAGGTATTGGATGTGTTTTTCATTCCACATTTAAAGATTAATGGGAAATGGATCTGAATTCCGTTATCCATTTTCTAAAGAATGGGTAAAAAAACCGCAATGTATTAAAAAAAAATGCATTATCTACAACGCTGACTCCAACCTTCATAATTAAGAAAAAAAACTATTACAAAGCAATAGCTCAACATGTTGGTTCACTGCCTGCATTCAATCAAGGCTAAAATGTTAATCCTTGAGCCAGTGTGGAGATTGTAAACGTGGCTTGATTGCATTGCAGATTATAGGCGTCGACTTCGTCTACTTCATTCAGAGAAACGTCCTTGACAGACGAAACAGTATTTTGGAGATTGAAGCTTACAACGAGAGTTTTTCGACGCGTGTTACTGTTGTAGAAAAATGTAGATACTTTGTGAGTGTTTCTACTGACAAAAAATGGCACAAAAGCCATCTCCATTATAATTGAACATCAATTACGTGCAGAGTAATAATTGTTATTTCATTTTCCAGATTCACCCAGAAAATCCAGAGTGGACGTGTTTCGAACAAACGGCGAGTCTGGATATCAAAAATTTCTTCGGCTTTGAAAATTCCATGGAAAAATTAGCTATGAAGCAATACGCTCAAAATATCGCCAAGGTTTGTAATAATGAAAAAATTATCTGTTTTTTTTTTCGATTGATGGAAAAAATGCAAAATAAAACCTTGCAAATTCCTTGCTGATTATTATTTAAGCTAGTTTCGTTATGATTATGATTTTTGTTTATTTTCGTCGTGCTTTGATATAGTTTGGAAACAATGCGAATTTTATATATGTTCTCGTAGAAATTTTTCATATTTTATATAAGTTTTTCAGGATCATTGAAAAACGCACTGTTGAAAAAAAGGTCTTGAAAAATTCTCAGTAAATTTTTTGTACTTTTTCAGATTATTGAAAAATAGTATAAAAATGTTGATGAATTTTTCCATGGTAAAGAAATTGTCGAATATTTTATAAACGATCATTGATCTTGTTTTCAATCTTATGTCAGCTCAAAAGATCGTTGAATGAACGGAAAAAAAATCTGCGAAATGCAGTAAAAATATGGATGAATTTTTTCACGGTAAAGAAATTGTCCTTTTTCCGAATTCCGAACCTTTTTTCCGAATTCACGTCAGCTTAAAAAAAATGTGCGAGGCGCATTAAAATATTGACAATTTTTTCCATCATAAAGAAATGGTTGAATATTTTATAAATAACCATTCATCTTTTTACCAAATCGATGTCAGCTCCAAAAATGATTAAATTTTCAAAAAATCTGCGAAACGCAGTAAGATATTGACCACTTTTTCCAGGGTAAAGAAATCGTGGAATATTTTATAAATCAATTGAAAGAAGAAGGCGTGACCTACGTGGAGCCATGGAAAGATCCTTTGAAGGACGAGCAGCAGGCTCTTCAACTGCAGCCGTCCACAAAAGCGGATAATGGAAATCCGTGAGTAAAATAACACGAAGAAGCGGCAAACCGAGCGATAAATAGAAGCCAAGCAATAATAATAATTGTAGATTCGTGTCCAGAGTAATAACAGCGTGTAACGATTGCGATTACAGGGAGACAGAGTTAGAAGAGGAAGAGTTGGAGAAGGAGGATGAGGCGTCGAGCTTGGATCAAAGCAACGAGGTCAAAGTAATGCCAAGCGCAGAAAACAAATTGCCGAGCAGTAGAGGTAGGGCCAATGGTAATCGAGCGACGATCGCACAGCAAACCCTCCTAAAATTTATTTTCAAAACCATCAGAATCTAATTAAGGAGAATCGGAGACGATTCTCAAAGTCAAATCGGTCATTCTTTATGGAATTTGATAAGCGACCGTTGATTCTGTTTCTTAAGAGATGATCTGTAAATTGACCGACTAGATATTTCGCAGTTATTTATCGTTGAATAATTATAGTCTGTTTATTGGAGGATTCTCATCGTTCAACAGGCTATAATTGTTGAATGATCAACAACTACGAAATATCTATAGGTAGTCAGTTTGTAGAGTATCTTCTACGGAAGAGAATGAGCTATCACTAAGTGAAATCGGTAGAGAATTACAAATTATACGTGGAAAAAACTGAACGAAAATGTGTTTAAAAAAAGTTTATCAGTTAATCTTTATGCAAATTCGTCACTATTAATCTTTTCGTGAGTTGAGTATACATGTTTAAATACAAATCTCCCTTCACTTTTGCCATTTAATGCATCAACCATGGTGACGGCTTCTTTTTTTGGAGAAGAAATTTCTCGGACTTTCCTTGACCCATTTATCAATTTTTACTGAGCAAAGTTCCGCCTGTATTTATCAGTTAATAATCCGAAATCTGCATTTTACTACAACAATTAAAATTAATTACTCAATTGACTTTTAACAAGATTTCGCTAGACAATCTAACAATGTTAATAACAAAGAGGCACAATTATGATTTCTTTTCAATTAATTTTTTGAATTTCATCTGTTTATTGCATAGTTTAGTATCCGTACTCACATATTTCGATCACTCGATAATGGACAAATATCACAATTTTATTTAATATACATACATTTTCGAATTGACAAACACTAATGGTTTTTGGAATTATAAAACTTCCAAATTAGAGCAAGATCATAAGAAATCAAGTTTTTTCTCAATATTGTTCATAACAATTGTTCTGACAAACTTTTGCATGTATATCGACAATAGTTAGAAGACTATTGACCCTAATCTCGCTTACAGAAAAAACCGACAGACTTTATGTAATTTTATAACGGATTTTCATATTTTTTAAAATCATTCCATTGAAGTGATTCGATTCGAAAAAGACATTTTTTCAAAAGTCTTTAAATTCGTTTATTCAAGAATCTTTCATTTTTTTCCTGGTCAAGTTTAAAATTCCCCGATTTGTTAATTTTTTTCCTGACATTTGCCGTTTTTCGTTTTAAAAAAACGGTTACGAAAATTTAGTACCAATTGGACTCCGAGAATATCACCGATTCTCCTTAATTCAAGCAGATTTAATTACCTCGATTATTTATTTTCAGAAATACAATTGTCGTCCGATTACATCGAGAGATATTTGGGAAAATTGGACATGATGCAAGAGAGCAAATTGGTGCAATTGCGTCATAGTATCGAAGAATTAAGGGGCAGTTCCGTTCCTGGAGATGCGACTTTGCTACGCTTTTTACGGGCGCGCGAATTTGCCGTCGACAAAGCTCGGGAAATGCTAACGCAATCGCTTCACTGGCGAAAAAAGCATCAAATTGATAAACTGCTGGAAGAATACGAGGCGCCGCGTGTCGTTAAAGACTATTTTCCCGGTGGATGGCACCATTGCGACAAAGGTTAATTCGCGGGTTCACTCGCTCAAGCGAAAGACACGCGATACGCGACGCATTCGTCCTATTGTGATGTGCTTTTATCATTGCAGATGGCCGTCCGCTTTATATATTGCGGCTGGGTCAAATGGACGTGAAGGGACTCTTAAAGTCGATTGGAGAAGACGAACTGTTGTTACTCGTGAGTTTATCTTCAACTTTCTGACGTCTGGCTTACTTTCTCACAGCGGAAGCTTTGTTTTGATGAAATTTTTTGATGTTGTGATATCCGTTCAAAAAGTGAGCTTTTTCGGGTGTTATGCGGAGCTCAAATGCTTAATTTCCGAACGCCGTGCGTAAATCTCGCACCGTAGCCTCGCAAAATCCCCTTTAAAAAACTCAATTTTTTCGGTGGCATTACAAAATATTGTGTGCAGCCATGAAACACCGTTAAAACACCCTCACATCGCATTTTGATTAAGTACAAATTTTTTACTTTTGCGGAAGTTGTGAGCGAAAATGTACGTTTATTAAAAAAATTTTAATGCCATAAAATCCGAACGACTTGACCGCTCGGCACTAAATTTCGTACGTAACAGGAATGTATGGTATTTTTCGACTGTAGAAAATTTCGGTTCATTTGTTGAGATTCGACGTGATTTAGAGAAACAATTTGTTTTTTCGAAAAATATAAAATTCTATAAAATCCGAACCGCTTTACCGATTTCGCTGAAATTCAATACCAAACATCATTTAACATGTCTTTATTTATCAAGAACTATTTAGATAAATTGGCGAACTTTTACGATAGTTAAAGCGGTCACGACATTTTTTTGAAAAATTAAAAATTCTATAAAATCTGTATATATTCATACATTTAATTAAAAATCATGTCAATTACAAAGGAGTCAATACTGTAGTTGCGTGCCAAACTTGAGCTCGATCCATTGTGTCGTTCGTGAGTTATGAACAATTGAATTTTCGGTGTCTGGAACACACACACACACACAGACTTATTTTCTAGACCACTTTTTTCGACGTTTTAGGTGATTCTGAGTATGTTAACATGAAAATCTCGAAAAAAAAAAATTTCACGGAAACAAACTCTATGAGGAAGCGAAAAGTAGTAAAAATACCTTCTAACAATTCATTTTTTCAGAAAAAAAAATTCCGATCGTTGCACAATTAAAAATAAATGGAAACAATGCATTCTATTACATACTGCATTTAATTCTTATTGCGAAGCAATGCAATAACTGTAGTTTATTATCACGAAATTATATAAACAAATCAAAAAAACCTATATTTCAGTCGTTGCACATTTGCGAAGAGGGTTTGCTGTTGATGGAAGAAGCTACCGCAGTAACGGGTCATCCAGTCTCCCAATGGACGTTGCTTATTGATTTGGAAGGCCTGAACATGCGTCATTTGTGGAGGCCCGGTATCAAAGTACGTCTCCTTAAATATTAACACTATCTCCGTGATAATTTGGGCTCCAACTTAACGAGTTATTTCCGTAGGCCCTTCTGAGAATAATTGAAATTGTTGAATCCAACTATCCGGAAACTATGGGAAGAGTTCTGATTATTCGTGCTCCTCGTTGCTTTCCTATTCTTTGGACCTTGATTAGCACTTTCATACGTAAGTCGCAGTAAAAAATTATTTTAATTGCAGGATCTGGCAAAAATGTCATGAGAAATTAATATAATTTTGTAATTGATTATCAAATAATCCGAATAATCAATAACTGATTACTCGACAGATCGGTAATTAGAATTTCTCACAAATGCATTTCTCAAGCAATGAGTAATCATTAGTGAATTTTCATCGATTACTCAATTATTGTCAATAAAAATCAGATATTAACTGATTACTCCATGAATTTCTAATCAGGATCGAATATGTCTTGATTGCTTGATTAATATTTTATGAAAACGCAAAATTTACCATTTTTTCCGGCAAGAATTTTCTGGATAAACGAATGATTTTTTGTTTTTATTGATGATTAACTCGATAAACAAACCCTTTCTAGTGATTTTTGACCATTTGTCCGAAAAATCAAGTAATTTTTCGGTATGATTGATGATTCATTGGTTAAACGAATAAGTATCGATTGACGATTGGTTAAGAATGAATTAATTTTGAGTACTGATTATCCGATTAATCAAGTACGTTTCGATTTCTATCAACGATTAATCAATTATTGGATGATTCTCACTTGTGATGGTCGGTTGATCAACTAATTGCCAAATGATCAATCTTAATAGACATTTAAAAGAAGAAATCGGTAATTTGAGCTAAAAATATAAATAAAGTTATTATTAATGCCAAATTCTGGTTAATTGATGTGATATTTATCCGAAATATTTGAAATTTCGTCGAGTCGACTTGATTTGTTCCTACTGTTTTTGTTTATAATTCCCGTTTCCTGAATTTTATTGGAAAATAACAATTGGAGCTAGGAATACTAATAAAGTAATGATCAAAGCCGAATTCTGATTAATTGACGTAATATCTATCGTAAATATTCAAAATTTCGTCTAGTTGACTAAATTTTCTCGCTGTTTTTGTTTTTAAATGGCGATTCCTGAATTTTAGACGAAAATACGAGAAACAAATTTATATTCTACTGCGGAAGCGACTATCAAGAGGCCAACGCAGGCGGATTGACCGACTACATCGATCACGAATTTATACCAGATTTTCTTGGAGGTCCGTCCGAGGTAAGCGAATTTCAACATTTTTCATTTGCCGTTTTTTTGTAGATTGACACTTAGTGTAATAATGCATTTCGTTCGGCTACTTAGGAAGGTATATGCGATCAGTACAGTATGATACCGCAACACTTTTACCTTCCCGATTCAACTGACAGCAGCGTAAGATTTACAGCGAGGGAAATAAATTTGAGAATTAGAGAAAGAACGAAAAAATGTTCAATCAAACAAAGTTTGTTTCCCGAATTCTTCGAAAATTCACGAGACGTTTTTGACAGAGATTTTTCAATATCCAATGGAATTTATCCACACTTTTAGTGTTTGTTTATTTTTATTGTTAAAGAATTTTGATTTTTGAGAAATCAAGGAAAAAAGCAACGAAAAATAGTAAAAGATAATTTGGAGTTCTGGAGAAGCATAAACTTTGTTCCTTTTCGTCTGTCTTTCTCTGATATCCTCTGAAATTATTGTAACGTCACTCACAATTTACAAATCTTGCTTTTCTTTATCACGTGCAAAATTATGTCTAGACTTCGACGAAATTTTCAACATTTTCTAGCACGCAAGCAGCAGAAACAGTCGCCGCAGCGTTAGTAGTGCTCGGTGATCGGCAATATTTGAATAAAATTATCAGAAAATAATAATGACATTAATATTAGATTAACAAAATTTGTATACATTTTGGTATCAAAATGTAAAATGGTTTAAATACCATCGAATTTTTTTTTGCATAAATGAACAAAAATAATAAATTTAAAAAAATGGGATCATGAGAAATTTGTAGATGATGTAAAAAGGGTTCACAAGTTTCATCATTATTATTAAAATGAAATAGCACGAGGATTGCATTTTTATTTCAATTTAATATCACTTTAATACATCATTTATACATTTTCGTACGAAAATATAAAATATTTTAAAATAGATAATATTGAATTTCTTCCGGCATAAATAAATTTATAAAAAAATAACAAAAAATTTGAACCACAGGATAGTGAAAACTTTGTACATGTGGTAACAAAAGTTCACATTTTGCTTACTAATTTCCAAATTCAATAACATTCAAGTTATATTTTTAATCGTATTCAATATTGAATTAATACAAAATTTATGCATTTTCGTATGAAAATATTAAATATCTTCTAACTAATGATATTTAATTATTTCTACGTGCCATTAAACAAAAATAATATAATTTTAAAAGAAAACTATTTACACTTGGCAAAAAACGTTCATATTTATTCAAGTCGGAAAGAGACTGAATGAAATTTTTATTCGAATTATTGCCTGTTAGTGCTCACTCGTTTTCGACGTTGTCGGCGATATGTCAGGTGTTAAGTATACCGACAATTATTATTCAAGTTCCCGTCATTTGTGTATCACAGACCGACGTTTTGGAGGGTGGAGTCGTACCGAAAAATCTCTATAGACTGGATTTGGACGGGCCATCGAGCGAGCATGAGCACAGTCTCTACAATTCTATCAGTTTGAGCCGAGGACAAATACACCACGTTGCGATAAATACCAACGATCCAGGAGCAGTCTTAACATGGGATTTTGATGTTATGAGACACAATGTCATATTCACGGTGCTCCATGAGACCAGGGACGACGTCGACGAGGCTCTCGCGGGTAATGATCTTCGTTACCTTTACTAACTCAAGTAGCATTAAGATCATGTGATACACAGTCATTCAAAATTCGTCGCCCAATGTTAAACGTGTCTCGCGGACATAACTCAGTCTTTCTCGCACTTTTAATTCTCACAAAAAAACGACTGAATCGATTCAGGAGTCAGAAGCTTAGCCCAATTCTACGATACTCCAGCGTATCGCCGCAAAACACGAACTCTATCTGTGGTACGGTTCGGGATAAAACAGCTTTCGAAATTTCTGCGGGGAAGAAGGGAGTATCACTGCCTCTTAAGTTTCCCAAAAGACATAAAAAATAAGACCGTTAAAAGTTCGGATACCTTTTGCTACCTCATGGAGGAAGCTTTGTTTACATGAAAAAATTTTGGGAAACCTTTTCATGTCAGTATGCTTAGAATGGTCCAAAAAGTCGAGTCTGCGTGTGAGCAGGGCTTCGAAAATTCAATCGCCTCTTACTCAGTGACCGTTTGAGGGATCGGGTTCAAATTAGAAAGGCAACTGAGGCATGAGTCTCTCTGTGAATGTTGGAATTTTTGACTGAATATATGCATCCATTTCGATTTTATGTAATTGTCAATTTTTCGAAAAAAGGGCGTGGTCGCTCAAATTTTCGGAGAAGTTCGACGATTTAGCTTAATAGTTATTCATAACTGAAGACAGGTTCAATGTTCTTTGGTATTAAATTGCGACGAAATCGGTAAAGCGGTTCGGATTTTATAGAATTTTGGATTTTTTAAATAATTGACATTATCGCTCTATTGTAACTTGCAAAACTCGAGATAGCGAGCTCAATTTTTGTATGTAAATGAAACAATATTCAGCCATTATATATGTAGAATTTAGTGACGAACGGTATGAAATTCATGATATTATTGAATGTTGAATTATTTAAAAAAATATACGTTATCACATTTACTTTCGGACACGTTCGAATAATAACGAAATAGAAAAAGCTAATTCGTGTGTATTTTTCGCTTTTTAGAAATCTTTCGATATGAGGAAGCCAAAATCGATTAACATGCTTCCTCATAGACGTAGTTTTGTAAAAAAAAACCAGAAATATTCACGAAGCAATTTGCAAAGTTGAACTTGCAGGTTTATTCTTTATGAAAGTTTAATTTCATAAAGAAAAAATGAAAAACTGAAAAAATCAAACCATATAAAAATTATAACGAAACTGTGTACCTATTACTCTGTTATTGCTAAATAGTACTGATTCGATGTATGAAATTCGAGTTCGTTATCTCATATTTTGCCAAAGTTAGGGCAAAAACGTTAATGTTTTGAAAACTTCAAAACTCCATAAAACCCGAACCGCTTTTCCGATTTCGGTAAAATTCTATACGAAACAACATTAACAGTATCTGCACGTGTGAAGAATTATTTAACAAAATATCGCAATTTCTACGGAAGCTAGAGCGCGCACGTTCTTTCATTTAAATTCAAAAAGCTATGAACTAAGAATTTCTGCACAGATATTGAAAAAAAAACTGCTGCTGCTGCTTGATTACGAAAAATCAAAGACGAACTGCTGCTTCACTTGTGTGCCAAATTTTACCTCAATCGTTAAACAGTTCTCGAGTTACAGATGATTGAAATTTCCAAGCCCTACACACATACACACATTTTTTCTATACCACTTTTCTCGACGTTTAAAGTTGACTTGAATTATAACGAAAACATAAATTTTCCGAACATTCACAATTCTTTTAAAAAATGAACCACCTTATAGATTCGGCTCCAATTCAATGCCGACCATTTTTTTTTCTTCCTGACTTTACTTTTTTGAAAAATTCAATGATCCGACATTTTTTTCCTTCCACGAAAACAAAGCTTTCTCCGTGAGGCATAAAAATTACAGAATTTTATTTTGTCAATCAGCTGCGACCTTGGAACAGTCTTCCGGTGGTCCGGAATCGCCATCAACGCTTCTTCGAGAGTGGAAGGATGGCGTGGATTGCGTAAAAGTCGAACCTAGCATATTATGCCACGATGGCGAGAGTATTCAGGTAAATTAACCATTTAAAAAATTGAAAAATGTTTTTATTTAATACTGATAGAATATCCATTCCTTAATTTTCTGAATATATCTTCTTTACGCAAAAAAAAAAATCTATCGTTAACGCCGAAATTTATCGAGAAAAAAATTCACAAAGTATGCATCAATTCTTACTCGTAAATGCTTGAATCGTTCGAGTAGCAGTTGAAAAATCGCCCATAGAATGTAACGCCGTTATTTTGAGGATAGCAATTTTTTCAAATTCTATTCGCCGTCGGAAGAAAAGCATAGGAAAAAAAGGAAATTCGATTTAAACGTCATTGGTTTGGATTTTAGGGCACTCATATAATCCAAGAGGCAGGAACGTATATTCTGCAGTGGCAGAACGCCGACGAGGGAGAATTTTTACCGTCCATCAGTTCGCATAAGGCGCAACTCATGTATTTCTATGAAGTTCTGCCGTCCGTTCATTACAGGTAATGATAATCTTGCCAATTACATGATGATCTTTTTTTTTTCCAAGAAAAAAATTCACTGAATTTCCACTGACTTTCTTCTAATGTTCTAAAAATGATCTTACAATTTTATGAAAAGGGTCTTGAAATTTCCTGAAAATGTTCTTGAAGTTTCTGAAAATATTCTTGAAGTTTCTGAAAATATTCTTGAAGTTTCTGAAAATATTCTTGAAGTTTCTGAAAATATTCTTGAAGTTTCTGAAAATATTCTTGTAATTTTCTAAAAATGTTTTCGAAATTTTCTGAAAATGTTCTCGAAATTTTCTGAAAATGTTCTCGAAATTTTCTGAAAATGTTCTCGAAATTTTCTGAAAATGTTCTCGAAATATTCTAAAAATATTTTTGAAATTTTCTAGAAATATTCTTGCAATTTTCTAAAAATATTCTTGACATTTTCTGAAAACGTTCTTGAATTAAAAAAAAAATGTTCTTGAAATTTTCTAAAAATATTCGTAAAATATTGAACATATAATTTCGCCAGCTCTTTCTTAACTCTCCAATTCAATTTCCCTGTTGCACAGAGGCTCGATGATGAGTCTGCAATCAGCGGTAAGCGGAAGATCGGTCGCGAGTTCCTCTCTCTCCAGATGAGAGGGACAAATAGCCAGAAACCGCGGCGATGACGAGGAGAACGGCGGAGGCGGTGAAGGCAGCGCGAGCATCAGTACCGAAACTGGCCATAACAACTAATTCAGCGAAAAAAAGAAGAAAAAAACAGCAAAACAATTCTCCTCTCCGTGAATTCGCTAGGACCACAGCGTGTTCGCCAAAGGAACGGAAAAAGACCCAGTGAAGAAACAAACGGTAAAAACGTTCTCGGCCTTTCCTCGCGTATTGTCCGCGTTGACCAGGTGCGAAAAAACAAAACCAAAACCGTGTCAGCAAAATCGTAAAACAGCGGTAATTGTGTCAAAAATCCGCCAATCTATTGACTAATTCATAGAAACGAAGAAAGAAAGAAAAAAAAAATGAAACGTATCTAAAAGAAAAGAGAGGAAAATGGAGATAGAAAAGATAATATTACTCGTGTTATCTCAAAGTTATGCGTGTTCCGACACGGCGATGTTACGAGTTTGACAAATTATTTTCATACTTGAAGGAAAAATAGCCCGTAAAGAGTTTATAAAGTTATGATATTCCTGTAGTCTTTTCCCTTGTCTGTTGAAATCTGCCGTTATTCCCGGTGTCGAACAGAAAACTATCTTTCTGTCGTAAAAAAAAAACAACAAAAAATTGCCCTTTTTCTTCCGTCTCTCGGTGCTTGGAGTTTTAGATGTCTTGTAAATACGTTATTTGACCCTAAGGCCAATATTTTAATTAACGACCCGAATCCTCGTTTCCATTTGATCGTCCGAAGGGGAAAAAAGAGAAAGAATATAACGATTATTGTCTCGAAATATCGCCGCCCGGTCTAATAAGTATTGTTACTTGTAGCGCGACATTGTAGCCTTCGATTTATTCTTGTAGACGCTCGCTGTAGACAGTCGGCAATTAGTATTCGACGATTTCATCCAGACACAACGAATATTAAAGAGTTATTACGGAAGATATTAGTATATTAAGTATATGAAAAATTCGGGACTATTCGACGCTACTGACAGAATTGAAGGGTATTTAAATTTTTTATTCTTCAGGGAAATGTATTGATTTGGTAGAAATATAATTTCTAATCGAAGGAAAGCGATTTTCAAAATGTTTTTAAAATACAATTGAAAAAATACCGCGGAAATTTTTAATTTTTCTTAAAAAAATTCATCGAATAAACAATATAAAAATATTATTATCAAAGGAAAAGAATTGTGAAAACGTTGAAAAATGATAATTGAAAACAAAAAACTGATGGAATTTTGAGTTTTTAATCAACATTCATTAAATGGATAAAAGTAAACATTTTTATTAAAGAAAACGGTCGTGAAAATATTCAAAAATTGCAATTAACTAAACAAAATATAGCTGAAAATAGTGCTCAATGTTATTTATCGTTTCTCCAAAGTTTTGCGGATTCTTAATAAACATAACGATGTATTCACAAAAGTATTAGTTAATTATTTTTATTTTTGATCAACGTTTCCAGTCTGATCCAGAAAAACGCTTAATTTCTTACCAATTTTTATGCTCCACAGCTTATTTGGTTTTTTTAAAGATTTTCTACAAATTGGCTAAATACATATCTTACAGTATTAACAATCAAATAATACTGGCAATTTGTTTTTGACGAAATTATATTTCGGCCTGTAATTTTTCGATAACCACAACTAACGAATATTCATTCAGTTAATTTAGTAGAGACTATTTTCAGGAATAAAATAAACAATTTTTCATAAAAATCGGTCGAAAACTACGGTTTTTTAATCCAAAAAAGGAAAACTAATCGACAATCAAAAATGAAGAAATCAGTAAATACTCCTTAATGTTTTTTCACTAATTTTATTCAATGCATGGAGCTTTGCAGAGGCAATTACAAACATTCAGCACTAATTTAACGAGTTTAAAGCACTTCAATTTTTTTTATGAAGGTATTTTCCTTCATTCTTCACTCGTTGAAATCAAATGATGAATTATGAAAATCTTGGTGCAATAAAAAAATTGTGGTACTCATCGCTGTCCGTACGGTCGAATTTTTCCTTAAGCTGAAGTTCATACTTACTCAGTTGATAGATTTTTCTCCCAAATGAACATTTAATTTGGTACATTAACGAATTTACGGTAATATTACAATAAAACAAATTTGCCAGTGAGTGCAAACGCTGCTGTAGGAGTTTTAGACGCGAAAAAAATCTATGTTAGCGTTCGTGCCTAGTGTGTGCCTAGTTCCTTTCGTGCGCGATTTTTCTCAGTCGAGAAAATCGCGCAGACCAGTTTCAGGAAATTTTTGTGTAGCCAAAATAGAAGAAAAAAATTTAGGTAGAAAAAAAAATTGAAAAATCGATAATTAAATTCGAAAACGAAGCCTTCGCGTCTCGTTAATCGACAGAATTTGAAGTAGACGTTCAATCAAGTAGCGAAACAAAAGATAACAATTATCTTCGAATATACGTAGTTATTTAGCACGTGTTTCAGTCTTTTCACGCGAATCATTGATTTGTGATAACAATCAGGAACACTTACTCTCTTTTCGCTCGAACAGGGATGAAAATGCAATGAAAAAGTATTTTTAAATACTTTTGTGAAGGAATTTTTATTCATTATTACACTTTTTAATTAATATAATGCATTGCAAATCAATAATTCAACGAAACTATTTGTAATTTTGCAGAAATATGGAAATTCTAATTTTTCGCATAATAATTATTCATAGTTGTTCGCTGTAGAAAGCGTTTTAGAAGTTATTTTCGGTACAGTCAAGTCAATCGCATATAAAGACTTAAAAAATTATTTGCACATATTTTCAAGGAGAAATTCGTGCAATCGAGAATTTAATTGAACGACAGAGATCCTACTCAATGTAAACTATCATTAATATCCATAAAGTTACAAAAAAATAACTCACTTTACCCTAATAATCTATGAGACATATCATTCCTAGTTTTTTGGAAGTCATTGCAAAAAAACTAAGATTTGGAAGTTAGAATCTATAATTTGAGATCAGTTATGACAAGCGATACCTTATTTTATTTCTGGATAGATTTGCCGATAAATATTCGTCATCATATTCATCGTTTTCAAATAACCACCATTTGTTCATAAAAGCGAAACAAAGTTACGAAGTTTTTGTAGTTTTTCTCCTAATTAGAAAGTAAAACGATGTAAATTACTAGGTGAATTTGTGAAACATCTTTCAACGAACAAAATGATCTATGGCTTGTCAAAATCGAATCATCATTACAAATTTGGCTTACAAAAAACTGAGAATAATATTTGTCATTGGTAATTAAAGTAAACAAAATTACTTTTCTGTAAATTAATTGCCTTGCATTTTTTTCTACATTCACTAGGATTTGGTCAATTCAGATTCACCTCTATTTCCACTAGTTTTCGTGGAAAAATGTGATAAAACAATTTCAGAAATCTTGAAACAAAATCTGTACCGTCGATGACTTTTTACGTACTTTTTTTACGGAATAATTAATGCCCTGCTCTCGAATTATGAGAGTAACTGCCGACCTGATTTTCATAACCGCGAAACAAGTCCGACGAAGTTCCGGAGTGAGGTACACATTTTTTTAAATATTTTCAATTGATATTTGGATCCTGTTGAGAGTGAAAAATCTGTCAATTATTGTCCAAAGTTTTACATTCCCACTTTTACCTGACGAGCATGATCAATAAAAGACCATGAGGAAGAAGAAAAAAAAGAAATTATTACAATTTGTCTATATTTTATTTGTTGGACCTCCTCATTCCTCTCCTGACCTCGGTATTTTTTTTATTTGTCTGGTCATGCCCGAGATTATATATAAACCTGATTTTTCTGGCGAGTCATTTATGAAAAATTCCTAAATTTATCCAATTGCAGCATCTTTCGTCTATCTTCTCTTGAATCCATACTTTTTCCTCTCGTAGAAGAGATCTGTCTTGGAACTTCCCAGATTTACGATTTTTGGACATCCGTCTCGCTGTAACAACAAAGTTTTACATTTTTTTTACATTCATCACTCAATCATTAAAAATTGGGGATTCTTCAGTAAATTTACTGAACTTAAAAAAATGTACGAAATATCGGCAAAAAGGGCTTTGAAAACTTCTACCTTGAAAACGTCGTGAAACCGTGCAAACAAACATTTGTTTCAGAAAAGTCAGGAAAAGACTAACAAAAAATAGTACTTTGGATTTTCTTGATCAGATTCGGTAAATCGTTAAAATTATAAATTCTAATTTTTAGCTGAAAACTAAAGTGGTTGATTCCTTTTAGATGAGCAAAAAATCTCAGGCCTGGCTTTTCTCTTCAGTTGAGTTTAGTGAATTAAATCATGGAAAAATTATTCTGGTCTCATGTTTCCGTTTCACAAATTGTAACTATATGTGATAAAAAATCCATTAAATACATTACAATTACAATAACAATTTTATAAAATGAGAAGCACCAAAAATTTGGAGGCCAGATTTTTTTCTCATATTTAGAATGACCTAAATATACAATGCAGTTGTGGAAGAACTATAATATGCATTTGCATTGGTGTTAAAAAAGCATATAATGAATGAGCATTATGAGCAATTCCGAACAATGTTGCACAGTAAAATATCAAACTAAATGCATTTTACTAAAATATATCTGGAGAAAAAAAACAGTTTGTTTAATAACATTTGCATTAAAAAAACGAAATTATGCAATAAAAAGTACAGCAATGTTTACAGTAGTTGTAGAATAGTAAAAATACGCAACAGCTTCAATATTTATTTATTGATAACATGTATTTGACTTACGTCTTTCTCCTGAATTGTACATTCTTTGCAGTAGTAAGCATCCGAAACACCTGGACCTCCGCAAATAACACATCGCCCTTGATAGGATCCATAATTGCATTCGTCACAGATTCTCACAAGTGTACAAGGCCGTACATAGGAATCACAGATTACGCATTTGCCGTCACATTTCTCACAGAGGCGACCAATCGCTAAAGATTTAAAAAACAGCAAGAAATTGCTTTATTCTTTTATAATTCAGTTGCTTAATGACAAACAAACAACAATGCAGCCTTTCTTTATTCAACAAAGCAGCTGCAACGACAAAAGGTTTTTAATAAACAAAAACACTTCTATACCAATTTCAGGAAATTTGGAAGACGGTAATTTCAAAATTAGATATTAAAATATTTAAAAACACTCTTTCGTCACAAAATCAATTAATGAAACCAATCAAAGCACTATGATGTGCATATAAATGAGTTTCTGAAGTTCTGTATAACGCTGATCAACAAACCTGATTTGTTAACGATTCAGAGTACTTTGAGCACTCTAATGTTGACATAATAAAGCACAATTATCCACAAACTTTATTTTTAAGCCGAACTGACAAACGAAACCAATTTAAGCGCTGCAAAATCCGTATAAACGATATTTTGGAGGTTACGTGTCTAGCGACTTAAGAAACATTATTTTCCTAATTATCCAGGGCATTTTCATGACTCTAATGCTGTCGTAATTATTAAGAATTGTCAGTCAACTTTATTCTTATGCCGAACTGACAAAAAAAACGAATCTAAACATCGTGACACGAATATAAGCAAATTTTTTGAGGTTACGTTCCAATCTACATTGATCAACAAGCCGAGTTCGATCAACCTTTTTTAAATGATGAAATTGATAAATGAACGCAAACTAAGCACAGAAATCGAAAGCAAATGAACGAATTTTGAAAATTTTTAGTTAGGTACTTACCGACGCCGGGTTGTTTACGACAGAAAATCAAATCCGGATGATGTTTCGCCATGGTTCAGCAACTATTCACAATCTCCCGAAGCCACTGCACATCAAACACCACCAAAATATCGTACACCCCGCTCGAAAACGACGAATAAATAGTAAAACTGTTCGAAAAACGGTTCGTAAACATTCGCCTTCGGTTGTTCTGAAATTCCCTAATTTTTTAAGGTTATGTTGTCACGAAGGCCGGGAATGCGCGCGCAGCGCTGCGCAATGCGGCGCGCATGCGCACTAGCGATTTTCTCTCACGTCAATCGGCAAAATATTCTATGCTATTATAACCTAACCTAATTGCGTATTACGAATCGTTCTTTCGAAGCAATTAGTTTTCCTTGATTTTTACGAAAAGTTTGACGTTTTCGTCGGCACGCAAAAGCCTCGAGTGTGTCAATCCCCCAAAACACAGTTATTCGTGAGTTCGGTCATAATTCTCGTCTCAAATGCGATGAACATCGAAATTCGAAACTGTCGAAGAACCGTCAAACCTTTGGGAGTTGACACGACAAAATCTTGTCATTTTTTGTCCTCTGACGCATTAGTCAATAATAGAGAGGAGATAGAATAAAAAGTATACTACGCAGGAGTGAAAATGTCCAAGAGCAAAGCAGCGTCTCGAAGAATCGCTGCTGATCTCCTCTGCAAAAATGGCTGTGGCTTTTATCGAAACGCTGAGTGGGAAGGTTACTGCAGCAAATGCTATCGAGAACATTTGCAAAAGCGGAGAGCGCAGAGGGATCGCACACCAAAAACTCACAATTACGAAGGGTAAGCGTTCCTCGCTTATCCAAATTTTTTCAAGATTCAATTGCTTGATTATGACGATTCATTTTGTGCAGAGAAAGTCCCTTGAAAGCTGTTGGTTCGTCGTCTGGTCATAGCAGAAACGATGATCCAAAACGTCACCATGAAAAGAAAAATAAGCTGCTGAATATATCGTCATTTTTTAAGCCAACTGTAAAAGGTATAAAAACGATAATACGTCTGTATAAGACATACAAAAAATATTGTACTACATGACAAGGCTATAAAATGCCACAGGTTGAAAATATTATGTTTATGAAATTCTGCAATACAGAATATATCATAATAATACAATGCTACGACACAAACTGGCTAAAAAACACTGGACTTGAGACTTGGACCTTACTTTTCACTGTTCTTCCCTCAAAACTACCATTCAATGCACCGCTATTCATGCACTCGTTACAAAAAAAATAGTGTGTAACATGGGCCGAAATTAGCAATTGCGACTCATGTGATTGCAAACTTTCGACCCTTGTTGCACAATATACTATTTTGACTGAAATTTGATTGTATTATTTATTCAGCTCATGGATACGACGACAATCAAGATGTGGATAAAGTTAAGGCCGAGAGTCGCGAGTTGTTAGCTCTAATACAAAAAACTCCGGCTGAAAAGGACGTGCAGAAATGCATCAATTCGTTTGTAAATAAAATAATGCAAAACAAAGATTTTAAGAGGATTGAAGAACTGTCGGAAATTGCGCAGAATTATTATCAGGGTTTTGGTAAGAGGATGGAAAACAGTCCGAATTATGCAGGTAATTTAATAAGCAGAAATTGTTTGCGTACATCAAAGATTTTGAGATACTCATTGCAAAAAAACAACATTTTTCACCAGGTATTTCTCAGGAAGTTAAAGAAAGATTAGCAGATTATGTGGAGAGATATGCGATGACCTCGTTGTATACGACACTTTTTTGTCCCCAATTTACGACGGATGAGGACAAAGATTTGGCTATTCAAAATAGGTGAGCGTTCATTTGATTTCAATAAAAAATGCTTCATAATCTTATCCCGCAATTGCCTCATCAAAGTATGTATGTGTGAACACATAAATCTGGACATTTTTTTACCGACTTTTCTCGATGTTTCGGGCTATTTTTAATGTTGAGCGATGAAAATTTTCGAGAAAAAAAATTTCATCAAAAACAACACAAAAGTTGGAAATCCATTAATTTTTTTTCATTATTTCACTCCAATTAATTGAGAATTGTAAGAAAATGTTGCTTAACAGGATAAGACAGTTAAATTGGGTGAGTGGGAAGCACTTGGAGTGCAGGATACACGAAACGAGTCCGGAAGTCCGAGAACTCGTGTACACTTCGATAACCGATTTGTTGAATATGGATTCGGCGAAGGCGCCGCAAGAAAAATTGGCTTGCGTCGTTCATTGCTGCAGAAATATATTCTTGCTGCTTCAGCAATCGGTCGGAGGTCCAGCGTCGGCCGACGAATTTCTTCCGGCTCTGATTTTCATCGTTTTGAAAGCAAATCCTGCGAGGCTAAAAAGTAACATCAACTTTATCACGAGATTTTGCAACGCCAGCCGATTAATGACCGGCGAGGGTGGCTATTATTTTACGAACCTCGTAAGCTCTCGTTCGCCTTTTGACCGATGATTTCTGCGGTAACTGCGCATTTCACAAAAACCCCATTAACGAATTTCCTGTCATCTTTGCTGTTGCAGTGCTGCGCCGTCTCGTTCATCGAAAATCTCACCGCCGAATCGTTAAATATGACGCAGAAAGATTTTGACGCTTACATGTCCGGCGAACGAGTACCAGCCAATACTTGGGAATCGGCGCTCACTATTTGCGAGGTAATTTGACAACGAAATATCTTGTTTGGTGTTTGTTATTTATTATGGTCTTGGAATATCAAATTGGTCCCTACAATTTATATTTATGGAAGCTGTTACTGCGTGTGTATGTTTGTCCCACCCTTTAGAACTTGGAGGGCGTATGTGCGTTTTTTAAAAGAATTTCCGAACTTTAAAACATTTTTTGAATAACCAAAGTTTGTTGAATTTCAAATTTTTTAAATTTTTAACATTTTTTAAATTTCGAAATTTTTCTAAATTAAAAAAAAATTTGATTTTCAAACAAATTTTAAATTTCCCAAAATTTTTAAATTATGATTTTTTTAATCTCTAAAATTTTTTGATATTATTGAAATCTTTTAAATTTTTCTCGCAAATTCTAGCGAATGTCAGGTGACTTTGATAAAAGTAGAAACACGCCGTTTTCGAAAAAGAAGATGCTTATTGCGGTTCGATTCTAGTCGCGTCAGTCTCCTTCAACCCGATCGACCGAACTTCTCTTATGCCTAATTTCCAAAAAAATTATTAATATGAATAAATCTAGAAATTAAAAAAATTTTTAAACTAAGATAATTTTGGAAATTACAAAATTTTGGCAATTTAAAAAAAAATGATAAAACTTTGATTGGAAAATTAGGGAAAAACGTCTCCTTCCTTGAGATTCCTGAGAATGTTAATTTTTCATAATAACAATGCCAAAAAGTTATCAATGAAATAGTTTTAAGAAAATAGAGCAATATCGCGAACGTTAAAAAAAAAAGATTATATGTGTTTGAAAATATAGTACAAACATAACAAAGTATTGGGATACGTGATATAATGTGTGGATGATGTGCAGATAGCAAAAATTAACATCTCTTCTTTTTTAATCGAATGTAAACTTCTTTTTTTTTTTTAGAGTCTGCACATGATGTGCGAAGAAGTCACATTGCTCGACGATTTGAAGGGGAAAAATGAAAACCTTGTGAAGGAAGCTCTGGAATTGAAGCAAGCAATGCTCGACTTCCACGAGAGAATAAGGGCCGAAGTTAGTGCGTTAGTCGTACGAACTCCGTTGATCATATCGCGAAGCCAGCGGCTACCTACAAATCTTGACTGTGAACTGGACATGGAGTCATATCAACTTCCGCCACCTATAATACCTCAAGTATAATCTTTTTTTCCGAAAAACTAATCTTTTAATTATTTTTTACAATCAGATTATCTTAAATGATAATTTACAAAACGTAAAAACGGTTAATTTAAGATTATTTGATCATTTAAGAAAATAATATTAATAATAATATTAAACAGGACTTGACATCAATTATCAGTTGGTCCATATTCTTTTTCTAGATCAAATTCTCGATCACTTTTGTAAATCGTCAATTAAGATTGATCATTCCTCAATTCTTTCATTAACCGATAATCACGATCGAGAATCATTTAATAAACGATTAATCGGTAATCGGAGGTGAAATTCACTTGATCAATCGGACAATTAGTAATCAGTACTTGAGATTGACTGATTACTCAATCAATTGTCGATCGGAACTCGACATTATTTGCCTAATCGATGTGTTATCAATTAGGCCATTAACTTGATTTCTGGACATTGGTCAATAATTACTGTAAAAGTTAATTAAGTTAATCGTTGATAAGAACTCAAAATTATTCGATCATTCAGAGAATCCTTGACGGAGAAAAAGAAAAATTTCGCGTTCTCATGGAATATTAAACGAGTAATCATGCAAATATTTTATCCAGATTAATGATCAATGGAGAAATCAGGTAATATCTCATTTTTATTGACAATTGATAGAGTAATCGATGAAAATCCACTAATGTGAATTTCATTAATTGATTATTCAGATCATTGGAAAGTTAATTAATTAGAGAGTTTCTTTCCCAAATACATGTTTGATTGACTAATGGAATAATATTTATTTCTAATTACATTTTTGCCTTTTAAACAAACCATGAAGAAGGCTGAGCGCTCCACAATAATCGAAAGATTGCTTTATTTATTATTCAATTTAGACAAACTTTTATGCATATATTAAGTATGATGGATGGTGATTCTCATAGCTGCATATGTTTTTTATTCAAAACAAATTCAATTGCACTCGATTTCCCCAAATATTAACGAGTTCATGCAAAAATTCGAAAAGGCACATATTCATTTACCTTTTTCAAAGAATAATCTGTATTTTTTGCTTGATCTTGATGTATCACGATTCATTCTCTTCGTTGAGAGATACTTTATGCATCCACTGTCTAGATATTTAATCTATTATCTGGATATTCCCCATTTCAAAATGGCAGCTTTTTGTTTACGAAATTTTTTTTATTGATGAGTGAACAAATGGCTGCATTTTCAAATGGAGAATGCTATCAAATTTCTAGATGGTGAATTCGTAGAGCATCTTTCAACGGATTGAATGAGCCGTGATGCATAACAATCGAGCAAAAAATATGAATTATTCTTTTTAAAAACCGAGTGTATATGTATCTTTTAGAAAATTAGCATAAATCAGTTAATATTTTTGTAAATCCATCGAAATTAATGTTTTTGTAAGTCATGATATCTATTTTAATGCAGAACACGATTCACTATAGTCAATTGATGCTTAAAACTTTGCGTACACGATTTACAAAAATTTGCAGTCTTTTAACGAGTGCAAATCAATTGTTTTTAATTGGCGAATGTTTCGCAGATTTTCTCCCACATGGCGAGCGATGAGCCAGATAGTTTACAGACTGGAGTAACAAAAGCTTCAGACGGAAAAGCATCATCCTCGTCGACGGACGATTGCGGATGTATAACACCTTCGCCGACCTTTGATTTTCCGCCTTTCAGCGACGATTGCTGTTTGGATGGAAGTCGAGCGGACGACGACACAAGTCTCATAAGTCTCGAAGCTCCGTCGGACTTTTTAATGAGCGGCGAAAGTCAACAAGGACAGACAGAAAATTTATTGGATAATTCGCCGCAAACGCGAGCCTCTAATCTCCCATCGCCATTAAAACCCGCAGCTCGTCCTCCTGGATCAAATACCGAGGACTATCATGGATTTACCCTTCAAGGATCCACCATACAAACAATTCCCTGCAATACCGGTGATCTCTCCCTCAATCATTCAACCGACTTTGAGTCTGACGCTTATTCCACGTACTTTCACAATATTTAAATGCTCTACGTCCTCCCGGTTTAGATTATAAGAGATATTAATGATAGCGAGTAATAAAACAACAAATCGAAGACGTATGAACGTGATTTACATTTTTTATCTTTTATCATAAGTGTAGATAAGCCGTTTCATTAATTCATTATTAAATTATTGTCAAGAGTTTGTACATTCCCTCTCCAATTTAGCTGAAACTTTTTAAATGTTAAGCTTACACCGAGAAAAAACTTTAGTAACATCAACCTCGGCGCTGCGGTCGAATAAAATTTTGCATTTTCAGGGTTGAGTAGACAACAAGGTAATTGATCGGCACATTTGGTTTCGTTAAAAAAAAATTCACTGTTTCAACCAATCCATAGACCTAAGCAGAATAAATAAAAAATGAACCTATTATAGAATAGATGTTACTAAATACTTTTATTTCATAACTACAAAAAGTTGCTAAAAGCTTGAATACGAATGAAATATGGGATTTTTTCACTACATCGAACTCAGGACAACTGAGCAGTCTTATGAGCTTGCGAGAAAAACTCCGTTCATTCGCCATCTAATGGGATTATACGCAACACTGATGCATAATGCTCCGCTAGCTGGCCTTAGTGTATACAATGTAACGCTCTCAGTCGATTATCCGCGCGAGAATTCAAACGAAGAACCATTAACGAAGCAGCAGGACAGAAACCAACAATATATCGATACGAGGAAAGTCGGTAAAAAAATCTACTCCTTAAAAGCAAGTGCGAGTGCGTCACAAGCGTTTGAAGTAGGGCAAGAGAGAGGACGCCACGAGGGCCCAGGCATCACATTACAGTTTTCGTTACCGACTGAGCCCGAAATTCCGCAACATTGCTCTTTCGCAACAGACAACGATATCTCCCTCGTGACTGCAGCGCCATATTGTGTGTGTCCATGTAAAATTACACACTTATCCCACACAACACAGCCTCACAGCGCAACTAGCGTTAAGTCCCCAGACTAAACCCATCCTCCCTCTTCTCTAATCTCCGCTGCACCCAGAAACTCCTGCATAATACACAACCATCCATCCACCAACCTCACGCACACACACGCACGCAACACACCCACACCCAAACACATTAACAAAAAATCCCCACGCATACAAACACAAAAGCGGATAAAAAATAAACAAAAAAATCCCCCAATTCAGAATGACATTCACAGAGGCTCATTGTTGCCAATCGTTAAAATGATGACAAAATAAACTAGATAGACCCACAAATGTGAATCAAAGTGATCGCCGCTCATTTTTTTTCCCTCTTTCTTTCTCTCTCTCTCTCTCGCTCCTTTCGCTACACATGTAGCGCATACAGCGCAAGCTCCTCGAGCGTAACATCACGCAGAGTGAAAATATCACCGAGTGATAGAGAGTCAGATCGCAAGTACGCGCAGCGCAATCGACACCGTGACTTTATCGCGTTATTATTTTAGTGTTGTCGTGTTGTTAATAATCGCTCTTAAGTTATGTGGTTGCGTAGGTGCGTGCGCCAAGTGCGCTTGTCCAGTTTTATGTCGTGAATCGAGGCGAGACTGTAGTGTAGTACTATTGCTACGTATATATATAGATATATATAAGTTTTGCGAGGCGAGGAGCGAGAGAACAGTCACTGGCCGATAATACGAAGGGAGTCGCGTGCTGTACGTCAGCCGCGCGTACCGCCCAACTAACCGGGAACGAGATATGAGCGTTTTCGGGGATTTTCAGCGGGTCTGGGTCGAGAGATTCCCGGACAGCGCACTCCCCGCTGCCTGGGAAGAGGACGTCAGGGCCAATCTCGTTAAACACAAACTTAAGGTAAAGTCTTTTTTTTTTTAGAGGAAGGAAGAGGGAGGAAGATTTTTAGAGAAGGTTTTTTATGATTATCGCGGATCGCGCACTCCCCTCTTATGACTCAGCTTTGGTGTTGCATGACAGAGAGATGATGGTAAATTGTTTGTTAAGTGGCATGATTGTGGTAACTGGGGTCTCTGAGACCCCGGTGGGATTTTTTTGGGAATTTCTGGGGACTTACAGGGTTTTTTGAAATTATATGGAATTTGTTGTCGTTTTTAAAACATTAAAAAACAAAATTTATGAATAAATAAATAAAAATTTTACTTATTAATGAACAATAAGAATGAAAAATGGTAGAAGAAAAAAATTTGTTTTATTCAAATTTTATGGATTTGTTATTTACTTTGTAAAAAACAGAAGAAGAGTTACGTTGAAGACTATTGTTATTGTGTGCGAGAAACCAAATGGGTATTTACTTTTATGAAGTGAATTGGAAATTTAAATTGAAATGAATATGACAGGAAACTATTTATGAAAATATTTTGATCATCGAGTGATGTTCTCTTTTCTTGTGAATCAGTTTCGATTTTGCGTCACAAAGGGATGATGGTTAATTGTTTGTTAAGGGGCATGATTGTAGTAAATGGGGTCTCTGAGACCCTGATTGAATTTTTTTTAAAGTTTCTAGGGATTTAGATGGTTTTTTGAAATTATATGGAATTTGTTGTTTCTTTAAACATTGAAGAACAAAGTGTATGAATAAATAAAGAAAAGTTTACTTAATAATGAACAATAAGAATTAAAAATGCTAGAAAAAAAATGTATTGTACTTAAAAAAAAAAATCTTTTAACCTTAACAAAACACTTATGTTTTGTTATCTTTATATCACTATCTTAATAGTGGAGTCAAACTTTAGTACCAATTAGCAATAAATAGTTACACATTTTTGTTTAAATTTGTTATGTGGTTTCAATTTTTCAGAAATTAAACTGTGAAAAAAAATTAAGCTGCACAGTTGAACTTCGCAAATTTCTTCCTCATTGTTTTTTTTTTTCTTACAATGCTTTCTCTATGAGGAAGCTAAAATCGATTAACATACTTCCTCATACAGTTTAACGTAAATATACTGTTTATTAATTTTAGATCATACTTGTACGTTAAATTTAATTCATCAGATTATGGATAAAAACTTCCAAAACATGCATACCAATTTTTGCAATGGAAACTTTTATAAATAGCTCACAATTCCCCAAACTCTATAATAAACAGATTCAAAAGAGTAAGTAAAAAATTCAAGCATTCTTATTTAGAAGAGAAGCTGATGCTTGAGGAGCAACCTTCCACAAAATTTCCCTACTGCCATTCACTGGTTCAAATTTTTTTAAATGTAAAAAATGGGTTTTTTAATCTTCTTTCATAATGTTGATATTTTGATAAAAATTAGATGTTGTAAAACCGTTTGGTATGTATGTTGCTTATGAGATAATTAAGGTTTTTGTACAATCTTTAGATGCTGAGATTTTTATTCATCACTTTCTATTACACACAGATGTGAAAAAAAAACTTTAGAAACTTCAAGTGAACCACAGACATCGACATATCTTTCAATTTAGCCTGAAAGCGGCGGCGTAGTCACATTTGGCCGCTAGGTGGCTACTTGCCAATTCCGATCTCGCATGTGGATAAACATGATGCTGGTTATATAATAGGCACATTTTCCGTCAATTGACACTTGCCCAAGTAACGATTTCCTGTGTCGTTACGGGACAATTCCAATGTATCGCATATGCATGTAAGAATGTAGTCTGTGTAAAGTTAACTTTCGGACGTAGACTATGTTCCAGATAACAGCAGATATCTTGAGGATAACATTATTTGCGTCATATGTAAAACATTTGTATTGTGTCGTAATAACACAAAAAACCGGTTGCTTGGGTAACTAAGACTTTCCAAAAATGAGATAGTATGGATATATTATAAATTTTCACTGAGTATTTGTAATTTTAACTCATACTCGATCGAAAAGTAAATACGAACTTAAAGTACTCAAAGAATCTTAAAGATACTTTATAAGTACTTTGAGTGCATAAAGTAGTTCAAGTACTGAGTACTTGTTAATTTATAAAGTACATAAGACTTTTAAGTACAATGTATCTTAAATAATTCGTACTTGAAGTAAGCTGTCCAAGTCCGATTTAAAATATTAAATACCCTGAGATTTAAAAAATGCCCCTATATTAAGTTGCGAGAAAATAATTCAAGCTTAGGACAGTATGCTTGAAATTTTTTTAAAATATACATTTTTTTAAAATTGCTGAATGGATGAAATAACTTGGTCGTGTTTAACAGGTCGCTACTCTGAGGGAGGAACTTGAGAAGGAGGAATTTTACGTGGAATATTTGGAACGGCTACTTGCCGATGTTGAGAGACACAAGCAGCTCGCCAGTAACTCAAATTCCAGCTCACCGGTCGTTGAGAGCAAGAACGACGGTTCTGGGAGGCTTCGTCAGAATACAAGGAAGAGCATACAAGAGAACAGAGTAGAAGAGACTTCTCCGGGAAGTAATCGCAATGTTGGCGAGATTTTGCCTGAGGAAACTACCATTCCTGCCAGCAATACTATCAGCGATATCAGTAAACTGCAGGACAAATGCGTTTCCGAATTGAGCTGCACGCTGACCTCGTCCAGACGACCCAAAAGCGAGATTCCCGGGAGCTTGGAGAGAAGTCAGGTAATCAGGAGAAATAGTGATCCTGATGTGCCAAGTAATTACGTTACTGTTATTGAGGTAACTGGAAGCTCGAAAAAAGAAAAATTGGAACAGGAAGAAGAGGAAGATGAAGATGAAAATGAAAACGAAAAGGGTAAGTCAACAGAAAAAATTATTTAAAACAATTAAAAAACTCCTGAAAGGAAAACGTAAATTTTGACGTAGTATGCGCAAAATTCGATTGTACGCGTCGATATCGGTGGGTGAAATGGATTTTTACGGACACTGTGTAAAATTATCTTTTACGTGCAGATCTTTACGTGCGTGAAATGATCTTTTACAAAGAGTATGCGCAAAGTGATCTTTTACGAACAATATGCGTAAAATGAATTTTCGCGCACAGGATGTATAAAAAAAAATGAATTGAAATATTAGGGAGGTTCGAGCGCCACTAGTCAAATGAGTACTAATTGGTGTAAATTGTGTATTCAAAGTTTCATGCATCAACATGCATTGAAATCAATGCTGCTTTGTGTTAAAGTAGATATTCTTGGCTTGGAAATGCATTGATTTCAATGGATTCACAAAAATATCTACTGGTTTATGCTAATTTAAAAAAAAGTGCATACATATTAACTCAGTTTTTTCAAAGGATAATCCGTATTTTTCGCTCGATTGTTATGTAACACGGCTTATTCTCTGTCTTGAAAGATGCTCTACGAATTAACCATCCAGATATTTGCTGGTATTCTCCATTAAAAAATGACAACTATTTGTTTACCCATCAATCTAAATTTTCGTAAACAAATAGCTGTTATTTCTAAATGAGGAACACTAGCAAATATCTAGACGGTGAATACGTAAATCATCTCTCAACGAAAAGAATGAGCCATGAGTCATCAAAATCAAGCAAAAAATACGGATTAATCTTTGAAAAAGCTGAACGAATATATGCTTTTCGAAATTTAGCATAAACTCGTTAATATGTGTGAAAATCGAGTGCAAATAAATTTTTTCTAAGTACAAGACATATGGATCAATGAGAATCACCATCCAAGCGATGCTTCAAAGTTTGTCTAAATTAAATAATAAATTTACCACTCTTTTGATCAGTGTGAACCGCTCTAATCTCCTTAATCAAGAAAAGAATTGAGACCGACAATCATTAAGTCAACCAAGAAAATCAATAAGCTTTTTTTGTCGGATTCAATGTCCCACATTTGGTCAAACCCTATGTTGCGGTTTTCTTAAAAACATTTTCGAAGAAGTTTTCTTTAAAAACACTTTCAACTCAGCAAGTTATGAATTTATTGTACCGAAATATACCTAATACAATCACCTTATTAATTTCATTACGTCAATTGTTGTTATTCCGAATACAAGCGACATAGAAAACTGCATTGCGTTGATCACCGCTAAATGCATAACTTTCATCTTTTGTAAAAACATCGAATATCTGATTTTGTATTTCATCATGCAAATTTATATTTATAAGATCTTTTTTTCACCGATTAATTGAAGCTTCTTTACATTCCCAACCAATTATTATATATAATAAGGATTTGAATCTTAGACAACAAGATAAAAATTCGAGAAATAATAATTGCGATACAAAAAACACTTGATCCGAATTGAAATAACAAAAACTAGCAACTTGAACTCTGTAGCAAGTGCTTTAAATGACAAAAAACTCTTGGATCTGCTACAAATAAATAAGGGCCAAAGCTTATTTTAAAATCTAGCATATTGCATATTTAATGATCAAGTATGGGATTTTTCGGACGCTCCGTTCGTTTATTATCAATTTAATATCGCGTCGAGTCATGGAGCTCTCAATGCGTCATCCATCCCATGAACAGAATCCGTATGACGCGCCCAGCGCGTCATTCGTACTTTTTTTTCCTTCACTATGGTTTTAGGGTCAAACTTGAATACCATCACTAGTTTAATTCATTTTATTTTTGCATTATTTAATTAATCAATTTCTTTTTAGTTCGGGATAAAAATTAAGTTCGGGTTTCATTCGCAAGAATGAAAAAAAAAAAGTTGACTAATTTTTGGAAAATCCTATTGATTTTATATTCTAACGAAATATGTACAATTACTTAATTGCTTTTTCTCGAAAATTTTTTGTCGTGAACCTTTGGAAAGCTGCTACTTTTTTCCCACAATAATTTGTAATCTTAAATATTCTTTTATTATATTTCTTATCTTAGCTTGAGGAAAAATGGGTCGCTTAATTGTTTCCTGATTCATAAAAGCCACTGCTCTAAATATAGAAATCGTTCTGATTTTAACCACGGTGACACTATAATTTTTTTCTCTATGAGGAAAAATTCTGTACGCTTCATTGGCATCCTTTTTGTTATAAACCTTTGCCAGCATAACTGGGTCATTGAGCCTTATTACTCCACTAAGCTATTGAACTTTACAAAGTTAATATTTAATATATTAAACTTAACATTTTCTGCATATTCTTTGAATCTGGCAAAAAAATCGACGAATTTCAAGATTTGAGGACTTTGTAAGTCACTTTATTTTTATGTAATAAATTAACTGGAAAAATCTACAGGCAATTAACGATAACAAGACTTATAGATCATGTTCAGACGGTGAACATTAATACCCTCGTAATATTGGGTCACTGAGCTTTATTACTCTAGAAATTTACTGAACCTTTATAGATAGATTAACAATATTCGTACATTCTTTAACTCAGTGCGAAGAAATCGACAAATTCAGATTTACAAAGAACTATCTTTGTAAATAGATTCATTATGATGTGATAAATCAACTGAAAAAAAATCAATTTCACATTAACGATTTGAATTCACGTGGGAACAAATCGACGAATTATGATATTTTAGATCTTTGTAAGCCGATCTCATTATTGGTCGCTTTTTATAAAGCGCTATAAGGAAACAAGACAATGAAAAAATCTATCGCTATGAAAATTACATTTTATCAAAGGTAAATCGGTGCTCCGGTAAAATCTTTGCTACAAAAACGTCATGAAATGTATGAAAATTGATTATTACCAAAGTTCCATAAAACCGACATTATTTATAGCGTTTTTTAAATTCAGAATGCGACGATTTGAACGGTGCTTCATATTATTCACATACATACATCCAGAAACTTTTTCTGAATCACTTTTTTCGATGTTCTGGATCATTCTGAGTTACATGAAAATCGCGAAGAGGAAAAATATTTTATGGAAACAAAACTTTCTCTATGAGGGAGCAAAAATACCAAATTGAAGGGTCATACCAATATAAACGCTTCAAAATCAAGCCATTTTCGGGAATTTTTTAAAAAGAAATTATTACACCGAGGTTTTCAAAGTTGCGGGATGTATTCATTCATAAATTAACTATATAAATTAATTATATGCGAGTGACTTATGCGGTATTCCTCGAGGGTATTAAACAACTTGTTGCGCTGTTGCACGAATTGCGACCGCTAAAGTGCCTAAAACAACAAAAACACCAAGGCGTTTTTGGACTTGCAGATATTCTTTGCACTGTAATCTAAGATTTTCCAAAAATATTAAAATTTTGTAAAATCGCGAAGTTTTGAAAAAATAATAAATATAGCGATAAAAAAATATTGTAACTTCGCTTGAAAAAAAAGTTGTATTTTCAATGCCAAATTGAACCTTTGCATCCAATATAAAAAAATCATAGATCGTTGTATCACAAAATATGTTGAGAAAACGCTGCAAAAATTTCAAGTTGTTCACATAATGATTTTTTAAAAATCAGAGCTGCAGAAAAATAGAAAAATGCATAGGACTACCATTTTTAAAATATTTGAGATTCGATTTTGAAATTTCAACATGATATTCTAGAAGGTATAAACTTTCAAAAAAAGTTGGTTGAAAACTTTATACTGGGATGAAGCCTTAAAAAATATATATATTGTATTATTTATCTTTCTATTGACGACAACGAGGCTTCATAAATGTTTAGAGGGTGAAAAAGCTGTTAATGAGGACGGAGGTGAGGACGGAGATGCCGAGGTATCGGAGGAGGAGCCTTATTACGACTCGGTTGCTCTCGATCAAACAGGCGAATACGTTTATATCGACGCTCGGCGACCGATCGTAACGAACAACAACGGGAGCAGCGCTATCGGTATCGGCGTTGGCAACACTAACAGCAACAGTAAAATCAGCAGCAGCAATAATAGCAACAGCGGACGAGCTCCCATACGAAGACCGCCCTCGCTTCCTGACTCCCCAGGAAATCGAAGCAATTACGTCAACATCGACTATTTTATTCAGTAAGATAAAAAAATGCCTTTTCACAATCTATTTTTATGATCGACTTATTTTAATAATCAAAAAACTACGTTTTCTTTCTGAATAAATCGCGAATATTTCGGTAATACTTCAATAAAGATTTGATTTATTGCCAGTAAATTTGTAAAAGTCGTAAAAAATCATGGATTTCACTGAGAAACTTCATGAAATGTATGAACATTAATTATTAACAACGTTTCATAAAACCGACATTATTTCTAACGTTTTTGTTGTTCAGAATACGACGAGTTGAAAAGTGCTTCATATTATTCACATGCACACATACATACATCAAGAAAATTTCTCTGAATCACTTTTCTTGATGTTTTAGATCATCCATAAAAAACTGAGGGAATATGTACCGCTTTGGAAATTAACATAAACCAATTAATAATATTGTAAAATAGATATTCTTGACTTAGAAGAACATTAATTTTAATGGATTTACAAAAATATTAACTGGTTTATGCTACTCTTCAAAAAGGTACATATTCGCTCAATTTTTAAATAGAATAAGCCGTATTTTTCGCTCGATCGGTATTTATCACGGATCATTCTCATCCTTCAGATATGCTCCATAAATTCACTTTCTAGATATTTGATAATATTCGCCATTTAAAAATTACAGCCATATGTTTACCCATCAATGAATTTTTTTCGTAACAAACATCTGCAATTTTTAAATGTGGAATACTATCAAATATCTAGATTGAATGTGTAAAGCATATTTCAACGGAGAAATTGAGCCATAAGACATTAAGATCAAGCAAAAAATACGCATTATTCTTTGAAGAGGCTGAACGAATATGTGCCTTTTCGAAATTAAACATAAACCTGTTGATATTTGTGGAAATCAAGTGCAATTAAAATTATTCCAAGTAAAAGACATATACAGCTACGAAAATCACCATCCGTTATCGGCAATAGATGCATAAGTTCGTCTCAATTAAATAATACGTCTAGCACTCTTTTGACTAGTGTGCAGCGCTCCAAACCTCCTTAATAGCCGGCGAAATTTTTAATTACTGACCCCATTTTTTTAAAGACTTTTTTAAGCCTAATTTGTTAAATAATATGACTTGTAGACACAGAGCAGCGATAGACAGCGAAGACGAAGAGGGTGCGAGTCCAGCGCCTCCGATTCTTCTCAGAGCCTTAAGTACTGATAACGAGACTGGAAGCAGCGATGCTGAGCCACTCAGTCTCAGTGAAGGTAGTTTGGAATCCCCGACACCGACTACACCTCGAAGGCAGCAGGACAAAGACAAAGATACTCGAGATGACGATAGAACGACGATGGTCAAATGCATCGTCAATTCGGTGGTCGAAAGCGAGGGAATTTACGTTGAGTGCTTGACGGTGATGCTGCAGGTAACAGAATAAATAATTTGCGAGAATCAAATAATAATGGAGGTGCAAAATTGTGATTCGATTCTTTGAAAATCGATCATCTTTTATCGAATAATTGCAATTATTAATCGACTATTGAATTTCTCGAATAATGGCTATTATAAATCGATTATCTTTCCTCGAATAATCGCGATTATCAATTGATTATCTTTTCTCGAATCATTGCGATTATTAATCGATTATCGTCTCTCGAATAATCGCGATTATCAATTGATTATCTTTTCTCAAATAATCGCGATCATTAATCGATTATCTTTTCTCGAATTATCGCGATAAATAATACTTTAATGGAAAATGTTCCATTAAAGTATTCGAAAAATTGGTTTTCGTAGCTTTGAAATTTGGACTTTTTACTCTCCAAGACGCGTTTCGGAAGTAAAATCGATTACATAAACGATTGCTCATGTTATTATAGTATATGAAAGCAATCCGAGCCACTCTGACAACATCGCAGCCAGTGATATCCGAGGAGGAATTCGGCACGATGTTCTACAAAATTCCAGAGCTTCACGGTCTGCATCAAAATTTTCTGGACGATTTGCGCGCTAAGTTGGAGACGTGGGACAACAAAACGACAATCGGTGAACAGTTCAGGGTGAGAATCACTTTAAAACTGATAATAAATTTTTTTTTCAATATCTGGTTCTTTTTGCGTAGTTAATTCACTTATTACAATAATTAGTCATGATATTTATATATGACTCATTTTTAATTATCAGGTAATAATTAATTATTCCTTAAAATAAACTTCGAAGACTACACCGACGTAAAGACCCGAAAAAGTTCAGAATTTCTCTAAATATTAACGAAAGCATTGGTTTCGTTGATACCAACATTTAAAGACGAACATTTAAAATCGAACATTATGGAATGTTCAATTTTTTTAAAAAACGAGTGCATGTCGAGCTTGAAA
This sequence comes from Tromatobia lineatoria, assembly GCA_949699805.1. NCBI lineage: Eukaryota > Metazoa > Arthropoda > Insecta > Hymenoptera > Ichneumonidae > Tromatobia > Tromatobia lineatoria. The sequence continues at coordinate 7,912,785 of OX453038.1, forward strand.
AATTAATATCTTCGGTTCTATTCGTCCTAGGAATATAAACCGAAGCGCGTTTTACAATCAAAAGAATGAGGGTTCGTAAAATAATTTTCTAGAAATTCTAAACTTGCGAATTATTATTATTATTATTAACAATTGAAAAATAAAATAATTTTTTTCGCAAATTTAGGTTTTCTTCGTCTTCTGATTTTATTAAATTCTTTCTTTCATCCGGTAACGCTTATAACTTTTTTTGAGATAGAGATTTGATGAACTCTATTCAAAGAACGAAAATTCTGGCGCGGTACCGGTACAGTAGAGGTCAGTGCTTTAAGAAAAAAAATAGAGTCCATCGAATCTCCATCTAAAATAAAATTGTAAGCGTTACGGGATGAAATAAAAAATTTAATTTAAAAAAACCGCAGTTTTCGAAGAAAATTATTTAATTTTTCAACTATTAATGACAATAATGATTCGCAAGTTTACAATTTTTAGAAAATTATTTAATGGACCCTCATTATTTTCACTTCAAAACGCGCTGCAGTTTATCTTTATAGAACAAATAGAACCCAAAATATTAATTTTTTAAGTTCGTCATGCACCCGTTTTTCGAAATAAATAGAGACCCCATAATTAAAAAAAAAAAATTGTCCAAACAAAAAAATACGGGTCTTCTCTTCTTAGATACAGTTTGCGTAAAAAACGTTTCATTCAAATAAAAAAATGCGAGGCCAATCCTGCCGATTTCAGGTGGCTCATATATCTTTGACTTAGAAAAAATTAAATTACACTCTATTTCGACAAATATTAACGGTTTTATGCTAAACTTCGAAAAGGCACATATTCGTTCAGTTTTTTCAAAGAATAATCCATATGTTTCGCTTGATTTCCATCTCATTCTCTCCGTCAAGAGATGCTCTACGCATTCACCGTCTAAATATTTGATAGTATTCCGCATTTCAAAATTACAGCTGTTTGTTTACGACGAAATTTTATTGACGGGTAAACAAATGGCTGTAATTTAAAAATGGAGAATACCATCAAATATCTAGATGATTAATTCGCAAAGCATCTTTAAAGGAAGAGAATGAGCCATGATGATGAGCCATGAGCCTTTTAAAAAAGCGAGCGAATATTACCTTTTTGAAAATTAGCATAAGCCCGTTAATATTTTTGTAAATCCAGTGAAATCAATTTTTTTATAAATCAAGGATATCTATTCTAATACAAAGCACCATTAACTATAGTTAATTGATGCATAAAACTTTGTATACACGATTTACAAAAATTAGCACTCATTTGACAAGCGTGAAACGCTCCAATCTCCTTGAATAAAAATTTTTCATTACTACTTACTAAATAAATTATAACATACACATTTTCCTGCAGGTAATGGCCAGTAATATAGGACTATATGGTGCCTTTTTGCACAATTACGCACGTGCTACGGACACTGTGCGCAGATGCTCAGCTCATTCAACGCAGTTCGGCGAAATCACGAGAGACATAAGACTCAGGGGTTTTCCCAAAGGACCTGGACTCTCGCTCGAAGATTTACTACACAAACCCGTTGCTCGGGTTCAGAAAAACGCTCTCGTTTTACACGTGAGTATTCATCAAGTTTCTTCACCACTGAAAACGTTAGAAAATTTACACGATATATTTTCGTGAACTATTCATGAAATTTATAAGTACTGACACATAAAGGTCAAAGTCACGATTTTTTCGTTTCAGGATCTTTTGAAGCATACACCAAGAAATCACGCGGATCACACACCGCTTTCCGAGGCGCTCGCGATGACGAGAAACTTTTTGGATGAATTCAATATTATTCAGACAAAATCCATGTTTCCGGTAAGTGACGTATAAAAAATTTCAATTGTCAATAATTATGCAAGTAAAACAATTATAACATGAAAGTAGTGAATCTATTGAAAAAAATATAACGCGGTGACAGTAGGTGCTCAAAAACCCGCTTGGACCAGTGGATATCTATAGAAATTTCACTCCACTGCGTTTACATGTATTTGGAATGCTATACCCAAAGTAAAACACATGATATTAGAATGTACTTGGTACTTGAAGTTCTGTACTTGAAGTTCTTTACTGGAAGTTCTTTACTTGAAGTTCTGTACTTGCAGTTCTTTACTTGAAGTTCTTTACTTGAAGGTCTTTACTTGAAGTTCTTTACTTGAAGTTCTTCGTTTGAAGTTTTTTACTTGGAGGTCTTTACTTGAAGTTCTTTACTTGAAGTTCTTTATTTAAAGTTTTATACTTGAAGTTCTTTATTTGAAATACTGAACTTGAAGTATTAAACTAGAAGTATTACCCTTAAAGTATTAACCTTCAAGTATCAAATTTGATGTATCAAACTTAATCTATCAAACTTGAAGTATCAAACTTAATGTATCAAACTTGAAGTATCAAACTTAAAGTATCAAACTTGAAGTATCAAACATGAAGTATTAAACTTGAAGTTTCCAACTTGAAGTATCAAACTTGAAGTACCCAACTTGAAGTATTAGACTTGAAGTCCCAAGCTCGAAGTTCCGTACTTGTAGAATTGTAGAAGTACTTCAAGTACTTCTCCGTTTGGTAATTGATATCCATGATATTTGTCCTCCTGCCCAGCTCTGGTTCTTTGGAAGTGTCGGGTACAACAATAATGATTATTTATTATTTCGCAGAGCCATGATAGGGCTCAAAGAAGGCTCGTGAAGAATTCGTTCGTCGTCGAGCTCTCGGACGGACATCGTAAACTCAGACATCTGTTCCTCTTCAATGATGTCATCGCTTGCGCTAAGTACAAAGCTTCGGGAAGAGACAAATTTACATTTGAGCTCAAGTGGTACGTGCCAGTTGCTGAGGCGAACGTTTCGGAGGATGGGATTGAACCGCGTGAAGCAAGTCCTGCAAATGTCGTGTCCCTCAGGTAACAAATGCAATATTTATTAATTTTTTTGTTCTGCGGAATAGACCGACGTACATAATTAAATTTTCAGATTCGAGTATAAATAACAAATAATATAATCTCACAATAACATCATAGTCTTCAATTACAATTAATATATTATGATACGATAACACTAATCATAATTTCTAGAAATAACGGAGAATTTGAATAGGAGGAAAATTAATTGATTAACATCGCTAAAGATAGTTATTTATTTTATATCGTTTCCTCAACGAATTTTTTCTTATGTATTCAAAATCGCGAAAATCGTTTAGAAAATTTTCGACGTGCGTTGACATGCGTGAACTAGTTGGAAGAATCAGTCCAAATTGTAGTAAAATTTACAGTATTATTCGATTATTATTTGATATTTTTTTCCGAATCCGATTAAGTGTTATGATCTTATCCAATTTGTATAAATATTGAAAATGTCTGTTATCGCTTCAACTCAAACAAATTTCTCGCATATTGAGCTTAAAGTTAGCATTAAATTTGAACGAGATGATGCAAACTTTGGTAATATTGTAATACAATATTTACTAGAAATGCAACCCTTAAACTTTGTTAGAGCTGTCGCCCAATGCAGATTGTCCGGTAGAAATACACTCGTCTTTAAAATTAAGGACATTACCTATAAAATCAAAGAACACGAAATATGCCTAATCTGTAATGAAAATGTATGCAAAACCATGAAACATTCTCTATGTGAATGTCCTACGTTCGCCTCGTACAGAAAACAATTTATTAGAGGTGCAACTCGACTGGAAGTCCTCCGAATTAGGAACAGCGATGCATCTCGCAATTTATTCTTATACATCAAAGCAAGCTGTATTCTGCGCGCGTTCGCACTAAACGAATAATATTATCGTCTCACTTCATGTACAAACCTTTGTCATAGGCACTTGCCTGCGATACAAAATAAATATTCTATTCTATTCTATTCTACTGCATTTTCTAATAACAGATCGCAAGCTTGCACGGTGAGAGATCAAATATTGTGGGAGGAACGAGGCGACGAAAAACGTTCAAGACTCGGAGGTCGAGTGTCGGAGAAAAATCGAAAAAAACTCGCGGAGCTGGAGGCTCAGTTGGTTTTAGCTTCGCCGAATTTGGTACTGCGCGTTAGCCACAAGAGCCAACAACGTGTTCACAATTCGTACACATTTTTCCTGTCGAGCGAGTTTGAGAGGTGCCAATGGATCGAGGCCGTAGAAGCTCTTCAGCAGGTAAATTAATGATGCATAACAACAATAGATTAGTCATTAATTGATTAGTAACGATTTTTATTCATGAGAATCAAATTTTCCCCCAATACAAACAATTTTCGTCTACACATTTTAGCTCAGTTGCCAATTCAATGTTGAAATTTAAAAAATTTCATATTCCCATCAACGAAAGCAATTGATCACTTAATTAGCAATCAGCAGTCAGTAATTATGTTTAGTAACGAGAGAACAATTTTCCTAAATACAAATAATTTTTAATATTCATTTTTTATCATATGAAACTATTATCGGCTAATTTAAGATGATAGAATTTCGCTAAGCACATCGAATCTGAGATAGTTCGAGTTCTTGAAATTTTCCGAAAATATTCTTGACATTTTGTGCAAATGTTCTTGAAATTTTCTTGAAATTTTCAGAAAAATGTTCTGAGAATATTCTAAAAAAATTCGAAATTTTCTAAAAATTTCCTTAAATGTCTTTGAATATTCTACGGACCAAGCTGAAAAAAAAATTTACTTAAAATTTCATCTCATAAGATAATTTTCATCATTTGCTTTAATTTAACAATAAAAATACTTAAATATTTTCGATTCCCTTTCATTGTAAAAGTACCTCAATTTTCAATCACAATGGTACATTAAATTTTTTCGACAAGCTTACGAATAAAAACTTCCAGTTTTTTCTGACAGCGTGGACACTGTGTTTTCGCTTATTTCACAATCTACTTAATGTTGAAATTACAAAGTTTGATTATTCCGGCAATAACAACAATCGATCAATGAATTAACTGTGAATCGTAGGGAGGACAACCACCAGGACCGCTGCCGTTATCAATGTACGAACTCCAGGCTTGGGTCACCGCGTGCCGGACTTATCTTCAAACGGACATGGGCAGCTATCTCTTAAGATCCGGACGCGACGAAAGTCTCCTACTCGGAGATCTTCATTTAACGTTGGTGGGCCTTACGCCGCCTGGACTCGACAGACCCGGAGATCTTTACGTTATCGTTGAAGTCGACAGCTACGGTCACTATTTCAAAAGAGCTAAAAGTCGCATCGCCAGAGGACAAGCGCCGACGTGGGGTGAGCGAATTGTCACATTTCTTTGAGAATAAATATTTTTTGCTTCCTCATCGACGAAGCTTTGTTTTCGTGAAATTGTTTTTTTGAAGATTTTCATGTTAACATACTCAGAATCACCTAAAACGTCGAGAAAAGTGGTCCAGAATGTGTGTGTGTGTGTGTGTGTGTGTGTGTGTGTGTGTGTGTGTGTGTGTGTGTGTGTGTGTGTGTGTGTGTGTGTGTGTGTGTGTGTGTGTGTGTGTGTGTGTGTGTGTGTGTGTGTGTGTGTGTGTGTGTGTGTGTGTGTGTGTGTGTGTGTGTGTGTGCACATTTCGTTGCTTACACGATACTGTCGCAATTTTCGATTAATGCTCTTTAAATTTTGTATGCAAATGGGCTATGATAGAATACCGTTTGGGATTGTAGTTGACGCGAATCGGTTGAAATTTTTTTTTCTCCACCATTTTAAAAATCTTGAAAAAATCGTTTTCACGTTATAACTTTAGCAATTAAAGAGGCACCGGGCTGAAATTTTGTACATAAATGGAATACTCGTAAAACATTATGTGTACCAAATTGTGCGAGAATCTGTCGAGCCGTTCTGATCTTATTACAATTTTAATTTTTTCAATAATATCTGCAAATACTATAACTCATGCAACTTCTAAGGTATTAAAAAATTATGAAACTTAAAATTTTTTAAAAAAGTCATTTTAGCGTTCCAACTTCCACCATTTTTAAGATATCTGGCTTAAATTTGGCACACAAGTAAAGTGGTAAACTGGTAGGTAAACCAAACCTCAGTTTAAATTTGGCCAGAATCTGTCAACAGCTTAAAAAATAATGCCATTAAAATTTTTTTTAAACCTAGCTGCAAAGTAGAACTTAGCGAACTGCTTCCTCATTATTTTGGATTTTTACAAAGCTTCCGCAATCAGAAAGCCAAAATAGATTAACATACTTCCTCATAAAGGTAGACTTGTAAAAATCCAACAATAATGAGGAAGCAATTCGCTAAGCTTTTCATGTTAAATTAACGATTTGTCCTCACGTAAAATAATAGTATTTCCGAATTTTATCATCCATTTACGAAAATATAAATATTTATTTAGAATCATCGATTTTTTGTTTGTAAAATAAAGGTGAAACATTCGTCGTCGAGCTGGAAGGAAGTCAGAACGTAAGAATCCTTTTGTACGAAGAGTGCGGAGGCACGCGATCAGTATTGCGTGGCAAATGCACACAGCGGCTGAGCAGATCGTGGCTGCAGTCTGAGCAGGTCGAGCGAGGTTTGAATCTTGGGCCCGCTAGTCTCGACGTCGCTCTCAGATTCGTACCTAGTGAAGTAACTCTCAGGCGAGTACCGTCCGCAAAACCTCAGGGATTATTTGGCGCCAAAATTCAGCAGGTTTGCAAGTGAGTGAAAATTATTACGTTTTTTAAACTAATTTTATTACTCATTAAATCGTACGAATCGGGACTAAAATGAGTATTTGTCGTTTGCAGGAGAGAAAAGCGCGATGTTCCTTTCATTGTGACCGCATGCGTTCGCGAAGTCGAGCGGCGAGGAGTCGCTGAGGTTGGACTTTACAGAGTCTCTGGCTCCGCTTCGGATCTTGCTAAACTTCGGAAATCATTCGAAAGCAATTCCTATGAAGCTGAACAGCTTTTAAAGGAGGTAAGAACATAAAAAATTTCATACGTTCTTGTTTCATTAGAAAATATATTAATCGTTTCATTGATAATTGGGTCCTTCGATAAATCCATTTTTAAATATATCGATACTTCGATACATCGATATATCGATACTTCGATATATCGATACATCAATACATTGATACTTCGATACTTCGATACATCAATGCATTGATACTTCGATACATCGATACTTCGATACATCGATACTTCGATACATCGATACTTCGATACATCGATCCTTCGATACGTTGATACTTCCATTACTATGATGCCTCTATACTTCGATTACTTCGATACTTCGATTACTTCGATACATCGATACTTCGATTACTTCGATGGATCGATACTTCGATTACTTAGATGATATGAAATGAAATTGCAGGTGGATGTACATTCAGTAACAGGAGTTTTAAAGCTTTACCTTCGGGAAATGCCGGAAGCTCTTTTTACCGACGCGCTTTATCCAGCTTTCGTGGACGCTTTTCAGAGCGGCGGTGAATCTAATCGCGCTGTCGCTCTCCGCCGAGTCTACGAAGGTCTACCAGCTGTAAACAAAGCCGTGATTGATTTTATCCTGGCTCATCTGAGTCGCGTGAACAAGCACGAAGCACAGAACAAAATGTCGCTACACAATCTGGCAACTGTTTTCGGTCCGACGCTTCTTCGTCCTGGAACATCCAACAATTCGCGCGGAAATACCGATCCCAAAAGCCGCGATCCTCTCGCCGCTGGAACAGTCGATGTTATGGCTCAAGCCGGTATTCTTTACTGTTTCCTGCAGATGAACATTCAGCAAAATAATCGATCGCTCTAATCTAGTCGCATTTGATCGCGGGCACGATCAGCGTCGCGATCCTAAAATCGCGACGCTTTTCATCCCGATCCGTAGTTTTTTATGAGGTGAGGAAGCTGAGAGGCGCACTTGAACAAAAATAAAATGAACGAGTCCACTGGAAATACGAAAAATAGGCTAAAGGCAAAAATCATTCACTCAAAAGCGACTATTTTTGGCTTCTGTAACTTGATGCGCGTTTTAAGCAAAATATTGAATTGCGTCTTGCGCTTTTATTTAAATGAGAATACCGACAAAGTTCTCGCCAGAATAATATTAAAATTAGCGGTAAATTATGCAGGGTAAAGAGCTCAACTTTAGTCGAATCGACTCAAAATTTCTCAAAGATTTACCTCATTTTATGGGAGCTTATTTTCCTATTCTGAAGGTATATTTAATATTTGCTATATCCTCTTGAAATGTTCTTCGATCACCAAATGTGCCGTCGCTTTTAATAAACAGGGAAAAAAACCTTAATGAAAATTATTATAAATTCGCCTTCTTTCACGAACATTTAAAAAATAATTCACGTTCGATACATGCAGCTACGAAAATTATCCCCTCAAAAGGCAATCGAAATGCTGATAGATATAGAGACGTTTCTCGCGAATACGCTTGAATAAAATGTGATGTTAAAAAAAAGGGAATCTTTCGACTTGAAAAATGTGGCTAATTTCTGCACGGCTAAAATTGGTCGATAAACGAAATTTCCAGTGGACTGAAACAAGACGGTGTACTATAATCGACGAAGCTTTACCATACGTATTCTCGCAAGCAAAAGAAAAAATTTAAAAAAAAATCGTATTCACGGAGAAAAATAAGAAGAAACAAAAAAAAAACCAGTGTGTTCCTATAACGAAAGCACGAAAACTCGCTCGAGTTTCGTTTTGTACTTTTTATCGTCCTTTGACAGAGGGACAGAGTCCTGTTGTTGTTGTTTGGATAGTCGGTGCATTGTCCTCGTTGCAATTTTTTTTTTTTTTTTTTTCACAACGACAAGACGACGAGTTTTTGTATTCTGATATTTGTATTCCGTTTGCCGGCGGGCAGCTAGCCTCGCGACGAGTCTGTATAATAAGTATACGCCGACGTATGCTGACGCGTAGCTATAACTCTTTATAGATCCATATATTATATATATATTATATATTACGATAATATTATTCGAGTAATTTTTAATTTTTATAACGCGTTGGGCAGGCCGATTTTTTTCGCCTTGCGCCAACTTTTGTACATTCATATGACATGTAAAGACACAAAAAACGACGTACCTATTATTATTATTATTATTATTATTATTATTATGATTATTATTATAATATCATATGGCTACGAGATTCGCAACTATTATATACTGTAATACCACACCACCGTGTTTTTTTGCATTTCTTCCTCCTTTATTTTGTTTATCTAGCGTGAAAGCATTTCCGGGACATTTTCGCCTCGCGATTCATCGGAGCAGTCGCGAGCTGGAGGTCCAAGAGGCAAACGTACAGGCGTCGCTGCGATGTTGTCCCATAAACCTGGTAATCGAGAGCCGTCCGAACCGTTGCATTGCATGCCTACGAAACGACAAGTTTTCAGGTGTTAATAGGTGCTGATATTGAAAGTAAAAGAAGTGCAAGTTCAAAAATTTTCCAGCATGTAGATCCCAAGTAGCATCAAGTTTTCCAAAGACGTCGTTTAGTTTTTCAAAATAAAAATATAACAGACTGACATCGTCGAAGCCTTATAACATCTATTCAATTTTTCCAAAAGACGTCGAAACGATGACCGTTGAAAGTTTCGAATACCTATTGCTTCATCATTGAGGAAGCTTTGTTTTCATAAAAAAATTTTTTTTAAGATTTTTATGTCTGAGCACATTCTGCAATATTCCAAAACATCGAGAAAAGTGGTTTAGAAAAAGTGCCTCTGTGTGTGTGTGTGTGTGTGTGTGTGTGTGTGTGTGTGTGTGTGTGTGTGTGTGTGTGCAGGGCTTCGAAATTTCGAGCACTTGTAACTCGAGTGCCGTTCAACTGATTGAGCTAAAATTAGGGACACAAATAAAGCAACAATTTGTGTTTGATTGATGCAATTTTTTACGAAATGTATGCAGAAATTTTTATTTTATGGCTTTTTAACGTTTTTAGAAAAGGACGAGCGTGCTTTAACCTTTGTAAAATTGATTATATTTCCCTACATAACTCTTCATAAGTGCAGGTTCTTTTAATGTTGTTTGGTATTGAACTTGACGAAAATCGGAAAAGCGGTTCGGATTTTATAGTTTTGAAATTTTCGAAAAAATCATGTTTTCATTCTCACTTCTGCAAACATTTTTTTTCATAATCCGGAAAAGTCTGAAAAAAATCCTAAAAATGAAAAAAAAAATCTTTAAAAATCGGTTTTACATAAATAAACATTTGACCGATCACCTGTAGAAAATTGATTATTTTTTCCATTTTTTTAATAATCGTTTAAATAAAAAAAAGCCTAAAAACTGCCAGAAGAAAAATCTTACCCACTTTGGCTATAAGCTCGACAATTTTGTTATTGAACAAAGTATGTTTCAGAATTGTTACCGATTTTTAAATAATCGCATTCGATATGTCACTTCAAAAATATATTTAAAAAAAATTGCATTAAATAAAAAGAAAAAACTTTCGTGTAGTTGATGTTACAACTAACAACCTTCAAAAAATTATGAGCCAAATCGGAGAGGACGAGGTCAAATCCAGGTCGAAAGGGGGTGGATTGCTCCATAGGCTTTCTAACTAAGCCTTAGGTCACTGTAATAAATTTAAAAAAAAAATCATATTTCTGGGACAATCATTCAAAACCATTAATATTATAAGACCTAATTGGTATCAATTTAATAGCCCTTTACAAAAAAATAGTAGCACTTAAAAATAATAAAAAATGTATCGCTCTCGATTTAAAACAATCTATATCCTCTTACAATTTTTAATATTCTGACCTGACAATTTTTTGTCTTGCTTTGCATAATATTCTCAACAATCAATCATGACAGATCTCTTGCATAATTTTGTTTTCGCCATTCTAAAAAAATCAACGTTTATTTGTCTGTTAAAAAAAATATTGTAAAGCCTAAGAAAAGACATCTAGGTGAATTTTAAGAAAAATTTTATACGATTATTTCCAATAACTAGCTCTCGTCGCACTTCCCCTTAATCGCATTTTTTAACCAGGATAGGATACATCAAAAAGATCTGAATGTAAGACATTGACACATTGAAAAGGGAATAATTACCCAGCGGAGCTGCAAGGTAGAGATCATGGAGAGCAGCTACCCGAATTTTCGTCCACTCGATGCTGCGATAATTCGTCGATATCCCTTGATTTTCACCCGTTCTCTGATTTTCCCACTCGCGGAGGTACCGGAAGTAAGTGCGGAGAGCGTCATCACTTATCGCACTTTTGCAGACCTGAAATAGCAATTTTTTAATTTTTTTAATGGTGTAAAAACTTTTTGCTGTATATTTGACCTGCAAATTAGTGAACATGTAAGTATTACCTTTTATACAGATAAAAAAGTGGCGTTTAATGAAAATGTAATTTGCTTACTGACCTCGAGGCGAGCCCTCGGATAATAATGAATGTAATTAACGCACATCTCGTCCGATATGGCAAATCCTCCGAGGGTTACGTTTTTCCTATCTGATGTTTTGTAGGTACAGGTGGTAACCAGAGAATCTCCCTATTAAATCAGGAAAAAAATTGCTTAAGAACTTCATGGCATCAAATTCGAGGGGTGATTTTTAGACAAAATAGGTTTCCTTTTTTTTAATCCAGAAAACCAGACTCAATGATGTTTAATTATTTTTCAGGAAACCATGCAAAAATGGTGCTGAATGCTTCATTCAAGAAAATCAGGCAAAATGGTGTTAAATTTTTTATCCAGAAATCCAGGCTAAATGGTGTTTATTTTTCATTTACAAAACCAGACAAAATCGTTTTATTTTTCATCTACGAACAGGAAACCGTAATCAACAATCAGAAGATTTGTATATACGATAATTTTCACGTATCAAATAAAAACACGATTTGCCCCTTGAATGCGATGCAATTTATGTTTTATAAGATTTGTAGTTTTTTTAATTAAAATTTAATAACAAAATGGTTTTTAATTTTTTATCTCGAAAACCATGCTGAATAGTGTAAAATTTCTCATCCACAAAACCAGGCTAAATGGAGTTACATTTTTTATCCAGGAAACCAGGCAAAAAGGTGTTCTATTTTTTATCTACGACCAGAAAACCATAATCAACAATCAGAAGACTTTTTTATACGATAATTTTCATGAATAAAGAAGACACGATTTTCCTCTCAAATTCGATACACTTTAAAAAAATTATATTTCTAGTTTTTTTTTTTCAAATTGTAATTTAATGATTAGAAAAAAATTGTATATTCACCGGAAGCACAGTAACGCGCTTTGGCAACAATCTTATCTCTTGGAAATGCGTCGAGTAATGATTGTCGTAATTAAGAGGCTGAAGTTCCTGACCGTCTCTTATGTGACGAGTTGTCACTTTTGTGCCGGTCAAATGCGTGTGCAATTGAGAAGCGAACACGTGAATTCCAGATTGCGGCAGACCAACTCCTGTGCACTCGGCGATGCAGTGTCCAGACAATTCGAAAGCCTCCTAAAATAAAAATTGGCTTTTTGACTCATATAAGAAGCTTTTTCTCTTGATCCAACTATTTTTTTTTCGACCCCGTCCAATCTCCTCCTAATTGGACTTTAGGGTTGTCCTTCTCAGATAGACATATGCCGGCACCGTGCCGTCACCTTGACATCACCGTGCAAGCACCGTTAAATTTTTTCGGTGAGAACTATCGAATTCAAATCAGTGCTAAATTTTTGTAATTAATTCTTTAAAGTTGTATATGCATTAAAAAACAATAGTGAAGGGTAATTTCTATTAAAGCATGTATACTCGACCCTCTGAAACATTAATAGTGACGAATTTGCATTTCGATTGACTGATTAACATTTATTTGTTATGGAATTTATTTTCGTTCAGTTTTTTCCAAGTATAATCAATAATTCCTTATCGATTTAAATTAGTGACGGCTTATTCCCTTTCTCAAAAGATACTCTATGAACTGACCGCCACGATATTTCATAGTGTTGATCGTTTAATAATTATAGCCTGTTGTTTATGAAAGTATTTGTTGAAACGCGGACAAAAGCTTGCGTAGTCGGCGTGGCGATTCAAGACGATAATTCCCTCTTCTGTTTGTTTTTTCTCATGCGAGATAGTTCAGTTCGCTTGTGACTGCACTTGAACCCGGATGTGCATGACCAATGCTCCATACATCCCTTATTGTATTCCTTTTCAAAAATACGTTTTTAAACCTACTCTGCCTAACTATCTTTTCATCCACGTAGTGCCTCAACAGAATTTTTCTTTTTGTTAAACAACAGGCTATAATTATTAAACCATCAATATTACGAAATATCTAGGCGATCAATTCGTGAATTATCTTTTAAGAAATAGATTGATCTATCATTCAGTGTAATCGGTGAAGAATTACAGATGATATTTGGAAAAAACCAAACAAAAATGTGCTCGATTGAAAAGAAAAGTTAATCGGTTAATCTTTATGCAAATTCGTCACTATTGATCTTTGACTGGATTAAGTATACATGCTTTAAAACAAATCATCCTTTAATATTGTTTTTTAATGCATTAAACTTTGAAGAATCAATTACGAAAATTTAGCACTGATTCGACTTCGATTTTCGTCACCGAGCCTCATTAATAGTTGGAGTTAATAATTTATTGTGGGACTCCGTGTCAGCCAAAAAGTTTAAAATTCACACAAATTACTCTATGTACTTTAGGGGGGCCGAAATTTTGGCCGTATTCTTAATAATAAGTCTTTAAAATTACCTGGAGCGGTGGTATTGCCATTTTATCGGTATATTCCAATCCAAGCTCCATAACACCAGCGTCGAATTGTCTAAGCGTTTTCGTAAGATGAAAACGAATTCCAGACGAGTCAATCGCGCCGCTCTGCAGTTCTGGATTGTTGTAATGGACCTCGAGCATCACGTACTGGTTAAAGTCTTCTCCACCGACCGAAAGACCCACTTCTTCGGGGTAGACGAAGGCATCAGCTCCCATCGCCCAGGCAGCCAATACTTTTTTACAAATCTGTGAAAATAAATAGCAAATGATTTTGAATTTTTTTATTTTTCCTTCCTCATAGATGAAGCTTTATTTTCATTTAAAAAAAATGGTCAAGATTTTTATGTTAGAACTCTCAAAATTGTCCGAAAATGGTTTAGAAAAAGTGTCCGTAAGTATATGTGAGTGTGTGCTTCGAAATTTTAATCACCTGTCACTCAAGAACCGTTCGACCGATTGAGCTAAAATTTGGCACACAATTCACTTTGAATTGAATTGAAGTGCCAATTGAATTGAATGAAAGACAAACTACTGCTTCACGCAGTAGTTTGTCTTTGTTGGAATTTTTTTACGAAATTTATGCGGCGATTTGTATTTTATAGCTTTTTGAAATTAGAAAAAAAAGACGTGCACGCTCTAGCTTTTGTGAAATTGATAATATTTCCCCAAATAATTCTTGATAAGTGCAGGTAATCTTAATGTTGTGTGGTATTGAATTTGACCGAAATCGGAAAAGTGGTTCGGATTTTATAGGGTTTTGATATTTTCAAAAAAATCACGTTTTTGCCCTAACATTGGCAAAACGTATGACATCGAAATCAAATTTCATACATATGCCAGTATGGTTCATATTCATCGAAATTTTAAGATTTGGAAAAATGATGTTATTGCATTAACCTTTACAAAACATAAGGTAGCAAAGTCAAACTTAAGACATAAAATCAGTACTATTTAGCAGTAATAGGTAGAGTTTCGTCATAATTTGTTATGTGGTTCAAATTTCTCTGAAATTTAACTTGGATGAAAAATGAAGCTGCATAAATTTTACTTTGCAGACTGCAAAGTTAAATTTCAAAGTAGCTTTAAAAATTGAAAAAAAAAACAAAAATAATAAGGAAGCAACTTCTAAAGTTTTTTAATTGTTAAGTGATTGAAATTTTTTATTTTAAAGTCATTGAAACTTTTTATGTCTGAATTTTTGAATCATTGAATTTTCGAATTGCTAAATATTTAAGTTATCGAATTTCGAAAATAAAATTTATTCCATTAAATTTATTGATTTGTTACTAAACAAACCTGCGTAGCTTCCGGACGACTTGGAGAATCGCAAGGGCCACTGTAAGAAGGAACCTGAAGATCACCTGGACCAGCGCAATGGAAGACTTCCATGTGATGGACGAGATGCTCGTTTTCCTTTTTTATAACTGGACCAAACTGCAACACGTGATGTCTACGAAAAAAGGAAATATTTGTAAATTTTTTGATAAAACAGGAAATATCAATGTATATTTTTTTATCGAAGAAGAAATATTTGTAGATTTCTCTTATCGAAGAAGAAATATTTGTAGATTTCTTTTATCAAAAAAGAAATATTTATAGATTGTTTTATCAAAATAGTATTTGTAATTCTTCAAAATCAAACAGAAATTCATTTTCGACGTCTTTTGGTCGACAATTTATTTATCCTACTGGCTCGTGTAAAAAAAGTGTCTCACTTTTGTTTCAATGACTCCGGAAGCTTGATAACGCGACACCAGTAAGTCGTCTCAAGATTTGGCACTACAACGCGATCATTCAGCAGCTCGAATTTCCAAGTGTCTGAAGGAAATCGTGGCTCGTCTCTTGCCATTCTCAGCAATTCCATTCTCGTCATGCCGGATGTCGCCGCGTCGGATGTAACAAGACCTTCAACCGCGTAAAGCGGACCTCTTCCTTTTAGCCACACCACGTGCGTCGTCCCTCTCTGCAATTTTTTAATTTCATATTATTTTCTGAAAATGTTTTGCTCCCTTGTAGAGGAAGCTTTCTTCGAATGCAAAAAAAATTGCCGAAATTTTTATAGCAGAACTCTGAGAATAATCGAAAACATCGAGAAAAGTGGATTAAAAAAGGTGTTCTATTCACACAAATTATTTTTTTTATGCAGGAAAACCTGGCGGTGCCAATGTGGTGATTTTTTTTGAGATATCAGCAGTTATGCAAGAATCCTCTGTATTTTTTTCAGCCCGGAAAATTAATCCGTTTTCGAATAAAAATATAATTCTTCGGGTTTTCGGTAAAAAAATCATACTCGCTGGATCGTGAAAATCATTTCATAAATTTCGCTCGAAAGCTAACAAAAAACGTTTATGTAAAGAGATTTTTTTTTAGTAACTTTAACTTTTCGAAATATTAACTCTTAAATAAAAAACGGTATTTTCTGAATTAAGAAATATAGTAAAAAATAATAAAGATTATTTTACTTATGATATTTAACAAGGTAAATATTAATTTCGGAGTATCCAATTATACATTTCCTTCATCATCGTTTCATTACCTCAATAATATAGTCTCTTTTATCGCAGGTATCGAATTTTCTTGTGAAAGTAAATTTTGTTAAATTTCCTGTTTTTTTCCAGGCAAAACCGTTGCAATCTTGCTGCTGATCCAGCTCCAGTTTTCCATTCTCGTTCGTCCAGGTATCCTTCAAACACATTTTGGTTTTTCAAAATTTAATAATGGATAATTAACATAAAAATATAAGAATAAAATTGTAAGATGTTAATTAATCAATATTAATTTTAATACACATAGTTTATGAAAAACTTTTCAACGATTTTCAATTTTTGTCCAGCTATATTCAAATCATATTTTAAGTTGTTCAATTATTGAGTAATAAATAATGGGATATCACTTGATAAATAAAACAATAAAAATTTTATTCAATCCTATAAAATTTTCCCAGATTTTATCGAAACCGAAAACCGCAATTACCTGAAGATGAACATTTCTTCTCCAGTCCGTCCACATCACGCAATAATCCGCAAGCTTCGTGTCCCCATAATCGGAAAAGCCAAGACCGAACCACGAATTTTCTTCAGCGTAATAATGAGCCTCAATTTGAACGAGTTCTTTCGTCGGATCAACCCTGAATAATACAGAATTAAACTAATTTTAATCTATTCTCAAAAGTGGAAATGACAGATCAGCTCAAGAAATGTGATACCCAAAAATTGAAATGGAAAAAACGCTCAAAACGTTTCGATCTCAATTATGGAAATGCAAAATGAGCTTAAACATTTTCATTTAAAGAAATGGAAATTAAAGTTTTATTCGTAGAAATAGAAGAGCTCAAGAAATGTTACACTCTAAGATGGAAAAGAAAAAAGCCCGCAAAAATTGTTGTATCCGGAAATGAAGATGAAGAAAACCTTAAACTCAAACCTTAAATCTTGAACCTTGGACTTAAAAAAGGAAAACAAAAAGAGCTCAAAAAATGTTACACACATAAAAAAAATGAAATAGAATTTAAAAAATGTTTCACTCAAAAATCAATATCAAAAAAGCTTAGAAATTTGATCCCCGAAAATGGAAATAAAAAACTGCTCAGAAAATTTCATTTTCAACAACGGAAATCCAAAAAGAGTTCAAACATTTTTATTCGCAGAAACGAATAAGTCGTGACCTCAAAAAAATTTATTTCGAAAATTGAAAATGGGAACAAAGCTCAGAAAGTTTTATTCCTAAAAATAGAAAAGAGCCAAGAGCTCAACAAATGTTATCTTTCCGAAAATGGAAAAGGAAAAGAACTAAAAAAGTTTTACACTCAAAAATGGGAAGAAAATAACTCAGAAATTTGATTCCCAAAGCCAGAAATGAGAAAATACTCGAAAAATTTTCTTTCCAAAAATGGAAATAAAAAAATGGCAGAAAATATTACCTCCAATGAAAACTCGCTTCTGAGCCCAGAGGAATAAAATGCACCGGTTCTACTTTACCCTGTACTTTTGCGCTCACGCAACCAACAAAAGCAAAAAAAAATAGAATTCGCCAATTCAAAATTTCTCTTCTTACTCCCATTTTTATTGTTTAATTTTTTTTTGCTTTTCGCTTAAGATTTAGATAAATAAGTGAATTTTTATTTATTGCGATAAGACCGATCGAGTCCTTTGCTCGATTCCTCGCAGACTCGCACTGAAAATTTCGTCCTTTCTCCTCAGGATATCCTGTCGAAGGAAGAAGCTGCGCCAGCGCTTTGCAGACTTGGATGGCGAAATATCTTAATATCGCGGCGATATCAGATTCCGGAGACTCCCCCGCGAAGCATTCCAGCGGCGGAAAGGGTTTTCTTCGTTGGGGACAACCGGAGCAATCAACACATTCCAGAGATCCTTCGGTCGGTGGCTTTACGTGCTGGAACTTCAACAGACTCGTCCGATATTCACCCGAGGCTCTAATTTTTCGATTTAGCGGCGTCATTCGAAGATGCTCGAGGCTCTTCTACCACT
Organism: Tromatobia lineatoria; assembly: GCA_949699805.1. Classification (NCBI taxonomy): domain Eukaryota; kingdom Metazoa; phylum Arthropoda; class Insecta; order Hymenoptera; family Ichneumonidae; genus Tromatobia; species Tromatobia lineatoria. Next base: position 7,930,937 of record OX453038.1, read on the forward strand.
AAGAATATAATATGAGCCTATAATATTTTTCATCTTCATTGGAACGTCGCCAATAAATAAATGAATGAGATGAAAATATTATTTAGCCGATATTCTAAAGAAATTACGCAGAGAATAAAAATGAAGCTGCAAAGTAGAACTTTGCACATTGCTTCCTCATTATTTTGCAGTTTTTACAAAGTTATCTCTATGAGAAATTATGTTAAGGATGTATGATACGTACAGTCCCGCCAAAATGAGTTTCGGAGACAATTTCGATCACTTCTCGATGGGATAAAAATCGGAAAAAAATAATGCATGTAAAACGTGCTGAAAATATTGATTTCGCATAATGATAATCCCAAAATGTTATTAACAATTGGTGAAATAAGCAATTGTTCAACAAACAACCAGTCAACCTAACTTTTTTTTAAATGAAAATGATATATTAATTTATTTAAATGCATACGAATTTTTAAATTTTTTTCTTTTGAAAAATTATTTCTTTTTTTCGTTCTTGTGATGCACACGCACATACGGACACTTTTTCTAAACGACGTTTTTTTGTGTCTTAGACAATTCTGAGTGTTATGACATAAAAATCTCGAAAACTGTTTTTTTTTTTAATGAAAACAAAGGTTCCTATGAGGAAGTTTGTTTTCTCATAGAGGAGAAAATCTCAAACATTATATATATATATAATAATAATAGATTTGAGTACAATACGAAATTCAAAGATAATAGTTGTTAATTCAAATATTCTCCATCTGGAATTTCAAATATTTGAACTTAAACGAAGATGAAAAATATTATGTAAAAATTGAATGAAATAATTATTTCGTTAGTTTGTTGCATAAAATTGTTATTTTTGTTCAAGTTCAAATATTTTGAGTTTCAGATGGAGAATACTTGAATTGTTAAGTATTATCTCAGCACTAAGAGTTTCCTAGCTATGTAACCGATCAGCTGAAGAAGCTTTCGCATTAAAACGTTGCCGCGACACAACAAGCCTTGATTGGACCTCATTAAATATAATTGAGTATTACTGTACACACATCTGTTAAGATGCTTTTGTGTACCTTTTATGTGTACTATTTTTTTAAGCGAAAAGCTGCTTCAATATTATTTTGGAGAAGTAACGCATTATTAATAAGATAATTGCAGATTGAAAAAAAATTCATCTTTCCGATTTAATTAGTGAATTTGTCCTACGAATTATTTTCAAATAATTGTGATTTTTTGCAGCAAATAATTGTGATTTTTTTGCAGCTAATAAAATTATAGTGTATTATAGTGTAGTGTAGTGTACCAGTGGAATGAGCTGCAACATTGATTATTCCTTCATTTTTATATCTATTTATTTATTTTTTTATAATCATTATTCCATCAGCATTTATAAGTTTAGAATTACCAGTAATTTTTCAACTGGTTATTTATGTACATTTTCGACTCGTTCAGGATCAGTTCAATTACGAAAAATGACTGAAATTAGGACTGTTTATTTAGTTTCAATGTGTGAAAAATATACCCTTATTATTAAATAAGGGTAATTATATTAAATATATATATAAATAATATAGGTATTAATAATTATTATTAAATAACTTAAAACGCGAGCTTGAAAAAATGGCAACTTTTCCGACCAATCATGAAATTTTCCCATCAAATGAAAGCACATTCCATTCGTCTCATATTGTGACTACTTTCTATTCACGGGAAGAAGAATGCGGCTCAATACAAAGCAATGCTATCGACTTAAGAAAACGTGGGAAAGCATCTCTCCTAAAGAATGAACGACGTTGCAGGCTTTTTCATCATCAGCAGGTACATCGGGCTTGAAGCAGGTAGAATCATTTGTTATTCATGCCTCGTAGCTAACTGTAGTCAGTGTGCACTTTTTCATGTACGTACCAAGCTTGTAACTTAACTTTTCGATGAGAAAGTGAGTTTAAAATTGTTAAAAAAGCTCATTTTGAATTTTCATCAATTAATTTCAGTAAAGTATTTAAAAAAAAAAAAAACTATGAAGAATTTATTAATTATTATTATTGTAACATAATAACAAACTATTGTGCTTATGTGATGATCAGTAATTTTTCAAATAAATGCAAGAAACCTTAATAACAATAAAATTTTATTGAAGATTGTGAGTAAATTGGGGCGAAACAACCTCTTATTTGCGCATCGATTAAAAATTTTTTTTTTTGGAGTACTGAATTTGGAGTACTGAATTTGGAGTACTGAATTTGGAGTCCTGAATTTGGAGTATTGAATTTGGAGTACTGAAATTGGAGTACTGAATTTGGAGTACTGAATTTGGAGTACTGTACTTGGCCTACTGTAGTTGGAGTACTGCACTATGAGTACTGCACGTCGAGTAACGTACTTGAAGTAACGTACTTGGAGTACTGCACTATGAGTACTGCACGTCGAGTAACGTACTTTAAGTAACGTACTTAGAGTACTGCACGTCGAGTAACGTACTTTAAGTAACGTACTTGGAGTACTGCACGTCGAGTAACGTACTCGAAGTAACGTACTCGAATAACGTACTCGAAGTAACGTACTCGAAGTAACGTACTCGAAGTAACGTACTCGAAGTAACGTACTCGAAGTAACGTACTCGAAGTAACGTACTCGAAGTAACGTACTCGAAGTAACGTACTCGAAGTAACGTACTCGAAGTAACGTACTTGGAGTAACGTACTTGAAGTAACGTACTTGAAGTAACGTACTTGAAGTAACGTACTTGAAGTAACGTACTTGAAGTAACGTACTTGAAGTAACGTACTTGAAGTAACGTACTTGAAGTAACGTACTTGAAGTAACGTACTTGAAGTAACGTACTTGAAGTAACGTACTTGAAGTAACGTACTTGAAGTAACGTACTTGAAGTAACGTACTTGAAGTAACGTACTTGAAGTAACGTACTTGAAGTAACGTACTTGAAGTAACGTACTTGAAGTAACGTACTTGAAGTAACGTACTTGAAGTAACGTACTTGAAGTAACGTACTTGAAGTAACGTACTTGAAGTAACGAACTTGAAGCAAAGACTCTGCTTTATACAAATAGCTTTGTGTACGTTTGGGTACAGAAAATTCCCAACCAGACAAGCAGCTGTCGTTCGTTCACCGACCCAGCGAGCCACCAAACGAGAGAAAGAGACCGAGAATTCGCAAATCCACACTACTCTACGTTTCACACTCTCAGCCGTGAAGGAAACGTGCTGGGAATGGGAAGAGCATCGCGCCACAGAAGCAAAGAACCTCGGTGACAAAAAGACCCAGAGAAGGGGCTTCTCGACGTCGCGACGGCTAAGAGGGAGAAGGAATATGCTCGAGTAGGATTTCTCGGCTATCACTGGGCTTCAGTCGACCGCGGCCTACACAATTGTGTAGTAGCGTACGTTGAGTGCTAAAAGCGCAACGCTTGGACTTCAGTGTCGGAGCAACTGGTCCATGAGCCGTAATCCACGGTCGCCAATCAGTAACCCATAAGGAATGTAATCTATATTGCGGCTTATGAACCGCATCCGTCGATCACCGATCGCGCGACAGCCGATTTTTTACTCATCACGAGGTAAGTCGACGTCGCTTTTGTATAGTGAATTTTTAAATTTTTTATTTCCTTCTATACGATACCGTTTTTCAAGGCGCTGATCGGTCGGCACGCGGTCGTCTCATGATTCAGCAGCGCGTGCTCTTTCCTCGCCAACTCACGATTCGCTATGTAGATCCACGCTTCTATTTATTGTACTCTGTATTATTACAACGAAAACCGGCGTCATCGGCTTAAGCGCGCGCGTCATTGCATTATCCGACGCTTATCCACATGAGCTCGTGTCACGCTTCGATTTCGTTGGGGGAGATAACGATTTTTTTCGATCCCACACGTGCTTCGTATCTTAAATTCAAAATCTTATTGATTTCTTGGTCTATGATTTTTTTTTTAGCGTGGGAATTAATTTAAATTGAGAAAAATTTTTATGGAGTTTTTTTCGAAATTTTTTGCTTTAAATGGCAGGAAATATCCAAGAAAGTGGTTTAGAAATATTTTCCGGATGTATGCATGTGGATATGTGGATAATAACGTTGTAAATAATATCTGTTTTACGAAAGCTTGTTGAGGATTAATTTTCAAACGTTTTTATCAAGTTTTTGAAGCAAAGATTTTATAAGAAAAAAAATATTTACATATCATTGAGACGTAATTTTCGTAGCGATCGATTTTGTTTGTCTTGTTTCCCCATTGGAGAAACCTTTGGGTCCATGGAAATTTTTTTCCGAGGTTTTCATGATGGAAAACTTGAAATGGTCCAAAATGTAGAGAAAAGTGTTTTAGAAAATTTTTACGGATGTATTTATGAGGACCCAAAATTTATTTTACCATAACTCGCGAACTGCTGAACCGAATCAAATTCAATTTTTATGGCATGTGGAGTATTGGCCAATAATTTATTAGTATTAATTTTATAAGAATCGCTCGACGCATTTCGTTTTTATGAGGTTTTTAGAATTTTGAGAAATGTTTGTTGATAACTTTTTGTTAAACTCTTGCAAAATTCTAAATAGCGAGCACATTTTTTATCATATTAAAAATAAATAAAGGCCAGTGATGCTACATATCAAATTCAGTGAAAATCGGTAGAAGAATTCAGATTTTACAGTCATTTGATTTTCTGTACATTATTTATCGACTGAAAGTTCACTATATATTATTAAGTTTAATTATTTATTAAGCTTGTTCTTCGTTATAACAATTGTAGCTTTTTAGCGCTTTTTTGCACAATTCGAAAAACCTGAATTGTTTTGTGAAAATTACTTATTTTGGGCTTTGTTTTAATTAATCATTAAAACGATTTTATTCGACGCAACATGTGGTCGATATCTCTGTCTTAAGACGACATTTATCGTCTTGTTTCATGGAATTTTTTGAGCGTGAGGTTTAAGACCGTTTAATGTTTTTTTCGGATTTTGGGGATTTTTTATGTTAATCTTTTTGTTTTTGAGGATTATTAAGTGCGATTTTGTAGAATTGTAAGCAATTTTGTGGAATTTTAGGAGATTCTAAAGGATTTTATGGGACCATCAATTTATCAGATATCAAACTTTTGTTTTGATTTTTTTAAATGTCTTGTTTGGCGGAGAAATAATTTGGAAAATAATTTATTGAATGATTTATTGACCTCTAATTATCTCGTCAAAGTGAATGACTGGATGGCGTTTAAAATGCGCTTGAATGCCACTGAAGGAGATAACAAGCTTTCCCGATGCAACATGTGCTCGGTATCTAAGTTTCAAAACATTACTCATCTTCTCATGCCATGGAATTTTTTCAGTGCGTGTCTTAAGATTTTTCACTCTTTCTGTCCGGCTTGTAACATTTTAATTAATTTTATGTCAAGTGGACATTCATTTTTATCGGAGTGAGATTTTATGGGATTTTAATGGGGTTTATGAGATCACCAATTCATCAGAAATTACATCTGTTTTTGGTGGAAGAAAAAATTTCGCGGTTGATCTGAGCCATGACTTGTTTAAAAAATAATTTCTATAGTTGATTCATTGACATTCATTTTTTAAACACAGAAAATCATTTTAATCGTTCACTTTCTTTATTCTACACATATTATTAAAATAAATGACTAAACCAAAAATTTGAATAAGCAAAAATTGCGCTGAAAAAATTTGAAATAATTCTTTAAAGTCCTGACGAATATAGAAATGGTCAAATTCAGGGAAAGGATTCTGATGCATCAAATTTTTTTTCAATTTTTGATTTGAAAACAATGCGTAAAAAATAAAAGAAAAGTTCAGGACACTTTGGATCTGGGCTTCGAAATATTGTTATGTGATAAAGTATTTATGGGAATTTTGTTAGACTATTAAAAAATAGCCTTCACTATTTTCGTTTTGAATAATCATAAGTACATAAATTGCTTTAAAAAAAATTTGATGAAAATTGTGTTTGCTGCTCAGAGGTACAATAATACCATAAAGAATCGGAGATGAAATCCAAGAGGTCGAGGGTCACACCCAGATCGAGTTCGTATGGAATGCCCCATGTATAAAATACTCACAATCATTTATTTATTATAGACTCAACGAAATATGTGATTGCATTGATTCTTTTGTCTGAAATAATTCGACTTTTTTATATAATTGACACAATAAAATATATTGTTACTCAAACCATACGTATAGTTGCTTCAAATACCAAGTTATTTGAGTCAACTATACATATTTATTCAAAGTAAATGATTTCGTGTATTCAATTTCCTGGTTCTTAAAATTTTTTGATTATCAAAATAATTTGCTAGATAAAAAAAGCTTGAAAACCATAAGAACTATAATCCTGCTCACTTTGGCAATAAGCAAGAAAGTTTTGATATTCAACAAAGTATCTTTCAACATTTTTCCAGATTCTTAAATGAGGGCATTCGATATATTACTCTAAAAGTATATTTTAAAAAATTTGCCATACGAAAAATAACTGTTGCATTTAAGGGTCGAACTTAATACAAAAAATTACTAGCCAACTCCGAGAGATCGAGGTCAAATCCTGGTCAAAACGGGGTGGATTGTCCCGTATATTCAAAATAAGTGGTTTGGTGTATCAAATTTCATTTCCCGTCAGTGTAGAGTTAAACAGCACTAATTGCGGCCATAACTTCCATGAGTGACCGCTAGGCGGCGCAAGGGTTTGCGCGCCATTAGCCGAGCGGGGTATACTTTTTCTTCTAAGTTTCTAAGGCATACTGACAAGTATCCCAATGAAAAAATTAATCATGTATACATATTTCGTTTAAATAAACGTTCATATAACTGATTCAAATAGATATTTCTAAAATACTATGAAAAATATGTTCGTCCCAAATATACGTCTTTTCATGAAGAGAAAAATGCATTCGACGTAAATACATTCTTCTTTAACACAAAGCAAATCCATTTGACTATACTTTTTTTTATATGAACTAATGACGTATTGCAAACAAATACATACATTTTTTGAATTTAAATATAACTACTACTCAATAAGTATATTTCTTACACATTTAAAAATTTTTTTGAAAGTGAATAGAAATTTATCAATTCGTTATTCAAATGAGAAAATTTATTTCCGACGCGAAAATTCTAGTCCTATTAACTAAATTTTTTTTCCGGCTGAAATGCTATTAAAAAGCAGCTCAGCGATCGTTTGAATTTGAACAAAACTCGCGTATTTGTCGTGGGATCACATTTCGCAAATAAAGAGCAACGATTCTATTTTCGAACTCGTCACATTCGCGGCAAGGTGCGACATTGATTTAGTCTCTTTGTAGACGCGCAACTGCGCAAATAGGAATCTTACAGTCTGCGATATCGCGAGAAACCGTTTTCACGGACTATTCAAGGTGGAGTTAGAATCTTGAATTAAATTTGCTCGTGGGAGAGCGTAACGAGTTGGCGTTACGCGCTGAGGGACTTAGCCCGGTGATTGACCCTCTGAACTCGACAACTCAGCGGTCTTTATGCTCTCCGTATCGTCTCAGCTCATTGCACCACTGGACGAATTATTGGCAATGTTCTTCGCTGTTATTCTCGCAGACTCTCCATCACTGTAAATAATGAGCTACAATTTCCAGCTAGAACAATGCGCAATAAATGCTATACAATTGCAGTACACTATTAAAGTATAATTGTTCCGTAGTACAGTGTGATCTCACATACAATTTCAGAGAGAATCAAGAGAATCTTGATGGAATAAAAATTTTGAATATATACTGAAAAATTTTATTTTCATGAAAGTTTTTTTTCAAATGAAAAAACATTCATTTTCATGAAAATGCATGAAAATTAATAAAGCAAACTTTGTTTTCATGGAAAAAATTTTTCAAGTGAAAAGAAATATCCACTCAAAAAATTTCATGAAAATGAATTTTTTTTTCGTCCGAAAATAATTTTTTTTTTCGTTCGAAATTTTTTTTTTCGTTCGAATGTTTTTTTTTTTCGTTGGAAAAAAAATCACATCAAATTTTTTTTTGTTAAAAAAAATCATTATAATGAAATTTTTTTTCAAGTGGAGAACAAATTTTTTCATGCAAATTTTTCTTCCTCATAAATGAAGCTTTGTATTCATGAATTTTTCGTTTTTCCATTTTGAAAAAATTTCATGGAGATGATTTTTTTTTCATGAGGAAGCAAAAATGATAAATCTCACATATACACGACCCGTTATACAGTGAAACGAGTATCGTAAGAATGCGACAATTGTTGAATAATCATGATCATCGAGCGAGTCATTTTGTAAATTAAAATGATAAGACGGTATAATATCGATTCTGCAAACTTAACTCTTTTCATTAGAATATTAAGCGCATAAACTTTCGACTCTCGAACAAACCGATCGTTATGATTCATTTTTCTTACGTAAACCAAGTTCCTAGTGTTGCATTTCAATGCGCAATTCAACATCGTCTCAAGTATCTGCCTCGTGTCGTCTCGGAGCGATAATGAACCGTTAGTCTCGGTGTTAGAGCCTCTAATAGACCTCCAAGACTTTATTATCGCTCATGAATACATGATACAATTAAAGGCCACCCATGGATCATAAACATAAAAAAAAACCTCAGAAAAAAATTTAGAACCTTTTATTCGTTCATTACATGAAAATATATGTCAAATACTGTTTTCTATAATGTATTTTCTAATCCATAACATTTTTTAAAAAATCCGACGGATATAAAATATATGTTTCTCTTCGTATAACATCTCTCGACTATTCTAAAAGACTGAATTTAATAATTGATTGTTGAATAATAAAAGTACATAAAAAACAATTTTCTCGTTGTTTTAAATAATTCTGAGTGTTCTAACATAAAGATTTCGTAATTTATAAAAAATGAAAACAAAGCTTTCTTTATGAGGAGACAATATATATATTAATTAATGTGAAAATTATTATTGTATTCATAATTTTTTTTTTTTTCAGAAAGTCCAACTCTAGACCTGGAGCAAATACTTGGCAGATAAATCCTGCACTAACAAGGGGTGGCTCGGTCTCCCGTCATCGATGGGTTGAGAACGCAAAGTGAAGTTTCCTCCTCTCTCTCTCTCTCTCTCTCTCTTTCCATCTTCCTTCCTCACTCTTTCTCCGTCTCTCTTCTTTCCAATCATTCGCCAATTACAATTACCAAGTTGATTAGCTCACCGATGAGCCATGCTGAAGGTCGTGGGGGCCTCGTGGCTCCAGACCAGGATCTCCACCTACATCCTCGTCGCCGTTGGCCTTCTCGGCATCGGCGCGATTGTCCTGGGGGAGTTTGGCGGGTACAATCACATTTTTTTACTCCTTTTCATTTAGCGATTCAAAAAAATTCAATATTCAATTCCACTTATTATTACAGGCAAATTCAATGTTGGATTTTTTTATAGTTCTGAAAAAAAATAAAAGCTTGATTTTATCACAGTAATAGGTAAAATTGAGTATTGGATTTTTTTGATAGTAATAAGTAAAATTGGAACATTAGGTTTTATTGCGAGAATAAGTGAAATCAAGCGTTGGGTTTTATTGTGAGAATAAGTAAAATTAAATGTTAGATTTTATTGAAATAATAAGTGAAGTCCAATGTTGGCTTTATTATAGTGATAAGTAAAATCTAATGTTGGATTCTTTTGATTTTACTGTTTTCGGACAAACCATTTGATGAATATTTTCTCACAATAAATTTGATAAATTTTTCTTACAATAAATCGGATAAAAATTTTCTTCCAATGAATTTGATGACAATTATCTTACACTAAATTTGATGAAAGGTTTCTGTCATCAAATTCAATAAAAATGTTTTTTCAACGATTCACAGCAAATTTTCTGCCAACAAATATAACGAAATTTGTTTTTAACACATTTAACGACAGGATTTTTTTGTAGTATTATCGAGTAAAATCAAGTGCTAAGTTTTTTCGTGGGGATGAGTAAAATAAAACGTTGGGTTTCATTGTAATAATAAGAAAAATCAAATGTTAAATTTTATTACAGTAATAACCAAAAGTAGATGTTGGATCTTATTGTAGTAATAAGTGAACTCATATGTTGGATAAAAAAAATAATCACAATTTTACTATTGTTTCCATTATTTATCTAATTACTATGTTTATTTATTTCAGCACTGAAAAAGATGGAACCTATTCGGCCACCGTATTCTGGAATCACAAGGGAGGATTTCGCATCGACTTCTGGGGCCAAGGAAACGACCTCACGGCAATTCCAAGAGGAGCCGCGAGGGCTTATTACAAAACTAGAATCGAGGAGACCGGGTAAGTCAACGCTGAGAGAAATATTAAAATGAACCAACGGAATCTTTTTTAAAAAACCGCTTATTTGGAAATATTAAAATAATCCACTTATTTAGACCAATTATAGATTTTATTTATTATTTAGTTCAATGAAATGAAAATTTAATTGACTCAAAGAAATATTCATTCTTTTTAATCTAATATTGTGTTGATTCAATGAAACTTTCCTATGAAAAATGTGAGTCAAAATACTTATTCAAGTGAATAACAAAAAGCTACAAAAAAAAACGAAAACTTTCATGTAGAGACATTTTTTTCAGGAACTTCAAAATCCAGAGATATTTGCACTTGAATATAATTGGCATTTCCTGAAATATTGTTTAAAAAAAAATCTGAAAAAATGAGGGCGAAAAAAGTGGCTGAATCAACAGAGAATGTTAAATAAATCATTTAGTGCATTCAACGGTTTTAGTCTTCTCAGTGTAGACAACATCAGAAAAGATCAGTAAAGTTTTGCGTAATTAAAAAAAAAAATTTAATTAAAATTTTATTTAAAATATTTTATATCTTATTTTAAAACTTTCTAATTCTATTTTCAAAATTTTGTATTTTATTTTTCAAATTCCAAATTTTATATCTTATTTTTAAAATCTTATATTTTATTTTTTTTATTTTTAAAATCTTATATTTTATTTTTTTTTATTTTTAAAATCTTATATTTTATTTTTTTTATTTTTAAATTTATATTTTCTAAATTTTGATTTCTAATGTTTCAAAAAATACCCGTTTCCACTCTAGCTTTTCCAAATCGTAAAAAATTGATCCGAAATTTTATTTATAATGAAAATTTAATAATACATAAATTTGTTATTTCTTGACAGATGGTCAACCGTAGAAATTGAAAGCTCACCAGCGTATCCAGATGCTGTCCAGGCATACGCCGCGGGTCTTCTCGAGGGCAGTTTGACATGGCAACTCATTCATCATCATTGGTACAATACTATTGGCAGTTTGTGCTCGTCCCCCGAAAACGAAGAACGTTGCGAAAGGATAAGGCAATCGCTGCGTGACAATACCGCAGTAATTCGGGAAAGAGCGAACCTCCTTGCCACCGAAGATCCCTTCTGGCACATGGTAAGATTTTTTATCAAAATTTATCAAAATTTTCCTTTCAACAAGGTTAACGAATTGTTTTTCCATCAGATTTAACGAAAATTTTCTCAAGATATATTTCATGAAAATTTTCTTACAATGAATTTGATGAGATTTTTTTACAATACACTTGATGAAAATGTTCTTAGAATAAATTTGATGAGATTTTTTTACAAAGCATTTGTTGAAAATCTCTGACAATGAATTTCATGATAATATTCTTCCAATAATAAATTCACTGAAAATAACGTACGATTAATTTGATGAAAGTAATCTTACAATAAATTTGATGAAAATAATCGTAGAATAAATTTTATGAGAATGATCTTACAATAAATTTGCGCTGAGTGAAAATCATATCGTTGATTCAACGATTTCACACGATAAAAAGCATATCGGAAAGCTTACAATGTTTTATAGTTGAAGTGATAATAATATGGTTCAATAAACGATACTTGCAAGTTTATTGAAAATAAACGTTGAAGTCGTATATGCAACAAAACGGCGGATTTGGAACTATTAGAATAGTTATTAAAACTATTATGATTTTGATAATTGCTACTATAATTATATTTGCTATAATCATAAAATATAGACGTTCCTCCTGCGAATTATAGTATAGTAGCAATCATCAAAATGATAATAGTCTCGAAAACTATGCTTATAGTTTAAAATATGCCGTTTATTTGTTGCATATACGATTTCAACGTTTGTTTTCAATAAACTTGCAAGTTTCGTTTATTGAATCATATTATCATCACTTAAACTATAAAACATTGCAACCCTTTCGATATGTCTTTTATCATGTGAAATCGTTGAATCAATAATATGCTTTTCTCTCAGTGCAAATTTATTGTAAGATCATTCTCATCAAATTTATTGTAGGATTATTTTCATCCAGTCAATAAACAGTCAACCTAACTTTTTTTTATTAAAAGGATATATTTATTTTTTTCTTTATTTTGATTTTTATTTTTTTTATTTTGAAAACTGCGCAGAACATAACAAATTTTGGGTATTAGTTTTACAAAAACATCTTAAGTGTAGTAGATGGTTTAATGCCGAACACATATCCAAAATTCGTTATTTCGCGCCCATTGAAAAAAAAAAACAGAAAATCAAAATAAAGAAAAAAATATGAAAAAATTCATACGCATTCAAATAAATTAACATATCATTCTCATTAGAAAAAAAGTTAGGTCGACTGATTGATTGTTGAACAATTGTTTTTTTCAGAAATTTGTTAATAACATTTCGGAATTATTACTATACAAAATTTATCTTTTCAGTACGTTTAATATCGATAATTTTTTTCCGATTTGTATCCGATCAGGAAGTAATCGAAATTTTCTCTGCAACTCTTCTTTTACCCTTCAGGCTACACTTGTAGATTCCAGGCATTTCAGGTCACAATAAGGGTTAAAATTTTGATCCTCTCTATACTTTTTTAAAGGTCCGATTATTCTACGCTCAATTGGATGGCATGGAAGCGGGTTGGAGGTTCGCAGTGCGTCGAAGTCGCCGATCAGTAGAAATAGATCCGGAGGATTTTCTCTGGTTGGCGATGGCTTCGGATTTGCCAGAGGATTTCGTCGAGGCGGAATCGATCGTCTCCGCGTCGCCGATTTCCAACGAGTTGCCCGAAATGCCTGTAATTAAAAGTAGCAACGGTGGAGTCATTTTTATCAAGTCTTTCAACAGATCTGCCGAAGAACGCGATCCGATTCTCACTATTGCGCAAAACACCGTTGCGCCGTAAGTTTATGATGAATTTGACGATATTTTTTCTCTTAAGACTTCGAATTAATAAATTATTCGATAAATTACTGATTTATGCTGCTATCGGCAAATCCGCTATCACGTATGTATCGCAGGAATTAATTAAGCTTATTTAATTACAATTGTTATCAATGGAAGTCCTGATAAGCTTTTGACTCACCAAAGCTCAATTATGAACGGTCTTTGCAGAAAATCCAACAAAGGTCCAAAATCATATTTATTTTTCTTCATGTGTAAATCGGAAGTTTTCTTTAAAGTGTTTTAAAGAAAGATACTGTAAATCAAAGAAAAATTGAAGTTGATTTTGGAGTACAATTTGAATCAAAATTAGTCAGGAAAATTGTACAGAGATCTTCATTTAAAAAACCTTTGAACTATGGAATTCTTAGCGAGGAGATGTAACAAATTTTTATACGATTTAACTTATATTGAGTAAAAATAATAATATTCATAATTTCAGTGGATTTCAAGTTTAAATGAAACTTTGCTTTAACATGATTACAAAAAAAATGGTACCACAATCAATAGGAAATCAAAATTAAATTTGGAGCACAATTGGAATCAATCGAAATTAGTCAGTCAATTTTTACACACATTTAAATTTAAAAACTAATTTTGAAATATAATTTCTCTTTTTAAGACTAATGAGCTGGAATTACTTTTGTTAAGCAAATAAATTATCAATAATTTGATTGCCATTCCTTACGTACGTAAAAACATTTCAAACATTTTTATGGGAATATTTTAATATTAATATTGGAACATTTATCAAAATATTAAGCCGTTCTTTTGATCGGCTCAAAGTTGATTGAGAAATTATTATTTACATAGATAAAAAAATTTATTATTCAACCCACGCGAGGCATCAAGATATTAATCGTACGGTGAATATTTTTTATATTTTGAAGAATAAAATTATTCGCGTTTTATAATTTTATTATTAACGCTTATAATTTAATTTATATCTTATACATATTTTATTTTGTCAATAGATACTCGAAGATGCTGAGGCTATTGAAGCGATATACCTTCGGGTATCACGTATCAGGAAATAGGCACTCTCCTCGAGTTCCCACTCGTTCCATCTTCATGTCTTCTTATCCTGGAGCTGTTTCTTCGCACGACGAATACTACGTCGCGCGTGGAGGCGTCAACGATGAAAATCTTTTGATATTCGCTGGAATACCGCTGCGAGATTCGCCGGAACCGAATCTTAAGGCGACAGCCGACTCAAATGATCAGGAAGAGCAGCGGGAGAAGGAAAGAGAACTTGATTTCGTTAGTATTGATATTTCTTCTTTTCTCACCCTTATAGAGGAAGCTTTGTTTTTGAACAATCATTTTTGCTTCCATATAGTATACATTCTTCATCAATTCAGCCACTCTTCGTTCGAATCTCTCTGATAAATCCTATAATTAGACATATTCACTGATTCGAAAAAAAACTTTGCATGAAAATGGATTTCTTTTTTCATTTCAAATTTTTTTTTGGGAGAATGATTTTTTGTTTACATTTTTAAAAAAATGTTAATGAAAATGAATTTTTTTTTCATTTGAAAAAAAATTTTCATGAAAATGATGAAAGCAATTTGCAAAGTTCAACTTTCCAGCCTTGTTTAAAAAAAATTTAAATGGCATTTTTGACGAACCCCTCGACAGATTCTCATTAGATTCGTATTGATGTTTAGTTTGCCCACACTTTATTTGCGTACCAAATTTAAGTTAGATATCTTAAAAATTGTGAAAGTTGTAGCACGAACGAAAAATTTCCAATTTTTTTTTTAAATGCTATAAATTGAGAACCTCCCGACAGATTAACTCCAAACTCATTCCCATACGTTGTTTAACTACAGTCTACTAGAGGACCAAATATAAGCTCGATATCTTAAAAATTGCGGAAGTTAGAGCACGAACAAAAAATTCAAAATGCTATAAATTTTGAACCCCTTAATGGATCGACGCCAAATTTCCTCCCAAACATTATTCAACAACAGTCGATTCATGGATCAAATTTGAGCACGATATCTCAAAAATTACGACGGCTATCGTGCTAACAAAAAATTTTGCACACACACCCACCCACAAAATTTCGATGATCAGAACAAATTCTGAAAAAATTCGTACGTATCCAGAAAAATTAATGAATCATATTCATTCGAAAAAAAAGTTAGGTTGACATATAATTTGTTGAACGAATTTTTTTTTCATTTTTTAATTAATAACATTTTGCAATCACTAATATGCAAAATTAATCTTTTCCGCACCTTTTGTATGCTTAATTTTTTCAGATTTTTCTTCCATCGAGAAGTGTTCGATTTTCTCTCTGAATTCTCACTTTTGAGCGCGTTGAGCACTTTATCGCGCTCCTACATCTTTAAGTATTCTGACATGAAAATCCCGAAAGAAATATTTTTTTACGTAAAAAAAACCTTTCTCTATGCGGAAGCAAAAAAAGTTTCCTATTTAGACACCCACTAGTATGGAATGGTCCATACTATTTATTACTTCTATTACCAATTAACTATTTATTTTATTTCTTCTATTATCACAGGCAATTCAGGGCGTATTGTCACCAGCGCGAATAATGGCTGCAAACCGATTAGCAACAGAGCCAAGCACATGGTCACGTCTATTGAACCGAGGAAATCCAGCACACAAGCTGCAGAAGACAAAATCGAGTCGTCTTCAGTGGTTGACAGTGAAACCGAAGGATTTCAGCGTCTGGTTGATCGAGCAGCATCCATCGAAAACGCACGCAGTGGATTACACCGCAATATTCCGTAAAAACGGCTTCGTATTCTGCGACGGTAGTTCTATTCTCGAGGCTCGGCCTTCCGAAAGCTCCAGGGAAAGTTCCGAGAGCCGTTTCAACGAAAATCCCATCATAAATCCTCGCCACATTTCGAACGCAGATCTGAACCGATTTTTTACCGATAACATCACAAACGTCGATGCGATAAGAAAATTAATGCGCGGAACTTCGCAATACGTGGATCTTCAAGAGGTCGAAGTCTCTGAAAGCGATTCCTCGTCCTCGACCACCGCAAAATCTGTCGAAATAATTGAATCTCGAATTTCTCACGTTTTGGATCCTCTCGGAGAATTTGTTTTCCGTGGCGATTTGGAAAGTGAGCCAAAAGCTTTTGGGGTCATTGACACTAAAATCTCAATCGCAACTGCCGATGGCCTCGACAGTTTTGAAGCCACTTCCGGTCCGCCGTTTGGACACGAATTGACGCCCGGAAGTCCAACGTCTCCCTTCGAATGGGCTAAGAATTTTGCCAATATTTCCCACATTGGACAGCCTGAAAAATTCCAATTTGAGAGCGTCATTCCTCAATGGATTTGGCTGTAAAATTGCGTGACATTTTGATCCGAATAATAGGAATTTTAAGGGGTAACACGAGTCTATCAGCGAAAAGAAACAGATCTAACTTTGACGATTTTTTTTCCGAGTATGAAAAAAGGAATCGGATTTATTTTTATAGGGTTTACGTAACACATGTTAAAGTATGAAAAATACATTTTTCATTATTATTTGAATACAAAATAGCGGTGACAGAGGCTATATTGTAATTCGCTTCTTTTTTTTTTGCAACATCTTAACGAGAGGACGATTTACTCGTAAAGTATAAGACCTGGCACGAAAAACCGAAGAAATTCGAAATTAATATACGATTGACTGCAGAAGTACATAGGGGTTTTTTTTTAAATCAAATTCTGCAGAAATGGAGGACCTTTGAAAGAAAATCGATTTTCTAAAATGAAATAATCAGTAAATGGTTCATAAAAAAAAAAGTTCACACTGAATCAAAGAACCACCAGGCACTTCTATAGAAAATGTAATTGTAAAGCTACTGCTAAATTTTCAAACCGATTCATGCAACGATGTTTGATTAATTTCTTCTCCCAGTTTGAAAAGAGTGGTTTTGAAAAAAGCGCGATTAAAGTTTTACGATCTCGCTAAGCGTGCGGTCTGAAATGTGGAGCAAAATCGATAATAGAACATAATGAAACTTTTGTTTCACTGTAGGAACAACTGTATATTGTTTTTATAAACCTAAAGTATAGTTTAAGCAAGAAAAAATTTGATTTTTCTAAAATTCTAGAGTAGTGTTGCCCCTTAATAAAGCTGCTGATTCTCCCAAAAATGTCATGCTACATTTTCTCATCAATTTTCCCATTTTTAGCTGGTTTCTATGTGAGCTTTTTGCAGTGGTAATTTTTTTCAAGGTAAATGTAACTTCTACGGATAAAAAAAACTGGGCGAGTTTGAAGAAATATCGTTTCTTCATGCGTATACACATTTTTCGTGTCGTTTCGCTGAATCTCTTGCTCGTAGAAGTTAGTTTCGCAATAAAAATGTATAAACGCACGTAGTTTTTCAATTCATAATTAATGGTATTGTTTAGTAGATAAATTTTTCACCACGACTTATGTAATGAATTAAATACATGTAATTGACGATACGTTGTTTGGGTGTTTGTCATTTATTTCATGGCTCCTTTCGAGGGGAAATTCAAGAAGTCGCATGAGAAGTTGATGATCACGAAATAACGTCCTTTTCGCTCTAGGAGCGATATTTCGCGAGAAAAACGCGAAAAACTATTCTGCATTATTCCTCGGACTTCGCATATAAGTTCTTTTTGGTATTTTTGGCCGCTGAACAAGAATACAACATTATTTTTGTGATAGCACCCACAGAATTTATAAAAACTGCGAAAAACCGGCACCGAGTATCTTTTTTTTTCGATAAACTCAGTAATTCTGCGATATCTTTCTGAGGAATCATTTTTTTTACATGTCCCAAGTGTTTTCAATGCACTGTACTCTGCTGATTACAAATATAACCATAGTTTTACGATAAACTCAACAGGAAACGATAAATCCGATGAGAAGTTTAAGTCGGGTAAGGGTTTAAATCGCACAGTGACACGAAATTACATGAAGATGCTTCATTTTCGTTGATTTATACCTAAAGTTTTGACAATCGAATCTCACTGTTCCTATTCTGTTTAAAACACTGCTTTTCAATTTAAGTATACACTACAATTATTTGGAAGTTGGAGTTTTATTGGATTAGAACTCGAGTGATGAGAAAAAACACGGTAACAAACATTCGTTATTATCGATAATGTGACGTGCAGAATGGCCGTTGATTGATGAAATTAGACAATTTGATGGTAGATATCGTCTACATATTGAACTGAAGTATTTGGAGGAGTGATACGTTACAAACCGCGCTCAAGAGAAGAAGTTAAAATCTTGATAGCTTATGTTCCGGTTAATCGATTGGGGCCGATTTCAATAGCAATCTACTTTAGTGATCATTCGATACGTGTCCCAAATTTCAGCTAGATTGCTAAAAATTTGAGACCGTTTTCGTGTTCACGGCCTTCCACAAAATACACGCCCATAGACACAAGTCTACATTTGCATATATACAGGCACTGGACATTTTTTCCAGATATGCTTTTTTAACGTAACATTCTGATCATATTTTCTATGAATCGCATTTTTTTTTTACGAAAAGAAAGCACTTGCAGGATAAAGCAATATTTTAGAAAAATTTGATACCTTTTTCTTTTTCGTTTCTTAATTTTTGAAGAATTTTTTATAGAAAAAAAAATAGAAGCGAAACCCGGCCCACTTTGGTTTTAGGCTCAAAAATTTTGTTATGTCATGCAGAATTTTTGAGAATTTTCTCAGATTTTTAAATTTGGGCTAACGATATGTTAGCTTTGAAAAATCGCAATAAAATTAATTTACAAATAATCTGAAAAAATTTTCCAGTACTTGTTGAAGTTGGTCCAACCATATAAAAAATTTTCGACCAAATCCGAGAAGTTGAGGGTCCGACCTAGATCGAATCGGTATGGAACGCCCCATATATACAAAGTATTGAGGGGACCTTATACCTTTTTTTAAGTATGGATCAAATTTGCTAATGAAAAATATTTACCTTTAAACTCTCTGCTTCCAGTCCTTCTTTTCATAAATTGTGGGCCCAAAGAATGCTACTTGTATGTAGATATTTGTCATTAGATGAGGATTTGGGCAAATAAATAAACATTTTTAGTCAAACGAGTATTATTCGTGCGATTCTTATAAAAATGCCGGATATCTCAGGAATAGAATGTGTTTATATGAATGAATATTTGCAATCATTTTCAGTAACATATAAGTTAAATTTGAGAGTGAAAAGTAGCGTCTGCTGAAGCAGTGTAATTTGATAAACATAAAGAAGATTTAAGTCGATCGCCTGATGGAAATTTCGCGCACCGCGCGGATTCCATTTATTTAATTTATTCCCAATAATGACTAATGAATCAGTACGAGTGTTATCGCAGCCTCGCAACATGGAATGCGCCAACCACTGCACCAAATTAACCACCGAATTAGAAATTCTGTGTCCTAAATCAATCGTACGAATTACGTGTCTAAAAATGCTAATATTATGGGTGCAACTTTTTCCGGCTCGTTCAGATGAACGTGATGGGTTCCTTCGACTTCTTGGTACTCAAAACTCTTCGCAGATTCTTTGATCTTGTCGAGAACTATCTGATAATTCTCCGGGTGATCAAATTTCATGCCGGGGATCGCGCGGATGTTTAGATATCTGCATTTTATTCTTTCCGCGTATGCGAGCACCAAATCCATGGACAACATTCCCAGCATCGAGGTCTGAAATGGTGGAAACAATTTGTCAAACTTTTAATGATAATTTTTCAAAACCTCTTGAAATTGAAGGTGCACATGCTGAATTTTTTTCAAATGTAAATTTTTTCAATTGAAATAAATTTCAATAATTTACTTCGATTTTTCCGTAAAAGTACATTAATATGAATAACTCGCTCCAGTTTAATTGCAAAAGTACTTTATTGTTCATAATTTCTTCCAATTGTATTGCAAAAATAATTCCATTTCAATAAATGACTTTGATTTTACTAGAGAAATACATAAATTTTATTGCACAGTTCTACATTTAAAATTGTCGCTGAAATTCATCATCAAAATTTCAGAAACGGTTGATATGCGCTTCTCGAAAAAAGAAATGTTTTTACAAATCCAATTGTTACAAGAGAAAATTTCTCCATGAACAAAATTTCGGGACAAAATAAGAATTCATCTATTAATTCTTTATGAAAAAAAAAATTATATCCAGTCAGGATATTGGATAATTATTAATAAGAAAAAAATGTTCTTAAAAGAAATGGTTTAAGTTTAAGAAATATGAACAAAAATAGTTCATCTTTAGAACATTTTTTAAAAAATAGTTCGCAAGTAGGAAATTTTCAGCAACAAAGGAATGTATGTGTCCTGAATATTTTGAAAAAAGACAAAATTGTTTATAGGTAAGAACCATTCTGAAAAAAAGTCAATAGGCAGGAATTTTTTGAAAAAAAAAGTCAAGGAATGAAATAATTGCCGATTTTTTTCTGTTGGTTCTGTCGTATTTTGTTTACCTTTAGTCTAGGATCGCGAGAGAAATAATGACGACCGGGCGACGGTGCAGGTTGCATTCCACGTCTCATCAAAATCTCAGCGCTCTCCCGAGTTATTCCGCCGGCGTAGGCATCCTCAACGATATTGATCATTTCCTCATAATCGTAACAAGGTACGTTATCAAGCGTGAGATTTTCGTACTTAAGAAACCTGTCTACTTGTACACCGGTTGCCTCAACAGTTTTAACTACGTTTCTCACACTCGGACTAGCTATATCCAGACTGATGAGAGCTTCCACTTCGTCTGGATACGATGCTGCGTATAAAAATCCTATAGCTCCTCCAAGAGAGTGTCCAAGGATTTTTATCTACCAAAAACACAGTACAACAATAAGTTCCAGCTTTTTAAAAACTTATTCAAGTTACACTTTAATCCATTTATGCCTGTGCATCATTGTTTATATTATGTTATTATTTAAAAAATTAATATTCACTCATACTAAGAAAAATTAATCATACATTATTCGTGCAGTATTCTGTCACCTTTTTTCGTTGCATTTTACAGTAAAATGTTTGACGCTCTGAAAATGAGTTTATATTCTCAGTTTAAATGAACATAAGATTTTTTAATTTTAGCCCAAATAACGATACGATTTTTATTTAAAACCTTAGTTTAAATAGCCATAACATTTTTGTTTAAACCTTGATTTAAATAAACATAACATTTTAAATGAACCTTGGTTTGAAAAAATATCACATGTTTATTTGAACCTTGATTTAAATAAACACAACATTTTTATTTTTATTCAAATAAACCTGACATTTTCGTTTAAACCTTGATTTGAATGGACGTGACATATTCACTTCAACGTTGGTTTAAATGAAAATCTGTCAAAAATTACGGGAATAATTGGGCGAATTTGAGGTAGAAGAAAAGGTGAAAGAAATAGTAGGTGCGTTAATTTAAGCGAAAAAAAATCGTGTTTGGGTTCCTCTGTTCTCTTTTTCAACGTGGTATTTTTTCCCGTTTTATTCATTAGTTATTTTCTATAGCACGACCGTCAGCCGCGATAGATAATAGGAATAGATCAAACGCTTATGTATTTTGGTGCGTTAATAATGAAGCGATAGCAACTTGTTTCAAGAATAAGTGTGTTCGCAGGCTTCGTGTACTCGAGTCACACTTAATAGTACGGCTTGTGCAATCGACCCCTGCACATGAAAAAAAAATTTCTTCCACAGTGCAAAGTGCGTGTAATTTGACAATATTTGTGCAAAAGCAGACAATATTCGAATTAAAATTTATTCATAATGCTTCAAATAAATTAATAAGTAAATAATTAGAAAATAATTAACAATTCGCGTTTAATTAATTGCAACAATAAAAAATGTTATTAGGATCATTATGTGACATGGTAAATTTTTATGTACACAAGCATCCGGAGATTTGTCGAATAAACTATGGTAATTAATCGATTTCAACTGCATCTTTGATACATTTTTTTTCGAATTCCGCAAACGTCTGCAAAGTGGTAAATCCCATGCGATTTTTTATAATAACGCTAACCTTTGTCCATTTAAAATGGTTAAAGACTCTGCGGAGTAACTGAATGCCGTCCCAATAAACATAATAAAATGAGCCGTTTGGTAGATGCGAAGAAAAACCGTGACCAGGCATATCCAAGCAAAGAAAAGATACTTCGCTCGATATCAACGGCATGAGGTTGTCAAATGTTCCTGCGTTATCCTGACGACCATGCAACGCAATTATGGGCTGCACGTTCTTTGGGCCCCACCATTTGCCTGTTGGTCATGCACACAATTATTTACATACGATAACCGACACCCTCTGTTTGCAATAGTGGAGAGATCACAATGATTCCGCATTAATTATCGTAATGAATAATTAACTCCAATTAATCCCACTTCTGCTAAATCCCGCATATTTATTATGCTATGCTTATAAATAGGTAAATGGAGCAATCCACACACCAATTCAATCTAGATCTGAAATCCGATGATTTTTTCATGTTGTTATTTCAACTTTATAGGAGCAGCGATTAAAAAATTGTTTTTAGTTATCACTTTTAAAAAAATGTTTGCTGTAATTCAGAAATTTGAAAAGAGCCTAAAAAGTCCTTTGCCACATTTCAGAATTTTTGAGCCTGGACCCAAAGTGCATCAGCATACGGTTTTTTTAAAGCTTTCATGGAAACAAAATTTGTAGCACCAAGAAATTTTTAATTGGGAGATTATGCTTAATCATATTTGTACATATACAACACAGGATTTTTATGAATGAACTAAATTTTCAACCGTTTTCTTGATTTAAACGTATCTTAATTCAAAAGTAACTTTGACGTTTGGAAACTTTGATCAAAAAATTACTTTGATATTTCAAAAAATTTACTTAAATCAAAAGTTACATCGCTTTTAAAGAAGTAACTTGAACTTGCCCAATTAGCTGTTAGGCTTTAACATTTTTTAATGTTTAAAAATATTTGCAAATAATTTGAAAAAAAAAATTGAGTTGAAAAATTACCGCCAACATCAGTTTTTTAAAAGGCCGATTGGGAAAAAAAATCATTAAAAAATCTACTTTCCCTTGAGATTTTGAAAAACACAAAGAATCAACGACGAGATCAGAGAATTCGAGGATCAAACCCGATGGAATTTGTGTGAATTGCCTCAAATATCGAATCATCCATCGATTGATAAAATAGTATTTAAGATCGTCTTTCCTGATGACAATTAAAATTGATGGTGATAATAGGAACAGTCTGTTGGATTTTGTGTGAAACAGAGGAACCCATACCGCGATGCACCAAAAGCAGTTGCAACAATAATAGTTCTAACAACTAGTGCTGTTAAAAAAAGTAGAAACAAACCATCGCATACCGAACTTTCCTAATCAAGGCATTTTAGCAGTCGCTGAAGCACTGAAAATTCTAGAGCACTGCAAGCTTTTTTACATATGTAATAATTGGTTGCTGGATTAATTTTGATAACTCCGAAGTCTAAAGAAGCTGCTGACCTTCTTCCATCTGTAATGCTTTACGACTCTACGAAGAAGCACTAATCCATCCCAAAAAACATAGTAGAAGTGACCTTCGGGTAGATGAGACGAGTGACCGTGACCCGGAAGATCTATCGCTAATAGCGCTATTTCGGAGGATACGAGTGGAGCTAGTTTATCAAACGTTCCTGCATTATCCTGCCAGCCGTGCAAACAGATTATCGGCTGCAAATCCTTCGGACCCCACCACTTTCCTAAATTTTATTTCAATAGTAGTAGTAGTATTATATTCATTGACAATACATGACAGGTTTGACTTTACATATGATGTTACATTTTATGTCGATTCAGCTACTTTTTTTCTAATCCTCTCCAATCTCATCCAAACTCAGACAAAGATCTGGTTAATTTAAAAAAAGTTTTGTCGTCCGAAATTTTTCGTATCGTTGTTATTTACAAAGTTAAAGACCAACAATTCGATGTTTTTGTATTTTTAAGTGTTATTAAGTGAACTACTGATGTTGGTACAAAAATGTCACTAGGAATTTATTAGAACATTGAATTTTCCAAAAAAAATTTTCGGGTGAAATTTCATGTATCGCTTACACGGTTTGAACGTACAGACTCATTCAATCTTATTTTTATGGTTTTTTACGCATATCCGATAAAAAATTGATATACATAAATATATTTACAGGAATACGATGTAAATAGTTCAATCCATAAAAAATATCTGTTTTTTAATTTTTTCATAATACGGACGTTTTTCGGATTATTTCAATCATTCTGCTCGAAAGCTAACAAAAAACGAAAACGTTTATGTGGAAACATTTTTTTTAGTAACTTAAAGTTTTGAAGATTTTTGCATTTTGAAAAAATAGTATTTTCTCAAATACATATTGTTTTAAAAAATCTGAAAAAATTCCCATACTAGAGTGTACTTTTCAAATGTACTTCCGTATAAACAATTCTGGAGCAGATTATGGATGGAGAGTTGAAAAAAAAAGTGGCTGAATGAACAGAGAATGTTTCATATATAAAAATTACAATTTTGTATCTCTTGGGTATTCAATAGGCCATTGACCATGGTCCTTAAGTCCCTGATTTTTATACATTGTTTCGACTCTTTTTAATTGTGCAATTACCAGCAGAATTAATGATTTATTATCTTAATTGTTTTTTTAAATTTTATTGCTTAGTTGCATTCATTACGTAACACTTCTAGTTGTTTATATGTAGTATAAATAAGGTGTTTGAATTCATCGATGTGATTTTATTAAATTCTTATATGTTAATCCAATTTTTCATTTCATCCTGTTGCTATTGATAATATATATTTTTTTGAACCCCCAAACACCACATATTCAAATTAAGGAGTAAAGATCAGAATCGGTTAAGGGGACCTAGTTGTGTGAAAAAGTTATACGAAACAAAATTCTGTAGAATAAAATGTACACTTCTTTAAAAAAAATCTTAAATCAAAACCTCATTTAATACATAACAAATATTATAATTTTGCAATTTTGTAATGCACCGGAATAGTGGAAGTATAAAGTAAAATTGTTCACATGTTGTAACTCTCAGATTAAACTGGCGAACAAATTTTAGTTTTCGATGTCTCATGTTATTCGTCAAAGAGCGAATTCTGGATTGAATGCAGGCTTTTATTAAATTTTATATAGGTATTATGTATATAAATATGGTATATGTCATGTCAAGTAGACCAGATTGTGGATCACATGGAAAAATTTAAGAAACTTATTATTTCTCGGTAGATTATTATTCCACAATTGATATACACCCAATAAAAAAGAAGAATCCTGAATCCCCTTTCATTCTCCAAAATAAAAACTGTTGATTAAACTTTTAATCATTAAAAATGTAATTATTTAATCAACTGTAAATCACCAAAAATGTGATTCTTCAAAAATGGTGAAAACAAAACTTATATCAAAATGGGAATGGAAATTGGAGAAAAACTAATTAAAAATTAATTTTTTAGCAAGATAAGAACGTTCAGCAAAGATAAGAACATCGACCATTGTTCTTCTACCATATAATTTTGCTGTTGTTCGTAAAAAAAACAATTTAAAAACACTGAATTTATTATTCTCCAAGTTAAACGAGTTATTAAAAACATATTTTGTTTTGCATGTTATGTATCGAAATTTCTATACCGTAATATTAATTCTTATAATTCATTGCGTTACATTACAAATTGTACTCTTTGTTTTTTATCTTCCATAACTTCACATTACTTTTTTCGCTTATAGATGCTGGATCATCAATGCGAACATCTAAGAAACGCTTTGTCTTTCATATACTTTGCTTTTGCTATTTGCAGTTAAGCTTGATTCATATTAACATAATCCTATACGAATTTTGCCCATTCGTGAGTTCGATGAATACTCTAGATTAAAAAAATATAAATAAAGAAATTTAAAAAACTCATGAATTTTTTTCACCGATAAATAGGTAAATAAATATTTATTGGGGTCTAACAGACCCCAATATGGAGTTATTAAAAACATATTTTATTTTGAATGTGGTGTAGTAAAATTTCTATACTTGGATATTAACTCTGATAATTCATTACTTTACATTCCATATTTTTTTCTTTATTTTTCAAAATTTCAAAGGAAAAATATATGAATAAAGAAATTTAAAAAACTTGTACATTGCTTTCAAAAATAAATAGATAAATAAATGTTCATTTTTTGGGGCCTGACAAACCCCCGTGTGATGTGTAAGGGTAAATTCATTTTAAAAACTTCCCAATTTAAACCACAATCATAGAAAATACTAAACCATAAATACTAACCAGCTACGTGTCCCCATGGAACTGGAATTTGAATGTCCTCGGCTTCTGCAATAAGTGTTATCATTCATCATGTAGTCTAGACATTAATGCCGATTATAGTCAAGCTTTCAGTGAACAGGTTAGCGATAAAGAAATTTCAAGGGCATTTGCTATCTTCAAATTGATACAAACCATGTTTTTCAATGCCGTTCGAGTTACTCATTCGCCGCGTATTTTCCGTTGCCATATTCACTTCTTGCTTCTTCTCGACGCAACGAAAATGCCACTGCAATTCTCGTTCCCAGAATCGTTACGTTGTTTAACTGTCGTTGACGATAAACTATAACAAAAAACGAAATAAAAAAAATATCGCTTAGTCATTCGAAAGTTGAAGTCAGAATCCAAAGTACGACGATTTTTCTAATGTTTATGATGAGTTATTAAAAATACTGATTATCCCGTCTTCCGCGTATTTAAGGTTCAATTACCTGGGAAAAAACGTTGCGCAATTTCACGCGAAATGTCATTGATGTAAAATGGATCTATTTGCGATTAAACTATTCTCTCTTACCTACGAAGCGGAAAAAACGACGAGCTCTCCCCGAGAATTTAGTGACGTCACTAACAGCTGTCGCTGCTAACTCAAAGACTTCCCGTCGAGTTATGATGACATTACGCTTTTTTTCCCGTTTTTTGTCAATGAAAACTCATGAATGAGAATCGAGCGCTTGGCAATTGTTGTTGCGAGGCTCATTGACGCGAGAATCTAGTTTTTCACTGCGTTTCGCGTGGAGTTGTGTCGTAATAACGAAGATTTAGTCCCTCGAAGACCCGATTTGAGGTTAGGTTCGTTTAAAAGCGTTTTCACTGTCAAACTCGACGAATATGGATTTTGACCCAGAAAAAGAGAAGATTGTCAAGACTGTTCTTCACACAGGAACGAAAAGCGTTGATTTTGCACCGGGAACTAAGGTAAATTCATGTTTTTCAAATTTGTTTGGAGGTTAAGGTCGTTTAAAATTTGTTGTAAACATCGAGAAATTTAGGAAATCCACAACAATTCGAACTAGATGCTATAGTGATTTTTTTGATGTTGTGACAACTAAACAAGAAGCAGAATTTTTTTTCAGATTTTTTTGACTTATCAATTTAGAAGAAAAAAAGTTTGTTTGAAATGTAAACATTTGAAAAAATTCCTAAGAATCGTTTGTGACGTTTCAAAATTTTCAAAGCTAATATGCAAATTGGGTGTGCATTTGTTTCCATTAAAAGAAAAATCTTTGAGCAAAAAGAAAATTGCCTTGTGCGATAATACAATTTAATTGTTCAACATTTATTGAGTAATTCTTGTGCTAAATGAATACAATTCTATTATCGAATTTGCAGGAGAAATGATATTGTGTAGTCCATGTTTTTCATGATTTTCATCAATTGCCAATTAACTTTAGAAATAATATAAATTCACAATCGGAAAATGACTTTGGAAAAACCATAGATAATTCTTTATGATCCTGTGTTCCATATAAAAATGATCAAGGACCAGTTCATAACCAACTGACAATTGATTTTTATTCTTTCAAAATTTATATGATAAATCTGTTTTTTTTTTTCAATCTAAGCAATCGCAGATCCACTTTTGGTCTAGGCTTCAAAATTTTTAACTGTGATAAAGGATTTTCAGACATTTCTTCAAATGTTTTTATTATGGACAATTTTGTTTTTTTTATATTTCGAAAGTCTAAAAAATCTTGAAAAAATTGTTTTTAAAACATTTCTGCTTTTTATTTAGACTTGGAACAACAACATAAAAAATTGAAAGGTATAATTGATAAGAATGGCCTCATATCATTCTCAATTTTGTCGCTGTTTTGTTTCATGTAAATTGTTGTTTCTTTACGCACCATTTATTAAAAGTAACTTAACAGAAAAAATTAATATTGCAGGTTCTGTTTCATTTCCGTACAACAAAATGTGACGTGGATAAAACTGTTATCGATGACAGCCGGAAAATGGCCAAGCCAATGGAACTCGTGCTGGGGAAACAATTTAAGCTTGAAGTTTGGGAAGCGATAGTTCAGAAAATGGCTCTGAATGAAATCGCCAAGTTTCGCGTTAATAAGAGCGTGAGTTGCGGCTATTTATTCTCGGTAGAAGATCGGGGATAAATTACTCATGGTATTTAATGTCTTAGCTAGTCGCCGCATATCCTTTCGTGTCGAAAACTCTGCGGGAAGTCGGTAAACCGCAATCGGAAAAACGCAACAGACATTGTTGCGGTGTGACGCTACAGAACGAAGGAATTGGCTACGAGGACTTAAACGAACTGATTAAAAATCCACAGGATCTGGAGTTCACTATCGGTTGACTACAATGTTCTTTCAATACTCATGAAAAATATACAAACTATAAAAACTTGATCATCATTCGGATAATTGGATTGAAACAAAATGAAAGTTTCTTGACAAAATATAATTTTCATTTTTTGTCACAGAATGTATGATTTATTTAGATTAAAAAATGTCTGACGTTCAAGTAGAATAATTGTCATTTTATTATTAGAATTACCGTTTCAATCACTAGAATTTATATTCTGTTCATGTTGTTTATATTTTTTTCTTCGGATTTTATAGTTCATACTTTTTTTTTCGTTTCTGTAGTTTGTACTTTTTTTCAATTTTAAAATTTATACTTTTTTTCTTTCAATTTGTCTTTGTAGTTCATGCTATTTTTTCGTTGTTTTTCCTCATTAATATTATTTTTTTATTGCAGAATTATTGCAAGTCGTTCCCGCGTCTGAATATGATAAAGAATCATGGCAAATGACCGAGACTGAGAAGCTGGATAGCATTCCCGACCTCAGAGAAAGAGGTAACATGTATTTCAAAGAAAAAAATTATAAATCCGCCTCAGAGACGTACGCCTTGGCGATCGGAATGTTGGAGCAGCTGATGCTAGCGTGAGTTCAATAAATGGAGAAACTTTTACCTTTTGTTACTCACAAATTACTGAGCTATGAGATATTTGCAGAGAAAAACCTAATGACGAAGAGTGGTTGACACTAAATGCAATGAAAATACCGTTGCTCCTCAATTATGCACAATGCAAATTAATCGACAAGGAATATTATGCAGTAATTGAGCACTGCACAACCGTACTTAAAAGTGAACCAGGTATAATAATGAATTTAATCCATATATGATCTTTTTTTAAACCAATTTTGTCAATTTTTTCGATCCGCTATGATTTGTCCTTTTTCAATACCATTTAAAAAAACCTTTTCCTAACTTTTTCAGACTTTCAAATCCAATACTTAGTACGGAAAGAAGTGTAATTCTTCAAGTAAAAATCTTGAAAACGTCACTTCAAAAGAGATGTCTTGACATTTATGTTGTAGTTTTACGACTTTTGAATCCAATTTTTCGAATATTTATATTGGGTCAATAACATTGATTTTTAACCAAAAAATACAAAAATAATTTTTTTCAAATCAAGAATCATTTTATTTGTCTGGAATAAAATTCAGAATTTTTGTACATATGTACGAAACGTCTATAGGAAATTACAACTTTGATGTTGAAACGATTTTTTATCTATGCCTTTTAAAAATATATTGAGTCGAAGTAAATATACTTTTTTCCGTAATATTGTGTTAAAAAATTTCAAGAAATTAATAGAGTATCTACGTTCAAGTTGAAATAAAATGTGGTTGATAGTTTTTTTTCCATTTTATAAAAAAAATGATGTATGAAGATGTTTTTATAAACTGAAGGATATTTTTATATTTAAAAAAAATTGGATTTTTTGTTTTGTAACACCAGATAACGTAAAAGCGCTATATCGAAGAGGCAAAGCGCACATCGGAGCCTGGAACGAGACAGAAGCAGCGCGAGATCTCAAAAAAGCGGCTGAGCTCGATCCAACTCTAAAACCCGCAGTTGAAAAAGAGTTGCAAGCTTTTGCGCTAGCAATTAGAGAAAAAGAAAACAAACAGAAGAAAACTCTGTCCCAAATGTTCTCCTAAAATACCAAAATCTTCGCTACTCAAAAGAGTAACTTATATTTATCTATAATTTTAATATAAACAAAAATATTAATATATTTAATAAGAATAACAATAATGACGACAACAATACATCAATCAATTCAAATAAAATTTGGAACTTATTCCTGAAGATGGCGCCACTTACAGAGCCAAAAAACCTAACCCATAAAATGCAGGAAAACATATATTTTTGCGAATTTTCTTCAAGAATTTTCATGAAAAAGCAAATTTAAATAACTTTGGAATTGAGATACCAATTTGTTCACTTTAAAATGAAGCTTCGATATGTGGCAACAGTTTACATAAAAATGCGAGAGTTCAGAGGTTAATCGAAGGCGCGGTTGCGATATCGTAGTTTTTGGTTGCTTATCGGCAGCGCAATTAAGTTTTAATACAATTTGTAACAGTTTGTACTGGCAAATGTTGTGAGGAATCATGTCGGGGCCTATTATACACGTCGGCCGAAAGATTTCTAATATCGGAGGAAGATGCGGACGACGAGTTGTTATCACGGGCATTGGAATTGTCTCACCTCTTGGCGTTGGTACGAAAAACGCTTGGGAAGCTCTTCTTGCTGGAAAATGCGGTTTAACGAAACTCGAAGGTGCAGACTACGAGAAGTTGCCTTGTAAAATAGGTAATATGTAGATTTTAGCAAATTTCTGCCTTATCTATATTATTGACTCCCAGCAAGATAAGAGGTCTGTTTTATCATATACAAATATTTACAAAAAAAATTAGAGCAGAGAATGTAAAACTCGAAAAAAATAAAAAATAGAATGTCTGACGATGGCTTAAAAATATTTAGAGATTTTTGCAATTGTTTAAACTGCGGAAATTTGAATATTTTCGCAAAAATTGACCTTTTTTAATGATTTTCTTTTTAAGGAATTTAAAAACAATTTCAAGTCGGATATAAAATCATAATTCTGGAAAAGCGATCACCGAAAAAGCTCAATTGCAATTTTTCAAATATATCTATATACTCTTTTTACTTGGTTATTCCTCAGTACGCCACTTGGCTTTTACTATATTCTCCGTTTTATTCCGCATTCCATTCCGCGAGCTCCTTTGCCTAGAGTGTTGACCGTAGTCACTCTTTCCTAATGCACTACTATCGCACGACGGCACAAAATAAGCTGCGGAAAACCTGACCGATACAGACGGTTTTATTTTTACTGAGTTTCTACTGTATAAGGATACATTAGAAATTTGGAAAAACGGCCTCTCGTTCACCAGTTGACGCGCAAACCAGTGCGCGGCTCCGCGGTCACCCATCCAAGTTATGGTTGCATGCAATCCTGCTTATCTTTGAGACCGCCAAGGCTACACACCGCCCGCGTGTTCATTGCTGTCGGTTCAAATTTTTAAATAATATACATTCAAACATTCCTCCAGAAATCAGTTTTTGCTACCGATTTTTTTCAGAAATTAAATCACCATTTTTTGGTTAATATTTAATAGAAAATCCGGTAATGAAATAACTAATCGAAGAATATTGAATAAGAAATAACGACTCCAGTGCCAAAAAAGTGCTGTAAGCAAATTAGACATGAAATTATAATTCTTTAAAATCGATCTCGAAAAAGCTCAATCGCAGTATTTCAAATAATATAATTTGAAACACCTTTGCAAAAATCGACTTCCGTTACCGATTTTATTTTTAGGAATTGGAAGATAATTTTTTTATTAACATTTAATAAAAAATTCGGTAATAGAATAATTAATCGAAGAATATTGAATAGGAAATAACGACTCCAATGCCAAAAAAGTGCTCTAGGCAAATTAGATATAAAATTATAATTCTTCAAAGTCGAACTCCAAAAAGCTCAATCGCAATATTTCAAATGATATAATTTGAAACATCTTTGCAGAAATCGACTTTCGTTACCGTTTTTATTTTTAGGAATTGGAAAATAATTTTATAATTAACATTTGATAGAACATTCGGTAATAAAATAACTAATCGAAGAATATTGAATTGGTAATAGCTGCTCCAGTGCCAAAAGGAAGCGCTCCGAACGAATTGGACATAGAATCGAAATTCTCGAAAAGCGAGCTTCGAACGATGTGTCCTGCTACAGCGTACGCTCTAATAGCAACAGAAGAGGCTTTGAGTGATGCTGGATGGAAACCCGACCGAGAAGCGGATAAACAAAATACTGGAGTGGCTATAGGCATCGGAATGATTGATTTGGTCGACGTATGCTCGACTTACGAGGCTCTGAAAAAAGGCTACAGCAAAGTCAGCCCTTATTTCGTCCCTAGAATACTTCCGAACATGGCCGCAGGCCAAATCAGTATAAAGTACGGATTTCGGGGCCCTAATCACTCGGTATCGACCGCTTGTGCAACAGGTGCTCACGCGATTGGTGAGAAAATGTGACAATTCTTAAAAACACTGTATCCCTGCCACTTTTTATTGACCTTTCTAATTAGTCCCATAATTAGACGCATTTTAGTACCAGTTAAAATTACTCTCCTAATTCTTTCAGATTTTAAAATCGAATTCGGTCGGAAATACAGTTTTATTCCGAGTGAAAAAATTTAAGTAAAAAAGAAAATGTCTCAGCATCAAAGTTGTAGTTTCATAAAAAATTTCAATGGACATTATTCCATTAAGTTTTACAATGGAACATTTACTTTAAATTTTTTAAATATTTTGGTAGAGCCAATAACATTGCTTTTTCTATTTTTAAAAATCGAACTTTTTTTTTTTAACTAACATGACCATTTTTATTACGATGAAATATTTATAGAATCTTTGTACAATGTGCAACAGCTTAAACAAATTGGCACTGTGATTCAGAATAAAAATTATGCCTCATAAATAAATAAATAAATGATTTTCGGAACACTCACGATGATTATTTTCAGGAGACGCTTTCCGTTTCGTGCGCGGTGGCGAAACGAGCGTGATGGTTTGCGGTGGTGCAGAATCATGCATAAGTCCTCTGGCAATCGCCGCATTTTGTCGTTTGAGAGCTCTGAGCACATCGAGAAACGAGAATCCGCGCGAAGCATCGCGTCCATTCGACAAAGACCGCGACGGATTTGTGATGGGCGAAGGATCAGCGATATTGGTTCTCGAGGAGCTAGAGCACGCGTTGGAAAGAGAAGCGACGATTTACGCCGAAGTGTTGGGCTACGGATTATCCGGAGATGCGTCTCATTTAACGGCCCCGAGCGAAGATGGAACCGGCGCGATTCTCGCAATGGACAGAGCTTTAAAAGACGCTGGAATAAAAAGTACGGAAGTAACTTATGTGAACGCCCACGCAACTTCAACGCCTCTCGGCGATGCGATCGAATTGAGAGCCATCGAAGCGGTTTTTGGAGAGCACAGCGAAAACGTGACCGTCTCGAGTACGAAAGGCGCTCACGGGCATTTGCTCGGAGCTGCTGGAAATTTGGAAGCCGCATTCACGACTCTTGCTATAAAAAACGCGAGCATTCCACCGACTCTCAATCTTCACAACTTGGATTACGAGGGCAATCTCAAATTTGTTCCTAATGTCAGTAAACAGTGGATTACAGACGATAGACGCGTGGCTCTTAAAAATGCTTTTGGATTCGGTGGAACCAACGCGTCGCTTTGCCTCGGACAATTTGTTAAATGATACTGAATTTAAGAAGGGAGATTTTTGTTAACTAAGGAATCAATGTAAAAATGGCAATAAAATGTATAATTGAAAAAATAGGGAATAAAATCCTGCGTTTTCAGTCTTTTTCATAGTTATTCAAAATTCCCTTTTTATTCACTGCATTTTAGATACTACTCACACGCAGTCATTATGAATTATTCCTTTGAATAATTTTAATGTTGCCTTTTGTTTTTTTTCACCGCATTTTTGGTACTCTACTCACACGCCATCATTATTAATTATAATTTCACTGGTATATCCCGGTCACTGTCAAATAAATGAATGAATAAAATTATAGCGTTTGATGAGGAAGGGTAAAAACCGAATCTATGAAAAATTATAGCCGACGAGAAAAAGAGCCAATTTGGGAGAAAATCACAACCACGGGCATTTTCCTTGTTGACTTTTATTTTTATAGATCCTTTGAATGATTTTGATACTCCATTTTGTTTTTTTTTTAAACGTCCAACGATATTCCTTTAATCACATGCGAAGGGCCATGATTCGTCGATGCCGCCGACGATCAACAATTATTCGCAAAATAGTACATACTATATGTCCCACGTAACATATTCGCTTGTGTTTGTGTGTGTATGTGTGTGTGTGTGGGTGTGTGTGTGTGCTCGTGGGGTGTATAAGATTCTTCAGTGGCAGTAAAATAACAAGTAAAAAAGGATACTGGATCGTAGTAAATGAGCCGATAGAGGAATCATCAGTTTAATTACGAGGAATGGCGTAGGGCTTGTAGTGGCTGCACAAAATCGCGAAGCGCTTTCTCAGAGTCTGGCGCAACTCCTGACGTTTCTCGAGTACTTGGCACATGCGCGATTGGAATTCTCTTACTTCCTCCGCTGGAATATAACTCTCCTCGTTGTCTTCTTCTTCCGACGAATAACCCTCCTAAAGTTTTAAGAAAACACGGTTATTTAAATACGAGTGAATAAAAGGAAATTCAACTGGATATAATATCGGAAATATACTTTTCATCGAAATTTCTGGGTTTAGCTTATGTCGTATTTGAATAGTGAAAATTAGAAAAGATTTTATCACCGCTACTTGTATTTTTTTGGAAGCTCAAAGAACCGGTTTTGGAAACGAAATTTATTTTACTTTAAAAAAGCTTACACCGATTCGATGTTTTAAAATGTGATGTTCAAACATCCGAAGATAATGGGCTTTCATTATTGGCTATTTCTTAGTTATTGCTTTATTTGTGTGAATTTATTCATGTTACAAAAAATGGCGTTTTGAAAATCGACTTATTGGGCCTCGAAAAAATTCACGAGTTGATGAAATAATCTGTTTGAAACACAATAATCAATGATTCTCTTTTACGCGTTAAAAATATATGGGGCATTCCATACCGATTCGATTCCCAGGTCGAATCGGTATGGAATGCCACATATACACATTCGACTTTATACAACAAAAATCGTTGAATCTCAA
This sequence comes from Tromatobia lineatoria, assembly GCA_949699805.1. NCBI lineage: Eukaryota > Metazoa > Arthropoda > Insecta > Hymenoptera > Ichneumonidae > Tromatobia > Tromatobia lineatoria. The sequence goes on from OX453038.1 coordinate 7,966,517, forward strand.
AAATGGTTCTTATTATCTATTTTTAGTTACCTCTAGCATTTGAGTGAGGGTCGGCCCGTGAGAACCTTTTCCGGTGGTGTGCTCCCTTAGTAAAAATAAATTGGGATTGGAATGAACGAGTTTTTGGGGAAAGGCCGATTCCTGGCAGTCGCCCTCTTCATGATTACAGCAGCTTTCGCTGCACGCTAATTCGGAGCCTTCTGGAGTGCTGGGCAGAGAGGAACTACTGATATTGTGCTCCGAAGAGTAGCCGCAATCCTGAGACGATTGTTCGCTCGAGTCGCGACGACTCGCAGAAACCTCTGCCATTTTATTAACCATCGCCTCGTTGTCGAAGCGCTTCTTCGTTTCCATCCACATGCTGAATCGCTCGCTCGGGTGACCGAGCCATGCGTCCATTATCTCCTTGTTCGAAGGCTCCTCAAATTCCTCGCGAATCATCCACTTTCCGTCTCTTTTTTCGAATAACTCCTTTTGAAAACGAAATAATATTTAGCCTTGAAATGTATATATAAAAACACGTTTCTTTCTCTAAGATACGAATCAGAGTAGGTAAAAAAAAAACAAGTATTCAAGATTAAGCTTTGTATATTGATTCATCAATAATTTTCACTTTTTAGAAATTTATTATATGAGAAGTATGTTCAGCAATTTTGGCTTTCTCATAGACAAAGCTTTATGAAAAGTTAAGAATAACGAGAAAACAATATGCGAGATTCTACATTTCATTGTTGCTTTAAATATATTTGGGAAACTGAAATTCGGCGAGTTTTTCAGTCGTCAAGAAATAATAACGAATAATACAAATTCCTGCATAATTCAAACTATTCTATCAATTACCACTAACTTCTGTATCTTACATTATTGAATATTGTTTCGTTCACGGACAAAATTTGGGTTTGCTAGTTCATGTTATGTGAAAGTTACGAGAATAACTTAAATTTTGGGAACACTTCAAAACTCTATTAAATCCGCAGCACTTTTCAATCAGCATCTATTCAATCAACATTTGCAATAATTAAAGAGGACCTGACGCTTCAATTGTGTGGCAAGTTGAAGCTCGATAGATAAAAGGGTTCTTGAGTTATTAGGTTTAAGACAATCCTGACATAAAAAGTTCGAATTTTTTTTTCATGATAACAAAGCCTCCTCCATGAGAAAGCAGAAAAAATATTCCTGAGAACTTTTCTGCGAGGAAGCAAACACTCATCACGTTTTCAAAAATACGAGGCATTTTTCGTCCATTGGCTACGATTAATATTCGAATATGTAGAAAACAAGTCGGATTATTAATATATTTTCAATTTTTTTTAAAGAGTTGCTTCACTGAAGAATTATTATTATTATATTATAACATAATTACCTTGCACTCTTGGCAGGGTTCGAAGGATAAATCGAGGCCGGACACACTCTTCATGCTCTTATCAATAATCTCCGAATTCAAATTGTGATGGGCACCTCCGCCTTTCTCAGTCGCCTCCCGTGGCTTTTTCTCCGTCACGAAAGTATCAGAGGCTTTCTTTTTCCTTGGGAATGCTGTATTCGTTTGAGACTGAGTTTTCGTTGATTCTCTCGATTTTTTCGTACAGTCGGGACACTTACAAGTCCCTTGACCCGTTTTCTTCGGATCTGACGTCTGCGTCTGTAGGAAAAACGACAAAAAAACAAAACTTCGTTAATGCTACAATTGCGAGAACATTCACGAATTTTTTTTTTCAGATTGTCGTATAAATACCTCGTGTCGATTTGTCGTTGTTTCGCTAAATTCTTTCGCTTCTGAACATAAAGCGCAGGGCTCTCGTCTATTATCCGTAATTTTTTCGTCTACACACTGAAAACAAGGGTGAATTTAAGCTTGCGTTATTATTAATATAAAAATACATTATTAGTAGGAAGATTCTAGATCTCAAGATTTATTTTTAAGGTCGTAGTTGGATAAAATTTCTTGCATAAATAATTCGGTACGCAATAAAACATTATCGGTTCGTAGAAAGAATATCGAATAGAACAAAAAATATATATATACATATATATACGTACTTGGCACGTATTTTCCTTTTCCTCGGTTTCGTAACGACGTTCCTTCTTCTTCTTGCGCTTCAGGCGCAATTTCTCTCGTCGTTGCTGTTTGGCCATTTCCTCCCTGGTCAATTCTTCGTAGAGCAGCTCTAACTGCGTAATTCCTTGTTTAACTTCGACTGCCATCTGTTTGTACAACGCAAACTAAATTTAACAAGTTTTCTCTCAAGCGTCAAATTTTTTTACGTTCCTCACAAGCGTTGAAATTTCACAAGTTTTCTCGTTCAGTGTTAAATTGGGAAATTTTCAACGGGGTGAAAAAAAATACCAGTCAAATGAGTAATGATGAAAAAATATGATTTTCACCATTTATCAGATTAAAGGTTCGCACGAAAATTGGTTGTATCGACGAAGAATATCTCAACTCGACTTTAAAATTTAGAAGAAAAAAAGATAACAGTGAATATGTATTACAATAAATGAAAAATGTAACACTGATTTGACTGATTTGATTAGTAGAAGCTTCAACCTCCTTAATTTTGAGTAAAAAGAGAGTAACCTGAAAGTTTCGGGAGAGCGCGTCAACAGCGACGGCCGCTAAGACTCTGCAAACCGTTTCCTCTTCCCTGAGTCGTCTGTGAACTCGATGCAGTCGCTCGGAAACGCAAATACCGAGACAAGTGAGAACTTCTTCCTGAGCTATTTCGAGGGTTTTCGCGTGTCTCTCGCGTCCCATTAATTCTGGTTGAGCCCGTTCTATTATGGCGCTGATGTAGTCCGTATTTGTCGGCAAATGAATGTGGCGTTCGGGTATACATTTCTTGATTCCGGAGTACAAAGCGGGAACGTAGCCCTTTTCTTTCGTGGGATCGGGTTCAGTTGTGAGCAACGACGACGCTAACAAGACTTTCGTTCGGCATTCTCCGCAAAATCTGTCACATCATCAAGAAATGTCAACCGTTAAAACATGCTCCGTTTAGGTGGACAATTATAAGAGTTAAAATGTTGTCAAACGTTTTTTTCCAAAATCTTAAAAATCGCATAAGCACGAAATCCGTTGAAAGATTTTTATAAAATTTATGGCAAGTCAAGATTAACAAATAATCTGAAATTTAAATTTCAAGTGATTTCATAGAGTACAAACACACATTTATGCACCGGGGTTTTTATAAGGGAGTTTTCTATAAATTTTAGATCACGTGTAATGATTTTGGTATTTAAAAAAATGTTATGAAAACGAAGCTTTCTCTATGAGAAAGCAATGTTCAAAATATATATATTTATTGGAAAATTGGTAATCTTTGAAAGGTGGTCCTTCAGATTTACTTATAATAAAAACGCCTTACCGATGTTTTCGCAAATATGTATCGAGAGTGGCCTCCAAGCTCTCGTTCTCAACAAGGGTGACCTCTTGTCGACACGCAGGTTTCATACACTCCCAAACATCCCTCCAGGCGCCTGAAGACGGCCGCATTCTTTGAACCTCTAGAGAATGCAGGGCGCACCTCCGAGACTTTTTACTTCTCGGCTGTCGCTCCACCAGACTATTTAATCGCGCGCTGGAAAATAAATCATTGAATTATTTATTCAGCAGTTCTATTAAGTTTATTGTTGTTCTATCACATTCAACAGAATTGTTTTTATACATCACAGAATTAACTCATACATATTTTTTATTTATTTATTCACAATAAACTTGAAACATGTAAATCCTCGAGGCGGGAGAATAGTGACTTAACAATTGAGTGAAATGAAGACGCGACGCACTAATCAGGCTCATTTAAACGCATAAAAATAGTGGCCGTTTATTACGACGAGAAAATGCCCTTATTTTTTCCCGTACGGATGGAACATTACCGTCCATAGCTAAAAGATTCTCAGGAGTTGAGGATTACGAGACTGCCAAAAAGGATTTGCACAAAAGGTTTGTAACGGCAAAAACAAATCCCGATACTCAGGAGCAACATTGTTTTATACCTGAGCCGGAAGGTATGAAAACAAAGTTGTTTTCTTTATCGTCTGAATTCGAGGTGCACAATCTTATCAACAGGCAAAACATTGTGAACAAATAAAATATTTGCGTAACGGAACTAACTGTGATCTGTGAGAATACATAATTCTTAGTGAAATCCACAGAATGCGGTTTTTAAATTATGGCGTTCGATATTCCACTTTAAAAAAATATTTTAAAAAAATTTGCATAATTCGGATAAATCTGAAAAAAAATCTGAAAAAATTCGGTTTTACATAAATAAACATTTAAACAATTGCCTGTAGTAGATTCATTATCTTTTATATTTTTCAATAATTTTTTCAATTTCAAAAGCTTAAAAACTGTTAGAAGAAAAATCCTGCGCATTTTGGCTATAATAAGCTAGATAATTTTGTTATCAAAAAAAGTATTTTTCAGAATTTTTTCGGATTTTTAAATTATGGCATTCGATATGTCAGTTTAAAAATATATTTTAAAAAAATTTTACATTTTTTTTCTGCGTACTTGACGGTCTAACTAAGCCGAGGTAAAATTATGAGCTAAATCGGAGGGGTCGAGGTCAAAACCTGGTCGAAACGGGGTGGATTGCCCCCATATGTTTTAGTACCAATTTTTAATTCGGGGTTTAACTGTAATTATGATTTAATATAAGAAATTATGATTTAATAAATGAATAAATTACCTATGGCCTTGCAACATTGTGCAGAGCAGTTGTGGGGACTCCAAAATCTCGTCTTTGATTGTGAGCAAACCATCAGGAGTGATAACCAGTGGATCTAGTGCTGGATGCGCTGATTTCATTAGGTCGTAAAACAATCTCTCCACACTGTCAAGAAACAACGTAATTACAATCTATACAGGATGTAAATCTCCGTGAGATCTCAGAGATAGACTTTGAACATTGAATACCTTCTTCTGCATCCTACGCAAGGTACAGCCTGGCCAAGTATAGCTAACATGTCTTTGCATGTTACTTCGAAAGATAATTTGATTTCCTCTTTGGTAAGAATGTCTAATTTCCTAGAAAATTCTTCGAGTTGCTTTCCACGTACCAAAGGACTGTCGCACACAGCTCCTAAGCTATTCAAGTCCATAATCATCTAGAAACAGTAATAAGCACTTTAATATTTTGATAATCGTTCAACTAAAATAATACATTGAAAATTGTAGCTTATACAGAAATGGTAGTAGTTCATTTTCATTATATGACTTCAATTAACTTATACATCTCATTTCAGTACGTTATACCCTCTTATGAATTTTCTAACTCTCTTATCCAAGAAAATCGTAAGATACAAAATTATACAGATATAAAGTTTTACACTTTTAATTCATAATAGTAGTAGATAACAGATTATCTAGAAGTCGATGCAGATATAGAAAACTCACAATTATCTTCCAATTTCAATTTTATTTTATTTTTACTTCTGGACAAATTGGCCATCGCATTAATTTATGATATTTATTATTATAGTAAATTAATTATTATAGTATAATTGAATATTATAGTATATTTATTATAGTATTATTTAAAAAAATATAATGAGATGTTGAATGTTCTTATTGACCACAAAAATATTTGATGATGTTAATTGTTCAATAATTACAACAATTTTTTTAATAAACTAAATACATATTGGATACGCAGACCATAATTATGAAATCACTGATGGAATATCTAGGGAATTAACTTGTTAAATATCTTTTGTAAAATAAAGTGAGTTAAGCATCATAAAAATCACTAATCACATATTAGCATTCAAAGAAAAAGTTTAAATAAACCATTTTAAAAAATGGCTGATAATATGGAGAGATCGTAAAACTGTAGTTATCACCATTTTACAAAAAATATGCTGTGACAAAATTATCTTCTACTCTTCTAATCCAATGTATAAAACTCAACAAAACATTCCAAAAATCCAATAAATAAATATCTTCCACTATTCTAATTCAATCTATAAAACTCAACAAAACAATTCCAAAAATCCATCACCATTGTGAATCACTGAAACCTTCTCAATAAACAAAATCCCAAGTTTCCCTGCAGCCAATGAAAAACTTTCTCAAGCCAAATGATGACCCAACTTGACCCCTTAAAAATATTACTCATTTCACTAATCTGCATCATGAACATAAAACACACTGAAAATAAGAGTATCAAAACTTCCTTAAAGCAAATCTAAATCTTAGTCAATCCCCACTCACTTTTTTCTAACAAATACTCAATTTTTTTCTTTCCTCAAAAAAAAAAAAAAAAAAAAAGAAAATCAACTGCACAGTAGATATAGTCAATTGTTTAGGTTAACTTCGTAAGTGATTTAGAACACCGTTATGCCGATCGCGTCAAGCGCCGAGCGCGTAAATGCCGCGCGGCAGAAAAAAAAAATAGATCGTTATAAGCACTAAGAAAAAAAAAATGTGAAAAGATGTCGAAAAATAATTCACCGTAAGATTGTCATCGATAATTAGGGGCATTTGTCGGGGCCTGAGATTGACCGGTTGGTCGCTACGCCAAATATCCACAAGTTTCGCCATCACCACACGCAGTAGTTGATTGTGTGTCTGTCGTACGTCGACGAGTAGCGTAGTTTGTATTATTGAAAAACGCCGAGGGGTATATATCGAATGCGAAGCCCGGGGCGAATATCCCGAAGGTTTCGCTAAAATCGAACGCGAGTTCTCGTCACTCTCCGCGCTTTTAGCTCACTCCTCGATACTCTAATCTCTTGGTTTGTTATGTCACGATAAAACGACTAATTCTTTTTGCTGCTCAGTCTTCTCTTCACCACTCTGTTCTGTACTTTATACCACCACGTCTGCCATTTGCAACAGGATCGTAATGCGACTTCCGCTGCGCTGCTGCTGCTGCTAGTGTGCTGCGCTATCGGAGTTCGTAGGTAACCGGGTAAATATGTTCGATAGGCTTTTCCGGTTAAATAACCGTTATGCTATTTACAATTTTTAGTGGGTTATTTTCAAGAGTCGAGGTAACGTCTCGACGTCAAGTTCAAAAGACGGAATTAATAATGCATTCACATGACCATTCTGTTTTGTCCGTATCATCTAGACTCGGATTTACTTGTGACTCGACAAGCGCCACTGCTACATTATATATTCTCAAGTAGGATTAAGTTGTCCGCTAGGCTTTTCCGGTTAAATAACCGTTATGCTATTTACAATTTTTAGTGGGTTATTTTCAAGAGTCGAGGTAACGACGCCAAGTTCGAAAGACAAAATTAATAATGCATTCACATGACCATTCTGTTTTGTCCGTATCATCTAGACTCGGCTTTACTTGTGACTCGACAAGCGCCACTGCTACTTTATATATTCCCAAGTAGGATTAAGTTGTCCGATAGGCTTTTCCGGTTAAATAACCGTTATGCTATTTACAATTTTTAGTGGGTTATTTTTAAGAGTCGAGGTAACGTCTCGACGCCAAGTTCAAAAGACAGAATTAATAATGCATTCACATGACCATTCTGTTTTGTCCGTATCATCTAGACTCGGCTTTACTTGTGACTCGACAAGCGCCACTGCTACTTTATATATTTCCAAGTAGGATTAAGTTGTCCGCTAGGCTTTTCCGGTTAAATAACCGTTATGCTATTTACAATTTCTAGTGGGTTATTTTCAAGAGTTGCAGTAACGTTTCGACGCCAAGATAAGAGACAAAATAAAAAAATGTATTCACATGATCATTCTGTTCTGGCTCGGCTTTACTGTTCACAATTGTTAAGGGTTATTTTCAAGAGTCGCGGTAACGTCTCGAGGCCAAGTTAAGAAGACAAAATTAATAACAGCATACTAATAAGACAACATACTCCCGCATAGAGGTAGCTTTGTAATAAGCAAAAAATAATGAGAAAGCAATTTGCAAGGTTCTACTTAATAATAAATGAATCAATTCGGACAATAATTCCGTCCTATTGGCTATATTTTTTATTTTTCATTACATTCACAGATTATAATTGCTTTTCGCAATTTGTTACTACATATTTGCTCATCAGACACTTTCACCACTTTCCAATTACCGATTGACGCCAAATTGATTTTAGATTGTCACTAGATTCCCTAGGTTTACTCCAAGTCTATCCGAATAAGTAAAAACCGGTAATTTACCGGTAAATTAACAGGATAATTACCGTCGCTCTATTTCTCAACTGCTCACGTTCCAGGAGCGAAAAAAAAACACGAAATTACTGTTTGACAACCATCGTGGCTTCCTAGGTGTCCGAAGCTAACGATATTTAGTTTTGTTGCGATGCAGCAGAGATATGCATGGTTGACAATGCTATTGGCAGTGCTTTACGCACTTTACACAAACTATGAACATCGGAATATGGTAAAAAAATTTATCACTGGAGATTTTAGCTTCTGGTTTGAACATAAGACAGAAAACAATGAAAAATTGTTTACTAAGACTGAACTAGCGAAATACAATACATTGGAAGATGGTTTGTACTTGTCAATTGTTGGCAAGGTTTTTAACGTTACCGCCGGAGAAAAACACTACGGACCCGGTGCAACTTATCACCCTTTCACCGGTAGATCTTTAACTAGCCATTTCTTTTTTCTCCTAATTTTTATATTAAGTCTCATGATTTTTTTTTCAAATATTTTTAGGTCGCGATGCGTCATTGGCATTTCTCACTGGAGAATTCACGGAAGAGGCGTTAACGGACGATTTGTCAAGCTTGACTAATTCTCAGGCCAAAGCTGTACATACTTGGATTGCATTTTATAATGAAAATTATATTTATAAAGGTTTTTAAATCTTGAATTCATATTTTTTATTTAATTGTTAGCTATAGCTTAGATTTCTGGAGATTCTATGGCAACAATATCATGAATGGATATAATAATGGGGTCAACAATTTTGTCTCATCATTAATTTAAATTTATGCAAGGTCAACAATGACAGAAAAAAAGGAGCTTCTAAACAATGTTTCAACATATAATTTTGTTATACCTAGGAAAGCTAATTGGAAGATATTACGACCAGTACGGTGAGCCTACTAAGGACTATGAAATTTTTGAGGCAAAAGTTAAACAAGCAGAAGAAGATCAAAGTAGAGAAGATGAGAAAAAGAGAATGTTTCCTCCCTGCAATGTTGAGTGGAAAGCGGATGTGGGAACTCGATTTTGGTGCACCAAACAGAGGTTTTTTTCGTTGCTTTATGAGATATATATTTTATCAAAACAACATTACTTATTAATTTTACGAATATGTTATTGAAATAACGAGATTTGTAAAATGCATGGGTGTGTTATCAAAATAACATAATTCATTAAATTTATGAACGTGTTATCAAAAGAATATGGTTCATCAAATTTATAATTGTGTTATTGAAATAACATATTTTATCAAATTTAGAATTTGTGATCAAAATTCTGTAATCTATCAAATTTATGAACATGTAATCGAAATAACATAATCATCAAATTTATGAATATATTATCAAATTAACATAGTTTATAAATGTGTTATTAAAATAACATAATTCATAAAATTTATGAATATATTATAAAATTAAAATAGTTTATAAAATTCATGAATGTGTTATTAGAATAACATAATTCATAAAATTCATGAATTTCGTATCAAAATAACATGATTTATGAAGTTTATGAATGCTGCAACATAATTTATTAAATTTTGGAATACACTATTGAAATAATATGATGTATAAAATTTATGAATATGTTATAAAAACAACGTAATTCATCAAACTTACGAATATATTATTGCAAAAACATAATTCTGAAAAAATACCTCTGTCTTTACAGCGGTGGAGTATCCAGAGACTGGGAGGGTGTTCCCAGACAATACTTTGAACGTCCTGGAGTAGAACATTCGAGATGCACCTGTGTAAATTTGGACAGCAAAGTGTATAAAGATAATCAAGGAAGCTTTCGGGAATACGAAGAGTGTTTAGAACATTCCACAACTTGTACTGTTCTCACAAAAGATTAAATGCATTCCGCTGTTCACGAGAACAAATCTTTTGATAATAAACAAAGAATGTATTTTTTTAAACCATTTTCTTCCTTTGTCTTCTCGAACCCCACTTAATAGTACTCGAGGCATGAGATACGATCAGTACTTCCTTCTATTGTAGAAATTATTTTTTTTTAACCCATTATATTGAATATTAATATAGAAACGTATTAATACTCAACATAATTTTCATACTTGAATCATACAAATGATCAATATAATTCTTATACTCAAATTAGATCGATTTTTCAAAATAATTGAATTAACATAAAAATACGTCTGGTTCTAGTCGGTTTTTCCCTGAATATCAGCCTCTTTTTATTACATGAATCATATTCATCAGTTCATTTATTCAAGATCGTTTTTATTTTTGTCATTCGTTGAGCACTTATGGAATAAATCAGCAAAGAATGTATATTACAGAATAGTGAGGGATAATAGTCTGTAGCATAGATTCTGAAAAAAATGCACTTGTCCACATTACATCATAGGAAAATATTTTACTCAGTCTCAATGATGAATACATAATAATCAGGGTCTGAGAAATGCCGCAGTAGCAGCACTGACCTTATCGCACGCATTCAAACACCTTTGGAAGTTGGAGATTTCCGTCCGTGAGTTTCGTCGGTGAGTCGGATCTTATGCTATTGAGTTTATTAATGAGAGTCTGCATCGAAGTTAATCCATTTCTCAACTTCACTTTCGATCCAAAAACCTTCTTTATCTTCGCGCGTCTCTTCTTTATCTTCGCGTCGGACGCTCTTGCCTCAAACTGTATCAATCTCTTAAATCTTCTGGAACTTATCGCTATACTTGTGCTCTCTAGTTTATCTTCCATCTCCTCGTAAATTGTTTCGAGATTGTTGGGTTTTCTTCGCACGTTTCTATCTAGGTAGTAGTCCTTTACATCGTCTTCGCTCTCCATCGCAGCTGCCGACCTTTTTTTTGGCCTCAGACTGCATCTGCTCGTAAAATTTTGCCATTAGTCCCAAAAATATTATTTATTTATCATATCATTAACTTATTTCTGTTCCAACTGTTATTTGAAGATAACAAAGCTGTTTAATAGACAACTAGTCAAAATTATACTCTGAGATTAATAGTAGATTGGGCCACAAAATAAATGGTACCGCATAATTGTCCTACAAATGAGTAGCACCCCAAAATTGTGCCACAAAATTGAGCTACAAAATTAATGGTAGATCGTGCCATCAAATTAGTGGTATCATAAAATTGTACCATAAAATTAGTGGTACCGAAACCTTGTGCCATAAAATTATTGGTATGAAAAAATTGTACCATAAAATTAGTGGTACCGAAACCTTGTGCCATAAAATTATTGGTATGGAAAAATTGTACCATAAAATTAGTGGTACCAAAATGTTGTGCCATAAAATTAGTGGTAAATTATGCCATGAAATTGGTACTAAAAACGAATTGTGTTACAATATTTTGCCACAAAATTAGTAGTACATTGTGCTACAAACTTAGTATTACAAAAGAATTGTTGCACAAAGTTACTAGTACCACAAAATTGTGCCACATAATTATTAGTACCACAAAATTGTGCCCAGATTTATTTGAACCACTAAATGGTCCTGCAAAAGTTAATAATGCCACAAATCTGTGGTGCTAAAACACATATTTAATTAAATAATGTTCATCTCTCAAAAACAAAGTTTCCAAAAGCCCATTATCAAATAACCATGAACTTAAAACACAGAAATATCCCATTATCAAGAGAATGGATGAATGATTATTTATCACACATAAGAAAAATTTCATTGGCGTTCAATGTCTGTGAAAAGAAATGATAAATAAAACAAAATTCAAATAATAAATATAATAGACACAATAAAATAAAACAAGAAATAATAACATCAATCTTCACAAATGTTTAAACAAATGTCAATCGATTGCAAATTTTTTTTCTACCCCAATATCCGACTGGCAAAAGTAACAATAAAAATTACCTTCTGTTCCGAACTTCGGTTATTTTATCAGGCTTAGGTATCCTTTTTCTCAGTGTCCTTTTAGCTGATGACTGAGGAGAATTACAGGATGTCGAAGCGACAGTCAGCATTTCTAAGCTAGCTACAACATCGGGTAAGTTTCCTTCCAAGCTGTTGCAAGTTGTTGGTGTAATCCTGCAAAAAAAAAAAAAAAAAAAATCGAGTGAAAACTCAATTTTCCACTAAGATCAAACTAGTGGAAAAATTAACCCCGGTAAAAAAAATTCGCCGAGTAACAAATTAACGGTCGCAGGCGTCATCGAAAAACGTTGAGGGGTTTTTAAAAATTGATGATAAACTTACGACGACTCGACTTCGGCCATTGCTGACTGTCCTTGTGTCGTTTTATTCTTTAATTTTTTCACTGCGCGCCCGTTTTTTAAAAGAGCTTCTATCTGATATTTATTAATAATGTTACAATGTTAACTGGCAATTGTGTTTCTGCGCAAAGCGCATACTGACGCATACACCAACAGCAGCAGAAACACAATTGGAACCGCACAAGCAACAAAAGTGGTGCGAAGTGCTGCAAAAAGCAGTGCGCATGCGCAGGAGCAATTCCATTCGATTAATCGATTTGCAGCGACTTCGATGTAAAAGTAGCACGAGCACAATAAGCACGAACTGTGATTTGTCAAGGTAAAACGTTTGCGCTGTTTTCAAACCGCGCATTTTCCCGATTCTTCGGTGGTATCATTATCGGCTGCGCTGATTGGCCACAACTGGACAACAGTTCAATTCAAACTTATCAGCAGTTTCTACAGGAAAACTATTCAGAAAGTCACTACACGTTAAAAAAAAAATACCGATGACTTTCCCTAGATACGAAAGTAACTAGTCTATTTTCAAGTTACTGAAATGAAAAGTATATTTTTCTAGTTACCACTATTTGTCTCTTTCAGTGAGCCCGATTAGGCTGCTTTATTTAATCATTTAATAGTTATTCAATAGTTTTCACTATTAATGTACGATCTCTATATTCATTTTTTTGTATTTTGTATTTTTCAATTAACTGTTTTTGTAGATTATTGATCTTCCGCTGTAATATTTACGAGTTTGCAGACTCGTTGTCCCATTTATCGGATATAACTAAAATAAATAATAACCGGTACATTTTTCTAGTAACCGAAATGGCAGATAAATTTTTATAACTACCAAAATAATCGGTGAATTTTCTAATTACCGAAATAATCGGTGAATTTTCTCATTGCCGTAATAATCGGTGAATTTTCCAATTACCGAAATAACCGGTGAATTTTTTTAATTACCAAAGTAACCGATAAATTTTTTAGTTATTAAAATAACCGGTAAATTTTTCTGATCACCAAGATAACCGACAAATTTTCCTAATTGCTGCAATAACTGATAATTTTTTCTGATTACCAAAATAACCGGTAAATTTTTCTACTCACTGAAATAACCAGTGTTCTTTAAATTGAAGTTATTGAAATAACCTGTAATATAACTAATACGATCCTTTTATCTCTTCTGAGAATGACAAAAATTGGCACACCATCGAATACGATTCGTAAAGATGAATTTGTTTCATATCAGGAATGACACTTTTTAAAAATCTAATATTAAATGTCGTTATCCTCTCATTCGGTAATTTTATCATCTTATGCGGTAATTTGTAAAATTATTGTCACGATGTAAGGATCTTTTGTATTTTTGTCAATTTGTACACGTTGAAATAAAACAAACAATCATTTATTTTCGATGCCACGAGGAAAATTTTCTGAAACGTTAGTTCAATCCTTCATCTTCTTATCTCTTGAAAATGAGGAGCTTTGTATCAGGCTGTCGAGAGCGAAGAATTCGAGAAGGAAACTCGTAGAATATCGGCGTTTACAGTTTTATTCGAAGAAATTCGATATGTAGTAAATCTTGCATCTCATTTAAATCTATTTATCACATTCGCACTTCATACAACCACGTTCGTTGGTAAATCTACTTTATTTTCTGGTTCTTATTTATCTTTTAATGAATTTCTGTATCAATTGATTATCAGGACACTGTGTTAAGTATCCTAATAAAATTTTCAGAACGTTGAAAAGTACTACAGTCTTGTTTACGTCACACTTTATATAATTATCGTACAAACGCGTTTCTTTCTCGCAGAGTAGAAATCGAATCCGTACGCCGGGTTTTTTTTGTGGGTTTTGGTCTCAAACCAATTGAGCGGCGCGCGGAAAATGTTAAGTAAAAAATGAGAATACAATTGAAGGTGATGACCTCGTCTCGTGTGTTATAAATTATGAAATATTAGGAAAAATTATAACGAATCTCCGCTGTTATTCCGGCCGCCGATTCATTTCTTATTCTTTGTCATTTTTGCAAAAATATATCTTCAAATTATTCTTTGTGGTTGCACAGCGGCGCCGGGTACGGTTCATCGTGTGCTAGTTAAAATAGTTAAATTAATCTCTAAAGAGCTTGCACTTGGCGCAAATTTCAATCGGAATCTTCGTCTGATTTCAGGGCATACGAAACAGGCTTACGAGCCCGTCCGCCTGCTTTCCTTACAACCGGCGAATCGTCTATTGTACTATCTTCGTTGGAGTCTGATTTTCTCGCCTTCTTCTTCGGCTGCAAATACAAAAAATGACATTAGAGGATTTCAACGATAATATATATCAAGTTAGTATCTAAGAGTTGTGAATTCCGATTAATTCACGTAATATTATTAAGGGGATGCGGGAGTTGATTTTATTACAGCCTTTGGTCGATAAAAACGCGCCTTTTCGTAGTTACCATTATTCTCAGTTAATACGCTACACACATGCATCAAATTGTACACGATGGTAATATCAGTGTATACGAATGGACGTATATTCGAATATTGGATGATAACCGACAATGAATGGAAAAAACGTATATTTTCTAAACATCCCGAAATCAAAATGGCTGCCAGGTTTGACAGCATCTGTTTGGTAAGATATAAAAGATTCTGGAACTTATATACGTCAAGGATGTATGGCACGTACAGTCCCGCCAATCGTTAGTTTCAGAGAAAATTTTGCTTACTTCCCGATGAGATAAAAATCGGAAAAAAATAATCGTTATTAAACGTGCTGAAAAGATAAATTTTGCACAGTAATAATTCCGAAATGTTATTAAAAAATTTCTAAAAAAAAAAAAAACAATACTTCAACAAACAATCAGTCAACCTAACTTTTTTTCTAATGAAAATGATATGTTCATTTTGAATACGTATGAATTTTTTCAGATGTTTTTCTTTATTTTGATTTCGACTTCATTTATTTTCAAAAATGTGCGCGAAATAACGAATTTTGGATATGTGTTCGGCGTAAAACTATCTGCTACATTCAAGATTTTTTTGCAAAACGTATATCCAAAATTTGTTAAATTCTGCGCATTTTTCAAAATAAAAAGAATCGCAATTAAAATAAAGAAAAAAATCTGAAAAAATTCATACGCATTCAAAAAAATTAACATATCATTTTCTTAAAAAAAAAGTTAGGTCGACTGTTTATTTGTTAAATAATTGTTTTTTTTTTCACCAATTTGTTGATAACATTTTGGTATTATCATTATGCGAAATCAATTTTTTCGGCACGTTTTATATGCATTATTTTTTTCCGATTTTTATCCCATCGGGAAGTGATCAAAATTGTCTCTGAAACTCACTGTTTTTTTGCATAATTCGTGACCGTCAAAACAATAATTACACGAAAGGAATCCACACAAACTTGTAACTACGTTTACGCAGTCTGCCCGCTTGGAAGGGTTTTTTGTCCGATTGAACCGCGTAAACGTAGTTACAGTTTTGGGTGAATGGCTTTTATTGTGTAATTGATATTTCGACGTTCGTAGATTATGCAGAAAACGCCAAAGAATGGACTTACAATCGAATTTAACGAATAAGGCTCCTCAAAATGTTTATATAGTACGAAAGAGTTGGTGTTGACAGTTCGAGCGGCCATATTGCTTTTCTGTAGGTTTACAATGTTACGATTTTCTTCATTTTCCAAGCGTTTTCACCCAAAATTCGGATCAATGCAAATGTGCCCATCCTGATATTATAACCCTGTGCAATTTGAGACAATAATAGCGCAGTTTGTAAACTACAAAACCGTATTTTTTTATCGACCGCAGTCGATAAGAAAATCCAGTCTTGCATCCCCTTAACAGTACAGTTTGTTTTGCAATTATGATTTTACAATAATAGCCTGTAGTGATTATATGAAATATTTGAATAACTGCAGAAAAAGATACATTAATTTTTTCTTAAAGATCTAGAGAAATAGTGGAGGCAAAAATGGAAGATGGTGTTCCATTTTTTTTCTTTTTTTTCCCCCATATATCACCATGAAATGTTATTGGAAATTAGTAATTTTTTCAGCTATTTGAATGTTTATACGTAATTGAATTTGTGAGATACTTACAGCTACAATCTTTTTCGATGTAAACATGTCTTCGGAATCTGAGCCAGAGGATTGGGAGGATTTTTTCAGTATTCTCTTTACGCCTTTGCTGCCACCACCGTTTTCAGTTTTCTTTTTAGCTGGAGCTGAATAAAGCAACAACAAAATTAAATACTGTTGCAGAATCGATTTTACTGCATAAAAACTATTCGTATGGCCAAGTATTTGAATATTTATTCCCCATAAAACTATGAAGAATATTTCAATAAAAAGTAGAGAAATACTTCAGAACACCACAAAGATTTTGAGATTTTTAAGAGTATCTATTTGACCATTTTTTCTTTATGCTGCTTATTTTTATGAAACGTAAGCGGAAAAAAAACCCAAATAATTTTCAGTCGTGCATAAGTATTCCAAAAGAGCAAGAAATTGTTCAAGTAAATACTGCAGCATGTAATTTATATAAAAAAAATTGTGATCGCCATTAAAATCCACGAAATATTCAAATTTTTTTAGTGTCCAACATATTATAATATCGAGTATTTACCGAAATGATTATTTATTAGTCAAATGATTTAGATAAATATTTATTCGATCCTTGATACCATTTCTCAGTCTATTTTTCATTATATTCAGTATATAAAGCATTATTTATTTTTTGTTGTTGTAAAAACTTGCCTCTGCTTTTTTTGGGTGGAGTTGTTTTTACTGGAGAATCTTCGCTAGAAGAGACGACGGCAGGTTTATCACTAACCGACGGTGGACTACCAATCAAAGAGTCGAACAATTCCTCGGAACGGTCTACACAAAGCAAACAAGGCAAATATTTCAAATTCAAGTCAACATTAAATACGCAGCTAAATTCATGAAGTAAGAACTAAATACTCACGTTTAGACGGAGGACTTTTCTTGTCGATCTGCATATCCTCGTCAGAATCGCTGTCCAGAGTTATCGGAGATTTTACTGGCGGCCTGTAAGAACAAAAAAATCAGCATTCAGAAAAAAAAAACCCCTTGATTAATGGTAATTTAAATTAGAGAAAAACGACAAAGTGGTTTAAAAAAACTTACGCTGGTTCGGCTTCAGTGTTGGGCAATAATTCTGGTTCGGAATCCGACGAATTGTTTGCATCATCATCACTGCTTAAATTATATTTCTTGTTTGCCGCTGGAAGAAGATCAAAATCGTGAGTGATTGAAGAAATGGAAAACAGTTGATTTAGAAGATAGAATTGTATGATTTCAGGGAAAATAAAGATAGTTTCTTACATGCTGCGGCTCGGCGCGGAGCTCGTGGAGCTCGAGGAGGCGACAGAGTATTGAAATTAATTTCATCATCACTTGTGTCCGATCCTTTACTTTTCTTCTTAACCGGTTTGAAGGGAAGCGTGGATTGTTTTCCGGCGGTCTTCTTCGGCTTTTTGTCTGGTGAACTTCCGAGTCTGTCGTCGAGAGGCTTCGATCCTGACTCGACCAACGCATCGAATTCGTCTTTTTCAACTTTTTCGACTTTTTCCTTCTTCTACAGAGTAAAAATTCAATTATTTATCTTCTGTATGTTATATTTTACATTTTATATTTTTAGTCCGATATTTATAAGCTGTTCTTGTCCGTGATGAATGAAAAATGACCGTGTTAAACAAGGCATATTTCAATTTGGAATATTTTTATGTACAAACGGTCAAACCCTTTCTAATTTTTTGAGATCGTTCGGAATGTTTCAATCTACAATATATATTCATTTTGTAATTTAATCTTCCAAATCGATATACGAAGATGCCTCCTTAAATCGGTTAATTAAAAGTGTTAAATTTGGTTCTTTGAAGAGAGAATATACGCATGATATAATTCAAAATTTGAGTTTAAACTCTTAATCGAACTAGAACTCCCAAAAAATATATCCCTTTCCAAAGTTTCGTTAGCTCGGGACGTAACAGTCTATTTAGACCGCATATCTGCGTTTTAACTGAAGATAATCAGTTGAAATGTTCGGTAATGCTCTTTCTGCATGAGCTTGTAGATGTTTTTACATTTTAGCGCTCAAATAAATGTTAATTTCAAATTTTGAATTGTATCTAACCCAAAGTGCCACTGGTCAGCCCATTTAAATTTTCTCTCAACTCAAGTTTGATAGTTCGTTTGTTATTATTTATTTTATTTTGTTAAATTGAAGAGTAGTTTCAATTCTGTATTAAAGAGTGTTCGAAACACCAATCGTACTTACCACTCTCGGTGGTTTCTTGATTCCGTCTTTCTTGTCTTTAGATACAATATCTGCTTTCTCTATTCTCTTTTTCATTTCCGTATCGATCGTAGGAACAATGCGACGTAATTCCTCCTTGTATATCTTTGCTGACGGCTTTTTGATGTTTTTCTTCGACTTGGTCTCTTCTTTACTCTCCTTCTCCTCTACCTGCAAGTATCCGACGATAATATGAGTACATGAAAATAAGCACGGTGCAAATCTAATATAATTTTAAAAAAAGGGCATCAAAAACAGGACATTAATTGTATAATATTTGTACATAGATTAGCAGATGTATCGAGTGCAGCAGGACAATTATCGTCCTCTGGAACGCAAATCTAAAATACATCATACATACAAAAAAAGATATAACCAATAAAAATCCTAGTGAGAAAAAATATAGAAAAAATAATGTAGTAAACGATTGGCCTACTTTGTTCAGTTCAGCCAATAAATTGTCCAAATCCTCTTTCCATAAGGACATCGGCGTCTTCGCCTGGAGCCGTTGCAACTCCTTGAGCTTGTCTCCCTTTTGTTTCAGCAATTCGTCCTTGCGTTCCTTCGTCAGGCTCCACAAGGTCATTCCCAGTAGATAATCAAAGTTCTCTTTTTCTATTTGAGTGGCGCTGGCAGCTTCTGCGTCATCATTACCTCCGGCTTCTTCTTCCTGAAAAAAATATTACGAAATTATACGATTTAAAAAATGAATAAAAAATTTTTCTCCAAATTATCGTGCATATACGAAGCTGTTTGTGATTTTTCACTTACTTGGCAATTTTCCTTTGGTTGCCAAAGCAAACCAATGCGATTAATATATTGTAACGAAATTAAAAAGAAAAATTGAGCATATATGCACATATATTCGCAACCGATAGTGTTGACACATAGATTATTAACTGAATAATTCCCAACGATAAGAAACTAATGTTTTTTTTTTCTAGAGGCGAATTACTCAAAGTTTAATTCAATAAAATGTTCCGAAATGTACGGAATGAATTGTTGAATTTTTTAAAGTCGTACTCACCAAAGTTTCCTCTCGATTCTGGCTCAACTTCCACGCTACAACAGGATCCGACTGATAATCCCGGCGAATGAGCTCCGCGATCATTTCCTTCTTCTTCTTGTTTTCGATTATAAGATCGCCGTCGCACTTTTCGCATATGAATCGCGCTTGGTTCGTGATTTTCGCAGCTTCTGCCTGTAGAATGCCTTCGAGATACTCCTTCCTCTTCTCATAACCGGCCATTCGCACGGCATAGAAACCTCGCATTATTTGCAGCACGCTGTCGTATTTCTTTAGGCACAAATTCTCGTCGAATGCGCACTACAAATCGAAATAAAAATCGTATTGTAAATGGTGTTTAGTTAAAAAATTCTTTAGCACTTTGTCACTCTTCAACTAGTTTTTCTGATACACTTATTATTTTTCTTCCATTATAGTTTTTAGTAAATGATTTTGTTGCTCATAGTTTTTAATAAATACAGTCGTCAAGTAAGAATTTTGGCGCGATAATTTGAAATATTGATGTTAATGATTTTAATCTTGCTACTCATCATAATAATTGAAAATTTTGATTGTGACCTCATCACAATAGAATTTATTATTAAACGTTTGGGTAAACATTAAAAAAAAAAATAAAAAACAAAGATTTGAAACGAAAATCTCTGGAGAGTTTTTTCTTTAATTATTGTTGACGGGTTTTTACGAACCATCGACGTTATGGACGTTGTAGTTTGAAGCTTGAATGCCTTGTGAAGTCCGTCTCTTTCCAGTTCGAAGAGTTTGTCACTACTCATCGTGACAACGAAGTGCACAGCCGTGTCCGTGTTGTACTCCTTGTAGTCCGTGATCATCGCGGGTGTTTTGTCGTTTCCGTGAAGCATCGGCTCGAGAACGGTTTCTTTGTAAGTCTGAGTCCAAGTACCAATTGGCAACTCCGTTATCTCAACCTTGTCAGGCCCGATTACTGATATTTCGCCGCTGTAAACGTATCTGTAATCCCCGCAGCTTTCTATCGTTCCTTTGAAATTTTTGTAGAAAGGCACCTGATCAAAAGAAAAATAATAGCATTAAGTAAAAACTACTCTTGAGAAAATTGAAACTGTCGGAAATAGAAATTATGGAATTTCAGTTTACGAAAATGCAGATAAATTCAGTTGAGTCTTGTAAATTTTTGTTAAATTTTATAAAATTCGTTCATCTGTTGTCACGTTTAGTCAGACGTTGTTAAATTTAGTCACAAATTGTTAAGTTTAGTCAAATGTTGTTAAGTTTAGTCCAATGTTTTTAAATTCAGTCCAATATTGTTAAGCTCATTCAAATGTTGTCAAATATAGTTAAATGTTGTCATATATAGTTTAGTCACATGTTGTTAAGTTCAGTCAAATGTTGTTAAATTTAGTCAAATGTTGTTAAGTTCAGTCGAATGTTGTTAAATTTAGTCAAATGTTGTTAAATTTAGTCCAATCTTGTTAAATTTAGACAAATGTTGTTGAATTTAGTCAAACGTTGTTAAGTTCTGTAAAACGGTGTAAAATGACGTAATATTTAGACACATTTTGTGAAACACGGAATTTAATGATGAAGAAAATAATCGAGAATAACTACCATCGGTTTCGGATCTCCTCCGTCAATCATTCTGTAGAGATTCTCAATAATCTCCCGAGGATTGTAATTCGGTATTTTGGTCATCCAGCCAGTGCCAATTCCGTCCGCGCCGTTAACCAAAACCATCGGTATAATCGGCATATAATGCACCGGCTCGATTTTCTGATTGTCGTCGTATTCGTGCTTCAGCAGGGCGTCGTCATGTTTATGAAATATGAATCTTGCTAGAGGACTGAAAAGAAAAAAAAATGTTTAAATAGCAGCATAGAAAGTGAAAAATCGCGGACAGATCCGTAAGATCGAGGTTCAGATACAGATAAAATTAGTGTGAATTGCCCAATGTATTTCGGAATGAAATAAACATATTTCAGAATGAAAAAAAAAAAAAAAAAATCAGAATGAGAAAAAAAAATTTCAGAATGCATTACAAAAATTTTAGAATTAAATAAATAAATAAATCAGAATGAAAAAAAAAAATTCAGAATGAAAAAAAAAATTTCAGTATGAAAAAAAAAAATTCAGAACGAAATAAAAAAATTTCAAAATGAACTAAAAATATTTCAGAAAGAAATAAGAATATTTCAGAATGAAATAAAAATATTTCAGAATGAAATAAAAATATTTCAGAATGAAATTTAAAAAATTCAGAATGAAATAAAAATATTTCAGAACGAAATAAAAATATTTCAGAAATAAATAAGAATATTTCAGAAATAAATAAGAATATTTCCGAATGAAATAAAAATACGTAAAAACGAAAAATAAATTTTCGAGCATACCTGACCATCGTGAAAATGTAACGAGGACTCGCGGAATCTTTTCCTCCAGCGAGTCTCGTACCGAACTGACCGATGGGCTGCAAGAGATTGATGTTGTTGCTGCCCACGAAATTTTGCGCCAAATTGATGATCGTAGCCATCAAGGACATTTCACCGTGATGATAGGCTGAGTGTTCGGCGACCGAACCCGCTAATTGCGCGACTTTCACTTCCTTTTTGTCAGCACGCTTTAAGCACGTGTACATTACTTTTCTCTGGCCAGGCTTAAAGCCATCGATCATGTTAGGAATCGATCGGACATTGTCGTAATTGCTGAAGAGCACAAGCTCGACGTTTATGAAGTCTGAGTAAGTAACCGCCTTCGTGTCCTTTTGGTAAAGGTATTTTTCACCGAGACCGATTTCCTTCCGTCGCTTCGTCTCGTCCATGTGACTCGTCAGCCAGTCTTTCCGCTGATCGACGCATTTCTTACTAAAAGCCATTATTATGTTGTTGTCATCGGCATCGCCATCGTAAGTAAAGCGAATTCTGTGTCTGGCCATGTTTTCGAAGTACTCCTTCGCCTCTTTGGCGGTGGACGTACCCAAACCTGTGGATTTCCGAATTTTCGATTTAATTATCGATTTTTTCCCGATATATTCGTTCTATTGTATTTAATTATCGAGAGTTTACGATATATTTGTTATTGCGCATTTAATTACCCAGTTTCCATTATATGTTTGGTATTTTGTATTTAAATTTTGACTTCCTACGATATTTTCGTTCGGAAAATTTCAAAGTCCAGTAGAATAAAAAAATAAAAACCTTTGTAGTATTTGATCTTGTAGGTGTGAAAATTATCCGTTTCTTTCTTCCAAGCTTCAAATTCCGGCAACGAGAAGAAAGAAAGAACGTTGCTTCCCTTCGTTGCTTTTACGATCGGTGTTATAAACTCTTCGATGAAATTTAGCTTCAGCAGCGACGGCCAATTGTGGTGAATGAAGTTTATCAACAGTCCTTTTATATGCGAACCGTCCTAAAATGGAAAATTATACTTAATTAAATAAACTCAAAAATAAAAAAAGATTATTCAAGAATTAAAGTGAATGATTCGTTAATTAATATTGTTATTACAGTGTTTTATAAAATACTATCGAAGCCTTTGAAAATAAAGTTTTATTTAAACTTTATAAACACTGTGTTGAAATGAATGCTCAATCTTTTAAAAAGTAAATAAGGCACCTGATCCTGATCTGTCATGATCATCATTTTTCCGTATCGAAGTGTCTTCAAATCTTCTCTCGTCTCGTATTTTTTCTTGTACTGAAGTCCCAAAATCTTGATCAAGTTGTTTATCTCAGCATTTTCGAGAATTTGCTTGTGAGTCGCTTCCCTTACGTTTAGGATTTTACCTAAAATTACATAATGTCGTGTTAGTTAATACGCAGAAATAGAATATATAAGGCATTCATCAATTCAGCCATTTTTTTTAACCTCCCTGATAAATCCTATAATTGGACATATTTAAGTACCACTTAAAAGTACTCCAGATTTTTAAATCCGATATTACGAAAAATGACATATTTTTTTAAAGACTTATTTTGAAAAATTAAGGTCGTAGAAATATATTGTTTCAACATAAAAGTTGTAGTTTTATGTGAACTTTTCGATGAAATTTGTTCAAATAATTTTGTCGACCCGATAACATTGCTCTTGCGCTAAAAAATATAAAGATTATTTTTGAACCAAGAAATACCACTTTTTTTGGTCTGACAAAATTACAGAATCTTTGAGCATAGTATCGATAACATAAATAAATTGCCAGAGTGGGAAAATTATTTTATTTATTTGTCATCGCAAAAAACAACGAGTTTTAAATAAAAACGTTGTTACCATTTATCTTTTTTTGTCTCGACAAATTTTTTTTTACTTTGAACAAATTATTTTTTTACTTCAGAACGTTGATCGGTTCCACGCTGGCAATTTTTTTAATGTTATCAATACATAGGCGCAAAGATTCTGTACTTTTTTTGTTTATTAAAATAATCTTTATATTTTTTTAGCGAAAAAGTAATATTATCGGGTTGCAAAATTATTTGAAAAATTTTATTGAAAAGCTCAGATGGAACTTCAACGATTATGTTGAAACAATTATTTTCTGACTTCAATTTTTCAAGATATATTGACTTTATAGAAATACCCCATTTTCCTCAATATTAGACTAAAAATCTGGAAAAATTAGGAGAGCGTACTTTCAAATAGTACTAAAATGTATCCAATTATGGGACTCATCAAAGAGGTTTGAAAAAAAAGGCTGAATTTACAAAGAATCTCTCATATACATCGTCAATTAAAATTTTGTGTTCTCTTCAAATTTTGCTTACCCTTCAACGGAAATATTCCGTATTTGTCTCGGCCGATCGAAGCAATACCAGAGACGGCCATAGTCTTCGCAGAGTCTCCCTCAGTTAAAATGAGAGTGCAATCGAGAGATTTCGCTGTGCCAGCATCGTTGGCATCCTCGAGTTTTGCTATTCCTTGCAGCTTTCTTTTTTTCGACTTTGGTCCCAATTTTTGGAGCTGACTATCCGCTTTAAACTTGGCCCACGACAAAACGGCCTCAACTATACCAATTTTCGTTACCTATTGAGCGAACGAACGAGTCATTTAATTATCCGGTAAACATTCCAAATTCAATTCTGTTAAATATATAGTATAGTTTACAAAGATTTTCGAATATTGTTATTATTATTAGCATTTATTTACACAAGGACTTTACATCCTTTGAGAGCGAACTCTTCATACAAAAATTCAGTTCAAGCGGCAAAGATTCATAACTCATTGACAAATAATTGTATATATATATTTTTTTTAAATACTAACAATATTAACGAAAAAAAAAAAAAAAATATTAAATCTCCTAAAAACCGAAGCCTAAAGAAAAATCCATCATGAAAAAAATTGTGAACTAAATATGGCGACAATGATTAGAATATAATGAAAATAAATATTCTGATAAAACTACTTACAGTTCCAATAAATTTGTCTGTGATAGTGCATTTGGAACCAAAACTCTTTGCCTGAAGGGTCATGTTCTCCTTGGTTTGCGAATCGAACGTAGGATTGTTGATCAAACAATTGACGAAGACCCACAAGTGATTTTTGACCTGGAAAGGTTTTATAGCGATTCCGCCCTTGTTTTTCTTTTTCAGAGTTTCAATCAAGTTCTTGACTATCAAATCCGTGACATGATCAACGTGTCTTCCGCCCTGTGAATATTAAAAGCATTGATGAAATGTTCTCTCATTTTTCAATCGTTCTCAATGAAATAATAGTAAGTTTATACTTTTATGGTGGCAATGCTGTTGACGAAGGACATTTGTTGGAATCCCTTGTCCGAAAGAGTCACCGCGACTTCCCAACGCTGATTGCAAGCCTCGTAAGCTATTTTCAGCGGATTTCCAATGTCGTCCTCTTTTCCTTTGACGTAAAGATCGACGTAATCTTTGAAACTCTTTACCGGAACTTTCGTTCCATTGAGAAAAACTTTGACGCCTCTCGAAGAAGCCGCTACGTCGTAAGCTCGTCGAGACATAAGCGCAACGATATCAGCGTCGAGTGTTTCCATCTTAAATTTTGGCAAATCCGGCGAGAATGTAACTTTCGTGAAATCTTCGCCGAAGAATTCTTTTACTCTCGGCTCGCTTGCTTTGCCCATGTTGTTTCCCCAAGTCTGAAGAATAATTACACATATATTATCACTATTTATTAATTAGCAGACATGAAAGTCCTTTACCAACAAAGTTTAACAAACGAAGAAAGTAGCAACAAATTAAATTTTGAATCCTCGCACCGAAACAATTATTATTATTTGTATTTCTTTTTTATCATTATTATTTTTTAATAGAAATATGGAAAGACGTTTTTATTATGATTAATGCCAATTTTGCTTCGACGTGTTTATGAAATAGGGAAAATAAAAATGTCCGATCTATAGAAATAGTTGCGTACTTATCGAAATATGGATACCGGCATTTTTAATATTGTTGTATTTTGTTTATAATAAATTGATATTACAAAGAATAAATAAATATGTTATTTTTTTTTTTTTTCGGTGGAAAAACCCAATCACATTGTTCAAATTTAAAAGGGTAAAAATATCAGTTTATAACATATAACATCTTGAATAAGAAATTAATCAACATATATAGAAAATTCAATACTTTGATCATTATAAAGGAATTTTTTTTTACCTGTTTCAAACTCTTCTTGTACTCTTTTGAGGCTGTTTCGACGGTAAAACGGTGGCTGAAGATGTTGCAGAGTTTCGCTCCGTAGCCGTTTCTACCGCCGGTGACTTTCTCTTCCTCGTCGTCGTAGTTTGAGGACGTCAATAAATGACCGAATATCATTGTCGGAACAAACATATTTTCCTCCTTGTGAATGGCTACTGGAATACCTTTTCCGTTGTTCCACACGGATATCGTGTTATTTTCTCTGCAATGAATATGAAAAAAAGCAATTTTTACATAAATTTTTCTTAAAAAAAAAGCTCGTTTACAAAAATATGAAATTGAATCACTTACGCATCTATGTCTATTTTGATCATGTCCATTTTAGGATCGCGCTGTTTGTTGTCAGCTGCATTGACTAATATCTCGTCGAAAATCTTGTATAAACCAGGAACGTATTTTATTTCCTTCTGTATCATCATCTCCTTATCCTTGTCGAAAATCCACATAAGCTCTGTTACTGGCTCAACGGAACCGATGTACGAATCAGGTCTGAGCAGAATATGCTCCAACTGTGATTTTTTCTGGTATATCGCTTCCACTGTCTTCTTTTTCGGCTTGGCGGCATCGCCGGAGCCGTTTGGTACTGCGGTACTCATAGTGCTAAAGGCGTTACTTGACCTTCTGGAAAATAAGCAATTTTTATACTTTTTTCAGTGGACGTCAGTGTTAGATAGATTTTTTATTCATGTTAATAAAGAACCTGTTGTTTTATTTTTTTTGTAATTGTTTTTATTAGCGGTCAATTTTAAAATGATGCAATTTGGCAAAGCACATCTCCAATCGGCAGAAACTGAAACCAAAGCTGAATTTAAATTTCACTAATGCCGATGTTTACAAATGTTGACTGTTTATAAATCAAAATAATTATTCAAGTAGTTACAATTAACAAATTGTGAAAAAGGCAGTTTTCTGCTTTACACAATTTGTTTAAGATTGAAATTTATTTATTTTATTTATGAGGTGTGATAAAATGAATTTTAGGCCTTTTATCCCACGCATACATATATCCACACAATCTTTTTATACCATTTTTCTAATTATCTGGGATCATTTTTAGGTTTTTTTGACATGAATATTAAAAAACAAAAACTTCATCCATGAAGAAGCAAATGCAACATTATATTTGTTTATGAATATATCCTCCAATTGTCTCCAGGTAATTTATTTTATCTTTTGTTTTCTTTGAGTCCTGTATGTTACGTTACATAATTATAACAATAGATTCTTAATATCACTTCAAACATTGTTGATTTGAATCCCAATTTTTGTAATTGGAAATAGAACTCTGGCATAATGTTTATTTGCCATTTTATTGATATTTATTATCGCAGTAGTAAAATTGTAAAGTATAATCCATATATATGTATATATATATATATATATATATATATATATATATATATATATGGATATATATATCATTGAGATGATAGAAATAGCTGAACCATCGAATTGCATTACTTTATCTCAGAAATGTGTGCATTGCATCAAATATCTCCAAAATTGGCTCGAAAACTCTGGAGCAAAAAAAAGCCACATAACAATGATGAAAAGCAGTCTTATAAAAAAAATTAATTAAGATAACCTATTGAAAAATAACGTTTACAGTACAATGAGGAAGGATCATCATTTGATTGTTTAAGACAAAGGGATGCCAAATTCCATACTGGAACTGGCTGTTTTAGAAATTTTTTTGATTTGCGAGCATAAACTTTATATTGTTATAAGAAAATAGTGGAAAAGTAAAATACATATATAAATGTAAAAGAAGAATGCAGATTTTTAGGTCCTTTATTACATATATCCACACAACCTTTCTAAACCATTTTTTCTTATTATTTTAGATGATTTTGAATATTTGCAGAAATAAAAACAAAATGTTAAAATACTAACAATTTCTCTAAGACGAAGCAAATGCAATATATCTTTTTACAGATATATCTCCTAATTGTCTTCATGTATTTTACTTGGGTTTATTTAATTCTCATATGTGTAATGTTACATAATGAAAAAATAGATTCTTATCATTATTTGACGCATGTGAAAAAAATATCAAATTCAATAAATCTCAAAACAATATATATTTTTATCTGCATATTTGTATCTAGAAATAAAACTCAGGCATAAAATTGATTCGCCATTTCATTAATACCTTTCATTACCATAGCAAAATAAAAAATAAAAATACTTATACATATCGGTAAGATAATACGAGTCGCTGGACCACAAAATTTCATTACTTTTTTCCCAAAATGAATGTATTAAATGAAGTATCCTGAAAAACTGACTTGAAAACGCTCGAGCGAAGACAAAACTGGAGAACAATCACGAAAAACAGTTGGAAAAAAATAAAGAAAAAAGATATCCTACCGAAAAATAAGGTTTAAAGTACGGCGGGAAAGTAGCGTCATCTAATTGGCCGAGACAAGGGGACGCCAAATTCCATGCTAGAACAACTGGCTATTTTCGAAAATATTTCGTTTTCCGAGGATAACCTTCGAATTTTTAATAGTAAAAAGTCGAAAAGTGAAATACGTGAATAAAGGTCATATGAGAAGGCAGATTTTGGAGGACGAACCTTCAAGCGTCAGTCGAGAAGCGAAGAAATCCCGGCGCAGCCCGCCGAGCGATCTCGGTAAGCTCGAGGATCAGAGAGCGTCCATTGGCGATACAAATGCCGACTGGCATATCCCGGAAAAAGCGTCGTCTATGTCGCGTTCAGTTTCCTAAAATTTTCTCGATAATCGCCTCTCTCAGCTCCAACGATCATACGGCGTCGTTGTGGCGAAGAAAAGCCCCGAGCGCGGCGATGGTAAATCACTTGTGAAGAACCGCGCGATGCCGTTCGCTTGATTTGCGAGGGAGATTCTTCGCACCACACAAACACACGCTTGTGCACGCACAAACGCGCTCCAACGACTCTCAAAGAGGCGAAGCGCCGACGGCTGCTAAGCTAATTTGACGCCACCATCGCTTCGCCGATGGCGCCAACTTCCGTCCCAAAAACGCGGTAATCTAAAAAGAGGAAAATGGGAAGGAATAATAGGATTTTTTAGAAAGAGAGAAAAGAAGGGATAAGTGATGCACAGCTTCCGGGCAAACGTTCCGAAGCAGCAAAGTATTATTATGATTTATTTGTGTATACATTTATTTGGGTTAGTCCACCAAGTATCGGACGAATATCTAGGTTTTCAATTTTTTATGCTCTTTTCATTCACGATTTGATTCACTGTGCGCTATAAAAATTCAAGATTTTTTGCTTGTCATTCCCAAAGGGAATCGACTGCTTCTGTTTTCAGCTGGAAATTTAAACTTTAGATTTTAATGATTGACCGAATCCGATCAGGAAAATCTAAAGTACAATTTTTTTTAAAAGCGCGGCGATGAACTCTTAAAGCAACTCTCAAGCGCCGACGGCTGCTAAGCGAATTTGGCGCCATCATCGCTTCGCCGATGGCGCCACCCGAGTAGCAATTTTTGTTCTGTTACGGAAAAGTTATCCGAATGGGTTACATATGACCGCCAGAAAGTTGTCCGTAGGCTATCCTATGTCCTAAAGTTAACTTTCGGATATAGGATATCTTACAGATAACATTCTGGCGGACATATGTGTCACGTTCGGATGACGTTTTCATGCCAGATGTCTTTTTGCTACCTTGGCAACTTCCGTCCCTAAAGCGCGGCAATTTCGAAAGAGGAAAATGAGAAGGAATATTATGATTATTTAGCTTCCGGGCGAACATTCTGAAGCAGCAAAGTATTATTATGATTTATACATTTATTTGGATACATTTATTTGGGTTAGTACACCAAATATCGGATGAAAATCTGGGTTTTCAATTTTTGGTGCTTTTTTTTATTCATCATTTGATTCACTGTGCGCTATACAAATTTGAGATTTTTTTATTAACATGATGGTGATTCAATGTGACAGATTCTGATTTTTTTTTGCACGTGATCTATCGATATTTTGTATGGTTATTAAGTCCTGGAATTTCTCATTCCACAAGGACTAAAGCATAAAAAAAAATACATAAACCGTCGTAGCAATAGAGTACAGTAGAAAATCTTAAACTAAATGAGACGAGACAGAAGAGCAGATAAAGGATGATACAAGGAAGTTAATTATATAGAAAAAAAATTGTATGTAAAAACTAAGGGATGGAACATGGAAAACGATCAAAAATGTTAGGTACATGTGAGGAATTGTTAAAAATTAAATGTTTTCCGATATATAATTTGATTTTTATTAAAATCATTAGAATACAGAAGAAGCAAACTTTTGAGTTTGCACTTGGACTTAGATTTCTAACAAGTACTTATCAATAAATTCTTATTAACAGGATGTTATTGTTAAACAGTTTTTCATCGAGGATTACGGTTACGTTCTAAGAACGTAAATAATCAAATCGATATCGGAATTCTATGTGAATACGAGAACGGAATTACTTTCCAGCGGTGAATTTTGACAGAGCCTCCAATAAACTTATATACGCCGTGTGTTCGTAACTTGTGCTTAATTCGACCAATTTTTCGGCGAATTCGTTGGAAACACCTTTTTCCTCGAGGTAGTTCATTAGCAAGTCGTACAGATACTGCAAACGGATGAAATTGAAAATATCACAATAAGTTCAGATACGAGAAATTATCAATTTAAATTTATTTGCATTATTTTCTATCTTACCCCATCGATGACTTCTCCTGCTACTGCATATACTTTGTCGTTGTGTTCTCCTTCGTATAGAGTTATCTCATCGATCCCGAAAATATCATCTGTTAAAAAATTATATACTTAGAATCTACTAATTTTTTAAAAGTCAATCATGTCCGATTTCAAGAGAAAAAAATGCTTTATAAAAGAAAGTTTGGAAAAAAAACTTTCCCTGTGTATTAATATTGGCCACATAGTGTTAAAAAATTCGGGATATTGATAAAAAAAATGTTGCATTACTGTAGAGATGATTTAAACAGAAATAAATCAACAGTTGATTACAGCAATACTTTGATGTACCAAAGTTTAATTATCAGAATACTTTTAATACATTATTCTGTACTCAAGACTTTGGTATTTATTTTCTGGCAGTTAAAGTCACATTGAAAAAAAAAATAAGATTCTCTATTAATAATCGTAAGGAATTTCAGATCTATTTAGATATTTCACGAATTCACGATACATATTAATTCATATTTTAATATTCTTTAGGAATGTAAAGTAAAATCAACTTACTGTATCCCTCATCAGCGCCTGATGCTCCAGGTTCGTTATTGAAGGAACATGTGAATCCTAACGTTTGGCTGCCTCTCTTAATGTCGATAGAGAAATTAGGCTTACTCTTCATTTCTCCCAAGTCTGGTTTGTCATCTCGTGGATCTATTTCTGGTTCTGCATCTGTGTCCACAGTGTGATTTACATTGAAAGCAACTGTGATTCTACAAGAAACAATAAACGTTTCAGAATAAAGTTAATTGGGTTTCTCTCATTATTGAAGTATTCACAACATTGATTTTTTAAATTTTATATGTTTTTTATAAGTGTGTGCAGGTTTGCACTAAAAAAGGTGTCTGAGAATTTTTCAAGTTTCTGATTATCAGAATATTTATTCATTAGATTTATTGATGTGCTTTTCCATTTGAACATATCATACTACAAAAGTACAACATTTTGTATGGAAATTCTATATTTAATATTCCAAAGGTTTATTAGCGAAGCAGTTGTGGAAAGCCGCTCCGAACTCAACGCTTTGGTGTTTGTTACTTGAAAATGGATCTTATCCTTACGTTTCATCGTTCTGTTTCTTTAGGAGGGTAACATTTGCGCCATCAAGAGAGACTGTGAATCCGCCAACGTCTGTAGGAATAGTTTTCAACTTCTGTGCCTTCTTCTCGGCTACAATTTCTTCGGCCAAGAACTCGACTAACTCTTTTTCAGCTGCAAAAAAAAATCATACAGGAATGCATAAAATTGGGAATGTTGCTTTTTAATGAATTTTGAGACTAATAAAGCCAAACAATTACGAATACAGAGTAAATTATGGAAAAGGAACAAAAATCATGACAATCACGATAAATAATACTGAAGATGGGGAAATGATGAAAAAAAAAAGGGGAAAGTATGAAAAAACAACAAATTTGATGCTTAAGGCTTTCAGAATTTAACGCGTTTAGATAGTTGCAGCGTCTATGTTTAGCATTTCGCTGACTTTTCGCAAACGTTACAGTTTGCATCATCGAGGTTTGATCTCTGATGCTGAAGCATCCTATCTCAAAGTCGTACTTCAGGGGATGAGGTACAGACGTTTTAATTGCTCCGCTAGTAACTAATCGCTTTCCCTATGTTCTCCGAAGTGATCAACGCTCCGACCAAAAGCAGATCAGTTTTTCATACTGAATACATAGAAGAATGAAAACCTAATTTGATTTCGCTAGTCATTTGACTAGCAAAATCAACCTTTGTGTTGAAAGTAGAGAAGGTGACTTGTTAAGGACCGACCACTAAACCATATAACCTTAAGTACAATCATTGGTTCGTGAGAAATGAACAGATTACAACAAAAGGATTGTGCTTAAGGACGACTTTGATGTACGGAGCTTCGGTGTCCGATTTAGATCTAGTCCTGATGATGCAAACTGTAACATTTGCAAAACCATGGCATAAGGCTGAACATAGATGCTGCAACCATTCAGAAGCCATAAATTCAGATATGAAGAAATTGTGAAAAAATAAAAGGCAAAAAAAAAAAGAATTGTTTAAAGAAACGGAACAAATCATGAAAACAGGGATAAATAATGAAAAAAAAAGAGGAAAGTATGAGAAAAGGAGAAATTATTAAAATAAAAAGGAAAAATCATATAAAAACATAAAAAAGGGCAAAATTATGAGAAGGGAAAAAAGATCATGGAAAGCGAGATAGATAATGAAGAAGAGGGGAAAATGATGAAATTAAAGGAAAAATTATGAAAAAAGGAGAAATTATGAAAAAAAAAAAAGGGGAAATTATGGAAAGAAAGAGAAATAATGAAAAGAGAAAATTGTTAATAAGGGGAGATAATGAAAAAGGGAAAACCGACAAACCTTTGGTGTGAGCGCCTTTGGCGCATCCGCATCCACACAAATTCGAGGGACTGTGGATTTTAAGTGTGGTTAGAGGTGCGGCGGTTTGGTTGCCGGTCCGGCGGCACATGTTCCAGACCGATCTAGAAAATTGGCTGTGCACGCCCGACGAAGTTCTCGGTGTTGAAACCAAATTCTTCAACGCCGCTGTACGCAACGCGTTTCTCACGATTCCGCTCATTTTGCTGATTCTCACAACTAAAACTTAACGAATATCGAACGGTTTATATATATCTATATTTCGTGAGACGACCACGCGAAGTACAGCAGCTCTTCTCTCTCCTCTTCACGCTCGTGAGGAATGAACTACTGTTACGTCACGATTACTCGGTGAATCAAATCAATGGACCAACGAACCGGATTTCAAAAGCTTCTAGAGTAGCAATTTTCTCTAGTCAAATGAGTGATACATTTTGAACCGCTTTGAAAATTTCTTCTTTTACGAATGTATAACACAGCTTTTCTAAACAAATTTTAAGGAGGTTCGTCAGTAAAATTGAAAATGAACAGATAAATCTAAAATAATACCGCGTTTTTAATAATTCATAACAAAGTCACATGAATTTTTTGGGACTTTTCGTCTACATCGTTTACACAAAAATAACTTTTTTATGCATACATTTTAACATGGGCTCTTATGGCATATTTACGAATGCAAAAAAATTGAAAAGATTCAAAAAAAATTTTACATCGAAAAAAAAAAATTAATTCCACCAAATACTTAAAAAGTCAACGATGTAAAAAATTTATTCAATCATTATTTTTTTTTAATTCGTAAATATGCCATAAAAGCCCACGTTAAAATGCATGCATAAAAAAATTCATTTTGAGTAAACGATGTAGATGAAAATTCCCAAAAAATTCATGTGAGTTCTTTTATAAATTATTTAAAACGCGGTAATTATTTCAGATTTTTCTGTGCATTTTACTGATCAACCTCCTTAATTGAAACTCGATATAGAAACACTTATTTTATCAATTATGAATGGAGTTGTTAATCTCCATTGATTCAGGATATATGATTCACAGTACAGTTTGGTTTATAATTACGATTTCATTATGATAATATGTAGTGATTATAAAATGGAGTGCACCTACTTCAATAGCTGCAAAAAAATACTAATTTCCGCTCAAACATCGGAAGAAATAGTGTAAAAAATGGAAGAGATAATCAATGCACTACTTTATTAATGCATTGATTATTTGTCTCGATTCTTTCAAAAAGATTACCTTGAAATTTTATTAAGAAATAATAATTTTTGGAGCTACTCAAAAGTTTCGTCATCGTATTATCGATGACTAAACTAAACTAAACTAAAACTAAAATCGCTATACGGTATTCTTTTGAAATCATAATCATAGAGCTCAACGTATCGTCTTCTTTATTTCTATAAGTATTAGGCATTTACAACTCTGGTTACGAATCGATAATGTACAACAAACATAGTGCACAATTTGAAATCTTTTGAGGTATCGCGAAGATATCGGTAACTGGCCATCATCACTAAAAATATTATATTGTGCGCTTGTCCGTCCGATTCTGGAGTATGTCATCGGTCATTTTGGCGGCATATTACATATTCCATATTAAGGATGTATGATACGTACAGTCCCGCCAAAAGTGAGTTTCAAAGACAATTTCGATCACTTCCCGATGGGATAAAAATCGAAAAAAAGTAATGCATATAAAACGTGATGAAAAGATTGATTTTGCATGATAATAATCCCAAAATGTTATTAACAAATTGGTGAAAAAAACAATTGTTCAACAAATAAACAGTCAACCTAACTTTTTTTTAAATGAAAATGATATGTTAATTTTTTTGAATGCGTATGAATTTTTTCAGATTTTTTTCTTTATTTTGATTTTGATTTTTTATTTATTTTAAAAAATGCGCAGGATATAACAAATTTTGGATATGCGTTTTGCAAAAAAATCTTGAGTGTAGTAGATGGTTTTATGCCGAACACATATCCAAAATTCGTTATTACGCGCACATTTTTAAAATAAATAAAAAATCAACATCAAAATAAAGAAAAAAATCTGAAAAAATTCATACGCATTCAAATAAATTAACATATCGTTTTATTAGAAAAAAGTTGGGTTGACTGATTGTTTGTTGAACAATTGTTTTTCTCAGAAATTTGTTGATAACATTTTTTAATTATTACTATGCAAAATTTATCTTTTCAGCACGTTTAATATCGATTATTTTTTTCCCATTTTTCTCCCATCGGGAAGTAATCGAAATTTTCTCTGAAACTCGCGATCGCCGGGACTGTACTCATCATACATCCTTGATCGGCACGCCGTGCCGTCACAGTGCCGTCTCATTTGAAAGTAACTAACTGCACCGTGCAGACATGGCGTGCGACACGGGATGACACTTTTTTCTATCTTGATCGATATTTATTTTGAAAGTTGGAATAGGGTTGTTTAACAAAAATCCAACTATATATCAACCATCTCATAACGTTATGTATAATATGATTGAAACATGGTTAAGAGTTAATATTCCAACTGTAAATTGACCTAAAATTGTCGGGTTAGGGTTGACAAAATGCATCAACCAACCGTTGCTTTTCGGTCGGTCGAAATTGGGCGAGTCCGCGAGGGATGCGACCTTACACCTTTCTTCAAAATCCTTTTCATTTTATTTATATTATTTTATTTGAAAATTTAGTACTCATTTGACTTATTTTAGTAAGCGCAGCATCCTAGAGAATTTATTTTATATCTCTTTGTAAGTTGCTGCATTGACTCGCGTAGTTTAATCACTGGATTAATTCCTCGTTCCGCGAATCACGCAAATCATCATCGTCGGCGCTTTGCGGAATTTTCGGCAAGACCGGCAGAGACACAATAAGTCAATTGAGAACCAGAAGCAACGGTTAGGTTATCGGCGATGATTGTTTAAGCTCATTTGTTCGCTCTCATCACAACGAAATTTAACGAGCTATTACGAAGGACTATTTCAGAATGGAGGAATTAATGAAGAATTTGTCGTCGCTGAAACACATTGAACCGAGCGACAAGGTTTACAAGGACGAGTGTGTTTACTCGTTTGACACTCCGGTTAGTTTCGATAATCACCGTGATTATGACGTTGAAAAAAAAAACACAATTTTGGTAATAGAAAATTTTTGTTTTTTTTTTGTATTAACGTTTTTAATTTTAACAGGAAAGTCCAACTGGACTTTATATCTGTTTGAAGACCTTTTTTGGACTTGGACGTGATCATGTGGAACGATACTATGAAAAAACCAAGCATTCGGTTTATCTTCACGTTAAGCGCAACAGAAAAGAGGTCTGAAAAACTGGTCTTTCAACTTTTGTTTTAACCAACAATGCAAAGTGGAATCTTGGATGTTACTTCTTCATTTTTGAACGTTTTTTTGCAAGCTCGATTGACATTTGATTTCATGGGGATAGATTGTTAAAAGGGCAAAGTACTTCTTCTTCTTCTTTTCCTTCTTCTTTTTCTTGAATTGGCATCAGTCTTGAAAATAGCTCTCTTGTTCCCCATGCGGTCAAAAGGGCAAAGTAATGAAAAAAACCATTCAAGTTTTTACTTTGAAAACATTTCTAGCAATGAAATTATGTAATTGCAAAACTAAAAGAGCTCAAATAAAAAATGAGAGGCTGAAAATAAATGTATCAGAAGAAAAAAAAACGGAAAAACCTTAATGAGGCTAATATCTAATTTATTTTGAGCAGTATCTTCATTATTTTTTATTTTTTACAAAGCTTGATTAAGCATTGTTTTGAAAAGGGTAGATTTGTTGAAAGGGCAAAGAAATAAAGAAAACGTTTCAAGTTTTTGCTGTAAATAGGTGTTGATAAAATAGGTGTGATTGCAAAACTAGAAGAGCTTAGATAAAAAAATAAAAAGGAAGAAAGTATATGAATAAAAAACCAAAACAAAAATGGGGCTGATATTCAATTTATTCTGAGCAGATAAAATCAGAGCAACCTGGTGATGGACCGGCGAAGAAAATAACGCGCCTGGCGATTGGCACACCAGGTGGTTTTGCTCCTGATCTACAAACATATACCTACGAAGAGACTTATGAAATTGTAGTGCTACCAAGTTTTGCTTCTGTTGAATATCCCAGAGAAGATTTGCCAGCAGAGGTTTGTACTGAGAAATATTGGTTTCTGATTTGCAAGTTTTCGAAAAAAGGAAGTTTTTTTCAACTAGTCTATGTTTGATAATTATTGTGCACTGTAAGAAAGTTCTTCTTAAAGTGCAATATACTCTATAGATAGTTTTGTTTGCTGACACAGCATATATTAAATTCAATATATACTAGGTACAAAGTAGAATTATTGTACAATGCATTCAAATAATTATAAAAGCCTGGTTTATCATACAAATATTTGTAACTTATAAGAGTATATAATATGAACAAGATACGTTTCGTTTAAACTGAATTTAATACACAGTATCTGCGAAAAAAAAACTTCCCATTGCTCTTCAGAATATTTTTAACATGGTGGAAACACACTTGAATTGTAAATTTCACCTTCTTCCAGGTAAAAGAATGTGTGATGTCTGTATTGAAGGCAGAGTCTGCTATAAAAGTAGCAGAAATGAAGGGTTTAGCAGGAACTTGGGATGGAGAGGCCAAGATCATATCGAAGTAAGGAATTTAGCTTATAATCTGGAATAAATTCAGGTCTGGGCAAAGTATTTGTAGTACCAAGTACTTGAAATACACGTTTGTGAAAAATACTTGCAATACGCGTTTGCGAAAAGAACTTGCAATACACGTTTGTAAAAAGTACTTGCAATACACGTTTGTAAAAAGTAAGAGAAGTACAAAGTACTTTCAGTACATGTACTTAAAGTAGGTCGTCATTTGAAACATTTAAAACCTTTGCACCGTGAAAAACTTGAATTATTTTCCCGCTCTATAGCTAATTTAACCTACTATTTCAGTAGGTGAAATTAATTTCAAAACTAAATGAATAGTCATTTATTAGTCGTAGCGAAGTTTCGTGAAGGAAATTTTAAAA
Organism: Tromatobia lineatoria; assembly: GCA_949699805.1. Classification (NCBI taxonomy): domain Eukaryota; kingdom Metazoa; phylum Arthropoda; class Insecta; order Hymenoptera; family Ichneumonidae; genus Tromatobia; species Tromatobia lineatoria. The sequence goes on from OX453038.1 coordinate 8,004,967, forward strand.
AAGTAAAGAAAGTCTTGGAGCGATGCTGGCTGCAGCAAGAATCCTTTGCCACTTGGCTTCCTTGAAGCCAATGAGATAAAACAATTGCTTTGTCTAAATGATACATAATAAATCCCATACGCAAATCAATATAGGAACCGTTACACCTTTAAATAAATTTATGGAAGACGAATGAATTTTTTCTTGATTTCAAATGCATCTTTTTTTTTGCTCTTAATCAATTTATCCGATCCGAATGAATATTCTTTTCTCTGCAATAATAATTCATGTAGAAAGAAGAATTCATTCAATTCAATTGATTCATTACGAAGTTTCGGTTAGTCTATCAACCATTTTCCTACCGGATCAGTTGGTCCTAGTGCAATAAATCTAAATAAAAATCAACAGACACGCAGCGAATCTGCTGCAGTTGGAAAACGGTCGGAAAATACCGCCGAGCGGTTGGAAGTGCGACAAGTGTGATCTGACGCAAAATCTATGGCTAAATTTGACCGACGGTACTATTCTTTGTGGCCGTAAATTTTACGACGGAACGGGAGGCAATGATCACGCTGTAGAGCATTATCTTGCGACCGGACATCCGCTCGCCGTTAAACTCGGAACGATAACGAAGGAGGGAAAGGGCGACGTTTTTTCGTACGACGAGGACGATATGGTTGACGATCCGAACCTTATAGTGCATCTCGCTCATTGGGGCATCAATATAGCTCAAATGGAGAAGACTGACAAATCGATGATCGAGCTGGAGCTCGATTTAAACCAAAAGTTCGGCGAGTGGGTCGCTCTTCAAGAAGCAGCCAGCAAATTAACCCCTATTTATGGTCCAGGATACACGGGACTCACGAATCTTGGAAATTCGTGCTATCTCAATAGCGTGATGCAAACGATATTCGTTATACCGGACTTCATAAAAAGGTCTGAAATTAACGACTTTCGTTTTAATCTATGCGTTGTATCTTTATCGAATTATTCCGAGTTTCGGTGAAACAAGTTGGAGAAATAAACGTCGCTCTATTGCAGATACGTCGATGCGGCGCCGGAAATTTTCCAGGGGAACGTTAACGATCCTCCGAGCGATTTCAACGTCCAAATGTGAGTTTAACAAGTTAAAAACTAGGTAAACGGGCAAATATATTTGTATACTTTACGCATTTTTAAAAAAATACTATTTACGTTCTCGAATTTTTTCAAAGAATTTTTGGTGTTAAGTAACTTTTTTTTAAAGAAAATTTAAATGTAAGTTGCGTTTTATGGATTCGCATCCGTCGAAATTATTCAACTATCGAATTACTGTTTCGTCAAATTGTTGATCGTTTAAATCCGTGAACTGTTACATATTTTTAACCGTTGTGAGATTAAATTTTTGGATCTTTTAACTGGTAAATAATTTTGATGCAGGGCCAAATTGGGTTCGGGTCTTATTTCGGGTAAATACTCGATCGCTCCAGCGTCCGACGCGGAAGACGAGGGTCGTCAAGGAATTCCACCGAGAATGTTCAAAGTTCTAATCGGTCGAGGAAATCCGACATTTGCTTCGAACCGACAGCAGGACGCTCAAGAATTTCTCCTTCACCTTATAAACGTCATAGACGTAAATATATTTTTTTAGGTCGTAGCTTATGGTGATTATTAGGTGAAAAAAAATGTAACAACAACAATTACTTTTACGTAGCGACACAGTGTTAATCAGTTGAATCCTGCCGAGTGTTTCAAATTCAAAGTCGAAGAACGATACGAATGCGGCGGCTCGAAGAAAGTCAAATATTCGCACCGTCCGGAGTATTTGTTGCCTCTGCCGATTCCCCTCGAAGCGGCTACGAACAAGGTAACAATTATATTCAGGGTTCAGAGAATTTTTATTTTTCGTTATTATTTCTTGACGGCTCCAATTTTGATTGAGTACAGTTTTTTAAATTTATTTTAAATGAGGATACAAAGTAGAAATTTTACGAAGTTTTCTCTAGTAGAAAGTTGGACGTGATAAACATATTTCATGATTTTATGACGAAGCTTTGTTTTCGTGAGAAATTTTTTTTCAAGATTTTCATAAAAATATGTCTAGATAATATGCGCGCGCGCGCGCGCGCGTGTGTGTGTGTGTGTGTGTGTGTGTTTCAGACACCGAAAATTCATTTGTCTATAACTAACGTAACTAGAGTATTGACTCCTCTGTAATTGACATGATTTTTAATTAAATGTATTGATATATACAGATTTGATAGAATTTTTAATTTTTCATAAAATGTCGTGATCGTTCTAACTTTCGTAAAAGTTCGCCAATTTAGCTGAATGGTTCTTTATGAATAAAGACACGTTAAATGATGTTTGGTATTGAATTTCAGCTAAATCGGTAAAGCGCCATTTTATAGAATTTTGAATTTTTCGAAAAAACAAATTTTTTCTCTAAATCACGTCGAATCTCAACAAATGAACCGAAATGTTCTACCGTCGAAAAATACCATACAGCCCTGTTACGTACGAAATTTGGTGCTGATCGGTAAAGTCGTTTGGTTTTTATTGCATTTTAAATTTTTTAATAAATGTACATTTTCGCTCACAACTTCCGCAAAAGTTTAGAGCGTAAGATAAAAATTTGTACTTGATTAAAATGCGATGGGAGAGTGTTTTAACGTTGTTTCATAGCAGCACGCAATATCGATAATTGCGATAAAGAGGATATTTTTAAATTTCAATCTTTAACAAATCTACCTCTATAAGAAAGCCAAAATAAATAATAAATGTCTTCCTCATAGAGGTAGATTTGTTAAAAACAAAAATTTTAAATTATCCTCTTTACAGCTGTCTTCAAATTTTATATGAGGAAGCAATGTGCAAAGTTCTACTTTTTTTATTTTGTGAATTAGGACGAAGTAGCAGCGTACGAAGCCGAGAAAAAAGAAGCCGAAGCCAAAGGCCAGAGAGTTGAGTCCGTAGCGACAGTCAGGCCTCACATCAAGCTCCTCTCTTGCTTAGAATCATTTGCTCGCTCGGAAACGGTCGAGCAATTTTACAGCACGGCCCTCAACGACAAAACGACCGCTACAAAGTAAGAAAAACTTTCTTATTAACATCACTCCAGGGACAATTTTATTATTTGCAAATTTTTTTGTGTGTTCATAAAAAATGATATCGATATTCTAGACCAATATTCAAATAGCAGTTGCAAAGTTGATTGATTAGCAACAATGAATTATAATTAACGACTGCTACAAAGTATGAAAAACTTTTTTTTAAACATTATTGCAGGGAAAATTGAATTTTCAAAGTTGCAGACTTTTTTCTAGGCCAATTTTTACATGATAGCCGTAAATTCGGTCCATTGTTTGTGATAAATCGCAAATAACGACCGTTACAAAGTATCAAAAACTATTTTTAAACATTGCGGGAAAATTTAATTCTCTAATTGGCAGGCTTTTTTTATAGCTGGTTGCATAAATGACATCGATATTTTTATTTTCGAATAATATTCTTAGTCATTAGTTATAAATTATAATTAACAGAATCACGAGGCTCGCCACTTTCCCCGATTATCTTCTCATTCACCTGAAGAAGTTTACGATGCGAGAAGACTGGACGAGTGTTAAATTGGACGTTGCGGTAGAGATGCCAGACGTTTTGGATTTGACTTGGTTGAGAGCTAATGGATTGCAGCCCGACGAGGAATTGCTGCCAGAATCCGAACCTCCTCCACCGGTTTACGATCAGGAGATTCTCAGCGAATTAACAAAAATGGGCTTTCCGCCCGAGGCCTGCAAACGCGCTCTTTACTTAACGGGAAACAAGAGCCTCGGAGCCGCTCTCAATTGGGCTTTAGAACACATCTGCGATTCGGACTTTGCAAATCCATTCGTACCGCCGGGAACGGACGCCAAATCCTCGACCGGTATTTATACAAAGTTTTTTAAAACAAAGTCATTAAAATTGGCGTTCGTTTGATCGCAAATAAATAATTACTTAAATTTCCAGCTTTATTTAATATCAGATAGAATCATATTTATATACATTGTGACGTGGTTTTCTTGAAAATGACGGTCACAAGATTTTATGCTACCGAAAATTTATATTTTTTACGATTCCGAGATACCTCTCCGCGAATTTACCTCCACGCTTGAAGTAAAGGTTCCAATTGTTATGTTTTATTGATGTGCTACTGGGTTACGGGAATATTGGTGCACTCGAATCCGTCGCGAGGATGAGCTCTCTTCAAGGGGTAAAAAACGTCATTTTGGGGGTGAAAATGTTGATTACGACAAATTAAAAAATTTCGTTTCCCTTTTTCAATGAAATTCTCGCAGTCAAAAAATACTTCAAATAAATATTTTCAAACTTATTGGCAATTATATAATTACTGTGATTTCCAACTTTGTTTGAATACTGGTAAAAGTGTATTTATATACATTGAATTAAAGACATCATAGCAATTGGCGTCCGATTACAAAAAAATATTTAAAATCTCATCGGGAATCAAAATAATTATTTTTATTTGCAACGTTATTCAATCGCAATAAAGTATATTTATATTTATTTCCTTTAAAAAGTCATAAATTGATGTCCGATTACAACGCATTTTTTCGATTTTGATTTTCATTGAATTCCCTGCCGTACAAAAAATATTCAACAATTCATCGGTAATCGATTGTTATAATTTCCTACGTCATTTAATTACAGATAAGAGTTCATTCGTACCATCAGCCGAGAGCTTGGAGTATCTATTGAGTCTTGGTTTTACCGATTCGCAAGCTACAAAAGCTCTTCAGGCGACGGACAACAACGTTGAGCGCGCTGTCGATTGGATATTCAGTCACCAAGAGGAAGAAGCTGCATCTTCAGCTCCCATGGAAGAAGATTCAGCCGCTAGACCTTCCGGTCCTTCCTTCAGGGACGGCAACGGCCGTAAGTCTGAAAAGATTTAGCGATTCGACCTCTTTTTTTCCTTCATATCCGTCTTTTTTGCTAATCTGGCTTTTTTTCTATTGCAGACTACAAATTGGTCGGATTTATATCGCACATGGGAACTTCCACTATGGTTGGCCACTACGTTTGTCACCTACTTAAGGACAATCGATGGGTCATTTACAACGATGAAAAGGTTCGCTACTTTGAAATAAAGCAAAATAGGATCGACTCGAAGCACTATTAAATATATGAGGGATTACTTTCTGGCCAAAAATTGATCGCACGCCTTCTAATCCTTTCGTACATAGAATTCGTGATAATTTTGAAAATTTTCGAAAAGTTTTAATTCTGTTTTATTTTTTTTTTTTCTTGCAGGTTGCACTTTCCGAGAATCCACCAAAGGAATTGGGTTACATTTACATGTATAAACGTTTGGAGGCATCGCCAACTTCAAATTCGGATTAACACCCGTTGTTGTATTTGAATACTGCGTGTGTTTTGCATTTACACAATTTAACAATAAAACATTAAAAATATAAAAGAGCTCGGAGTTGATAATAACAATTTATTATAGTGTATCTATCGGCCTTAAATTAATCAATTAAATCATTTGTTGCTTTTTTTTTTACCTTAATAAGAATGGCACGTTTGATGTGAAATTACAATTGTGCATTTGCTGTGCAGTCAGACCCGAATTTTTTGCAGTACTATCGACGTCCGGCTGAACCGCAGGCAGTTCATTTAAGTACGTTATGTTTTTAGAAATTCATCAAAAAATTGTAGATACTTATGTATTTATAAAGTTTTATCTCAAAGCTTAAGGCACGCGTGATTTGTTAGTTCGATGAATAAGCACTGTAAGCGTAGGACCTTTAAAAGGTCCACGAATCGACTTTCGAATGAAAAATCACTGAAATTACTAAACTGAAAAAAAAAACCAAAGTTTTTTTTTTAAACCGATTCTCTCTTAATTGAAACATTATAGCTATGCCAAATCATTTTCTATCTACAAAAATGGCTATTTCCTTTTTCAGAGTTATTAATAGTAACAATGATTATTAAAAAAAAATTAGAACCTATTTTAATTTTTCTACAGTTCAGGATAAAAATGATAGGGTGTGAATTTTATCAACGTTGTTAAAGAATCGCAGTTCGATGTTGCAATAGTAATTTAAATGATTGTTCATTCCGCGCGATGTTCATTAGAAAAAAACAAAAAAAATACGTTTCTCGAATCGTTAATACAAACGATGAGAGAATTTTTTTTCTCGCATTCCGTTCAGTAATATGCACAGAACGTAACGTATAAAAGTGATATAGTACAATTTGAAAAATTTCATTGAATGCCTTGCATTCTCCACATTTATAAATTACCTAACGAATCTCTATAAGTACTAGTAGATAAGATTAAGCGCAATTTTCGATCTTTCGGCAATATAACAGATAGATAGTATTTACAGAGGAAGATCCAGAAAGGAATTAGGAAAGGCTACGAAGACGTGTCAACAGTCTTCGACTCAAACGGATTAATTAGCTGGCCGTTCGGATTTGGTGTCTACCAGAACCGATTATTTCTAGCGAAGGCGGAATCGCGTATATTATCGTACTGTCGCGTTCTTTGCGGAACGTTGGCTCCGTCACTTCCGGCATTACTTCGATCTTCAGCACCTGTTTTTTATTTCCGACCATGCACTTGAACTTTACGTCCACTGTCACTTGTAAATCCGCTCCTCGTAATCTGGAAAAAAAAGTTTCATATTTAATTACGTTTTCCTTTACTTTTTATTTCACTCTGTGCGAGAAACGCTTCGCGTGCATAAATTCCCATTTGCTTCCTCATAGAGAAAGCTTTATTTTCATGGAAAAAAAAACAAGACACTCAGAATTGTCGAAAAGATCGAGAAAAGTTGTTTAGAAAAAGTGTCTATATGTGTGTGGGTTTGTGTGTGTGTTCAGGGCTTTGAAATTTTAAGTCCCTGTAACTGAAGAACTGTTTAACCGATTAAGCTAAAAATTTTCACACGAGTGAAGCAGCAGTTCGTCTATGATTATTGCGATTTTTTTTGCAAAATGTATGCAGAAATTTTGATTTTATGACTTTTAGAAATTTTTTAAAAAAGGACGCGCGCGCTCCAGCTTTCGTAAAATTGATGATATTTCCCTAGATAATTCTTCATGAGTACAAGTACTCTTAATGTTGTTTGGTATTGAATTGGACCGAAATCGGTAAAGCGGTTCAGATTTTAACGTTTTGAAATTTTCGAAAAAAATCATGTTTTTGCCATAACTACGGCATAACATAAGACAACAAACTCAAATTTTATACATGAAATCAGCACTATCTAGCGATGATTAGTACATACTTTCGTTACAATATGCAATATGGTTCAATTTTGTCAGAATTTTAAGTTTTTGAAAAATGATGTTTATCGCACTAACCTTAACGAAACATAAGATAGCGAAGTCAAATTTTAGACATGATACCAGTACTATTTAGCAATAATATGTACACAGTTTCGTCATAGTTTTTTATGCGGTTTGAATTTTTCAGAAATGTAACTTTGATAAAAAATAAACCTGCAAAGTTGAATTTTGTAAATTTCTTTCTCATTATTTTAGGGTTTGTTTTTAAAAAGCTTTCTCTATGCGGAAGCCGAAATCGATTAACATGCTTCCTCAGAGAGATAGCTTTGAAAAAAAACCAAAAATAATGAGGAAGCCATTTGCAAAGTTCAACTTTTTTTCACATCGAGCAATAAAAATTCGAACGATCCTCGTACGATAAACGTTTTCTTAGCAAACAGTGAATAGTAAAGTACTATTTTGATAGTTTATAGTAAAGTATTTTTTCAATAGTAAATAGTAAAGTACTATTTTATGTCGGTTAACAGAATTTCTCTTGCTTTGTTCCTAACAAAGTAAAAGAAAAGGGTATTCTACTGCAGATGTAATTAGCAAATTTCAAACTTACTGATGATATCTGGTGCTTAAAATACCAACGAGTTCGCCAACGCGATCCTCTTTTGCAGTGATTGACATGATAAAGTCATTCCCTCGATTTGAGTGTATGACGATGAGCTGATCTCTGCCTGGCGTGACACTCAGTCCCGTTATTTCGGCGATGGGCATCCCCTTCTTCATTGTTTTAAACTTGGAGCTCTCCAATTTATAAATCGAATGTTCGGTTACAAGTAGAACTCGATCGGCTTGTTTTCCAAATCTGTATCGAAAGAATATCGCGATTAGAGAAAAGAACAATTCATTATAATATATATAAAATGAAAACTCAATCCACAGAGTCACTGTGGATTAAAAGTACATTGATAAAAAATTTCTTTAAAATCGAATTATTAATTGTTAGAAGAATATTCAACGGAAAACAGTGAAAAAATGTCCTACTTGTTGGTTTTTCGAATAAATGCACTGAACAGCACCGATTTAAAGTGATCTGCATTTCGGAGATTGTTTATGGAAGCCGAAAACACATCGTGTTGATCGTTTTCATCGAATTTCGCGAGGTAATTGCCTTCCCAGCGTCTTTCTTGGCCCCAATACTGACGTTTTGATCGGAGCACAGCACCTGCTGCCATCTACGTAAAAAAAAAGAATATGCTTCAAAATATTTTGATTTCCAAAGTAAATAAGTTTTGGAAATTTATTTTGAAGCTAATAATCGTTGAAGCCTTTCTAAAAGTTATTATAACGAAGGTCAAAAACAAACTTAGTTACCGAACTCAATATACGCTTTACACTCAAAAAAAAAAATCCTCATGGAAATTAATATACTTTATAGGAATTATTTTTGCAAGTACAGTGTAAATTACATAAAATTTACAAGTGCAGTGTAAAATCAATGTATAATCCATGTAAATATTCAAAATATTTGAGATAAAGAATTTCATCAAATTAAATGAACACTTCAATTGATTTAAAGTTTAAATAAAATGTAATTATCATTATAAAATAAACAGGGATCGAAATATTTGTTCTGCATTTGTAAAATTCAAAATTGTTTCATAAAAGTCATGCTCATCATATGAATATTTTTCTATCGCAAGATAAGCTTACATTAAATTGAATATAATACACGGTATTTACAAAATCAACTTTTCATGGAGTATATTAATTTTTCAAAATATTTTCGAGAGTGTATTTACCTTTAGTCGCAATTGTGGCCAATCTTCTCTCGGAATTGCTTTGAGAACCATCCACGCGCGCCACCGAGCGTACATCATTTTCAGCGCTGGAACTGCTGCACGTACGGCAAAGTTTTCTTGAGGCCAGGTCAAGCTTTTTCCGTAATCTCGCAAAGTTTTAGCGTTTTTGAATTTTCTCTCTAATTCCTTGATATAAACGTATCGTTTGTATCGACAGTAATAATCGATGATAACTAAAGCAGCCTTCATCTTCTTGTATCGCCTGCGACACACATATCCTCTCCATTGCTTTTGAAGCAACGTTACGATTCCGGGTAACAAATCGCTTCGCGACTTTTCCAGGGCAAAAAGAGTTCGCGGTGATCGGATAAATACTTTGGTGTGACCGTATTTGACGTCGTCGGCGAAGCCTGACTCCTCTATCAAGGTTTTCACGCCCTCCTTATCACTTCCGCCTCGGAAATTTGGCCAAGTGTAATTGGAGATCATCTTGTATCTGTATCAAATTATGCGATTTTCAAAATAAGCTTTTCGCGAAAATGGAAACACTTGGGTTTTTTTAAATTTTCATAGAGGAAGCTTCGTTTTCAGGATTTTTTTGTTGAGTTGTTTCATTTGCATAACTTCCAAAATGGTCGAGAACAACGAGAACAATGGTTTAGAAAAAATGTTCACATGTGTGTGGAATTTGATTCACCTATAATTCGAGAACCCGTCAATCGATCAAGCTCAAATTTGATACAGAAGTAAAGCAGCAGTCCGTCTTTAATTGCCACAATTTTTTACAAAATGTATGCAGAAATTTTGATTATACAGTTTTTTTTTCATTTATTCAAAAAATAACTCCAGCTTTTATGAAATTGGCAATATTTCGATAAAGTGTTCGTCTTAGATACAGATACATTTAATGTTGCATAAGATTGAATTTTGCCGAAATTGAAAAAGTGATCCATATTTGGTAGTTCAAAATTTTTTTAAAAGTTTATATTATTGCCATAACTTTGGCAAAACATGAACCAGCAAGGCGAAATTTTATACGTGAACAGGATGACATACAATGATGCCACCCACATAATTTAGTCGAGATCGACAGAAGGTTTTCGGGTTATATAGGAATTTCAATTTTTCGTTGTTTTTTTTATGACTTAAATTCCGCTCAACTTCAGTTTGTGTTATGAGAAAACGAAAATCGACGAACATACTTCCTCACAGAGGTAAATTGGCAGAAGTTTTAAAAAAAAGAAGAATGTACAAGGTTCTACTTTTCGTAGGATTATAAATACGATAATGTTATAAATACCGTTTCAAAAATCTGTCGTATCGTTGTCTGTAGACGAAGCCAGCCCGTCGCACCAAAATATTTTCAACTAAACCTAAATATCGTACTTGATGATTGACTCTTTCGTCGTCGAAGACAACTGGCGATTTGACCTCGTTTGGTTTAATGCATCGAACGTAGAAAGGTTCTTTGCTCGTCAAGTTGGTCACGAGGGCTGACATCGATACGCGGAAGAGGGTGCCAGCGGTTTGCGGTCTCTTGGTCGTCTACGTAAATAAAAAACAACAATTATTTATAACGATTTATCGATTTATTATCTCATAATGACTTCCTCGACTTAGGGTAGAAGTACCGTTTGTGGCCATCTTAATACCGTATGTGGCCATATCGATTGCACGTAAATGACGGTGCAGGCCACAAAAGGTGTAAACGGCTTTGAACATAATTTATTGAACAATAAGGCATTTTAAGCATTGAATATTCCACGTAAAAATTGTTCTGATTATTGTAGAATAAATTCATTTAGTAATTTCTATAGATCAAAGTAATGCTGACTTGATCTATACATTTTTTGTATGGCCAATAATGGTACATCTACCCTAATCGACGATGTTTTATGCTAATAATCTACCTTTGTGATATCTTGTGCACCTTCGGGCCACATTCCGCTGATTAAAGGATTTTTGCTCTTGTACATTAGACGCTTAAAGTCCTGGAAGAGGGTGTCCTTATTTTTATCAAGGAAGCCATTGATTCCGTAAACCACGTCGCCAGCATAATGTTTTATGCGAAATTGTGTCTTGTGCTGCAACTCTTTGTCCAGGGGTTTCAATTGGCGCGATGTGTAATGCTTGTGATCAGCCAATTTTTTATCCATTGCTTCTAGTAGCATCTACAATTCATTTTTACAAAATAAATGTATCAATCATCCTATAAATATGCTTAAATTTATTCAGCAGTTGTATCTTTTAAATTTAAAAAAAAATTCGCAAACGCATTTCGCAATCCAACCGATATTGTATTGCGAAATTTTTTTTTAACGATATCAATTGTTTTCGGGCATTCTAGGAATTCTACATTCTTCAGAGAAATTGAGATCCATTGATATTTAAGAAAGTTATCCTGCTTTGAAAAATTATTGAGAAAGTATGTGTGATAGATTCCTTATCACTTTAGCAGGAAATTGGAAAGAATCTAGGATCTATCTCACCTCGTCCGTGACTTTGCCAACGTTGAGACAAGCTTCGTCCATTATCGCGAGAATTCCTTTATGCGGTTGTTCCACGAGGTCGCAAATCACTTGATTATTCACGTACTCCACAGCTTGCCAAGCAATTCCTTCTCTCTTGTACTCTTCCTGTTCTTGTTTCATAACCAATTCTGCCGATAGCCAGAATAAAAATAAGTAAAATATTCCGACAGCCAGAAAAATGAGTGAAACGTGCCAATAGACCAATAAATTAATTCTACATGTCGGTAACCAAACAAATTAGTAAAACATGTCGGTAGCCAAAATAAAAATTGTAAAAGATTTCGCTAGTCAGAAGAAAAATTGTAAAACATTTCGATGGCCAGAAAAATGAGTAAAACGTGCCAATAGACCAATTCATTAATTATACATGTCGGTAACCAAACAAATTAGTAAAACATGCCGGTAGCCAGAATAAAAATTGTAAAAGATTTTGCTAGTCAGAAAGAAAATTGTAAAACATTTCGATGGCCAGAAAAATGAGTAAAATATGTCGACAACCAGACAAGTTAGTAAAACATTTCGATAATTAAAAAAATTATTAAAACAAGGCAATAGCGAATCAAATTGGTAAGAAATGTTGACCAGAAGAAGGCAAAGCAATAAATCCGTGTGACAACGAACCGATAAAAAGTTGCTGCAGCTTCTCGTTGCAATAATTGATGCAAAATTGCTCGAAACTGTTAGCATCGAATATCTCGAAGCCGTATATATCGAGAACTCCGATAACTGTACGTTTGTAGCGATTGTAGAGACCGGATGAATCGTTAACGTTGATGCAGGCGTTGACCCGTGAGACAATCCATGTGAACAATCTCTCGTATATAGCCTGAATTCCGATTAACCGCGTTTATGCAACATGACTCATTATTAAACTAACGATAAATACGTGCTTAATAGCGAATAATAAGGTAAGAATGAGAAATACCTTCGCGAGAGCGTCTCTGCCGTACTCGGCTTCGATAATCGTATGACTCTTCTGCATTACTTCACCGCCTGCGGCGATAACCCTCTGCGAAAGAGCGGTACTTAATTCTTTCGGATCGATCGAAAAGAAATTTGCTGTGTCGTTCAGAGCGCCTCGATTTCCAATGCAAAGTGATTCCTCGTCGAGGCTGAACATTATGTTGCCCTGAATTGGGAGAAAATCATTGTTTACAAAATAGATCAATTTAAAAAAGAAAAATTAATTGATAAAAACATCGCTTTTGCTTCCTCAGAGGAAAAGTAAACAAAAAAATTTGAATGAGGAAGCAAGAACCATGCAAATTGCTCCCTTATCATTATTTGTTTTTTACGAAGCTACTTCTAAGCTATTGATAAGTTAAAGTTGAGTAGTTATTGTATTCAGGTAAACACAGATTGTAATTTTTCCAGGTCCATTATACATTTACTTAATTCTGCTGACATATATATCCGACTACCGGAGTACGGTTATTATGTTCTTTAAGGTTTTCGGTGAATGCTCTTCAAATTTTGTATGCAAGTGCGCTATCATAGAATACCGTTTGGGATTGTATTTGACGCGAATCGGTTGAACTTTTTTTTTCTACAAAATAAATTTAAAAAAATTTAAATCGTTTTCACGTTATAACTTTTGCAATTAAAGAGGCACCGGCTGAAATTTTCTACATAAATGGTCTGCCCGTGAAACATTATGTGTCAAATTTTGCGAGAGTCGAGCCGTTCTGATTTTATTACAATTTTAATTTTTTCAAAAATACTATAGTATTTACAGGCATTTTATATTATAACTCATGCAAATTCTGAGATATCCGGCTGCAATTGCTGATGTAATTTCACGATTATTGATTTCCAATTAAGATTTCGGTCGAATTAACTGTTGACGTGTCCGAAAATTTCGATTTTGGTGAACAAAAATAAAAAAAAGCTTTTATGAAAAAAAATGAAAAAATCGAAATTTTTCACAGATTTATCTTAAATTTTCTTCACACTTCACAATAGGTTGAGTGGTTAAAATTGTATGGCATTTTCAATTATTTGAAAAATCTTCTTATTTGAACTAATTATTAGAGCGGTTGCTCATGCAAATTACTAGGTATCGGGTTTCAATATAGTTTACATATGGACTATCATTGCACAATTTTTGAGTAACAATGTTACACAAATCGGTCGAGCGGTAAAAATTTTCCGTCACTTTGAATTTTTATAAAAATGTCTGCGAGTATAAACAAGCCTGCAAAGTAGAACCTTGCAAATTGCTTCCTAATTATTTTTTGCTTTCTACAAAGCTTCCTAAGGAAGCCAAAATTGATCAACATAATTCCTCATACTTTACAAAAGTAGCGAAAAAACTACGAACCAGATGCAAAATTCCGGCCAAAATACTCCAAACTGTCTGAGTTTCGTCAGGAGTGAACCCGAGGGTCGTCATTGCCGAAGTAACGGCCTTGTAATCGGCCCTATCGGTTGTGCTCGTTTTGTTACTATCTCCTTGGCCGACGTAATAATACGCTGCTGGGTCTCGTACTAGTCTAAGTCTGTTGAGCTCATCCTCGCTACAACCATTTAGAAGCTGAAAATTATATGTAAATGCAGAAATATAAAAAGTAGTCGACGTAAACAAAAATAGTGCACATAAAAGTCTATTTCTACCTGATAGAAACAATGAAAATTTCTCTCCCCCTTTTGCTGATAAACTACTCGAGATTTTTCAAGCAGGTAGTTGGTCACGTGACCTCCAACTGGGTCACCTTTGAAGTCGAAATTTATGTCCATGTATTTGCCAAATCGCGAAGAATTATCGTTTCTTTTTGTCTTGGCATTTCCAAACGCTTCCAGTATGGAATTCGACTGTATAAGTACATTTTTTACCCTGAATAATTTAAGTTATAAGCAGAGTTAATTATATTTTTCTGACATTTTATTAATTCTCATATTTCTTAATGTCGAAATGTAAAGAATTCTAGTAATTAATTTTTTATTCCAAATAAATAAATAATCACGATTATCGCACCTTTCGATCTCCTGCTGACCGCAGATATTAGTAACAGCGGCGATATACTTCATGATTATTTTACTGGCTTCAGTTTTACCAGAGCCAGATTCTCCGCTAATAACAATACATGTATCTCTGCCCTGTTGTTTCATTTCTCTGTGAGCGGAATCGGCAATTGCGAATATATGCGGTTCATTTTCGAAAAGCTCTCGGCCTGCGAAAAAAATATACAATTTTTATTATATAAGGCCATTACAAAAATGTTTAAAACTCCTAGAAAACGTCGATGATGACGAATCATAGGATACTTGGCGGTGATAAGCACCGCACAATGCCGATAAGGATTTATCCTTGGGCGATAGTGCATATCTTCGTCTATTACTTGAGTGAAACAGTTCGCACTATTACAACTCAGCTAACCAGTGCTAATTAGTACTACAATGGTGCAATCAACGACAAACAAATATTATTTAGAGTAAATAATTCTTAATATCCTCATTTACCTTTGTATTTGGTTATTTCAGCCGGGCCGTAAATGTTTGATGATCTGTAAGGATTTACACTCACACATACTTCTCCTATGTATGTGTAAATCTTTCCTCGATTGAATCTGCAAAAGTGTATATTTGTAGTATCGAGGCGATATAGATAACAATTTTTTTATTCAAGATTCATTGTACTGCAGTATTTAAGCGATGAATTATAACTTCTGGATCATGCTAATCAGTCTTCTAGTCAATGAAATAAGATTTCAAATACTGCTATATGAAAATAATTATTGGCAATTAAAAAGCATTACAACGTTTTTTACATAATCAAGAATTTTTTTTTTCTCGTAAATCTACGGTCTCAGAAATGTAATTGCAATCAGTAGATCTAGTTTCATTTTCAATTTATTTTACTGTAATATTGATATGATGCATTTATTATATGTGGTGGGAAAATAAGACATTACAATCCGAACGCGATTTTAGAATACCAATCTACATCTACAAATGAATGGATGAAACCATATTAAGCAGATCAATAAGTGGAAACCGAATTCACGATCCCACTTATTGATTTGCTTCTGTATGATTAAAATATTACATAAATATATTCATCGATTTTTCTACTAAAGTAATTTAATGTATCTGATTTTAAGGCATCCACTGGTGACATAAAAATTGCAAAAATTTAAACATAAAAGACATAACTAGAAAAATTATCAACGGTAACTTTTCCAAGTGCGGAAAATAATTTAAATCGGCTATAGAGGAAATCGTGGAAGAAACAATAACTAATTGAAACGGAAAAAAGAAGAATTCCGCAAAAAGAAAAAAAACGAATGAGGATAAAGTCATTCCACGAAATAAAAATAGTCTGAGTGGTGACTATCTTTGACGCTGTCCAAAAAAAATCGGCGATAACAGATGATAAAAATCGTGTGCTTATCGCGAATCATCCTGCTATCAGAGACAGTACTTAAAAATTTTTAGCCCAGAAACGATACAGACGTATCTAGCTGATATTTATAACGCCGTCAACGTAACTCGCCGGAGAATTGAAGTACAGGAGTCATGCAGGTTCACACACACACACACCCACACATGCAAAATAATGATATCATCCCGCGATTCCTAGATACATCGTATTATTGCATATACTGTTATGCGTAACATCGCGCGGTTCGCCGCTCGTAATGAATCACAGTTAATGCAGGTAATGCGTGTAGCGTATATTCAATGAATAACCAGGATGCGTTCCGACGAATGCTCGCTGAAAATTAATTTTATGCCATTCGCCTTAAAAAACAAAATAAATTCTTTTCATTCCAATATGTAACTATCTAATAATTTTTCCTTGATTTCTTTAATCGTTATAAAATGAATAGACATTTGTTTTTAAAAAAAGTTGAACTTTTTCGTTCCTGGTGTTTTTTTTCTCGATTTTTCGTGAATTGGGTTGTTGAAAAAATAAAATTAATGTTTTAAAAAAATTTAAATGGTCCATTAATGTCACCAATATGCGAAAGTACTAATAGATTCTTTCTTATGTAAGCCTGTACATCATTATTAACAGTAAAAGAGTAGTGAAAAAGTTTATTGACAATACGTTGAATATTAATACATTTCTTTTGTAAAGTGAATTTTATAAAGTACAATAACGATTTTCAAATATAACGTATTGCCAATAGGCCATCGACCGGAGTCCTTCAGTCACATTATTATTAATCATTTTATAATCGTAAAATTTAGAAATAAAATCGAGAAATGTTTTAACCTAAGTTAATAGGTTAAAACATTTCTCTGCGAGATTTACTGGCTGAAGGACTCAGGTCGATGGTCCATTGGACAATGCTCAAAATTTAATTACTCGTGTACGTGACTCTCGTTACCATTGTATGCACTGTTCAATAAAAATACTTGCACTACTACTCAGAATTTTAATCCGTTATCTTGCGATTTACGAAAGCTGTAGCGTAAAATATTTTTTCCGAAAGTTTCAAAAAGCTGTAAAATTTAAACCTTCCGGCTGATTTGCATTAAATGCCAATCCTATAAAAAAAAACATTAGGAGTATCTACACTTATGAAAAACTGCTTAGTGAAATATCGCCAATTTTACTAGAGCATTCACAAACTTGGATAAAAAAATTTAGAAAAGTGATAAATCAAAACTTCCGCATACACTTAGACAAAAATTGTTTAAGATAGGCAGCTGCTTCACTTATGTGCCAAATTTGAGCTCAATACATTAAACGCTTCTCGGGTTTTAAATCATTGAAATTTCGAAGGCCTACCCATCCAAACATATGATATCTTTTTTCAACCTCTTTTCTTGACGTTTTGGATCATTTTAAGCGTCTTAACATGAAAATCTCGAATAAAAATTCTATCAAAACTAAGCTTTCTCTGCGATGAAGCAAAATCGTTTCAAGCGAGGTATAAGTCAAGCAAATTAAGTAATTATAAATATGAGGATACAGAGTAGAAATTTGCACATTGTTTCCTCATTCATTTTTATCCGCTTCCGCAAAGTCGCCTCTATGAAGAAGTTTTCTTTATCTTATTTTCGTCTTCGTCATAGAGGAAGCTTTGCGGATGATAAGAATTATTGACGAAGCAATGTGCAAAGTTCTACATTGCATCTTTATTATGAATACATAAAAAAATTCGAGATTCATAGAAAATTCATAGAAAAATCAAATTTTTTTTACCCGGGCTACTATTATTCGTTAGAATATGGTTTTTTAAAACGATTTTTAGCATTACCCGGACGACTTACACCCTATTATTCGTATAAACCGATTGTCCCTTACTTGGTTTCCTTGATTTTTAGAATTCCTCAGACCAACAAAATATATTTATTCGGTGGAATAAGAAAAAAGCGGTGGAAATTTGCATAAAAACAATCTTCCATCGTTTTCGTAAATAAACTCCCCCAATATATGTTTACAAAAAAATGAATCTGACCAATGAATAATTTTTCAGAAAAAAAAAAGTTAATTAACGTCAAACGTACTGTCGTTTAAATGATTGTCGGTCAAATGACCGGAACCCTATTCTGACTGTCCTGACATAAAAATCTTAAAAACAAAAAATTTTATGAAAACAAAGCTTCATATGATGAAGCAAAGTGAAATGCGTTAAGCGATTTCCATAAAATCCATACAATTGAAGATTGGCTATTACCGAACATGTTCTTTAAATTTGAGTTGATTCGGTCAACTGTTTTTTTAAACTTTTGCCGCCATTTCAGAGCATCCTGACTGTTTTGACATAAAAATCTCAAATTTTATATTTCCTTCATGAAAACAAAGTTTCTTTTATAATGCCCGAAAAAAAAAAGAAAAAAAAACAATCTGTTGTCCAAAAAAAAGAAAGCACTCGTAAGTCGTGCTTCCTTTTTGGCGCTGATTGTACATCCTCATAGTACGGGTACGTGGATGTAAGTGTCTCACGTATGTCGAAATCCCGTATAGAGAAATACGCTATATGCAGCACACACATGCGATCGAGTCAAGGAGATTCGCGCGAACGCAACGGAACATCGCGCCCGGTGACTCGAAACGTGACTCACGAATCACACAAACTTGGCTTGCGCGTTTGCGTATCGCGTCGAAGCCCCAGAAAAACCTTATCTTGGTTTCCTTCTCCTTTCTCTAATTCTCTCTCTCTTTATTCCTCTCAAATTTTTCATGCAACTACAGAGCAGTTTTAAGTTTTAAGATGTATTCAAGTACCTGCATCGCTGCAAGTAAGCGTAACGTGCTTCTCGCCGGGCCACAAGTGGCGAAAAGAAGCAACGTGATAAACGCAGAGCCGCGAGCGACGATTGAGGGTAAATATCGCGCGGTACAATCCAGCCAAGCCTCTCGTGCCTTCCCTACCACCACTAAACCTCTCCCAAGCCATATTTAGTTGCACACGACAATCTTTCGGTCCGCAGAGACTCGTCAATTCATCGTGCCCAATATTTTCACGATCACCTGTAGCGTTTTTATATAGAGAGAGAGAGAAAGGCCACGCCTTTTGCCTCCGTGCGTAAAACGAACCGTTACGAGCCACTCTCAAGCTCATAATCGTTTATCGTAACTTGGCTTTTATAACAGTCGCTTTCACCGAGCGGCCACCTGTCAATCGCGTGCCCAAATAGTCAAGAAAACAGAAGCAGGAGCGAGAAAGACAGAAAATATGAAGAATCATCTTTGCTTTATTTATTTACCTTGTTCGGAGGTTTTTCACAACCGTTTCCGTGGTTATCTCCTCGAGGAGCACGAAATCTCCCACTCCCCAGTCGTCTACGTGTGGCATTGTCATTGTCATTTATTTATTTATTAACTTTTGTTGTTGTTGTGGTTTTTGACGTTATTCGATGGATTAGTTCTCACTAGTCAGACACTTTTGGCGGATATCTGCGATCTTGCTCGTAGCACCATCGCGCACGTACTACTACTGAAATCTCTGGAGCAGATGCGTGAGCGCGCCAGACATTATTCATCCCCCTCCACGTTTTGCTCGCCGATCGCCGGGCGCATGCTGGAGATTAAGGTAGTTCTGTCGGGAGACAGTGATGGGGATAGTAGCTCGTAGGCGCAACGGTGGGCAAGGTGTAAAAAAAAAAAATCTTTTAAAATCCTGCGAAAGTGTGTACTTGGATCTCCAAATACACGTCCTACATGTGAAACTGTCGGCAGGATTTTTTTAAACATTGTTCTATCGATATTTACCTGAAAAAATAGATGTCGATTGACCTCTGACAATGATTTGTCCGCGATTTCCTTTTACTCAAAGTATTGTGAGGTGTAAAACTAACGTGTAAGCCATATCAACCTGAAAAATTTAAAGAAATGTAAAAAAACCAAGAGAAACTGATCTATTTTATGGATTAACGATCGAGGCATTGAAGCATAATTCGTCCTTCACATACGATTCACTTGCAATTTAGTATTTAGGGGTGTTTGAAGTCGCCAGTTATTGATCTAAACTCAAACTTCAGAAAATTCAAAATAGCGGATCCAATATGGTCGACTAAAATGCAAAGAGTTGTCAAAAAATGAACTTTGAGTTAGGATTCATAATTAGTGAGGTCAATAACCTCTGAGTACCTAATTACAAGTGAGGGTAATGCAAGGGATATCTATGCTTTAAGAGTTAATTCTTGGAAATAATTTCTTTCGATTTTTTCAAAATTAAAATTTTTTTTGTCCATTTTATCAAGATTGAAACGTTAGTTGTAAACCTCACAATGCCATCAGCGACCTCTAAGACCTTTAAGGAGGTTCGTCAGTAAAATTGAAAATGCACAGAAAATCTGAAATAATTACCGCGTTTCAAATAATTCATAACAAACTCAGATGAATTTTTTGGGAATTTTCGTCTACATCGTTTGCACAAAATTAATTTTTTTATGCATGCATTTTAAGATGGGCTCTCATGGCATATTTACGAATTCAAAAAAAAAAAAATAATTGAAATTTTTTTTGACATCGTTGAATTTTTAAGTATTTGGTGAAATTAATTCTTTTTTTTTCGATGTAAAAATTTTTTTAATTTAAAAATTTTATTTTTATTTTTATTTTTTCTGAAAAAATTCATAAGTATTCAGAAAAATTGATGAATCATTTTTATTCGAAAAAAAGTTAAGTTGACGGATAATTTGTTAAACAATTTTTTTTTCCACCTATTTGTTGATAACATTTTGCAATTATTAATATGCAGAGTTATCTCTTCCGCACCTTTTGTATGCTTAATTTTTTAAAGATTTTTCTTCCATTGGGAAGTGTTCGAATTTCTCTCTGAATTCTCACTTCTTAAGAAGTTGAGCACTCCAGCGCGCTCCTACATCCTTAAGTACTGAGGTTTATATTCAATGTACTTGACGCGTCTTAACAATTACATTTATTCACCAAAAACAGTGATTTTGTCTTCAAGATTGATGAACTATGAGGACCACTACTTTCAAAATAGAATAATTTTTTTTTTCTTAGATGAACCTTGTTTATCTAGGGGAAATCCGCCCACGGTGGGCAGGCACCGTCCTGCTAGTAAGCAAACTCGTGTGGCACGTAGCGCATTTCTCTTTTAACGTTCTTGAATTAAAGGTAAATTCAACTACTTTTCCAGTGCGCGCTATACTAAAAACGTCAATTTTTAAAATTCGGTTTCCGTTTCTAGTGGTTCGTGAGGCGCACTGATTTTTCAGGAACGTGAAGTTCATTATTTAAACTAAAACATACTGCAGAATCAAGTTTTTGAGTTTGGAATTCCTTTGCGACAGAACTACCTTAAGGTAGTCGCTACGTGCTAGTCAAAGCAGTGTTAAATTTTGAAAATCACTTCAACAAATTATCGTGGTTCAATTGACGGTTTTAAAAATCAATTGAGCACCAGCGTGTATTCTTAATATATAAATACAACCGCAGCCATTGTTTAAATAGAAAATACACTGATGTATGCAAATGTTCGATGAGATGTTTCGGTTATCTAGTTATATATTAGAAAAAACAATAATATTCGTCTGATTATGAAAAGCAATATTTCATTTTGTTTATTGAAAGATGCTTCAACGATTTAACGAAAAGATTTCTCAATGTTATTAGTTTTTCAAAATTTACAACCATTTGTATCTCTAATGTTAGGTTAAGTTGGATAAACGGACGGTTGTAATTTTTGTATAAATAATATTTCTGACAAATCTCTTCGTTAAATCATCAGAGCAACTCTCACTGAACAAGCAGAGCTACTGTTCGTCATAATCGGTCTAATATTATGATTTTTTCAAATATACAACTGAATGACAAAAACATATTATTGAACATTTACATATATCATAGCTTATTTTCTTCTCAAATCGTGGTTGTTAATTCATTTATATATTAAAAACACATGCTAAATGACTTATCGAGTTTATAGAACCGTCAATTGAATCTCAAAAACTTCTAGAAACGCTCCTGAAAGTTTAGTACTGATTAGGATAAGACGCTTTTCAAAGCATTTTTTAAATGTACAACTGAAAATTGACCGAAAAAATTGAAATAATTTCGAACGTTATTTCCAGATAATTCATAACTTCGAAATCAATTATGATTATACTCATTACAGAAATCTAAATTCCATTGGAATTGGAATTAGAATAGAAACAAAATACCAATTCCATCGGGATTGTGCAATAAACAAAAATGACCGATCCCTTCGGAATTGTGTAGTTAATCTAAATTATTCAGTGACTCACATAACTACAAGTATAACACAAGACGCAACGTCTCAAGTAGAAAGAATAAAAATCTTCAGGCTATTCTTGGACATGATCGAGCGTCTGCAGACAGTCGAAAAAAAAATCTTGAGCAAGTGTGTTGTGTTGAAAAACTGGCGCACCGGAAGTCGTAAAGAATACTCGAGTCGTGAATGTTATCAGTGCACCGGAAGTGCGAGCTATTCTCAACCTACTTCTATGTTCCGAAGTTAGCGCGAGTTTGATTAATTCGAAAGGGATAATCAGCTGTGTTTGTTGTCGCGAACTTATCAACTTGTCCAAATACGCACGTTGCGATTAGTTGCGATATTTCGTTGAGGAGAGATATTGTTTTCCATGTGGTCGATCTACTCCGAAAATAGAGAAGTGAAAAAGAAAGATAATCACCAAATTGTGACACTTGTTGGTGAAGTTACGTCGTAATAACGATTAGAAATAACGGTAGTGATATTTATACCGTAGAAAAAGTATTCGGTGAAAATGTCCAATATATTTACGCCGATTAACCAAATTCGGCTCACGAATGTTGCCGTCGTTCGCATGAAAAAAGCCGGCAAGAGATTCGAGATCGCTTGCTACAAAAACAAAGTTGTTTCGTGGAGAAATAAACTGTAAGTACCCATTGCCATAACCTTTAGACTTTACTTTAGTAACAGCCTTTAATTAATTCACTGATCATATTCATATCATGCGTATAGAATCTATTTTAGGGAAGATCGGTGACGACCCTCAGAATCAAAACAGTGCTATATTTTCATAAACGATTTTTGAAAGTTTAATGCATTAAATAACAATATCAACGGGTGATTTGTATTAAAGCATGTATACTTGACCCACTGAAACATTAATAGTGACAGATTTTCACTAAGATTAACTGATTAACATTTATTTGTAATGAGATACATTTTTGTTTCGTTTTTTTCCAAGTATAATCAGTAATTCTTTATCGATTTATATTAGTGGCGGCTTATTCCCTTTCTCAAAAGATACTCTATGAATTGACCGCCATGATATTTCATAGTGTTGATCGTTTAACCATTATAGCCTCTTATTTATGGAAGTATTTTTGTTTTTGTTAAACAACATGCTATAATTATTGAACGATCAATATTACGAAATATTTAGGCGGTCAAATCGTGAAGTATCTTTTGAGAAATAAAATGAGCTATCACTCAGTTTAATCGGTGAAGAATTACAGATGATATTTGGAACAAACCAAACAAAAATGTGTCCCGTTGAAACAAAAAGTTAATCGGTTAATCTTTATGCAAATTCGTCAGTATTGATCCTTCACTGGATTAACTATATGTGCTTCAATACAAATCACCTTTTCCTGTTGTTTTTTAATGCATTAGGCTTTAAAGAATCAATTCCGGAAATTTAGCACTGATTTGACTGTGATAATCGTCACCGAGCCTCCTTAAATTTGCCAGTTTCACTTTATTATGTTTTCCTATTCCTGATCATTTTTTCATCATGTCTATATTTATAGTCGCTGGTTTATTGTTCGCTATCATTGGTATGCTTTTATAACAGGATCCCTTTTTTCATTTTTTTGGACCATTTTGAGTAATTATCAAAAATTAGAATTTTTTTTACCAAACCTTTTAATGAGAAATGAAATGTTTGGAATTGCTTTTAATTTTCAATTTGCTCCTCAAGTTTATCTATGGTCAATATTTGACTTGGGAGAATAATAATAGTCATCGTTGAATTATACTTTGTTATAATTTAAAAATCCCTATTCAAGTAAAAAATACATTCCCGAAGTTCTCCAGACTCAACGTGTCTTCATAAACTATGTATCTTCCATATGGAGCTTATTAAAAATTTGCCACTTTTGCTTTATTATATTTTTTCTGATTTACTTTATTATATTTGTACCGGTTATATTTATATTCGCTGACTTATTGTTTGCCATCATTGTTATGTTTTTATGTTAAAATCTCATGTCTCAATGTTTTAGATAATTTGAGTAGTCATGAAATCCAGAATTTTTTTTTTACCGAAAAAAAAATGCTGGAATCGCTTTTCATTTTGTATTTGTTACTCAAGTTTGTCTATCCTCGATATTCAGCTTTGAAAAATATCTTAATCAAAATAGTCTTTGTCAAAAAAAACTTTGTTCAATTTTTACGAATGTAAAGAAATAATTTAAAAAATTCCTATTTCAGTGAAAAGGACATAGATGAAGTTCTCCAGACTCATAGTGTCTTCACAAACGTCTCAAAAGGTCAAGTGGCAAAGAAGGAAGACCTAATAAAAGCCTTTGGAAAAGATGACCACACGGAAATTTGCAAAGAAATTTTGGCAAAAGGCGAACTTCAAGTATCGGACAAAGAGAGACATTCTGCACTTGACGCGATGCTCAAGGACATAGCGACGACTGTAGCCGACAAATGCGTGAATCCTGAGACAAAAAGACCTTACCCAGTGTCCATGATAGAAAAAGCTATGAAGGACGTTCATTTTTCCGTAAAACCTAATCGCAACGCGAAGCAACAAGCTCTGGACGTAATTCCTCAATTGAAGACAGTAATGCCACTGGAAAGAGCGCAAATGCGACTGAGACTTTCGACCGGCGGCAAAGAAGCGCGCAAGCTTCGTGAAAAGATTGTCAAACTCGCGACGAAGATCGAAACTGAGGATTGGGACGGAGGAACATTGAATCTCACTTGCCTGATCGATCCTGGACAATATCGGGACATCGATCAGCTCGTGAGATCCGAAACTAAAGGAAACGGCATCTTGGAACTCGTGAATCTTAAGGAAATCACAGAAGGCGAAGAACTCTTGGAATAATTCATGTTTTTTTAGATCATATCACTAAGGCGATGTGATGCACATCAATTGAGTGAAAAAATATTTCTATTGGTTCGCAGTTGTTTAATATTTTTTCGAAATAATCAAGAACCAATTTCGTAACGTTATTAAAGCTGCAAAGCTGTTGATAAAATCACCAGAAGTTTTAATAATCTTTTTATAAATTTCACACTAATTTTACCAATATGAAGCGCTTCATCCTCCTTAATTGGTAAATCTTTGTAAAAATTTTCCAAATTATTAACGACTAATTTCAAAGTGTAAAACACAGTGATCGTAAAAAAAAAAGGAAAAACGTGCCTGTAAAATACGTAAGATTAAGAAAACGAAGATTGAGCTTTCAGCTTAACGTTTTATGTACCAGGCTTTTGTTAAGCCGTCGTTGTAACTGGAACGCACTACAGAATGTTGTAGCGAGCGGTCCTAACAATATATACATATATATGTACATTATAAATAATTGCATAGTATCGTCGTACCATGTAGAGAACGTTTGTAATGTCGTGAAGCACATTTGCGTACTATTATTAATATAATACAATAGGATACTAGATTCGAGCGTCTTGTACTAGTTCGACCGCCAGAATAATCTTCCTTAAAGGTGATGGAGATTATTCGGCTATTGAGGACCAAAGAATTTAGGATATTTCCTTTCCTTTATACGTTTTCGCCCTGATCAGCATCCTCTTTAGTAATTTATTATGATATTTATCATTATTCTGTTTGTATTTGGTTACCGGATTTCCTGGTCATATGGTGACAATTTTGTTCAGGTAAGTCCTTGATCAGGACGATGTATTTTCGTCGATTTTCAATTTTGGTTCGGCGCTTAATTTTCTTTTATTAGCCAGGAAACTGTTAATACTGTTTTTGAAACAGTATTTCGCATAATAAATGATAAATTTCATAATAAATTACTGAAGAGGATCCTGATCAGGACCAAAACGTATAAAGGAAAGAACATATCTTAAATTCTTTGGTCGCCAATAGCCGAATGAGCTCCACTACCTTTCACACTTGCGGCCACAGCATCAACAACAACTAATCTTCCTTTTAAGCCTTCTTCTCGCTGGTATTACGACCGTTCACTTATCATCTTTGCCCAACTCCGCACGAGGTATGTAAATGTTCTCCGTGCGTTGATCGCACTTTGCTGCCATTCGAGAAACAGTCAACAAAAATTCCGAGAGTCTGTTGAGATACACTTGCGCCTCTTCGTCCAACGCTCCGTCGCGTACCAAAGGACTCACGCTTCTTTCTGCGCGTCTGCAGATTGTTCTTGCTACGTGAAGCGAAGCGCACGCTTTTCCTCCGCCCTAAAAAACAATTAATATATATAGGTTGTATTTATTATGCCTTTTTGGATTTTTACACCCGTTTTACATTTATATTCTCTGTTAATCCTATTTTTTCTTAAATTAACTTGCACTCTCAATCTGATAAAATTACACAGATTATGGTAGATTACACTTCTCGGCTTATTTTTCGCCAAGCTTTTCAATTCTTGTACATATCCACACAGTTCTACAATTTGTTTCTCTTTTGGGTGTCTAAAAAAAAAATCAGAGGAGACTCTGACTTTATTTTCAATTCTCCGGTCGGAAAACAATTGATGTATTTTGTTAGAAAAAAAAATTGTCGAGTACTGTGAGCAGTTGAATGATACGATTTTTATAAAAATTTGTACCAAGTAAAGATTGATTTGTAATATAAATGGCTTTAAAATAGCAGCGAATTTGTTTGTCATTTCTTATCTTTTTTTCTAACGCGTAGCTCACACACTTTTTTCGACCATTTTTAATTGTACTGACATAAAAATCTCGACTAAAAAGTTTATCAAAACAATGCTTTCTCTACAAGTGAACCAATAAACAACGAGTAACTAATGCATTTTTTAATTCCATCTCTATAAATTTTCCACAAACATTCAAGATGACTGCGAATTTAAGACAAATTCGGTGCAAGTTTGGCACTTAAATAATCAAGTAATTGTAATAAAGGCAAGAGAAAAAAATCTTTCTCACAGGAATAATGTAGTCTTCAGGTGGTGGAAGTTGATTGGCATATTCCATGATCCATTCTTCCAGATCTTTAGTGTGCTTGTTCTCAAAACTATTTTCCTTTCCGTCTCCCCGAGAAATTGCGTGATTCAGATCAAAAAGTATCATTTGAACTCTCTTGAGTTTGTCGACGTAAGGATGTTCGACTTTGCTGTCGCAAGCGAATTCTCTGGCTAATCCGATGTAAGACGATAACTCGTCCGTTGCTCCTAAAGCATTGAAAACTTTTTCGTCCTGTTTTACGTCTCCGATTTTTTCTCCTCTCGTCGTCGTGGAGCTCGTTGATTCATCGTTTTCTGGCGTACAAGCGAACGTCGCTTCTCTTTTCGTCGCTCCTCCGCTGCTCCTAGATTGATAGATTAATAGATATGTTTATTTCGTACTCTAGGACAGAGCCCTAGCAATCTTGACGATCAAAGTACGTTGTAGGCAGCGACCTTGTATTATTAACATTACTGTTTTAAGATTTTTAAGCGACTATTTCCGGTCAATTCTTCTTAATTACGTAAATAATTTAAATTAATTAAGCAGCTACATTCGATATTTGTAAGGATTCGGATTTATGAAATTTCAATTGGGCTTCGATTTCGCGTGCTTTTAATCTAGCGATCACAGTCTCAGACCCGAGATATGTTTCGCGCAAAAATTTCATCATTAAAAATAATTGACTCGGAATAGTCGCATACCTTCAAACAGTAATCGTGACGACCGTTGTTTCCAGCCGATTCCCCGTAAAAACCACCTTTCAACAACTGGGTGGTTTTTTACGAAAAATAAACCGGAAATCGGTCGTAACGACCGTGAAAACAACCACCCTAAAAATGTTATTCGGTTGTTTTTGCGGTTTTCCATGGTAAATAAAAAAACTACGACATAATATTTTTAAGGGCATAAGAACGAATTTAGATGGAATAGTTGAGGAGGACATCAGAGAACACGAAAGTTAAGCAGCTTGGACCGCGGTCACTACAAAGATGGATAATCGAAAAAAAATCAGAATTATCGGTCGATATATTTTTTTCTTGTTTTCACGCTTGGCATATTACTTAATGGGTGCATACGAAGTAACGTATACTTTTATCATTAAATTTAATACAAAAATGATATCATTTCTGATAATATTATAGGATACGAACGAAACATATAGGATTGCGATCGTAAAATTATGACAGTACTTCGTAAACTCATGAACCAAAGTCCGTATTCGGAACGATAGAATTTCCGGGATTGATCGCCGCGACAATAAATCGCGCGGAATTTATTGTCGCGGATTAATTTTTCGAGGACTGAATTCGTGCGGGATGAGGTTTTTAAGGGTAATTTATCTATATAG
This sequence comes from Tromatobia lineatoria, assembly GCA_949699805.1. NCBI lineage: Eukaryota > Metazoa > Arthropoda > Insecta > Hymenoptera > Ichneumonidae > Tromatobia > Tromatobia lineatoria. The sequence continues at coordinate 8,033,459 of OX453038.1, forward strand.
GATGAGAAGTCGTCTAATCCCCCTAAAGATACCGGGTAGTTACAGAAAATTGCGCTACACGTTCATTATCAAGCTTACAATCACATATGACAAAAAAATCCGCGCCAATTTAAATTCATACATCACATAATACCTAGTATGTAATCCTAAAACTGCGAATAATTATATGCTCCGAAAAAAAACTTGTAGGTTAACGGAGGTAAACTTACGAGGTGCGAAGAGAATTTTGAAGGCTGCCTTTGTAAACCAGGATGGATTTCCTCCAAGCGTGACGAGCCAATTCCATCTCTCGGCGATTTACAATTGACTAAGTCAACTGGTCTTATTTAACATCGATTTATGTGCGATTGAACATCCCGGCGCAATAAGTCGGACCAACTTTTCGTTGGAGGTTAGATCCTCGACGACGCCATCTACGCCGACTCCATAATTTTGTCAATAGTGTTATCTTTTTTTACTCGCATTTTATTTATTTTATTGTGGAAGAAAGTTTCCTTCAGCTTTGTTCAAAATCGATAACTCAATACTCGGTGGAAGTTATTATTTGATTTTCAAATTATTTTATTAGTTATATAACATTAACTCGTTAATTTTTAAATAGTGTTTTCCTTTTTTTTTGTTTTTTATTTATTTTATTTAACAAAGAAGTATGACTTGTTTCGTTTTCAATGTACAACTAAATAATCAATAGAAATTATTGTGTGGTTTTTAAATAATATCATTGGTTATATAACGTTAAGTAACTCCTCAATTTTGTGAATTGCGTTTTTTATTATTTTGAAAATTCCTTGAATTTGTTGATATTCAGATTTTTGAGATTTCTGGGAGATATTTTTTTGTAATTTTTTTTTATTGACAAATGACGAATAAATAAAGGAGATGAAATTGAGGAGTGTATATTGATTATATTCTTTTGTCAAGTTGGTTTTTTTCGTTTTTCGAATGCCTCGTCATCGCTGAAATCGCTTGAGTCTGTTGCGTCGGGAAACACGGGATTCCAAAAATTTTTCGGAGTGAAATATCGCGGGTTATATTTAGATCTGTGTCGGGAGCAGCGATTCATGTGCTTTTTCAACTCTTCCTCCGGCAGATTCATGGTTCCGTAGTACTGAAAAGTTGTAAGAATTAATATAATAGCTCGGAATTTTTGTGTGTGGATTTAATAAGAGGGATTTATCACTTTTTCGCAGTCCTTGCAGTCCCAGCCAGGCAATTTTGCCCTTTCTGCGTGATTCCGCTCTACTTTCCCTTTGTAGGCAAAATTTGGACTCTTTTTCTTTTTTTGTGGGAGACTGCATTGACAAAAAAAAGTGTATTAATAAATAATTTACGAATGGAACACATTGATCCAAATACCATTTATGAATCAAAATATGTTTTTGCTTTTTTTCGTATGTTCAAAGGAAAATGTGGGCTCAGACAATAAAAATTCATTAATGAAGTTGTTTAAGGCAAGAGTGATCCCTGAATAATAAAATGTACGAAAAGAGTATAATACAAATTACATTAAGAAATTCTATATTTATTTTTGTAGTTTTATTATCAGTGGATTATGTAACCAATTCCCAATTTCTTACAAGTCGAAGCTATCGTTGTGGGGCCGTTTTGTCGGGGGCCAATTTCCTGGGGTAGTGATTTCCTGATCCCAATCGATATCCTGAACTTCCAAATCTCCCAATTCCTTCGCCGCCTCAATTTGCGTTTCGTCTTGAAGGGTTTTCCTCAAATTACGACTTTTATCTCTAGAATCTTTCGGCTCAGTGGACGTAGAACAATTGGATTTAGAACTAGCTTTTTCTACATCTTTTTTGCGCATTTCAATCTCAACTGGAGCGAAAAAAGTTTCATCTATCGAATCCATGGCGCATGAAAATTGTGAGGATTGTGATTTTGAAGTCGACGCAATGGGAACGACGCTTTTGTCTCTATTTTCGACATGTTTAAGAGTCACGGGCTGTACAACATTTTCTACAATACTCGGAGAGTCCAAACAAGTGTTTAGCAAATCTTTCGAAGAATCAAATTCCTCAAGATCTTCGTCATCAAATAAAGATCGCGCAGTTTCATCGATTTGACTTGGAGTCGCGATTATGAAACTATTTTCCTTGGCTGCAGCGAGATTTCTTCCCGGATTTTGTCTTTTATCCGATTTCGGAGTTTCTGTGGATGAAGCAACTGATGTAGTGGAAAAACAATTTACCGATTTTTTTTCTACTGATTTTGCAGCGAAAATTTCAGGACTTTCTTGCTCCTCCTCGCAATTTTTCTCCGTAGAGCTTTTCGTATTGCGGTAATTCTCGTCAAACAAATCCCTTCGTTTGCGGAAGTCGTTGGACTTCGCGATCGGTTTTTCTGAGTAACTGACACTCGCTGTCGAAGTTTGAGGCTGAAAAACTAAAGTTGCTTGCCTCGATCGTTTTCCTGTCGGTGTTTTGTGCGAATCGATATTGTAGACTGTTTTAGAGAAGCCAATTTTTGCTACAGCCTGAGATTCGTTCGGAAATTGAGTAGAATCGATCGCTATGCATTTGGGGCTTTTAAAATTCGGTTTGTTAAGCGGTGGTCGATTTTCTTCATTACCTTCTGCCACTTCGTTTACCAATACATTTTCCTCTTGATTTGTCACGTTCGTATTGGAAGGTCCAGCCTCATTTGCTTTATTTTTCTGAATTAAGCCTTTAAACAAATCCACCTCATCAGAGCTACTATTTTTCTTGCTCTTTTTTCGCTGATGCCCAAAAATCGGACTCGTCGCTCGAGCAGAAAAATCTGGTGATTGCGCCACAGTCTCGAATTCATACGTAAGATCTACAGTCAAGATATCATCATGAGAATCGTTATCGTGTAATTGCAATGGCGACAACTCTTTCCGAGTGTTTTTTTCGCGTACAAGTATTTCCTCCTTTTTTGGCGTTTTTTTATCGCTTTTACGACTGTCATTGAGAAGACTTTGGGCTATTGATTCTAATTCTACATAAGCTTTTGATATTGCGTGCAATCGACTCTGCGAACCTGCAACAAAACCAAATTATGATTTCATTTTGTGATTGCAGAAAACCAAATTTTTTTTGTTTTTTTTTTTCAATTTTCTGATAGTCTGTACTATTAAAAACACTGTTTGAAATTCCATGCCGAAAGTTAACATTAATGAAAGGTCTTTTGCACCGATGAGTGAAAATTTTATTTAACCATAACATTTTTTTGCATAAATTTCTTAATATTCTATAGTACAAAGAATTTTTTAAAAAAAGAGAATTAAATTCATGTAAACATGCATTTAATTTTGCGTATTCACTTCTATAATTCATTTAGTTGAAATACCAAATTAAAATGTTCCTTTTATGAAATTTGTCAAAATGGCCACTTTAAATGCAGTGAATAATTGCCTCAGTTTTTCTAAACTTTCCAGACAAAGTTATCATTTTTATTGCTTAAATTCAAATCAATCGTAATCAATGAAGTTTCAAATAAATTGGTCCTCGAATAGATATTTGTATTTCATTTAATGGTGACGATAAACAATGTTCATACAATTTCGTCACATAGTTTAACGCAATTAGTGCTAAATGCTAAAATTAATGAAAAAAAAAGGTGTAATTAACATACGTTTGTACCCGTTGAGAATAATGTTGAAGGCTTCGATGATGTGATTATCTTCATCGTTGAGAGATTCCTCTGAAGGAATTTCAATCTGCGGCAGTTGCGATATCACCATCATAACAATACTTAGCTCTTTCAGGTGATCATCGAATCTACAGTTTAGACGCGACAAAACCTAATAGACTACAAATCAAGTAGCATCAAAACTCTTCTTTTTATCAGTTTCTTTTTCCAATTATACATATAAAAAAGAAAAACTGTACAGCCTTTATTTCAGTTTTCACAACACAATTGCATCGCGCATAACCTCAAAAAACATCTATTTTATCGGATTGTTGTTTTCACTCGATGCGCCATTACACAACAACAACAAAAACAACGATACGAGCCTGACTTCATAATCCAGTGGTGCCAACCTCTCTTCTTATCGCTGTTGTTAACTTTCTTTGTGTTGTCACGTCTGGAAATCGACGCTCTTTTTTTCTAACCTTTCAGCCCCCAAAACCGGATCTCAGTCTGAAAGTATCGGAAAATTTTCTGGTGTGAATAGCGAAACAACGACAGACGGTGCTTATTTTTAAATCACAAATTAAGTGTTCATCCGATACTTTATTGGTTCCCTGAAATTATCTGCATACTTTCACAGTATGTTGTGTTTGTGGACAAGCGGACTTATCTCAATTTGAATATAAATTACACTAAGACTAGTTTTATTTATTTCGCTGTGCAAATTACGCTCCGACGACGAAGTTCAGCGGTGACCGTTTTTGTTTAGAGTGGGAGGTCAAAAAATAAGAGGAATCATGGGATATCTTAAAAAAATAGTCACGAGAAACGCGGAAATTACATAACCTTCAAATAATAAATACTTCAGCATCGGGTCAAGTAACGGTTTTCGGTTATTTTACTCGATGATAATTTAACGGTTTTTTCTTCTTCAAATTTTCATTTGTGAAAGAATCTCATATGCGTTGCTTATTCTACGCTATAAATGCCAAGTCTTATTCGGAGAATTTCAATAAGACCGAAATAACGTGGAAATCAATATTATTTCTTTGAATATGTATTATAATAAATAATAATGTAATAAACATAAACAATAACAATTTTCTTCCACTGATTAGTATCACTTCATGTATCACTGAATTTAAATGGCGGGCTTTTTTTAAATTCGCATTTCCGGTTAGCGTCAAAACAAAACCGGAAGTCCTCCAGACTTAAGGTTTTTGAAATAGCGGAAACGCTGAAAGGATGATAATTTGAAATGACAGAAATACACAACCTCGAAGAATAAAACTTAATTTGTCAGAGAAAAAAAATTGACGATCGAAATCGCAAAGTTTTAAGAAAATAGCGTTAGAGAATTGCGATTTTGAGGATCTAACCTCAAAATGAAGTTTGAGAAAATTTTGAATAAAAATGTACATTTCAAATTTGACGATATTTTAATGAAAATAGTGTTAGAAACACGAGAATTAAGTTTTCACCGTAATAACCTCAAAATGAGGTTGAACGAAATAAGAAAAAAAATTTATAACATCCCAAATTCGACATCTCTGCGAGTTTAATTACAAATTGCAATATATCGAGTATTTTTCTTGACACTATGAGCCAAACGCTGCGGAAGTGGAGGTGGAGGACAGGAAATTGTGATTTTGGGGCGATTGCGCGGCGTGAGATTTACCTGGGGCTTGGGTGACAGCGGGAGAGGGATTGTACGTCTCCAAGCCATAGCGAGACATTAAAGCCGAGAGAGCGGTGCGAATACCAATTGTCGCGAGTTGAGACCATCTGCCGCAGCTAACTGCATCGTCTCCTGCGTAAACGGCATGAGCATCGAAGCTTCCTTTTTGGTTGGTCGCTATTTCTGTAATGTACCGAATGGCCTCTCATTTATTATTCAATGTACTTTTTAAGTATTATGAAAGCATGAAAAAGAAGAATTTCTTCATTTTGATAAATTTACAATGGTTTTACTACTGACCTGAGGGCGGCGGATTTAAAACTGGAAGATGTGGATCCAACTGCCCACTTTGCCTGGAATTTGCTGCAGCAAGACGAAGCTCCGAATGAAGATTTCCCAGAAGCTGAACAGCCTTTGGATCACTCTGATAATCAAAGAAAAAAAAGGTGGTAATTAATTTACAGTGGCAGTGAGAATTGGGAAAATCAATTAAAAGATTGGCATTATTTGAACTGAGAAACATTTTATATATTCTTTTCTGATCTATAGATTATTAAGCAAAAAAATTGATCTTTTTTATTTTCATTACAAAATATATATCTATCACAAAATATTATTGTATTTGTACGAAATTTGGGACTGCTTTTTCATGTTTCTCAAAAGTTAATAAAATAACGTGAATTTGACAAAGTATTCAAAACTCCTTAAGGTCGGAAAAGCCTTACAATGTCGGTTAAATTGATACTAAACAATTTTTTATTTACCAACTTATACGAAAAGAAGACTTGTACAATATTAAATTTAAAAAACTAGCAAAATATCCTAAATTAAAAAAAAAAAATCGCGGCAATTGAAAAAAAAGCAAATTACAGAATTAAATTTCTGCATATATTTTCACAAAAATTATGACAATTAAAAGTTGCTGTTTTTTTCGTAATCCAAATTTCTGGACGCCTTTTCTCGCCGTTATGGAGAATCCGGACGTGGAAGTCTTAAAAAATATATTTAAAAGACGCTGAATTTGTCACTGATTAAAAAGAAAAAGTTTCATCATAAAAACGCTTCATCACAATTCGTCACTCATTTGTCTAATGTAAAGCATTTCAACCTCCTCAAATAATGTTCTCATAAATTTTCATTAAAAAACAGTAAAATTCAATACTTATTTGACTAATGTAACGCATTGAAAGTCCTTGAATAATATTTTTAAAAAGTTGCTTTAAAAAAAACAGAAAGATTTAACACACATTCGACTAGTGTAAAGCAGTTAAACTTCCTCAAATGATCGTCAACGCTAGTGTTGCGCTCCGGATCTTTGACCAACAGATTCTCACCTCATTGTCGAGTTTCAGAGACATGAGATCGTCGACTCTTATGGGCTTTCCCTGGCCCAAAGAGCCGGTGAGCACCGTGAGCTTTCGCGCGAGGCTTTCTTCGCTATTGGCTTCAGCAGATGCAGCTGCAGCAGCAGAAACGCTGTGCTGAGGTCTGGCAATCATTCCGGCAACTCTAGAAGGGCCAGTTTCGCGGCCTTTACCCAAACAGGCGGGTGGACTGTTGTAGTAATACGTCGAGGGTGAAACGACAAAAGGTCCACCTTCGGCGAAAAGTCCCTCACCGCCGAATTGTGATTCCGTCGCTCTGTGGCAATTCGTATGAGAATTATAACCTGCCTCCATTTTAAGACGTTTCGATGATCTGCAAAGGACAGAGAAGATTTTCGATGATAGGTGCGAGTTCCTACTGCACTCAACCGCATGAAACATCCTTTTCCCTCGGTATTTTTATGTACGATGGCTTAAGCTTTGTGAGAATCATGCAAAGGCTTTTATTTCAGAGAGAGAAAGAGTTGCAAATGTTTCAAGAAAAACAATCAATGAAAATTTTCTATTCTTTTCTCACACAATTGTGATTTTGTTTTTCAAATATATAACACTCTTCAATTTTCTTGAAATTACTATTGTGTGCTCAGAAAATTGACAATACGTATTTCGATTTTCAATGAGTCAAATAAGTAATACAAAAAAGGCTTTGATACTGAAACTCGCGTATTAAATTCCAACACGAGTATATTGAAATTAATCACGTTTATTAATTATATTGTACAATGTGTGTGGATAGTTATTTACTATAGTTGACTTGAAAATTTCATACAAGTTTGCATACTTGACATGTTGTAAATTTCATAACATATTTCAACAGTGCACGGCAATTATTGTGTATTCTGCATAAAATGTCGAAAATATTCTAGTAATGTTATCGTGAAAGCTACCAGAGTTTTATCTTCATTATATTGGTTGCAGCAACGTTTTGTACTCAGGTCGCGTGAAACATTTTTTTCTCTCTTTCTCTCTCCGTAGATTTATTTACGATGCCTCAAGCTATGCGAGGTTCGTGCAAAGTTTTTTTTCCGCGGGAAAGAGTAGCAAACGCTTACAGAATAACTTCGTGGAAATTTCTATATAGTTTACGCAATATATTTGCAAATTTTTTTAAATCGTCTATGCAGATGCCGCTCATCATGTGGTTATCATTGTTTGTCGTTATTACTTTCTCCGATATTTCGGTGACCTTCAAGACTGTAGTTCTATACAGTAAAATGTTCTGTGACGCTTTTGAAATTTGTGAATGCAGTTTTCAAGGAAATATGGGTTTCAAAAATATTAGGTTAAAAAGTAGGTTTTATCTCAATGTACATATATACTGCAAACGACTTTAAAGCATTAAATCAATTTCACGAAATGTTTGGCAATCCAAATAATCCTTACAAAAATGTTAATGTAATGAATCTTTAGAAAGAAATAAAACATGTTTGACTTTCCGAATTTGACAAAAACGCGAATTATGAAACAATTTTATACAATTATTCTGTAATTATTGTACGTGCGAAATTGAAAGAGGGTTTGCATATTAGTAATTTATAGCTTAGTTTTATTTTTAAAACCATGATAGTTTATCTTGAATACTTAAAACCAAGAAAAATCTATTTTTTTCTAATGCAGAAACAAATAATTTCCACGATATATAGACTCTAAAAATTCGACGTTTTTATCATCTGCATTCCTAGAAATATTAAAGCAATCACAGAATTTCCACTCGTCTAGCGCTACGATTTCGAAGATAACTACGAATATCGGAGAGGTCAACCGAAAAAAATGGCCCAGCTGACAAAGAATGCTTCATATATTTTTCATACATACGTCGCACATATGTATCAATATTTTCAGTACATTTTGTTCGTTACATACAAGTGAAATATAAAAATTTCCACGTGGTTTTGGACTACCATGCGTCGGCATTGCCGCATTGGACCAAACATGCAACATCTTAAGGGTGCATTAATTGAACGAGTTCTAAAAACGAGATATCAAAGTCAAGCCTTATGAAGCCGATGTATTTTTTTTTCTTCGACGAGACATTTTATCGCACAGTTAGATTATTTGCTGTTTTATTAGTTAAAGAAAAAACGAAATGAAAAGAAATGAACAAAAAACGAAGGGAAATCCGTCGGATACTATTGTTATATGATCTTGTAAATCGATGAAGCCTCAGCCACATGGTAACGCCACCAGCCTCGTGGTTAATCGTTAATAAAAAATAATAATAATAATAGTTATGATAATAATAATAAGCTTCGTAATATCCATTACCTATATGTACAGCCCTACAGTGCTATCATAAAAATTGTCCCTCTATCATTCGGCCACAATTATTTTTATTTCCTGAAACACAATTTCAATTTTTTCTATTAGATTTTGTCTTTAAAATAAAATAAAAATGTTATTTTTTTAATTTTCTTTATCTTCTTTCTTCTTGCTCTGGCGTTAAACATTAACAAGGTACAAATTGATTTATCGAGAGGCGTGTTTTTCGTTCACTTCGAGTCGCATCCACATTGAGATTTCGTTTCCGTGCGATTCCACGACTCTGATTTGAAATTTGCGCGATTTTATCGCAAATTATATTCACAGATTTTCTCGTTTATTGTCATTGTACTTCCCCCTTGAGTTACGTTTGTCCTGCCGTTAATGTACTAACATTGAGTACTAATTCCGTAGATTTCTTTCACGAACTGGCTACAGAATTACCAGTGGAAAAAAATAAGGGTTTATTACGCTTTAATAAAATTCTGAGTCGTGGAATCGGCGGAAATCGTATTTGAGTTACTATTAAAACCCTAGTAATCGTTTACACATGGTGGAATATTCGAGGACGCATCGATATGATATAAAAGGTGATGGGTCGCCGAGAATCGTGTCTTCTGCGGCTTCTTAGCGTCTCGTCATCTCGACCGCGCGTGCAGCCAGCCTATGAACTTCCGGTCTCTCATCGATCAATTATCCCCTATGTAACAAATATCAAACTAAGCTTAGAGGGTCTAGAAAAAAAAAGATAATAAATTAAACAATAAAATGTGTGTGTTTTTATGTATATATAACATTAGTTTCATTGATTACCGCCTAAGAAATATAGTCACCATTCTCTTCAACTATTTTAATAATTGTACAGAAACCGTAGCTTTTATTTGGAGCTAAATAATCCGCACCTCTCTTTGTAGTAATCTGTAGCACTGCACGAAAAATCTTCGTGCTTTCGTCTATCGATTGCCATTTAAATTCGATTTGAGTTGCTCCTATTGTCTTTGTGTCGTTAATCTTTTATTTACACAATATTAATGATATCCGAGTAGTAACTTATGTAATAATCTAGATAGTTAACCCAGAGCCCTATGCTTACATCTTAACGGTGTATTTTATAAACGGCTCAAATTTCTCTATCAAATTACAAGCTTTGAGAAAAAAAAAAGGAAAGTTCATAACATTTCGTGTGGGACGAACTTTCCATGATCCTAAGCCGCTAAAAACTGAATTATATTTACAGACAATCACTTATCGCGGCTGCTTGATCATCTTTCGAGTCGTTCACTTGAAATAATCTCTTTTTCTCACTGGAATTACCTAGAGCGTGTATTATTCGTCATATATATATATATATATAAACGTGAATATATATATAAATATATCAGTGCATACGATCAATAGCATCATATCGTCGTACATTTTAGCATCGATAAATCGTAAACTTGCAGAGTAAAGCGCATTTTCTCTTTACTTATTTGGTCACATATTTCAACATTCGTAGATCTAAGAATTCGGCTCGGCATTAGCGTGGAGCGTCTCGATTTCGCCAGTTCGGTCAGTTGTTCGTCTGACAGAAACATCATCTCAAATACCTTTAAAATCCGCCTCTTTTTTTCTTCTTCAAAAATCGTCGTTCGAAGTTGGAAAAAAAAACTGCGATAAATAACACATCTCGTCGCTCCATCAACTCGTATTTTTCAACCAACTACAAGACTGCGAATTAAACGTATAAAACTCGTAAACCAGCAACAACTACTCGCATATACGAATTATCAGCGTGTGTTTCACATGCAATGAGCAAATTAGCGATTTTTTCGTTTCTTTTTTGTTTTGTTTTTGGCTGTTGACTATTCTTCGGTCGCTCCCCCGTCGTGATGGGCACGAAAAGAAATAATAATAATAATCACAATAATAGTAATAACATTAATATAATAATAATTATAATAATCATAAAATAATAATGTACTACTAGAATAAATGCCAAGCAAAACTAGGAATTACACAACGACACTACCTACGTGTGTAAGCAGATATTCGATGTTTCGTGGAATTATCGCAGGTCGCGCTTTTCGTTCGTTACTTTATCTCAAACACTCGTGTTTTCTTTTTCTTCCGTATATCATTTAATATTCGTCGAATTCGCTTTCGTTTGTGTTTTTTTTTCTACTGCTACTCACCCCCCGACATTGGACAGGTCCTCGGCTGTTTCCTGCTGCTCGCGTAATTGTCGTCTTCGCCTTTTGCTCCACAGCTCGTGGCAATCTTGCCACGTTGGTAGCTGAGGGGCTGGCATTCTATAATAAAAATAGTGCATTTAGCGAAGAACAAACGCGAGAGGTCCGCTCGGGATTCGACGAAGAGAGAAAGCTGCGAGTAGGAAAAGGATTTTGTTTCTTTTTTACTTACTGTTCCGGCTGTACATTTTTCAACCAGGCACTTTTGAGAGCGTCCGACGCTGTGATACGCCGCTCCGGATCGAGCTCCAACATTTTGTCGAGAAGCTCGAGAGCCGGACCCGGCATAAACGAGAAATTTTCTCTAAGGCGGCGTCTGTGCGACTTTTTTGGCTTAAGCGTCTTCCACAGAGGCAACTCTATGACCGATGGCCACACGGCGGGCGTCGGAGTACCGCAAACACGAGAAATCATTTCGAGTTGCATCATCTCCAAGCTTGCCTAGTAAAAAAAAACGAAACAAAATGTTTTTATCGAGTTACGGGCTATTTTACGATGTCGCACAATCGAGTGCTTTACTGTGTGTATAAATGTGAAGGAAGGGAAGCAAATGTTTAAATACATTCATTTGGTAGTCAAATATTCGATACTTGCGATTGTAGACTTCGTCGAGTTAAAGGGTCTAATCGAATTAGCCGGCAAAAAAGGACTATTCTCACAAATTTTTTTTATCGGTATTAACTATAAATATGGATATAAAAAGTGTTAGGCCTAAAAAATACACTATTAAAATACACAAAAAATTTATTTTTATATTTATTTCACTTAGTTTTCGTACGGAAAAATGGGGGAGAAGACAGGTCCAAAAAAAACGATGGGTGTGCGCTGTTGATAAAATCTGTGGAATGGATGATCCGAAAAAAACGGTTTTGAATTCAGTAGGTAAATAGCTATAGCGCATATCATACCATTTTTTATTTAAAAAAAAAATACAAAATGGCGGCCTTTTTCCAAAAACTATGAAAAAGCACGTTTTTATTCATTTTTTTTGCAAAAAAAAATAGTGGCAGTCAAAATTTCAAAATTCGTATGATATGCACTATAGCTTAAGTCATAAAGAACATGTAATTAAATTTTGGTAAGGGTCTGTTGAATAGTTTCGGAGATTTTATCAGCAAGCCGTCCAAAAACGTCATTTTGAGAAAAACGCGTTTAAAGATTGCGGTGCGTATATTAGCGCGCTCAGGTAGCTACGTAAACGTAGCTCAAAAGTACACTTAGACTGCTCGGACCTTTATAAAATTTTAGTATGATACTTTTAAATATGTATACTTTCGAAAAAAGCAATTAAAAAAATCGATTTTTCTGAGAATTCTAATTAGGGTAGACCCCTTAATTCAATCATTTTAATTGACCGAAAGTCTATCGATAATGACATTCGACGTATTGCTTGATGTTACACAATATTATTTTATACAGTATTATTATGTTATCATGTATTAATATTTATTATTAATAACATTATTATTTTTTCGTATTGACAATTTATGATGAGAAAAATTGACAAATCTTTTCTTGCTGAATGTTATTCTTTTTTTTTTAAGAGTAATTTAGATGTAATCGTTCCTGGATATTATAGATATTTTTGGCACTCTAGAAATATAATTTTCCAATATCGCTCGTTCAGTTGTGAAATAACTTTACAGTATTTATAAAAATTGGATTTTCCATTTTCGTTCAATGAAAACGTGCGTTTAAATAATATTAACGAGGTATTGTCAATTGGTTAAGTACCTGAAATAGTGGCTTCTTGGAAAATAATTCACCAAGAATGCAGCCACAGCTCCACACGTCGATTGCAGGTCCGTATCGTTCCTCGCCGAGGAGTAATTCAGGTGGACGATACCACAAAGTGATTACTTTGTTGGTGTAGGGTCGTTGCCTATCCTCGGCGTTGTACAATCTAGCGAGACCGAAATCGGCGAGTTTCACTTCACCCCTGATATTTGAGAAAAGCAAAACGATCGTGTTAGCTACGGAAATTTTACAAAAGCCATTCGAATTTCGGAATATTTTCCGTACCTGTTGTTCATCAAGATGTTGGAACATTTGATATCACGATGGAGAAAATTTTTGCCGTGACAATAATTCAAACCATCCAACAGCTGCTTCATGATGCTCGCGTTATTCATCTCGTTGAAGTCGACCATTCCTGACTCTAAGAGACCCATGAGATCGTGGTCCATGTACTCGAATACTAAATAGAACGATCCTTTGTCCTGCAAATTTCATCAATTAATTATTTATTTATTTAATTGCTTTTTTTATTTCCACAGACTGAACCCATTTACAGAGACAGGTAATCATCCAAATGCCCAACACAATTGCGAGAGTCGTATAATATGCATTTGCACGTAATTGGAAAGAAGAAATAAGAAATACAAGTACTAGGCGATTCAGATAATCAAAGATTATACTGCTATGCGATAAAAATATAAAAGCAAAAAAATACAAGACTACTGATGAAAAAAAAAACAGTTTGTAAAATCAAGTTTCTATAAGAAAAACTAGATTGATTACTGAGAAATAAGATGATTATGTTGATTACAGTGTATTAACTACATAATAAATTGTTTGAAATATTTATTAGAAAAATCGAAGTAAATAGCCTAATTTGTGCAAAAATAATCCAAATAATTCACAGAAAGTACTTTCATTTGAAAAGGTAGAGGAGGCTGAATTTGGAGAAAATATCTGGTGGAACCAAACAAAATTTACGATGTGAACCGCTGGTGAATGTAGAAAATAAGCTCACCTTTCGGAAGTCCAGTGCGTCTTGTTTGTCGGTGACGATTTCCCGGAGATTCACGATGTTCTTATGATTGAGTTGCCGTAAAATTTTGATTTCTCGAACAGCGGTAATGGGAAAACCTTCTTTCTCGTTTTCAAGGCGAACTTTCTTCAGAGCAACGAGAACACTCGCTCGCTTGTCTTGAGCCTTGTAAACCTGGCCGTAAGTACCTTCACCGATTTGGGCGATAACTTCGAAGACGTCAACGCATCGTTCGCCCCAGTCTTTGCCACCGGAGGCCGACATCGGTGTGTGGCAGTTTCGGGAACTTCTTCTCTTCAATATCTTCGGTCTCTTGAGCTTTGGTTTCGGAGTGACACGATCGAGAGGTCCTCTTGGTGGAGTCGCCGTTGCATCGTCCTCGCCGCTAAAATCTTCAGAGCCAGGAACGACTGAAATTATTGGATGTTATCTTGACTGACGCGACGCTACAGTCACGACGTTCAAAAAGTATGCCAATGATAAATATTATATTAAATTCACCATTGTACTTTAAGATTGCTCTTTTTTTAGTTAGTTTTTCTTTCTCATAGAGGAAACTGTGTTTTCATGAAATTTGTTTTTGCGCGGTTTTCATGTTGAAACACTGTGATGATCAAACTTTCGTTTGATTCGATTGCAGCCTGCCGATAGTCAAATTAAGGATGGACTACTAATATGCGTAGAACCTCACGATAAATTTCCGCATCTCTAACGAAACTTAGCCATATTAGTCGGTAATTACAATACCGACTAATAAACAACGTTTAATCGAAAGAATTCTCGCTGGTGATCGCATTAAAGTCATATATACCATTAAATTCACATTGTCTTTGGTAACTTAAATTAGGAATTAATACCATGTATTGTCATTTTTCACCTATTTAATGTTATTCACCAAAGTGTCGGACTCTAAAACTAGAAATTCGATTTTTCAAATTTTCTAATTTCGAGAAATTTATTTTACGATACGTGGCATCGTACGATTTGCCAATTGCGTTTCGGTTGATTTTGAGTTTCTCGGTGATTGCACAAATATTTTGGATTGTTTCCGCATTGAAATGCGAGTTATTTATTGATCCATCAAATTTAAAAAAAAGCAACCAGTCGCGTTCGGCTCTACTTAGCGTCTCAGTATGTTAGTTTATTGTTGAATTGATATAGCGTTATTTAACAGTTTCGTCAGGATCGCTCAAAGCACGACGATGGAAAGCATCAAATGAAACTTGTCTGTAAGTTTGTAATAAAGTTTGCCGAAAGCGAGTGGTCATTTCACAGTCAATTCCTAGTGTCGTAGTAGTCATTAGACTCTGATTCGACGATCGTTAGACGCAAATGCGATAGTAACTACAATTAAACGATTTAAAAAAAAATAATGCTCACCTGGTGGCATCGGTAGATCCTTAATTCCCTTTCTCGGCTGTGATTTTCCAGCCGAAGTACCGGCGATAGGTTCTTTAGTCTGGACTGATTTTCCCAGCGGACTGGGCGATCTGCTCGGCGGCGAGTCGATGCTCTCAAGATCATTCTGATTGATTCCCGGTGGCAGCGGTAATTTCGAGAGGCTTTTGGTCTTAAAAGCGACGATCGGCGGTTTCGGAGGATCGACAGATTTCAGAGGAACCAAATTATTCGGCGTATTGAATTTAGCGAGGATGTTAGGCGTCGAGAGATGAACGGAAGGCGGAGGAACGGACATATTGGGGAGAAGAGGAGTCGTAGGAGCAACGGGAATGGCTTCGCCGATCGGCGGCGTCGCTGACGCTGGGTGAGCGATCGCCATATCGGGATAGCAACTGTTGTTGTTGGTCGTAGGGGTAAAAGTCGTTCCGTTGGTGTTTTGACCGCAAACGGGAATCGGTGCGCCAATACTATTGGCTATTGGACCCACCGGCGAATTATGTACAACTATCGGAGGATTTGGCAGAGGTATTACGCCCGGCGGAGCTGCGGGAAGGGCGGGAATGCTCGTAGGCGGTAATGGAGGTGTTCCTCCGGTCATTGAATTCTCCTCCACGAGACCTTCGATCGTTCGATTGGCCACTGCGTCCGGAACAGGAATATCGATGATTTCGACACCCTGAGAGACTTCACTGCTCGCTGGAAGGATTCCTGAATCATCTCCGGGTCTTCCGTTGGAGGAGGATTTTTCGGGAGTCGCCGGAGGTGGCGCTCTTATCGCGGAGTCTCTCTCGTCGGTTCCCTCGATAATCTGCACGTCGTCTTGATTCAGAGCCTTTTCTTTGGCCGCCTGAAGCTTTTTGATTGCTATTTCTCGCATGTTTCGGTCTTTTACTAATTCCGCGAACAAACTAGTCTCGCTTATCTTCGCTTGAACTCGCAAATTACGCGCGGTTATGCTCGTCGGGCTGCGTGGGTGACGCGAACGGTGCGGCGAAGGCGATGGTATCCTCGATGGACGAGGACTTTTAGATTTTTGTTTTCGCGATGATTTGTGGCACTTGCTTGGCGAACGGGACTTTTTCTTGGGGGTTCTACTTCGTCGACGGGAACGCGAACGCGAACGCGACTGTTGGGGCTTTCGCCAGCGGCCGGGACTTCGCGATCGCGAACGTGACAACGGCATTGGCAATCTGGACATGAAAAAGCAAATTGATTAGTAAATTGCTACTATTTTCTAAAATTGAGGGTAAAAATGAACTATAAACCCTACTTTCTATTCCGAAACAGAAATTGTTATTTCTATCGAAATTCATAGACTGCTTCAAATCAATTGCAGAATTTTCATCCAAGATATTGATAACTCAAAAAAATAAAAATAAAAAAAAACATTTTTTATTTTTGAGTATAAAATATTGGTAACTCATTCTACGAACATATTTCGCATAAAAAATAAGTCTCAAGGTAGGTCTGTGAAAATATATCACTGATGCTGACTTGCTTTTTTTCAACTAAACAAAATCAATATGTGACAAAGACTCGGATTAGAGATCAAACGTAAAGAGGAACCATTTTTTAAAATCGATACCATCTCAGTTCGCAAAAATTTCTGCCGTTTCTCTTGCATCATTCTCTTCACCATTTCGGTTTAAAAACATTTTTGTCCTTTTTTTTCTTCATCATCATCATAAGCTAAACAGCAGAGTCTGCTCGCTGAGTTCTCTGGCCCAATAAGCAAAAAAGTAGTGTGTAGAAACACACACACATTACAGACACCACGATATGAAAAAAAAAACGGGAGAATTAATTAAATCTGTACTAAAGAGAACCCAGACCAGGATCGAAACGAATTAAAAATAAGGAATTTACTTATTAGAACTGGCCGCTAAAAGTATTATAGCTAAAGAGCATACCTGTTACTCATAGGACTCCTAGTCGTTCTCGACTTCCTCTTATCCCTCCTGTCCTTCTCATGATGCCTGTGCCTCCTATCAGGTTCCTCTCCCCGTCGTCTGCGTTTGTTAGGCGGTGAATTGGTCAAAGAGTCGGAGGTTCTTCTCCTATGGCTTCCGGGACTGTGACTAAAGTCTCTTCGGCGCATATTAGACGGACTGGGACTGTGTCTGACCCTGTGAATACCGGGACTGGGACTAAAGTCCCTTCTCCTCGGTGGGCTGTGATCCCTTCGTCTGGAGGGTGGACTAGGACTGTGAGCTCGTCTCCGCGGGACGCTGGTAACGACAGGACTGAGGCTATTCCTTCTGTGCGTGTGAATCGGGCTGGGGCTTCGTCTCTGTCGATCGCCAAGCATGTGAAGCTGATGTTGCTGATGCTGTTGATGTTGCTGCTGCTGTTGTTGCTGCTGTTGCTGCTGATGATGATGATGGTGCTGCTGTTTCCCGCTATTGCTTTCCGGAGTGATAGCTCTCGGAGGAAGTAGCGGGGTGTGAGGAGATTCAGTGTGTCTAGAGCCAATAATAGCAATCGGCGGAGTGACGTTCCTCTCTTCTCTCTGAGGCGGTGATTCGAGGTCCATATCGCTGGGCGATCTCCTGAGACGCTCTTCGTCTCTCGGCGTAGCCGGTGAAATTGGCGAAGTGCTGTCTTTAAGAGGCAAAGGCGGCGAGGCTGGCCAGCTTCGAGTTTCCTCGAGGCTTCCGGCTTTTTCATGCTCCGGACTCGTGATAACGCTCGAAGGACCGAGCAATTGCTGCTGGTCATCGCGAGGACTCACGCTCGGTGACTGTCGTTTGGATTTTCGTTTTTTCTTCTTTCCGCTACTCGAACCCGGGCTCTGACTTCGTTTTTTCTTCTTTTCGCGCTTGTGCTTCTTCTCTTTTCTCCTAGCGTATCTTCGCGCGTCCTCGTTCGCGTAATCCGGAGATACGGAAGGTGCCGTTCCACTTGCACTACCGAGTCTGTCTCTTTCTCTTGCGTGCAGGGATCCCACCTGTTGCTGCTGAGAACCCGAGGCCGGAGGCATCGCCACTGACGACTCGATGCCCTCGCCCGGAGAATAGTGTCGGTGTACGCGATGCTGCATCGTCAGAGGCGGCGAAGGCGACACACTGATCGGCGAAGCTCCGAGATTACGCGCTGGACTTCCCCCGCCATAATAACGCGTCTGCAATCGTGATTCCGGCACCTCTCCGTCTGTGTAACTGTTACCTCTACTTTCTTCCGATTGAATTTCTCCTGCTTCCGGCTCCGAGAGATCCTCGCTACTGACGTCCGAATATTCGACCAAGGGCTTTACCACCGACGATGCTACGCGTGGCACGCTGTCTATCGACTTGTCGCGGGATCTCTTCTTCTTCTTCCTACTCGAACTTTTACTTTTGCCATGCTTTCGGTGCTTTTTTTCCGAAATATCGTAACCGTGGCGGTTTAAGTCGCTGCCTGCGCTCTCACGTCTCCGCGACGATCTGTATCTTCCATTGCGTTCGGTGCGGTCTATGTCACGACTGCTAGGCATGTCACCTACTGGAAAATAATTTTTATTCCAATGTTTATTCGCCATTTCTTACGGAAATGTATTTTTGTATAACACCAAGAATTTTGAGATTTTTTTGCTCTTTTATGTTAGATTGTGTTTAGTATTTAGTATTTTTATAGCACTTTCATTTTCATGATCGTTTTTCTACAGGATCAACTCTTTTATATATTCATGAGATGTTCAATGTAACAAATCATCCAATTAAGAGAGGGGGCGAATAACTTTGAGATTTAATGTGGTATAAGCAGAGTTTAAAGATGCACAACTGATGATTCTGTTGTAAATGAATGAAGGATTAATAGTTACGATATTCAACAAACAAGTTCTACAACTTTTGTGCTTGTATGTACTACATTATCTCTTCATACGTTATTAAGCAACTAAAGAATCTGCCGTTCAGAATAGAAGTTTTTCAGGAATTCAAGAGAAACATGTAATAGGGAAGATTCAAGAAATAGTAAATTACAATTTACCAATAACAGAAAAATGAAGACCAAAACTTCACTGCACAATCCATGCAAAAATTAGCCGATAAACAATAACAAGACTGCACTATTTATGTATGTTTTATCACTGCAAGAAATCAAACTCCAAGATCATCTCCATTGTGTCTATTCTCACAAATATAACAAAGTTTCACCATAAAATGAGTTTCCATCAGTATGATAAACAAATTGAAAAAATATTAGAAGTATATTACAGATAAATTTTTTTTTAATTACCTCTGTATTTTTGCACGAAAATACAAAGTTTTCATAGGAAAAAATTAGCACAATTCCCTAAAACAAATTACTGATAAGCAATAACAAAAACTACGACATTTATGTATGTTTTATTACTGCAAGATAGCAAACTTCAAGATCACAAAAAAATAACAAAGTTGCAACTAACCCAATTACGCACGACAAATTCTTTTAAAAATCATATAAATATATCACAGATTTTTTTTTCATTAATTGCCACTGTATTTTCACATAAAAAGTAAATTGCAAATTAGCCACCCTAATGTATACATGTATCAAGTGATGATGTCTGAGTAGCAGGAGTCAAAGTCAAGATTAACAAAAAAGTATAGATAACTGAAAAATTGGGGGGATAAAATTCAGTTTTGGTAGAAAAAAAGTATGTATTTGATGGGAAAGGAGACTATAAAATATCATTTTTGTGCTAACGGAAAAAATCAGTACCTAAAATTCACTGCACAACTCTCTAATAAAATTTGCTGATAAACAATAACGAAACTACACCATTTTTATACGTTTTATCATAGCGAGATAATAAATTTCAAGATCACAAAAAAATAACAAAGTTGTATTGTAAAATAAGTTTCCAGAATTATGACGGACAAATAAATAAAAAATTCTCATAAACATAGCAAAGAAATTTTTTTTTCAACTACCACTGTATTTTGGCACAAAAAGTGAATTGCAAATTAGCCACCCTAATATATACATGTATCAAGTGGTAGGGTGAAGTTGTGTGAGTTGCAGGAGTCGAAACACTGAGATTAACGAAAAAGTATAGATAATTGAAAAATTGGAGGGATAAGATTAAGTTTTGGCAGAGAAAAAATATGTATTTGATGGGAAAGGAGACTATAAAATATCATTTTTGTGCTAACCGAATCAGTCAGCACCCAAAATTCACTGCACAAACCGCTAACACAATTTGCCGATAAACAATAACGCAACTATACCATTTTTATACGTTTTATCACTGCGAGATAATAAACTTCAAGATCACAAAAAAATAACAAAGTTGTATTGTAAAATAAGTTTCCATAATTATGACGGACAAATAAATAAAAAATTCTCATAAACATAGCAAAGACATTTTTTTTTCAACTACCACTGTATTTTTGCACAAAAAGTGAATTGCAAATTAGCCACCCTAATATATACATGTATCAAGTGGTGGGGTGAAGTTGTGTGAGTTGCAGGAGTCGAAACGCCGAGATTAACGAAAAAGTGTAGATAATTGAAAATTCGGAGGGTAAAATTGAGTTTTGGTAGAAAAAAGTGTGTATTCGACGGGAAGGGAGATTGCCAATTGTCATTTTGGTGATAATAGACGAGCCGAGTTTTTCGATAGCGCTATCGGAGCCGCCATTGGTGACGACACGGCGACTCTGCAAGCGAAGGGAGTTGGCCAGGTTGACGAATTTTCACGGTTAAATGTACGGGTGAATTTGGCTTTAAAACGTATATAAAATTGCATGGAATATTTACTTACGTGCAATGCTCGTTCGGTGATATCCCCCCGATTATCACAGTCGTTCGCATCTGGCCGTAGTCCGAAATAGCAGCGATGATTATCGTCGCCGTCGTCGTCGGTCGTCGATGGTTACGTCCGTTCCGTTTTCGTTATACGTGCTGCCCGAGTTTTCTCACAGACTCTCGCTTTTCGTCGTTATCACGTACGATGTATTAAGAAAATTAACATCAGCAGTGCCGACGTGAAGATCGAGCAATCATATTCTTATAATACTGAGTTTCGATGCATCATATTTCATGGATTTTTCGGTGGATTTTATTTGGCTTTCTCATAGTAAAGGCAGAGCTCTCGGGAAAGTAGTAGCCATTAACCATTAGAACGTCATCATTCTGTGACGTAACACGCCCGACCGGTGTCGCCGTCTATGTTACAACTTTCGCACCAAACCTTTTTCCACCACTCCACTTTCCCGGCGCTTATTGGTCCCTTTTCTGAGTACGATTCAAAATTCCTGGCGCGTAACACCGGGATATTCATTGTCATTATATTTCCATGGGGATTCACTCACTCTGTGTTTTACAACTTTCAACACGATTCGAAGCCATGACAGTTCTTTTTTCTTCCTCACCAAAGACATTCTCCACCAATTCGGACACTTTTTGTTCAATTTTCTCGTATCTGTTTAATAATTGTCCATATGATTAGTACCACTCAAAAGTACTTTCTGTAAATTTTTTCAGATTATCTTATTCACTCGTTTTGGCAATGAGTTTTTTTTTTGTTTTTCAAGGCGGTATATCATGGAAGATTAATGTCCGGGCAAGAAAATTGTAGAAAGAAAAAAGTTATGGTTTTCCGCGAACTGGTCGATGCAAAATGTGTTATATATTTTATGAAACTAAAAAACTAAATTTTTATCTCAAAAAAATTAATTTTTAACAAATCCAAAGCGACACTTTTTATTTGATTGTAGAATTCACAGAATATTTTTCACGATATTTAAAACGTATGAAAACATGGCATCGAGGTACTCGAAAATCTTAACAACTAAAAAATATGTTTCAGAAAGTTGGATTAATTGATGCATGTTTATAAAATATATCCATGCAATATTTTATTGATGCATACATATATTGAAGAATTATTAATGAATTATCATATTAAAAATCTTTCACAGAGAATTGGAGTAATACATGTATCATATGGTATGGTATGATATGTGTATTAAGTAATCATATTTTCGGAGTCGGAAGTCAGAATCGATTAACATCCTTCTAAATAATTTCGACATAATTAGTTATGTGATTCAGATTTTTAAGAATTTTGACTTTTATATAATAAAAGTTGAAAAGTACAACTCTGCTAATGGCTTCCTCATTATTTTGAGTTTTTTTTTACAAAGTTTCTTTTCTGCGGAAGCCAAATTCGGTAAACATACTTCCTTATAGAGGTAGCATTATAAAAAATAATAATAATAATAATGCGGGAGCAATTTGGAAATTTTTATCTTGTAATTTTTCATGAGTAAAACG
Source organism: Tromatobia lineatoria (assembly GCA_949699805.1). NCBI lineage: Eukaryota > Metazoa > Arthropoda > Insecta > Hymenoptera > Ichneumonidae > Tromatobia > Tromatobia lineatoria. Next base: position 8,056,031 of record OX453038.1, read on the forward strand.
GTTTTATCTTCTGCGCCAAAAGTTGACAAAAAAATGTTACGAATCGATTGAAAGCTTCGGGGAAAAAAAAAAAAATTGTATACGAAACTCATGCGAGAACCTTTTTCGCAACGCGTTTGATTGCAACTCTCGCCTTTGGCGTATCCTGCAAACTCACCCTTGTCGGAAAAATTTCATCGCACTCGTATCGTAACATATTATTATGCAACTCCGTGCGAGAAGTGCTTACTTCTCTCACGCTCCGCTTTACGTGCGAGAAATCGCACTTCTCGCACTAGTAAAATAAAATTGTATATAAACTCGTGCGAGAATGTTTTTCTCAACGCGTTTGATTGCAACTCTCGCCTTTGGCTCATCCTGCGAACTCACCCTTGTCAGAAAAAGTTTCATTGCACTCGTATCGTAATATACTATTATTTAATCGGAATTTGAATTTTTTTTTATGGCTGCAGAAATTTTGCAACTCGTGCATATTCTAAAATCGCACTTCCGGGGGGTGCGAAAAGCCCTACGAAGGGTTGCGTTCGCGCATCACGTAAACGAGCTTGTCGATAAGCTACAGTTGGTGCAGGTGCAGCTGATGGCATGAACTATAGAGTGTCTTGCATCGAATCTAGGACAAATGCGCCAGTATCGTCGAGAATTCGCGGTACAATTGATCGTGTTGAGTTGCCTCCGCAATCAGTCGCAAGTTTCCATGACAATACTTGGTTTCTAGAAATCAAACGCCTCGACGACAAAAATTTGAAGCTTATCGACGATATTTTGTCGACGACTGCGAAACATGACATGAATTCGATCGGAAGAGCGGTTTTATTTTGAGAATACTTTGGGCGCGTTCCAATAAAACACTCGGATGCATTAAGTTTTGCAGTGAGCTCGTCGGTTGAGCAGAAAAAAAGCGCATGCGCGCTCGATTATTTTGCTCTATATGTTCACAGTCGAAAAATGAATTTGGATTCGAATTCCGAGGATTTGGTGAATGAAATAAGAGGGAAAATGATAGTACACTGGAATTACCGAGGACTGACGGAATTGCCCGACGCAATCAGAGCTTGCGCCAGTGATATACGGGAAATCTATCTCAAGGAGAACAAACTCACGAAATTGCCGCAGTGGATGACTGAGCTCGTAAACGTAACTCATCTTTATCTCCATGGAAACAGCTTGCACAAAGTTCCGCTGGAACTTATATCCATGGAACATCTTACTCTCTTGGATCTAAGCGAAAATGGTCTTGACATTTTACCCGGTTGTATCGGGGATTTACAGTCTCTGGAGTTTCTCACTGTAGATTATAATTATTTAAACAAATTGCCACCTGGTGAGTTACATTTTGCGGGTTGATTTTTTTTTTCAGATTCTATTATCATATACTAGGACTTTTTTTAACTGGAATTTCTTTGACGTATTTTCTTTTTTGTTTTTATCAAATATTATTGGATACTGGAATTTTTTTAAAAATAATTGAACCCAGGAATAGGAAATTTTTCGTCATTTTCCGATTTTTTAAAATGAATCTTCTTTTTCCGTTCATACATCTCTGATTTTTATTTTTCGTATACGGGTCACATTGTTGAAGAATGATTTTTCTGAAATCCTAGTATCATGTACTAGGATTTGTTATTTGAAACTAGAATTTTTTCTGTATTTTCGATTTTTTGAAACTTTTTTTCTTTTTTCGATTGAATGTCTTGGATTTTTTTTCATGTACCAGTTACATTGTCGTAGGTTGAATTTCCTTAAATTTAATTATCATATACTAGGATTTCTTTTTATTATAAGCGGTATTTTCGATTTTTCGAAACCCATTTTTTACTTGCATATTTTTGATTTTTTATATTTTCTGGCCAGCCAAATGATGACTGGTTGCTTCTTTATAAAAACATTTTTTCTAAATTTGAGAAAACTGCCACCAGTAAAATCACGTTTGAAACTTGACACACTCAATGTCTCTTTCCCTATGATTTGTCATATAGAATTGCAACGTTTAAAAAATCTGCAGTCCCTGTCAATATGCAACAACGAATTTGTGGTGTTGCCAGAGTGGCTAGGCTCTTTTTCGAAACTGGAGCAGTTGCGAGCTGACAACAATTCGTTGGAGGAAATGCCGAATAGATTGACTCTGGCTCCCGTTCTCTGCATTATTTCCGTCTGCTCCAACAGGTTGTAGATCGTTTCTTGGATAGTTTTGATGTTGTTTCAGTAGGCGAAACGAGTCCTTAGCTCAGCCTCAGCCCAGTCAACTTGACGTACTTTCTCCCCACTCGAAAACAGGTTGAGCTATTTGCCTCTCAATGGATTCGTCTCCTGCCCCTCAATCTACCTTCAATCCAATCCATACTTGAACTATTTGTCCTACCCAGTATTTCGTCAATTACTCGGCACTCTAGGCAGCTCCGGAATAGCCCTGGGAAAATCTCACTCGTCCAAATCTTCTGTGAATACGAATTTAAAAATTTCCCTCCTCACTCAAGAGGACCAAGAAATCACTGTCGTATTGCCTAGACAATTACTCAAAGTTCACAACGTTGATGTAAATACTCCAGCTTCTCTTTGGGAATTAGCTCTGAGAAGAATTTATTGTGATAGGTAAGGATTTTCCTTCGAGATAATTAAGGATTTTCACGACTCTGAACAGATTTCTACAAATAGAGGGGAGCAGATTTTTTTTATCTCCTCGCCTGGAAGACTCAATTTTCGTTAGATTCATCCGTAAACTACACTTTCAGGGATAAAGAAATGCAAAGTGAACATCAGGACAGAGTGAGTCCAGTGTCATACAATCTGCTCGTTAATGGACCGATTGCCACATGCGTACACGACGATTGTCGCGAAGCTATCTTCACCGAAGCCTGGCTAATCGCTGGCACATCTCAAGATGATTCGCTTTTAGCTTCGGTGCCGATCGTAGCCTTGTATTGCAGTCAAAAGTATATAAATTACGTTTTTTTAAGTGCAATTAAATGTTAGGGAAATTAATGTACAAATGTAGGAAGCTTTGATGCATGAACCGGTAAATTAATTCTTTAGATAGTTCTTGGAAACCTAAGTTATCGGGAAAAGAAAACCGGGAATTGCAGACACCTGTCGACGGTACAAAAATCTGATAAAAATCGAGTTTGCTAAAGGTGCTGGAAAAATTAATTTTGTACAATAATAATTCAATAAGAAATATGCCGATATATGCATCCGTGCCTCCTGCACGAGTATATTCGTTTACAAGATTTTAACAGTGTAATTGTTCTTAAAAATGCTCACAAAAATTAAAATATCCGTTTTTAGCTGTGTTCTCCACTTCGACCCTCTGTCAACCGGACTCGACTCAGTTCGATGGGACCTCGTCCAAAAATAACATCAAATCTGTATAGCGCAATTGAAAAACAAATAAAGGTATTAGACAATAATCAGCGACAATTTTTTCCCCCAATAAAATCCATTTCTAGCGTATTTTCTTACGAATTTATTCCAAGTACATCGGAATTTGTACCCTGATGATAGGACATTTTCGTACGGCGAAAGTACCAAATTTATTCCCTCATTGGTGATTTTTTCGTGACTAAGCCTTTTCCATTTTTGTTTATAACAATACGGATCAATGTTATTAGTTCCTCTTGTACCGCCGAAACAACATACTTAAAAGTAATTTTACCATTTTTAAATTTTTGTACTATGTATAGTGATGCAAATATTATTTAAAAATTGGCGCGACGTGAATTTGCAGCTGGTACTTTTGGAGGGAAAGAGAGGATTCACCTTCATTTTCAAATTGATTATGCATAAGTGTTGCGGGCTTGAAAAATAGATTGATGTGAGCGTTTTTATTGTGACTTTTGAAAAGTGTTTTTTTTTTTTGGAATTTATATAGTGCTATTTTTGCATACCCTAGTTTCGAAAAATTTATTTTGCGATAACCCAAATCACCAAAACAAACATGATTACAAAAAAATTAATGCGGAAATAGGTTTTCGTTTGTTTTTTCTGAATTAACTTTCCAAAGTTTTTTTTTCTCAAAAAATGGCATAACGAAGCGTGTATCCTCCTTTTTTAAAATGTATAGAGAACCGGTTAAGTATTAATATATGAACGCAAAATTGCAAAAAGGCCATTGAATCGTTACCAATGTCATTCGTTATCGTTGCGGAAGGATGAACGATAAATGAGTGTTTATTTTATTTTGTTCCGTGGAGATTACGCGAGACAAAATTCGAACACCATTTTAAAGGGTGTCGCACTGATATTTTTTCGAACAATTTATTTTCTAGCAGGGAAATAATGTCGCTACGCGACGAGTAAGTCGAGAGCTTTGTCGCGATCAATGTCGCACTTTAAAAGGGCTTTTGAGGCCGCGTCCTCCGGAAATCCCAAGGCTTTGAGGGTGCAAAGATTCTCGTGATAGATCTTGGCCTTTTCCTGATCGAAGTCCGTGAGGACAAGCGCTTTTTCCGCCTCGTCGCCGCGTATTCCAAGTTCCTCCAAGTACTGCACAGCCAGTAGATACTCCACGACTTTTTTGTTGTCCTTACCACCGAGATCACGAACCGCTCGAGCCGCTCTCGATAACGGAAATCCCATATCGCTCAAATGACGGGCCAATTTTTGATCCTCTACAGTGAGATCAAAAAGAGGATTAGGAAGAGCGGAATCTCTTGTAGAGCTGATACTTTCCCGGCGCAGTTCCGTTTCGCTGTGTTCGCACTCGGGACTTTCCAAGTCTGGCCACGGTTTCCAATTCTGTTAATGCAAATTATTATTGTTATTATTGTTGTTGTTGTTACTATTATGATTATTCATAATTCGTCTTCCGTGGTAAAGTTTTGGACATGATGTAAATTTCCGGAAATTTATAGTGAATATTAAAACCGGAAGTGGGGTCTGTGCAACCAGAAGTTGCAAAAATGTTTAAAATCTGTGACTTTCAAATTATTATATACATTTTGTCAACACTAAAAGAAAAAGGTCCCCTAAAAGGAAGCAAAATAAAGAAACTTTTTTCTCGAAAATTGGCGAGTATAAATGAGGCATTCGACGGTATTTCACACAGCCAACAACCCGACCGACTCAAATAAATAAATAAATTTGTGTCATTGATCAGAGTGAATGGAGCATCTATGAATTTTTGTATAATTCTATTGCAAGTTTCGTTCAATCTATACCAAAAACAAATGGAGAACCATCTAACATTAAGTGGAACAATTATATTGATAAGATAACTTGGTTACTTTTATCATTATGATTTTTCTGTCACATACTTTGAAAAAAAAAAAAACTGAGAACGGAATATCCAATTAATGAATCCTTACTTCCATGTAGGGTCTGGCAAGTTCGCGCTCAAGTTCCTCAACGATGATAGACACATTTCTCCTATTGGAATTGTTTCTATCATCGGTATTTTCCACACGGTTATTATCTGTTCTTTCCTCCGTGATCTGTTCTTCTGTCGGACGATCCTCAATGGCCAGATCTTTAATAATGTTCTCCACTTTGGCCGGAGCAATCCATCGAGACGTTGGTTGCAATACCTGGATAAAAAAGAAGAATGAAACCTTGGGAATTAACGTATTTTTTCTTCGAAACAATTCATGAAATTTGTTGAACGCACCTGAGCAAGTTCTTCCATGTCGTTTATAGTTTTCAACGCCATATTATCGAATGGACTGCTGGTATCATTGTCGAAATCCAAATAGTCCAATCCGCCGTTACAAGGACTGACATTGTCGCGAATATCGGTAACAGGCGGCGACAAACGTTGGGGCGTAAGTATTGTAGTTTTTGGAGCTGGAGCTATTTTAATAGGAACCTCAGTCTGCTGCATACCCTGCTCTTGATTTCTATCGTCTGAAATATTTCCCTCTTTCTCTGCTCTGTTTTCTTTATTCGCGTCCTCTTGATTATGGTGTTCTCCGTTTCTTTCCTGCTCATGATTCAAATGTCCTTTCTTCTGTTGTTCCATTTCTATTCCCTTGCGCTTCTTTCTCTCCTCCAGACGCAAACGACGCGCTTCATTATTTGTCTGCCTCACCAAACGCCATTCTCTCAACTACGAAGCATACATAGTAGTTACTAATTTATTGAAGCAATAAAAAATGTATTTTTCAAAAATTCGTCATAAAATTAATTTTTTTAAAATAAGAATTCTTTCAAGTACCATATGGCATACAGATGTTTCTAAATTGGAGTTGTATGCAAAATTAGCTTTGATATACTTTTGAAAAATCAATTTTTATGAAATAAAAACATTATTTTCTAATGATAGGTACGTTTTCTGCAGGATAATGTTTGAATAATAAATATTTTACACTTGCAAATTATTAATATGCAATTTACGTTAAAAAGCAAATATTATAAAGATTATCATCGAAGCAATCCTAGTGATATAGTATTGCGAAATGCATTTGCAAAATGTTTTTTAAAAACATCAATTGTTTTCGAGCATTCTGGTAATTCTACCATCTTCAGAGAAATTGAGATCCACTGATATTAAAGAAGGTAATCATGATTTAAAAAACAAAAAATCAAATTGCAACATGAAAAAAAAGAAAAAATGTGGAAAAATAGTAAATATTGAGATCCCATTATCGCATGGTGCTCAAAAATCATATTTTAAATCATAGAATCAGTGTGAATTTTTTCAGATTGTTGAAATCGGCGTTTTTTAAATTGGTTTTTTTTGTCAAGGATTTAAAAATATTACTGATGGTAAAAAAATCTGAAAAAAATTTCAAGGCCTTTATGGGTCGGTCATAACATCATTTTTAAAAAATGAACAAAATCGATGAGGGTAAAGGTCATGGCCTGCTGATTTGACATGAAATACCCCATATATATATATAATAGAATAGAATTCGACAATTTAAAGAGAAATTATTATTCTTCACGATCATAAATACAGTAAAGTTCTTTGCCCTCAGTAACTAATGATAACATCTACAATATGAGTATGTACAATTCTTTCACTATTGTTCCAATTTTGTTCAATTCTTTCTAGAGTTCTATTTCACAGTACATTTTTATTAATTTCTGCCTGGTTTTTCAGTTAAAACAGTGGGGATTGTTTGTTCTTTGTTTTACATTATTTTTCCCCCACTGTGCAATTCCATCTATTTGTTTTGCTTTTTCTTATTTAGAATTTACTCCTGTGTGGATGATTTTTATTCTGTCCGGTAGTAATAATAATAATAACAATAAATGGAGTTTGAAAGTGTTGAAATACAACTTTGATTTTAAACTGAAACACAGAATTGTAAAAACCCAAAACGATATACATCCAATAAAATACTATAACTATTATCAAACTGGAACAATAGAACTTTCTTGATTACTTATGCGTTTAAAAGATTATTGAAAGTACCTTGTCGATTACAGACGTCTCCAAACTAAAGTCATAAGTATGCTTCCATACATCAGGCAATTTGTTGTTGTAAGCAGCAGGAAGAGTGGCTTTTCGTGGTGGTTTATAGGCCTCTGCGATCTTGACATGAACTCCGTCCATGTAGGAAGCAACTGTGTCGTAGCATTGAGCAGATATCGAGGCTCTAGCCATAATACGTTTGGTAACTTCAAACGTGCGCTGCTATTATTGTGATATATTATCAATAAACATTATTACACACCGCCATTACAATTAAAAGCGCGTATATATGTACATATATATATATATATATATATATATATACATGAAGAGGTAACCTAACCTGCAAAAAAGCTTTGAAGCTATCGTTTCTCCTCCGTAATCCCGATGAAAAAACAGTTAATCACTTACTAAATGTCAATATTTCGACGCGATTAAAAAAATTTCTACCGATTACAAGAAAATGATCAATTAATCAGGCAGTTTAGAGCTGCAAAGCTCATTTGTAATGCGAGAGTGACAGCTCGTCAGCTTCTCGGAGCCGCCATCTTTGATCTACTGACCCACCGTGTTACAGTCACGTGACAATTACCAATCTTTTGTTTGTCTCTTTTTAAAAAAAAATCATTTTTTTGTGAGCTATCGTGCTTATCAATGGAAATGCGGGATAGCATTTCAGTTGAAGATAACACCAATATGCAATTTGAATATTTGAATACTTTAAATGTTCATGATTCATTCAAATATTTGATAAACATAAATTTTCATGATTCATTCGAACACGTTGATAAATAATTTTTATGTCGATGAATAATTCGGATGTCCATATAAATAAGTATGAGAATACTTATCACGTAGCAAACCCCAAGCAAAAGTCTGATAATATTAATGTCAAAAGATTCTAAGAAATTAGTTAAGAAACTGTTTGATAAATACGCTGGTAATTTATTTTTGCGCAAACGTCTTTAGGACCATTGCTCAATAAAAAAAATAACTACAATCACTTTTTGGTTATTTGAACAACAATAATTTAAACTGAAAAGAAATGTAATAATTGACAGAATGCAGCGTAATGGATAATAATTCGATTTTACTATACATCAAGTATAGTACAGATAATAGACATAATTTATTGTCAACAGCACGAAACCCGTCCGCACTTTCACAAGTAGATCGCCGATAATAATTTCTGTAGTCGTAAATAACACTTTCAAACACCGATAAACAGCTAATCAGAAAACTTTGTCAACACTTGATATTATGTACGAAATTTTCTTTGCTATTCCAAAGGGACGAAACATCGCGTTAAGTCCGTCACATGCAGTAAAAAATAGTTGTATAGGTGACGATTAAGTCAGAAAATACTTTCAAATTGCGTGATCCACGCAAACACTTTCGAACTTTCAACTTTCAACTATACATTGTAAATTTGTTTCTCTAGGAATGGTATGGAAAAGCTATAACATACCTAACGCATGATACATACATACGAGTTCTCACAAACCAATTGTTTCTACCTACTTATAATTAAAACAATAGTAATATGGCAATTTGGCTATTGATTGAATATCATCATTGCGTGATCGCCGGGGCTTTTGTTCTCGCGGGATTTTGTGATGGTTCCTCTGGTATTTTTTTTTTCGAAGATTCTTCCAGTTGCTTTGCTTCCAACGATTTCATGTAAGCCAGAAAAGAGGTCCACATTAGACTGCAAACACTCACATAAACGACACGATTATGTTCGGGGATGAGAACAAAGTTAATTGTTTGTAGCACCGGCCAGACACAGACACCAACCTGTAATTTACAGAATGCAATATTTTCGTCAAATGCACTTATTATTGAATTATTAATATACAATGATTCATACTTTGTAAGTGGGCCAGAATTTTCGCTTGACTTCTTCAGTACATTCAGAGATCGGTTTAAATTCTAGGAGGTTTATTCCAAAGAAAAAACAGCACATGGCTGCTGGTCCATAAGTGACTTGTTCTATCAAGGCCTGAAAAAGAAAAAAAGAAGTACAGGAATTTTTAATGATAATGCTGTTCATTTTGGTAAAATAAATAATTCCTGAAGAAATTCAATAATAACGATCTTATTAATGACATATAAGACTGCAAGCAAAAGGAATGGAAAATTTGAATCAACAAGCAGTAAAGTGCAACAATAAAAGATAAAACAATTCCAGAAAGACATGATAAAAAATGATTATCAACATTGTGAATAGCATTTAAACACAAATCAGATAAGGCAATATCTGAGATAATGCAAATGTTACCTCAGTAATCGCTGATCATTGGTTGATCAGAAATGTGTATCATTGGCTCAGCCAAGAGAATGAAATCAATAATACAACAAAGCACTATAAAAGCATGACCAAGATAAATGATAAAAGTCAGTGGAAAACACAGACAAAACAGACATAATGCATTGCTAAAAGAACATAATGTAATTAACAATATGAAAGAAAAAGTGGGATTAGCAGACAAAAGAAGATATGTAACTGGCTCATAATTGAAGAATGAAATAATAATAAAAGACAATAGCGTTTAGAAAGAAGTCAGGCAGTAACAAATCTAAAACAGCACAGGATTTACCTCGATAAAATTAATTTTTATCAAAAATTCTCATTCCTTCCACCGTCTTTCTTAATTTCTGTATTGACACAAACAAAAATGGTGCAACTGTCATGATTGAAACTATTTCTTGTTCTTTCCAAATTGTTTTATATTTCATAGATAAAATTCTCTAATTATCTTATTTTTAAAATGAATTAAATTTTGTGAATGCAATTCTGCTATTCAAATTACATTTTGTGAATGCAATTCTTCTATTCGAATTTCATTTTTAGTCACTGAAATTCGTGTTGTGAAATTTTTATTTCTTTCAGCCAAACAATAAACAAACACAGGCTGATATGTGAATATTCAATATTATGTACTCAAATTACAAATATTGAATTATTACAGTTATAAATTAACTGGAGTTAGAAAGCATCGAAATAGAAAAATCTGAGACAGTGAAAAATGTACCTTAGTAATCGCAGACCTTAAGTCACTCCTTGGCCAGAAATGTGATGAGCATCTCAGCCAAGCGTAGAGCGTCGGAGCCACGAACAACCCTCCATAGATACTAAACCTCAGCGCTTGAGTGTAATTAAGCTCTTTATTTCCAGCTATTTTCTGCTGGAGGAGACTTCCTACTGGCCAAATAACGCAGTAAGAAGCCATCCCCCTGACAACTGGATACTTTTGAGTCATCTCGCGGAATTTCACAAAGAATACTCTCATCTTTGCTTATCAGCCACTAAAATAAACAATGTAAACGATATAAACAAAATACATATATATATGTACTTTTACTCCGAAACCAACAATCGAGAAGCTATATTATTGACGTTTGGATTGTAGTCGTAGCAGACGACGTTTATTGAGCTGATCCGCTTTTCATCCTCTTTTGGATCCAGGAAAACACACATTTTTTTAGCGATTATCGCTTCAGCGACTTACAGATAATTTAATGGCGATGAATAATCGAGGCGCCGAATCCGCGTAGTACTGAAACATTTATGAAAAAAAAAGCGCTTATCGTGATGTAACGGAACGAGCCTTTGACGTTTGACAGCAGCGACTATCCTTTCGATCTTCCCTCTCCCTTTCGACACTCGTGGTTGCTGCTCGCTCGCTTATTCAGGGTCGTCGCGACGCATGTAACGTCGGCTGAGGATAAGAAGGGCGTAAGCGCCATTTTTGCTTCCCAAGAGTTGCGCCTTTTCTATTCCGAGCCGCGATAACTTTTGTATAGATGAGCGGGCAAATAAGAATCTTACCTTCGAACAGCTGCGAGTATCACGAGGTCGATCCGCGCATGCGCGGCTCTTTCGAATTTTCCGGAGGATTTTCCGCGGGACGTAGACGGAAAGGCGCGTGCGATGCGCGTTTTGGCAAATTTCTCGCCGGGAGCCAACGAATAAACACGGGGACAACTCGAGCTATGACGAAACGCGCTCGCGGAGTTCCATTCTTATCTGTCCTTGGTCAGACACTGTGTGATTCGCGAGTTAGTGTGTTTGTTATTTGTATCTATATCTCGCGCGGTTTCTCACCCTCTTTGTTAAGCAACATGCAAGTGCTGTAGATGCGAGCTAAAAATTTTTACGCACGTCCGCGCCGCGTTTTTCCGTGCCGACCATTTTTATTTTTTATTTTCTTTTGGACTTGTTTTTTTTTTTCGGGAACTTCACTTTAAATTTAACTATCAAGTGCTCAAAGTTTATAGGCATAATGTGGGGCACTAAATTTGATGGGGCATGTTAAATTAACATGAGGTACCACAATTTCAATAATTAACGTCGTTTTGACTGCAAAAGTACTTTAGTTTAAAGTTCTACTTTTCCGTTCTTTAATATAGATAATTTGTTCTAATTTTACTTTTAAATAGAAGCGAATTTATTTTATACATAAAATCAGCAATAATAGGTACACAGTTCTGTCATAATTGGTTATATGGTTAAAATTTTTCAGAATTTTAACGTTTATGAAAGAAAACTGCAAAGTTGAATTTTTCAAATTGTTTCCTCATTTATTTGGAGTTTCAAGTACAAAGCTTCTTCTATGAGGAAGCCAAAATCGATTAACGTACTTCTTCATGGAGGTAACTTTGTAAAAAAAACCCAAAAGCTTTGTGATGAGGAAGCCATTTGCAAAGTACCACTTTACAGCTCTTATTTTTCTTTTCTTTTATACTTTTTTTTTCTTTCGAAAATTTCACTTGAAATTAAATGCACAAGTGCTGAAAGTTTTTATGCATAAAGTGGAGCACTAAATTTAATATGGCATGTAAAATTAATATGTGGTATCGTAATTTCTAAAATTGACGTCACATTGACTGTAAACGATAATTTGTTTTAATTTTACTTTAAAATTAAAGCAAATTCAACTTACAGTTTTACTTTAAATTTGGATAACGGGTTTTCGTAGAAATACTTTCGATCTTTTTGTCACTACTCTCCAATAGACGCGATTTATTTACAATTTCTTTATTCTATATATTTTTTTTGCTGTTCTTAAATAAATCTACATTTGCGGATCGATGGGTTGATTGCGGTGGTGATGAAGTTGAAACATGCTCACTACTTTGAAATATTTCTTTTTGTCCTTACCCGATTAACTCAATAGACTTATTACACTTTTTTCAACATTTTGTATTCTCTCTAATTTGAATCATTTTTGTGCTTCTCTGAAAAAATGGTTATTGAATTTGTGTGTTAAAGAATATTTATTCACAATGAGTTTCATGTTCATTTCGTTCACATACAATTTTTTTTTCGTTGGTTTATTTTTGAAAATAATTACTATCAATTTAATGGAGGACGAAATATTCCAATGTAGCGATTTGTAGAGATTTATAGATTGATAGTAGATATAGCCGACGTTTATCTCGAAATCGGTATCGCCGCTGCATTACTATTGTCGAACTTTGATTTTTCGAACGTTTTTGTCTCGCATTATTGTTATTTTTCACATGGCTAGTGGCCAGCCCGGCCATTTTTCATGATTTACCGCGAACGAAATCATGTACTTGATAGCATAAATAAATGAATTGCTCTTGATGTGATTTTCTGCAAAAAATAATCGCATAATCATCGTTTTCTGAAATTCTCGAGGTTACGAACTCTCTGGCGCCGTCGCATAATTTGGTTACGGTTATTTAGCCGCGATGTCGAAGAGATCGAAAATACCCTCGTTTTCACCGAGGTTGAAAAGATAATCCTTTTCGCCTGGCGGTGGACTTAGTCTTATCAAGGGCCCGCAAACTGAAAATAAAAGTCATAACATCGTTATTTAAATCTCAAAATTTGCGTTGTTTTATAAATTAAATTTTCATTATCAAAAAGTCATTACTCACAGTCCGAATAAAATTCTTCGAGTAAATTTTCATCTGGTCGTATAAGATCTGTAATGTTCATAAAAAAATGAATGCTCTGTTAGAAATGTTCTCTACATTTTTGAAACATCGTATTTTAATATATAATTACGTACTTGTGCTAACATCGCTAAGTATGATTTTGGCTTCTAACAATTCGGGATCTTCCGTCTCTTCATCGTCCGACGGAGGCTCAATTTTGGTCTTTACTTTCGGTGATCTATGAATATTTGATTTAAAGCATCAGTCGATTGATTAAAAGTTGCGAGGTAAAATAAAATTCGTTGACTATTCAGCTGTTTGGTGTATTCCAAGTGAACAATCTTCTCTCACGATTGCTCATCCCCAAATAATACCATAATTTCTTATAATTTTTCATTTACGCTCCGTGCAGATCGGAAACATAGATTTACTGTTTCCAAAGCGATAGGAGCGATAGTTTTTACCGAATCGCAAGTATTTGCAAATCTTTAGTCACTGCTTGACTAATTAAAAATTCTCTGAATATCCGACACGTAATGTTAAAAATTGTTTTTTCTTTTCGAAAATCACGTTATTCTCACCTCGCAGCTTTTCTCTTTGGTCTCGATTCCTCCTTTCCCTCAGCGTCCTTTCGATCTCTCTTAATACCTCTCGATTCCTCGGCCTTGAGTCTCATTTCCAATATTTTATTGTCGTACGTTTCCGCGAGAAGCGGCTGAACGACGTAAACTTTTATTTCGCCTGAGCTACTCTTCAGCACCATTTCGTAATTGATTTCCTCGTCTGTGTCTTCCGTAGTTTGCTACAAACGATTTTTTAAATTATAGAATAACTCAAACATTTTCGAATAACATAAAAAGAGAAAATCGGATTTACTTTGGCTATATTCGGTACTTTCAGAAGCGTATCACTTGGAGCCTCAATGCCTAAGACGAATTCTTCCGTAAACCGCTCTTTTACGTCCTCGTAAGTGATATACGCGAATTTCCTATTGTTTAAATCCGCCTCTATATTTCTTATACTCTGCTTGATCCATTGCATGTGAGTATCAAGAGTTTGTTCGTGGTCCTCTAATTTTCTTATCTCGTCCTTTAAAACGGTCAACTTGTCTCCCAATTCCTGAGAGTTGCATCCTGGCCCTGCACCCCTAGAAGAAGTCGGCTCTTTCCTTAGCACAATCAACGAAATTGCGATTGTTAAATTTTCTTCAAGAATAAACCGTGAAAAATATAACTGTCTCGTCTCAGTGCTATTATATTTTTCTTCGGACAGGCTTTAAACTGAACTTAACATTTTGAAAACTCCAAAATAAAATTTTGCGAAACTTTAAGTAACGGCAAAAAATGAGTCAAATTATGCATTTCCGAAAAATTTGGATTAAATAACGCGTTTTTGCATATTTTAATTAAATAACACGTTTTTGAAAATTTGGAGTAAATAACGCGTTTTTCCAAATGTGAATAAAAATAATAAATATATTTTATTAGAAATTTCACTTGAATTACAAATTTTAGAAAAAATATAACCAGATGTATTTGTGAATTTTTAATATTAAACTTGAAGTCAAATTTTGTCATGAACAATACTTGGCAAACTTTGCCCATGGAATTTCAACTTGAAAAAATGAATAAGAATTGAAGAAAATTATAGAAGTAAAAATGCAGATTATTCTTAGGAAAATAAGTGGAAAAAAAGGAGTTTCCTTACTTCCACTGGATACTATTCTTGCTCTTCTTCTCAATGAGCCCAATACCTTCCAATACATTTGTGATATCATAGATACGTCTCTTCTGTCTTACTTCCAGAATGTCTGCTGCCTGCAATATTATAGCCCTATGTATAAATTGACCTCTAAAAGTTATTAAATGTGATAAGCTAGACTAAATTAATCAAATAAAAATACAAGCAACAGAGAAGCGCTATAAATAGATCATTGTATCTATTAATTTCTTCCGATGTTCTGCCGAAAGATAATGTCAAAATCAATGATACACCAGTATAAAAATGAATTATTCCACCAAAAAATACACTGCGATCAGTTGTTGGATAATTAAAAAAAAGGTTCTGCAGATAACAAATTCATTTTACCATTGTAATGGATTAAAATATTTTTCAAATTACCAATGTGCGTTCTAATAGATTCTTAATGTGCTTTATAGAATTTCATCATAAATTAACATAAAATGTTGGTATTGTAATATTACAGCCTTATATTACTCCACCTATAAAATTACTATGTGTAAAATGACTTTTAAGAATTATTAATTGTGATAAGCAATATCAAATCAAAATCAATCAAATGAAGCAACAGAGAAACACCATAAACAGATCCTTGTTTCTATCGATTTCTTCCAATATTCTTCTAAAACTGAATGTCACTAAAAGATAAACCAGTACAAAATTCGATTTTTTTTTTTTTAAATATGCTGCGATCGGTTGTTTGATAATTGAAAAAAAGATTCCGCATTAACAAATTTATTGTCCTATCGCAATGTTTTTATAATATCATCCAAATTAGCAATGTGTGTGTTTAATGTATTTTGAATACGCTTTAGATAATTTCATCAGAAATTTTAAGAAAATGTTGGTATGTAGCGTAGGTTATGTGCTTAGCAGAAATTTGTGATGATGAGAAAAAATGAGGATAGAGGGTGTTGATGAAGAGGAAAATCAGAAGAGCAGCTCGAAAGAGATTACGGAAAAAAAGTAGTACCTGACAAAAGAAATGCGAAGAAGGGCAAAGCGGAGGAAATGAGGTTGATGGTTGAGGGTTTATTCGAAATTCCCGCAAGCCACTAGAGCAACAAACTTAACCTATTCTCCCGGATTCGAAGAGACGGACGCGAGATGCGTGACGAGAAAAGGAGCCAATTCGAAAATGTAATACTCACGACTTTGAGATCGAGAACTCCGTCCTTCGCTTTTTGGAGCAAAGTAACGAAGCGCGTGGTCAGCAGACCGAGAGATTTCTCGAATCTGCTCTGCTGGTTGTCTGCCATTTGTATACGATAGCCGTTGTCAAAATATTTCAAACGATCATGTCGTTCCCTTCGAAATTGCCGCAACAACTGGCACGCGTCTCACACCGCGCGCCGCCCTCGCTATTTATTTAACGCTCTCTGCCTTACCGACGGCCCTCCCAATTTTCGAATAACGCCGCGCATCGCCGTCGCCGACCGCAGCGCCAACTTCATTTTACCTCAACTAAAACGAACAATTCAAATTCTCGCGCGGGATATGGAAGAACATAAATTGATTTAAGTGACCCAATCACCTGAAAAAAGTCCTTAGGATAAAAACGCTGTTATCTTTTAAACTCTTCTTTTAGAAAATCTCGAATTAGAACCTCATTGAATACATAGCAAGCATGATAATTTTGCAATTTTGTAAAGACATACAGTGCACCAGAATGGTGTGAGGTTAAAACATTTTTTACTTGTCGCGACTTTCAGATCAAACAGCTGAACAAATTTTAGTGTTCGATTTCTTATTGTATCTGTCGAAGAGTGCATTCTGAATTGGAAAGAGGAATTTTTATTTCAAGTCTTTATGACTATGATTTTGAATGTGCAAATAAATGTTTCTATATTAAAAATCACTTAGTAATTGGTTATACTGCATATTCAATTCTTACTGCATCCAGAATCGTTGTATTCAATCCCAAATGCACTCTTTGACAGATAAAAGACATCAAACAATTGGTTCCCCGGTTTTATCAGAAAATGTTTCTCGATGTGAGACATTTAAATGAGGTAAAAAGGCGACTTTTTTAAAAAGAAGGATGATTTTTAAAAAATGCTCATGCCTTTTTTCGAGGTGACTTAGTCCCCTTAAACAATTAGGTATTTTAAGCATTGCATATGGATGTCAAGTTTGTTTTGACGCACGTAAAATAATCTTATCTAGAAATTTGAATAAACTAGAATGATGATGAAGTAATATGTACATTTTTTGTATGGCCACAAATGGTACGTCTACTTTACATGGAAAATGTTACTATGCAACAATGATCAAATTAGTATGCCGGTTTAGACCTACTAAATGCTGTGCAGATGAAATTGTGAACAATTTGGGAGGCATTAAAATATCGTAAAATTCGGAACCGGTGAAAACATCTTTTAAATCGTTTTTCGCAGGACGTAAAAAAATTGGGATTTTCACGTTATATTTGGAATCCAAAATGTGAGGAAAAGTGGACGAGAAAATAATGTCTAATTACATACGAATGCACAGAAAGACGGCACAGAATATGTTTCCTATTTAGAGCAATGAAAAGGGTTCTCGATCTTAAAACGATCGAGCAAACTTAATCATAAGTGTCATGTATTGTGCTTAGGGATTCTCCTCGAGAAATATTCAATCTTCTGATGTTTCCGATGAATTTCATGATCTCGGACGATGCCAGGTTTCCGTTATCCGGCGTTTAACAGATGTGACGTCCAGGAAAATGCAGTAAGTTCGCCCGTCTTCACCTAACAGATAGTTTCGTAGTCTCTCAACTTGCTCTTCAAACAAATTATGTTCTTAATAAAAATAATAATTTTCAATTTAAAAAAAAATCGATCATACTCATTAGAAATCACCGAGTTAAAATTGTCATATGCCTCTGAGAGATTTCAAATTGTCTAAAATTTTCAAATTTTTCCTGACAGTCCAAGAAATACGTTGAAAATCAATAATCACTGACTACTGTAAACTTGAACATCTAATTTGGTGTTCGTATCCGTTTAGAAAATGTACAAAACATTTTCGTTCGCAAAACGAATCGACAAAAATGAATAATTAGTATAAAATCGTCTGGACGAATTAAAAAACTTTAAAGCTTCGAATGTTCAAGCTTCGAAGGTATGAATTTTTGAAGCTTCAAAGTTATGAATTCTTAAGCTTCAAAGTTACGAATTTCCTCTTGATAATATTGAATGCCTTAACTTTTCCCTGATAAATCTGTACGATTTTTAATTTGTTAATAATGGCGATCCTGTGGGTCATCAGAAATACGTAAAAATGGTGGTTACCGATATCTGTAGACTACCTTAAAAGGTTTCTCAGGATGGGAAACAAGTAGTGGGCATATAAACCGCGTAGCAAACGCATTGAGATACATACTAGTAGACACTGTTCAGACTTGTAATGTATTCTCCTCTGACCACACTCTGCCAATCGCGTTGGTACTGAGACATTAAGTCATGTCTGCAATCGGTACCAACAAACTTACAACATTTTCATTTCGTGTGCTTCATTTCATTTTTTCCTTATCATCATTCTCTCAATCGCGCTTTTTTATCTTTCATTTTAACAACTCGGATTCTTTCCTCTTTTCCTCTCGCTCGCTCGCTCTCTCTCTCTCTCTCTTTCTCTCGCCTAGTACTCCCAAAAGCTGCGATCGTGTCGACAGACGCGACTACTATAATACAAAGCAAGGGCACTTGATAAAATAACTTAGTCTTCTATTTTCATAATTATCTCTATATAACGTACATATATAAAACAAATTGAGTAAAGAAACTAGTAATGATCAGGTCCGTACAATATTATGATGCTTAGTTTTAAAAATGTTCGATCATCCGATTATACGAATCGATTGTAGTTTTTTTTTTTGTTTAATCATCTTTTCCTTTTAGCACAAAAAATGACTATGTATAATAATTGTGGCGTGGAAACCACGATCGAAGAGGGGAGGATGACGATACTGATCGGGATATAGCGGAGGGTTTGTCCGTAGGAGGAGAAGGAGAAGGAGACGGAGAAGGAGAAGGATGCGCGGGGAAACCGCGAATTGCTTTTTCTTTCTATTACGTACAATACAGAGAGGACAAATCTGTTTAAGGATGTATTCTCAAATACATTCTCAACTAAAACTTTAGCCGGATCAGAATTTCAGAACTTTGACTCCGAAAATGTTTAAAAAATTGCTTTTGAATCGACATTGATTTCGTATAATGCCAAAAAATAATAAATTAGTGCAATATAATTACAAAAACTGTTAGTAGACATTTTGTTACATTCAATTTCCCGATTTTCCCGAATGTATGAGTATCATGAAAAACTTTTTCAATTTTCAGAAACAAATTTAAAAAATGGGGTAGAATAAATTAACGAGTTTTTATATTTTTTCTCAGTTGAGAAAAAAACGGTACTTTGAGAAGAAAAAATGTAAGTGTTCTCACAGTTCGTTAACGAATTTATTAAAAATAATTTTCTATTTATTTAAAATCGATATTTGTAATACCTTTGTTGGCATTGATTAAAAAACGAATTCCGTGCCGCAAAGTGCTCTAATTGTGTTGAAATCAAACTTTTGGCTGAGAATGTATGTGTGACATATTCGGGCGGTCAGAAATCTTTTTTTCGCCGAGTTTTTCATCGAGATTTTGTCCTTTTCTCATAATTCCAAAAAATTTTGATGAGACACTCGACGAAATAGAGGTATTTTATTTTCAAATCGGCCGAACGACGCATCTTTAATGGATGGGAGAGCAGTATGACTCGTGTTGTAACTTTGGGAGTAACTGGGGTGTAGTACATGTTATGTCGCGCGTCTGAGCCGTTAAAAAGGATCGTGTCGTTGCGAATCATCGTCGTGAATAGCTCGGCGCGTCATTGTCCTATCAAAAACTCCCTTGGCTCCGGCATAAGCTTCCAAATCTCTTATTCATTCGCATTACTTCGTTCTCTCTCTCTCACTCGCTCTGAATAGGAACAGCCAACCAAATCTCCTTGCGTGTGTATGTGTTAATCGTTATTATTCATGATATAAGTAATAATATTAATTATTTGAATAAAGTAACATGATGTGCGGTCGAAATATTCATGGAATACCTGACTGCACGGCGGTCATGCGAGGATAGAGCCACCACAGTTATTCTCCTCCCCCTCCACGGTCAAATGCTGTCCCTTATTAACTTCTTCATCCTCATTATCATAAGCATCATCATCATCTTCATCATCATCATCATCTGCTTCATTATCATCATCATCTTCTTCTTCTCTTCTTCTTCTCCTTCTCTTTACACCATATATATATATATATTATATCGGATTTTATTAGTATAATATATATATAGTATAAATATGTACACGCATGCTAGTTAATAACAATCGTTTCGACGCACTCTTCCCATTCACACATCGCACGAAGAGTCAGAAGAAGACGCACACACAAACACACACACGCACACAGGAACGAGTCCGTGATGAACGTTTTTTAAAATTGTTGTTGTTGTTTTTATTTTTATTTTGTTCCTTCTTTCGTTTAGTCGTATTATTCGTGTCATTATTTCAGTAGCGTTTAATCGTTCTGAAGCATAAAAGACTGTGACTAAAGTCTCTGACTGTTGTCGTTGGGTTTTTTGCTCACCGGACGCTCGTATCTCGCGTATTTCATGCACTCACTCACGCAGCCTCGCGCATTTGCCGGACACAGGCCTTTTTCTCGCTCTCATTCTCATAAAACAGAGTGAAATCGAGTGTCCTCTGCGTATTTTTTGTGTGTGTCGTGTGTGTGTTAATGTGTTAACGCGCAGGTATAATTATAACTATTCTCGCGTTGCTCCTTCGCGAAAAAAATGTCCTCTTGGCTTTGACGAGCCTCTTTTCCGAGCGACTAACCGCTTTCTTCCAAACAAAAAGCGTTGCACTCTCCGCCTCGTCTTTTTGTTTCATTCATTTAAATTCACAATGACTTATCACATGTTTATCCTTACATCTCGGTTTTGTTTTTCACGCCGTTCGGTTGTGTCGCCTCTCTCGAATTTCCTCTGCGTAGCTTTCACTTTTAGCATTATCGTTTGTTAAAACACTATGTCTCTCAGTCAGCTCACTGTTTGATACGAGGAACGATAATACAATTGAATATTTATGAACACGAGTTTTACGTTTTTTAAATCTTTTTGTGTTTTTTTTTTGTTGTTTTGTTATTTTTAGTTGTTTTCATTGTTGTCATGCTGATTATGGGATAGCGCGCGTGTGTGTGGAGAGAATAATTGTCTCTCGTGTGTAACGTGGATTTTGGATTGTGGGCTTGGTTGTAGAAAGACGCAAGCATTCCTCGGAACAGTTGAAAACGCGCGAGCAGTTCGCACTCACATTTCTCACTCTCTTTGTCGTTTTCTCTCGGAGCGATCTTCTACATGGTTTTGGGGGAGGGCCAGTATGTTTCTTAGCTTGTAGCGGTGTTATTGGTGAATTGTGGCGGCGGTGTTATTCGTGAATATCCAGTTTCATCAGTTTTTTTGTCTGTTTGTTTTTGTTGTTGTTCTTCCTCCATTTTGTTGTTTTAGTATGTACAGTTGTTGACTATAGCAATTGTTTACTCGGTCTTCTCGCTTTTGTTTCTCTCTCTCTCGCTCTCTCGCTCGCACGCTCTTTCTTTCTCGCGTTTTCACGTTCACACTCGTCGTTCATTCATTTTTAAGATGAGATGGTGCGCAGTTCAGTGATCAAGTTTTGGCATGTATGTAATATATTGATGATCTCGCCTGTAGTCCCATTCCACTACGAACTGCTCGAGGCGTTCATACCGCTGAACATCCCGGTCGTGAATGAGGTTTGCTGCTGCTGCTGCTGAGCTTGCTGTATCTGCTGCTGCTGTTGAGCCTGCTGTTGCTGCTGACTGTTTGCCTGACGGCCGTGCTTTGGCACTGGGGGCTGTAGATACTCGTGTCGCGCTAACGTCAACACGTCGATCCTTTCCTCTTTCCTGTACGCCAGGCAACTTCGAATAAAACTCTGTAACAGGGCCAATAATAATTAAGCGACGCTGCATATGACATGGAATAATTATCATTCCAAGTGAAAATAAATAACAAGTGGAAAACGACACATCACTTAAACTTGGAAAAATAATAAGTGCAAAACGACTAATGATTTGAGCTCGGAAAAATAATAAGTGCAAAACGACTAATGATTTGAGCTCGGAAAAATAATAAGTGCAAAACGACTAATGATTTGAGCTCGGAAAAATAATAAGTGCAAAACGACTAATGATTTGAGCTCGGAAAAATAATAAGTGCAAAACGACTAATGATTTGAGCTCGGAAAAAAATGACGACAACTTAATTAAACCCGCAAAAATGTAGTGAAAAACGAGTCATTATTTAAACACAGAAAAAAATGACGACTACATAATTAAACTCGCAATAATTGAGTGGAAAATGACTAATTATTTAAACTCGGAAAAATGATGAGTGGAAAACGACACATTACTTAAACTTGGAAAAATAATAAGTGCTAAACGACTAATTATTTAAGCTCGAAAAAAATGACAACTTAATTGAACTCGCAAAAAAGAGTGGAAACCGACTGATTATTCGAACTCGGAAAAATAATAAGTGCGAAACAACTCATTATTCAAGCTCGGAAAAAAATTACGACTTCTTAATGAAAGTCGCAAAAATTTAGTGGAAAATGACTCATTGTTCTATCTCGGAAAAATGATGAGTCGGAAACGACTTATTATTTAAACACGGAAAAATGATGAGTCGAAAGCAATTTATTATTTAAACTCGGAAAAATATTTGGTGGAAAACGACTAATCATTTAAACTTGGAAAACAATTAGTCGGAAACGACTTAACTCGGAAAAATAATGAGTGGAAAATGATTCATTCTTTAAACCCGGAAAGAAATAAGTGGAAAACAACTATTCATTGAAACTCGAAAATATGATGTGTGGAAAACGACTCATTATTTTAACTCGAAATAATAATGAGTGGTTTCTTCTCTTCTCATCTTGTTTTATTAATCTTACCTTTGCTTCGTTGCTAACCGTCGGTTTATTCGCAAACTGAACCTCTGTCGCTTTTAGTATTATGTTCTCCTCTAGGATTGTTGCTTGCGACTGGTTGTGTCCGAAGGGCTGTAAAAAATCAAGGAAAAAAAAGAGTTTCATTTGTGACCTCATTGATACATTTTTTGACGAAATATCACGAATATTAATTCCAGCTTACCTTTCTGCCGTAGAGGCACTGATAAAATATAACTCCAACGCTCCACACGTCGACCTTCGACGAAATTTTCGGAGGGTTTTTACCGACTACAAAACATTCAGGCGGCAAGTACCTAAATAATGGAGAATAAAGCCGGTCTTAGAAACGAAACCATTAGTTAAACTAAATTTATTATGAATAATAACTATTTTTTGTTACAATAATCGAACCTGATTGTTCTTCACTCAAAATTAAATCGAAATGAAATGATGTATTGATTAACAGAGTAAAATTGCAGGTAACGCACGATAACTTTTTTTTTTCAATAATCGAAACTTTAATTTTTTTTTCACTCAAAATTGAATCGAAACGATATTATGTATTTATTATGAAAATGACATTGAAGAAAACTCACCAGTATGTACCAGCGCCTTGGGAGGTTAAATCCATCCCATGATCGGGATTGTAATTCTCCTCGTCCATTACTTTACTCAGACCGAAATCTGTTATTTTAATTTCACCGCAGACATTACCTTCTGTCAGTAAAATGTTTCCTGTGGAAAAAGTCGCATATTTCACGGTCAGAGAGTCATTTATTATTGTACTGATTTCTCAAGTGTAAAATTTCCGAGCCTCATTAGCAAAAAAAAAAAAAAAAAAAAAAGCTTGCAATAATTTTGTGCTTACCTGGTTTCAGATCGTAATGTATGACTGGGGGTTTTATCTCATTGAGGTACTTTAACGCAGAAACTACTTGCATCACGATCGATCTCGCTTCTCTCTCGGGTATTGTTTTATGCTGAAAAATTAAGCTTACATTGTAGCGGATTCGCAGAGATTTAGAGGAACATCCCCTAACGGCAGCGATAAATTCCGTACCTGTTTCAAGTAGAAGTCTAGGTCGTGACCATCACAGTATTCCAGAACGGTACAAAATGAGTTGGCGTCGATTTCGAATACATCGTACAACTTGACGACCCGCGGATGATCGAGAGCCTTGTGTATATTGTATTCCCGCAACGCGTGCCTGAAAAAATGATGTAATTCATAAATATAACGTAATTGATTTTCCAATTGTGAAGAAAGTTAATAAAATCGCTCGATCGATTACTAACTTTATGTAATTGGCTTTTTTATCTTCTTTCCAGTCTTTATTCAGTTGATGCACTTTGCATGCCACGTACCGCTGTTCCTTAAGGTCAAATGCCTGCAGAAATGAAAGATAAATTGAAATTCGATAACAAGCTAAAAATAAGTGACTGAAAATTAAGACAAGATGGAGAAGTATATTCGCTAACCTTGTGCACCTCGCTAAAACCTCCCTTCCCCAGCAACATTAGCAGAAGGTAACGTTCGTTGAGTACTGGGTGAGAGTTAAATCTTGATTGGTCCTCGTTGTGTATACGCTTCAACTCTCTGATGTGTAGATTTCGCTCCCTCTCGAGTTTCTCCATTTCTAGTTGAAGATCAGCGTCCTCCTTTTTCAACGCGCTCTGTCTCAGCTATATTCGTAGAATAATAATCGCAGAATACAGTAAACATGTGTTATTACTCAAGCGTGAAGCATTATGAATTTATGTATTTATTCCACGGGTTATTAAACTCTTTGCCAAAAAATTAGTATCAATATTGAGCGTCCATTATCTTCAGGTGTTTGAAAATCCGATTTTTAATAATAGAATCATCAGTGTAGGGTTTTTCACATGTTTAAGAAAGGTTTTTTCAGAATCTACTTTTTCAGCTTTGAAAACATTCAAATGAACGTGGAAAAATCGGAAAAAAAATTCCAAGACGATGCAGAGTCGGAATCAATATTATCGTAACACATTATCAAAATCAGGCAGAATGATAGCTTATGAATTTGACGTGGAATGCGCCATATATATATATGATAATTACAGTAATATTGATTTCGTTTGCAATAGTTTCATCGCATCTTGATGCTAATTTCAAGAGGTGACTAGCAAAATAAAAACGAGTAAAGAGGTGAAAATTTTTTGTATTGTCGTTTGTAATATATGTAAAAGGATGGAAAAATGATATAAAATAATGATACCTTGAGTATTTCGTCGGCTTCGTAATACTCTTGCCAGGTGTAAGATCCAGGTACCGCGTCTGGTTTCAAAAAGGTCGCTTCGGTGCCATTGTGCAACGAGGGTTGAGGTTGACTCCTTTTTCTGCCCGTTTCACTGTTCGACGGCCTCTTTTTTAAAAGCAACTTCTTTTGCCTATCAATTTCCTCTCTTTCGGTTGTTATCTCCTCCTGTCGTCTTGCGAGTTCTTGAAACGCGTAACCGTCTGTCCAATTTTCTTGAAACGTCGCACCAACCCTCTGTGTCACAAACTGTCCGAGCCTCAGTCTATTTTGCATACACTTTTGCCTAGCTTCCTTCTTCTCTATGTTTGATTTTTCTTTTAATAACTTCTTTACAACGTCTATACACTTATTTATATGGGATTTGTGCTGGTCAATCATCTTCTGTTGATTGGCCATTTGAAGCCTAAGTTCTTCGGTCGTCTGTAAAGAGGTATGACAATAAATAACGAGCGTTAGTGAGGGTTGTTTGTGGGGAAACGAGGGGAAGAAAGAGAGAGAGATAGAGAGAGAGATAGAGAGAGAAAGAGAGAGAGTTGTTGCATTGGCGACGGTGGGAATCGACACTCGGAATAATAACAAAGGGAATTAACTACGAGCATTGTCAATTAGAGACTGAAAGAGCGAGAGAGATTCGTGCCACTGTGTTTCTTCTTTTTTTTTTAAACTTAATATGTTGCTTTATATTTGTTTTGTTTTGTTTTGTTGTTCTTCGTTGTGTTTTGTACTTACTCTATTTAGTTCGTCAATTTTACTATTACGAAGTTCCAAATCTGACGAGGCTTGAGTTTCGAATTCTTGTATCCTCTGGCAAGTGAGTTCCGTCTGAAAGCGCGATTAACGTAACGTAGTAAAGTATACGTTGCATTCTCGCCGCCGGCTGTAACGTCTCATACATTTGTTAGGCGAGTTTCGTGAAAATATCGGATACCTTGCCGCTGACCCGGCAAAACACGAATTCCTTCTTTTTTTTTGTGTTGCATTTTTGAAGAAAAAAAAAACTGTTGCTTTTTGTTGTTGTTGCTTTTTTGACTTAAATTCTCTATCGCAATTAATAAAAAGACACGTGTACTCTGCTGCTATTGAGGTCAAACTATTGGTCACGAATGAATGTTATTTCAGTATCGTGAAACAAACTAATCGGGAATAGTAACATTAAGTCCGAGTGTGTGTCCAACCGAGTGGCTGAGAGTGTGACAACTATGGGGATTGTTTGCGGGATATCGAAACGATACACAGGCGGCAAGGAGAACACCGAAAATGTATGCATGATTCATATGGTGTGAAACGCGATTTTTTTTCCTTTTTTCTCTATTTTTTTCTTCTATGATAATTATCGATTTTTTTTTTTTTCAAATTTTCTCTCAACATTTCGACGACTAGCCAGTGATCCGTCTGAGTGACAATCCAGCAGGTCGCGTGTGTACGTGCGCGATGTAATGAATCGTACAAGACGGAGAAAAAACAAAGTCCCAAGAAAAATGGTGAATTTCAGTGAAAGAAGAAATAAAAATAAGTGAAAAAATAAAAAGTTTTAGCGAATCGAGTCGGTACGAATCCAAGGCGTGCCAGGACAAGGTAGCCTGCATTTGCGCGATAACAAATGGATGCAGTGCTACAGCAGCAGTCTTGGCTTATGATAAATCTGATGGCGACAAACATTTGACAAGAAATAGCCTCGGTAATTACAGTCAATCATCATTATATGCGATACTATTAAACGATCCTTTTGCTCAAGGAATTGCAGAGTTGATATTTTATTATCAAGTGCTTAATGTACATTAGATACTAAAAATCCAATGGCAATATAAGTTTTCACGAGTTCAGGCTCTTCTTATCAAATGCCTGCAATTATGACCGAACGGTGCTTACATTTGGGGTGTTAGTCTTCGCTTGCCTGACCTGGCTTGTCCTAGGGAGGTTCGTAGGCCTTACCTGCACCTGCTTGCTGACCATCGAGCCTGCAGGTTGCGCAGTTGCCGGTGGCGGCGGTGGCGGAGGTTGAGGGAGCGTACGAGGAGGTTGCATCAGCGACGTGAACTCCGAAACCGAAGAATTGGCTGTCGTCATTTGCGGGGCGATCAGCGGTTGAGTCGACGGTGGATACTGTTCCGGAAAAACATGAGACAAACGATATATTAACCCACGAAAACACATCGGATTAGGTATTTTTGTTTGCGGTCAGCTTAGAGATTACAACCGAAGCACACTTATTTTAAGGTTGAAGCTAACACTACAGATTAAGCAGTGGAAGCGTCCTCCAAGACGTTGCTTTGTAATTTTCTGCTGATTTCACTTCTTAATTAATTCATAATTAAATAATCAGGCTGTGGATCTTTATTCCAATGTCGATAGAAGTTAGGATAGTAGTTATTTCGCCTGTACAGTATAGTTTAGAGAACTCTGGCTGCATTTCCTTAGAATATCGACGACTTCCAATGAAATTCAAGTAACTCACGGAAATTATCAAAATTGAGGTATCTCAGCGTTCAATTCCAAACTGACTCATCTCACGGTTCAGAGTTGAACTAATTTATCTCAAATATCATACTGATATTTCAATATAGTGATATTTAAGATATGTCTGAGTGACTCAATTGAATGTTGAGGTACCTCAGTTTTAATCATTTTCGTGAGTTAGTTCAGTTTTATCAAAAGCCGTCGATATATCGAAGAATGGAAGAGTTTCATAATCTCCGTCATAACCGTGCGACTAATGCGCGGAATGCGTAGTTTCCGATTATTTTGGTAAAGAACAATGATTATTTTCATATGCAAACTTCACGGAAAGCTGAGCAAAACGGTAATATGCAATCTCAAAGTAGATTCGTTTGTACGGTCAAGTCAATCGAGTGTTGAGATTAATAAAAAGGTTTGAAGCTTTTCACTTGATTTTTTTTTTCATTTTTTGCTATCTTATAGAGGATATAACTTGGTTCTGGTACTCACCATCGGATATCCCGTTTGCGGCGAAGGACTCTTTGCTCCGCCGTGTCTTATTGGACTACTGCCTACGTGGTGTTTTGGAAAGTACTCGTTGATTTTTTTATTATCAAGGGCGGCGACGGAACGAGCCCCCTTACTACCTACAGCTCCGCCTGGGCCACTTCCACCTCCGTCGTCCACCTTGCGTTTTCTCTTTCTCTCCGAAGGCGTCCGAGGAACCTTTTCAGGGGTGTTCGGATCTACCTCCTTGTCGCTGTGCGACGAGCCTGTGAATTCAATTAATCTCGTGAAATGCTTCGCACTTCATTTCCGAAATATTCGTCGCGGAATATTTTCAATAATTTCTTTGATGAGCCTAAAGCTCACAAGGATTCATCAGAAAAGTCTATTAATAACAAAGTAATTTCCATGTCTGGAAGATTTAAAAAATGTTGAAGATTCTATGAAAAGACTTAGACCATTTCTTGATTATGATTTTGTAGTAATCGCCAGTACATATGAACATACTGAAATTACGTGTGATCTCTTGAGCTGTTGCAAGAAGTCGTCATTTTCAATTATATATTCAGATTAATTATGAAGTAAATGGAAAATGCATGATCGTCTATTTATTGAAGTTTCTTTTCTTCACAATAAAGCCTGTGAGTTTAGTTAATCACATTGAATGCTTCGTACTTCTTGTGCAACGTAACGTTATTGACTTTTTTTCTGATAAAAATTTGTCGTGGAATATATTTTCTGTTTCTCTTGGCTCAATGGAAAAATTTATCCATCGAGAAGCTATTTCTACCTCTGGAACATACGATAATCGCTGCAGGTGTTGTGTTTACGAAAACATATTCACAAACTCAATTGTATCATCCACTTTGTGTGAAAAAAATTTAGGGATTTTCACCTCTTGTGGAATTTCATTTAAATCGATTATTCTAATGAAATTTTGAAGATAATTGTTCAAATACTTCTTATGCAGGAAGAAAAGCATTGAGAAATATTTCTTTAACTAGATTATGGTAAAACGAAGCTGCAAACTTCAAGCAAAATTTTTAAGAGCTTACAAAAATGTTAAGAGTCAGAAGCGTCTTCAACATTTCCTGATTACACAGACTTCATGACTGATGGACTCTGAATTCTACTCCAAGCTCGTCTGTATTTAAAATCATTACAATTGAATAGTCTTTGAATTGCCAACAGCCACAGACATATTTTTTTATTTTTTCTTAATCTATCTAATTGTCCTAACAGCTAAGAGTCAAAGAGACCACTTTACATACGACATGTACAAGCCTAGAAATTTGAAAGCCGTTTAGTAATTTCTCCATTTGTTACATGAAATTATACAAATTAATTTTTTTCTAGAACTCTACCACAATCTCAAAGCATTTGGTATTCTTCAGACAGTCCAGGTAGATATTGAAACAGTACCTAAGAACGATAAAGACTAAAAGATAGTTCTACAGATTATTGAAAGCTCAGAAATACTCACCGGTGCTCATGTTCGAGTCTTGACTATGAACCGACTGACCAGAGTTTACAGTGGATTGGGGTGCCATCTGAATTTGTGATCCAGCAGACATCTGCAAAGCAAACAAAAAGAAATCGCCATTAGAGCGCAACTCCTTGAAAGGCGAAAAAAAAAAACATAATCACTGCAAAACCACTGCGATAAGTACCGAATCACCAGAAATGCAAAATTCCACACTGACACTGCGTTGCGATGGCTCCTAATCTGCAGACTACATGATCGTCAAACAATCTCAGAGTAATGCACCCGGACAATATAATATTCACTGTGAGTATCGCGTATTCGCGTTGTAAAATCGTGAAATCGATGCTCGAAGTGAGAAAAACAGCGAGTAGAGCCCGAGATCGTCGTCCGCTTATTTTTGAGAGGTTACAGTCGTCGATCTGGTGAAAAGCAACCACTGGAGTCTCCGGAAAGTGACGGGAAAAATGCACCTCTTATTTTAATGCCCTCTCGTAGACGACGCTCGAGGAGGAATCGCAAAGGGTTAAAAGGTGAAGGAAATGGTTGATGTCTCGAATGTCGCGAGCGCCGGGATAACGTAAACGGCGAGAAAGATGGTGTCGAATTGTTGGAGGAGGACGGAGCGAGAGCCCGCGGTAAAAAGCGAGACGCCAGTCGGCGAAACGTAGACGATGGACGTGGGGTTGACACTGGTGCGAGGGAGACGAAATAACGTCGAAGGCACCTTCCAGGACGAACTATGGTGGAGCCCCATAGTCGTGTTTGCTACTGTAAGGACCGAGTGATGGTGTGTCAACCATTTGAGCCAATACCGGGTTCACTGTTTTTTAGGGACACGCGCGACTAAAACTTCACGGCGTTTCAAACGATTTATTATCGCGGCTCTATGTGTTTAGAGAGCTAGAGAGAATCACGACAAAATGGAGGACCCTAGGCTGCGGGGGACGTAGCGGAAGGAAGGGCGAGAGGGAATCAAGGGGCAGGGAGCGAGAGAAAAGGGAGCGAGAGAGAGAGAAGAGAGGCGGCGGACGGACGGAGAAAGCAGAGCGAGTGAGCGAGCGAGAGACGGAGAGGAGAGGGGGAGGGAGAGACAGGAGGGGAGGGAGAGAGGTGACGGACGGACGTACGGACCGAACGTGCGCCCGTTTGTACGGTGGGGGGTAGGTATAAGACCATCGGTGGCTGGCTGCTGCCGGAGGAGTGGTTGAATCGGGAACCACGGACGCGCACCGCAAGGGGGCAGTTTTACACACTGTGCGAAACACGCTCTCAGTGGACATACGACGCTGACAGACCGACACGATGACGATGCCTCGTTTGCCAGACCAAATATTCTGATCATTTGCACAATCACTACGATATAATTGCGATTGCGTTTTTTCTTATACATTTTCCTTGGGGGTGTTAATGTTTAGGGGAGTTTATGGCTGGGAGTTAGGAATTCAAGTAGGATCAGTGATTTTTGAGGATTTTCAAATTGTTTATAATATTCTGTTCCATCATTTTTTAAATTCGGGTCTGCGAACCTCTGTACGAATCTGGTAGTTATGGAGGCGAAACATTAAGGTAATTGTGTAGGGCGGTTTTGCACTTGGTGATGATATGAGATAAATAGTTGTTTATGAGAATTTATGGCTGTTCGTTAGGAATTAAAGTAGGATTGGTTATTTTTGAGGATTTTAATTTTTTTAATAGTTTATTCCATCAATTTTTAAATTCGGGTCTGCGAAACTCTGGACGATTTTGGTATTTATGAAAGCGACAAATTATGGTCATTGTGTAGGGTATCTTTGCACTTGGTTATGATATAAAAAAGAATTCGTAATTTTTTCGGGTTTTTAGTGTTTAAGATACGCGACCTAGTTTTTTTAAAGACATTTTTCTCGAGGGTATATATTGCATATATTGCTCATGCGAATTTGTGACGGTTAATTAGGAATTCACGTAGGATAGATAATTTTTGAGGATTTTTGTTTATTAAGGTGGATGAATACTTGGGTAATTCCTACCCATGGTTTATTCCACCAGTTTTAAAACTCGAGTCTGCAAACCTTTGTGCTACTTTGGTATTTATGAATGCGAAAAATTACGGTAATTACGAAGGGCAGTTGCTTATGATATAAAACAGGATTTGTAATTTTTTCTGTTTTTTTTTTTTTTAATTTTGAAGGTACGCGATTTGGTTATTTTTAGACATTTTTCTCGACTGTATGTAAATTTCTGGTGGTTAATGAGGAATTGAAGTAGGATCGACGATTTTTTAAGATTTTTGGTTTTTAAGGTGGATTAATACTTGGGAAATTATTACCCACAGTTCATTTGACCATTTGTGAAAAGAGAGTTTATTCCACAATATTTAAAACTCTGGTCGCTTTGAAATATTGTAGCTTTTATATTAATAAATGCTACAACAATTCTACGGTAACTATGTAGGGCACACACGATCTGTGGACCTCCATCGCTGCCGGACGGACACGATGACGCCTCGTTTACTCGATCAAATTCTTCGCCGACCATTTGCACAATCACTACGATAATACTCGCTGTTTTTTTTCCCGAGATTCCTCTATCTCTCTCGCTATTATCGTTTATATATGGCAGTCATTTATGGCTATTAATAATCACAAGTTAAAAACGGATCCGTAATTTGCTCGTATTTTTACTGTATTTTTATCGTACGTTGGATACTTAAAAAAATCATCCATTCAGTATAGTTTTTTATCCGCCATTTTTATACCTCAAATTTATCCAGTGTTTATAATGATTAATCCAAAATTCTACAATAACTATCTAAACTTATTAATCCTTCCTGTTCGGAAATTCCCCAACTGCATACAAAGTTGCATATATGTACAGCATAGAAACGTCCATCAACTTGTTAATGAAAATTTACCTAATATCGAAAACACTAAAGTGTTTTGCCAATATGTAACTAAACTAATATAACTCGTGTTTGAAACTACATGATCAATAATAATCACATCAAATATATACATTCCTGAATGTAATAATATAGTTGAATTTTCAATTATTATTTTTATAATAGACTCGGTTTAAAATCTCGATACACGATTTCTGATTGATAAACATTTGACTGAAATTTATTTGAATTGCAAAAAAATTGGTTACACGAATTAACGTTCCATCTGCATTAATTTCAACCTACAAGTATCAAATTTAAGTTTAATGTTTTCAATATCTAATTGGGCATTAAATATTGAATGTTCTTGTCACGGGTTTTTAAATCACTCGGAATTACAAGCTTCGTTACAATTCCAATTGAATCAACGATGTTTTCCTCGTAATCACTCAGCCATTTAAATCCACTAAACGAGCGAACAAACAAGATTTTTGTTTATCTTTGAGGCAGGTGTTTTCATATTTGGCGAATGGTAATAAATAGTATCCGAGGTTCGGATGGCCAGCCAAGCCACACGAAAAAAAAAAGTAGTCGTGATAACCATTTCCAGCATATGTTGTGCCGCAGATTAGTTACGGAAACTAAATTGAAAAAGTATTCTAAACTATATGTGATTGGTAAGCGAAAAATAGTAAGTAAGACCGACGACTTGGTTCCGACAACCAATCATAATTCTGTCCTTACCAACAGCCATGAGGTGGCGCAACTACCGGCGGAAATAGTTGTAAACACGATTCGAACGTTGTCGGCGACCTACGAGTTGGTTTTCATTACCAATCACTTTCCTTCCAACACTAATCGGTTGGTTCGGGTAACTAATATTTTTTAGTTCGCGAATGAAAAAGGCTAACAACACTATTGTGTTGTATAACGAACGTGTGGACACATATAAGTGTAAAGTGAGAAGAAAAGCAGTTTGCAGCGGGCTATAGTTCGTCAAATACTAATTACGTATTTTAATAATTATTTGTTGGGTATGGGTATTATTATATTTTTTAGGCAGAGTTATTGACCATTAACATATACAGATTTTTTATGACTCAGCTCCTTTTAATAGCTCATAGCGATGAACTGCATTTTTCATTGGGCCATTTATTGTAACCATAACATTTTATAACCTTGTTTTATAGTAGCGGGAGCGAATACAATGAGTTAGGAAATCTAATTTTTGACCTAGAGCTGCCCTAAAACAGATTGCATGTAATAACTAAGCGTGTAGCTCGGGTTACTATTTCTGTTGGTTCCTGTTACTATTCTACCAACGACATTTCAGTTCCTTCAACCAACTAAGTAGACGCTTCAACTGAGTAGTTGGCGCTATATAAAATATTTCGGGTGGTTGTGAGAACCAATTTTTCAGTTTTACCAACTACACTTTTTTTTTTTCCCGTGCAGCAGAGCCTTTGACTCGAACCCGTAGGAATATAAGGGTATTCTAGTGTGCGTGAGGACCTTATATCCGCTTGAAAAATAAATGAAAGATCAATCTACCTTACACATGTTTGGGGCTCGCCTCGAGACAATGCCAGAGAGGCTCTCGATCTTTTGTTGCTTAGTTGCGACGTCGGGCTCCGTACCCGCGATACAAATAACGGAATAAGAGAGAACCGTGGGTTTTCTCGCTTCTTTCCGTTGGCCCGTGGACGTCTCTCGCTCCCATTCTCTCGGCAACAACTCGGCACGCGCATAATAACCGATCGTCTCTCTTTCTCTCTTGCGGTTGCAGTGCATCTTGTCGCTCTTGTGATTAACGGTAGCCGATAACGCGTTCGAGTGACGACGTCACGACGACTACTCGTGACGTATTACCTCTGCGATAAGTCCGACCCATTATATTTTCCCGAGAGCGGCGATTATCGTTATTATTGTTATTATCACGAGCATTATCATTCTCGTCGTGGCAACGACGACGAATCGACGACCAGCAGCATGTCAGCCACGTTTCACGAAGAGAGACTTGAAGCGCGACGGAGCGGCTCTCTACGGCTCGGATTGAGTCAGCCACTGCTCTTCACACTAGTCAAATTAGTGTTCAATTTTTACAACACTTTGATACTATTTCTGACGGTTTAATGAACAGTTTCGAGGCGTTAACCACATAGCGGAATGGCTTATCAATATATAAGTACATTTTGAGCTGCGATTTCAATAGGACTAATTAAATAAAAAATTTAATTTCAACATTTATGTTGTTTTCCAAATGAGATTTTTGTTCAAATGAATTTCAAATTGGATTGGAATTTTAGATTAAATTAAATTTCAAGTTTAATTTTCTTTTCCAAATAAGATTTTTATTTGAAGAATTTTGAATAAAAATGAAATTTTGAGAGATTATTTTTTTCTCCAAATGAATTCTAAATGAAACTGAACCTTTAGATTAAATTTAAATTCAAGATTTTTTTTTCTTTTCCAACTAAGATTTTTATTTGAAGAATGATAATTAAAAAAAGAAATTTTAAGAGATTGTTTTCTGCTCCAAATGAATTTCAAGTGAAAATGAAATTTCAGATTACATTTAATTTGAAGACTTGTTTTCTTCTCCGGTAAAGATTTTAATTTAAATTGAATTTTAGATTGAATTTAGTTTGAAGACTTATTTTCTTCGTCAAATAGGACGTTTGCTTAAATGACTTTAAAAGTTTAATTTAATTTAAAGGATTTATTTTCTTCTCCAAATATTACCACCAGAAAATTTCCTAAATTAAACCACCAGAAATTATAAGAGCATTCTCTAAAATGTAGCACTGATTTGACTAGTGTGGAGCGCATTAGCTACCTTAAGTGGCCATAGTAGTAAGTACTCGTAGACAGAGAGAGAGAGAGAGAGAGAGACAAAGAGAAAAGAAGAGAGCGCACTCGGTGATTCGCGCGCGCGCGGTGGTCACGCATTCACGAAAAGCCTCGAGATATATCCACAGGCGTACAATTCACCGCGAATGCATGCCAATGGCAGACAAACGCGCCTTTAGGTGTACACACGAGATTCGCGGTGGATAGTAGCTCGAATGACCGCAAGCTAAAGCGAGTGTAGGTATGTGTATCTCGATGGTTGTGCGACTGGCGGAGAACCGGAAAGGTCCGGTGTTGGGCGAAGAGAGAGAGAGAGAGAGAGAGAGTGAGGGAGAAAGAGAGAGAGAAGTAAGGGGAAACAATTCTCGCAAGGGCTCCGCGCTCTCGGCTCTCTCGCGTACGCGAGGGGAAGTAAAGTCGGCGAGAACTACGCCGCGCTGGATGCAGAAACGGGAGACAACCGAGTCAACGAGAGAGAAAGACGAGGACAGACGTATGAGAGACATTCCTTGGCGGTGAACGGGTCGGCCGAGTGAGAGACCTGGTAAAATCAATGTGGCAAAGTGTGGCCTGTGGCCCACCGTCGCTGCTGCTGCTTCTGCTGCTGTAACGCAACTTGCAAAGGGTGCTCTTCTCGAACCCTGATGCATCCTGTGATCCTCGCATATTTACCTCGCTTTTTGCAGGCTCTTTTAGGCGAGTCGTGATTTTTTACCTCGATATTGTACATTAAACAAATTATCAAATCCCACTGGTTATTATCACATATGATAATTGAAGTGCAGTTTGATAGTTTATTTATTATAGTCCAATGATACGAGTATGATTGACAAATGGCCATTGATAAGAATAGCCCTTCGAGAATGCATTTCTGGTTATTAGGGTCATTCTATTTGAAACTCTTTGTTTATGGACCGTAATCGGGAACATATATTTTATGAGACATAGCTTACGAAAAGTGCCTCGTGAAGAATATTTGGAGGTCGCTCAACGAACTTTGAAATCAAGGCTTGCATTTTTTTTGCACCGGTGCATTTTTTTTGCACGATTCTTAGTAAGTGTACAAAATGTTCGCGGAAAATATTCTTAAAATATGGTCGTTCAAACGATTTGGACATATTTCTTAATTTTTTTTTTCGTTTCAAAAAACGAAAATTTTTATCATTTGGAAAATCTCCTTATTCGACCACAACCAAAAAATTGATCAATATACTTCCTCGTAAAGGTAGCTTTGTAGAAAGCGAAAAATAATGAGGAAGCAATTTGCAAGGTTCTACTTTTTATATTTTATACGAAATCATGACATTCCAAGAAAACCATAGCACATTTGATATTCTATAAAAGTTCAGTCTGTACATATTAATGTTCGTTCCGAAGCATGAAATCGGTTAGTTTCCCATAAGAGCCCGTGCATAAGATTTTTTTTTAATATTTATTTTCCCGGTAATTTAGTCTATAACCCAGCTTGAAATGTTGCGATCGCATTTCGAAGAGATTCAACTATCATATAAAAAAATTTTAAGTCTTACAGTTCAGAAAGGTCAACGCGCAAGGACTACCTTAAGATCTATTAAATGTATCGATAGGTGGTCGATGCCGAAGCTTGAAGTTCAAATTTCAAATAAAATCATAGTGACCGACAATTAGTAAAGGTCGAGGGCCCTAGTGGGCATCGTTTTTGACGGCACTGCAAGGAGAGATATCTACTGGTGTACCGGGCGCGTTCAAAGTGTGTACGGTGCCGCGGGGGCGGCGGTACTCGGGCGTATAACAGCCAGAGAGCCAACGTTGTAGAGTGGAGGCACACGCTACGCTCTTCCGATACGCTCTCCGAGGAAGAAAGAGGCGCGAGCGTACAATCGCACGTTTCCTCAAGCAGCAGCAGCAGCAGCAGCGATACCACAACTACGACCTCGCTAAGCGGGGACGAGTACGATCCGCTCTCAACGACCTCGACGACGACGTCGTCGTCGTCGTCGTCGTCGAGAGGTGAGGGAAGTCGCGGTCGGTGGCTGGCGATATGTACCAGGTCCGTCACACCGCGAACCAACAGAGCCAGAGAGAGCGAAAGAGAGAGAGAGAGAGAGCGAGCTCACCGCGTAAAACACCGCCGCTAGTGGTGCGCGCGCGAGTTTATACTCTCTCTCTCGGGGTTAGAGTCAGCCACGAGACCGAGTGGCTCGTCAGTCGAGCCCCCGTCCTCCAGCTGTGCGGCTCGCAGTGCGGAACTTCCGTCCGTACGTTTTCGCAACGACTACAAGCCCGCTATCTACTCTCGATCTCTCGAAGCTCCTATTCTCTTCCCTCAACATAAATATATCATCAATAAAAATAAAAAAACCATCGACAATGCGCCCCTCTATTCCCAATCGTTAATAAACCTTCGCGTCGATCGATTTCATTGTGGTAAAAAGAGGTAAAAACGTATGCACTCTGCGCGACGACGCGTCAATTGCCGATTGTGCAGCCGCTGCAGCCACGTGAGCGATGATATGCTGTGCGTCGTTGAAAGCTGACGTTCGGACACTTCCGTTGATTATTCCGAAGCGCGCAGTGCCAAGGAAAATGTCGGACACGCTCATCGAAGATACATAGAGATATATGTATATATGTATATGTATATGGGTATCGACATGTATATATACTCACGTATGGGAGCCAAAAGTGAGGCGTGAATTAATATTGACTAAGGAAATAAGAAAAACGTGATATCTTCCCCATCGAGAAGCACTCGGCCGAGATATTTTAATCGATGAGTACGTGCTACGTGAATGATAGCGCGAATCGCTCGGAACTGCGGGTGTCTCCGCGATGGTTTTTTTCCGCTGGTGATCGACGCGCGACCCGCAACTTTTCGTATACTACACGACCGCTCTGCTGTACTGTTCGTGACGCATCTATCTCCTTCTCGCTCTTTAGCTCTTCATCCTCCGTCTTCGTCCCTCTTTCCGTCGGTTCGACTCCCTTCGCCAAATGCTTTCTCGCTTGTGCATGGAAAAATATGCCTACTCAAGTGCGCGCACGCTTGAACAAGATCGAGCGAGATGGAAACTCGGAGACGGGAACCAAGGCGCCACGACTACGTCATTGTTCTTGTAGATATCTCGCGGTCACGAAAGATGTTTATTCGTCCACGAGAGTCTGTTATGCTGAGAGCACGTAGAACGGCAAACACGATGACGCATCGCGATCTGTAGTCCATTTCGTCTTGAGAACATCAATGTCCGATTGTAGGCGAGATTTTAGTGAGCGGGGAGTCGGAGTAGCGAATGGATAGGATAGGAAATTTTTTAATAATGAACTTCTGAATCTGAAGTCGTCATCGTTATGGAATTCGTTATGTCAGAGATTCGTTATTTTGATCGTTCGCGATTTTGATTCAGTTTTAAGAAGATGATGGTCGAAATAGCGAATTGCGGAAATAACTAATGTGATAATGATGGACATTTTTGATTAGACGTTCATTATTTTGAAATTCGCCATTTTGGTTATTCGCTATTTTGAACGACACCCATTTCAGCTTTCAGCGTGAAAATTATCGATTGAAGAAGGATATCGGTAATTAGGGATGGGCAACTTCAACTAACGATCGAATCTGGAGTCGTTATCATTATGAAATTCGTTATTTTAGCCATGGATTAAGTTAGATAACAAAGATAAGATGATGGTCAAAATAGCGAATTGCTGATATAAGGATTTGATAATGATGATCATTTTAGCATTCACCGTGAAAATTATCGATTGGAGAAGGATATCGATAATTAGGGATGGGCACCTTTCGATTTAAAAGTATTTAAAATATTGTACGGAGGGAAATGGAATCTTAAAGAACAGAATAATTTGTTTTATGATGATTGCAGATAAACCTGAAACTAATTGTTAAATCAATTTGCTAAAAGAGATTAAACATTTACCAGTGTTTACTTATTTCAATTTTAACGAATTTAGCTGTATGAGATAGTATCATCGTTGTTTCTTGTGTGTGAAACTTTGTTAAAAGTGAAAGATGATGAGAAAGATAATGTCCAAGATTATTTGCATCGTTGTTTCGAATAAATCGGAAATGTAGAAGTTAAGAGAAATTTTAGTTGTCAAGAAATAATGAAAAAGAATTCATTTTCCTACATAATCCAAAACCTTCTACGGCATCTTCACTAAATTACGTATCTAGCATCACCGAATATAGTTTGGTTGAAGTACAAAATTTCAACTCGATAGTTTACCTTTCCCTAACGTTAATGAAACAACGTCACTTTTTTTTAAAACAAAAAACTATCATCCAAACCCTTCTTAAGAAACCAAAAAATATATATTCCCCACGAAAAAAAAGTTTCCTCTACGGGCAAGCAAAAACACAAATAACCATTGACGTGGTGTTATTTCACACCAGTCAAA
This sequence comes from Tromatobia lineatoria, assembly GCA_949699805.1. Lineage (NCBI taxonomy): Eukaryota > Metazoa > Arthropoda > Insecta > Hymenoptera > Ichneumonidae > Tromatobia > Tromatobia lineatoria. The sequence goes on from OX453038.1 coordinate 8,095,849, forward strand.
AAGTTCAGAATCCGGTTGACAGACAAAAAATGCCTAAACTGATCAAAATAGCGCATTACATAATAGAAAAAAAAGTCTATCTCATGGGAAACCCGACTCGCTAAAGTAAAAAAAAATTCCCGAATTAAAGAAAATTTTCCAGTACGAATTCCTAAAAGTGTCAATTCCCGTGCGAAGGTCTAAAACACCAACGTTTACCCAAAATTCATAAAAATAACGCCTCCTATGTTCAACAATAAACCATATCCACAGCTCTTGTGTATTCTAAAAACACACAATAGTTATGTAATAATAATTAATAGAGTGTCAGCGCTCCGAGCGCTAAATACTAAAGCGCGAGTATCGTTGGGAGCCGCTAGTAGTCACAGCGGGGGTAAGCTCCGTTGGCGGTCAGACCGCCGGGCTCTCGGTAATTCCTCCTCCTAGACCTTGCCAATGCCATTCTCGGTGGTACGCTCGGGCAACGCTCGCTCGACATGACGCGTCCTTGTCGCACTTGCGCGAACCGAAGCGTTTCTAGAGGACTTTGTCGACGGCAACGGAGCCCTCGTCGTTGCCGACGTTGGTACAGTGCGAGCGTGCCCGCGGAACGCTGATACCCACCGACTACCCCCTCCCCCCCGTTCCGTACTAAACAACAGTAGCAGGGCAGCAGCAGCCATCGTCCGCTGAGCCGGCCTCAGCGTCATGCCAATAGGTCGCACACTCATTAGCCCAGTCGCGCGCGCGATCTTCCCCCACCATCGGCCGATCAGCTGGTCGGACGGCCACGCGGCTTCCCCCTCTCCACACGTCGCTTCGACGACGCCCGGTCTCGCTCCTCTGCCACAACAGCGCTACCGAGGAAACCCTCGCTGCTATTGGCCAGATTTGAATGTCCGCGCAAGCGTACATCGAAAACACGCGGTTTTCCTACACCTCGCACGAGCGCTCGCTCGCACGAGCTGCACGAGCTTTACTGATATACGAGGCATTCTCTGTCAACGCGTTCGCGAAAAAATTCAACTGTCAAGATTTGGAGAAATTCGAGAAACTTTTATTTCGGCATTTTTCGGCAGAGGGTTACGCGATTAATAGATAGACTTTTATGAGGTGTGAAGGAAATTAGGATGTATATTAGTGTAATGGTGGACCGAGTAGTAAAAGCATTCGGTTATGCTGACAGTATCGAGTGCAATATCTTATTAATTTTTTGCTATACGTTGAACGTTGCATAGATATATATTAGAGTCTGTTATATTCTATCTTGTTTGTTTGTTAATACATTAATTAATTAATTTATTTATTTATATATCTGGGTATCTAGCTATGTATTTGTACTCCACTACTCTATTATGTAACTCCCATTTTCAGTCAAAATAATTACATTAAATATTCGGTGAGCCTCTTTCTGCTTAAACGCGATAGTGTTTTCACAATCTAATGTACCTGCAACGATACCGTTATTTGTTCTATTTAACCGTAAGCGGAGTTAATTCTTTAAATGATTTGTCAGTTATCTCGTAGTCTCAGAAGACGCCGTGTTCAAGTCTCGATTTTTATGTTGAGATTTCTTGAAGAAAAAAAGAGATCGGTAAGGAGGCTTAAGATTTTACAGTAGCAAAGTTCGGCACCTAAATTATGTCATATTTCAAATTAAGAATTCCATCTAATACAAGGTGCCACTGTTCGGATTAATGCATTTAAGATTAATGCATTAAAAAACAATAGTGGGGTGATTTGTGTTAAAGGATGTATACTTAATCCGGTGAAAGATCAGTAGTGACGAATTTGCATTAAAATTAATCGATTAACTTTTTTTTTCAATAGGTCACATTTTTCTTTAGTTTTTTCCAAATATCATCTGTAATTCTTCACCGATTACACTGATTGATAGCTCATTTTGTTTATTAGAAGATACTTCCCGAATTCACTGCTGAGATATTTCGTAATATTGATCGTCCAATAATTATACCCTGTTTAACAAAAATAAAAATTCTTTCATAAACAACAGGCTAAAATTATTTAACGATCAACACTATGAAATATCGTGGCGGTCAATCCATAAAGTATCTCTTGAGAAAGGGAATAAGCCGTCACTAATTTAAATCGATAAAGAATTACTGATTATACTTGGAAAAAAGTCGGAAGGAAGTTGCATCCCATTACAAATAAATGTTAATCAGTTAATCTTAATGCAAATTCGTCACCATTGATCTTTCAATGGATTAAGTATACATTCAATACAAATCACCCTTCACTATTGTTTTTTAGTGCATTAAACTTTAAAGAATCAATTACAAAAATTTAGCACTAATTTGACTTCGATAGTCGTCACCTACTTAAGGGATACTGAAACCGAGGTGATAATAAAATTATTTTAAGACGATAGAAAAAAAAGTGGTTGATCTGACAAAGAATGCCTCGTATGTAAAGTGATATAGAGTGTGCTCCCCGGTGTCTATATGTATACCCACTTGTCGTTCGAATCCTGGTTGGACCGAGAGAGTGTGGTTGGTGCTGGTGGCAGGGTCGGGCGAGGTTGCGAGCGCGTCGCGTCTACGTCGTCCACCGGAACGGTGGAACACCACCACCCCCCCACTGCACCCCCTCGTCGAAGCGCCGGCTCATTCTCGGTACTGCTGCTCTGGCTTCTCTCTACCTTCCTCTCCTTCTCCTCCCTCTCCCTCTCTCTCGCTCTTTTTTCTTCTGTTGAACGCGATGCAGCAGCTTCGCAGGCGGAGGGTTCGTACGTTTGGACCACAATAGACCTGACGGCCGAGTGGAAAGTGAAGGCCGCTTATTGGTCACGTTTTATCTTGCTCGATGTCGGTCTACGCCAATCGATGACCCTACGCCGAATCACGTATATATAGATGCAAATATATATATACATACATATATATACACATGTATGTATATATGTCACATAAACTATGTATACGCTTTGCTCGACGTATGTAGCAATCTCCATCGTGAAGTAAATTCTCTTATTTGTCGTCTCCTGCGAGTGTATCAGAGGATTTCATTTCTCGAGCTGTTCGCTCCTTTCACGGACGAACTTTCTTCTCCATTATGGTGCGATGCTGTCCCTCTTTGCCTCCTATAAAGATCAGCGTCTTTGTGTTGATTCGACGACTAGTAACAGTCGACGATTTCGCAGGAGAGAATCATTTGATGTACTCGATGTTGTATACGCAGGTGACGATGACGACGACGGCGACGAGAACGCGGAGTAACAGGGCCGATATTAGCGGCGCAACTCGGTGGCATTGACCCACTTTTTCTCCGCACTTTATTCATGGAGGATACGCCGACTTCGATACTTCGGTGAAGCGAAGAATTCTGAGGATTAATACTCGGAGGAGCGTTGATTATACCATGAGAATTTATTAGGGATTGCATGGAGTGAAATAGCACGTTGTTATGACCAACTGAAAGGTTATTAGTACGCTGGAGAAAATTTACTCGAGTTTGTTTACCAACTGATGAGTTAACCGGCCAATTTATGCAATAAGTTGATTCGGCATTTCAATTGGTTGAATTTAAGACCTCATTTACGCGCACTTCAGTGAGAACTTAATGGTTGAGTCACTCAATAGTAAGTTGGGCTTATCAATAAGTTGGAACTCCTAATTTATTGATTCAGCGGATTTATAGAATAATCCAATATCTTGGTCTTACTAATCAATTGGACCATTAAATTTCTTGGCCTTAGGAATTAGTCGAATCATCAAATTTCTTGGCCTTACTATGTAATTGGACCATAACTAATTTGTTGCCTAACTAATCAATTGGACGATCCAAATTGTTGGCCTAACTAATCAATGGGACCAACGTTACGGTCAACCAATTGATTAGGTCACGCTGTAAACGCCTACTTTTTTGGTTCGACCAATTAACTGGGTCGTCCAATTTCTTGGATCAACAGATCCAATCGGTAAGCCAATAAATAGAGCCATAAAATTTTTTTGGCTACCTAATTTGCAAGCATCCAACGATTTATTCGGTTTGAACCGAGGATTTTCCAAATTAAGGGCAGCCAATTAGCCGTGGCTTTATCTAAACCAATAATAACCCGATTTACAGATCTAAGTGAAACCCTTGAGGAATATCATCGCACTTTGCTGAATGTCACAAATGAGGCAATTCCCTCCTGCGGATCAGAGAAAGCCCCTCAGGCTTACTCTCAACTTGCATCCAAAGTTGCACGAGCTATTGAGGCCCGGATCACGGGTGACCGAATAGCTTCCCTCTGGTTGGATGAAAATCGTGTTTGTCCGCTATCCGGCGAACACGTCGACGCCTTGCGTCGTCCTCCCCCTCGTCCCGCATCCACGTCTTGTGCCTCGCGCAACTTGCCCCTCAGCACCACGTGGGAGTAAATAAAGTCGACAGGTGGAGCTGGGCTCCTTCTTACATTTGTAGTTTATGCAACGGAGCGTTCGGCGGCGCCACATAGCCATCTACAGAGTCTCTCCTTCCTCGCCCTTGTTTTTGTTGTTATCGTCATCGTTTTGGTTGGTTTTCTTTCCGTCGTTGACTCTCCTTCCTTCTGGACTAGCCAAAGAAAGATTATTTTCGTCCACGTCCTTCCATCGTCACAAATATAGATTTTAAAATCAAACTTAACCTCTTAACGTCCAATTCCACTTCCAAATCAACTTCACTTCAAGTCGGAAGTCACTCGTGACGTCATCAGAGGCGCAAGCCCAAAGACGTTCGTAGAATTCGTCACCGCGCTGTCACAACGTAGCGACGACGATGATGCATCGCTTAAGAATTCAACTTCGTACCTTCAACGTACTTTTTCTCTCTCGCTCTTCCACTCTTTCTGACTATTTGCTAATACGCAGTATTCTTGCTCGCCATAACGGCGCCTTTACTCGCTCTGCTTATTGTCACCATTGTTATATATAAAATTAAACACAGGACAGCTTCGTGTGCAACGCGAACGTTGAGATGGAGAGGGGCGACGACAGCCAGGCATCACAGTCCAGCGGTAATCGATATCCCACAAGACAGGGCGAGACTGTGAGCTAGACTATAACCAGAGTCCGGCTACTTTTCAAATGAACTTGGGGTTCGACGTTGCTACAGGCGAATTGGAATATTTTCCATGAACCGTATTTCTCGACGTTCCACAAACGTTTTATGGCACAGTAAAAGACGTTTTAACACATAATTTTATGATTATGACGGCTTTTGGACGTCTCGGATTTTTTTTTTCGTCTTTTTATTTTTTGCGAAAAAAGATCCCACAAGATAATACGAAACTGTGAACAAGATTATATATATAAGCAGGATTCGAGGACTTTACAAATAAAATTGGGGCTTATTGTCGAGACAGGTAAATAGGAATGTTTTCGCTGTAGTTTTTTTTCACACATAGCGCAAACATCTTGAGACACAGTAAAAGACGTCTTGAAGACATATTGTAATTATTATGACGTCTTTTAGAAGTTTACGTTGTTTGCTGTTGGATCTTCTTTTTGCGAAAGACCCACACAGAACAGGGCCAGTCTATGTACCGGACTAACCAGGATCCGGCTAGTTTCCCGATAAACTTGAGGTTCGTCGGTACTACAGACGAATTGTAATATTTTCGCCGTAGGTTTTTTGCCCACATAGCACAAACGTCTTATGACACGGTGAAAGAGTCCTCAAGACATATTGTGATGACTTCAGCGTCTTTTAGGAGTTTACGTTTGTTATTTGGGTCTTTTTTGCGATAGAAGATCCCACAAAACAAAAAAAGATTCCGAGCTGCACTATAACCAGAATCCGGTTACTTATTAAAAGAATTTGGGATTCGCTGTTGCTGCAGGCGATATTTCTGATGCAGTTTTTTTTCCCACATAGCGCTACAATTCCTACGACACGGTAAAAGACGTTTTTACGACGTATCCTGACGAGTATGACGTCTTTTATGAGTTTCCGTGTTATTTAGGTCTTTATTATCGTTTCTTGCGCGTCCTTGGAGGGAAGAAGATCCCACAAGACGAGATTGTAAGCTGGACTATAACCAGAATACAGTTACACTTTAAATGAATTTGAAGTTGTTTGTTGCTGCAGACGGATTAGAATACTTTCCGCTGTTTTTGCTCTTTTCATTTTCTTTGTCTTTTTTTATACGGGTCCTTAGAGCGAAGAAGAAAGCAATTAGGGCGGGTTGAATGCGAGTGCAGTTTGTACCTGAGAAGAGAGCTGACCCTGTAGGCTAGGGGTTGCCGTGCTGGACGATGAGTTGCGCTGATCACGTGAAGGCGCATTGTCACGACGTGTCCAGTCTATTCCCAGGGCAGTTGGCTGCCCACACCTGACCACCGCGGCATTTGGGATCGACGTGGACTGCGGACCTGCCGCACCGCTGCTAACAATCGCTCCTGTCGTTGCTGCTGCTGTGGCCGCGACGATGCTCGCACTTTTGCTTGACGCATTGTTCTGACCACCCTGTAAAATGTTACACATTTTTCCCATAGTGTTGCAATTAGTAAGGAGGCTATGATTATCGCCAATGGAATTGATGATCCTATCCATTATTATTCCTGATTGTGAAACTTCTTTCTATCGTATTAAAAAAAAAAAAATTATTTTATTTCTGTATAGGGGTTATTTTTCAAGATTTCCTACAGCGATTGTGGGTAGATATTTGACGAAGATCGGTAAAGGGGTTCGCATTTTATAACATTTTGAATGAGGGATCAATGTCCAAGGCCCGAAAGAACTTTTTTTTATCGCCTTTGAAAAAAAAAAAAAATTTATTTCCGCATAGAGATTATTTTTCAAGATTTCCTACAGCGGTTGTGATAGATATTTGACGAAGATCGGTGAGGGGTTCGCATTTTATAAAATTTTGCATGAAGAATCAATGTCCAAGGCCCGAAAACACTTTTTTTTCTTGCTTTTTCCTTAAAAAAGAACGTGCCGAAGCCCTTGAAATGTCTTGAATTAAAAAAAAACGGTATTTCAGAAACTTTTTGGACATATGCTTATGTGTACATATAATTGTGCTGATCTTTCTAGATTAAAACGGTTTCAATGCCGATAGAAATATTCTGCAATTTTCTTTTACCGAAAAATTTGTATAAAATTTATATTTTCCAATTTAAAAAAAATGTTAATTGCTACGTTGAATGTATTTATAAGAATCGAAACCATAAAAAAAAGGATAACATTGCCTATCAATAATTTTTTATGTGCTGCACCGTCGCCAAGATTTAAATAAAAAAATGAGAAACGCCCTTAATTACGCAAGTCAGGCACTTCCGGTTTTCATAGCTAGCATGGAAATAGTTCCGCTCGACTTTCCCGAGAAGTTGAAAAATATTCCGTAATTTTTTGGGATTGAGTAAGTCTGGTGAAATCGCTCGCATTCCCTTAAGGGATACAAGTCAACGTAGAGTTTGCCGCCCGGAGTCTAGACCGTTGGTGCGATATATAGGAGGCGCTTTTTCCACGTAGTGGCGAACGCGTAGCGCATGGAAAATGAAGGAATCCTGAAAAGGCTCGACTACAAGCTTTCGTGGTGCAATTGGCTGCGCTGCGTGCTCGAAGCGCTGCGGACACTCACAGCAGAGACAAAGACGCCTTCGGAGAGAGAGAAACTAAAGAGGAAAGCGCGCAGCGAACGAACTCGTGTGCGCTTTGGCGTTCTCTCTGCTCGGGTTCAGGGCGAGCGACAACGAGACAGCGTTGACGACGATTCCCGATTGTGTATCACTGCTCGGCTACGCAGCGATACGACAGTATGCACCATAGTACTGTAATATAGAAGGCGCGCGAGTCGTGGTGCGACACGTCGAGTATAAATAGAGTGACGCTCAACTATCGTTTCAAGCGAAGGAACCTCTCCGCTTATTTGCGCCACTTATACCACAGTTAGTGTCGTGAATTTGCCGGTAAATCATGTTGGTTACTATCTGCATCGGTAAAGTTACCGGTTAAGTAGGTTAGTCCCTATTTACGTCGGTAAGGTTACCGGTTACTTTACCCATTTTTTCTAAATTACGATAATTCGACGTGGGGTCGAAAAATTCAACGGGGTTTTTTTATGCTTAATGTTTTTGCGGTCAGAATTGTTACTAGAATTAATGGCGTCAACATTATGCTGAACATAGACGCGTCGACTATCGGAAAACCTCAAATTCTGACGTTTTTTTAGGGTTCACCATAATAAAACAGTTTTTTTCTTCGACATATCTAATATTTTACTCTGCCATTTTTCTTTGGTGGTCAATTCCACTGACAATAACAACCTGAGTTAGATTTTTTTCGTGATTTTGAAAAAAGTAGGTTTTTGTCATTTGGGATTTGAAAGCACCGTTATCAAAAGGGTTTCTGGTACAAAACAATGGAAAACCACTGGCGTAAATTATGTCTTCCCACATTTTCAAAATAATCGACGAATTTTATCTCAAATTCGTCTTTTTTCCCCCATCATTTGTACATTGCATTATAACCTCTCCATGTAATTACTACGAAATGATAACAACATAGCGAATTGAATAATCCTCATTTCTATAAACACGAGGAATTTACTGCTTCCGGCGATATGATCTCCGCGGTCAATTAACCGGTCATTAATCGCAGCATATGCGAAAGTGGTTGTACTCGGAAGTCTACCAACGTGTTTACCCGTTGCGTTAGGTTATCGTGGCGATTAGGTGGTGGCTTAAAGCCTTTGCGATGCTACGACGCTCAAAGTTACAAACCTACCTCGACGTATCCATGATTCCTCGATCAATTTTTACCGTTGACCTCTGCTACTCCCTCTCTAGCATTTCCAGGAGTTTCTGGCTCCACGGATCTGGTATAGAACGGCACGGCACGCAGCTGTCGAGCCGTTACACCCTCCCCCACCTTCTCCTTCACCTCGTGTCTAAGTCTACATCAGCTACACACAGAGCATGTATGCCGTTGGCTCTCCCCGGATATTTTGCTGCACTGCGGACGAAAGGGGGGGCGGGGGGAGGGGTGTGAGACTCGACGGGTGGCTGCGGCGACGGCGGCGGTCGGGGGGTCGAGGGGGAAGAGGGGGCAGTTTGTGCGGAAGAAAGGAAGAGGTGGAGGATGCGCGCGGGGCAAACCAGCACCGGCGGAGAGAAAGGGCGGCGAAAAAGGGCGGAAAAGCGAGGAGCTGGAGGCTCGAGTGGATTGAACCGACGGGAGAGCAGCAGCAGCTCACCGCACCGCCATCAGCATACCATAGCGTAGCCCTTGATGCATATACACTTTGCACACCCGGTATGCAAGCCGAGTTGCCTCTAGGACGACTATACCCAGTTTTGTATACTCGTCGTACACTAGGTGAGTATAAAGAGAGAGAGAGAGAGAGGGAGAGAATTGCGAGCCTACGTTCTCGCGATCAATGACTGCTACTGGCCAGTCTGCTAAATGCGCAAAGACACTAATACGCCGTGATCCGGCTTCTCTCTCGCCGGCGCGATTACGTCGCTGCTCACAGACTCCTTTCCTAATGCTACGAGCTTACGAGATGTTAAGGGGACCAAATCACGTAGGAGAAGGCGTAACAAATTTTACAAAAGTGATGATTGCCTTATTTTTTAAAATGTTGCACTTGTATCTCGTTCAGTTCATAAGAAACATTATAACTCTGCAATTTTGTAAAGACGTACAGTGCACCGGAAAGATGTAAGGTAGAAAGTGAAGATTTTCATTGGCTGCAGCTTTGAGACCAAACTAATGAAGCAATTACAGTGTTCCATGTCTTATTTTATCTGTCGATATCTGCATTCTGGATTGCATATAGCGATTCTGGATGCAGTGAAAAATAAATAAAGTTCGTGTAAGGAATTGTTCAGTTATTTTTTTATAGAGAAAGATTTATTTACACATTTAAAAATTATAGCTTTGTCATAAAGACTTGAAATAAAAATTCGTACATTCAATCCAGAATGCACTCTTCGCCAGATAAAAAAAGTTATTGATGACAATTGTTATGTATTTAATGAGGTTTTAATTTAAGATTCTTTAAAAAAAGTGTATCATTTACAATTTTTTCTTATGATTTTTTTTTTTTTTGTGAGTGGGTCAACTTCAGACACTTGATGTTATTTGTAATGTGGGAATAATGATTGGGAGGATAAACAACATTTTATGAAGAGAAATAATTTGCTTGAACTAGGAAATTTTTTTTTTTTTATTTAAGGTACAAGTACGGAAAATTTGTATCCATAAAGTGGCATACAAAGTTTTATTGAAATTAATAAATGGGATTGTTATTTTTAGTATACACTTTCATTTTACTTTAAAAGTTCTTCAATTTTTATAATTAATTGTAACTTCGCTAGTAAAGTATGGAATATTTATTATTTTTACCTTGCCCATATTTGCTGTGATGGAAGTACAGTTAATTGAATATGTATGAATCGATAACTGTGACGAATAGCCACACTTTTTACTGAGTTAACTTTCTTTAGGATTCGGAAAACAACCAATCGACCGTTTTTCGTACATTTCCGACCGAAAGTTCGACCTTCCGATTTTACTCCTTTAATTTCACTCCTTACATTATTACGCCCACAATCTGACTGTCCTAATCTTGATTGAACAAAATCTCCAAAACAATAACCTGTTACATTTAGAGTTAACAATTCATGTTAAAATGAATTTGTATGATAATGACCTGCCTGTATCATAAATCGTGATCAAATCTTTTAACAACTACGAGAAGAGACCCAAAAATGAACTACATGCGACCATGACCCAAACAATATCCCTGAATTTTGATTCAGAACAAATTACTAGAAAAAAAAATTGAGCGATTTTCACAAAAGCTAAAAATAATTATTGCAAACTCGTAACTCTAAGTTCATGATTAAAAAAATATTTATGAAATTAGATGATGGAGGTTCGACTACGGTGCCTCCAGTTTTTAATCTTTAAATATATCATGCGACCATGACCAAAACAATTTCCCTGAATTTTGATTCGGAACAAATTACTGGAAAAAAAATTGGAGCGATTTTCACAAAAGCTAAAAATAATTATTGCAAACTCGTAATTCTAAGTTCATTATTCAAAAAGTATTTATGAAATTAGATGATGGAGGTTCGACTACGATGCCTCCAGTTTTCAATTTTTTAAATATATCATGCGACCATGACCAAAACAATTTCCCTGAATTTTGATTCAGAACAAATTATTATTTTTAAAAATTGCGCTATTTTCACAAAAGCTAAAAATAATCATTGCAAACCCGTAACTCTAAGTTCATTATTCAAAAAATATTTATAAAATTAGATGATGGAGGTTCCGGCTGTTTTAAAATGATGTTTCGACAGAGTGCGCCAGGGTTTGAATATCTTTGGGGTAACTTGGGAGGCAAGAAATCTCTTCTGGAGGAATAATACGTACGTCAAGAGAGAGATAGAGCGAGAGAGAAGGGAGAGGAGAGGACGTAGGAAAGTCGACGCCGTTGGTACCTGCTGGTGGTGGTTCTGCTGCTGGCCATTAAAGCCTTTGCGAGAGAGTTTGGGATCGATACGAAGCCAAGCACGCGAGAGACTATCCAACACACACACATACCCAGATACAGGAGAGGAGAGAGAGAGAGAGCGAGAGAGAAAGAGATGGAAACACAGGACTACGTGGGCGTATCGAATCGTTGCTTGCATCTCCCGAGTCGACGTTCTCACTTGTTCCTTCCGTCTGTGGCTCTCTGGTAAGTAAAATGGAGACCGTCTCTCCGCAAGAAGTCGGAAGGAGAACCAAGAGAAGAGAATTTGAGAAAATCATGTACATCCCCATGAATATAATACTTATACGTATTGGCCTATAAATCTTAAAGGGCGTGTAAGTTATAATTGTACACGAAATTTATGCCATGAAATTATTATATATATATATTGTATATATATACAATTTAAAGAAAAATTGTATATGTGTATCAATATGGGATATGATCGATGGGATATAATTATAATTAAATCGGATAATTATATGTATAAATATTAACTCTTAAGCGGCCTCTAAAAAAAAATGATATCACATGGAGTCGAAACATATGAATAAAAGAGAATTCAATTTATACGCCTACTGATTGGTCAGTGAAGATAACGATGTCGCGGAGCTAACTTCATTCGTATGTCATGGGCGCTCAAAGTGACGTATAGCGAGTGCAAAGCCTGTATTCGTTAGTCAGATAGACACACATAACCTAAAAGCGCATTTAATCGTAACGAGCCGTAAAAATGCAAATATCTTATTTAATAATAAGACAAGAAGAGTCAGATGGAAAGAACTTCATGAGGTGCGGAAAACGAGAACCAATTCTTGCTAGTATCATATGCTCTTTATATATATACATATATACACACACATATATATATATATATATATATATATATATATATATATATACATATAATAGTATGTGTCTCTCCCGGAGAGCGACCAAACGAGGTAGAGAGATACGTAGAGAGAGATGGACTCCATTCGATCGATCGAAGCACCGAGAGAAAAGCGGACCTGCTCTGGTCTTCTTCGTCGGAGGACGAAATAAACTATGGACCACAGGAACCAGTAAATTTTCATTTCAACCTCCTGTCGAAATTCGATTACATCGGAAATTAAGTATCTACTGATTATGGCTGTAGTAAAATTTGGATCGTTCACAGAAATGATTAAATTTTATGTTGTAATGTGCTGACACCATTTAATTATCGTTACAACTCTAAATTTCACGCTTCATTCATGAAGCTAGAATTATTTCCTAATTTTTGAAAGATTGCATCTTCAATTCTACTAATTTTTTGCGTGAACTTCCGTTTTACTTTTTGGATTCAAAATTTTCAAAATATTCAATTGACTACACAAAATAAAGGTTATTTGATTTTTTCGGAAACGAAAGATTTAAAAATAGAACAAGTGGTCCCCGAATAATTACGGAATATTTGAATCATTCGAAAATTGTTGGATTAATTGAGATAAATTAAAGGAAAAACCACTAGAAATAAAAAAATTGTACATGAAAACGAAGAATATTTTCGGTAGTGTCTTTTCAGTCAGGAGTACGTTGAATGAACGGTAAAACAAAATGGCCAGGAATAGAGAAGGTCGGGGAGGAACTCTCGTGCGTAGAAGGTGCCCTTTAAACGCACCGGAGCTGCAGGGACGAAGCCGGCGTGACTAGGCGAGCATGGCAAGCGTCGTCGAGATGTAGCATAAGCTGTGCGCGCACCGCAGTGTGTAACACACCGTAGAGACAGAAACTCGGCTTTCCGAAAGGGGAAAACGATCGGACACGTCGCAGAGCGCAGAGCAGAGCAGAGTTGAGTAGAGTACGGGAGAATCGGTGGAGCGTTGCGGCGCCGGGAGCGAATGGGTGCGAGTTGCCTCTCTCGATTCCGCTGTTTAGCACTGGTCTGAAGCACGTGACGGGGAGAGCTGACGAGAGCAACGACGATGGCCCGGCGCGTGGTTCACCACCCAGTCACGGGAGCACGCGGCACACCAGCTCTCGCCTTCAGACGTCAAAATACTGGTATTTTTATTTAAGGTCAATTAACCGTCAAGTTACCGGATTCCACCGTCATTTTTGGTTCTTCAGGAACTCCTTAGAGGAAGAAAAAATAACGGTTAATTTATTTCGCGATTTTTGTTCACACATTTTGCAACACTCACGATGGTCCAAAAGATAAAGAATTGTGCTTCAGAAAAATTCTCCGGATGTATACAATCAATTCAGCCACATTTTCTTCAGCCCTCTTTGATTAATCCCATAATTGAATAGATTTTAGAACCACTTGAATATACTCTCTCCCAATTATTTCAGATTTTTAAATCCAATATTACGGGAAGTAGGGTATTCCTTTAAAGTCAATATCTCTTGAAAAATGAAAGTCAGAAGAAATTTTTTTCAACATAAAAGTTGTGATTTCATGTGAATTTTTCAATGAAATTTTTTAAACGATTTTGCGACCCGATAATATTACATTTTTGCTGAAGAATATAAAGATTATTTTTCTTAAACAGAGAAGGCCGCTTTTTTTGGCTGAGAAAATTACAGAATCTCTGCGCCTATGTATTGATAACATGAACAAATTGCCAGACTGGAACCGATCAAAGTTCCGAAGTGAAAAAATAATTTGTTCTAAGGAATTGTTCTAAGGAAAGGAATACCCCACTTTATGTAATGTTGGATTTAAAAATCTGAAAAAATTGGGAGAGAGTACTTTCAAGTAGTTCTAAAAGCTGTCTAATTATGGGAGTAATTAAAGAGGGTTGAACAAAAAAGTGACTGAATTGACGAAGAATCCCTCATATACGTGTGGGTGTGCGACGAAAGGTTTTTAAATTTATATATTATAATAAATTGTCAACTATCCGACTAAATCAGTTGAAATTTTTAATGTCACATAGCGTACCGGTCAATATTAGCGCAGCATTAATTTTATGAAAATCGTTCGACATAGTCCGTTTTTATGAGTTTTGGAAAATTTTGAAACATTTTTATCAGGAACTTCCGTCGATTTTCATAAACTTACTGCCCAAACAATCTAAGTCTACTTTTTTTTTTTAGTTATTCCTCAAGTACGCCAATTGGTTTTTACTACCCCTCTTAATTCCCTATTTCATTCCTCGAGACCCCTCTAAATATACAGTTATCCGCAGCCACTTTTTCTAATGCACTTCTGTATCGGATTTGCACGAGGGCTCAACGAAACTGCAGAAAACCTGGCCGATACAGGCGGCTTTATTTTAACTGAGTTTCTGCTGTATTTGAATACATTAGAAACTCAGAAAAACTGCACCGAGAGAAGAGTTTTCCTTGATTCGAAGAAATAGGTGGATTGAATTTTTTTCTTTGATTTTAATGAAATATTTACTTGTTCACAATGAAATATTGCCTTTGAATTTCAAAGAGAACATATCATTGCCTTTAAAGAAACATGTGCTTGAGAAGCGTAATCGCAGAGACGTTTTCATTGATTCAAGGAAACGGTGTCTTTGATTTGAAAAAACAATTTCCTCGACGGCATCGGGTTCGCCACTAGTTGGCGCGAGCGTAGTCACGAAGAGCCGGCATGATGGATCGGCGCGTTTTACTGTTTCTCGCGAGAGGCGGTCTCAGCGAGCACGCGGAAATATTCGAAGTGAAAAATTAATTAACAAAAACTCACCACTCATCATGACAGACAACGTTTCTGGCATGGAGAGTGATTTTTTAACCTAACGTCTGCCATTTCGGGGCACGCGACTTTATAGGTTAGGTTCTTTAAAAACAATGAAACAGAGTTCATTGTTTTGAGGGAAAAATTCCTTAATTTAAGGTCACTACATTGAATTTCTCATCATTCAAAGAAAAGATAATATTAGATCACGTATATCATTTCCTCGATTTGAAAGAAATGTTTCGGAGGTTGGGATTTCAAAGAAAATTTCTTTGAATCTACGAAAAATTTTCTCTCGGTGCGCCTCCTGCTCAACAATTCACGTGCAAACCAGTGCGCTGCTAAACGGTCACCCATCCAAGTTATGGCCGCAGACAATGCTGCTTGACTCGGCGGGCCGCCGAAGCCACACACCGACCGTGCGTCCACTGCTGTTAGTCAATATCAAGCTTACTATTTTCCTACATTCACTACTTTTTCGCTGTCTTCTGTCACGTCTTCTTGTTCTGTTGGGATAAATTGGGATAAGTTCCGTGATGTGCAATCGATTTGATTCTAAATTTCTGTGGCGCGTATTTACTCTGTATATAGTGTTCGATATTTTTTCCACAATTGCGAATGTTCCGCTCTATAGTTCACCTAATTTTCTCCTGTTTAGTTTGATTCCACTTTCCATGTACAGCATTCCTTCTCCGTTCAATTCATTTTTTTCCGGTTTTAATCAAATATTTTTCTTGGTGTAGTTGTACGATTTTCTTGTATTTCTGAGGGCCTCTCCGGTCTTTCGAACTGCAGTTTCTTTGCACCGAAAAAAGTAAGTCGTGATAACCATTCCCAGCATATGCTGTGCCACAGATTAGTTACGGAAACTAAATTGAAAAAAAGTATTCTCAACTATATGTGATTGGTAAGCGAAAAATAGTAAGTAAGACCGATGACTTTCTTCCGACAACCAATCATAATTCTGTCCTTACCAACAGCCGTGAGGTGGCGCAACTACCGGTGGCAATAGTTGTAAACACGATTCGAATGTTGCCGGCACCCTACGAGTTAGTTTTCATTACCAACCACTTTCCTCCCAACACTAATCGGTTGGTTCGGGTAACTAATATTTTTTAGTTCGCGAATGACAAAGGCTAACAACGCTATTGTGTTATATGACGAACGTGTGGACACATATAAGTGTAAAGTGAGAAGAAAAGCAGATTGCAGCGAGCTATAGTTCGTCAAATACTAATTACGTATTTTAACAATTATTTGTTAGGTATGGGTATTATTATATTTTTTAGGTAGAGTTATTGACCATTAACATATGCAGATTTTTTATGACTCGGCTCGTTTAAATAGCTCATAGCGATGAACTGCATTTTTCATTGGGCCAGTTATTGTAACCATAACATTTTGTAACCTTGTGTTATAGTAGCGGGAGCAAATACGATGAGTTATGAAATCTAATTCCTAACCTAGAGCTGCACTAAAACATATTGCATGTACTAACTAAGCGTACAGCCCGGGTTACTATTTCTGTTGGTTCCTGTTACTACGGGTATTCTACCAACGACATTTCAATTCCTTTAACCAACTAAATAGACGCTTCAACTAACTGAGTAGTTGGCACTATATCAACTATCCCGGGTAGTTGTGAGAACCAATTTTTCAGTTTTACCAACTACTCATTTTCCGTGTGAACAGCTTTGTGTATTCGAAAGCCAAAAACTTAGCCTAATTCTGCCGTATTTCCGCATATACTCTCCAAATTTGACCGCTATTTGTCGAGAAGTTCAGAAGAAAATGGCTTTCAAAATTTCTCTCAAGAGGTGATACACCCCTCACCCCCGCAGAAATTTCGGAAGCTGTTTTCTCCCGAAGAGTACCACAGATAGGATCCGTATTTTGAGGCAATACGCGGGAGTATCGTAGAATTGGGCTAAGCTTCTGGCTCCTTATTCGATTCCGCCGTTTTTTTTTTTTTTGAGGATTAAAAGAAAAATAGTGCGAGCTATTTTAGAGAGAGACAAACCTATAGGCGTTTAGCATTGGGCGACGGAAAAATTACTGCCTCTCAAGTGGAAAATGCGGTAAAATGACCGGTGACATTTACCTCTCACATCTGTATAAGCACGTGACTGGGGGAGCTGAGGAGAGCAGCGACGATGGGTCGGCGCACGGTTCGCCACCCAGTCACGGGAGCACGCGGCACACCAGTTCTTGCGGCCATGGTAGGTATATACCTCGAGTGACTCGACGACGACGACGACGACGACGGCGAGCGACAACGAATACGACTACGACAACAAGTACGATGATCGACCACACCTCTCTTTCGTCACGGCACTCCTCTCACAAACGGCAATTCGAATCCTCCGGCTATACTGCTAATCATCAGCGTGAGCCGCGTGGCTATCCGTTGCAACTCGTCTACTTATAGTATTACCAGGTACTATTCTGCCTGGCTGCCTCACTGACCGATGACCCTCACAGCGGTCGCGCCAGCAGAGGCTTCTGCAGCTTAAACGTACTAAACATTTGAGAGCCACTGAGGAGGTCGCGCGACCGCTAGCGCCTTTCGTCTCCATTCTATCTCACGTAGAGACGTGAAAATACTCGCTAATTCAGATCCGCTTCAGTTAGGAATAATTATATAAAATTTTTCAAGAATACCAGCGGGAAAAAAAAGGTTTGATAAACAAATTGCATAAGCCAACTAACGTTTCGTCTTTATCATTCATTATATCTCATGTCGAGATGGGCATTAATGGCAAATTTAGATCGGTTGAATTAGGAATAATTATATAAAATTTCAAAAGAATGCCAGCAGAAAAAGAAAGCTTGATAAACAAATTGCATAAGCAAACTAACGATTCGTCTTGATCGTTCGTTTTATCTCATGTAGAAATGTCCAATACTGGCAATTTTTATCCGGTTGAATTAGGAGTAATTATATAAAAAATGTAATAAATGCCAGCAAAAAAAGGTTTGATAAATAAATTGCATAAGCAAACTAACGTTTTGTCTTTATCATTTACTTTATCTCATGTAGAAATGTCCAATACTGGCAATTTTAAATCCGGTTGAATTAGGAATAATTATATAATAAATTTTTTAACCGCCAGCCGAAAAAAGGTTTGATAAACAAATTTCATAAGCAAACTAACGTTTCTTCTTTACCGTTCATTATATCACATAAAGCGATGTGCAGTACTGGAAAATTTAGATCAAATTGAACTAGGAATAATTTAATAAAAATTTGCCGAATTTTTTTTATGCCAATTTTCAATGCCACGAAAATTTTTAATATGCCAATGAATAGAACAACTATAATATGGAGCATTTTCCGTGGAGTACGACTCTTCAGATCCTTCCTCGCAATTTGCCGAGTTTTACTACTAATTCAATTTTCCTAGCTACAAATTACTCCACAAATACACGACAGTCGTTTGCCAAAGATAGATTAGTCTATGAAAGGGAAACAACATTTCAATTATTCGTCAAATACAGAAACTCAAACTTCTTGATAAAAAGTCGCCAGGAAAATATAAGAAATATCAGCCTATCTTTGAACCTGTTAAGTATCTGGTATTTAACCGGTTATTTATGGGCTGTCGTCGCCACACCAGATTATATGGTATCTCGGTATCCAAATGCCTTCTTTAACAAACTTAAGTCTGAGATTGCGCGTTTTGGTCGTCTTATCCCGAGCAATTGTTTGGTTGTTAATATCGTAGGTATTTCGGCTTTCATATGTATTAATGACCTGAAGAAGAGCCTGGTGAGCCGAATAGCCGCCGAAGCGAAGCCTGTGCCGAGCGGGTGGCAACGACCCCGCAATCTCTATCTCTCTTTATGTCTCTCTTGGTTTCTTGCCCTCTCTCTCTCTCTCTCTTTCTCTTTGCTGCAGCTTGCAATAGCACGGCACGCGCGGTAACAGATCTATCCGTGTATGCTACTGCTAGGCTTGGACTCTGCTTTCCTCTCTTCCGGTTTTATTCGCGCTCTGTTGGTAGCCTCTGTAACCGCGCAACGCCAACTCCTGCGTAACTGGTGCTTGGTTCGTTGAAACCCGGTGAAAGTCATTCGTCGTCGTGCTCGTTAAAAACGCTAATTCTTCGAGTATTACGTGCCTCGGAGACACTGGCTCACATATTTCGTGGTCAATACGCATTATTCGTTGGGGAATCTAAATCAAATTTCGTTCGAGTTGTGCGAGTGCAAATCCTTTTCATATAAGCTTCAATTTTTTCTCATTATCGGTAACATTAATTCTCCCGCATTTTTTTTAAATCCTAAAAAATTCCAACATATTGTAGAATCATTCGTAAAGAGAATTCACCTCATAGTAGTCAGTGGAATTCCAATTGATATTCTACTAATCCCCAGAACCTAAATCGACCGATAATGTAAATAATTCATACAGTTAAACGTGTCAAAAGGATTGAGTCGTTAATTGAAAAAATTTTAATAATTCAAATCGCTCGAATATCTTGAATAATTTCAATAGATCCGTCAAGCAAAGTAAATACTTTCGAATATCACATGATAATCAGTCGGATTCAATTGATACTTAATTAAATTTAATAATGTAGTTAACGCATTAATTAGAATTCGCCGAATCTCGTTGAATAATTCATAAAATTAATTATTCCCTTTGAATCTTAAATTCACCGATGTGAATCAACCCAATCGATCCCAAGTTGATCCTCACATCCCTAATATCTGTTTTTTTTGTTTTTTGTTTTTAATCTAAACGCAAAAAAAATAATGAATAAAAATGATAAAGTGATGAATGAAAAATGATAAGATTATGCAACGACAAGCGCTAGCTCACCCTCGCTCCGAGAAAGCGGGCTTCCAGTAACTCCTGCTTCCTGGGGTCCAGGGTGGCCTGAAAGTGCTCCATCTTGACGCCAGCGCCTGCAAAACAAGTCACAACGTTCAAGCCCAGGTATTGCAATGGCTTCGGATTAGCAGCAACTGTGAATATAAGAGCTAGCTCGGAACCATCCGGTGGATGGCTGCCGGAGATTTTGTTTCTGGGCTCGCTCTGACCGACAGAAGTAACCCCCCTGCCCCCTTTCCTCCCCCGCTCCTTCGCCGGGAAGCAGGGGATTTCTGCACTGTACGGCTCAGGTCGAAAATCGATAGACAACCGAATCGTCGTAGCCTACCGAGAGACGAGCATTCCTTCTGTCCAATACATTCACCCCCCGTCCCCCCTTTTCATCCCCCGACGCACTATTACCAAACCTGCGTCCTATTTGTGGAATACGATGCGAAGAACAAAAAAAACATTTCGTTGCACATAGCTTCATCATAATTTTTTGGTTTCTATGAATATATATGGGGCATTCCGCGTCAAATCAGCAGGCCATGACCCTTACCCTCATCGATTTCGTTAATTTTTTAAGGATGTTTCATATTAAAAAATGAACGGAATCGATGAGGGTGAGGGTCATGGCCTGCTGATTTAATAACATTACCGACCCGAAAAGGCCTTGGAATTTTTTCAGATTTTTTACCACCAAACACATTTTTGAATCCTCGAAAAAAAAAACCAATTTCGAAAGCGCCGTTTTTTAAATCGGAAAATTCACACTGATTCTATGATTTAAAAGATGATTTTTGAGCGCCATACGATGATGTGATCGCAATATTTATAATTTTTTCAACATTTTTTTTTATGTCGCAATTTGATTTTTTATTTTTTAAATCAGGATAATTTCCTTCAATACTAATGGATCACAATTTCTTTGAAAACGGTAGAATTACCAGGATGCCCGAAAACAATTGATATCGTTCAAAAAAATTTCGCAAATGCATTTCGCAATCCAAGCAATATTGTATTGCGAAATGTATTTGCGAATTTTTTTTTTAACGATATCAATTGTTTTCGGGCATATTGGTAATTTTACGCTTTTCAGAAAAATTGAGATTCATCGATATTCAAGAAAGTTATGCTAATTTAAAAAATTCAAAATCACATTGCGATATGAAAAAAAAGAGAAAATGTGGAAAAAATAGTAAACATTGAGATCCCATTATCGCATGGAGCTCAAAAATCATATTGTAAATCATAGAATCAGTGTGAATTTTTCAGATTAAAAAAAACGGCGTTTTTGAAATTGATTTTTCCGAGGATTTAAAAATGTTACTGGTGGTAAAAAAATCTGAAAAAATTCCAAGACTTTTATGGTTCGGTAATAACATCATATTCAAAAATGAACAAAATCGATGAGGTTGAGGGTCATCGCCTGCTGGTTTGACGTCGAATGCCCCATATATATGGCCACTTCGTTTTCGCTGTTTTTTGAATTTTTATATTAATGTATATTTCATTGTAATATTTTCAGTAGTAATATCCCAAGATCTCCAAAATTATCGGTGTATTCCCCAACTGTTTTGTTGCTGAGCAACGAGAAGGAGAAGTTTCGCATAGTAAAATAGATTTTTGTGCGAAACTTATCCCGACCATTGCTAAGCACGGAAAAGAGAGGAAAATATTACGATTAATTTTGGAGGTCAAGGAGTATTTGTCGGATTATGGTTCGAGTCTGGATTTCGACTTAGCACAGCGCAGTATTCGAGGAATCAGGACATCTATAAGAATCTTGCATTGGTTGCAGATAAGTAAAGAGCTACTGTGCAATATCCCGGTGGAATTTCCGATCAAATTTTCAACAAATGAACTCGATTATTGAGAATACCGCTCTGTGATTGGTTGAAAAATCGAGGCCCGAAAAATCATCATTTATATCTCATCATGTAATTTAGTTGGGCTTCCTTTTTGCCAGCATTGTTTTAATTTTCAAGGGCTTGTCCCGTCCAATGTAAAATAAATAAATAAATAAATATGTATCTTTGGGTAAATGTGTTAATCAGTTTCGACTTCCTCATAGAGGGAAATTAGTAAAGCGCGGGAAATTATGAAAAAGCAATGTGGAACTTTCTACTTTCGCATCCTTGTTCTACATGAATGTAGGAATATGAAAGATTGTGAGATTTTGAAAAAAAATTAATAATAAGAAAGAATTAAAAATTCTCGTAAAATCCGAACCCCTCTACGAATTTTCTCTAATTTTTGCATATGTTACTGATCATTATATCGTTTACATACGTTTTTGGGGAGCCGTTAGGAATTTTGAAAAATTGAGCTGGAGGCACTTGAGGAGACTACAATGATTCTCAATATTTCGAGGGGGGTTTTCTTAGGGAGACTTGAAACGACCTGGACCGAGGAAGGTTATAGGAGGTGTCCAAAGCCCTCGCCCCCCTTTTTTTTTGGCAATGAAAACGTATACAAAGTGAAGACTCTGAATTTTTTAGTGTTAATTTATCACGCCCCCGATTATTTATAAAACCTCCCCAGAGCCCCCCGAACCCGAAATTACGATAAACCCCATACGCGAGGCAATCCGTGGGTTAATGTTCCCTGAGGGATACGAGTGATCCCTGAGAGTTAAGGGAGGGCCCAAGTTATCTCCGGGGTCTCTCGTATCCCTCAGGGAACACTAACCCACGGATTGCCTCGTGTATGGGTGTTTTTTGTAATTTTGGATTCGGGGGCTCTTTGGAGGTTTTATAAATAATCTGGGTTAGTTAGGTTAATCGGCAATCCGTGGGTTAGTGTTCCCTGAGGGATACGAGAGACCCCAAAGGTAACTTGGGCCCTCCTTTAACCCTTCGGGGTTTTAAAAACCCTGATAAAAGGGCTTGGGGAGGGGATGAATAGATAAATTTATTAAGTACCCTAGGACAATCATTGTCTCCTTGGATACATCGTATAAAAACCTTATATACATGGTACATACAAACAAACACAAAGAGTACTTAAAATTAGCTTCAATTAAAAAAAAAAATAATAATAATAATATAAACACACACAAAGACCACAAGCAAAGAACAACGTCATAAAAGTAACAGTAGCGTAACATAATTATAAATCACTCACTCACACGTCTTTCATAGAAGGTAATGAAACAGAAAATAAAATAAAATAAATACTAAACCATAACTTCCATAACCAAAGCGTACCCTTTAGGGGGGCCTCTTAAATAGGGGGTCGTGATAAGTAGAGTATTATCAATTTCAAGACAAGAAGAAAATATGTCTCCACGTAAAAATTGTGTTAGAAATACACAGCGATTGTGGGATCCCGATACATTCATAACTAGATATGAATATAAAATCGAATTCTCACGTAAAAAATATTGTCACGTTTAGCTAGTGATTATTATGAAACTTGTTTTTTTTATTCACAGCTGAGTATTTAATAGTGTTGATTCATCGATAGTTGTTGAGGTATCGGGTTGTTAACCCTGTCAACAAAAGGAACGCTGACCTACAGAAACTTTCACAATAGCACGTGCAAGAAGTGACCAACAAGATATCCCGAATAGAATGCGTAGCAATTCAAACACAACAAGCAAATAACCCGCTTCTGTTGCACCCCGTGGCTGGTTCCTCGTCTTGTAACAACGTTCGGGCGCAACCCTTTGACCTTTGTCATACGTTTAACTCGGAAATCAATACACGAACCGGATGCGGAGGAGTGTGGTGTTCGGCTGGAATATTCGTTGCTGTTCTCTTGTATATACGCACACTTACGTACATATACATATATATACAATATATATATATAGGTACAGAGCTCGTCTCATGGTATATATAGAACAGGGTGTTGAAGGGGTGGTTTTCTCGGTTCAAGTCCTTGCGGCGGCTGTTTCCAGGGAGAGAAGATACAGTGTAGCAAGTGGCCCACCAAAAATTTCCGAAACCAATGAACGACGCACCGGAAATGTTTTATATTTACAATCGTACAGACTCGAGCTCACTCTGGATTTTGTTGATTATTTTTCCACGTATTCGCCCGTCTCAATGGAGTACGTCAAATTTTTTTATAGATTTTTTACTCTTCATTTTACCGATTTATGATTTTATTTTATTTACGAGGTAAAAAATTTCAAATGCTCATATTCTTCGGGTGGAGGTAAAAATGGTGAATGACCAAAATAGTGAATGGTTAAAATAGCGAATTTCGAAATTAGGAACGTCTGAATCTAAAATGGTCACCATTATGAAATTCGCTATTTCAGCCATTCGCTATTTTGACCTCCGTCTTATTACAATGCATTCAAAATAGCGAATAATAAAAAATGGTGAATGGCGAAAAATCAAATTTCATAATTACGGACATTCAAAATTTAGACGTTCCTTATTCTTAAATTTGCTATTTTAACTATTCGGTATATTGGTCATTCGCTATTTTGATCCGCACCCTATTCTTCGAAGGAACATTATCGGATAGCAAAAAACTGTATATGGAAAGTTTCCGTCTTGGAGTGAGAGTTAGAAAAAATTTGTTTGCCGTTTCTGAATTACTGTTAAAAAATACAAAACGTAAATAACGATTTTCCGGACACCCCAGCCAAGTTGTTCATTTTGTTTTCCCATTTGAAAAATACTCCTCATGAATACGAACATTTTGAGTCTAAATAGAGAGTAGTATAATTGTTTTTCGAATTTTGAGAGCATGTCACATATAAAATATAGTACGGGGAATTGAAGGGGTGGTTTTTTTCACAAAGTTCTTGTGGCTGCTGTTTTGCAGAGAGGGAAGATACAGAAAAAGCAAGTGGTCCACTAAGGATTTCCGAAAGCAATGAATGACGCATCGAAAACGTGTGCTAAGCGCGTTACATTGCGAATTGTAAAGATTGTAGTGATGATAAACACGAGAAAGTCGTTGGTAGGGTAGCTTGAGGTCGAAGGATATTATGCTGCTCGGTTGAACGAGCTCTGCTGTTGGAAGTGTATGTATATAGTATATATAGTATATAGGGTGGTGAGGAATTGTAACGAGAGAGCCTCGAGGGGACGACGAGTGGTCGGGGATAATCAGGGTCTCTCAACTTCACCTGTGTGCGAATACAGAGAGAGAGACAGAGCGAAAAGGGGGGAAGGCATATCGTGAATCCGGTGAGAAGAGGAATAAGAGTGGGCGGCAGAGGATAAGAGACCAGAGACCAGAGGATGAGAGCCAACCGAGCAGACAGCAAAGAAAGAGGATGAATAAAGGAGAAGACAGCAGCAACAGCGAGAGCGGAAACTGACCCGGAGAGTGTCGACACCCGCCGCTTGGTGGCTTTGGTTACCCATCTCGTTTCTTTCTCTTCGTCTTCTGCTTCTTCCTCAGCTCCTTCACGTTTAGAGATGTAAGCGGTAAACGTGACGGGTAATTTTACCGTATATTAATTATTTAAATAACCACAACGGTCATAAAATCGCATCGTCCCATGGTGATTTGAAATATCATCGAAGACAGCAATTGAAAAAAAAAATTACGGTTATTTTACCAGAAAACTTTGTGACGGTAATATGACAAATATTTAGGAGAAGTTTACTAGTACTTACGGTACACTAATAATTTTATAGACCGTATTTCCAAGGCACAAAATTAGTAAGAAAAAATGACGGCAAAATAGAGTATTTTTTCCGGTTAATTTACCGAACACAAAAATATCGGTATTTTAAAATGTCTAACTGACGGGTAATTTCACTTATTTTTATTTTTGAGATCACCATATCGATCATAAAATCATATAATCTTATAGTGAATTGAAATCTCATCAAAGACGGTAACGTAAAAAAAATGTTACGGTTATTTTACCAAGAAACGTTGTGACGGTAATTTGACAAATACTTGAGCGAAGTTTCTCAGCATTTACGGTAAATTAAGTAATAATTTTTGAGAACGCATTTACATAGGACAAAATTTGTAAGAAAAAAGGACGGTAATGAATAATATCACGTTAAATTTAATTAAAAATACGGTATTTCTTTCGGTCAATTAACCGAATACAAAAATACCGACATTTTTAAATGGCTAACTACGTGCCCTTCGGCGTGCCGAGAGGTAAGTGCACGTAGACACGCGATCCCTTCGCTCTCTGGTCACTATGAGAGAGAGCAGCCCCGTCGTTACTCTTCGCGTTTTCATCTGGCTATACTTATTTGCCGAAGCTTTGCATACTTGTGCAAGAAACTCCGCGATATTCTTTTGAGAGGTAGAGATGATTATTGTAGGTAGTCTCAAAAGGAGAATGAAGCTGGGGAGGCTTTTCTAGAGGAAAAGTGTGAATAAGGAAGAAAAAAAAGGTGCCGTCATCGTCAATGGCGGCGAAGAGATAATCCGCTAACGGATTGTGGTATTCGCCGAGGAAGCAAAAGCGACCGCAGCAGCAGGGAAGCTACGAGAGGTAATGCTGCTGCTGCTGCTGCTGCTGCTTCTGACGATTCTCCACCTTCTCCTCTTTCAAGGATGCCAGCGTGGCGCCATCTTGATAGCGCATTTTCACTTCCGGTCTGCGAGTAGCTTGCCTGCCAATTCATTTGATTTTTTTTCCCAGTGAACCAAACGATCGATCTCTCTCGGTGTATCTCTCT